>CM068306.1:35675660-37115660 GCA_034768735.1 Schistosoma mekongi
TTAGTTTTAATCGAATTATGAAAGTCAGAAATTGTCGAAGTTTTTTGTGCAATCTGGAATCAGTTGATTCATTTTCGAATCATACGCTGGGAACCGGCAGCAACCCTAGGGAGCTCCAAGCGGATTCAGTACATTTTCAATCAGTACTTAATTTCAACGCTTTAGTTTGCCCTTATCGGTGATATTGCAGTTTCCATTCATACAGATATTTACATGACAGGTTCAAAACTGAAAATGAGTGACGCAGTAAATGGCACTAAGTGACACAATAATAATGAATGCATTTCCACCTGTTTGGATTAGGGCAATCTACTCAATATTCTCTGGTGTTTGATTCTAATATTCAAAAATTAAGTGGGGGGGTTTGTTCGCTTAAAATATCTCAGTAAATGAGATTAGTGCGCAAATATATTATAAGACACTGAGTGAGGATGTGCATCTAAGGCGTTCTCAACGATTGAATAGATAAACATCCAAGGTCATATGCAGTTGAACTCGAATAATGGGCCAAAACATTTAGGCTTCGTCTCACATGTGTGTAGAAATATGCATGAATAAACTGAGGATGGATTAATGATTGATTGGATGAATTGATTATCAGTGAATGCCAGTGTTCAAGGGTTGTATAGCAATAAAGAGGATATACTTAATATGATTTCGAAAATACGTTTGAATGCGACAGACGATCTCAGGTCCGATATATATGATCATCAACGACGTGCAAAACAAAAAAAAAAAAACAAATGAATTTCGCAAGAGTGCCAAGTATATTTTAAATGGAGAATAAGAGGTTACATATTTATGTGGGTTTGATGATTACATGCGGGATGGTTTGGTATTAATAGTCCTTGTGGACAGTTTCTGCAGCAGCCTCCAGAACAACCGCCATCTCCCATCGACGACAATCCACACATCTATGACATTGGGACAAGCACCTGACCCATCCCCCTCACTAGTAGGTTAGTGTGTGTTGCGGTAAACTTAAGAATTATATAAATTTGTGGATTGTTCTTATCAAACTCTCTTCAAACTTAATTGACCTATTTGTTATATTCAATTTATTTTGTTTTGTGTATCTTCTTTTCGGCCATTTTTGATTTCACCGTTGCTTTGGGTTGTTTGACCATTTATTCTAGACTGGGTGCCCATAATATTGAAGGTTTGGAATGATACATTTATAATTTAATGTAAAGAACAATATTTACTTGTCAGGTTAGGTTTGTCGTTACAGAGTGCATATTCTAAAATTTGATACAAAATAATGTGGAATTTCGTACGTTACTGCAGGTCCATAATGCTTCAATTTTCCTGTCAGGAATTACTTATGTGTCTACTGATCAGTCCCGACCGTAGCTGCTACCTTGACGTGGTGGTTGAGCTTGCCTATCGTGATGACCCAACCGAGCTATATTGGCTGGAAAGCACGTTCCTCTAGGACCTACCATTACCAAGCAGGTCTGTTTGAGAGCGACAAGACTAAAGGCAGCAACCTAAGATCTGAGGGTGAGGTCTTACTGCTGACTTCAGCGAGGTGTGACAGCAATAAGGTTTATACCTCGTATGACCAGCATCTGCAGCGATGCTGAGGTTCTTACTTGAAGGAAAGGATTAGAATTGGTCGACCTTAAAAGTGTCACACCTCACCCTACTCCACGGATTTTCGTCTCCGGCAGCAAGGCCTTCTAAAAGACGGATCTAACACTTCAAAAACATCCCATAACAAGGTCGTGCGTGATCAAATTCAAGTAGTTGCCACTTGTGCTCTGCGATTGCGCTCCCAGGTCACTATGACCAATACTAATCCAGTTTTCTTTTCAGGTACCTCTAGAAGTAATATCCTTCCATGCTGTGAGCAGCCAAGAAGTGAAAACCGCCCTCATACCTCTAACAGCACACGAGGTCATCTCGTTCGAGGTCAAATACCACCATCAGCTCCCTTATTCCCACGATTAACCCGACGAGCCTAACCTTATCACCTCACGCCTCTAACGCTAATAGTTTGAGTTCACAAAACGTTATTCCTGGTCTCCTGAAACCTCTCACTAAACTATATATTGGAGCTTTTGACGTTCGAGCTTCATGCCAAATAGGACAACAAACATGCTTAGCTATGACCCTAGATTCTCGCTGCATCGATCGCTACTGCGTCTCGTAAACGCGTATACAGGATCCAAGTACAATCATTCGCTTGACCTCACCTTGCCAAAATGCAGAAACGGTCCGATTCACCCTTCGCGTTTCGGAAGACCCCACCGCTACCACTCCAGGCCTCGCTGGTGTAGGTATAGCATTAAGTTCAAAAGCTGAACAGGCTCTCCTTAACTGGACAGTCGCTTACACACTGTCCGTTTAAACGGGACGGTACGAACACAGAAAGTTAGGAACATACGCCATTGCCTCTTTATTATCTCTACCTACGCTCCCACAGATTGCAGCTCAGATTAAGTAGAAGATGAGTTTTACAGAAAGCTTTCCAACCTCCTTCGAAAAGCTAAGTGCACTGATGTAATGATAGTGCCTGGTAATTTTAATACCCAAGTAGGTAGATTAGGCGAAACCAAAAGGCAATTAGGTGGATCCTATGGTGTCGAGGCCCAACGAACAGATAATGGCCACAGTTTATTACAACTGTGCTCAGATAACCGTCTATTTCTCGCAAGCATCAACTTTAAACATAAGGAAAGACATTAGTTGACATGGCGACCCTACACAATCAACTCAACGTTGGACTCAAATAGACCACATTGCTATCAGCCATCGTTAGAGAGGCTCTATAGAAGACTGTCGCTCATTCAGGACTACATGTTTAGACTCAGACCATGCTTTAGTGGAGCACGTATTAGTCTGCGTCTCACTGGACGTAAAAGATCCACGGCAAAGATCTCTTTTAGAGTTCAACTTAATGATGAGAAAGTCAAGAATACATTTCAGAAACAACTAGAAAACCAATTAATCAGCTGTGTAAGCAATATGCATCCCTAGTCAGCTTGGAATGATATCCAAAAAGCTGTCGAAACAGCAGTAATATCTACTAGTAAACTAAACCAAAAAGTTAGGAAAACTCAGTGGGTTTCAGCTGCATCTACTGAACTGATAGATGCTCGGCAACACGTCCCGCCTGGTTATGAATACAATGAGGAGCGAAGGCAACTTAAACACAAGATAGTTAAAAGTTTGCGGAATGATCGTGAGCAGTGGTGGGTGGCGAAGGCTAAAGAGATGGAAAAGGCTGTGACAATATGTAACAGTAGGTAACTGTTCTGACTTATCAAGGAAACGGGTATCAGAAATCCGACTGTACCTTAAACTATTTAGGAAAATGCTGGGAGCATTATTCAGTGTCAATCTAGAAGTACATATCATTACCAAGGTTAACTTTGATAATTTCAAATAAATTGAGCATTGGATAGATTGTTTATAATAAGTGATATATATTTGTAAAATTCCAATGAGTAGAAATTAAAATTTCTGACGTTTCGCGGCTTAGTGCAAGTCGCTTCTTCAGAGAAATGAATAACCGAATTTAATTCGGAATTTTACAAATATACATCACTTATTATAATCAATCCAGAAGGTTGGACCCATGGGCAGAACACTTTAGGGAACAGTTCAATTGGCCCTCGGCGACATCCCAGTTGCCCACCATTCCCAAGCAATCCGAATAGCAAGTTAATATTGGTCCCCCAAGTCTTAGTGAGGTTGAGAAGGCTCTAGGGAATCAAAAGCGAGGGAGAGCGGAAGGACCTGATGGTTCAACCCCTGAGATATTTAAGGATGGTGGTCCAGTTTTAGCAGCAAGATTAACCGGGATCTTGAATAGAATCTGGGAATTGGGCGTAATCCCATCTGACTGGTCTCAAACACTAATCCATAGGAAAGGACAGAAGTCCTCCTGTGAAAATTACCGAGGAATCAGCTTAACGAATATAGTGTCCAAAATATTAGCTTCAATCATACTTCGACGTCTAACTAAAGCTCGTGAAGAGCAAACTAAAGAAAACCAAGGTGGTTTCAGACTTGGACATGGCTGTATAGATCAAATATTCACACTTCAGTAGGTTCTGGAACACAGACACACTTTTAGACGCCCGACAATAGTTGTTTTCCATGACCTTAAGGCGGCATTTGACTCTACCGATCGTAAGGTTATGTAGCAATGTCTGTCATTGAATGGCGTACCACAGAAGTGCATTAACCTTATACACGCTCTCTACTTGAACACTACATGTCGAGTCAGAGCTTATGGCGGATCGTCGTCAGGACTGATTACCTCAAGTGGTGTTCGTCAAGGTTGTCTGCTTTCTCCATTTTTATTTAATTTTATCATTGACATACATTTAGAGTTGATATTGTCATCATCTGACTTCTCCGGGGTTGACCTCCTTCCAGGTGACAAATTTGCTGACTTAGAATATGCAGATGATATAGTTCTGTTGAGTGAAGATGCTAGTAAAATGCAGACTCTCTTGACAACCTTAAACATGAATGTAAGGGTGTTTGAGATGCGATTCTCTCCACCCAAATGCAAAATGTTGCTTCACGATTGGCCTGATTCGGCACCGAAGTTTGTGATAGGGAGTGAGGCAGTTGAATGTGTTGACCGCTCCACTTATCTTGGCAGCCTCATCAATCCTGAAGGTCTGGTGTCTGCTGAAATCTCGTCTCGTATACTTAAGGCCTGACCAGCTTTTGGGAATTTACGTTACTTGTGGCGTGGACGAGAAATCCAACTAATGACCAAAGGACGCGTTTACTGAGCAGTAGTTCGATCCGTTCTACTTTGTGGTTGTGAAACATGGCCATTAAGGATAGACGATATTCGTAGGCTCCTCGTATCCGACCACAGATGTCTTCGAAGCATTGTTCGTGTTTGTTGGGACTGCCGAGTAAGCGAATACGTTGGTTAGGAATAGAGTACTAGGTGAATTCGTTAAGTCTATTAATGAAGTAGTTAGTCTCCATCAGCTGAGATGGTTAGGATATGTGTTACATATGCCTGACCACCACCCACCTCGACGAGTAATGCTGTCTGGTGTGGGAGTAGGCTTGAAGAAAGCTAGGGACGGCCAAACCAAGACATGGCACCAATCCATGAAGTCATCGACAATTGGGCTAAGCCCTGTTAATAGGTGTAGACTACCTGGTTGAGGTGCTCGTGATGATTGTCACAAATAATTAAAGACCTTGGGTGATGTGGCTCAAAATCGTTGTCAATGGCGTAGGTGCATCCACACTCCTTGTCTTCCTCCAAATCCAAGTTTCTGAACTTATCATAATTTTCGCTTTACCGAATCATAGTTTCTTACATCTTATCTCCGATCTATTTTCCTTTGCATAAATACCGACTCTGTTACTACCTCCCTTACTCCGGGATTTAATCCGACAATTTAATCTCTATCTGCTAATTTGGGTATGTCAATTTGAACTGATGTACACATGTACCAAGTCCTACGTTGTAATTGACTGACTACTGATCAGTAAATATATGCCTTATACTCACTACCGTACAATAATCCTATTGAAGACTATAAATTATTCTTTGATCTTTGTCTATTTGACTATGACTATGTATATAATGAGATGTAGTGAAATTCATCACGTAGAATGTGTTCATGTTGACATTAATAGGAGATGATATACTTGGCCAAATCGACACTCTCTAAACTATCTCGTTAGAAATTCATTCCAATATATTCATGGATTTTACCAATCTTTGTACAGACTGCTTATAATTGAATACTGAACACTTAATTCACACAGAGTTTCTCATTATTGAAACTACTATAATAAGATTTTGTGATACGAATGGGAAGTTTCCATGAACTTGTAGGATTCTAACTCTAACATCTTATCACATTAATTAGTAAACCTTCCTGCAAAACAGGTTAGTCAGTCAAACACCCAATTAGGTAGACAATCACTTCGAATCAAATAACGAAAGGTTTTCACATTTCACACATTATTCCTGCATCTTGCAACTACAGTCGAAATCAACGTGAACAGTTCAATTTCTTATTCACTATCATTCTTAGATACACCGTGTACATAATCTACTCATACACGAACTTAACATTCACTCAAAGCGAAAAGACAATCATTCAAGGAACGATTACTGATTTCATTATACACAAAACGATGTTATTACTGGCAATTCAAAGAAGATGATATGATGAAAAATACAAGTGATATAGATGATAGATTTATGTAGTTCCCATTGAAACGACAAATCAACTGAGCTGAATTATGTACAGCAAGCAGTTTACAGAATGAACAGATAAGAGACAAGTTATGTGAATACAATGAAAGATTGTGTTGTGGAAGAGATCACTGGTGTTCTAGTGTTCAATGCATCCGCAACACGCCGTTCGCGCGTCATTGGTTAGTTCGAACTGAATACCATCTCTTGAAACATGGCCATTAAGGATAGACGATATTCGTAGGCTCCTCGTATCCGACCACAGATGTCTTCGAAGCATTGTTCGTGTTTGTTGGGACTGCCGAGTAAGCGAATACGTTGGTTAGGAATAGAGTACTAGGTGAATTCGTTAAGTCTATTAATGAAGTAGTTAGTCTCCATCAGCTGAGATGGTTAGGATATGTGTTACATATGCCTGACCACCACCCACCTCGACGAGTAATGCTGTCTGGTGTGGGAGTAGGCTTGAAGAAAGCTAGGGACGGCCAAACCAAGACATGGCACCAATCCATGAAGTCATCGACAATTGGGCTAAGCCCTGTTAATAGGTGTAGACTACCTGGTTGAGGTGCTCGTGATGATTGTCACAAATAATTAAAGACCTTGGGTGATGTGGCTCAAAATCGTTGTCAATGGCGTAGGTGCATCCACACTCCTTGTCTTCCTCCAAATCCAAGTTTCTGAACTTATCATAATTTTCGCTTTACCGAATCATAGTTTCTTACATCTTATCTCCGATCTATTTTCCTTTGCATAAATACCGACTCTGTTACTACCTCCCTTACTCCGGGATTTAATCCGACAATTTAATCTCTATCTGCTAATTTGGGTATGTCAATTTGAACTGATGTACACATGTACCAAGTCCTACGTTGTAATTGACTGACTACTGATCAGTAAATATATGCCTTATACTCACTACCGTACAATAATCCTATTGAAGACAATAAATTATTCTTTGATCTTTGTCTATTTGACTATGACTATGTATATAATGAGATGTAGTGAAATTCATCACGTAGAATGTGTTCATGTTGACATTAATAGGAGATGATATACTTGGCCAAATCGACACTCTCTAAACTATCTCGTTAGAAATTCATTCCAATATATTCATGGATTTTACCAATCTTTGTACAGACTGCTTATAATTGAATACTGAACACTTAATTCACACAGAGTTTCTCATTATTGAAACTACTATAATAAGATTTTGTGATACGAATGGGAAGTTTCCATGAACTTGTAGGATTCTAACTCTAACATCTTATCACATTAATTAGTAAACCTTCCTGCAAAACAGGTTAGTCAGTCAAACACCCAATTAGGTGTGACAATCCGACAACATTCAGCACATTTAAATAACACGGTCCAGTGATTTATTTTCAGAAGGTATAAGGTGAGCATAATTCACAAGCGTTATATGTGATTTCAACATATCAATGGAGGTAAGGGGCAGGCTATGATGCACCTTGTAAGTCGTATACAACCTGTCAGTCAGGAAAATTGTCTTCTATATAAACAGTGAGAAAACACTTGAAGGTGACTGCAATTTATGAAGTCGAATTATGCTAACTTCACATCACACACAATGAAGAGTACGTCGATGCAAGTCAAGTGCTTTCAATTCTTGATTGACGAGAAAATCCAATCATTTAACACATGAAATAATTCACTTCAGTGCCTCGTTAACAACAAAATCAAATGTGATATTTCATTCATTAGTCCTATTCATTCTAATGAAAATCGACAAAATCAAGTCAATTTCACTCTCACATTATTCACATATTACGTTTATTTCATGTTAGTCAGTCACATATTCAATAGATACAATCACTTCGAATCAAATAACGAAAGGTTTTCACATTTCACACATTATTCCTGCATCTTGCAACTACAGTCGAAATCAACGTGAACAGTTCAATTTCTTATTCACTATCATTCTTAGATACACCGTGTACATAATCTACTCATACACGAACTTAACATTCACTCAAAGCGAAAAGACAATCATTCAAGGAACGATTACTGATTTCATTATACACAAAACGATGTTATTACTGGCAATTCAAAGAAGATGATATGATGAAAAATACAAGTGATATAGATGATAGATTTATGTAGTTCCCATTGAAACGACAAATCAACTGAGCTGAATTATGTACAGCAAGCAGTTTACAGAATGAACAGATAAGAGACAAGTTATGTGAATACAATGAAAGATTGTGTTGTGGAAGAGATCACTGGTGTTCTAGTGTTCAATGCATCCGCAACACGCCGTTCGCGCGTCATTGGTTAGTTCGACTGAATACCATCTCTTTGAAGCATTTTGGGATGAGTTTGATTAGATTGGATATTCTATAGAGATTCTGTAATGAGAAAACAGGGGAGATTAATTATGACGATATTGACAGGAGATGGTTGGATTCACAAATGTGCGTCAACATAGTTTAGAGGAGTGATATTAAAGTTACAGAGAGATGTGGATACTTGGATTCATTATGTAATGTTATTACTGTAGATAACTGGCATGTGCTACAACTTACGGATCTCATTTATAAACACTATTTGAATTTGGATAAATTCAACACATCTACACATTTTGTCGACTGTGCGATTACCGCCTCCGATTTCAACAACGGCCTACGTGCAATTATGGCGAATGTTGAAACCGAATCACACACTACAAATTATACATAAATTTTGCATGAATCTTATGAATAAGAAGGAGAAGTGTCACCTAATAAGTTGGGTGGCCAGCGGCATCTCAATGAATACAGTAATGATACATTTTTTCATGAGCGTAACATATCACAATAAGCCAATTAATTTACATGTGAACTTACAGTAGTTATTGTGATCACTTCATTTCGATGACACGAATAATCAGTCGTTTGATTTGTGTGTACATTGTCAACTGAAAACAAGAAGAATGTGAATTAGAGGATTGTGTAGAATTTCACATTTTATCAAGATAATATAATGAGAAAATATATGTATGTGGTCGCAACAGTTGTTTATCTTAATACTTACTTGTATATCCAGGCCAGTACATTCTTTCAAAAGTATCAAGTTGTGATGGTATGTTTTGTGAATATGATGTCTAGCAGTTTTATACTATTTTAAAGTGAACGTTCTAATCTCATTGGCTACTCATTCATCCACCAATCGACGACATATTCCAATCTGACAGTCGTTCAAACGTGATTGTCAATGTGTAGCAAATATTAACTAGAATACTGTGTTGTGTGTATTCTGTGGGAAATATTGAAACTCTTCATCTCACGTGAAATATTATAATACTCATTTCAATTTGGGGAGAATTGTGAATGCTAGTGTGGTTAGGAGGTTGTGCTCCAGTTCTAAATGTGGTGATGCATCATTTGTTAGTCAGTTCGTGAAACACGTAGTTGATTGTCTAGAATGTATGCAATGGTATTCTTGTTTTGTTATGTTTCTCTCTGAATTATGTGGTGTATTGACAAATTGTACATGCCTGGTAATCGTATCAACGTCGACGTGATTCGAATTAGCATTTGTCTGATAAGATTGGCGAGTGAATCATCTGCATGTTATTTATTTACTATACATCTCAATTGACTGCATGCATTCGGAATCGCCGACTGACAAATTTTGATTTTACTTGTTATATGTGTTGAGGAATATGGAAATTGATAAATAGATTGATAGAATTCGTTTTGCATGTTGATGATTTGACGTGAGAACAATAATACTGAGAGAACAGTCGATAATTATGTTTGGCTGGACACTTATTTAAGGTTGGCATAGTTGATCTCCAATGTGTTAAGTGAAACCGTGTGAAACTAAATCCTCATTGATTAAAGCTGATTAGGAAATAGCTCCATGTCAACATCAATTCAATGCCTGTTACCTCATGTTGAGCATAGGCCGCCGGACAGCATTCTCCAACCAACTCTGTGCTTTTCATTTTCTCCGTGTCTGTCTCCGATTCCTGACATAACGTGTTCTTGGGTCTTCCTCTTTCCCTTTGGCCTTCAGGATTCCAATTTAGTGCTTGTCTTGTGACACAGGTTAATGGCTTCTTTTATCTGTATCCTATCCACCTCCAGCGCCTTTTCCTAATTCCTTCCTCGGCTAGATTTTGGTTTGTATGTTCTCTGCTACCGAAGGTTGCTGCTGATAATATCTGGCGAACGAATTCGAAATATCATGTACAGACAACTGTTTATAAATACTTGTATCTTGTGGATAATGCTTTTCGTAGTTCTCTGTTCAAGTTTTAGCTCCATACAACAGAACTATCTCCACATTTGTATTGAAAACCAACGTCAATGAATACTATATTCTATCTTTGACATGTTCAGTTGGTTAGAACAAAATGGTAGCCGTACGTGTTTGTAGTTACATAGTTGTTGAAAGATAGCGCCGACTATTTTTCCAGATACATTGGTACATAGAATGAGCAGTACATTTGAATTAAGGTCTAATAGAGTTAGGAGTGTGACTCATATAAATACCTTTTCAATAGTTTGAAAGACGTTTCGTGAACCAGGTAAAAAATTGAGTCAATTGACGTTCTATTATGGAGGGAGGGTCCGTTAATGGTTGTCATATAAGTTATATAGGTGAATAGATGTGAAATTTATCAATATTGTTTGAGTTATGGACGTGGTAATTGTTGAGTGGAGAGAAGGAAATGAAGATCGGAATCTCTGGAGAATATTTGTGGTGGTGTTGGACAGTGTACTATTAAAGCCCAGTTGCCTGACATTCGATAGTTATGATATTTGAAATGAGATGTTTTGTGGACATATGTATTTAGTTTTAGCTGATTGAATTTTCCACTGATTGATTTTAGTAGAGTGTTATATAAATCCAGAGTACTCTACCAACATGAATCTGTGATGAATTCCATCAAATATGACATTTGCATTTGTGAAATTGTTTACTGTCTAGAGATTTATCAATGGTTGTGATATCTATTTCCGTTTACAAGTTAATATAAATTTTCTGTGCACGAATTAATCCGTTTTCTGCCTACAACTCTCCTGGTGTCGTCATCATTGTGTTTTTGTATATTCGGTTACGATTGTACCTATCATCTGATTTATATAGTCGGTTGTTCCCACTCTACAAATGACTTGACATCATCTCCTATTCGCTGGTGTTGTTCTCTATTAGTCTGTACCTTTGGAGAGCCTTTTGTAAATCTTTAGGCGTTTAAACGAATAAGCGTATATGTGTGTTTCAAGCGTAACTTCCGTTGGCATGTTCCGATCGCTTCGGTGTCACAACTTTATTTATTTTAAGTTTTGTATACCCTCAACGATGGCAGTTTATGAAATGCAATATTTATCAGCATATTAGGTATTTGAGTACTTCTAGAATGTAATTCCATTTTGTAGTCAATCAAAATACTGTTTTACGTTTTATATACGAATCCATATCTCATTTAAATTGATCGTTGTGTCAGAGCACTTTTATCTGGAAATGGTGTGATCAATTCAATAAATTAAACACAAATGAATCAATCATTGATTTGAATGACTAGCATTTTAACAAACACTCTTTCATTTTAAATTATTTGTGTTTAATTAGTTTTAGTCAACAGTTTCCTCCTCTTCTATTCAGATTGTTTAGCTTACTCATTTCCATCCATCAATACAATGCTAATCAACTTCATCTGAACTTAACGTACTTCTTTGAATGCTTCTTGATGATAGTTTCATTGATATTACAATCACTTCTTTTTTTATTTCATCACATGTTATTTTAAAGTCAGACAATAAATTTAAAGAAAATTCAAAGTGAAATAAACTACAAATATTCTATTGAAATAAATATTTAGAAAATTGTAGATGGTGATCAGATTGTGGTCATATGAATTTTGTAGGTGCATAATGTTTTATTTGAATAGTCTACTTTTGGCATTCATCTAATATGAGGTGATTGAGTTAGTCGACAATAATAACATAATTTCTAATCTCTCTCTTATCTACTCACTAAATTTCTTTTTACAATCATTCTATTAACCATTTATGTACCTGCATCCCAATGTTGATGTTCACACATCCAGCCGATGAGTCCCAAATAGAACGAAACGCGCGTCCTGGATCCCACTTGCCAGTCACTGTCCAACTTATATAACACTTGTGAAAAATTCGCTATATCGAGGCAATCCGCTCAGGATGCACATATAGCAACAATGACTGACCACCTTCAGTCTATAACAAATAAACGGGAATATACAAGTTTATCCTAATACATTCTATTAACCGTTTTATAATTTTTTTTGTTTTTTGATATTGTTTACAACATCTAACTGGTTTTCATTATCAATTCTAATGATTGCGCATTTGTGATTATCTTTTAATTCAATAACGTGATTTTAGTTGTTACACAGCTGATGAGGACATAGAAAATAGAAATTTAATCATATTTTTCTGAGTAATTTTTCATTCTTGGTTTATTCAAAGTAGTTAACTTTGTGATGAACATAATAAAGTGTAATTGTTAACTAAGAAGCTGTTCTGTTGCTATTCTCTTGATATAGTTTATTCATCCACATAGAAAATAATTCAGAACAATGTAAACAAGCAAGTGACTAAGGATGAATTATGTTGAACAGTTGAACAATAAGCGTTTTGATGATAGTTTACCTTATTGATTTTGTTATTAAAACTGATCACCAATGTTTATACTGATAGTTTTATGTAGTGTTTAATCATCCTCGTATATTTTAGCAACACAATCAAAAGACGTATATGTTTAACAGCGAAACCAAGGAATCTTTTGTATCTAAGTGTGCGATTCTGTTTAATTATGAGAAATAAGTAGTTGAGTATACGCTTCAATTTATGAGTTTTCCAGAGGTATATAATACTTTCAAGCCTTAGTAACAGAAGAGAACTTTTCTCATCCAGCATCTAACTCTAGTCACCAATGAGTCATATTCAATAAACATTTCCTAAGCTTCTACAAGTCACACAACCCTCTGCGTAGTCATTATTTGTCTTCAATCTTTTGTCTATTTTTTCCTCAAAATGGTTACTTAACTTACAGTTATCAATTATGGGCTAGTAATAATAGTAATAGCTCTATTTGATAGTATATTTAGTGCATTATTAATTTTCAGTATACAGTGTCTCAACAAGTTATCCTTGAGGAGATTTTATGGATATAGGTATTAAATCTGGTTGTCTGCATTTCCTAGTGGAACCGAAGGTGTACAGTGTTGGTGGGTTCCATGCTACGATTTGACAGCTGTTAATCGCTCGCTCGTTTTCACTGATATTCAAACGACATCAATCTATGACAAATACGAACATCGAAAATTATGGGTTACATTGATGCGAACAAACTAAAGTTCAGTGAAAGTTCAGTATCTACGAAATTTCCGTTGAGGTTTGACATTTAAATGAGTCAAGCGTTAAGAATACTTCAAATGAAACGAGGATTGTTTACATCTTTACCAAAGATTCACTATATAATTGTGCTACACAGTGTTTGCTACTCATTAATAATCAGTAGTAATGAGAATGCATACAAATGGAGAAGTTCTTTTATGTGGGTTAACGAATATTCAACACACCGTAAGGGATACTTGAAACCAACTACAGAATAATGTCCTAGGGGTAAACAAGAGTGAAATTTGGTTGCCAAGGGCGAATGATTCGTTTTTGAGTTTGAAACTGAGTTAGTTGAGATAGGGTAACTTATTAAGTATCAGTCCGATTAGTTTTTCTGGTACATCAAACGGAATTGTTAATAAGTAGGAAACCTTTGTACTGGGTCTGTACTAAATAACTCTACCTAGCTTACACGGAAATACAGTGAAGTTTTGATACATCACTGTGTTTTTCCATATTCGGTTACGATTTTACCTAACATCTAATGCATATAGTCAGCCACTCCTAACAAATCCACACATATTAATCTTAGTTTATTACAGTAGTTGTAAACCCCAATGTATTAACTACTGACTACTACAATTTGTACAGATAGTTTCTCTATACAGATTTATCTCATCAGGTATGTGTAAACTTGAGACATTAGAATTTTATTGTAATATCCAAACAGTTCTGATGAAAATTTATCTCAGTTAGTTAATTAATGAAAATTGGAGTAAGATATTATGTAATCGTGTGACCTATATTCACAAATTTGAAGAGACAATTCAGATAATTCATTTTTTTTTTTTTTTTTTTTTTTTTTTTTTTTTTTTTTTTTTTTTTTTTTTTTTTTTTTTTTTTTTTTTTTTTTTTTTTTTTTTTTTTTTTTTTTTTTTTTTTTTTTTTTTTTTTTTTTTTTTTTTTTTTTTTTTTTTTTTTTTTTTTTTTTTTTTTTTTTTTTTTTTTTTTTTTTTTTTTTTTTTTTTTTTTTTTTTTTTTTTTTTTTTTTTTTTTTTTTTTTTTTTTTTTTTTTTTTTTTTTTTTTTTTTTTTTTTTTTTTTTTTTTTTTTTTTTTTTTTTTTTTTTTTTTTTTTTTTTTTTTTTTTTTTTTTTTTTTTTTTTTTTTTTTTTTTTTTTTTTTTTTTTTTTTTTTTTTTTTTTTGTTTTTTGATATTGTTTACAACATCTAACTGGTTTTCATTATCAATTCTAATGATTGCGCATTTGTGATTATCTTTTAATTCAATAACGTGATTTTAGTTGTTACACAGCTGATGAGAACATAGAAAATAGAAATTTACAGATAGTTTCTCTATACAGATTTATCTCATCAGGTATGTGTAAACTTGAGACATTAGAATTTTATTGTAATATCCAAACAGTTCTGATGAAAATTTATCTCAGTTAGTTAATTAATGAAAATTGGAGTAAGATATTATGTAATCGTGTGACCTATATTCACAAATTTGAAGAGACAATTCAGATAATTCATTCATTTACACTAAAACAACTTGGATGATTGGCAAAGCGTTGATTTCTTTCTCAATCTACTCAATAATCAATGTTACTGTAGCTGAACTTTCACATAAACAATGTCTACTGACAGTAGATTATTTTGTGTATAATAATATTTTATAAGTAATTTAGAGTATTTATTATAGAAACTATAATTTTAATGCTTATTCTCTTTAAGAATATTTCAGTAACCTAACGCGTCAAGGTTTTGTTCTGTAATTAGCTTTCAATCACAGTGTTTACGCTATTGAGTTTAGGCAGAGGGTGATAGACGTGTCCTTATTTGTCTGTGAATAAGTCTTTTATTTAAAATTTTAAAGAAATTCTCAATGCATTCAATTTGGAGGTGTTATATCGACTGAATTCATAGACTAGAACACTTGCAAAATAATTCTTCATCGTGTTGAAGTCATTCAAGTGTAACATGCTTCTTTTTGTTTTAAAACAGAAAATCTTCGCCGAGAAAGAAGCCTCTACAAAACAATAACTACATTTTCTTTAGGAATTTTTGCACGAATGTAATATATGAACCCATCTCAGAAAAAAGCAATACCTCTGGAGTCATCCACCTCAGATACAACTCTTCTCTAGTGAAATATTATCGCACTTATATGTTTAGATCTGTGTTCAATGACATTGTGATCACATATCACCATGAGTCATTTAACGTCGTGTGCAACATTTGAATTTGTATTCTTTACACTTATTTGATAAGATTTTTGGAGATTAACTGGTGTTGTGTTCAAATTTAACTTTGTACGTTCCTACTAAATGTATAAAGTATTCAGACAATGCTGTGTTGTACAATCTGTCAAATAATCTCCTCAGTATGGAAGCCCAAAATTCTACTTTCTAAAGCATTAATTATTTCACTGCCTACTTGTTTGTAGAAGAAATTTAACAGCTATTCAACAATTACTGACATATATATATATATGTATATATTCCCGTCTTCATATATAGACGTTTCTTCATTAGGATTTTAATCGATTAAGTGACAAAGGCCACAAGCACATTATATTCCACTGTTAATACACTCATAATAGAACTTTTGTTGCCATCCTCCACAATATCAACTATTTTCCCATATGAACTACTACAGTTTTTACTATACTAATCAAACGTTCTCTACCCCTGAAACACCTTGTGTTGAGATGATGTAAAAAATGTAATCACTGTAAAAGCTTGTTTTGCATTTAATAAATATTGATCGGTACGTATGTCACGTATCTTTTACTAATATTTGTTTAAATTAATCAGTAATGACATTTTCTCTCCCTCACCATTCCCAAACATATAAGCTTGGATACCTAGCTGCCCAATAAATTACAGATATTTACACCCCAACTGTGTTGTCAATCACCTGAGTTTTGTTAATTACACAAGCGAAGATGAATATGCAAATATAATTTCACAGAGGAATGTGTAAAAAATTCGGCTGTTTATTTGCCAGTCTCACAATGGGAGCTGTTTACCTTGAGATGGTACATACACTAACAACTAGCTCATCCAACTTGGCACTACAGAATGTCATTAGTCTCAGAGGGCTACCATATGTGGCATTCAGCAGAAGAGACACTAATTTAGTGAGGAATTATACCAATCTACAGAAATGCCTGAAGGATCATAATGGTGAAATTCACGAAGAGTTCTTGAGTAAGAAGCTGAATGACAGCTTAATTTCCTTCAAGCTGGTTGTCAGGGTAGTTTGTGGCAAAGACTTAAAGGTGTTTTTTTTATAGAGAATAATGAATACTATAATTAGGGTGTAAGGTTAGTTGGAAGGAACTCTAGAAATGTTTATGAGTGAGACGGAAAGAATTGTAAGGTATTTATGTTTTTTTAGTGCTTTACAAGTTAATTTAACTTAAGCGAACGGAGGGGGGTTATAGGTAATAGGCACTCAAGGCAATTCTGTATTCCGGAGATATAGGCATACCAAGAACTTAATGAATATATTTGGAAATGGTGGTTAAAGGAATACCTACAGACACATGGTAAATGGAAGAAGTCGAGGAATCATTTTCGGATTGGAGATGCTGTAATTGTAGCGAATAGATCAATATCCGATCAGTAGCCGTATGGTGTAGTGACCAGCGTCTGTGTTATTGAGGTTTGACTTGTAAGAGCTGCGGAATCGAAAACTAGAAATGGATTATTAGCCGGAGATATAAGAAAATAGTGTTAATTAGAACATTCTGATGGAAGATATCAAGGGCACCATACGATGGATGACGTTCTGACATAGTGAAATGAATAAGTTGAAGATGGGGGTATATTTAATTGGTCTAAAACCTGGACGTATGGTAAACAGCTTTCGAGGGCATCGTTGAAAGTCATGTGAGCAAACTGCAGTAGGCGGGTCCTAATTTTGCTAAACTTTGTGACCAAAAACTGTACATAAAGACTACGGCTTTATTATGAAAAGCTCGCATTCTCGACTGACAATGGTCACATACTTAAGGAGTTGAGTATCTTCGTTCATAATCAGTTGCAAGTATTGGTATCTCGTGTTGAGAAAACAGGAGTTGTCTTACGTCTGTTAGGTTAGTGACTGGATATTGTCAGAAAATGGCCGGTTACCTCGTTTCTGTGGAAAAATTGAATTATAGTATTTGTGTTACTCCGTGGGACCCAATTTTAAAGTAGCAAGTGAAACTTCCAAGCACCATCATGAGTTACGAAATCGAATATGAGCAAATCCTCACAACACCAAAATCATATATCAAATTAACATGTTCCTTGGAATTATGGTGAAATTTTGCAATCCTGTTTAAGATACCATCACTTGACAGCCACGTGGTAGGCGTAGCCGTGCTAGGTGTTGGAAAGAGTAGACCTAATTTTTGTGCCTACCAACATACGGATCCGTTGAAGCTGCTACTCTAACAATAATTCCACGTTTTCAGGATTCATGATTTCACAAGCCAAGTAGTCACTGATTGGTATCTTAACGAAAGCTAATTGGTCGCTACTGGTTAATCGCGGAAACAATGACCGATGGCGCAAATGATATGGTAAGATTTTATTTCCAATATTTTAGCGACCCAACCCAGTTAACTGGGAGGAGAGATCTAAAGAGAACAGAGAAATATAATATAATGAGCAGAAGGAAGACGAATAATTGAGCATAAAACTTATGCCTACAAATATAACAACTAAGTTACAGTGACTACTGAAGGAAATTATCTGATAAGCAAACATCACAAAATTTACATGAATCATTATTAACAAGAATTATATTGAATTAATACAATAAATACAATTAAATTGATTGTGATGAAAGTTCATCAAAATCTACTCGTGCAGTCTATTATTTTGTTTTCAAAATAATTTATTTTTTGGGATCTAGTATCCCTAACATGATATTGCCGAAAACAAAAAATCACTGGGATCGGTAAAAATGTAAAAGCTTGATAATTATGCTATGAATACTTCCAAACTATCTAGACTGACATATTACAAAAAAGAAACTACTGAAATTTCAGAATATCGTTGGGATTTGTCTATCGACAGAAGGTTGCTTTCTAAATGAGTACCGATTTTGACTATCATCCCCAAAACTAAAGTAAAATAATAACATCGTCATAAAAACGATCATTTGTTCAGTATTGACAGGAATAGACAAATTTTAAAATAATCAATAAATATATATATACAATAAAGAGAAGTATGGTCCTGAACAGTATTGAGTCCGAGGACTTCATTCAGTCGATTCTAGAAACAGTGTCGTCCAATAACCAATATCGATTAGGATGAAAAGATTCAGTGGTACTAGTTTGTAGGCATTCTTGATACTACCCACCAAAAATGGAGATAAAATGTAAGATTTTTTATATCATCTCAACGCAAGGTGTTTCAGAGGTTAGCCAATTATTGTACGCAGCAATTTATTACACAGAAGTAGAGAATGTTTGTTTAGTATAGTAAAAACTGTAGTAGTTCATCTGGGAAAATAGTTGATATTGTGGAGGATGGCAACAAAAGTTCTATTATGAGTGTATTTGTTATATCTCGTACTTGATAACTTGACTAGCCGCAAGGTAATCTTAGCACTTGAACGCCTTGAACCCTCCTAGTCACCAAATCAGAAGACTGAAGACTAGAAAACAGGAAAATTTATTCCAGTGAAATGGGAAGTGAGTCAAGTACAAAATATTCGTATATTTATGGTTTTCTGAAACAAATAAATCAGTATTATGATCCATCCAATCAGAATTAAGAAGTCTCAACTGGTACCCAATCAAAACGCTCCATGTCGAGATTCTAGAAGGTTCTATCGATCAGTGATTGGACGGAATGTCTCCGGCTCCTTCAAGGGTTCTGGAGGCCTCGTTGAAGTTTCTGGGAGTCATCTCAACACCTACCCTCTTCAAGGTTCTCTATGTATGATTTTCTACTCGGGTCAACTTGCAACCTTGTTACTGTGTTCCGCTTGCCGTCAATTACTCGGGGTGGTTTGATTGTTTTGGCGTTGAATCTTCTGCGTTCCTTCCTACTGGGGTTCTTTGGAAATGTGTCCACCAGCATTTGAAATGGGAGTCGTCTATGCGTTTACACTGTTCCCTCATTCTTTCGCATCTGATTGACATGTCTCGTGCACGTGCCGAAATTTCCCCGAACTAAGTATAATACTTTTCCGATCCTCCGTTCGACAACACATGGCTCCCAGTTTCTATCACCTCGAAATGATCTGATGAGAACTTTTTCACCCACTTGAAAACTACGGTTAGTCTTCCGTTGACTTTCACCGTTAGATTTATCCGCTCTTTTGGGAGGCGGAATTCTGTTAAAAATAGTCCGCACCTTCCTTCCGAACATGCACTCTGCTGGTGACTTTCCCTCTGGTACAGCGGGGTTTGGTGCAACATGATAAGACACTAGGAATTTGTCAACAACTTGTATCGGCACGGCTCCTCCCCCCATTATCAGAGCTCTTTTTAATGTATCAACGAATCATTCAGCTTGGCCGTTGGATTGAGGATGGTACGGTGGAGATTGCAAGTGTGTAATTCTGTTTTCGATACAAAAACACTTAAATGAGGACGACGCAAACTGGGTTCCATTATCGGGCACCAGGACCTCTGGGATGCCGAAACAGGAAAAAAGTCTGGACAATTTGCGAATTGTGGCCTCTGACGTCAAACTTGGCATGTGGTATACTTCCGGCCACTTTGTGAAAGCGTCCACAACAACTAAGTAATTTCTACCTTATATTGGACCAGCGAAATCAGCATGTATTCTACTCCAAGGGGCGTCTAGTTGCGGTTCGGCTTTAGCTAGACTCTTTGAAGCCTGTAGGCAGGACCAACAGCTGCGGCACTTCGTTTCTATATCCCGATCCATTGACGTCCAGTAGGCGTAACTTCGAGCTAGTGACTTCATTTTGCTAATACCTGGGTGCCCTCTGTGAAATTGGCTTAGGACTTGCTGACGGAGGATTTCAGGGATAACAATACGGTGGCCAAACATGATGCATGAATCGACAATTGTTAGGGCGTCTTGCCGACGGAAGTACTGTAAAAGTTTGCCATGGAGTCGAGATGTTGGCCACTGATTGAGTATATAACAGCGTATAGTCTTCATTGTTCTGTCTTTTTCACTAGCTTCCTTGATGGCTTGGAAACTAACCGGCAGTCCCGAAACTGAGTCTGTCAACACTGTGTGGACATCTATCTGCTTCGGCTTCTATGTTAGCCACAAGTACATCCTCTTCTTGTTTTGTATGAGAGCCCATTAATCTTGAGAGGGCATCTGCGTGACTAGAATCCTTTGTCGGTTGGTATTTTATCTTAAAATCGTAACCAAGCAGAGTAGTGGCCCATCGTTGCAGACGATTTGCTGTATAACCTGCAATGCCTTTTTTGGATCTGGAAACTGCTAGTAGTGGTTTGTGGTCTGTCAATAATGTAAGCGGTCGGCCAAATAGCATTTTGTGAAACTTTTTACCGCAAAGATAATAGAAAGGGCTTCCTTCTCTATTTGACTATAGTTCCTCTCCGTTGCTGTTAATGATCGTGTAGCATGGGAAATCGCCCTCTCTGATCCATATAGGTAAACATGTGAAATCACCGCACCAATTCCGCAGTTCGAAGCATCTGCCGCAACCATAATGGGTAGGGTTGGGTCATAGTGCGTTAGAAGTAAGTTCGATGATAGTTGTTTGATTTCCGTAAGCGCTTCCTGGCATTCATCTGACCAGATCCATTTGGCGTTTTTCGACAGTAGACAGTTCAGTGGAGCTCGCAGGCGGTGCAGGTCTGGAAGAAATACACCATAATGACTGACCATCCCCAAGAAGGATCGTAGGGTTGGGACGTCTGTCGGCGGTGGCATCGTCTTAATAGCTTCAATGTTTTCCGCGTCAGGTCTCCTTCCATCTTTATCCACTATAAATCCCAAGTAACGTACTTGCTGCAGATAAAAATCGCATTTTTCGGCACGCAGTCGGAACCAAAAATCTCCAATTCTTGTGAGCACTAAATCCAGTTTCTTTCCTAAGTCGGCTTGATCTACACCCATGATGAGTATATCATCCAAATAAGCAGCAGTACCAGGAATGTCTTGTAGCAAAGCGTCCATGATTTGTTGGAAGATTGATGGAGCTGTCTTTACGCCAAATGAATGTCTGTTATAACGAAGCAATCCCTTGTGCGTGTTTATAGTCAGATATTGTTTGCATTCTTCAGCTACTGGGATTTGTAGGTAAGCATCTGATAAGTCCAATTTTGCGAAGTATCTTCCTCCATTCAACTTTGCAAATAAGTCTTCTGGTAACGGCAACGGGTACTGATGGGCTTCTAATGTTTCATTAAGGCCTGTAGAATAATCTGCACATAGTCGGATGTTTCCATTTGGCTTCTTAACGATCACTATTGGCGCTGCCCATTCGGAAACGTTTACCAGCTCGATGACTCCACTTTGTTGAAGGCGAGCTAACTCATGCTCAACAATAGGTAAAGCCGCATACGGCACTGGACGTTTAGGTCGGAATACTGGTGTGGCACCATGCTTAAGGACTAGCCGTGCTTTTGCTTTATTACATTCTCCCAGTTCTTCTGCAAACACTCTGTGGTGTCTTTCTTAAACAGTGTTCATCCTTTTCGCCGACACATCAGGAGTCCTGACACGGCTACAGACATGATTAATCGAGTGGTCGGCCATTTTCAGAGTTTCTATGAGGTCGAGTCCCAACAAATCTAACCCTGGACTCTGTGAGGTATACAGTTGCATTTGACTTTGCATTCCCCTTCGCAACTTCATAGCATACCTTTTCAACAGTATTTAATTTACCTCCTGATGCACTGTGGGCTAGCTCAATTGTTGGGCACACTGGAGGTTTGCCAATATGCTTCCAAGTTACCCGGCTAATAAGCGTTATGTCGGAGGCAGTGTCAAGCTGTAAACGAGTACGACGGCCGTTGACCTCTAAAGTAACGTATTTTCTTCGGCTGGAAAGCTGTTTGCTAGTGTGAGCCACCATTATTTTGTTGGTTAATGCAAGAGCTTTGTATTTTCTGGAATAAAGTCTCGGTGGACGACGACGATGTAACATCCCTTTAAAGTAAGTCTCTTTGTGACCTTTACTATGGCACTTAATGCAACGATGGTCTTTGTATGGACAAAACTTCTTATAGTGCCATTCTCTACATAACCAGCATGAGGAAGGAGGCTGTGAGTCACATTGCTTTCGCACATTTGAATATTTTTGCTCAGTTATTGCGTGAACGTACGGAAGACGACTACCATTCTCGACCATAGAAGTATCGTGCTTCAAGTTCACCAATCTCTGGCATTCACTGGTGACTTCTTGGAGAGTGATGCTTGGACACTGTTCACTATTTCTCAAAATTATGGTTCTGATGTCAGCATCTTCAGGTGGTTGCAGGCTGCGTACAAATACTAAACATTTAAACTGATCTTCTGTCATTGATGATAATTTAAATAGTTCACACTCACGATTCATTAAGCCTGCATGTTTCACCCAGTCGTCATCGCCTGCTTTTGATAATTTAAAGCATTGGTGGCGAATGTTGAATAAAGATGATTGTTCACCAAAGATTTGAGACAGAATCTTTATAGTTGCTTCAAAACTAAAATCTCTTGGGTTCGTCGGTAGGATGTAGTAAGTGTAGCGTTCATGTTCAGCCGTGCCAAGTTTTCGAAGTAGCATTCTGAACTTCGCGGCATCATCAATTTTTTCCAGGTCAACCTTAAACAAGTCTTCGTACTTCTTAAACCACGAATCAAATGTAATACCAGCTAACCCATCAAAGTGAAAATCATTGATAGAATTTATGATTTAATCGGTGTGAGATGTGTATGAGTTTTCTGATAGCCCCTTCTGGGTGAGATTCATTTGCTTAGTTAAAGTTTCGAGCACACGTATCTGGAACTGTTCATAACGTTTTTCTTGGCGTCTCAGCAAGGCTTCAACTTGTTCAAAGGTAAATGACATTTTGATGAGTTCACCCCGTCGCCAGTGTTATATCTCCCACTTGATAACTTGACTAGCCGCAAAGCAATCTTAGCACTTGAACGCCTTGAACCCTCCTAGTCACCAACTCAGAAGACTGAAGACGAGAAAACAGGAAAATTTATTCCAGTGAAATGGGAAGTGAGTCAAGTACAAAATATTCGTATATTTATGGTTTTCTGAAACAAATAAATCAGTATTATGATCCATCCAATCAGAATTAAGAAGTCTCAACTGGTACCCAATCAAAACGCTCCATGTCGAGATTCTAGAAGGTTCTATCGATCAGTGATTGGACGGAATGTCTCCGGCTCCTTCAAGGGTTCTGGAGGCCTCGTTGAAGTTTCTGGGAGCCATCCCAACAGTATTAATAGTGGAATATAATGTGCTTGTGGCTCTTATCTCTTAATCGATTAAAATCCTAATGAAGAAACGTCTATATATGAAGACGGGAATATATACATATATATATATATGTCAGTAATTGTTGAATAGCTGTTAAATTTCTTCTACAAACAAGTAGGCAGTGAAATAATTAATGCTTTAGAAAGTAGAATTTTGGGCTTCCATACTGAGGAGATTATTTGACAGATTGTACAACACAGCATTGTCTGAATACTTTATACATTTAGTAGGAACGTACAAAGTTAAATTTGAACACAACACCAGTTAATCTCCAAAAATCTTATCAAATAAGTGTAAAGAATACAAATTCAAATGTTGCACACGACGTTAAATGACTCATGGTGATATGTGATCACAATGTCATTGAACACAGATCTAAACATATAAGTGCGATAATATTTCACTAGAGAAGAGTTGTATCTGAGGTGGATGACTCCAGAGGTATTGCTTTTTTCTGAGATGGGTTCATATATTACATTCGTGCAAAAATTCCTAAAGAAAATGTAGTTATTGTTTTGTAGAGGCTTCTTTCTCGGCGAAGATTTTCTGTTTTAAAACAAAAAGAAGCATGTTACACTTGAATGACTTCAACACGATGAAGAATTATTTTGCAAGTGTTCTAGTCTATGAATTCAGTCGATATAACACCTCCAAATTGAATGCATTGAGAATTTCTTTAAAATTTTAAATAAAAGACTTATTCACAGACAAATAAGGACACGTCTATCACCCTCTGCCTAAACTCAATAGCGTAAACACTGTGATTGAAAGCTAATACAGACAAAACCTTGACGCGTTAGGTTACTGAAATATTCTTAAAGAGAATAAGCATTAAAATTATAGTTTCTATAATAAATACTCTAAATTACTTATAAAATATTATTATACACAAAATAATCTACTGTCAGTAGACATTGTTTATGTGAAAGTTCAGCTACAGTAACATTGATTATTGAGTAGATTGAGAAAGAAATCAACGCTTTGCCAATCATCCAAGTTATTTATTTCATCGACAAATGGCTCAAATTATTCATCCCTACTTACCCAGAAAGTTAACTGCCCCTTCTACCTTTCTGCGTTTAAAGGCACGCTATCACCTATTGTTTACCTAGAGCATCCCTCCTCTTTTACTCTAAACACTTGTTAATCATGCTTTTCATTGTCGTTCCTCTCTTTATTATTCAACGATTGTTACCCCTCCTTAGTTAATAGCTGATTGAGTGGCCTTCGATAAAATGATGTCTTATTATCAAACATGAAGCCGGATGATTTATCGGCAAAATTGGTAGGTGTCTATCTTCAGATGACATGTCCTTCGGGTACATACGACTACCTACCCTAGCAATATGTTTTACCTTCTCTGGCTAATTATCCTTTAATCCTATCAGCAGAGTGGACCGTTTAATTACTCAACGCGTAGCACGTTTATGAGTCACGTGAAACAAAACTGAATACATTAATGATAAACAACATATTAGAGTAAAAACACATTAGAACCTGTTTATAAACAAGAATTCAACTTGACGACTTGACAACAAGTTCCACCCTGTTGTAATGCTTCTTGTCTGCAGAGCCTACTGTATTGACCAACAAAACATCTATGATATCTTTGGCATTTAAACGGTTGGCGAATTCAGGATTAATTAATTTGACACCGAAGCGGCTAATTAGTAAGACATATACTTTTATATAAAAACGAACCATGAACTCTTTTAGGGATTACTTTTTACTACACCTTTATCCTTGGTTCTATCTCTGAGCAATTACTCTTTATATCGTCTTCACTAAGTTCATCGTCAGCCAAGGGATAAATATTTTTTTATTACTTTCATACTTAGCCCTTCTCCACTGACAATTTCGACTTATATCTCTCTTACGTAAATACTTAAGCCACAGGCTTGTGTATCTTAAGTATGAAGAACGTTTGTGTAAAGAGACTAGGTGCGTTCAATGGATTGCTTAATAATGACCCGTAATATCTAGATTTTATCAGTATATGACCGATCCTTACGGAACCTGGCTTATTTACAGATAAACCTTAGCCATTTTAGTTGCATTTCACTTCACATCAATTTCTTGACTTGACAGGAAGAGCTATCGCGCAGGTATCTCAAACACTAACTACTTCATTAAAGCTCTTTCTCTAGTTCCTGAGGTTGGACGTTCCTACATGTTCTTATGTAGTCATAGGTTCATGTCATCGACGGATAGCAAGCCCCTTTTCGCCCTTGCTATCTTCTGCTTGATCTTCATTTTTGGTTTGTTTCATTTCTTCATTTACTATCCTAAGCCCTTGCCCCATGAAGGCTTAGGCAGGTAACTTCAGTCGAAGAAATCTGTTGTTCAAGGGGCCAATTTCGCCTGTGCG
This sequence comes from Schistosoma mekongi, assembly GCA_034768735.1. Taxonomy (NCBI): domain Eukaryota; kingdom Metazoa; phylum Platyhelminthes; class Trematoda; order Strigeidida; family Schistosomatidae; genus Schistosoma; species Schistosoma mekongi. The sequence continues at coordinate 35,701,994 of CM068306.1, forward strand.
CCGGTAGAGAACGCTGGATAACTCACGCTAGAGTTCCCTCCTATATTGCTTTTAGCGCAGCACTTTAGATCACATCCACAGACCGTTCTGGTGGTCCGCCTAGTATAGTGGGGGAGGGAATGCTAGTGAAGGCTTTTTGTTGACAGAAATCACTAAACAATCTCTATATGACTTGGCGTCCACTAATCGTGACGAAAGTTTCCGGAAGTTCACAACATACGACTATCTTCGTTAACACCTCCATAGTTTTCTGTGTAGTTCGGAGCACTACAGGGTAGGGTTCTGGTAATTTGGAATAATGTATTGAGTGACACAAAGCAGTTGGTTCCTGAGATAAGACAGGCGAAACATAAGTGTACTTCAACCAAGGTTCTCACGGTTCTGGCCAGCCTACTGGTTAAACCAATGGTGGTCCGTATGGTGCACACTGACATTGTTAACGTTGTTTTACTCAGCTGTTGGTGAACGTGTCTATCCATATCCAGTTTACGTAATTTTCTGCCAGTGAGTTTGCAGGCCCCATAAAGGGGAGGGTAACAACATACCTACCAGTCTCCTTCACTATGGGTGTCTCTTAACACATAATCTCTCATCATTTATTCTATGGTATACAGTATCGCTTTTGTTGCTATAATATAACTACGCTACTGTGTGGCTGATTAATGCATAAACGAGATGTATTTTATGGTGACACTTCAAAAGATAACAACAATCTACTAAGCATATTAGTGAATAAGAGACTGACGTTCAGAGATAAAGTTATAGAGTTTGAGACACAATATAATATCTAGCACTGTAATGTAGAAAAATCCAGTCAATGAGTGCCAAATTGGAAAAACGAGTATCCTACATTTTTATGTTAGATACAGTCCGAACCTACTATTATTCAACTTAGTCTTCGAAAGCTAACTGGCAGGCACCAAGTATAGCATGCAGTTTATTAGATCCAAGAACATTTTCTTCTTATGAAATAAGGCTGAGTAACTAAAAACTCCTTGTCCGTCAGGATACATACAAAAGAGTGAATTAGTAAATTCAAGAGATAATCATCCTACATAGGATCGTGTACTTTATGTACCCTGAAACATTTCATTCAGCATTCACATTATATATTCACATTCAAATTATCGTATTTCATGAGCCATATTCATACACAATACATCTCTAAATCATCACAGAGTCAGCGTTAAGCGCAAGAAAAAGTGCAAAACACTGTGTTCTTTAAAGAACTAATAAACTATTTTCATCAATCAGCATTTATAAATCAACCAGCAATCAAATATACATTACTTACCTCTCGGAAACTATCCACCTTCAAAAATATTAAGATTATGGCTAGACCGGACAAAACCTGGGTAGAGTGGGGATTAAATTAACGGCTGCCAAGCTCGCAAAAACACCCTCTCCATGGCAGAGCATGGAGTTCCCGAACTTCCAGAAATTTGCCCAGACAGGCACTATTAGCATGATCTGTATCAATGGGAGGGGCTTTAAAGCTAGCTGAACTAGGGAGAGGTAACGGCAGTGTCTTTAGGTTGTCTCAGTCTGCTCATCTGGAGACACCCAGCTCATCCTATCTGATGGATATAACGTTTGTAAACGGTGAGGTTACAACTGAAGCTCTTCAAGCTTGGTACGAAGCCAATCGTGTTTTACACGGACAATTAAGACTCTGTGGAAGGATTCACAATATATGTAATCAGCCTACACAAAACAATACTCGTCAACAACACTGCACCGACGAATTTTCAAGAATCTATCTGGTGCTGCATTGGCATTTTCAGTAATAGACACATTATTGGAGGGATCTACCTCCCTCCTTTAATAGATCATGGGCACAATGGAATCCTGCTACTGGTGCTTTCGTTCCTCTCTCCCAAGAAAATTAAAATGTGTGATGGAGGGTTTTAACAGCCTACTGCCAGACCTGGATGATAAAGGGTTCCGACTAATGGGATACTCCGCTACGTGGCTTCTGGGATTCGTCAAGGGAGTAAGACTCACTGAACGGGTAGCTTGAGACACAAGATTGGGAACAGATGGTAAGCCCTCAAAGCTGGACTACCGAGTATCTAACGATAGGCTTTCACTGGAAAATATTGAAGTTGAAGCCTACCCCCAATATGGGAGAGCGATCACATCATGAAAACATCCAAAGTGGTAGCGAAAGAAACTAAATGGAATGTTAGTATTTTGCGCCTACGTACTTCCCGATCTAGTGACAGAAGAAACCAGACTATTACGGAATAGGTCTTTATTTTAGCAGCGTGGGCAGGAGACAGTGGAGCGCGGTTCTAGTTATTCAAACACACAAATACTTCTCAACGTTCAATATAAGCTAATAGGAAATATAATCCCTATGCAGAATAAGGAAGTAAATGAATACTGGAGCTTAATTGTTTTGTCGTATGCTTAAGGTTTGAAGTGAACTTTTAACTAGTCAACCTAAGTTGCTACAAGTACACCATCATCATAATCGAAGAAATTATCGGGCTTTAAACAAATACCGAACCCATGTCATATTTCCTAGGGACTGGGATAGCCTATCTACAAGCCAATATTGGCACGCTGTCAGAAGCATCACCAGTGAAGCGACTTCAAGATGAACCCTGGGTGTCACGAAAGCACTAGCCATGCAGCACCAAGTCCGTAGGCAGTTGGGTATGCAGACACCACACCTGTTCCTCATAGTATTTAAAACATACATACATAACTGAAAAATCACACTATTATCAACCCTCCACCTTCAAAATGGACCCTGACCTTTTGCAGACAGAACATGGGCAAGCAAACAAAATGCTCACTTGGTCTCAAGAAATAACATCACACCTACCGGTTACGGCAGCTAAGTCTGTTCACCCTAGGCTACAGATGGTTGGATGGAAACTTAATTACTGTATACAGCATAATGAGTGATCTCGGACATCCATAAAGGCATTCTGGCCTCTCCACATGCTTAAGTATTCCCAAGAAATCGATGGACCATTACCAACCAGATGGTACTAACTAAGGTAAGGGCCAATTTCTTATCGCTAAGAGTCTGCTTCACCTGGAATGAAGTACTGGAGGCGATAACAGCAGACTTTTCTTCGGTAAGTTTCAAAAAAAGGTGGACAAGTATGTGCACCACCACGGTATACCCCAAGATTCCTGGAACAGGGACTGTAGGCTTGATATTAGTTTCTACTCATGAAATCTAGCCCTTTCCATCCTTATCCACTCTATGGCAATTTTTTAAGATTTACTGACTAGTCAACTGCCTTGGACAGGAGAAAAGGTACTGAAACCATTGCACAGACCTGCAAGGGTGAAAAAAGAAGGAAAAAATAAAAAAAAAAGAGCCAGATGCAACTGCAAAGACCAGAGCGACAATGTAGTCAGCATATTATCAAAAGAAACCGATGACTTAGATCTGAAACCTAGAAACCCAAGATGCGAGTGTACAGAAATCAGTCGGCTTACAATAGCTCATCATACAGATATTGGATGTAGAGCAGCTGTATGACTTCGTTTAAAAACATACCATATTATTAGAGGCGGTCGGTTCTAAGGTCTGACGCAAGATGACTACTGAGAATGGTATGTTTAGTAAATATGTTTCCTTAAGTTCATCTTTACAGGCGAAATTCGCCGTCCTACAATCGCTGATCGAGAAGATGAATATCGTTCACGTCGTCGATTACTGATGATTTCACCAGCAAGAGTTGACCCGTTCGCTGATGGTATGTCCAGTAACAAAATTTTCATTGTTTATTAGCATTTACCTTAAAGTTATTACTGCATCTAAGAACAAGTTTTTCTTTTTTGTGTAGCAATGTGGTGTCCAGCGGGGCTTGTTTTTTGTGTAAGGTTAGGGCGTTTGGTAAGTGCATATGATTAGGTGATTGTTTCGTTCTTACATATTCTACGCACTCCAAACTCTTTTAGAGCTCTTTCGCATCATCCAACTTTGAAGCACCTTGGTTCGAAGACAATGGGCCTGGATAGGACTTACCACGTGCGTCATTTTTATGTATACATGATGTTAACTTTTGCTTAAAGTTCTCTAATGCCTAATTTATCTTTGCTTCTTTTTATTTATATTTATTTCTGCGCACCATTGACAAATAATTTGATGACTTGGCGTTTCTAGGCGATCAAACACCGGATCACCGTCTGTCGACGTACAAGGATATCATGCTCAATCAACAGCTTAACAAGGAGCAAAGAGCAATACAGGCAGAGATTGCCGAAAGGGGTAAATCTGGAACGCTAAGAATGGACTCAGAAGTTCCTACTAAAAGACGGAGATGGGATCAGCCTACTACTGATGTCAATGGGACGAAGAATGAAGCACCAACGCCAGCCGCTACCCCATCAACTCCATCGAAGCGTTGGGGAGATGACGCACTCACTCCGTCACGTCCACCTTCCACACTCGGAGGAGCCACTACACCTGGAAGTCGGTCACAGTGGGATGATACTCCGGGAAGAGCAAAAGATCCCAGTGCGACCCCTGGGCAAAGTGTACGGCAGTGGTCGGAAACTCCCCACTTTGCTGCAACACCTGGTCGCGAAACGGCTGGTTCTGTATTTGGTGTAAGTTCTCTAACAGATAAATTCCTTGTGTTCTAAACTGGTTCCTCATTAATTCTACCCACTTTTCTGTTGCAGGGAACACCTAGTGCCAGACGTAATCGTTGGGACGAGACTCCTCACACAGAAAGGTATGGCGCTGACACACCTGGCCATGGTGCAGGATGGGCAGAAACTCCCAGAGCTGATCGAACACCTGGTGGCGTCGAGTCTATTCAAGATACACCATCTTCAATGGTTTATGGACCAGGTTCCACTCCATCAAGTATTGCTGCTGCAGCTGCGCTTGCCGTTAAGCGTAGATCCAGATGGGATGAAACTCCACTTAAAGCTGGATCAACTCCCGGCGGTCTGACACCATCTCAGGTTAGTGGTAATCATGTTTCTTATTTAATGCCTTGGCTAACTAATAACTTCGCGCTCACATAGTTTTGTTTCAATTTAACTGAGTATACCATCGCACTGAAAACTAAGACCAGCTATCTAATTCTTATAAATAAGTGTCACCTTGTTAGCTAGGTGTTTTCGACATAAGAAACTAATAAATTCAGTTCGTATCAAGTACCATGCTTAGTACTCAATGGGTTTTTCTGTCCCACTCACCAGATGACCGCTTATGCAGATTATTTGAATACATTTCACATGTTCGCTCCAAAAACCCGTATCAAAATGCCTTGATTGGTGGCATCCACTACTTTTTCTTCTTGAAATGACCTAATCATAAGCTGTTTCTCGTCCGTAAGAGCAATTTGATTATCCAGCTGTATAACTTAACGAAATCACGGTTCAAATTGGAATACTTTACAGTTTGTCTTTCCTAAACAGGATACATTCGTACAGGGCTTCAAAGTGCCTATTATGAATTATATAGTTTCTTATTAGATTCCAATGACGCTACCTTCTTAATCTACTCCTTATGGTTTCGATTTTCAGACTCCAGGGGGCTTTACACCGTCAAGCGCTATGGGGGGAATAACACCAGGAGGCACTCCTGGGGGTTTTAACGCTGCGAGTGTCTTTACTCCTTCCGGAACTACTCCAACAGGTTTAAGAGCCATGGCTATGGCCACACCAAATTTTGGGTCTGCTGCTATAACAATACCAGGCGCCGGAATCCCAATGACACCCGAGCAGTTACAGGTGTATGCTTGGCAGAAGGAAATCGATGATCGAAACAGACCACTAACTGACGAAGATTTGGACGAGTTGTTGCCTCCGGGTGAGTGATGTCACTTTGCTAAAAGTAATATACTGCCTTTAAAAATGTTTTCAAATAGATAAAATCTATCATTCTAGTGTTTCCCTAAATTTTTAGTGTATCAACTTAAACTGCTTTAATATTGGTATTGTTCATCAGATATCTTAAGAGATTGTAGGTTTGTAGTATACACCCCTTCCATTATATACAAAACATTGAGAATAAAACTCACGTAGTTTATCAGCGATTTGCTTCACAGTTAAGAGTCATTGCATGACCGACGCATTCGAAGTACACATTTCACTGTTGTTTACTAGCTATCCGCTGCTGATCTGGGTCGTGTTAGTAGATGCAGACTACCTTGTTGAGGTCCAGGCGAATGCCGTGACCAATGGTTGTAGTCTCTAGGTGACATGGCTTAAAGTCGACCACAGTACCGCTTATGTATTCACTCTTTGTCCTCTTGGGTCGTGAGCTTAAAATTATTTCATACCTTCCCACGAACTAATTCTTTTTCCCTGTATCGTATTGTATCTAATCACCCTGTTTTGTTTTCATTGTCTTTGAAGTAACTCGTATTTACACTAAATTGGTGTTAATCTTATTATGCTGTTGAGGTGTGGCAACTTGGACCGATGTACACATGTATCAGGTTCTATTTTGTTCATACATACATAATACCGACTGTAGTACTAAAGAAGAAGTACGGGACAATTAAGAAGCGAGTTATATTTTTAGGTTTACTGTTTACATTATGGTGTGCTAATTAGTTTAAGGTATGATAATTAGCTACTTTCACTACGAAAGGCTACTTATCAGAACAGTGCAACTGAGGTAGACAATAGCAACTATATGTATGTGCACAAAAGCGAGGTGTCATATTTTTAGTGTCATGTACCCATCTGGTTTGCAGGTAGGACTTTATTGATTGATGCGTTGTGATATCAAAAAAGGCTGTTATGGCGATGCGTATGACAAATTGGTTGATGTAACCTTGTTCACATGAGTTTGCACTAACAAACGCTAATGAATACCTAGCTGGTCTTTGCACGTCTGTCCGATGCCCACTCCATCCCAAGCCAGAAACAGAAAGAACACAAGTTGATAAATCAACCGGACAAATCGTATTATATTTTAAAGCACTCCTTTATATATACACAAATCAGATGGCGCAACAAGCTAATTAGGGGGTTTACATTAATTCAAAACGAGAGTGGCAGTGAATTGGGGGGGGGTGACGTATACACAACCAATTAACCGAAGTTCATAAATAAGAAAAGAATGACAATGATAAGAATTAGAATGTTTAGATACAGTTGAAGTAACTGAAAGTCTTCTAAAACAGGCTCGATAGGGAGTTATTCTTCTTGAGTCACCTAACAACATAATAAAACTGTAATCTAACATAAAATACAATTGAGGCTGCAGTATTTACACAATGAATGTGTTCCTTGTGTCGCTCAGAAGTAGCACTTTGTGGACCCGACTACAGGAGTTCATGTATATAACATTATGCAACGTTGTCTAGCTTGGAAAATCACCTCCACATGTAGCTAGTCAAGAAGTAGTCTCTGTTTTATTTGCCAAAACAGGTTTGGGTCCCTCCAGATCGTTTCAAAGATATTTCACCCTTACCCATTCTTTAATCCTATCATTTCAGCTGCAACAATGACATTATCATTGCTCCCATCGATTTTCCGACCTACATTTTCATGGCCTCCTAGTGTTAACGTTTAATTATCTAGTGAATTATTTTGTCCTTATTGTTAAGTGTACTAATTCACTTGTTCACAGGTTATAAGATTATGCCACCACCCGCTGGTTACGTCCCAATAAGGACTCCTGCCCATCGATTGGTAGCGACACCAACTCCGGTGATTGGAGGAACTCCTATGGGCTTTAGGATCGGTACACCTGATATTGGAACAGCAGCTGGATTTGGTATGAACGCAACAGGGGGTAATGCTGCAGCCCTTGGTGATATGCAGCCAAAAGGAGCAAACTTACCTATGATGAGACCTGATGACCTGCAATATTTTGACAAGCTGTTGCAGGTTAGTGTAAATAATTGTTCGATTTGTGTTTTACGGGGGCTGATTTCTATTTATTAGACACGTTTGTTTTGGTAAACAACCCTCATTGTTTGTGATAGCCCTGATCGAAGGTGCTCCTTTTAAAAAAGAACTATACATCCTGCCATCTGTCCTAGTTGCTACATACCATCGTGATTATGGTAAAGTTATCTGGTCTTGTCATCTAATTAAATTGCTCGATCTCTGTATCACAGTAAGTATGAGAAAATTGACATCCAGTTAATGAAGTTAATTTCTAACACTGGTTTTGTTACTTTGAATGTTCTTAGAATATCAGGCTTCATTTTTAATTTTTGAAATCCGCTTGTTCAAGTTGCTACATGTAAATTTATCAACGTTAGTCTGGCTCAGGCTTGACTTAGTATACTAACCATATCATTGATCTTTGTCAGGTTTTAGAACACAATAGTAATCCATGGAGTCGTTATCTATAGAATCGGATTTTCGAAAATTGTCGATTTTCTGGTTAGGGTTCACTCGATAACTGTAAAGTATGAATGCACATCTTCCGTGACGTGGCTTGTAATCGGCCACGATAGCATAGTTACACTCACTCCCCGGCTTCCTCTTGTTCTTTGGTTTCAATATATTTTCATACTTCTCTTTTCGAACCACATTCTTTTTGTTTGGTTTTTCTCACAATATTTATACTACTGTTCCGATTCCTTTATTATTTATCTTGTTCATCTCCCAGTGTTGATATAACATAAGGATAGGCTAATACACATAATTCATGCTCTGCGTTAATAGAGGAAACCTGTAATGTTAGCGGTAACTTTTCTGTAACTCATGAACCAGTAAATAATGTAATCTGTTCTAGTCGTAAAAAGTATGATCATTCTCCCTTCACACCACCATTATCGTATTTGATTATTTTATGTCTTCACAACACCCTAATTATGTTTGACAAAACTATTAGGATCAATTCTAAAATCAGTTTCAGAAACTAAAACTGGTGAACTGGATAAGTTTATCGTTTTCGAAAACTTTACAATAAGTAAGGCATGGTTGTTTCGACCTATACTTTTGCTTTGAAACATAGTGTTTGAGACAAGCTGAAGTTTTCATTGTCAGAAGCATTGTTGTGTAATATAGACGGCGTTAAGATCTAAGAAATACTGGAATAATTCTGAGCCTCTAATAGTTGAAACTCTAAAGTTATACTTTATATATATTAAGTTACTGTTGGTCCATCCCAACTTCCTGGCTGAAATCTTAAAAATGCAAGAATCATTGTCTTGAGATATTCTCAGATATAGCCTAGAATGAAAGCCATTGGAGATCCTACTACAGTTTTCTGTTAAGCCCATACAAGTGCTATGACCTTTCTCAATAGAATAAAGTTCTTGGTGGTATTTCCGTCAGTATTGTATCTCCTACCTTGTAAGTTTCTTGTCTTACTAAGTTTTACTTTATTGATTATGATTGCTTTCTCTCTTTCATTTATTCGCGATATTATGTTTCGAATTGTGTGGCTCATAGATTTCTAATACCCAACGGCATCAACTTTATTTGCTTTAGTAAATGAATAGATTACTGTCCGAAGTACTCGTGAATCAGGATGTCAGAATATCAATAGTTGCTTACTGGTTTTTTCTGTCCTTGTTTCTTAATTATTGCTTTACACCGGTGTGCATTTCTGCAACCTTCAACCATCTGTATTTACCACAGGCTATATACGTCAACATAACGTTTTATAAAGAAACTAACGTTAAGCGTTATGAAGTACCTCGTTTAACGAAATATACTGTGAAGGCCATATTTTTTTCATTCTTCAAGTTTTCTGTTAGTATTTAAATACATGTCTACTTTGTTTAAGGATGTTGATGAGGATACTCTCCCACCTGAGGAAGCCCGTGAAAGAAAGATAATGACATTTTTGTTGAAAATTAAAAATGGTACTCCTCCAATGCGTAAGTCAGCCCTGAGGCAAATCACTGACAAAGCAAGGGAATTCGGAGCTGGACCCTTATTTAAACAAATACTTCCTCTTTTGATGTCTCCTACGTTAGAAGATCAGGAACGCCATTTATTAGTGAAGGTAACCTTAACCATTCTGTTATTCATGTCTACAGCTTTGGTATTTTGTTCAAGTATTTACAGTTTCTTTGTTTAGAATGATTTCACTATTACACATTTAATTGTTCAACACTTGTACAAAATTGGGCATCATTTTCAATTTACTTGTGTTTAGTACTTCGGTATTTTGAAGACGCTTACAATATGCTGTCTCCTGAACACATTAAGTAACTATGCAAGGATATTTGGAACGTGTTTCTCTCCCTTTAGATACAATTTTAGGACTGGTTTGCATCATCGCCCAGATTGGTCATAGGGAATGATGTAGTCGAACGCGTAAACCACTTCACTTATCTCGGAAGTATAGTCAGCTCTTGTGGGTCATTGTCTAATGAAATCTCATCCCGGATACAGAAAAATCGTTTGGCTCTTGCCAACTTACGTCACTTGTGGTGTGGGCGAAATATCCGTCCCTCAATGACGGATCAAGTGTACTACTCAACAACCCTGTTTTAACCAAAGGATAGTAAACATGGGCTGTGAAAACCAAAGATATGTGTAGGCTGCAGGACTTTACTCATAGAAATTTCCAAATTATCTCCCGTTTATCATGAATTGATTGAATAATCAATACTGATGTTAGATATAGAGTACTAGGAAATTCGTAAACCCTCGTCGACTAAAGTGGTTAGGACTTCCGTCACTTATGCCAGACCACCGCCTGCCTCGTTGCACGATGTTAGCTGACAAGAGTAGGATGGAAGATAGGTTAGAGGCGGTGTAACAAAAACATGGTATCAGCCAATGAATTTTGACCATTGGTGTGTCCTATACTGGTAAATATGGACTCCCTGGTTAGGGGAATGCGCATGCCAATCATAACCAACGATTGGATGCAGTGGATGACATGGCTCAAAATCTTTCACAGTGTATTCACTGTTTATCTCCTAAATATTAATTTCCATTATTCTTTCCCATACCCTATTGTTAATCTTGTAAATTTGATCTCATCATGCGAACATGTTATGGGGACTTAAAATTGCGTGCATATGTGCCTGGCTCTACGTTGTCCATTACTGATTGATCGTCATTCTTCCTTGGTTCTCCTACTTAGTGCCAAGTCAGTGCAGTGAAACATATTCTTGCTTTCTGATTTGAGTTATGCAAGGATTCTGTTATCCAATTGTTACGCCGGGCGATTAAAGAAAAGTAACCAACTTTCAGAACTGTATTTTGGAGGACTATTCTCCTTATTTTATTCATGAGTAATGTAATCATTTTATTTCTATGACTGTTACGTTCCCCTTGCCCGGTTCTCTCGGCTCTCTCCGTCTTCCGGTTCTTAATTGCGGTTGTTCTATTATCGGCCTGGGAGGGTGAGTGGGCTAAGGTCAGTCGAGCATTATCAACTAGGCACACATCTCATTGGTGTTCGCGTCCACCAACCAAATCATCCTCTCTTTCTTTCTTCACGTCATAACGCCGATGTACTTTATCTTAAAATGTTTTAGGTGAAGTAAAAGTATGCATGAGTTTTATTAACCTTGTTTTCTATTTTTGGTAGGTTATCGACCGTATTTTATATAAACTTGATGATCTCGTCCGCCCGTTTGTACACAAAATTTTAGTTGTTATTGAACCTCTTTTAATTGACGAAGATTATTATGCTCGTGTAGAAGGCCGAGAAATAATATCCAATCTCGCCAAAGTAAGTAAAAAAGGTGTATTTGTACATTGATTTCCTACATAATGCCTCGTAGTTCTGTAATTAGTATACATTTTGTATACTAAGGATAACCAAATTATTTTGGTTACTGGTCATACACGATATGATAGCTTACGGTTAGTCCAAGCCCTACCCTAATCTTTTACGCAGACACATATCTAGTCACAACTCGCGTAGGCCAGATATATCAATACATAGTGGGCATGACGGTAACATAGACTAATATAACCTGAGAAACAACTATAGAAGACGTAAGTACTGACTTCACTTGTTTACGTGCTGAAGTTTAATCTACCAGAAAAAGCTAAAGAATTTGAATCACAGTACTAATTATAGTTGAATGAAGGGAGACCAAGGTCAAACAATAACCCGTACTGTGACAAATGCGTTTCATTCAGAAGCACTATAATCATGCTCTATTTCTATGTCACATATTTATGGCAGAATTCATACGTTAATCTGTTTCATAACAATCAAGAAAAGTTCACTTAATGAAAGCATCAGACTTACAATAAGGTATATTATGCAGCCCGTTCATGTTTGTCATTGTAAGAAATCCTGTCTTATGATTTTTATTTGACATTGTTTTTATCTAGATTGAATTATCTTGTTTTACTCTTGTAGTCTTAAAGAATACCTTCATAGAACTGATAGATTATTGTTATCTAATTTAGTGTAACTCGATATCCACGTACAAGTTCGTACTTCGAAATTCTAACTCGGTATTTATAAATCAAGTACTTTAACCATTCAACTATCTTTGCTTAATTATAATTCTTATTTTTCATGCCTTAAAGTAACTGTCATTCGTACGCGTGCTTTATAAATTCTATATCGTATATAACTTGATATTTTGTTTTAATCAAATAGGCTGCCGGACTTGCTACCATGATTTCTACTATGCGTCCCGATATTGATAATATGGACGAATATGTGCGTAATACAACTGCAAGAGCATTTGCTGTCGTTGCATCAGCCCTGGGAATTCCCAGCTTGTTGCCGTTTTTAAAAGCTGTTTGCAAATCCAAAAAGTCTTGGCAAGCTAGACATACTGGCATCAAAATTGTCCAACAAATATCCATTCTCATGGGTTGCGCAATTCTACCACATCTGCGGTCCTTGGTGGAAATTATTGAACATGGTTTAGTTGATGAGCAGCAGAAAGTTCGGACTATTACAGCGTTGGCTTTAGCTGCTCTTGCTGAAGCAGCCACTCCTTACGGTATAGAATCGTTTGATTCAGTCTTGGAACCTTTATGGCGTGGTATAAGAACTCATCGAGGAAAAGGTTTAGCTGCTTTTCTAAAAGCTATTGGATATCTTATTCCTCTTATGGATGCAGAGTATGCCAATTATTATACCCGTGAAGTAATGTTGATCTTGATCCGCGAATTTCAGTCCCCTGATGAAGAAATGAAAAAAATTGTTCTTAAAGTAGTTAAGCAGTGCTGTGCCACGGATGGTGTGGAACCTGACTACATCAAATCTGAAATTCTACCACCGTTTTTCCGCAGCTTTTGGACACAACGTATGGCTTTAGATCGGCGCAATTACAGACAGGTATTTTCATTTTAAAAACTTTTATAATGTTGTAATCTAATGGTTATTTGTTTGTCTATCGCATGTCTACAATAGATAAAGATTTTACGTACCGGGATACTTAACTTTTTGTTCCATGTTTTCAATCAAACATACATAATATAATCTGTCCAAAATATGCACAAACCCAAGGTTCATTTACGCATAGACAGGAAGTAAACACTGGATTTCGATTGAAAGGAAGGAATAATGGCTCCCAACCGTAGCTGCTACCTTGACGTGGTGGTCGGGCTTGCCTATCGTGATGATCCAGCAGAGCCTTATTGGCTGAAACGCATATTCCTCTGGATCCTACCATGCTCAGCAGGTCTGTTGGAAAGCGGTAAGACTAAAGGCATCAACCTAAGGTCTGTGGGCGAAGTCGTACTACTGACTAGTGTGTGATAGCCTGTAGTGTGTGTTTCCCTCGTATGACCAGCATATGTGGCGATACTGCCTTATCGGAAGGAAGGGGATGAAAAATGTCGACTCTAAAAGTGACTCGCCTTACCTTACTACACGGATTTCTGTCTCCGGTGGCAAGGTCTTACTAGCGGAGCTAACACTTCCAAAACTCCCTGTAACAAAGTCGTGCGTGATCGTCCTCAAGCAGTTGTCCCTTGGGCTCTGCGATTGCGCTCCCGGATCACTATGACCAAAATCAACCCAGTTTCCTTTTCAACTACCTCAAAAAATAATACTCTTCCATAGTGTGGGCAACCAAGAAGTGAAAGCGTCCCTCATACTTCTAACAGCACACGAGATCATCTTCGAGGTCAAATTTCACCCTCAATTCTTGATAACTCTTGTCCTTGAGACTAACCCTTGTATAACTGTATCACGCCACTCTTCTAATACTAATGGTTCGAGTTTACAAAATGCTTTTTCTGGTCTCCTGAAACCTCGCACCAAACTACATGTTGGCGCTTTCAATGTTCGAACCTTATGCCAAATAGGACATCAAGCCTCCTTAGCTATAACTCTAGAATCCCACCCCATCGATCTCTGCTGCGTCTCTTAAACGGATCCAGGATCCAAACACAATCATTCACTTAACCTCACCTTGCCAAAATAAAGAATCGGTCCAATTCACTATTCGTGTATCTGAAGACCTCATTGTTACTACCCGTGGCTAAGCCGCTGTAGGTATAGCACTAAGTTCAAAAGCCAAACAGGCTCTCCTTGACTAGATTCCAGTAGGCAGTCACTTATGCGCTTTCTGACCTGACGGGACAGTAAGAGCTCGGAATGATTAAGATACACGCCGTTGCCTCTTTATTGTTTCTGTTCACGCTTCCACTGATTGCAGCTCAGATGAAGTGAAAGATAAATTTTACAAAAGCTTTCTGACATCCTTCGGAAAGCTAAGCGCACTGATGTAGTGATGGTAACTGGTGATTTTAATGCCCAAGCAGGTAGATTAGGCGAAACCAAAAGGCACCTAGGTGTATCCTATGTTGTCGAGGCCCAACGAACAGATATTGGTGACCGTCTGTTACAACTCTGTTCAGATAACAGTCTGCTTCTTGCAAGCACCAACTTTAAACATAAGGTACGACATCATTTGACATGGCGACCCCCCACAATCAACTCAAGGCTGGACTCAAATAGACTATATTGCTATCAGCCACCGTTGGAGAGGTTCGATAGAAGACTGTCGCTCATTCAGGAATACATGTTTAGACTCAGATCATGCTTTAGTGCGAGCACGTATTAGTCTGCGTCTCAATGGATGTAAAAGATCCACGGCAAGAATCCTTTTTAGAGTTCAGCTTAATGATGAAAAAGTCAAGAATACATTTTAGGAATAACTAGAAAACCAATTAGCTGTGTAATCAATACGCATCCCTTGTCAGCTTGGAATGATATCCAAAGAGCTGTTGAAACAACATTGATATTTACTAATAAACTAAACCAAAAAGTTAATAAGAATCAGTGAATTTCAGTTTCATCTACTGAATTCATGGATGCTCGGCAACACATCGCGTTTCGCTCTTAACACGATGAGGAGCGAAGGCAACTTAAACACAAACTGCTTAAAAGCTTACGTAATGATCGTGAGCAGTGGTGGGTGGCGAAGTCTAAAGAGATGGAAAAGGCTGTGACAATAGGTAACAGTAGGCAACTGTTCAGACTTATCAAGGAAACGGGTATCAGAAATCCGACTGTACCTTAAACTATTTAGGAAAATGCTGGGAGCATTATTCAGTGTCAATCTAGAAGGTTGGACTGATGAGCAGAACACTTTAGGGAACGGTTCAATTGGCCCTCGGCCTCATCCCAGTTATGATATAGTTCTATTGGGTGAGGAGGCTGATAAAATGAGGAATCTTCTAACTACCTTTAGCATCAATGTTAACACGTTAGGGATACGATTCTCCCCATCCGAATGCAAAATGTTTCTTCAGTATTGCCTTGTTTCGGCACCGAAATTAGTGGTAAGAAATGAAGAGGTTGAATGTGTTGACCGCTTTACTTATCTTGGGAGTCTTATCAGTCCTGATGGTCTAGTGTTTGATTAAATTTCGTCTCGTATACAGAAGGCTAGATTGGATTTTGTCAATTTGCGTCACATTTACTGCAAAGCAGTCCAATCCGTTTTTCTTTACGAATGTGCAACATGGCTATTAAGGATAGAGGATATTCTTAAGCTTCTATTATTCGACCATAGATGTCTTCGAAGCATTGTTTGTGTTTGCTGGGACCACTTAGTAAGCATTACGTGGGTTAGGAATAGAGTACTAGGCAAATACCGTAAATCTATTTATGAAGCAGTTAATCTTCATCAGCTGAGATGGTTAGGATATGTATTACGTATGCCTGACCACCGCCTACCTCGACGAGCGATTCTGTCTGGTGTGGGAGTAGACTGGAAGAAAGCCAGGGGCGGCCAAACCATGACATGGTACTAGTCCATGAAGTTATTGACAGTTGGGCTCAGCGACGTTAATAGGTGCAGACTACCTGGTCGGGGTCCGCGTGATGATTGTCACAAATGGTTAGAGACTTTGGGTGATATGGCTCAAAATCGTTTACAATGGCATTGGTGCATCCATTCCTTATCCTCCTCCGAATTCTAAGCTTCTGAATTCATCATAATTTTCTGTTTACTGATATATATATATCGATCTCTAGTCCTTTCCATACTCTGTTACTACCTTCACTACTCTGGGATTCGATCTGACAATTTAATCTCTATCTGCTAATTGAAGCATGGCAATTTGAACTAAAGTATGCACATACCAAGTTCTACGTTGCCACTGGCTGACTGACTGGATAACGGCTCACATGAAAATAAAAGAATTCTGTATCAAAATGAGCAAGCAACATCTTGATATGCATGATAAAAGATTATTTCAACTAAACTACTTTAGCCAGTTTTCAGAAATGCCACCTAGGCCCTCCAAACGTTTGTTACGTTTATCGCGTTAACTCCAACCAAGTAGGCTTCTTTCCCCCAAAATGAGTTACACTACCACCCAATTATACCACGAATCAATCCTACTTCTTTTTTAGTTATTACTTTAACAAAACATCAAATACCATTAGCATCTCTGATCTTATGCCTCTTTAAGTTCAACCAAATGAACAATCACAGCTTGATACATAAAACGATACTTTATTTTTTGTTTTATTACCAACCAGCTAGTTGATACAACTGTGGAAATAGCAAACAAAGTCGGTGCAGCTGACATCATTTCTAGAATTGTGGATGATCTCAAAGATGAATCTGAACCTTATCGTAAAATGGTGATGGAGACTATTGAAAAAGTTATGTCAGCACTAGGAAGCACAGAAGTTGATGCTCGACTTGAAGAACAATTAATTGATGGTATACTATATGCTTTCCAAGAACAAAGTACAGAAGTAAGCTATTTGTTAACATTTTCTCAATAAGTTAATTGTTCATGACTCCTTTTATTCACAGTTCTCATAGCAACAATATCCATCTGATTTCATGGAATTTTGAACGAGTGATGTGTTGTCCCTAAGAGCGTTTGTTTTTGAGCTTGCGAATGAAAGACAAATTCAGTAGGATATGTTCTTGTCGTGCTTTCACTATGCGCTAAAAAATAGCTTAGTAATTTAAGGGCTCGATTTCCATCTAATAGGTCATAGGTCCACATAAATCTTGTTTATTTGCAGTATTTCACCATTAAACGTAAGTTGATCATGTAAACTACTACTGTAGTCTTTTAAGTTCCTCATTGTACTTGTAGACTGAATTTTTATAGTTTGGTTGTTTTCATGTGTATTAAGCCACGTTTTCACAACATACATGATTTTGTTACTTTTCCTAGGACGCTGTCATGTTGATTGGTTTTGGAACCATCGTGCAGTCACTTGGAAAACGCGTTAAACCCTACTTGCCCCAAATATGTGGTACAATCCTATGGCGTCTTAATAACAAGTCGGCTAAAGTTCGTCAACAGGCTGCTGATCTTATTAGTCGAATTGCCGGTGTAATGAAAGTGTGTCAAGAAGAAAAGTTAATGGGGCATTTAGGTGTGGTTTTGTATGAATATCTTGGCGAGGAATATCCAGAAGTTCTTGGAAGTATTTTAGGTGCCCTTAAAGCCATCGTAAATGTAATCGGTATGACGAAAATGACTCCTCCAATAAAAGAACTCCTTCCAAGATTGACACCAATTTTGAAAAACAGGTTAGTTCTAAGTGTGTGTGTCATGAAGGTTGTATAATTCGTTATTACTAAACGAAATGCTATATGGTCATTTTTAACTACCCTACAATTAACCTACATTATAATCGCCAGTTTTATTTATTTTATTTACAATAAAACCAAAAGTTAGGCTTTTCTCGTATTATTTCTCCATGTACATGTATTCCAGTTTCAAGCCTCTTTTTCTGTTTTATAGACATGAAAAAGTCGAGGAAAACTGTATCGATCTTGTTGGACGAATAGCAGACCGTGGTTCAGAGTATGTATCTTCTAGAGAATGGATGCGTATCTGTTTTGAACTACTGGAATTGTTGAAAGCACATAAGAAATCAATTCGACGAGCAACAGTTAATACTTTTGGTTATATTGCCAAAGCAATCGGTCCACATGATGTTTTGGCAACCCTATTAAACAATTTAAAGGTTCGTTGTCTAAAGTCTATTTCTCTCAGTTAGCTACCTCCATTATATTCGGCCCATTTAACTGGGATCAAACTCATCTGCAAGTTCTCTTTGACAAATCTCTTCTCCAGTCAATGTATGATACTTCACTGAAAGCGTACCATTTAATAATGTAAAATTGTGTTTTAAAAATTGTAGCATAAAACTAGTTGAGCAGGTCAACTTAAGTTTATAATCTTGTTGTGGCAACTTTAATACTAGTTCATCGAGTCATTGGAAATTAATGCGTATTTATTAATTCCTGCTACGAATCGCAGTTATATAAATGTATACATAATGTTATTTTTGTAACTTTATTTTTATTTTATTATCTACGGGCTTTTCTTTAGGTTCAAGAGCGTCAAAATCGTGTCTGCACAACTGTTGCCATCGCTATCGTTGCAGAGACCTGCAGTCCCTTTACTGTTTTGCCTGGTCTTATGAATGAATATAGGGTCCCGGAACTCAACGTTCAAAATGGTGTTTTAAAATCCCTGGCTTTTATGTTCGAATATATTGGTGAAATGAGCAAAGATTACATATATGCTGTAACTCCTCTATTGGAAGATGCTCTTATGGATCGGTTAGTTATTCAGAAATCCTTTAGTGTTCTCTTTTTATATATTTTCTCCTTATTTAATTTATTTTCTTCTTTCAGCGATCTTGTGCATAGGCAAACTGCAATGACCGCAGTTGCTCATATGGCTCTTGGCGTGTATGGGTTTGGCTGTGAAGAT
Organism: Schistosoma mekongi; assembly: GCA_034768735.1. Lineage (NCBI taxonomy): Eukaryota > Metazoa > Platyhelminthes > Trematoda > Strigeidida > Schistosomatidae > Schistosoma > Schistosoma mekongi. The sequence goes on from CM068306.1 coordinate 35,721,041, forward strand.
GCTCTTCTACACCTACTGAACGTCGTTTGGCCTAATGTTTTGGAAACTTCACCACATGTTATTCAGGCTTTCATGTTTTGCATCGAAGGTCTTCGTGTTGCACTCGGTCCTAATAAAGTACTTCAATACTGTCTTCAAGTAAGTTTCCATCAAATGTAAGAATTTTTTATATAAATTGAGGAAATCTTATGTTGTAGACTTCTGTTATTCAAATTTTCTGAACATTACATTAACAAACTATTATAGTGATTAAAGTTCCGAACAACAATAAACGAGTTCGTGCAATACGTACAATTCGCCACACTCGGAGTTTAACAGTAATAGAACAAAATGACGTAATGTAATTCAAGAATATATAGCTTTTGAAAAGCAACCACAGTAACTTCATGAACCGGTATCATATTTTCTATTTATTCTGAACCTGTTCTGCTGCTCATTGAGTGTCAGTAAAGTGTTCGAGATCATAAAACATTTTTATTTTTAACCACGGTATGGGAGGGTATTTATTTTTAAACACTTACATTTACCAAGAGAAAACATTCATATGCACACTGCATGTTTTATATTCCGTTACTTCGATACAAATTATTGCTGTATTCGTCCTCAAAAAGAATTACATGGTGTCTATAGAATTTATCATCATACTGCTGTGAACAGATTTATATTATTGATAAAATAAATGCGCTATATTTCCCTCTCACTCCAGTAAACATCGCTCATCACAGTAGGCGGTGGTTTGGTATATGTAACACACGTCCCAACAGTCTGTTAGTACGGATTCACAGTGTTATCAGTAGTCAACTTACCATATTTGCCTAGTACTTTGTTTGATCTCAACATTCCTTACAGTCGTATCATAACATGCGTAAAATATCTCGAAGGCATTTATAGTCAGAAACCTTTAGTATATGTCTTTTACTCCCGTAACCCGTTTCACACCCGTAGATTAATTTGTCGTGGAGAGTTGCACAATATACTGCATTCTTTGACGGATAGACATCTTTTATCTACGTTGCGAGTGACTGAAGCTAACAAAGGTCGAGTGAATTCGTGATAAAATCTCATTGTACGAGGACCTACTAGGAATAATGAGACCCTTAAAATAAATGAATTGATCAACGTACTCAACTATTTCACTCTGTATGACCAATCTAGACCTTGATAAATACCAACTTTGTGGCAGCATTTTACATTCAACAGGCTTACCTCAAAAGTACATAAACCTTATAAAGACTCTCTACTCGGTCACCACCGGTCGAGTCAGAGCATATGCCGAATTGTCACAAGAAATTTCATTCTTAAGTGGGGTCCGTCAGGGTTGCCCCTTATCCCCCTTTTTATTTAATTTCATCATATATATACACTTAGAAATCTCACTCACTTCTTTCAACTACACAGAAATTAATCTCCTTCCAGGAGACCCTCTCATCGACTTAGAATATGCAGACGATATAGTCCTGTTTGGTGAAGATGCGCACAACACTTTGAGTAACAATGCAAGCATATTTGGGATACTTTTCTCCCCTCCCAAATGCAAAATGCTACTCCATGACTGGCCTGTTTCTTTTAAATTAGTTATAGAGAGTGAAGTAATTGAATGCGTTGACCGCTTCACTTACCTCGGAAGTCTCATCACCGCTGATGAGTCGGTGTCTGACGAAATCTCAGCACGGATTCAGAAAGCTAGATTGGCATTTGCCAATCTACGGCACTTGTGGCGCAGATGAGATATTCGTGTCTCAACGAAAGGTCGGGTGTACTGCGCAGCAGTCCGCGCCGTTTCAAACATATGGCTGCGAAACGTGGGCCATGAAAACCCAAGATATGCGTCGACTCCAGGTATTTGAGCATAGGAGTCTTCGCAGCATTGCTCGTGTATCATGAAACAGTCAAATAAGTAATATTGAGGTTAGACAAAAGGTTCTTAGGAAATATATTAAATCAATCGAAGAGGTCATTAGCCTTCGTCGATTGAGATGGTTGGGACATGTATTGCGCATGCTGGAGCACCGTCTACCTCGTGGAGCGATGTTGGCTAGGGTTGAAGTAGGATTTAAGAAGAGTAGGGGCGGTCAAACCAAAACACGGCATCAGTCCATGAAGTCCTTGAATACTGGTCTAAACCATGTAGGTAGATGTAGATTACCTGGTTAGAGTCTTCGTGATAGTCGCAATAAATGGCTGGAGACAGTGTGCGACATGGCTCAGAATCGGTTACAGTGGTGCAAGTGTATTCTCTCTTTAACCTGATCTAGATCCTGAATTCTATCATTATCTTCTGTACACCTTTACTTTACTCTTCCCTCTTGTATTCTGTTATTACGTTACCTCTGTAATCTCGTAGTGCTAGCGTGGTATGGCAACTTGAACCTACAGGCGTATGTGCTTGGTTCTACGTTGCTGATGATGATAATGATTTAACAGGAAGGAATCGCTTCTTGAACATGCTTGAATCGTTACTTAGTGTTCATTAGACTGCATTATATTAACTTAGTTAAATGGTACTAACTTGCAATTTTTACATGTCTCAAGTTATTGTTATTTCCATAAAATCTATTGCTTAATTTCTCATAGAGCGTGTTGTAAACATTTCCTGTGTTTTTATCATTTTCAGGGTTTATTTCACCCCGCTAGGAAGGTGAGAGATATGATGTGGAAAGTGTACAATACTATTTACATTGGCAATCAAGATGGCTTAGTTTATGGCTTCCCACGTATCCCTGATGAACAAAATCACACCTATATCCGACATGAACTGTCTTATATTTTGTGAAAATGTATTTGCTAGAATGTTTAACACACTACTTCATATTTTCTCTCTCAGACTCTTATGTTTTGTTACTATTGAATTCTTACTCTTCAACTAAGTTCCTTCTTACTTCCGTGTTTCTGCACATCATCGTGGTATTGTATTTAAACTAAATTTCCCTGATTAATAGCTAAATTGATCCATGTGTTTTGTAGTATTCTGTTCATTTAATAAGTAGAAATTCATGTTTTGAGATGACTCACTAAATATCTGGTTTGAAAATCTGAAAAATTTCTGTCCTAAAATCATTTAATTAGTGTGGAAAAATGACAATTTAAAAATGAATTATTTCTGTATTATATTCGACGAAGCTATAATGCTTTTTACTAAATAATGAGTTCTAGAAATTCTTGGCTTTACAACATTGACGATATAATTAGTTATTTTTGTAGACCCAGTGGGTCAATGTTGCTTTCATCCCGGCGTTCAGTAAGACACAAACGGCGATGCTGTGATGTGTCTGGAAGCTCCGAAATTACAGGTGGAAAACGAATCCTTACCATTTGAATATTAAGTAGGGCTTTTTAAAGCAGTCATAAGTGGGTCCTCTTCTGTTATATCTGAACACACCGGGGCGGCCGATTATTATCGATTCTATTATCTGCCGAGCTATCGCCTATTGCTAACACCCAGCCTTGCCTTAGTGTATTGCACAGACACAAGATCCGACCGATTATCAAGAAGCCCACTTGTTACTCACACGAATATATCATAACCAATAATACACAAGATTTATATACATAAAGCTTGATCAATGTCGTATGTCAGATACGATATTAGCCAATCACATGTTTCCGTCCAGACATGTCATCCTCATCCAGCAGTCACATTTCAGCTCGACATCTAAATACGTACTATCAGACCCGCAACCGATATATATATATATATATATATATATATATATATATATATATATATATATATATATATATATATATATATATATATATATATATATATATATATATATATATATATATATATATATATATATATATATATATATATATATATATATATATATATATATATATATATATATATATATATATATATATATATATATATATATATATATATATATATATATATATATATATATATATATATATATATATATATATATATATATATATATATATATATATATATATATATATATATATATATATATATATATATATATATATATATATATATATATATATATATATATATATATATATATATATATATATATATATATATATATATATATATATATATATATATATATATATATATATATATATATATATATATATATATATATATATATATATATATATATATATATATATATATATATATATATATATATATATATATATATATATATATATTTATATATAAAAGTTTAGTGACTGATCTTGAGTCTCCGAACATAATTTGCGATTTGACTACATCGTCTGCGAAAAAGTTATAATCAACTACTATAAAACTTTATGACCATATTCCACATCTATGATGTACTTTATCGTGCGTTCCAGTCGTTTATTCAAACTTAAGAAGTAATAGTGAGAAGTCAAATATGCTGTTACGCGGAATGTATTCTTTCATCCTTATGTCGTAAGATGAAGATCACTCATCTTTTCCTAATCAAGATTCGCAAATCTTGTGTGTGGCATGCTTCGCTCATTATAACAAGATTACTTCAAATTAAAAGATGAAATGAACTTGAAGATAGACTAAAATTGTTATCACCAATCGTAACCCTAAATCTCACTTTGACTATCTTAGGTTGCAGACTAGGCAACATTAAATATGCATGTATACAGAACATATTGTACAATGAAGTGTTTTAGTTGTTAACAACACAAAATTTAAGGTTATTCCATTTACTGGATGAATATGTTTAAGAAGAAAGTACATATAAAGTTCATCTGTCAAAAATACCAAAATGTAAACAATTTATTAAGAACAATGCATAATATGTACGCTTACTTAATTCAAGAAAAATTCGGATGGATTTTAAATTACAACCTCACTATTATGTATTAGGCGGTTACGTCATCGCTGGTACAACCTCTTCACCATCTTACAGACCAACATAAGGTTTACGAGAGGGTACGTTGTACTGTGTTAGGTGCTACTGACGAGGTTGCATACAAGTAGTATGTGGCCGAACAGCATGAAATTCTCAACAGCACACAGCCGACGAGGAGAGTTTCAGGATAGTAAGGAAGGCGTATTCGGATTAAGTAAGAGATAAACAGAAAAAACCAGTCTGAACTAATATGTATTAAAGAACACAATGAACGTGTAAATAGGTGACTGGGAGTTATGTATGCGTTCTGTAATTTCAACAAATATGGATTATTTCCTGAGCATTCATTTGATAGCTACCATTGGATACAACTGCTCCCAAGAACATGGTGTATATTCATGCATCTTTGACTCAATCAATCAATCAATCAATCAATCAATCAATCAATCAATCAATCAATCAATCAATCAATCAATCAATCAATCAATCAATCAATCAATCAATCAATCAATCAATCAATCAATCAATCAATCAATCAATCAATCAATCAATCAATCAATCAATCAATCAATCAATCAATCAATCAATCAATCAATCAATCAATCAATCAATCAATCAATCAATCAATCAATCAATCAATCAATCAATCAATCAATCAATCAATCAATCAATCAATCAATCAATCAATCAATCAATCAATCAATCAATCAATCAATCAATCAATCAATCAATCAATCAATCAATCAATCAATCAATCAATCAATCAATCAATCAATCAATCAATCAATCAATCAATCAATCAATCAATCAATCAATCAATCAATCAATCAATCAATCAATCAATCAATCAATCAATCAATCAATCAATCAATCAATCAATCAATCAATCAATCAATCAATCAATCAATCAATCAATCAATCAATCAATCAATCAATCAATCAATCAATCAATCAATCAATCAATCAATCAATCAATCAATCAATCAATCAATCAATCAATCAATCAATCAATCAATCAATCAATCAATCAATCAATCAATCAATCAATCAATCAATCAATCAATCAATCAATCAATCAATCAATCAATCAATCAATCAATCAATCAATCAATCAATCAATCAATCAATCAATCAATCAATCAATCAATCAATCAATCAATCAATCAATCAATCAATCAATCAATCAATCAATCAATCAATCAATCAATCAATCAATCAATCAATCAATCAATCAATCAATCAATCAATCAATCAATCAATCAATCAATCAATCAATCAATCAATCAATCAATCAATCAATCAATCAATCAATCAATCAATCAATCAATCAATCAATCAATCAATCAATCAATCAATCAATCAATCAATCAATCAATCAATCAATCAATCAATCAATCAATCAATCAATCAATCAATCAATCAATCAATCAATCAATCAATCAATCAATCAATCAATCAATCAATCAATCAATCAATCAATCAATCAATCAATCAATCAATCAATCAATCAATCAATCAATCAATCAATCAATCAATCAATCAATCAATCAATCAATCAATCAATCAATCAATCAATCAATCAATCAATCAATCAATCAATCAATCAATCAATCAATCAATCAATCAATCAATCAATCAATCAATCAATCAATCAATCAATCAATCAATCAATCAATCAATCAATCAATCAATCAATCAATCAATCAATCAATCAATCAATCAATCAATCAATCAATCAATCAATCAATCAATCAATCAATCAATCAATCAATCAATCAATCAATCAATCAATCAATCAATCAATCAATCAATCAATCAATCAATCAATCAATCAATCAATCAATCAATCAATCAATCAATCAATCAATCAATCAATCAATCAATCAATCAATCAATCAATCAATCAATCAATCAATCAATGCCTGTTACTCCAAGGGGAGCATAGACCGCCCACCAGCTTCTCCAGCCAACTCTGTCCTGGGCTTTCCGTTCTAGCTCTTCCCAAGTGCTGTTCATTCTCTTCATGTCTGTTTCCAATTCCCGACGCAATGTGTTCTTGGGCCTTCCTCTGTTTCTGTGGCCTTTAGGATTCCAAGTCAGTGCTTGTCTTGTGACACAGTTTGATGGTTTCCTCAGTGTGTGTCCAATCCATCTCCAGCGTCTTTTCCTAATTTCTTCCTCAACTGGAAGTTGATTAGTTCTCTGCCACAACAGGTTGTTGTTGATGGTATCTGGCCAACAGATCCGAAGAATCCTACGCAGGCAGTTGTTTATAAATACTTGTAACTTCTGTAGGGTACTTTTTGTAGTTCTCCAAGTTTCAGCTCCATACAACAGGACTGTCTTCACATTTGTGTTGAAAATTTTGACTTTTATATTGACTGACAGTTGGTTTGAGTTCCAGATGTTTTTCAGCTGTAAAAATGCTGCCCGTGCCTTACCAATCCGCGCCTTCACATCCGAATCAGACCCTCCGTGTTTGTCGATGATGCTGCCCAAATATGTAAAGGTTTCAACGTCTTCCAGAATTTCTCCGTCAAGTGTAATTGGGTTAGAGTTTGTTGTTTTGTATCGGAGGATCTTGCTTTTCCCTTTGTGTATGTTGAGGCCTACTGCTGCTGAGGCTGCTGCTATATTGTTGGTCTTCTTCTGCATTTGATAATGTGTGTGAGAAAGAAGAGCTAGGTCATCTGCAAAGTCCAAGTCATCTAGTTTCGTCGATGTTGTCCATTGTATTCCGAGAGTGCCTTCAGATGTTGCAGTCTTCATGATCCAGTCGATGACCAGTAGGAAGAGGAAGGGCGAGAGTAAGCAGCCTTGTCTAACACCGGTCTTCACTTCGAATGAATCTGTGAGCTGACCTCCATGCACGATTTTACAATGTAGTCCGTCGTAAGAATTTCGTATGATGTTGACTATCTTCTCGGGTACGCCGTAATGTCGTAGAAGGCTCCATAATATTCTCCTATCCACGCTGTCGAATGCCTTTTCATAGTCGATGAAGTTGATGTAAAGTGGTGAATTCCATTCAATTGATTGTTCAACAATGAACCGTAGAGTGGCGATTTGATCGGTACATGATCGATCTTTACGGAATCCAGCCTGTTGATCTCGGAGTTGGCCGTCGACTGGGCCCTTTAATCTGTTCAATAACACTCTGTTGAAGACCTTTCCTGGTACTGAAAGTAGAGTAATGCCTCTGTAGTTCTCACAATTGCTGAGATCGCCTTTCTTTGGTATCTTGATGAGGTACCCTTCTTTCCAGTCTGCTGGAACTTGTTCTTCCTCCCAAATCTTCCTGAAGAGAATGTGGAGTATCTTTGAAGTTGCTTCTATATCTGTCTTCAGTGCCTCTGCTGGTATGTTGTCTGGTCCTGCTGACTTGCCACTCTTGAGCTGTCTGATGGCCATTTTGATTTCTTCGACTGTTGGTGGGTCTGTGCTTATAGGGAGATCCGTGTCTGCTGCTTCGATGACTGGTGGGTTCAGTGGGGCTGGTCTATTCAAGAGTTCTTGGAAGTGCTCTACCCACCTGTTCCGTTGTTCATGCACTTCAGTTATTGGTTTGCCAGCCTTGTTCTTGATTGGCCGTTCTGGCTTGTTGAATTTCCCAGCTAACTTCTTCGTTGTATCATATAAGAACCTCATATTTCCTTCTCTTGCAGCTTTTTCCGCTGTCATTGCTAGGTCCTCAACAAACTTCCGTTTATCCAACCTGATGCTCCTCTTCACTTGCTTGTTGACTTCGGTGTATTCGGCCTGTGCCTTGGCTTTCTCTGCTCTTGTCCGACTGTTATTAATCGCTGTCTTTCTGTTCCTCCTTTCTTGGATCTTGTCCAGAGTTCTAACAGAAATCCACTCTTTTTGGTGTTGTTTCTTGAGACCCAAAACCTCCTGACATGTTGAGGTTATTGTTCCCTTAATCTCTTTCCAGTTGTCTTCCATATTAGTTCCACCTTTTTCTAGTAGATTATGAAATGCCTGAAACTTGTTGCTGAGAATTAATTTGAATTCGTTGCGTTTGTTAGTATCACGGAGAAGGGCTGTATTAAACTTGTGTAATACTGCTGCTCCAGTTGTCCAGTGCTTCCTCAGCTTCAGTTTCATTTTAGTTACCACCAAATGGTGATCTGAAGCTATGTCGGCTCCTCTCCTTGCTCTTACGTCTTCCATGGTCCTTCTAAACCTCTTATTGATGCAGATGTGGTCGATTTGGTTCTCCGTGATGTGGTCCGGTGAAATCCATGTAATTTTGTGTATACGTTTGTGAGAGAAAATGGTGCCACCTATAATCATTTTGTTGAAGGCACATAAGTTCACGAACCTCTCACCGTTATCATTCCTTTCTCCCACTCCATGTTGTCCCATGATGTCTTCATACCCGGTGTTATCCACTCCGACCTTGGCGTTGAAGTCGCCCATTAGAATAGTCAGGTCCTTGGCTGAACATTTCTCGATGATTGACTGCAGCCTCGCATAGAACTGGTCTTTGTCGTCTTCGTGGCTGTCGTTGGTGGGTGCGTAGCACTGGATGACATTCATTGCAATCCCTTCCTTCTTCGTCTTGAAGGATGCTGTGATGATCCTAGGTCCATGAGGTTCCCATCTTATAAGAGACTTCCATGCATCTTGGGATAACACCAATGCTACTCCTTGTGTGTGTGGGGCGTTTTCTTCTTCGTGGCCGGAGTATAAAAGCACATTTCCCGAGGATAACCGTTGCTGTCCAGCTTGCACCCAATGCGTTTCGCTTATTCCAAGTATCTTCAGGTTGTATCTTTTCATTTCTTCAGCTATTTGCATGGTCCTCCCTGTTTCCCACAGCGTGCGGACATTTTTTTTTTTTCATAGTCGATGAAGTTGATGTAAAGTGGTGAATTCCATTCAATTGATTGTTCAACAATGAACCGTAGAGTGGCGATTTGATCGGTACATGATCGATCTTTACGGAATCCAGCCTGTTGATCTCGGAGTTGGCCGTCGACTGGGCCCTTTAATCTGTTCAATAACACTCTGTTGAAGACCTTTCCTGGTACTGAAAGTAGAGTAATGCCTCTGTAGTTCTCACAATTGCTGAGATCGCCTTTCTTTGGTATCTTGATGAGGTACCCTTCTTTCCAGTCTGCTGGAACTTGTTCTTCCTCCCAAATCTTCCTGAAGAGAATGTGGAGTATCTTTGAAGTTGCTTCTATATCTGTCTTCAGTGCCTCTGCTGGTATGTTGTCTGGTCCTGCTGACTTGCCACTCTTGAGCTGTCTGATGGCCATTTTGATTTCTTCGACTGTTGGTGGGTCTGTGCTTATAGGGAGATCCGTGTCTGCTGCTTCGATGACTGGTGGGTTCAGTGGGGCTGGTCTATTCAAGAGTTCTTGGAAGTGCTCTACCCACCTGTTCCGTTGTTCATGCACTTCAGTTATTGGTTTGCCAGCCTTGTTCTTGATTGGCCGTTCTGGCTTGTTGAATTTCCCAGCTAACTTCTTCGTTGTATCATATAAGAACCTCATATTTCCTTCTCTTGCAGCTTTTTCCGCTGTCATTGCTAGGTCCTCAACAAACTTCCGTTTATCCAACCTGATGCTCCTCTTCACTTGCTTGTTGACTTCGGTGTATTCGGCCTGTGCCTTGGCTTTCTCTGCTCTTGTCCGACTGTTATTAATCGCTGTCTTTCTGTTCCTCCTTTCTTGGATCTTGTCCAGAGTTCTAACAGAAATCCACTCTTTTTGGTGTTGTTTCTTGAGACCCAAAACCTCCTGACATGTTGAGGTTATTGTTCCCTTAATCTCTTTCCAGTTGTCTTCCATATTAGTTCCACCTTTTTCTAGTAGATTATGAAATGCCTGAAACTTGTTGCTGAGAATTAATTTGAATTCGTTGCGTTTGTTAGTATCACGGAGAAGGGCTGTATTAAACTTGTGTAATACTGCTGCTCCAGTTGTCCAGTGCTTCCTCAGCTTCAGTTTCATTTTAGTTACCACCAAATGGTGATCTGAAGCTATTATGTCGGCTCCTCTCCTTGCTCTTACGTCTTCCATGGTCCTTCTAAACCTCTTATTGATGCAGATGTGGTCGATTTGGTTCTCCGTGATGTGGTCCGGTGAAATCCATGTAATTTTGTGTATACGTTTGTGAGAGAAAATGGTGCCACCTATAATCATTTTGTTGAAGGCACATAAGTTCACGAACCTCTCACCGTTATCATTCCTTTCTCCCACTCCATGTTGTCCCATGATGTCTTCATACCCGGTGTTATCCACTCCGACCTTGGCGTTGAAGTCGCCCATTAGAATAGTCAGGTCCTTGGCTGAACATTTCTCGATGATTGACTGCAGCCTCGCATAGAACTGGTCTTTGTCGTCTTCGTGGCTGTCGTTGGTGGGTGCGTAGCACTGGATGACATTCATTGCAATCCCTTCCTTCTTCGTCTTGAAGGATGCTGTGATGATCCTAGGTCCATGAGGTTCCCATCTTATAAGAGACTTCCATGCATCTTGGGATAACACCAATGCTACTCCTTGTGTGTGTGGGGCGTTTTCTTCTTCGTGGCCGGAGTATAAAAGCACATTTCCCGAGGATAACCGTTGCTGTCCAGCTTGCACCCAATGCGTTTCGCTTATTCCAAGTATCTTCAGGTTGTATCTTTTCATTTCTTCAGCTATTTGCATGGTCCTCCCTGTTTCCCACAGCGTGCGGACATTCCACGTACCTATACTAATGGTTGCTCTGGTTGTCAGAAGAGACATCGGCCTCGTGGCTTCCGAAGAAACTCGGCTTTCACCATGAGGCGTCATAACATACCTTCCAACTCCCAGGGCAGAGTGAAAATGGTTATAAAGGTTTTTACTGGTTAGCGTTTTTTTAGCACATTTGCTGTTTTACGGGATGGGGTTGCTAGCCCCATGCCCAACCCTCCTCCTTTATCCGGGCTTGGGACCGGCAGCAACCCTAGGGGCTACAGGCGGAGTTATTTGTTAATAAGGATAGTGCATATCAATCTATATTTACAAGCTTTTATTTTAATACTTCATTTATGTACATCGACGTTAATTAAATCTTGAACTGTGTGTTCACAAAAAATGCTTTGCAAGTTTAAAGTTATTACTGTGAAAACCTATTCAAGCAATTCTAACTTGTTAGTAGATAAAATCAATTTTAAAAGTATTAGTTTCATATGTACCACTAATTACTATCTGAAAATTTTTGGTAGTATCCACTATATATTAATCATTTTGTCACTGTTGCTAAAATTTCAGTAACTAGCAATTGTAAATCACAGTGTAGTGACCAACTTATCGATCGAGTTGTGGTGTGGCTACTAGTCTACATGTGTCGATACCACTGACACTAGGTAGATGTGGTAGGTGGTTTAGTGGTTGTCGGAGCATAAGCTCTCTTAAATATGCAAGCACACATTGATGACAAAAACCAAAGTGCACGAAACTTAGGTCCGGGGTTTCTTGCTGACTATCCCCAAACTACATTGCATGTCCTTAACTAATATAAGAAAAATTTAGGACTTATATGTCCTCACAAAATTCCTTACATTTACTTTAGGCTATTTGCATTATGTGCTTAGTCTGTTCAAACCGACTTTCACGCTAGAAAATATAATGTTTATGTATCTTGTTGCGTAGCATTTAAATTCGCAACTTATTTCAGAAACGTATTCAAAGACAGAGGTTATGAACATAGAAAGTTAGTGGATACTGTTGTATGTTGTAATTTACGTTACCGATTGGTTGACATTAGTCTAACAATTAAAATCATGAAGTACTGAGCAGGTGCTTTGTCTTATTATAGAATTCATCAACAATATGCATCCACAAACCGATTAAAGATAAATGGTGATCGCTGGATATACATTTATTTATTGAAGTTAGAGGCACAAACTATTTTATACTAGGTCATTAGTCTGTAAAGCAGGCACTCTTCTCAAAGCCTGAATGTACTAGGTTCGACCTCTAGTTGGGTTATGTATAAGGTCTGATGACCATGGACATCACTTAAACTAGTACATCCTGATAAGTACATTTAGGAAAGAAATCACGTTAATCCTACCAATATGTCTGCTGTTTCATACAATCATAACATTGCGAATTAATCAAATCTCGTCAGCATTAAAAAGTAAATATTAGACTATTTAAAAGCACTCACTTTTGTTTCATTCCAGTACTTCATTTATTCTTTTTCTTTTTTGAAGTTAAATAAGTGTAACTTATTTTTTTAATGTATAGAATAACTGAAAATTGTGATGATGAATGATAATTCTTGAATTAAATGTATACAAATCATCTTTCACTTTAATTATATCCATGTAATTTGTATGTATGATTGAAATGATAAATAATAATATTGTATTATCTCTTTAGTTAGGATTCTTTCCTGATCGATATGCCGGGCACCTAAGGAAAATTGATTATCTTCTAGAACTGTGTTTTAGAACATTATTCCAATTATTCTAACTGTTGATAATGTAAACATCTCATTTATATGACTGTTACGTTCCTTTTACCCGATCCTTCCGTTTGATATATTTACTCAGTATATTGTTTATTACTATGAACTACAGTTACTTGGTTGTGTGCAGGTTGTCCCTATTCACTACCACTATTTCCTTTGTTCGGTATCAATGTTAGACTCCTGATTGGTTTGCTGCTTGGTTTGATTTTGTGTAAATATAAAGGCATGATTGAAATACAATACGATTCCGATTCTAGTTCTGTCTGGTTAGTTCTTCTATCTCCGGCTTGGGACCGAGTGGACATAGGACAAACGCGCATTTATCAACTAGGCATACCTCATTCGCATTCGTTAAACCAACCAAATTTCCTTGCGTCATAATAAAAATGAATACGAGTAACTGATATAATAATTCGATTATGTATAATATTTATTTCATGTAATGAAATCGTTATGAGATGTGATTTCTTTGTAATCATAATGAAAGATCAATCCTCTATTATAGAGTACTGATATAAAAGAATTATTGAGTGAATCTAAACTTTACTGAAAAACTTAAGAGAGCCAATAAGAGAATTAAAGTAATTGTCTCAAAGTTGTGCACTTAGTCTAGTTCAAAATATTTACGTTGGATAGGTTGACTGGAATTTTTTATGAAGACGTTATTATTATTAATCTGAAAGCTGTTGAATTACTTCGTATAGAGTTGATTTGTGTTTATGAACTCAGTATGACTTTAACACCATCCACAGACATATGAGATGGAGTCATCTTCCGTTGTAATGGTCGCTGGCAAAAGAAGTCAATAAGAACAGGCAGCTTCTTTAAAGAGTCTAGATTGACACAGGCAAACCAACATGCTGGTTGTATTGTGGGCAATACAGTTGCCTTTTTAGCTGGCATCGTCGCTTACAAATATAAGCAGTCTCAGCAGTGTAGTGGTATCAGCACTGTAGAGTCATACGCTCAGAAATTACGTTACGCTTACATGTGCCACTAGGAGGAGTTGGAAAAATTGTTGAAACAGATCAAACAGCTATTAGAAAGAGAAGAAATAATAAAGGTAGATGTCTGCGAACTTAACGGGTATGTACCGATTGCTTCAATCTCATTGGTATGTTCTTGACATTTACGACAGAGAGCAAGAACTCTAATAACAGTGATTCAAGTATTCGTTCTTTCAGGAACTACTATTTATACAGACGATTAGAGTTCTTATCGGTTACCTCGAAGACTTGGATACATTGATCGTGTTGTGTTTCATGAAGGAAATTTTATGAACCCAAGTAGTGGTGTTCATACACAAAGCATCGAAGGGTATTGGTTATATCTAAATGAGTTTCGGAGACCTTATAAAGGTTCTAGGAACAACACGACTCGAAGTCACATGGATGAATTCATATATCGGTTATATTGTAAGTTTAAAATTAATCAGCCTGTTTCCAGTCTTCAAAAATTCATAAATCATATAAAATTTTGTTATTTTTACAATTCTTTCTAACACTTTTCATGATTAATTATAGTTTCATCTATAACTACGTTCTTATTGGTTGAAAAGCATTTCAAGGTCATTGGGAAAGCTTAGTTTTAGTCCATTTTAAATGTAAATTGTAATATGACCTTTAACTATGTGGAATGGAGAATATTGATAGAAAAGCATTATAACAGGACACAAAATATAATAGACTAAACCAAAAGTGCAAATATAGCCTTATTAATACTCCGACATATCCCCATTATGGATCATATTCATTATCTTTATGTTTAGCGGAGAGTGCACTCAACCATTAGACTAATGAGCTGGCATTCAGTTGTCTCTGTGTCCAACTTTGATCATTTTACAATATTGTGATATCTTATCTAATATCACAGGTGAATAGCTGCCTCACATCTAACTCGACTGAACTTCACTGATCATATCTTCTTATTAGATTTCAGACACTACTTCCTGAAATTATTCAATAGTAAGCACATAATTATCATAAATGGATATTTTAGAAATTGTTTGAGTTCAAAATTTTGCATCACAGACCGACTTTAATCAGACTTCTGGTGGTGTCGTTGGGACAGTAATGTTCAGGATCCCTGTTCTACTATGAAACAACAATTTAACACTTCCTGTCTAACCGAATTCCGCTTGTGATATACAACTTCAAATTTAGTAATCTCCATGACACCCATAATAATTTACTCTTAGTTTTACCTTCGAACTGGTTTCTTCGTACACATATTTTAATTTAACTCATTAAATAAGTATAGATCCGCAGATTTCAGGCTTTTATTTAACATTTAGTTATACTGAATATCTGTCTGCTAAATTCAATGTAGATGCAGTTATATTCACATTTACAATTAAATGGTTGAATGTTGATGGATACTTTCTACAATTCAACTACCACGTCACATGGAAGTTATTTCCGATAATAAATCAATATTTTCCTTTCCAATATTGTTTCGTGTTATTAATTATTTACTGATTTTACAACGTTAATTATTCTTTCTTCGCATTCAAGTGAATATAGTATCTATAGGTTTTGGCATTTATTGAACTAATCTTATTTAATTAGATATCACGAATTGGTTTGAATTAGACAATCATTAATCACCTGGAAGCACTGGACAGCTGTTTCGTCCTAGTATGTAGCTCTTCAGATGCGCACATTCGCCACCCCATCAGGGGTCAAACCCAGGATCCCCTGGCTCCACGGCGAACGTTTTACCATGAAACCACTAAGTCGGCTGCCAACAAGTGATATTTACAATTCAGTCAGTTCGTTATATGCTTGCGAGACCTTATCCATTGTTATCAATGAGTAGCTGCCTCATACCCGATACGATTGAACTCTACTGGTCAAGTCTTCTAGGATCATACTAAGACGAAACAGCTTTCTAATGCTTCCAGATGATCAATGGTTGTCTAATTCAGACTAATTCGTAATATTAAATTACCGTCCAATCATCTCCACAACATTCAGTTATAGTCTTACTTACTTATCAAGTAAAGATTAGATGTACTAATTAGTATATCGATTATTTTCCACTTCAAGTTATGTGATATGCCTAGAACAACAGTAATGATGACGACATTAAATGCATTTCTTAAAATATATTAATTTCATTTTACATTGTAGAATTGTAAGTTTCAAGTTTACTAAGGAAACTATTTATCTATTAATACATTCTATAACTTGAGACTAAGCAAAGACTAATAATCCAGGTTGTTCACCTTCAAGGAGTTGATTATATTTAAGCGATAACTATGACTTTAAAAAAAATAAACAAACAAAATTTGAGTTGATGGAAACATAATCGTAGTAGATATATGCAGAATTTATATATATGAAAATGAGATGATACAACAGTATGTTATGCTGAATAATATAAACACATTTGTCAAATGATAGATTATAGGTTCCAGTTATTCCGTACAATTAGTGCTCATTATGAATTTGAATAAAAAAAGCGAAAACAAGATAAGGTAGAATTATATGAATTCACTTTTTAATTCGTTAATTCTCATCAGCTGCATTACAACCGTAATTTCTTATTAAATTATGACCTCATATTAGGTAAATCGTAAGCATTGACAATGAAATTGAAATGTCATGAGATTATCTATCTATTCAATATGTACTAATATGTAAGCGTACACAAATACAAGATCATTTCATCCACATTATAATCATCCTATTAATCATCTGTGATTCATTCAATTCTTTAAAATGTATGTGACCTTTTACTAAATCAACTATGGGTACTATGTGCTTCATTTTACCAACTTTCGAATTTTAATTAATCACATTTTCACCACCGTTTCACCTGTTAAATGACCTATTGTAGTGCTATAATTTAGTAAGAAATTATGGTTGTAATTCGGCTGATGAGAACCAGTGAAATAAAAAAAATGAATTCATGTTATTCTGAGTCAACTTGTGTTCTTCCTTTATTATAAATTATTCCTTTTAATTGATAGTTTATACTTTGAACGATAGAATTCAACCATAAGTAAGGACTAGACAATAATG
This sequence comes from Schistosoma mekongi, assembly GCA_034768735.1. Taxonomy (NCBI): domain Eukaryota; kingdom Metazoa; phylum Platyhelminthes; class Trematoda; order Strigeidida; family Schistosomatidae; genus Schistosoma; species Schistosoma mekongi. Next base: position 35,738,358 of record CM068306.1, read on the forward strand.
TTATTAATCGCTACTATTCAGTAGTAGCTAATTAACGTAAATAAATCAGTGTCTGCAGCCCAGTGTTCATGTTCACACCGAGACATACAAAACGCCACTGAGTTCACCAATGGGCCACTGATTCCAGATAACCACAGTTGTGAAAAGGGCACGAACATATAATTAGAACGTGGACTATCTCTATATCGAGGCAATCTGCTTAGAATGGACATATGGTAACAGAGACTGATCAATTTCAGTCTATGATAAATCAACGGGAAGATCCAAATACACTAAGTATCTCTGAATTTATGTTATTTTCAGTTAAACTACAAATTATATTATCAGAGATATTCACTTATCCATAGTTATATAATTTGTTTTCAAATTTTTTTAATAAAGTCTTCTTAACTAACATATAGATTGTATTTGTTATATAGGGGGAAAGAACCGTAAGTCACAATCTATGGAGTTCATTCGCCGTGTTATTATGACCCTAACCATTAAGGTACATTTAGTAACCTTATTATGTTCCTATTACCCTGACCCTTGTGCACTATTTCATTAATCCAGCTATTATTGTATTTTGTATTTCCTGTAACTAATTGATCAGGTACTTGATATATAAAGTCGATTGTTTGTACTCAATAAATGACTTGATCTTAGGTCTCATTCTCCTATGTTTATTCTCTCTATCCATATCTATGGAGAAAGCATTCGTCATTCATACATGGCACCAACCAATCATTATTTTCAAGTATATCAAGTTGTAGTTATGATACAAGTCTACATGACTTGTTCCCCACCCCCCTGTTCCCCGAGTAACTGTAATACCATTTCGGGATTAGCTGTATCTTTGACATGAATTATTTATTGTATTCAACTTATTTTAAGCAATTCGATATGATTTTCAACGTTTACAGGATGCCAAAAATTCCTCATGATAGAGAATAGACATTTCCAAAGAAACATCTTTCCATGAATATTTTACTTAACATCCCACCAATTCAAGTCAGTACTTTACATTCAGAAGAAACACGTTCAAACGACTATTTTGCCTTGATCATAATCTCTTTTTGTTCTCCATAATAAATTCTAAATTCTCTCTTAAATACTAATTACCTGTTTCTTCATCATTCAATTATCCTCGTCTTTATATTCCTCAAGTGAGTAGTTACTATAATTCAGTCTTTCAAAGACATTTTCAACAGTTATTGAGACTATTACGTCTATCTTTGCATTTTTATGGCTATTGCATAAGCGCCTTAATTGATACTTGAAATCATTTTGATTCCTTCTCAAGTGACTGACAACGTTTTTTATTGTTGTAATACATCTATTGTAGTACAAACCAACTGAATGTGTAATTTCTATATATATACAAATGTACAGTTAATGTAAACGAAATCGCCAAAAAGAAAATTTTCCTTGTTGATTATGTTACATTTTTTTATTGATAACACAACAACACTCAAGATTTCGTAGTTTAATATATTTTGTAATGATCAGCACTTATTTTTATGCCTTTATATTGATTGACCAGCAGCTTCAAGGTCATACTTTCTACATTTATTGCTTGGACTTATCAATTATGATTACCTATTTTTGGATTACTTGAAGTAAGCTACTTGTTTATTGTCTGGTAGTTCAAATGTTAAATATCCGACGTCGGTTTATTTACTCATAGACGTTTAGAATGACAGAGAGATAACCAAAATAATAACCTGAACTTACATAGTTTAACATTATATAGAGGTTCACGACTACAATATACAACTTGAATTAAAAAATATTAGTAGATTGTAAATAATCAAATGTATTTGTCGTTTAGAGATGTACACTATGAATGAATATTACCTACATAATTAGGATGAACTTGTATATTCCCGTTGATTTGTTATAGACTGAATCTGGTCAGTCATTGTTGCTATACATGCATCCTGAGCGGATTGCTTCGATATAGCGAATTTTTAACAAGTATTATATAAGTTGGATTGTGACTGGCAAGTGGAATCTAGGACGCGCGTTTCATCCTATTTGGTGCTCATCGTCTGGATATACCTGCATCCCAATGTTGATGTTCACAGTGGTATTCGAACTCAGTACGTTTCGTGTCGAACGCCACCGCGTTCACCACTAGAATACTGAGTCCAGACAGTCCCACTATGAACATCAACATTTGGATACAGGTACATCCAGACGATGAGCACCAAATAGGATGAAACGCGCGTCCTGGATTCCACTTGCCAGTCACAATCCAACTTATATAAAATTACCTGCATAACTTAATCAAATAGACTTAAATTAACTATGATGACCGTTTAATGTATTTTGAAATGTTGTTCATCCAATAAAAAATGAATATCATGTAAAATAGAATCTGTTGTAAGATTTATATAAATTTTGATGATAAAAAAATATAATTTAACGAAATTGTATAATAAATTAATATAGTTGAAATGACTACTTAAAACAATATAAGTAACTAAGATAACAATAGAATAGAGTAACTTGTAATATTCCAGTAAATTGAAATTTCCAACGTTTCATAATGTATGATAGACGTAATTTAAAAAAAACTACCTGTTTAAGTAAGTGTTAAGACTTAGTCACTAGGAAAATATTTACAACAATAATATGATATAAAAACCTACTGGCTTTCATTCATAGTTGCATAACTAGCAGCATGGAAATAACACTATCCAAGAAACATAGTATTTATATTGTCCAGGTTTTGTCCCTGAAGACTTTATGGATATGTTTTCAAAAGAATATGTCAACGTAACTTGTGGTGAAATGTGCTAATGACAATATCAGTTTCTAGACTCTAATTTACAAAACCCCAAATATTTACTGTTTATACTGTATTACGCGTAACCGTTACTAAGTTTTATGCCTGAGATTTGTTTATCATATTATCAAGAGAAATGAAATGTATAAGTTCAATTTCCAAAGTTTATTTAATCTTCCTGTAACACCTAACTTTTCGGTGATTTATAAAGTTAGTATGAATCTAACTTTATAGTTCGTTTTAAAAACAGATTACTTTTAAGACGTTAGCACAACTTACTCAACTCGTTTGACTGCCTTACTGTTAAAATCATTTTTGAGGAACATCATCGTATGAATTCATGTTTGCAATCAGTAGAACACCAAGTGAATTGAATAAAGCAGTTCTTTGTTCAGACGTAAATGGATTATATCAATTTTCAGAATAACAAAATTCATAGTAATAGTCACTTTTACAAATCACCAGTGAAGCTAATGAGAATAAAGCATACAACGACATAGACATTTAACATTATACTATAATTAAATGAAATTTTTGAAAGTGTGATTTGGTTTACTTCAAATGTTTTGTTTGAATTCGAACTCACCGCGAAGAAAATTTTAACATGATTCTACTTGACGGAAATTTAGTGAAATTTTGTAAATAGGTAGTCGTGTAGAATATTTTATTTTTGTTCCGACTAAAGAGATTGTTTTTCATCCGTCAAATTTGTCTATCAATAAGACAATAACTGTTCCGAGTGAATACAACAGGCACAGAAAATGTTATCTTTTAACCAATGAAGTTCTTCATATTTGAAAATATATCCTATAGTATTACAAAGAATTTCGGATAAGAATTTTTATTTTATGATAAGTGTTAGTAATCGCTTAGACTTATGAAAAACTACATAGTCGGCAAATTTATCTTAAGAAAAGAATACTCAGACTATCGATAATGACCCTGTTATGCTCATTATTCTTATATGAAGTGTTCTTTAGTAGCACATAGTACAATATGGTTGCAAGTATAAGTTGAATATGAGACTGTAGGGGCCCTGATTGCCTCGTAAAGATACTTTTACTTATTGTGTATTTCGCTGTGGTTTTGTGTGATCAGAGTATGATTAAACCACTTCCTGAAAAACACCTTTTGCCTACCTGCTTGGCTGCTTGAGCTAAGATTGCCTGTTACATTTAGTTGGTTCTAAATAAAGCTTCATGTAGTCTGGAGTAAGAACTCCTCAATTTACTTGCATTTGATTATTATTATTATATGTGCATAAAGTCAAAGTGATATACGTTGGATTACGTGCATTAAGTATATTTAATTATTGGAACCAAACTTAATTACAATCCATTATCTCCAATCCTCATAACTAAGCGTGTATTTAGTTAATAAATGCACTCACTCAACATCCACTTCACTACAGGATCATAATGATGAAACAATCATTCCTTACTTACTTACTTACTTATGCCCGTCACTCCTTACTGAGGAGCATAGGCCGCTCACCAGCATTCTCCATTCAACTCTGTCCTGAGCAATCCTTTCCAATTGTTTCCAGTTGCTGTTTACCCTTTTAGTGTCTACTCTTAATTCTCGACGCAGCGTGTGCTTTAGCCTTCCTCCTTTCCGTTTACCAACAGGATTCCATGTTAATGCTTGTCTCATGATGCAGTCTGATGGTTTGCGTAATGTATGTCCTATCCATTTCCAACGTCTTTTCCTAATTTCTTCTTCGGTTGGAAGTTGGTTTGTCCTCTCCCATAGTAAGCTGCTTCTGATGGTTTCCGGCCAACGGACATTCAGTATCTTTCGTAGGCAGCTGTTTATAAATACTTGTATCCATCTGATGATGTTTGCAGTAATTCTCCAAGTTTCAGCTCCATACAGCAGGACTGTCTTCACGTTCGAATTGAAGAGTCTGACTTTGAGGTTAGTTGATATTTGTTTTGAGTCCCATATGTTTTTCAGCTCGAGGAATGCTGCTCTGGCTTTGCGAATCCTTGTCTTTACATCTGCATCGGACCCTCCTTGTTCATCGATGATGCTCCCCAGATATGTGAAATTATCCACTTCTTCCAGAGTTTCACTATCAAGTTGAATTGGGTTGGTGCTCACTGTGTTGTATTTAAGAATCTTGCTCTTTCCCTTATGTATGTTCAAGCCTACTGATGCCGAAGTTGCTGCTACACTGGTTGTCTTTGCTTGCATCTGTTAGTGTGTATGGGCTAAGAGAACTAGATCATCCACAAAGTCCAAATCATTGAGTTGCATCCTACTTGTCCATTAAATTCCGTGCATCATCTCAGATGTGGAGGTCTTCATGATCCATCCAGTCAACCACTAGGAGGAAGAGAAAAGGTGAGAGTAGGCAACCTTGTCTGACTCCGGTCCTCACTGGGAATGCATTTGTCAGTTGTCCTCCATGCACAATTTTGTACTGTATTCCGTCGTAAGAATTCCGGATGATGTTGACTAGTTTCTCTGGTACGCCGTAGTGTCAAAGAAGTTTCCATAGTGTTCTCCTGTCTACACTATCAAACACCTTCGCATAATCAATGAAGTTGATGTATAGTGGCGAGTTCCATTCAATTGATTGTTCAACGATGATCCGTAGTGTTGCGATTTGGTCTGTGCACGACTGATCCTTACAAAAACCAGCTTGTTGATCTCGAAGTTGAGCATCCACTGAATCTTTCATTCTGTTCAACAATACTCTGTTAAAGACTTACCCTGGTATCGACAGTAGCGTAATCCCTCTGTAGTTGTCATATTTGCTCAAATCTCCTTTCTTTGGTATCTTGATAAGATGTCTTTCTTTACAGTCTTCCGGCACTTGTTCTTCCTCCCAGATCCTTTTGAATAAAAGGTGAAGTATCCTTGCTGTTAGGTCGATATCTGACTTGAGTGCTTCAGCTGGCATATTGTCAGGTCCTGCTGCTTTCCCACTTTTGATTTGTCTGATGGCCATCTTGATTTCTTCCATCGTTGGTGGAGTGACATCTATCGGGAGATCTGCAGGTGCTGCTTCGATGTCCGGTAAGTGGGTTCAGTGGAGCTGGCCTATTTAGGAGTTCCTCAAAGTGTTCTACCCACCTATTCTTTTGTTCTTCAATCTCAGTGAGTGTCTTGCCTTCTTTGTTCTTGACCGGTCGCTCTGGTTTACCGTGTTTATCTGCCAGTTTCTTCGTTGTGTCGTATAGCTGTTTCATATTTCCTTCTCTTGCAGCCTTCTCCGCTCTCGTTGCAAGGCCTTCGATGTATTTCCGTTTGTCGGCTCTAATGCTCTTCTTTACCTGCTTATTTGCTTCTGAGTATTCAGCTTGAGCCTTTATTTTCTCTGCTCTTGTTCGGCTGTTGTTGATTTCTATCTTCTTGTTCCTCCTTTCTTGAATTTTTTACTCAATGTCTCAGTGGAGATCCATTACTTATAATGGTGCTTCTTGTGACCCAAAACCTCCGGACACATTGAAGTTAGTGCTCCTTTGATTCATTTCCAGTTATCCTCCATAGTGGTTTCTTATTCTTTCAGTGGATCTTGCAAAGCTTGGAACCTGTTGTTGAGAGATATTTTGAATTCATTGAGTTTGTCAGTGTCTCGAAAGAAGCCTGTATTGAACCGTTGTACTGCTGACACTCCAGTTGTCCACTGCTTCTTTAGCTTCAGTTTTATTATAGAAACCACCAGGTGGTGGTCTGAAGTTATGTCAGCTCCTCTCCTGGTTCTTACATCTTCCATTGATCTTCTAAATTTTTTATTGATACATATATGATCGATTTGATTCTCTGTAGTATGATCCGGTGAGATCCATGTAGCCTCGTGTATGCGTTTGTGGGCGAATATTGTACCACCTACAACCAATTTGTTGAAGGCACATAGGTTTGTAAATCGTTCGCCATTCTCATTTCTGTCTCCCAGTCCCTGTCGTCCCATGATTTCTTCATATCCAGTGTTGCCCATTCCGACTTTGGCGTTTAGGTCCCTCATCAGGATTGTCAGATCCTTTCCCCGGCACTTTGCTATAATTGATTGCAGTCTATCGTAAAACTGATCTTTGTTTTCGTCGTTGCCGTCGTTGTTTGGTGCATAGCATTGGATAATATTCATTGTAATCCCTTTCTTCATTGTTCTGAAAGATGCTTTGATGATCCTGGGTCCATGTGGTTCCCATCCCACAAGTGCATTACGTGCCTCCTTGGACAGCATCAGAGTAACTCCTTGGGTGTGAGAAGCACTTTCCTCTTCGTGGCCGGAGTATAGTAGCATCTCTCCCGAAGCCAATGTTTTCTGTCCAGCTTGAGTCCAATGGGTTTCGCTGATTCCGAGTATTGTCAACTTGTATCTCTTCATTTCTGCAGCTATTTGATTTGTCTTTCCGCTCTCCCACATTGTACGAACATTGCATGTACCTATAAAAATATTTGCTCTGGTTGTTAGAAGGGGGGCATCGGCCTTATGACTTCCGAAGAATTTCAGCTTTCATCATGAGGCGTCATGAATCCTTCTACTCCCAGGGCAGAGTTTAAATGGTTTATCTTGTTTAATCTGGTTTGCGTTTTTTTAGCAAGTTTGGGTTTTACGGGATGGGGGTGCTATCCCCATGTCCAACCCTCCTCCTTTACCCGGGCTTGGGACCGGCAGTAGCCCTAGGAGAGTTACAGGCGGGGTTAGTCATTCCTAGAAGCATTTTAATAATTAAATGGTCTTATATACGAGAAAGCAGTTCAAAACGTAAGCTAGTTCTCACTTACAACTTACAACATTGCAACCCTAAATAATTTTTAATCCAATTTGGATACAAGTTTGTGCTGGCAATAAATAATCGATTAAATAAAATAGTTCTCCAGATAACATAAACCCTGAACTTCTAGCTTTAAATCCTCTTTCAAATACTTTTTTTTTATTTTTCAAGTTCATCTTATAGTACATCAATTTCGTAACTACACTGTTACATTCATTTAGATTCTTGAGAGATCAGATGTTTTGTTTATATACTTCAGTCAATATGAATAGTTCCTCTAGTACAAAATGCTTAGTAGTTGTACATCGCTTTATTTATGTACGAAAAAACTCGAACTAACATATACTATTTATTTACATACAATGTTGATTATTTATTTAGTTTTATTCAATCAACTACATTCAGTCAAGTCTTAGATAACTTGTATGATAGTACATTCACATTATGAAGCTGTTGCATAAAAAAGATAGGAACTAGTGTGTCTATGTTGAGTATAATACCAATGATCCAGCAAGTTGATTTATTAAAGTCGTTTAACACATCAAAAGTTGGCGGTGAGTTAACAGAAGGAAGTTAACAAATAAGTAAACTTAATTGCTTACTGTAATACCTACTTACAGTCACCTTGATTTTGTTTTAAATCATTATATACATGCATAAATACATCATTTGAAGTATTTTTCTAAGTATTACAATTAAGTTCACAACGGTTTTATGACCTTATGTTTCGTGGTTATTTGACACTTGTCAGTATAATGTATCTGGATTCTTAAAACAATGTATACTTACAGGTGATTCAACTTATTTGTTTCAGTTAAGTGCATAGCACATTTCTATACTTTAATATAACACTGAGTTCCTAGTTATCAGCTGTAGTTTGTAATATCTTTGTATATTAATGTATATTTGTATATGAGAACGTTAAGAGGAAGATGTAATTTATCATTTATCATACATTTATAGTATATTTTGTGTTTGTTTAATCTCAGTTTATCTTGAAATTATATTCTCATCTGTTGTAGTCAAATAAGAAATATTAACAGGTCACCTGATTACACTCTCAGATTACCTTAAATGTGACCTCATACTAATAGATGTAAAAGCCTGTCAATAATAATAATGCACATATCAATTTGTACTACACTAATATTGTGACGATCATTAATAATAGGAATCATTTGTTTAAAGACGATTAAAAATGACCATAATTAACCCTAGAAATGCTAAGCAGATATTGGTTATTGTGGTTGCAATAATGTAAGTACTATTTTTTTACTATTATTAGTAGTAGTAACGATAACAATAATAATAATAATAATCTTGAATGATAAGGGCTTCTCATCTATACTATAAAAGTTCTACATCATATGAAACATAGACTTCTATAATAAAAATATAGTGAACAATAGTTAAGTAATTACAATTGTTTATTTCATTAATGATATCATCGGATAATAAACTAGTAGCTGTTGTTAAATATGTTGATATGCCAGTAGAAATGCAACAGGATGCTGTTGATTTATGTTATCAAGGAATGGGGAAATTTGGAGAAGAATGTAAAATTGCAACATATTTGAAAAGAGAATTTGATGATAGATATGGAAGTAATTGGCATTGTACTGTAGGTAAATCGTTTGGTAGGTAAGTGTTGAAAAATTACTACAGAGGTTGTATTTAATGCTACCATGAAAGTTAACATGTTTTGTTAAACCATTTGTTTTTATGCTATTTAAATATATCTGAATGTAGACTGTTTAAATCCTCTTTTTATTTCAATGACTTAACAACATGTCGAATATCTGAAGCCAAATCGAATAATAATTATTATTATTATAGGTTGACAGCATTATTACAATTGTTGTTATGATATTCAACTGATATTGAAAATTTTCTTGGTTGTAAGTAGTTGGTGATAACCTATTGAAATATTCAATAAAATCCCTTTATCAAGTTTTTGTAAGTAGTATCAGTCTAATTAGCATTTTTAATAAAGTGCCTATATGCTTAATACATATGCATCAAATAATCTATCCGTTAAGAAAGCTGATTTTTTTATATATCTCTCGTAGTTACAATTTTAATTGTTCTTTAGTATAATTTGAATTGGTTTGAGATTCAAGGTAACTTCAAAGTAACTTCAATTAACATTTGTTGAAACTTAAAACTGAAACTACAATTAGCACTTAATTCTTTTGTCCCACTCTGAAATATAATAATATCAATGTCCGTTGTTTTCAAATTATTATCGTAAATTACTTCTATTGACCTTCTACTTCTTGAGATGTAGTAATTAGTAGCGTCATTAATACAATACTCATGGTTATTATTTCTAGTTTTCTTTCGAAGAAACTATGCTAAATAAACCCAAAATCATGATCTCCAACCACCTAGCATTTAAAAATAGTTCATGTAGTGTTAAGCCATTAAAACTAATAATCATATTATATAGTGTTCAATAGAATTCGATCATCATTATAGACTAGAAAAAAATGTGACATAACATTACTTAGCAATCAGCCAATGAGAACATAATTTGCATATGCCTAATAACTAATCTACTACAATTGACTAATACAAATATTTTACTTGGTTATTCAGTAATGTCTTCCTAACATATTTTTTGAATCGATTACTTAGGACAAATCTATGAATTTTTCATTTGTAACTGTTGTGGTACAAAAAATCGCACGTAGCAGATTAACTTTAGTCGGATAACGATTATAGGTCAAGATGAAGCGAAGACTCCTTATGAGACTCCGGAAGTCGAACCCACGGTTTCACAACTTTCAGGGAACACTACAATGCCACATACTTAGTTTCTATTAGTATAAAATTTAATTCCAGTTCGCGATATTTTTCGACCATCATGAACTGCCGTTGTTGATGTAGGTATCATGTCATACATGATTTATATAGTCAGTCTAAATTTATTTTCCATTATGACAAACTGATCTGTTATCTTAGAAGTCAATAAGCTATTGAACAGAAATTGGCTAACGATACTATTATAGCAAATTACAGAAGTTATTTAAATTCACGGTAGTCTATCAAATCATCGAAAGAACTAAATATTCATTGGCTGAATTTACAAGACTTTGTAAATTGATTAGTAAAACTAAATGTGACTTTATAAGTCAACCCATTTGCAAAAAATATATTTCTGTTTATAACTGTAGTAACTGAAGAATATATTACCAAATATTCATCAGTTTCAATTCTCGCAAATGTTTCTTCATGTAATCTAGTTGCTCTACTTCCTAGGTGTTTTCTTATCTGTTTATGTCTCTTACTCACAAATCACGTACTTGTTACTCATATGAATTCAGCAAATCAAATATTTATCTTCATTCCATTACTTGTTCATCTTTGTTGATTTCATCCTAATATGCTGTTAAAAAATTTTGAGATATAAATTGCTCTCCTTGTAAGTAAGGCCTTGTGTTGATAGCTTTACCGGTTTGTCCAGCTGTTTATCCAGTGACTGGGCACCAAATAGAATAGTTTATCTGAAATTCAGTGCAACTAAGCTACACTGGTCAATTATTTCTGATCTACTTATTATATAATAGATATTCAATGTAGGTTTTACAGTGGGGTCTCATTTCAATGAGTAGTTAATATTTTGAAATCATTCCTATAATATACAATCAAATTAATATAAACCAATGTTTCCATCATCCACAGTGTTATAGGTCTATATAATGTGCTAACTATAGGAAATTGATACGGAGATAAAAATTTATTGTATAAGCTTGTAGTCTTTATAAAAAAGAATCCAGTATGGTTACATAGTTCTATTGAACATTCACACATTCAGGCTAAGCAGGATAGCATTTGTGTAAAGCAATCCCATCAAAGCAAAATTTGAATCTAATAAGAGTCTCTAATTGTTATGGCGTGAAGAGAGGGTTTTAATTGGTTTGATGATTTTCACCCTCGTCGCCAATTATTATGACGAGAGAAAGAAAGGAAAGAGGATTTAGTTGGTTGTAGCGAACGCCAATGAAGTGTGCCTAGTTGGTAATGTACGACTGACCTAAGCTCACACCCCCGAGGATGACAATAGAAGAACCAGAATCGGAAACTGGAAAACGGAGAGAGCGAGATCTGAGGAATGGAAACGTATTGTATTTTAATCATGCCTTTATATATACATAAAATCAGACCACACGGTAACCCAATCACAAATCTAACATTGATACCGAACAAAAGAAAGAGTGGCAGTGAATGAGGGCCAAGTTGTACACAAATAAGCAATTGTAGTTCATAGTAAATAACAATATACTTAGAGTAAATATACTAAAAGAGAGGACCGGGTAAGGGGAACGTAATAGTCATAGAAATGAAATGATTACATTGTCCACAGCTATAATAAACGAAATAATGTTTTAAAACATAGTTCTCGAAGTTAATCAATCTTCATTAGGTGGCCGGCATATCACTAATTAACTAAAAACTGATTACTATCTGAAGAGTAATTTTCTCGAGTTATTGGTTTAAGTTTATTCTAAATAAATAAGATTTCAACATAGACATCATCAATACATTCATTTAATACAACTGTTCATTTGGTATAATCTCCATTAGTAATAAATGAGGTCTGATTAGTATTCATACTAAGGGTATAGTTGTAATGCATATGAATTAGAAAATATCAACTTACAATTCAGTAATATTAAATAATTGTTATGTCACAAAGAAAATTGATCGTTGTGCGCGGCCGCTTATTGAGGTGTGCCTAGTGGATAATGCGCGACTGGCCTAAGCCCACTCAATCCCAAGCCAGAGATAGAAAAACAAGCCGATAGACCAACCAAGCAGAATCGAAACCAGAATTGGAACTAGATTCAGATTATATTTTACACATTCTCTTATATATACAAAATAATCATAGTGATTATTTTATCAAATGAAATTATCAACATTATCATCAATAATACAATTAAATGTTGTCAAATGTGCTCACATAAAGGTGATGAAAGTTTACAAATCATGTTACCAAAAAATCAATACAACCTGATAAAATGAACAATTGTATTTCTAGGGATTGCGAATCCCTAACAACAATCCATGAAGTTAAAGATGATGAACAGAAATTGATTTTCGCAGGAGAGGTTCTAACAATTCCCAGGAAAAAAAACTATCAGATAGATAGATAACACTACAGATAAGGTATTGTATTTGATGATTTTAAGATTCAGATATTAATGTGGTGTATTAAAAACAATGACTTTGATTTAACAGTCAACTAGATGATAGAACAAAGAGTTAATGATGATTTTAACTTACTAAAGATAACAATATTTATTATTATTATTATTATTATTATTATTATTATTATTATTACTATTATTACTATTATAAGATATTCATGGTAACTTATTTACAATCAGTCGAAATCCATGTCACTTATTTTTATTTTAATATTACCTAACATAGTTACCAAGATAACTGATGTCATATTCCAGTAATATATTTAAAAGTTGATGAAATATGGTAGTTTATAAAGAAATTAGATAGTATTGTTGTAATTGAAATTTTGTTATTTATTACCTCACAACCAACCATATCATAATCAACAAAACATATCATTTCGGTTAATGTCATTGTAATTAAAAAGTCTAGGCTATGATTCTTAACAACCAAAACATCATTTAAACGACTGCTTCACATCCCATTGTGTCTATCAATATATGCGTATGTTTGAATACACATAAATGCAGGGCTGCAATCGTGATCTCTGCTTAAGGTATCTGAAAACATAACTAAATGGCTTCAAATCAAATGATCTCCGATGACAAGATAAGACCCCATGATAAGCAACTATCATCCTCTATGATCAAACAATTAATTAAAACAGGCCAGAAAGTTGTTATGAAATCAGCCGTTGAGGTATCCGATAAAAGTGGTTTAGGACGTATACTTTGGTCTGTTGAAGCCATAGTTATATCAAAGTTCAAAACCCCTTGTATGTTCAAAACAATTAGTACTTTGATTAAACTTACCCTCGCAATAAAGAGATTATATCCAGAGTAGAATGTGATTTACAATTTTTCCCTTATTATCTTTGTTTTTTTATTTTATCTTCTAACTTGTTTTAGTTTTTCATATAAAGAGTTTTTCAACAAGTTTACGTATAATCAAATTGTTCAAAAGTATGTTGAGCAGTTACATCGAGTAGTTCTGATAAACTACATCTTCTTATTGCATTATTAAAAAATAAATTTTAGGTCTAATAGACATTAAAGAATTCTAAGTAATCAATTCATCGTAAGTTATGCTTCAATACACAGATTATTATTCTTATTCAAAGACAATCCATATACACCTATATTTCCTTGATACGAAAGTCTGAAAATCTAATAACTCTTACTGCTTTTGTAACTTAATGATTTTAATTTTCTTGACTTCAATTATTTCTGTACTTGAATGTGACTTATTGTCACATTAACTAGAGAACCAATAAAAAACTAGACATCTACTTCTTATCATTTCACTTCTTCCGAGATTTTCATAAGTTACTAATTATCTAGGCATCAAGTGATTTTCAAATCTCCTAATGAGCATGATAATGTTTTCACCACTGAATTAAAATGTAATGATCTACAATTAGAATGCATTTGTTTCTTTCCGTTGATATGTCATGCACTGAAACTGGTCAGTCTTTGTTGCTATATATGCATCCTGCCTAAATATAGCGTTAAGTGTGCCTATCTGAACTTAGTAGCCTAGTGATGGATGCGGTAGCATTTGGTACGAAACAAATTCAGTTTGAATTCCTGTATGAACATCAACACTCGAATGCAGGTACATTCTGCTGACGGGTCGCTGAATAGGAAGAAACATGCCTCCTGGATTCTGCTTGTAAGTCACAATCCAACCTAAGTAATAATCTACATTTTCAATTTAGATTAATCTGCACCTTTATACAAATCATTATTCGCTCCCATCATTAATGTTCATTTAACTTCATATATGATTAAATTTAATTAGTTTAAACTTCCCATTAGAACATTGAAGATTTATATTATTATCTAATCAATATTAATTGAGTACACAGTTATTATTTGATTGAATAGTTTAAAGTGATTTATTCAATGTCATAAAACAAGTTACCATAAAATTCCTAATCTATAGAATGAAATAATAATAAAATTTAATTATCAATTTTGATATCACGAATTGATCTGAATCAGACAACCATTGATCACCTAGAAGCACTGGACAGCCATTTAGTCCTGGTATGGGACTCCTAAGCAGTGCGCATCCACTACCCCATTTGGGATCGAACCCAGGACTCTCTGTTTCCGCTGCGAACGCTCTACCATTGGACCACTGAGTCGGCTCCTAACGGTTTCTTTTCCCAATTCAGTCAATTCGTGATACGTTGAGCAACCTCCTCCATGCTATCGGTGGGTTATTGTCCCACACTCGACACGGTTGAATTCCACCGGTCACGTTAATTAATTAACCAATTTCTTTTTTTCTCTTGATCCACTTTTTATTCTTATCTTTTCCACTTTTCTCTTTTCTTTCAGTTATATTTCACATGAAGAAAATAAATTTATATTCTTTCATTTAAATGGATATTATGTGATTTTATACAAAGCAGGTTAGATTCAATTGTCAATTGTTTATTGTTTCGTGGAGGCATGAAATCAATTTCTTGAATAAAACCTGAAAGAATGTGTTTTAGATATTTTTATCTTTGAACATTTCATAACATAAATTGTATAGATCTATATCAGTTATGCATTATTTTACCAATTTTTAATGCAAAAAAAAAACAAAAACATTGATAATAACAATATACTGAAAATAATATTAATTTCAGTAGTATCTTTAAAATATTAAAGTTTAGACAGAATACAAGAGGATGCAATGTAATTAGTAATAAATCGTCCAACTAAAATAATACTAATCTTTGTATCAGTATTCTACCTTCCAAACTTTAATCTAGATAACTTGTTTAGTTGCTAATCAAAGGACAGTAGAGTATAAAGAAACGATATTCTAGTAAGTCTCATGTATATCATACAAAGCATGCGTAATTAAAGTTTTGAAATAATCAGAAATTATTATTGTAATTTATCTAATCAAAGAATAAGGAGTTGTGTCACTGATTAATTGAATGGTGCTATGTCAAGTCTTCTAAAAGTCGTACTTAGTGGTGATTGGATAGTATATTGTCATATTCTATGAGCCATCCCATAACCACTATTTTGAGTTTCTTAAATTCAATTTTATCCGTGAACCCACATAATTCGTCTCTATTAAATTTCGTCGACTCTCCGTCATTCGTAAGAGCTGAGTTGTTCTAGTCATGAGTCTTCTGACTCGTCTGCTTATTTTTTTGTCTTCTTTGTTAAAGTTCATTCACAAGGTGCCTAACAGTATTTCGATTAGAAATTTGTGTAGATACCATTCTTTCATTTTTGAGTATCTGATTTAACTACCTTGTAAATATGCCAAAAGTTCCCCTAATTTGTTGTAATCTTTTCTTTCATCGGCTCTTAGTGAATGTTATCTTGAAAAAAGTTGACGGACACATTTTTCACTCACCTGGACTAAATACTATTATTAATTACCAAGATTTTCGGAAACCGGAGACAGATAAACAAACCTGATAATTCATTGGTCGTTGCTTCAGACGCCAGATTAAATATAAGAAATACCTCTGGCCACTTTATAACGGCGTCTACTGAGGACCAAACAAATTTCTTTTTGAGAGTAACTAGCAAAATCTGCGTAGATTCTTTGCCAATTGTTGTTCTATGACAGCGATTAGTGATATTGGTTTCCTTTCATGTATAGACGCCTACTACAGACTTGTTGTCGAAGGATTTCTGGAACCACACGGAAGTAACCAAATATAATACATTAGTCGATAATCGTTAGGATATTTTGCATGCGAAAATAATGTGTAGGTTTACCTTGAATTCAAGATACTGGCTATTTGTTGATGTGATAGTGAAGAATGTCTTTTACGGTCCTGTCCTTCTAGATGGCTACTTAAATAACTTGAAATATATCCGGTGACTAAGAAACTACGTCTTTAATTACTCAGTGAACTCCTGCTTCACTTTATCTAGCTACTACTACCACGGATTATTCCTACGTCCTACTTGAACCATTAATCTAAATAAGACATCGGTTTAACCAAATTCAATCATCTTTGAATAGTTTACACACAGTCTAATATTTCCTTCAGACTACTTGACAATTACTATTGGTGCCGCCCATTCAGAAAAGTTCGTTAAAGAGATAATTTACTTCACTGTAGACATTCCACATTTCACAATTAAGAGGGATGCATAAGATGCCGGTCATTTAGACTGTATTTCCACGTCAGAGGATCAGTGTCATATTGGGTTTAGTGCGCTTACTCAGTTCTTCCGTAATCACACTCCAATGTTTTTCCGATACAGTATTCTATAGGTTTTTCTTTAGTAGTTGTGACTCGACTTCAAATGTAGTGATTTAGTTGATTTTTGTATTTGTACCAGATCAGGTCTCAATGAGTCCAATACTGGATCATTTGTGAAGTATAGTGCTCCAGACATAGCAAAATTTCTCTATAGATTATACACAGCATATTTCTGAACAATATCTAAATTTTCACCGGAAGTTGGACGCTATTGGATAGTTATTTTATTAGGTTCATCAGCGTTTTCTGTATGTTGTTTCATAATTTTCTGCTGGTAAAAGTGACTTCAAAAGACTACTTAATCTAGCTGCAGACGAATAAATTGTCGATGAACTCCTAAATTAACATATTTTCTTCGACGATGATGGACTGTATAGATATAGGCTACTATCGGATCGAAACTACTAGGTTCTTGAATTATACATTAGATTGGTTACGGTGGTTATAGGATAACATTTTCCATAACGGTATTTATATATAAGTAAAATCGGTTACAATATTACCCTCTCACAACCAACATCGGGACAAAGGCTGGGTAAATTCACCGAGTGTTTTTCAGGTAAAAAGTTACTAAATTTCACCAATGTTATAAAAGTATGGTAGCCAGTTAGGAAGCAACAAATTTCAGGTACTTCGCTATTAAGAGAGATGGAAGAAAATTCAAGCATTGATAGATAGATAGAAAGATAGATCAAGAATGGATGGCTAGATGGATGGATGAATCGATAGATAGATAGATAAATAAATAAATAAACAAATAAATAGTATTTTTAGTGTTCTGGTCATTATTGCAGAACTGTTTAATGTTCAGTTGGTTATCTTTCAGGTCTGACTAGAACTTAAATATTTTAAATTTTTATTGTTCTTAAGAAATTCATCAAGAAAATGAGAAGCATGCCTCCGTGCATAGCAACAGCTAGTCCCATATTAGCACAACATATTATGCAGATAAGCAAATACAAATATGATCTATTATTTTGTTGACCCAAATCAGTAAAAAGTCATGTGTAGTAAAAAAAATGCATATTATAATTACACAACAAGAACAAAATATTATTTACTAAATTAAAAATGAAGCTTATAGATTGTTATAAAGTTTAATTTATAACTGACCGTCATATTCAATAAGTTGATTTCTACAAAATACCTGCTTTAGTTTTAAAAAGTATATCCGTACAAAAGTAACATTTGAATAATGTAAGAACGACAACATTTACAGAATACTTTGAATTCAATGTGTTTCGTTGCATTCTTATCAGCTACATACATGCTATTGATTTTAGTTAATTCAAATTATTAACACACATATTGATTTTGTCAATTGAATCGTATACCTGATAACATCGATCTATTGCTACCAGGGCGATTGGAGATTAACTACTGATTCCTTTTGAACACAAAGGTCAGGTTTCAATCTTCAAATTGCAATGTCCTCAGTAAATGTTAATAGAATCGTTTTATGTTGTTTATTGATGATTTCAAAAGTATTTGTTACATCGACCTCATGTCCAGTGTCTACCAAATGACGCATAATTGAACTCCTAAAAGTGGTTGCTTCTTTCAAGCACAGGTTCTTTGGTATATGTTGAATAAAGCGTAAATTGACCCGTCTTTTTGTCCTTCCAATGTACCTGCTTTTGCAAGTACATGTGAAGTGGTAATTACAGTTGGAGGCGACATAAGACGGATATTTATCAACTTTCGTTTGACTTATTAAACATCGTGTTTTGTAGAGCGTCTGCAGTTTGACAGCAGGGAATGTTTGATTGATGGTCGTTCTAAGTTTCTTATTAAATAGTTTGGCTATATGGTGTCTTTTAAATACTAGTTGAATAAATACCCTTTTCTCAGCTTCGAATTTTTGATTACATCTATTACTGTTCTTCTCAATAAATGTATCAGGGTACCCATTTTATTGAAAACATTCTTTTATGATTGTAATTTCATCATTAAGTTTATCAGCAGTGCGCAGTCGTTCAGATCTGTAATAGCGTGGCCTGACTAAACCACGTTTATAGATAGTTGGACAAAAGCTATGAAAATGGAGGTATTATCCATTCCATGTATCTTTCTGGAATATAAATCTTTGGCATGTTCCATCATCTCTTCGTGAAATTCCTAGATCTAGAAATTGGAAGATCATGTGCTTTTCATACTCCATTGTGTATTTGATGTTGGGATGAGCTTCATTAAAGACTTGAAGTAGTTTTTCTTCTTGGTTTATGTCGTCGCATATAATAAATGTATCATCAACATACCTTCCGTAGAGCATCATTTGGCTTATTGCAGGCATTAACTTTGTTTTTTTCCAGATTAGTGATGAATATGTCGGCGAGTACTGGTGCTAAAGGGCTTCCCATAACTACACCATCTACTTGGCAGTATAATTTATTATTGAATTGAAGTTGGACGTTTTTTGTGCATAGCCGTATAAGTTGTTTAAATTATGTTTTCGGTATAGATAACTGTTCGAAATGTTGATTTATTATGTTAATGGTTACTTCCAGGGGAATATTAGTAAATAATGCTGATATATCATAGGATACCATTCGTTTATAAGATATTTTTATTTGATTTACTTACATCAACTTTTAATAAGTAGTTTACATTGTTTCATGCATTGACTACTTTGTGTTATTTTAAGTAGTTCATTTAGTTTGTTAACAGTAAATAAAATTACATATAGAGTAGCCTAAGTTATGAAATGTCACAAATTATGTACAGGTGATTCATTATATTTACTTTTGCATTCTAAAACTTTAAGTTATTAACTCTATAATCATTTAAATTGGTTCACTGATAAATAAAAGTTGTATGGTTTACTTTATAGTATGAATGTATTGTTAATGTAAACTAGATTTTATTATTGAATGTTCCGAAACTAATAGATTATTTACTAAATACTCTAATTACACATTACTCATTCATGAGATTGGTTATGAATACCTAGAGAGAAGAATAAATTTTTCCAATATAGAACTCAATAAATAAGTACAGGTTGATTTATTTGGTTTATCATCACTCAGTTTATGTATGCAGGTTAATGATAATGTAATGTAATAAAGTTGGTTTTGAAGCCCAGTGATTGCTTGTAAAGATGTTTAATTGCTAAACTACTATTCTTTTTCCAGCTTTCTAACCTAATCTTTTACACAATCACATTGAGTATTCTTGTGTTAATCTACACCGACAAGAATGGCAGAAGATGCCAAATTTGATAATAGTTTTGTAGTTCATGGTATCGATTAAACATTTGGAAGTTAATTTCTCTAAATGGTACCTAAATTTACTTCTGTATTTAACATCATATTGTTGTCACTTTAGTCATTTTTAACTGAAAACTTCTAAAATTAACAAAGTATAATTCATTCTTATTATCAATGATGATGAAAGTGTATATCATCAACGTATTAATATTCACTTGTTTATAATTTACTGTCAAAACTAAACCATTTTACATGAGGTAAGTGCCTTAGATTTTTGTTTTACTGCGATTAAAACAAATGTAACGTATTGATTACACTATAAATTGTTATGTAGTTACTGTCTTACGGTGTATAACCAGACACGTTTATAATGCCATTCAAAATCATCGCTGTTTATGGTTAAGGAAAATACAGATGAGGGCAGTAAGTAGCTGTAATTGTACACGTTCACTTTACACTACGAAATAAATTAACCATACAGGTTATCTATTTCGCTTTGTTATTCTGCCTCTGTTATACTTTAAACGTCATAGGATATCATATTCTACTAGGAAGTTTCCCTGTCTTTTGTTTTGTCTTCATCATCTATTTAAATGACTTATTTCACTTTATTCAACATGTGAACCATTAGACTTTATGAATATACTAACCCCTCAATCCCCTCCATTACTTCCTTATTTACTCATCGTTATTTAAAAAGAAAACTTCCAATTTTTACACATTGTTAACTAATTCACCATTTTACTGGTGCTAATCTTATTGTTAGTTGTAAACTAGTAGATACTAGTAAGAGTCATGACAGAAATCAATTCGAAATACTAAATCATTAAATGACCTACTTTCAAAATGGTTTCTTATAAAGCATAACAAAGTGAATGTAAATGTATGTCTACATGTAATCTTATAGGTATTTTCTAAATTACAATAAAAATAAGGACCATTTACATGTGACTACATTTCAAGTGATATACTCTTTCTCTCTCTATCTCACTTTGTGTCAGTTAAAGTAGATGATACATGAAAACTTTAAAACAACTTTTGAGTATCTCCAATATTGTGTTTTATAGCTTTGAATATACGATATGTTGCTAAGTAACTTAAATACGATTAATATTCAATCGAATTTAATTTTACTTACTATCAACTCATTCAAGTTACTTAGCAATTTGTTGGATAGCTACAGCAAAAAAAGGTAATTCACCGTTTGTAATTAGAAATCGCAACATACAATCCATGAAATTAGAAGATATGATATGATCAGTTACATGAGTTAGCTTACTTTAGAATACGCAGTGAAAAGTAAAACAATTCCAAGATGGCTTTAGTCAATTTTGAATATCTCCTACGTCAAATAACTTAAGTACAATTAATATCTTAGCGTACTAGAATCCATATTATATCTCTCCTGTTTTAATGTAGCTGAATAGCTTTGGGACATATAGTTTAGCTTACCAGTACCTATTTTGTTTTGTAACATTCAGAAGAAAAAATAATTGAGTTTTTGTATGTTTAAAAAATCAAGACCAATCCTATTAACTTGAAGTGGCTTGTGCATAACGATGACCCAATGGAGTTATACTGACTGAAACACACATTTCTGTTAGTCCCACTTGACCAGATAACTCGGTTAGTGAGGGGAACAATTAAAATCTAGTAAGTTAAGGCTCGCAGCTAAAATCGTACTACCAACTGCTCTGGAGTGTGTTAACGGAAAATTATTTCACTACAACAACTGGCATTTTTGAAGGTAATACCTTATCACAACAGAAGGAAGTGGTTATCATAAAAGTAGTACCCCCGTATAGGCCAGCACTAAAACCTTGAGAA
Organism: Schistosoma mekongi; assembly: GCA_034768735.1. Taxonomy (NCBI): domain Eukaryota; kingdom Metazoa; phylum Platyhelminthes; class Trematoda; order Strigeidida; family Schistosomatidae; genus Schistosoma; species Schistosoma mekongi. The sequence goes on from CM068306.1 coordinate 35,760,315, forward strand.
GTATGGAGATAATATACCTATAGAATCAACTCGTGGAATGGGGATAAAATAAACAATTTGGCAAATTTTTTTCATCATGAATGATGAATATTTAAGAAAGAGAAAAGAAAACAATCAAAGTATTGATTGTATTTTCTACAAAATGTTCTTCGACTAACTCAGTTAAATTTTTAGTTTTACTATGCAATTTGTAAGTTAATTTGATCAGATAAAAAACAACAACAGGGTATAAAGAAAATATCAGAAATCACGTGTTATGTAACTGTTGTGAAAAAAGTTCAATTTATATCTAAAATACTGTCTTTTAGTTTGCGCGTGATTTAAACAATACAATGTACATTACAATTTAGATTTATGCAGTCGACTTTTATATATATATATATATATATATATATATATATATGAATTATATTTGATAATTCACTCTTATGGAATTTACAATGTAGTAAAACCAATAAAAAAAACAAAGATACACAGAATAAAATCAAAAACCCCACATTAACAGACAACAGTAAACATTTTCTAAGTATGAGAGGGAGGATCATTAGAGTTTGTAAGAGCATCTGACTAATCGTCTGCATATTTTTATGAGTGGAGTGTATATTCACCGAAGGATTACGTAGATAATATATATGACGATTGGGTGTTGTGGAGATTGGGGATTATTAAATTTGATATAGCGAAATGAATTGGGTTAGACAACTCCTGATAATCAGAAAGAATCTAAAGAGTGTTTGGTCACAATATGAAACTTTTCAACTGTGCTCACCCATTTCCCTACAAGGGATCGACCTAGAGACCTCAAGGCTTAGAGACAACCACTTAATCATTATACCACTGGGACGATACTTATTGGTTGTTTCAATTCAAGAAATGTAATGCGCGACTTTATTCATTGGCATTGTTCGGTGACAATATACACACATGATATACTTGGATTCCACTGATTGCTCATGAATTGCCTGCCAGTTGTCTCACTCAAGTCAATGTGTGATATCATGTTCAAATAATCACTCGCCACAACACAATAATAATAAATGCGAATCTCGTAGTGACAAACTTAAGGAGGCGACCTAGTATAAAGACGTATTCAGTAGATCTAAGCCATATAAGGAGTGTGGGTTTTGCCTGCATCAAGTGAATAAACGAAATTTTGAAATTATGAAAGCCACGCTCTGGGTAATTTATATATATATATATACATATATATGAGATATATTATTTATAGTATATCGCATGCCATACTGTTATAAAGGCTGAATAAGACATAAAAATATGATACATATAGGTGGCATTCATGGTTTTCTGCTTGATAGTTTCGAGAACCACCGAATTTTACATGGACACATACTGTGAATATAGTGATAGCTGACTAATAATGAGGCCAGACAGAGTAAGACAACAGATTTCCACATTTATGAGAATCGGTCTCTTAATATAGAACCAAGCTTGAAACTTTTAGAACATATTGTGATAATTTTTTTTTCTTTTTGCTTATCCCAGATTGATCTCGGTTGGATAGCAACAGATAGTTATTTCCTACTAGTATGGAACTCTTCAGTGGTTCTAAACCATAGCTACACCAGGGATCGAAACCAGGACTTTAAGGTTTCGTTCAGCACAAGTAATCATCATTGCTAGTGGATAGACATTTAATCAATCACCACAACGTCAGGTGAACCTGGATATAATAATCAGATAGCCAGTAACAAAGTACAAGTTGCCCTTTAAGTACTAATGAAACATCGTGAATGCTGGAATTCTGGCATATTCGAAGTGTGACATTTAACACCAGTAATCACCATGCTATTTCGCAAGTTTATTGAAATGACAATCTTATTGTTGGACACCGATCCAGTGACGGTGATCTCTGAGCATTCACCATGAAATTTAAAAACTCGATATCCGGGTTGGGTTGTGAGTGTATGCCACTGAAACTTGAGACGCAATAATAAACAGTTGTTCAATATCTCTGATTTCAAGATGTCCTCAGTCTGTAACAAATACAAATAATATATCAAAACCAATTTCAAAAAGCCACATTCTCTTACTACCCTCTTTTAATTTCAATTAAAGGCAGTCATAAACTGGCTAATCAATGAATTCATTTGTCACTGAAAAGTTTTATTTCTTAATATTGAAAGACAAAAATTTTGTATTTGTCAAATTCATGTAAAGTCAAGTAGTATATTTTCATGCCTTCGAAATACAAGGTTAATCAATAATTGCTTTCTTGATTCAATTTCAAATATAATACATTTTGAGGCCGGGTTGTTCGTATTGTCCGCAGTTTTTATCCTATGTAATATATATATCGCATATTATCATTTTCCTGTTCATTTAATAGGTGAGCAGTGTATATTAATATAAAGTTTTTACTAGACATTTCATGTCTAACATTTACTATACTTATAGTTTTCAGTAGATATGACAACATCCATTATACTGATTTAGCCATAGAAGTTAGTTAAAGATAACGGCTGATTATCGTAATGAAATTGTACTCCAATTCTTAGTACCAATTCATTAAATAAACAGAGAAATAGATGAAAATGATAGGTTTCAAACAGTTGTTGAGTATTAAGGGCACTAGTAATAGTCTTACCTTTGGGATGTTTTCAATATTTTCGAATTTTTAGGATAAGAAATTTGTGAAGATGATTCATATTGAAGATAGTTGATTAGCTATTCAATATATCCCAGCATTAAGAAGAACTCTCAAGTTTCATTGAAAAACTGTGGTCGATGAAATAGTCATGTAATTGGTGCTACAATCACCATCGAAAGAGCTGATTCAGGAACGTGAGTCAGTGGAAAAAAATTAGTCCAGCGCACTTGACGCTAGGTCTTAAGTTCCTGGGTGTGGTCCATGACAGCTTGATGCATATATACTACTAAAAAATAACATACTTAGGTGAATTTTTTGTTTAAGACACAGGTTTCGAACAATATTTTGGCTCAAATCAATCGATAATTTAAACTGACCTAGTTTCAATTGTAGCCAATTTAGTAGACTTAAATGTGCAATTTGGAGGCTACTCACTTTTTTAACTTAGTACTATTGCTTAGATTATTCAGAATTATACATAACTAAAGTCAATGAACATAACATCCTGATATGGTCAATACAGATAAGGGAACACAAATATAGTAGAAGTTAGAGTTTCCATTGAAAACTTGTGAAATATACCATTTATTATAACTCCGCCTGGAGTCCCACTAGAGTTGCTGCTGGTCGCAATCAAGATAAAGAAGGATGGTTGGGCATGGGGTTAGCAACCTTACCCTGTAAAAAAAACAACCTTGCTAGAAAAATGTTAACGAGAAAAAATCTCTTGAGCGTTTTTACTCTGCCCTGGGAGTTGGAAGGTCTTCATTTCAAAGAGTCATTACGCCACGTGGTTAAAGCTGAGGTTATTCCGAAGTCATGAGGCCAGTGCCCATTATGACAACCAGACCAACAATTAGTATAGGCACATAGAATGCTTACAGGATGTAGAAGACAGGGAGAAGCATCCAAATAGCTGAAGATACATAGAATAAGCGAAACCCATCAGTTGAAAGCTGGACAGCAATGATTATCATCATAAGAAGTGCATTTTTACTCCGACCACGAAGAAGAAAATGACTCATTCACACAAGGAGCAGCACTAGTGTTGTCCCAAGTAGCACGAAAACGCTTATAGGATAGGAAACTCATGGACCTAGGATCATCAAAGCATCCTTCAAGACCAAGAAGGAGGGGATTGCAATGAATATCACCCAGTTCTATGCTCCCATCAACGGCAGCAGCGAAGACAATAAAGATCAGTTCTATACGAGGCTGTAGTCAACCGTCGGAAAATGTCCAGCCAAGGATCTAACCATTCTGTTGAAAGACATAAATGACAAGGCTGAAATGAACAATACGAGATATGAGAATTTCATGGGACTAGGAGAAAGGAACGAAAACGGTGGGAGGTCTGCAAACTTATGGGCTTTCAATAAAATGATAATCAATCAATCAATGCCTGTTACTCCAAGTGGAGCATAGACCGCCCACCAGCATTCTTCAGCCAACTCTGTCCTGGGCTTTCCGTTCTAGCTCTTCCCAAGTGCTGTTCATTCTCTTCATGTCTGCTTCCAATTCCCGACGCAATGTGTTCTTGGGTCTTCCTCTGTTTCTGTGGCCTTTAGGATTCCAAGTCAGTGCTTGTCTTGTGACACAGTTTGATGGTTTCCTCAGTGTGTGTCCACTCCATCTCCAGCGTCTTTTCCTAATTTCTCCCTCAACTGGAAGTTGATTAGTTCTCTGCCACAATAGGTTGTTGTTGTTGATGGTATCTGGCCAACAGATCCGAAGAATCCTACGCAGACAGTTGTTTATAAATACTTGTATCTTCTGTAGGATACTTTTCGTAGTTCTCCAAGTTTCAGCTCCATACAACAGGACTGTCTTCACATTTGTATTGAAAATCTTGACTTTTATATTGACTGACAGTTGGTTTGAGTTGCAGATGTTTTTCAGTTGTAGAAATGCTGCCCTTGCCTCTTCTTGCCAATCCGCGCCTTCACATCCGAATCAGACGTTCCTTGTTTGTCGATGATGCTGCCCAAATATGTAAAGGTTTCAACGTCTTCCAGAATTTCTCCGTCAAGTGTAATTGGGTTAGTGTTTGCTGTTTTGTATCGAAGGATCTTGCTTTTCCCTTTGTGTATGTTGAGGCCCACTGCCGCTGAGGCTGCTGCTATATTGTTGGTCTTCTTCTGCATTTGATGATGTGTGTGAGAAAGAAGAGCTAGGTCATCTGCAAAGTCCAAGTCATCTAGTTTCGTCGATGTTGTCCATTGTATTCCGAGAGTGCCTTCACATGTTGCAGTCTTCATGATCCAGTCGATGACCAGTAGGAAGAGGAAGGGCGAGAGTAAGCAGCCTTGTCTGACACCGGTCTTCACTTCGAATGAATCTGTGAGCTGACCTCCATGCACGATTTTACAATGTAGTCCGTCGTAAGAATTTCGTATGATGTTGACTATCTTCTCAGGTACGCCGTAATGTCGTCGCCTGTAGCCCCTAGGGTTGCTGCCGGTCCCAAGCCCGGATAAAGGAGGAGGGTTGAGCATGGGGCTAGCAACCCCATCCCGTAAAACAGCAAACGTGCTAAAAAAACGCTAACCAGTAAAAACCTTTATAATAAAATGATAATAGGTGGCACCATATTCTCTCACAAATGCATGCACAAAGCTACATGAGTTTCACCGGACCGCATTACGAAGAACTAAATTGACCATATATGCATCGATAAGAAGTTCAGAAGGAGCATGGAAGACATAAGAACAAGGAGAGGAAGTTATATAGCTTTAGATCACCATCTGGTAGTGGCTAAAATGAATCCGAAGCTGAAGAAGCACTGGTCAACTGGAACAGCAGTATTACTACAGTTTAATACAGCCCTTCTTTGAGATACTAACAAACTCAACGAATTCAAAATAACTCTCAATAATAAGTTGGAGGCATTTCACCATCTACTAGAAGACGATGGAACTACTATGGAAGACAACTGGAGAGAGATTAAAGCAACAATAATTTCAACATGCCAAGAGGTTTAGGGCCACAAGGAGCACTTCCCTAAAAATGGATCTCTGAGTAAGATCAAAGAAAGGAGGAGCAAGAAGATGGCAATTAACAACAGTCGAACAAGAATAAAGAAAGTCAAGTCACAGGCCGAATACACAGTAGGCAACAAGCAAGTAAAGAGGATCATTAGATCGCATAAACGGGAATATGTTGAGGGCCTAGCAATCACGACTGAAAAGGCTGCAGGTGAAAGAAACATGAGTCTTCTATACAATACAATGAAGAAGCTAGCTGGGAGATTCAGTAAACCAGAACAGATAATCTACAACAAAGATGGCAAAGCAATCACTGAGACGCAATAACAACGAAACAGGTTGGTAGAACGCTTCAAAGAACTCTTGAATAGACCAACCACATTGAACCAACCCGTCATCGAAGTAGCAGCCACGGATCTTCCTATAAACCCCGAATTACCAACAGTCGAAGAGATCAAAATTGCCAGTTGACGAATCAAGTGTAGCAGGCCAGAAGGACCAGAAAGCATACTAGCAGATGCACTGAAGTCAGATATAGAGGCAACTGCAGAGATACTCCACATTCTTATCAGGAGAATCTTGGGGGAAATACAAGTGACAACAGATTGGGAAGAAGAGAAGCTTATCATGATAACAAAGAAAGGAGATCTTATCAATTGCAGGAACTACCGAGACATCACTCTACTTCCATTACCATGAAAAGTCTTCAACAGAATGTTATTGAGCCGAATGAGAGATCCAGTGAATGCCCAAATGTAGGACCAACAGTTCGGATTCTGTAAGGATCGATGGTGTACCGACCAAATCACAACTTTACGGTTGATCGTTGAACAATCGACTGAATGGAACTCATCACTTTACAATAACATTGGATACGAGAATGTGTGTGACAGTAAAGACAACCGAATATTATGGAGTTTTCTTCGGCACCACAGCAAACCCGAGAAGATAGTCATTGTCATACGGAATTCTTAAGACGGACTTCGCTGTAAAATCTTGCATGAAGGTCAGCTCAAGGATTCATTCGTAGTAAAGACTGATGATAGACAAGGCTGCTTACTCTCGCCTTTTCTCTTTCTGCCGGTGATTGACTGGATCATGAAGAGTGCAACATCTCAAGGCAATCTCGGAATACAGCGGACAACATGAATGCATCTAGATGACTTGGACTTTTGCCGCTGATCTAGCTCTTCTATTTCAAACACAGCATTAAATGTAGGTAAAGGCGGACAGTGTAGCAGTAGATTTTTTAACCAGCAGTAGGCCTCAATATACAAAGATAGAAAAGCAAGATCTTCAGTTACAAAATAACGAACAGCAGTCTAATCACATTTAACGAAGAGGCTCTGTAATATGTAGAAGCTTTTACGTACCTGGTTAGCATCGTCGATAAATAAGGAGGGTCTGATGCAGATGTGAAGTCGCGGAATAGAAAGCAAAGGCAACATTTCTACAATTGAAAAACATCCATGACTCAAACCAGCTGTTCAACAACATTTTTAATACATATGTGAAGACAGTTCTGTCGTATGGAGCTGGAACTTGAACAGATAGCTAAGAAAAGCATCATTCAAGAGATACAAGTATTTATAAATAGTTATTTGTGCATGATATTTCCAATTCGTTCGCCGGATATTATCAGCAGCAACATTCGGTAGCAGAGAACAAACTAACCAAAATCCTGCCGGGGAAGAAATTAGGAAAAGACGCTGGAGGTGGATAGGATACAGATATAAGAAATCATCAACCTGTTTCACAAGACAAGCACTAACTTGGAATCCTGAAGGCCAAAGGAAAAGAGGAAGACCCAATAACACATTACGTCAGGAATTGGAGATAGACACGGAGAAAATGAACAGCACTTGGGAAGAACTGGAAAGGAAAGCCAAGGATAGAGTTGGTTGAGAATGCTGGTCTGGGGCCTATGATCCACATGGGGTAACAGGCATTGACTGATTGATCATCGATAAACTAAATAAAAAAACAAGTGATTGAAAGTGTTTGATTAAATCCAGTAAACACTGAAAACATCACAAATAACTTATACCCACCGATTCTCTTGTAGTCATCACTATCATAATATACTATCTTAATTGTAAAACATTTATAACTATCTTCTATGGTGTCACCTTTTCAATGTTTAATATTTTTAATTTTTCAGTTCAATTCACGGCTAGCATATTTCGAATCAACACATATTCATCTGTTAACCAAACTTATTATCATCATTACCTTTAGTTAGAATATACTCTGTATTCAATCAATTTTATTATTTGCATCGATAGTGTAATACTTTCATATATATATATATATATATATATATATATATATATATATATATATATATATATATATATATATATATATATATATATATATATATATATACTAAAATAAACATTAGTATGAATGTATACTGTTGCCAAGTGACACGTTTAAAAAAAGAAATCACAAGAACGAACATGCTTTGTTAGAAGAAATTTTTAGAAAACTAAGAGTAAAAGTTCTATGAAAAGCAAATATACAATCGATTACATATGATTATAAAGATTAATTTCATAAAACTAAGTTATGTAAAATACAAAGTCGATAATAACTTGAGAATAATGAACACTTGTTTCTGTTTATTTTAGAATTGTTCAATAATGTGAAATCGAATGATTAAATGAATGTAAATTTCTGGCCTTCTGGTCTTACAGTGATTATAAAACAAATTTTGTTAGCTAACCAGAATCAGAACAAACCATTCATCAAACTTCTCTATTTATAGATGAAATACTATCTTATATTCTTTTTGGTTGACTTCATGAGTAGACATTCAGATAGACAATTTTCAAGCTAGTTATTAGCGAACACATATAGTTATTATATACTAAGATGGTCTTGAAATAATAGAGGTTAATAGTCCAGATTGATGCTTTATGTTGTATTCTCTAGGTTCAGAGGTTAAACACTGATGGATTTTGTTGCCTTTCTGTAAATAACATTAAAGCTTACTTCATATAAAAGCGAGTTGTTTCGTGATTCCACAACCTCTAAATCAACTTTTTCTGAGGATAGCTCACTCCTTAGGGAAGTAGACGTTGATGATATTAAAAATGTAAACCATTGAAGCTCATCAAAAAGCAGGTAGTGTCCGATCTCTAGAATACCAGTAAGTTTAAACATCACGGGACTTAATCAAGTAACTGATAATCCACTAATGATGAATTACTAATGACCATAAACATTGCGTTTTAACAGTAATTAAGCAAACAGAGAAAATCTTATGTGTTCAATTTTTTTTTCAGTTGTTTGCATTCGTCACAAACTGATTTTGGTTGCATATCAGATAGTTACAGCCAATGGCATCGTATGATAGTCACTCTAGATCAAAAACTGATTAAAGTGGAAGTCCTACAAGTGACAGCCAAAACAGCAGTGCTGATGGTCGGGCGTTAACGTGAAGGGTGTGGGTTCAGTCCTTGGTGTAGGTAAAGGAGCACATTGCGAAAGAGTTCCATAGTAGAGTAAAACAGCTGTCTAGTTGGCCCAAGTTTTTAATGGTACATGATCTAGATTATTATTTGATAAATGCAAACAACAAATTAAAGATACAAATCTCAATAAAGCTACCTCAATTCCTGCTGTCGTTTTATTCCAAAGATATTATGTAAGGGCAAGCGGATCAATTAGTTTTAATTGGACAATGTACAGAAAATGATTATATCGATTATATATATATATATATATATATATATATATATATATATATATATATATATATATATATATATAATATATATATATAGATAGATAGATAGATAGATAGATAGATAGATAGATTTAGACACCCACACATGCATATCAATATACGTCTTACTAACCTATTTGTATACATGTGAAAATTTACTCCATAAAGTAACAGAACGCGATCTGAATGTCCAGATATAATGTTAATGCAATTTAGGTGGATTTAGTTGCCTGATACACCTCAACTATAATTGTGATAGTTGCTTTAATGTTTTTTCGTAACACATATTGTCTTATCGGATATACTTTCTTAAATCAATAAAACATCGTCATAGCAACGAAGTGATATGTCTTACCAGACAGTATAATGTTAAATTATGGATGCATTAGAATGAGGAATTTTGAATTCTAGTCAAATTATTTTTATAACTAGCTACGGTCAATCACAATATACAGGAACAGTAACTTTGATAGGAACCAATATCGCAACACAGGCACCAAGACTGTTAGTTCTATGCTTGCACGTTTGCCACATTATTCTTCGTCCGAATCCTGGATTCAAGAACCCAAAACAGATAAACCAACAACCAGAAAGACTATATTTCACTCATTCATTTACATACAGACAAAACTTGACCACACAGCGGACTAGTAAGAAAAGTAACATCCATACAAAACAAAAAGTCACATCTAAGAGCGAATATTCATAGTGACTTATTTACAATTCCTGACTGGAAACGATATGATACCAATTCATGCGTTTGAATGGAAGTTAGAGCAAGGGGAATATGGCAATAATAGAAATAAAAGGATCAGTCTTTGTGTACTCAAAATAAATGAAATAGTCTTTTAAGAAACAGTTCTGAAAGTTAGTAATTCTTTATGAATTTCCAGATATAACAATTATTATTATTAGCTTCATTCAATACTATAAAGTCGGACGCAGTAAGGAATTCGCAGTACATGTAGTAAGACAGCGAAATAAGTTAATGTTTTTTATTGGTTTAAATTGTGGATTTTCCAAAAATATGCTTTTAGTCGTACCTGCTGGACATCATCGACAACGAAAGTATCTAACCTTTTCAGCCACTGAGAAAATTTCGTTCATCCATCAAATATACTATGCATACATTCCAATATACTCACCTCTTGTTTCTTTCAAAGGATAGACAAGAACGAAAATATTCCACCAATTACAATGCTTCCATTTGAGTTTATCAGTTTCTTAGCATCATCATTACTTGAAGAGTTTTTACAATGGGGCGTGAGTACACGCAGTTAGCATTTATAATTATTTGGTTGAAGTAAGTCTAAAATAGGTGGACCGAAACATTTGATCAAGCTATAATATCTTTGCTAAACTTGTCGGCTAGTTGGGATTATTGGTAATATATAATCCCAAAGATGTATTTTAGCCTATCCACAAGCTCTCGGTAACATAACGATATGCAAACACCTTAGAAATAACAACATATACCTAAAATTTTATATATTAAGATATTTGTGTGTGAGGGGGGGGACATCCTTCTTTTATTACTATTCCTCAAGTAATTATACATCGATCTAAGTAAATAAAATGGTGAAGTTGTCAGAAGTCATATTGACTTGATTTATCCACAAATGTTTTTAACGATCATCTAGTATATACATCATTGCCGAAGTTAACTTTGATAATTTCAAATGAATTGAGCATTGGATTGGTTGTATATAAAAATGAGTGACATATATATTTGTAAAGTTCCAATAAGCAGAAATTAAAATTTCTTACGTTTCGAGGCTTAGTGCAAGTCGCTTCTTTAGAGAAATGAATAACCGAACTGAATTAATTAATTAAATAATACAAAAGAACAAATCAAAAACAAAATTAGCTCGTACAATCAAAATGCGAGTTTGATCGTGTCATGTCAAGTCATTTGGGTCAAGGTGTACTAAGCCGCGAAACATCAGAAATTTTAATTACTATTGATTGGAATTTTACAAATATATATATCATGTAATATATTTTGTCTAGAATTTCCGGCTACATTTTCGTTTGTTTAGTGGAATCATGCTACCTATCAGTATAAATCTCATTAAAGATTTAAATTTCAATCGTCTAGAGTTAATTACAACTGTGTGTCGTGAATATGTCAATGTAGCGTAGCTAACAGCTAGATTTAAAAAGGAAGAACTTTAATGATTGGAATGAAATAAATAATGAAATTTCCACTGTAATATGCCTTATTCACTGACTACATAAAAAAATACAGTAATGTTTAGAGGATCAATGCTTTTCAGATTCTTCTATTATAAATCCAACATTCATAATCAAAACAAGTTTAAAGCAAGTACATCATTTAAATAAATGATTATTGTATATGAATTTGAAATTGGTTGTACAATATAATTGTTAATTATAAAACATATGTAACCAGTGAAGAGTTCCTCTTCAATGAATTCAATTGCATAGATGAACCGTGGCACATTATCTAGATGTGTCTGATAAAATACAGTCCAATTATGAATCACATATTTGTTGTATTTTGTGGTGGTGTGAAATTCGATTACATAATTTTAAAATACACTAATAATGTTATCAAACTTATCTATGTTCTTTTATCTAAATAATGTTGTTTTAAATCTTTAAGTTGGATTGTGACTGGCAAGTGAAATCCAGGACGCGCGTTTCGTCCTATTTGGTGCTCATCGTCTGGATGTACCTGTATCCAAATGTTGATGTTCATAGTGGGATTGTCTGGACTCAGTATTCTAGTGGTGAACGCTATGGCGTTCGACACAAAACGTACTGAGTTCGAATACCACTGTGAACATCAACATTGGGATGCAGGTACATCCAGACGATGAGCCCCAAATAGGACGAAACGCGCGTCCTGGATTTCACTTGCCAGTCACAATCCAACTTAAATATTTAACTTGTGTAATAACGCTATATCGAGTCAATCTGCTCAGGATGCATATATGGCAACAGAGACTGACCAGTTTCAGTCCATTAAAAATCAACGGGAAAATACAAGCTTATCCTAATTACATAAGTTGTGTTGAATCGTCTGAATACATTAATTTTTTTATAAAATGCAATTAACATTAATATGTAGTACATTTTTACTAAGATATTTTTGGATATATATTTTAGGCAACATTTATTAAGACTTAAAAATGGTGTCTTCGTTACCTTGACTTTCCCCGTCCGGTTATATGTCTGCTCCTGCTATATCACATTCGAAACTTAACTCTACTGACTTCTAGTTTCACTTATAAGACTGTCTTTGTTTGACTGTTTGTATCATTCCGTACATTGATCGACTGCTGTAACTATTAAATGTCAGTTCATCTACTAGGCTTACTGAGTTACTGATTCACCTTTCTCTATGATTCTTATACATTGTGTTCTGCACACACGCTGAAGCACGCAACTTACATTCACGCTACAAGTAAACAACATAAGGCCGATTGTTACACTGCTCCTGTGGTCGTTAAATAAGTATGCCTATCTTCCTTATCCTTTGTTCTCACTCAAGTTTCTGGTGTCAAACTTACTGTTTCCTTTTATAATTCGCACTGTGGAATTATCCTGGTTTATTACTGTTACTGACAAACTTTACCTATCTTGTTATATCTCACAAAATTATAATATTTTTATGGATTCTGTACTTATAGATTATGAGATGCGGCGAAACTTCGCGAATACAGCTACTATTCGTGCAAATGTACTTCATTGATATAAACTCATTTTACGCAGTGTACTGATAATAATTGTTATTATATACATTTTTTAATACGTCTTTTGACTGTTCATGTTTGAGTATCAGTTAAGAACATTAAACACAGGCTACAGTTGTAGCAGCAATGTTTATATGTGTTATTTTCATGAAGTAATAACAATTATCAAACTAATTATTTTTTATGTATAAGCATTAAATTGTTGTTTAGTCAGTACACTTATATGTGCATTCAAGTATTTTGCACACATTTAAACATTCAACTTTCGAACTCACATTCACTCACTGTAGTTGCATAAACAAACACTACGTTTACTCTTTATTCTGACCTCTAATATAAACTGATTGTTGTTTGTGATCTGTCGGTGTTAGTGAATTGAATTAACTAAGCATATTACGTTGAATACATTCGTTGAACACTTAAAATGGTCCGTTACACCAAAATTCTAATCTACTTACGCTTACATTAATGTATTTGACTCAAACTTTCGTATTTATTTGCAAACAATAATCTTGGACTCATAATTGTAGAACTTGGAGAGAATTTATCGAAAAGAGTATTTTTCGTTTAAATGTCCTTGATTTAATAAACGTGAGAATCTTTTAACGACTAGATGAAAACAAAAATGAATGGAATTTCTGGATACAAAACACAGTGAACATCGAATACATTGTGAATAACATTAGTTGATCTATTAATTAGCACTGACTACTGCATCCATAATCTAATGATCATCTTATTGACTAAGAATTTTACCAGTAGCAGATGCTACCTCGACGTGGTAGTTGGACTTGTATATCACAAAAAACCAATCATACTGTACTGAATAGGATAATTATTCTTTTATGTCTCATTATACAAGGCAGGTCAGTTAATGTGCACTAAGACTAAAATGACCATTTTTGAGGTCACTTAACGAAATCACAGTGTTGACAATATTGGTACGTGACGACATTAAGGCACTTCGCTCAAACAGCCGACATTGCAGACATGTGTTTTTCTCACAACGGAAAGTAGGGATTTGAAGTATTAACTCTAAGAATGACATATCTTACCTTACGTAAAATTTTCCGTTACTGACAGTAAAGTCTTGTGTAAAGTTATATCGTGTCAACGTTTTTAGTGACGAGTTTTAATACAAATCAACTAATACGATAACGATTTGACTATTTGAAAACTTAAATATTTGACACAGTTTCATGATAGATATAAATTTGATATTACGAATGAATATGAATCAGACAGCTGTCCTATGTCAGGATACTCCGTTTAGTCCTAATGTAAGCTCCTTTGAGGAACTGCTCACACATAGCCTCATCATAGACAGATCTTAGGATCTTCATCTTTAGCAACGAATTACGATTCAATAAACTATTGAACCGGTAACTATTGATCTATATTTCTAACTTCAACTAATTTGTAACCTCATCTGTTACGATTGATGAGTACTTGCACGAAAGTTACTTAATAATCGCGTGTTAACTAATGAATATTTCAAATTAACATTCAGAAGAGAGAGAGAGTTCCCCATGAATAACATTGAGCGACACCTACTTACAGCATATTGAGGACTAAATAAAATCAAATTTCCAGTTTATTTGTTACGAAAATATGCCCGATTAGCATCGTACACATGAAGTAACCTGAAGATCATTATTTAAGTCGTACGTGGTTGGTTGTTAGCTGTACTTATTAATATTCACACAAATCAGAATGCAAAATATATTCAGCCCTCTCTGTTTTGCTGATAGCAATGAGGAGCCACTGATATTCAGTGGGTTGATTTTGCACAAATATATTCCAAAATTAAGTGTGAACATGATACGAATAACGACAATAGTCTCATTATCATTTTTATAAACTGAATGTTTGTTTATCACCAAAATAATTGGTAGTCATTGTAGTCCAGTTGAATATTTAATTAACTTAACCAAAATGTATTGGTCAGTAGTCCTATCATCTGATATCCACTATGTCTGACCTTTGACCTGAATGACATCTGTATGTGAAGATTCGATCTAAGTTGTTTCTTGTATATAGATTATCATTTACAATAAATAAACTGTGAATTCCTGTTGAGTTTGAAACTTGAGAAACATGTAGATAATTTTTGGTTAATTTGTTAATAACTACCTGTTCACAATCTAAATGTCATTCATTGTAAGGAATGTCAGAAATTCAGTTACTTACTCAATTCGAATATTATGAACATATGAAGAAGGCTTATGGAGATTGATTTCTGTGGATGCTATAAGGCATAAACTTGCCTAAGTTAGAACACCCGTGGGAACTAGAGAGAACTAGATGCCTATTTCTTCCTAATAATGAGTTTCTTAAACTTGGACACCTATAACTTTGTCAGGAATAGAGGATATTAAGTTTTACTGAAAGCGCATAACTAGCGAAGTGCTACGGTACATTTTAATGGTACGGATTCAAGACTTCTCACTAGTCTGTGGAGTATTCTATAATTCGTGTGAAACTATAGGAAGTGTCGGCAAAATCTTACTAAGTGAAATCGAAAAGTATCCCTTATGAAACAGATAGATAAATCGCAATGTTTCACACAACGACATATGACCTGATAGGTAAGATTCGGTCATACAGTGTAATCATTAATGTGGATTACATTTGAAGTTTCACCCAGTATATGACCAAGTTACGTTTGGATTATTACCAAAGCAACTTCTAACGATTGAACCCACTCTTACGAATGAGAAGAAATCAGAAGGCAATGAAGGATGGAAGAGAAGTTATATTTGATCGTGAATATGGTGGCAGTGGAATAGCAACGTCTAGGCTGGCGAACTGGAGAGAGGGTTGCTTTCCACGATGCGGCGTGACGTGATCTGGTGGTGATGCGTGACCGAGCACCTTCAACTTAATAGTGTCCGCTAAAACAAACATGGTCAGCATAAATGTCGAAACCTATGTAACTATTTATTTTGGGGATTATTTACCGCTACACATTAAACGAGTGATAAACATACTGGAATATGAACACACAGCTTTTTGTCAGCATTCATATTTTCATAATATGATAAACATAAATTTGGAACATGATACATATTTCCTGTAAAATTGGGACTAATTATGAAGATAATGTAAATCTGTTTAACAGTGACAGAGTAATATACACATTTCATGTAACCTGTATATAGTAGTTACGCTTTGTATATTTATAATGTTGTAGCAATCCTATTTTGTATAATTGTGAACATTCAAATGAACTCATAATACCACATATCTGGATATTTAGTAGTGTTATACTTCTTTTCTTGCTTGAACGCTATGCTGTTGCTTTATCTGGATTGATTTTTCTAGTCCATCTGAAAAATAATATTCCACAGCTTCGTATTTCAACACATCGTTTTGTAATGTTGATAATAGGTGATTACTGAACAGTGTCTAGAAAATAAGGAGGTACTAAGTAGTTTGGTAAGATTTATTCTTGGATTCAAATTTAATCGACAGTTATAGCCATTATATGCTCACTACATAGTTTCAAGTCCATGTTTTATGATAATCTTCGGTTTGTGATTACTGTTACTTAGTAGCAACACCCTTCTACGCGTTCTTCTTTATATATTATTACCAAGTCCCATACCAAGACAGAACAACTGTCCAGTGCTCACTGGTTTTTAGTGGTGCCCAACGTTAATCTGTAATAAATACAAACAACAAAACTTAGTACCAAACCACCTGAATTATTAGATTACTTACTAAGTTTTATGTGTGCACACACTATAGACCTCTTAATTCTTCACTTGTTGTAGTCTCTTAATAAATATCTCCACGATACTTCGTTTTGATTTTTGTTATACACTGATTGTTGACCGTATCAAGTGGATTAACGAAGTGCAACAAGTGGATATAGTCTATTGACATTAAGGACTTAATATCGCTTGCCCACTAAAATATACGCCACATTGATTTCATTTTCAGAGGTACTGTATTCAACGGTTTATTACATATTTTAGCAGATTCGCTTCGTTGATTGATCGCTGAGTGAAAGTGACCAGTGAATTGTATGCATAGTTCTTTAGTGCTGATCAATAGAATTTTATAAGTATTGAAAGAACAAAACAAACACTGCACTTGTCATTAATCAGAAATCAATGAGAATGTCTTAGTCCTGCAGGTCAGTCGAGGCATGAATAATCCCGTGGTAACATTGCAGAATGTAACTCCAGGCGATGTGGCTTCGAGACACATTATACTATTTGAAGTAGAATGACTACCCACATGATATGAGATTTGCTTAAAACTTAACCTTTACCAATCTGTATTTTATAATCGTTTCGACATGGTTCTGTTGCTTCTACTGTCTCTAATCGATTATAACCAAATTTAATGCATACACCACTTTTACAGTATATAACGTAAATTATATCGACAGGTAAATTGTAATTCGAAATTAAAAACACAGCTTGAATATGTGATTCATTATTTGTTCTAGACACAGGACATCATGTAAAGTTATTTTTCATGTAAATGCAACTAAACAAAGTACACATTTAAATTAATATTTGTTTGAAAGGAATGATGATTTAACAATTTCCTGTACACAATTATGTATATTTCATACATGTAGATTATAGGACAGTGTAGAAATGAGGTTCTGGAACGTAGTCGATTGCCGATTGCTTTCGTCCAACTGGCGGGTCAGACGGACAACGAATGGATAGGTGAACTAATGAAGTAGAAATTATTCACTTAAGAAGAAGGAAGAGGATACATATGAGGACTTGAGGTTATATGAAGTTATCTATGATTTGTTGGAAAGTTCACTAAAAGCAGAAGAAAATGGCAAGGCCTCACCACGTTACTATTGTCAGTTAAATAAAGACGGTATCAATATTGATCAACTGTGAGACTGCATAAGCTCACTTCCTGCAGTAACATTATGTTTAGTTTGTCTCCATACTTTGCAACAACCGTACTACTTATGAAGACCCACTACTATTAATTCATAGAAGTAATACCATCATCACCTCAGTATTGATACCACTCAGCTAGAGGGCACAGTTGCAAAATTGTCGTAAGCAGCTACATTAAGTTAGACTTCTTACAATTATCGTAAACCAGTTGGTCATGAACGGTTGTCTTCAGGAGCCTTGTTACGTTCACTTTGCGTTTGCTTGACTTCCGTCCGCATGATCAACCGACTTTTGTAGACTGAATAGGTACTAATGAACGTACTGACCGCGAAATAATCTAGATGCTGCAGTCCTAGAAATTCCTTACTATTATTACCAACTTTACTGACAAGGATTGATATAAGTACTGGTGTCTCGCACTGCCTATCCGCCAAAAAACGAACAATCACTAGTAGATTATTCGAACTTCATGATTTTTAAACTGGAACGACTGGACATTAGTACTCTTACTGGAGCCGTGCAGGATGACTAAGAATACTGTTAGCTCATTCCAGAGAACCACATAGTCTGACAAACCACTCTTGGCACACTTCGGAGAGTTTGTTACGCATAACTCCGCTACTGTATCATGATTTATGTCCGGAACCTCAACACAACACCAGGAGGAGAAAAGAAATGCCCCCCACCGTACATAACCAGTTGTCCAGAAGACACATCGATAGTATACCACTGAAGCGGGCATAGATCAAGACGAACAGACCCCACCTACTACTTCCT
Organism: Schistosoma mekongi; assembly: GCA_034768735.1. Lineage (NCBI taxonomy): Eukaryota > Metazoa > Platyhelminthes > Trematoda > Strigeidida > Schistosomatidae > Schistosoma > Schistosoma mekongi. The sequence continues at coordinate 35,779,016 of CM068306.1, forward strand.
GATTACCAGTCAGCACAAGCTGGAGCTTAAAGCCTATGACCATCAGCTGCGGATGACTAGATACTCCACGAAATCCCGTTGTTAGCATGTTCCAAAGTGGGATAGAGAGCTAACTCAGGTCGCTAGCATTTTCAAAATATGATACAGTCCACCTCTTGCCATAATTCTGTTGTAGATGACCGATGGAGCCTACACTAGGAATACTTAACACTGCATTCATACTCTCATGCCCACCGGGGAGTGTGACACTTGTCAATTTTGAGCTCATGGTAGTTAGGGCTGCCCACATGTTAAGCTGAATTCAAAACCATATAAATTCGACAGTAAACTATACGTCGTCATACAAACTACATCCTCGACTATCATCTGAATGCCTCACATCCACTGATTAACAAGTAGAAAACTACGTCGAGTAAGTCGAAACATAATCAACAAAGTGTGGCGTCCACTAATTTCGCGAGACATTACTTAGCAGTACAAAACCTCAACAGACAGTATCCTGTTTGACTACACAAACTTCTCTATCAGAAGAGTAACAAGAAAATGAAATCTGGCTGTTGATTGACTATTAATAAGACAAAAACCAACCAATTTTTACAACAAAGACACTATGAAAATACAAATAGTTTGGAATTCCATATATAAGATAAATCACAAAAATGAATCAGCCAGACTTGAAAAGAAGAATTGCTACTTGTCCAAGATACAAGTAGATGAAATGTTTTGTTTCGTGGGTCACATAACTGAAAAGGAAGCAAAAACATTGAAAGTGTAAGTACCATTGTGTTTCAGGAAGAAAAAAGCAGTAAAACTGGATTTACCATACTGCCTCAAAGTAAATTGCCTACTGACGACTAACAACCCGACCGACTAACTGACTAAGTCAACTACCTGATATTACGAGAACCACCCAGTCCTAGCTTTCGACAAACTCTACTTTGGTATATAAATCAGGGGACTGTTAAGCAATGTAAGTGATGATTGTGAAACATGGATACATGATCTCCCTCTGTTGGGTCAAACGCTGGCTGAGTTGAGAAATTAGTTGAATAACATGGATATAGATTCCATCCATCCCAGTACTTACACGAAAAATGCGAGCATCGGGTAAGACAGACAGTTTAAAAAAATAAGAGATACGCTGGGACACTAAACACTAAGTGTATTCAATCCAATCGGTTAATGAAACTGAATTGGTGCTATTTCATGACTGCTCAATCGCCAAGACAAGTGTATACCATTTACCTGCAGTAACTGCGACGAAAACCTTAGTTGCGACGTCACTAGCACGGTTATGGTACATTTTGCCCGATTATGCCATCCATCTCCGTAGAGCACAAGATCAGGCGCAATATAAACGAGGCTTTGGGAAAATTAACAAGACGGTTTGTCTTTCCTGTGAGTAAGTAACCAATGAGAAGCATATAGTGATTTCCGCCATCGCACGCTACATGACAAGAAACAGAGGGGTTACTATCTTAACCGGGGACAACACTAATCACAAAACAATTTTTATTTGATTCCTTTTACCAGACTGATCTACCCATTTTCAGATAACGGAAAATTAAGTCCACTGGATTCAAACTGGCTATTTGTGTAACAAAACACGCATCAAATCTCTTTGAAACTTAATTTTGCACCAACGCAAATAATAAGCCAAGTAACAAATTGATACAACTTGAACACTTTATAAATCTAAACAACTCAAGAACAACAAGATTACCTGCCAAAATTTCTGCCAACTATACAATGCCAGGTTGGACCGTACTTCTTGTCGCACTCTTTCTTTATATAGGCAGCAATATCTTTCTCAATGTTATATTTTTCCAAAGCTTCACTGGAGATTCCCACTACTTCAGTTTGCATTTCATCTGACATATCAGCATTCTTAATTACAGCCTTCTTTTCAGTCATTACTATGGAGGTTTAAGACACGGAACCACGAGCCAAATGCAGAAAATTGGTATAAACAAGCGCTATTTTAAAAATCCGTTAGTTCAGTGATTATTTATGCACACTAGTGTACAAATAAATTAGCCAATCACAAATGAATTAGGCACATGGTCACAGTAGCTTAGCTTCACATTATGTCTACTCGCTTTATGGATTGGATTAGAACCATCCTATCATTATAGTCTAGCCTTGTTCATTGATTGGTTTGTTTGGTAATTTTTTTTTAAGAAATAAGTTAGTCTTTAGGTCTATACTCAAGAAATTATTTCTATCAGCTTTATTTGCTTAGAAATAGTAATATAAATGGGTAGCCATTCGTAGTAGGTTATATTTAGGAAATCCTAACGATTGAAAAATGCACTGATAATTCCCAACGTTTCAGCCAGCAAATTAGTCCGGGCTTCTTCCGAGAAAAATAACCCAAATAAAATATACCAAACATGTATATATAGGATCAAACAACCAAACATTTGTCCAATCAGGTTTCATAGGAGAATTTTTTGTACCGTAAAATAGTGTAAAGGTCAAATAAGATGTGTGTATACTACTAGTTATGTTTAAACATATCTGTGTATCAATTTTTGTGATGACAAGATAAGCCACAGTCAATATGTAGGGACAATTGAAACAGCTGGACGTATAATTAAGACAAATAACCCGTTGAACATAATGTAACAATCTTTGGTGAAATAAGAGTATTTTGAGATAAATGTACTACGAAAAATTGACAGAATTTTCGAATATGTTGTTTATATATATGCTGATAATATATTTGTTTATTTGTTTGTGTAGGCTGTCAGCGTAATTTGTAAATCAACAGTTCCCATGGTTCACGTTACTGTTGATATTTTCTTCACTTGCCCATATATAAAGTGTCTCAGATAATAATCCTTCTTTGTAAGCAGCAAAACCATTTTGGAGGATTTTGGTACTGTCGAAGTTAATCTGATGCCAAGGGATTCAATGCTTTTCCTGACCTAGTTTCAAGTCTCTTCCGACGATTTGGAAACATTTTTCAGGCATAGTTTATGCTCCTTCATCTTTACGTCTGAATGTTTCATCCATATATGCAGTATTACAATCTTCATAATTGACTTTATGAACAGTTTTTGTTGATCATCCTTGAGGATCACCTCTTTGATCTTAAACCAGTTTAGATTTGTTACTGGATCGGAAATAGACTTTTATATAATGTTTATTTAAAATCGTTCATATTTCTTCCGAAGTTTCTGTAGATATGGGAAGACAGCAGTGTTAATCCACCTCCCCTCATTTTACTCATTCAAATTTCTTCTTTATTTGTGCTACCTTCACCAGAAACATATTAGGACAGTTGCTCACCAGAAGTTTAAACATGATCCAGTTCATGTAGTTAGGATAAGACGATGAGTCCCAAATAGGACGAAACGCGCGTCCTGGATTCCACTTGCCAGTCACAATCCAACTTAAATATATGATCCAATTCAGTTCTACCTGTTTATCTGCCTTCTTTGTAGTAAGATCACATTTATTTAATAAATTCCAAACTACTGTAGTCTTTGTTGTACCTGAATGTGCTGAGTTATGATTTAGTTATCTCCCAGAATGCATGAATTCACGAAAGATACATTATTGATCCTTTTTTCAATCAAGTAGTCAAGAAAAGCTAGTTTATAATCAATAGATTCTGTCTTCGTGGTGAAATTAGTACTATCAGACATACTGTTAATTTTTGCTAGTAACCCTTCTAGCTCATTTCGTTTTGTAATAACAAATGTGTTATCCACAAACTGTAGCCAAATTTTTGGAGGAATCACATATATAATATTGAGCTACGATTCAATGATTGCATAAATAAATTATTAACTACCGATGATACTTATGATCCTATGGCTATACCATCTTTCTGTTGATAAAGCTCACCTCGAAAAGTAAATAACGTGGGACGTAAGCCTAATTCCAAGCTTTTAATAATCTTAGTTGGGCCCAATGAACACCTCACACTTAAATTAAAGTCAGAAACTAAACAATCAAATATAACATCTAGAGCATTCTTCACAGGTACATTCATAAACAAAAAAGAAACATCAGAACCTGCCTTAATGTCCTCCTCTTCAATACCAGTTTCAATAATTATATTTTTGAGTACAATCGAATATTTAATTACATGATTCACTTGACTGTTATAAGGTTTAGGAATTCTAGCCAACATGTTTACCTAGATTATTCGTCGGCATATTTTTAAAATCAACCACTGGTCTAGGTGGAATATTGTTTTTGTGAATTTCCGGAAGCCTTTAAAATCTACATGGATTGCAATCTTTGTAACATTTCAGCATTTATACTGTTTAAACTTATCCGATTAGTACTTTCATGCATAGATAGTGAAATTAATCTATTCTATCAGTTCTAATAAAATGTAAACAATTGTCTAAATAGTTACTATTAGTTTTTAAAATACCATCACACTAAATATAACATTGATTAGTTACAAAACACATGTCATGCGTAAATTAAACCACACAAAAATTTGGAGATTCTATTGTCGTCTGTTAGATAGAATGTATGTTATGAGAATTCTAACCAATAACTCTAGTCTCTGTGTTTAGGTGAAATTTATATTAATTCTTCAACACTTTTATTTTTCTTCACTTTTTTCGCATCACATTACTAATCTATACCTAAACTGATTGTTCACATACTTATTACCCGATTGCTTTATGATTGTTAATTTATTTAGTTAATTTTCCAAAGTCTTGACCTACTGTTTACACTGGAATATCTATTGAAGCTGTTATTACTTATATTACAACTGATACACTTGTTAACATACTATTAGTTTGTCCTTCTAGCATACTACGATTGGTTATGTAATTTTCTATTGTTCTTATGCATAATAAATTCTGTCGATGAAGCCTGCATCATAGATGCTTTATTAAACCACATAGCATCGCGATGTATGTACCGTGGAATCACATAGTGGGAAACAATCAGTAAGAAGTTTCAGAAGTATTATCTGTTGAACACTCGTTGTTTCTTACTAGAATCCATTAACACAAGGAATTTAACCCACGATTCAAGATACGTATGATAATCATGAAACACCTAGTCAGAATTCTATTATCCTCATTCCTAATAATAATTTCCAAGTGGTGCTATGAACATGTCAGTGTGGGGTAGTCAGAAATATTGGACGAAAACACAATATAGAGCGTGATTTGAAATCTTTAATGAAAATTACACTGTCATTTACTGTGATCATCTATTTAATAACGGTGTGTTGGGTACGACATACTGGACAGTGAGAATATTGTACAAAATGTCAAATCTACATGTTGAGTAATTTATCTATTATCTTAATTAGTAATTCAAGCGGAATGTTTCCCGTTTATCAGAGAACATTTCACACCAGCAGATAGTTCTTTATTTGATAAGTTTCCAATGAATGTTTTTATGAATATATTCTACCCGGTCGATTAGTCGTACGATATTTAAAGGTTTTGAATACTCCCTTCCGTTAGAAGTTCTATATTATATTCCAGATCTCTACTGTCTCTAAATTGTCTTATAACATCCTGCATGTGTTATGTGCTACACACGACTTTAATCAATAATGAGCATAACCCTATTCAAAAAGTGCCTTCTGTGTATAAAGTGTGGGAGTTATTGACATTTAACATGTTTCGTGGTTTATTGACAGTTAACAATGTATTGTGATCGTATCAGAATAAACAAAGTTGGATATTCATTCAAATAGATATTAATGCTACTGAACTTGCATAAAATTTAGCAACTTGTAATCTGTTGTTAATATTTTTCACTGAATAATCTCGGTTTAGCACCTGTGAAAACCATAGATCAATGGATAACTTTTTTATCCCAGTAGCGCGTTCTCTGTGAAAGCTTATGTTTATGGGTTGAATTCCTTGATGAGGCCGAGTGAATTCATCTATATAGAGTCCCAAACTAGTATTAATCAACTGTCTAGTGTTCCCTGGTTTTCAGTAGAACATAATATAAACAACTAATTAAATAACAATCTCTACAAACTACTTCAACTTGAAGACCCTTAGATAACTTAAGATTCTATCTAATATACGGGGTTGTATTATTTTATAAAAAATTTTTCAGTTATATGGATAAGGGGAAATGAGTTTATGTCATATTAAGAGTTTGATAATACTTCGTTGGTCTTTTCAAACGGTGAGACACTCATCTAACAACTTTGCAAACATTCCAAGTAATCAAGCATTTATTTTTCTATCTTTACATTGTATAGTGATAGGAAAGTCTTGAATCAGTATAATCTTGTAAATCAGTAGTGTTACCAACAGATATTTAGTCACTTTTAGAGTAATATGTTCTAGCCAGCTGTTGTAATTTGCTGCTATTTTGAATTTGATTTTATTTTTGTAAAATTCTAATCAATCGATCACATTGTAGATTAACCACATGATTAAGGTTTCATACTGTCGATAGATTGCTATGCACAAATTATGTCATAATTGCAAAATATTATTCATTTAGTGCAGTGAAAAAAAGCATTTAATTGTAACATTTTTTTCGTAACCAGTTGTATAGTTGATGAAAGATACTACTAATTTAATCTGTTCATTACAAACCAATCGACTCACAATAAAAGACTACTTTATTTTTTTTTATCGATGGTTGGATTAAGGTGACACAATTCCACGTGTATGTAAGCATATTAATTACTGTTAACTATCAAAAAAGTGAATGTTCAACAAAAAGTAATTTTATTTGATTGAATATATCACAGGTTAATGTTGTCAGGGTACCATTGAAAACTAGGGAGCATGGACAACTGTTTCTTTCTAGTGTGGAACTCCTCAGAAGTGCGCGCCCCAGATTCCACACCAGGGGCTTCAGGTTGACGCGGAATCTGGGGTGCGCACTGTTGAGGAGTTCCACACTAGAACGAAACAGTTGTCCAGTGCTCCCTAGTTTTCAATGATACCCTGTCAACATCAATCTCTGATATATTCAATCAAATAAAATAACCAGTCTCCACAAAAATAACCATCCCAAAAGTAATTTGTAAGAAAGATTAGACTGAAGGTGAACAATTTGTATTATTTGATTTTCATAAATAAATCTATTCAAGTTGTAAACCAATAAGTGATACTATTTGTATCATTCATAGGTAACTGATTTCTACTCCTTATTTTGTTTTGTATTTGTCACATTTATTATGTAAACGATTCTGTATTAGAGAGAGGGATAATGGCTATAAGTCTGACTAGATCAAACTTAATTGTCTTTTGATTTCCATCAACTTTTGTTGATTTTATATTGAAAGATAGTTTACTTTTGAAATATTTAGGATTGGTCATGTGTTAATAAGGTAACATAGTTGCCTAATTTCAACTGATTTCGGTAATTTATCCATATTAGATAACAGCAGCTATTGAAAACAATATACAACTTAGACATTCAGATGTAAACTTAAATCAAACAACTTAGTAAAACAATAGTGTTATTTAATTTCAATAAATGAAACTCCTACAAATATTATTTATATCTGGTCAGTAGATCATCATTTGTTTTTTTCTTAACATGTAGAAAAGTTAATGTGATTATTTCGTATCACTTTTTCTTTAACTAAGAAGGGGATTTAAATCAGACAAGGACGTAATTTCCATGAAACACTCCATTTTTTTTTATATCACAGATTTTGATATTTGTTAAGTCACGACTTTTAGTATGTAGGTCTCCTAGACGTTTTCAATCATCACTAAGCATTTAGTACTTATGAATCCTAGTTTTAGTAATACCGTTTATTTAATGGGTAAATGCTGCATTTTAGAATGTGATTTACATTAATAATTTCACCTCAAGATGTAAACAGACAGTACAAATACCACTTCTACTCCACTTTGCATAGACTTTTGCTTTCAACCTGCTCTATGTATACAAAAAGAAAGCTCGGTTAACCTCATGAAGAGTGCTTACATTAAATAAATTTTTGATTGACATTTATTCTTGGCATTATTTACAAATTTCTTTTTACTAATTTTGTTTTACATATAATAATAGTAATGGCAATAATAATAATTCGGTTATTATAATTCCTGATTATTAATGACTGTTACGTCACACTCTTCATTCAACTTCGTACAAGTACCCTCTGATATTTTACTATTTTTACTATTTGTGTCGAACGTTTGATATTCTCTTCCGATCATTATAATTCTTCTGTTCTGTTTTCAAAACAATATCATCGACTGATTAAGATATGTATTGTTATGGAATGAGAAAAGAAAGGAAGGGGGGTTTTAGTTGGTAGACGCGAACGCCAATGAAGTGTGCCTAGTTGATCATCCGCGAATGACCTTAGCCCACTCACCCCCAGGCCAACAATAGAAGAACCAGAATTGAGAAGCGGAAAACGGAGAACCGAGATCTAGATCGTATTATATTTTAATCATGCCTTTATATATATACAAAAATCAGACCATACAGTAAACCAATCACGAATCTAACATTGGTACAGAACAAAGGGAATAGTGGGAGTGAATGGAGACAACTAGTACACAACTAAGTAACTATAGTTTTTAGTAATAAACAGTATACTAAAAGCAAATACACTAAACGAGAGAACCGGGCAAAGGAAACGTAACAGTCATAGAAATGAAATGATTACATTACTCATGAATAAAATAATGAGAATAGTCCTCCAAAATACAGTTCTGAAAGTTCGCTACTTTTCTTTAATCGCCAGGCGTAACATATATAATACTATTAACAATAATAATAATAATAATAATAAATTCAGGCCATTTTTGCAGCTGATGCGTTGCCACGAAGTATAATGCATTTATTCTAATCTTACAAACCGTGTTATTCTTCCGTTGTTCAAATGCATAAAGGAATTATCTTGTGCGATATTACAGCTGTGTTTTCCACCGAATATTTTGGGCTGAGATACTTTTACATGTCCGTAGAAGACAGCTAGTGCTAACATCAAACGCTTGAAATGAAATTATGCTTTATTATGTTGCATTACCCACTAAATGTACTGAAAAATGCACGAAAATGCTGAACAGAGCATATTTAGTAAACATCAAAAAACTTGTCAGTAACCTCCGTTGGTTCTTTGTCACAACCCTGTTGTATCTTTTTCTGGACTGTTTTCAATCTTTTCGGTTTCCGTTTAATGAATTTCATTAGCCACAGATGGGAGGCTGTTATTTTACCAGTCTAATTATATTTGTACTTAAAGCATGACATTTCAATAACTATTAGAATGTTTTTACATGTGAATTTGATGTCGCATAAAAGATTAAAAGTGTTTTCTGCTGTCTGTTAGTGGTTGTTACGTAATACTGAATTGTAAATTGACATTTGGATTCGATTAAAACAATTAAAATGTTTTGTTTTTACGCTTTCTATGATTAATTACAATACAATATTTCTTTTAAAATTAACAAACCATATACAATCGTAGGTGACTCAATGTAAATGAATGAAATACTAGTTGATATCGATTGATTCATTGATCATTATACATACTTATTTCGTATTGGTTAGTAGGCAGACTTAAAATTAAACATTTTATCATCGACTAATCAATAACATGTTGTATGAAACTACATCAAAAATCGGTATACATATTCTTGTTCTCATTATGAATAGGCTTTTTTATCGGTCTCACTTAGTGAAATCAGATTCCATACATATGTTTATATCACTTCTATTTCGTTTCGATGCTACTGTACATACTTAACACATGGATGAATACTTGATCACTTGAGTGTTTCACTAGTATAGTCGGTTGTTTACTTCCTCTCAGAGAAGGTTACACAAGCTTTCTATTATATTTCTTTTGTGGCTGGCAATAGAGTCCAAAATATTCATTACATCTAATTCGTAACTTATTAGCTTGGTATACGTGCATCCGCCGTGCTGATGTTTACATAGAGATTAGAATTCAATACTTTTGGTTTAAAAGACCTAATGCATAGTACACTGATTTCACTGAGATCCACATAAATTGTTGTTAGACTTATGAATTAACACTTCATCAGGGTAATTCATTCAAGATACATATTTTTTGACAGAAACTGATTAATTTCAGTCTTGAAAATAAACAACGAAAAAATTGCATATTATATCTAAAATTTTTCTATGTACGTAATATTGACTACATTTTTTACACCTGGGACTAACGATCTGATTGGTTTATTTTTATACTCAAAGGTCTAAGTTCATTTCTGTTTGTCACTCTTTACATGTAACACATATTTTTGCAGTAGATATTTGTGATACCATAACCATTACCACCACCACCACCACCACCGCCACCACAAGAACAACAACAAAAATTATTATTATTATGATTACTATTAGGTTTATCATTATTATTAGTAGGTACTTATATTACTAACACTACCATTGTTACTACACGTAAACATAAATCTCATATTTCTAATGCTATACTGCATACCATACAACTATCTGATAGACATTTTTCTATTATTCTAATTTTGCTGAGTTTTGTTAAACTGGAATATTGATTTGTAGCGTTTTATTTTAAGTTATAGTTTAAACTGTTAGTTAGTTTAAACTGTTCTAGAAGTATTGTACAGTTTATTAAACTATTTAATGTATAATTTCATGAGTGTCTGTTAACAAATATAATGATGCATTCTTTTAGTCATAATATTTTTGTTAAATTGTTTTCACCGAATATATTAAGATTAGTTGACTGAATATATCACAGATTGATGTTGGCAGGGTACCAGTGAAAACTAGGAAGCACTGTACAGCTGTTTCGTTCTAGTGTGGGACTCTTCAGCAGTGTGCACCCTAGGTTCCGCACCAGGGGCTTCAGGTTGATGGCGAGAGCCTAACCATCTGCACTACTGGTAGAATTCCCACGTCTCTCAATTTGTGATATATATATATATATATATATATATATATATATATATATATATATATATATATATATATATATATATATATAAGATTACCTAAAGAAAGATTTTACGATTAAAGTTTATTAACTGTTGCTGACTAAAGTTAGAAATATCAACTGTTGGATGCCGACCGAGTGGTTAGCTGTTAGACGAACATAGCAAACCATGGATGATCTGGCCTAGATACCGTGGTATATATATACATATATATGCTTTGTTGTGGAGTTTCACATTAACATGAAACCGTTGTACAGAACTCCCTTATTTTCAATGACAGTTTAATTCAGGATATTTTGTGGTATTAAATTTAACTTTAACAATCTCCATAACACTTAGTTATTATTATTACCATTAGAGACTCATTCGTACATACGTATAATAAAACCCAATGTAATAATAATGACTTTATTTGAACAGCTAGATGGCCTAATTCCATATCCTTCGTTTTTGTTCTATACAGCAGCTCTACAAGTAGTGGATTCACGTCGGTTTGTTATCAGTCGAAACGTCGATATAGATCCAGTTTGTCAGTACACACGCCATAGATCAACCAATCGTGTGATCAGAGGTAAGTCAACAGAAACGTAAGATTAAATAAAGATAATGGAACCTATAATCACAACAAGTCAGAAATGAGTTCGTCAAAATAAAACTAATGAGATGATCATCCCGCAATTCTGTACTGTATTATCATACTATTTACACTGACGTATTCTGCCCACGTTTCATTATTCCACATTATTATCACCTTTACCTCATATGTTCAATTCGAAGTAACCTAAAAATCATGTCTTTTATGATAATATACATCCGTTTTGTTATTATTATAGGCTAGAAAGTTATATCACCTTAATTATGTTTTTATAGTGGAGTGAGTTTTGTGTTCATTTTCAGAATGCATTATTAATGTGAATGGTTTTCGTTAAGAAATATAATCTATGACAGTAAATTCCTTCGAAATATATATACTAATATTTAAAAAATTATATTTGAAATATCTATCTACAAGAATATTCGACGACTTATTATCTTTAATAAGTAAGGTTTTAAGATGATTCAGCTGTTTTCAAAGTTTCCTCATTTCTTCATAAAATATGAACTAAATAAAATGTTGCGGTAGATTTGTATTTCTGTTTATCTGAATAGATACTACTACATTCGCCTTTAGTTATTGTGTAAGAGGAAAGATATGGAGAAAAAAAATGTCCCAACTACTTTATTATGCTCACATACCTTCATTAGTAATTTGTCATGGTGAAGGGTTGTTTGACTTCTATTATAGCCTGCAGCCACAGCCAGCGTTTATTATTAATTAACTGGTCAAAACAAAATGAAATATTAAAAATACTGTATCACTTGAACACTTAGTAAATACATAGTCCATAGATAGGAATGACGATATAATGACTAAGGGTTTTACTTTCAATCTTTATATCAACAGGTAGTAACTTGGTTGCATTTGATTCACTATGAAAAATAAGTTAATTCCATTGGCTGTCCTTGACTCAGTATACTGAAGTCGTTTACAAGGCCTTCAGTTTTGTTTGGGTATCAAGACTAGATATTCATAATTGTCTCGAGAATTGGTAACGTATAAGAAAGTATAAACCAACATTTTACTAAAACGGAGTGGAGAAAAAGACAGATTAGTTGTTTCTTTGCCTACTAACATAGTATCAAATGGGCACTGTATTTAGTTCTAAAAATAACAAAAAATTGACGTCGTATGTGCATTTCCATCATTGAGTGCTTATAACAACTTTGAGCACTATACAAAAAGTTCAGCACTATTTATCCCTCTTCTCGCCTCTGGACAGTCAAATTTAATTTTCATATTTACATGTAAGATTTGTCTAAATGGCATGTTGCCAAGTAGTTAAAACATAATATGAATTCACTTTAATTAGAATTAAGACATTCGACACTTAATGATATGATGGATAACTAAAGCTATAAATGCGTATATATGCCGATTAACTATGTTTATTCTGCCATTAAAACTTCTCATTCATTTCATAGTCACTTCATTTGCATAGTGGTTGATTCAATATGTCAGAAGGAATTAATTTATATCAGTCATCGTAGTCACTCTCAGAACAAAGTATTTAATTACTTTCTTTTATAAAATGCTTTGCATCATTATCACTAATATTAATTAGCTTTAAATTCTATTCGTTTATTATACTAACTTAGTATTATTTCATTATTTAATAAATATTATCACTTTAATTGAAATATTTTATTACTACTTATTATTATTATTATTTATTAAACATAGTACATATGATGTATTAATACCTGATAAGGTCGTCGATGTCAACTATTGAGGACAAATCAGTAGTCAACTATATCTTGATTTTGCAATGATACTCTAAATAAGAACAATCTATAATGAATATTTCATTCATATTACATAATTTTTCTATGAAATTCATAATTATTAAATAAATAAATAATACATTTTATTATTTAAAAGTTCTTCAATTCAATTTATATTTACTTTAAAAAAAGTGTAAAAAATGAAAGTTAATATTACTGATAGTTTATGAAGAACTGATTAAACCAGTGACTATTATGAGTAAACTTTAATTGAAGTACTTTCATCAAATTGAATTTTTAGTTGTTATATAAAGTAACGGTACATAAATAAAATTTCGTATTTTTGTTAAATTATTCTTGAAATTTTATATTACTAAGTTGGATTGTGACTAGTAAATAGAATCCAACTTAAACAATCAATACATGTGATTCAGTGGGAAGGTATAAATTCGTTCTAATTTTATATTTCTAGTTTAGATTACAAATTTACTTTCAGTAAACAGTTAGTGAAAACTAGAAGAGATTGGATAATTGTTCGGTTCCAAAACAGAACTCCTCAATGTTGAGCATTTATGATCTCATTAGGTATAAAGCAAAAAACCTCCAGTAATCACAATTAACGTTTAACCTCTAAACAAATAAGTAGACATCCAGTAATTTAGACTTCCAACATCGAAAATTTCACAAAGCTGAGAGTTTATTTATTGTTATTAATTATATTTCTGTTAAACTAGACAAAGAGAAAAAGTGGAGTTCAAATGATTACTTATCAGATGATGAATCACTGATCACAGTAAAGAATTAAACAGATATTATGGTATATTGTTACAATTTGGATAGAATGACAAAATAACGAAAGTGATTTAGATGATGTTATATATTTACTTGGAATGAAGACTTCAATGAAAACCATGCTATGATATTCAACATTTACTTACTTACTTACTTATGCCCGTTACTCCTCAATGAGGAGCATAGGCCGCTCACCAGCATTCTCCATTCAACTCTGTCCTGAGCAATCCTTTCCAATTGTTTCCAGTTGCTGTTCATCCTTTTAATGTCTGCTTCCAATTCTCGACGCAGAGTGTGCTTTGGCCTTCCTCTTTTCCGTTTACCAACAGGATTCCATGTTAATGCTTGTCTCGTGATGCAGTCTGATGGTTTGCGTAGTGTATGTCTTATCCATTTCCAACGTCTTTTCCTAATTTCCTCTTCGGTTGGAAGTTGGTTTGTCCTCTCCCATAGTAAGCTGCTTCTGATGGTTTCCGGCCAACGGACATTCAGTATCTTTCGTAGGCAGTTGTTTATAAATACTTGTATCCGTCTGATTATGTTTGCAGTAATTCTCCAAGTTTCAGCTCCATACAGCAGGACTGTCTTTACGTTCGAATTGAAGAGTCTGACTTTGAGGTTAGTTGATATTTGTTTTGAGTCCCATATATTTTTCAACTGTAGGAATGCTGCCCTGGCTTTGCCAATCCTTGTCTTTACATCTGCATCGGACCCTCCTTGTTCATTGATGATGCTCCCCAGATATGTGAAAGTATTCACTTCTTCCAGAGTTTCTCCATCAAGTTGAATTGGGTTGGTGCTCCTTGTGCTGTATTTAAGAATCTTGCTCCATCCCTTATATATGTTCAAGCCTACTGATGCCGAAGTTGCTGCTACACTGGTTGTCTTCGCTTGCATCTGTTGGTGTGTATGTGCTAAGAGAACTAGATCATCCACAAAGTCCAAATCATCGAGTTGCATCCTACTTGTCCATTGAATTCCGTGCATCCTCTCAGATGTGGAGGTCTTCATGATCCGTCCAGTCAACCAGTAGGAGGAAGAGAAAAGGTGAGAGTAGGCAACCTTGTCTGACTCCGGTCCTCACTGTGAATGCATTCGTCAGTTGTCCTCCATACACAATTTTGCAGTAAGAATTCCGAATGATGTTGACGAGTTTCTATGGTACTCCGTAGTGTCGAAGAAGTTTCCATAGTGTTCTCCTGTCTACACTATCAAACGCCTTTTCATAATTAATGAAGTTGATGTACAGTGGCAAGTTCAGTTCAATTGATTGTTCAACGATGATCCGTAGTGTTGCGATTTGGTCTGTGCACGATTGATCCTTACGAAAACCAGCTTGTTGATCTCGAAGTTGAGCCTCCACTGAATCTTTCATTCTGTTCAACAATACTCTGTTAAAGACTTACCCTGGTATCGACTGTAGCGTGATCCCTCTGTAGTTGTCACATCTGCTCAAATCGTGTTTATCTGCCAGTTTCTTCGTTGTGTCGTATAGCTGTTTCATATTTCCTTCTCTTGCAGCCTTCTCCGCTGTCGTTGCCAGGCCTTCGATGTATTTCCGTTTGTCGGCTCTAATGCTCTTCTTTACCTGCTTATTTGCTTCTAAGTATTCAGCTTGAGCCTTGATTTTCTCTGCTCTTGTTCGGCTGTTGTTGATTTCTATCTTCTTGTTCCTCCTTTCTTGAATTTTTTACTCAATGTCTCAGTGGAGATCCATTACTTATAATGGTGCTTCTTGTGACCCAAAACCTCCGGACACATTGAAGTTAGTGCTTCTTTGATTTATTTCCAGTTATCCACCATAGTGGTTTCTTCTTCTTTCGGTAGATCTTGTAAGGCTTGGAACCTGTTGTTGAGAGATATTTTGAATTCATTGAGTTTCTCAGTGTCTCAGAGAAAGCTTGTATTGAACCGTTGTACTGCTGACACTCCAGTTGTCCACTGCTTCTTTAGCTCCAGTTTTATTATAGAAACCACCAGGTGGTGGTCTGAAGTTATGTCAGCTCCTCTCCTGGTTCTTACATCTTCCATTGATCCTCTAAATTTTTTATTGATACATATATGATCGATTTGATTCTCTGTAGTATGATCCGGTGAGATCCATGTAGCCTTGTGTATGCGTTTGTGGGAGAATATTGTACCACCTACAACCAATTTGTTGAAGGCACATAGGTTTGTAAATCGTTCGCCATTCTCATTTCTGTCTCCCAGTCCCTGTCGTCCCATGATTTCTTCATATCCAGTGTTGCCCATTCCGACTTTGGCGTTTAGGTCCCTCATCAGGATTGTCAGATCCTTTCCCCGGCACTTTGCTATAATTGATTGCAGTCTATCGTAAAACTGATCTTTGTTTTCGTCGTTGCCTTCGTTGTTTGGTGCATAGCATTGAATAATATTCATTGTAATCCCTTTCTTCATTGTTCTGAAAGATGTTTCGATGATCCTGGGTCCATGTGGTTCCCATCCCACAAGTGCATTACGTGCCTCCTTGGACAGCATCAGAGCAACTCCTTGGGTGTGAGAAGCATTTTCCTCTTCGTGGCCGGAGTATAGTAGCATCTCTCCCGAAGCCAATGTTTTCTGTCCAGCTTGAGTCCAATGGGTTTCGCTGATTCCGAGTATTGTCAACTTGTATCTCTTCATTTCTGCAGCTATTTGATTTGTCTTTCCGCTCTCCCACATTGTACGAACATTCCATGTACCTATAAAAATATTTGCTCTGGTTGTTAGAAGGGGGGGCATCGGCCTTATGACTTCCGAAGAATTTCAGCTTTCATCATGAGGCGTCATGAATCCTCCTACTTCCAGGGCAGAGTTTAAATGGTTTATCTTGTTTAATCTGGTTTGCGTTTTTTTTTTAGCAAGTTTGGGTTTTTCGGGATGGGGGTGCTATCCCCATGTCCAACCCTCCTCCTTTACCCGGGCTTGGGACCGGCAGTAGCCCTAGGAGAGCTACAGGCGGAGTTATGATATTCAACAATCATTCATAAAATGAACTGAAAAGTGACTGAATGTTCTTGATATGAATAACTTGGAAAATATCAACTACACAGAGGACATCCTCTTATAATGAATTACATGAGTGTAGAGTCAATTAAAAGTAGTAAATTAAGTAGCAGACAAAATGGTTCAGTCACTTTAAAATAAACTTTAGTTCATCTGATTATCTAATTTGACTAAAGATGTTAATAAAGTAATCTAACTTGTCACCACCATTGACGCAACTTATGAAAAGGGGTATTTAAGTAGTGAAGATGATGGAAAGAAAATGGAGTCACTATCTAATAGGTCATCCTAACTGATAAAATGGATAAATAATAATCTATGCTCTCAAGTTATCTCGTTTTTTGAAGTCTCTTTGAAGAACATTAGATTTACCCTTCAGAAAGTCATATCATATCAAAACCAGATGTATGATGCTCCGTTCGACCATAGGGGAAATTCTCCTTCGTTATTTATTAGTAATCATACTTCCGTATCCAAATAACCATTATATAGTCTCTACTCATTTACTTACTTTGCTTGTCATAAATTCATGGAAAAGATTAAGAAATCTGGTGCCGAGATCAGCACATAATCAATCGTTAGTAGTTGATGTACTTACTAGTGATTATTGTAACGGAACAACCGATTTGATATGATTACTAGAATGGTTAAGGTGACTGAACTAATAAACTACTCATGAAATTGTTATTAGATTACATTATATTAATTATCAAAAGCTATTGATCGTTGACTAACTATCTAAATGTATTTGGAAATTAAAGTTGTTATTAATATACAGTAAATCATTTCAAGTCAGGATGACTATAAGTTAATTAACAATTGACGAACAAGTATTCACTAGTGACTGCGATAAATGAGGATGTTTTTATTCGTTATATTACTAATTGAGATACATGAAACCGACGTCATAAAGTGCTGTGTTAAGCTAGTCAAATTTATATGGTAACGTAACATATTATATAGTGTACGTATACATATATTCAGAAAGTAGAATATGAAAGCTGATATGATAAACAGGCTGTCTGATTTGTCGACAATAAAACCTTGTGTATATTTAAGAACATAAAATTTATATTTGTAACATCATATTTTCACTGTAGCAAAGTATGAGAGGCAACTCATAGATTCATTCGAAGTGAAGACTGGTGTCAGACAAAACTATTTACTTTCACACTTTCCCTCTTTCTTCTCGTGGTTGACTACATTATCAAAACTGTAACATCTCACTGGGGGGGAGTTCGGAATTCAGTGACACAACTTGGATGACTCTAGACGACCAAGACTCGACAGACGGCCTAACCTAGCAACAAATGCAGGTGAAGACAGACAGTGTAGCAGCAGCCTTTACAGCCATCAGGAGGCCTCAACATACACAAAAGGAAAAGCAAGATCCTCAGATATAAAACAAAGAGAAGCAACCCGATTATACTTGACGGAGAAACTCTGGGGGAATGTGGAAACTTTCGCATACCTGGATGGCATCATCGATAAACAAGAAGGATGTGATGAACATGTTAAGACACGTATATGTAAGGTAAAGCACGGGCATCATTTCTACAATTGAAGAACATCTACAACCCAAAATAGCTGTCAGCCAACATCAACGTCACACTTCTCAAGACAGTTAGTTTTATTGTATGGAATTGAAACTTGGGGAACTACAAAAACTACCATCCAAAAGATATAGGTATTTATAAGCAGTTGTTTATACAAGATACTTCTGACCATTTACCCAGACACCATCGGAAGCAACCTACTGTGGTAGAGTGCAATCTGACTTCCAGGTTAGTAAGAAATTAGGAAAAGACGCTGGAGGTAGATAACGCATACATTAGCAAAATAACCAAGCTGCGTCATAAGGTAAGACCTATCATGGAATTCTGAAGGCTAAAGGCGAAGAGAAAGACCAAATAACACAGTACTTCGAGAACTGGAGGCAGATATAAAAAGTATGAATGGCACCTGTAAAGAACTGAAAAGGGAAACCCAGAACAGAGTTGGCTAGGGAATGTTGGTCGCCGGTCTATGCTTTTACCATGAGGCGTGATTACTCTTCGAAACGAAGACCTTCCGATTCGCAAGGCGGAGTTTAAGTGGTTCAAAAAAAGTTTTCTGGTTAGCGTTTTTGGCAGGGTTGTTAACCCCAAGCCCAACCCTCCTCCTTTATCTGGAATTGGATTTGACCGTAACCTTAGAAAGGATCAAGGAGTTTCAAATATTTATATATGCCTTATTTTGTCTATTGGGTTGTAGTAATGTATTTATAAATATAAGAACGTGATACTGAAATTATTAAAAACAATTGATTTTTTAGAATATTGCTTATGTCTGAAAAATTCATGGGAATATATAAAGTATTCTGCTTTTCATAAAAATGGGTTTCAGTAATCAAGCTAGCACTAATGTAGGATGTATATTTTACGTGACCACAGTTATTAGAACGATTTACATCTAGTTTAATAATTCATAGAAGTGACAGAATATAACCTCTAGGTTACATTGAAAAATATTGATTCGATAACAATTAAATCATTTACTATTTCTGAAATATACAATGTCGACCCAAGTTGTTCAAAGTCTCGATAATTTCTTTTCTAGCTATTCATTAAACATATTCATAGTCAAGTTATCATTATGTAATTAATCAAGGTGAAATACTTCTTAAATCTTTCAGTGAACAACTCACCGATACCTACAATTTAAATGTTCATTTGATGCAATCTACCACTACGAAGACAATTTAAAATGAACAGAAAATTTTTCATTTATTTTGTAAGAATTCTGATAGTGAATGACAAAAGTAATCACAATAATATTTAATGAAATCTACACAACAAGCATAACTAATTTATGTAAATTTGGAAGAATGTGTTCAGTTTCTGCAATATTTCAGGTTGAAATACTTAGCGATTATTTGAATAAATTACCAAGGTGTACTACACTGATTATTATGACATAACAATTGGCATAACCGGTAAATCGTTTCATTTTATTATGATGAAACGTTTGATTTAGCTTAGAACCATACGGTAATGACTCCAATTTTTACCTTTAGGTATCGATGATTAATTGATCTCAACATTCATAGTGCGCATCACAGAACAGTAACGTTGTGAATAAACTGTAATCGATTGGCATACATTAATCATCATGATAACTTCATTAATTAACGCGTTATATGTATATTGACTATTAATACTTTGTTGTAAATTGGATACCACGAATTGATATTAACCAGTAAAAACCAGAAAACACTGGATAGCTATTTCTTTCTAGTATGAGACTCTGCAACCATTCTCCTCCATAACCGCACTAGAGAATAGAACCCATGACTTTCAAGTTTTCAGTGAAAGCTTAACTATTAGACTACAAGAAGTAAACAAAACATCGTAAAATCCTAGATCATAACATTTTAATTACATTATGCAATATGATAATTTACTTTACAGTATAAAAGAAATATGAATATCACTGTATCATCATACCTTTCGAATGAATGCCATTATTTAGGAAGAAAAGTCATTTCATTTTTTCTAGTTTTTTTTAGCCATCATTTTATTCGTTTGTCAATACACAATAAACATTCATTTAGTGTAAAGAATAAACTATTATAATAATATACAGAAGTAAAAAGTAATGTAATCAGTATGACGTAATATAGAAGGATGATTTTTATCACTCATTATACCTAACGTAGATTGTTGTAACCACATATGAATAGATATTTTACATGAAACAAAATTAGTAGTAGATATTTCTGTTGTCAACCAGATTTAAATAATAAGATAGTGAAGTTTCTTATGTAGAGATAAATGAAACATCCTTCCTCATGTGTAACAAAACTAAAATAAAGAGGAAAAAATATGAAGAAAAGGTCATAATTTGAGAAGGGTTTATGGTAGATTACGTAAAAGTGGAACAATGAAATGATATTCTAAACATTAACTTAATCGGTAGTTAAATATGTTAAGCCAAATATAGGATTTTACCAGTAATTTGTCCAGTATGTGTATTGTACTAAATGACATAGTTGGAATCTTTCAGTTGCTGGTATTGTGAACTGAAGTTGGTCAGTCTTAGTTAAAATTTTCAACGTTACCACTTAATTACAAGTTTTTAGTAAAACATTCACCATTTGGATCCTACCATTCAGTAACTTCCAATATTAACATGTACTGAACTGCTTAATAGACGTGAAAACAGAAGCCATATCATTTTTATATTATTACATTTTAACTACATCGGTCCCATCCCCTTAAAAAACACTTTTCTCATTTCACATACTATTGTGTAAAATGTTTTTGGTAGTTCTCATAAGTCAAAAGTTTTAAAATATTTCAATGTTGAATTTCACGTTGTCGACCTCACCCACAGTTGTTTTATTAAGAACGCTTACGTTAATAAGTTTTTCAAATTCACTTTTCCAGCAATCACTTGAACAGTAAAATATTACTTAAAATACACTAGAAGTTAAACACATTTGAGTGACTTAGATTATTCGCAACGTTTACAATATTCAATGGGTGTGTTAAATTCAGTACCTTCGTTCATTTTTACATTATTTTTGGTAGAGAAGTATTGTATATTAGAGCGTAGTTTTAATCAAAGATTTTATGTCAAGTGTATGGAGTTATTCATAACTATCTGCTAGGAATATATCTAATAATACATAGTATGCAAGATGTGAAACATGAATATAATCAAACTTAGGCAATAGAGTATAATCTTCACTGAAAGTTATACCATAAAATGCCATGTTAACTTATTAAATAAATAAGAATGATCAAAATTACTTGATAAAACACATTTACTGAAAACTAGAAATGTTACAGATACCGTCACTTTCCAATGTTGAATAGCTTATCTAACCGTGGATAATTCGA
Source organism: Schistosoma mekongi (assembly GCA_034768735.1). Classification (NCBI taxonomy): domain Eukaryota; kingdom Metazoa; phylum Platyhelminthes; class Trematoda; order Strigeidida; family Schistosomatidae; genus Schistosoma; species Schistosoma mekongi. The sequence goes on from CM068306.1 coordinate 35,800,890, forward strand.
TACTTTGGTGATACCAAAGTATATATATATATATATGACATGCACAATATATATTTCTTTATACGAATACTTGCCTTCCAAAACTTCTGCCAACAATGCATTGCCACCGAGGCTTAAAATGACGATCACATTCTTTTTTAATATAACCAGCAATATCTTTTTCTATAGTATATTTTTCTGCACCACGAATGCAAATATCTAAAATAAGATGTTTTGTTTCCTCAGATAAATCAGAATTTTTTATAAAACATTTAGCATCTTCCATATTTCAATGTAAATGATTTGTAAAATAGAATTAGTGTATGAAATAAGAGGTAGCAGAATATGCGTATATATATATATATATGAATAAATCTATAGGTTGTTATCATTGTAAGGTGTACATACTAATCAGATTCCATTTTCAAAAGCTTTTAGTAATTTTAATTAATTAATAATATTAGTGTCTTTATTTGGAAAAATTGTTGTAGGTTTTTCTTTTTTAACCAAGAAACCTTTAATTACATAAAAACATAATAATAATAATAACACTAGTATTATTTCAATTACATTCCATCAATATATTGAACTTTACATTTATTAATTATCTACTTGTCTATTAAACAAATTCAATAAAGAAGAAGAAAAATGAATAACAATAAAAAGAAATGAAAGAAATGAAAGAATTCTTTTTCTTTTCTTTTAAACAGGAAAGTATGCTTTTTATTATTCATTCTTTACTTTTTATTATATAACATCATTACAACATGGAATTATAATGATATTCTTTTTTAAAATATATTTATCTATGCAAGTATATAATAAAACTTAATTGTTCATCATGAAAGAATTAACTAATTAATATACTACTATCAATTAACAATATGAGTAGTTTGACAAACAAATTGATTAACATTATTTGAATTTTATGCTACAATATAATTTAGGTAAGCCAGCTAGTACAAACCATAAAACACTGAGTGACTGTTTCATCTTAGTTTGAAACCAGTTAGCAACGTGCCCACCTGCCCCCCCCCTTATATCTCTACATTAGATTGGATTCAGGAATATCAGGCTTCTGGATGGATGATTAACCATAATGTCAGTGAGCTGACATCTAATGGTTTACGTTTCTAGCTTTTGTTAATCTTAAGTGGGGAATTGGGGGAGTACAGCTGAAGAATCTTATACTAGGATGAAACAGTTATTTAGTTTTACGTCATATATAATGACTACTTGACTAAAATTAATTTGTGGCATTATAATCCAACTCCCACTCATAACTAACATTATTTACTAACCTGACAAACTATTATATATATATATATATATATATATATATATATATATATATATAAACATAACTATGGATAAATTTAGGAGACATATCATGCTTCATAAAACAGAGATAAAAGTCATTGTTTAGTATTATTATTGAGGTTAACAATATTTACCTTACTTAAACCATATTATTTACAAGAAGCATATAAACCATACATCAATCAATTACAATTCCAGCGGTTGAACTGATATCTGTGTCGTCTCAGTAGTCTGAAGGTTAAACATCCGCTTTGACATTCACTAGATTCCTGATGAGGATATGAGCTCTTATAACTCAGTAATTTCCTACTAAAATAAAACAACAACTATCCAATATTTCCTTGTTAGCTAACTAACCAATTCATGATATCAAATTCAAATTTAACAATTCGCATAACACCCAATTAAAAACTTATTTTTAATAAAGTTGTATTGAAATATTTTGTCGCATACTTACGTGTCAATATTGTTTAAATGTGTTTCCTTTTGTGCTTGGTTTCATATTATTGTGTTACAGTAAATCAGTTAGTTTGTTAACACACAGAAGAATTCATTTATATGTAACTTCTATTTTTTACTATTTTTCTCTTATCATCATCATCATCACCATCATTTTTATAGTGATACTAGGTTGCATAACACTCTTCAAATAACTGGTAAATTTTCTTTAACGTTTTCTAATAACGATCTCGTACCTGCTTGGGTGAAACACCATATGACGACGTTTATCTGTCAATCAATTTACTGTATATCAAGTATTACACTAATAAACCGTAATAAGGCTGTATGGAGTGAAATATATTTTTACAAACCAAAGTGCATATAGCATAGGAAAATATACTTACAAACGTAGGAAATATAAGATCTATCGGAAACAATTACCTATTGCGATTGTAGCTTGGATCGATTCGTTAATTCTACTTTCCTTTAAGGTAGGATCTAATTGATGTTCATGAACACTGGATGCCAACCGTTTAAATTAATTCAGAACACGTGTGACTAGTTTCCTATATCATCTTCAAATAACACACGTGTTAACTAAGTAATTTCGAGATGAGTATTCACCGTATGCCTGCATCCACAACGGCGTTTCTTAAAACGTTGGCATATACAAGCTTGATAAAAAACGCTAACCGGTAAAAACCTTTATAACCATTTTAACTCTACCATGGGGGTTGGAAGGTCTTCATTTCAAAGAGTCATTACGTCACGTGGTTAAAGCTGAGTTTATTCCGAAGTCACGAGGCCAATGCCCATTATGACAACCAGACCAACAATTAGTATAGGTACATGGAATGTTCATGCGATGTTGAAAACAAGGAGAAGCATCCAAATAGCTGAAGATACATAGAATAAGCGAAACCCATCAGTTGAAAGCTGGACAGCAATGATTATCATCATAAGAAGTGCATTTTTACTCCGACCACGAAGAAGAAAATGACTCATTCACACAACGAGCAGCACTAGTGTTGTCCCAAGTAGCACGAAAACGCTTATAGGATAGGAAACTCATGGACCTAGGATCATCAGAGCATCATTCAAGACCAAGAAGGAGGGGATTGCAATGAACATCACCCAGTGCTGTGCTCCCATCAACGGCAGCAGCGAAGACAATAAAGATCAGTTCTATACGAGGCTGTAGTCAACCGTCGGAAAATGTCCAGCCAAGGATCTAACCATTCTGTTGAAAGACATAAATGACAAGGCTGAAATGAACAATACGAGATATGAGAATTTCATGGGACTAGGAGAAAGGAACGAAAACGGTGGGAGGTCTGCAAACTTATGGGCTTTCAATAAAATGATAATAGGTGGCACCATATTCTCTCACAAATGCATGCACAAAGCTACATGAGTTTCACCGGACCGCATTACGAAGAACTAAATTGACCATATATGCATCGATAAGAAGTTCAGAAGGAGCATGGAAGACATAAGAACAAGGTGTAAAATCTTATTTGCTTATATGAAAATCCCTCCATGTTATTTTTTGTATTGTGCAGTTCCTTTGCTTGTATTTTATCATTTTGTTGTGCTCTGACTCTATAACAGATCTTGTTTCTTCCTGTTTTCCTCTTTTTTATTATAACAGTATTGTATTTGCTCACAATCAGTTCTTTACATATCCCTTTTTGTTAGCATATGCTACGTGCTATTGGTCTTCCGTTTTGTTTTACTGCACTTCAAGGTCTTGTTGTAAGCCATATTGATTTGATATCTTACTTGTCTATGCCTGAGTGACTTGACTCAGTTGGTCGGCTTTATTTGTTAGGACAAGTAACTATTTTGATGTTTATTTACTACGTATTTGTTTTGTTATAGATTAATTGTACAATTTGCTTGAATCCCTTTGACTGTAAAGGGAAGGGGAACTGTCGAGGTTTGTGTACTAAATTTGTGATTATTTTTAAATATAGTACCACGTCTTGCACCAGTAAATTGTGTTATTGGATATTCTGTTGCGAATTCGTGCGTGACTCAAGAACCAGCAGGCCCCATACAAAAACAACGTTAACTACCAAACGTTATTGGTAGTTTTGGTCTTTACTCAAGGAGAGGAAGTTATATAGCTTTAGATCACCATCTGGTAGTGGCTAAAATGAATCCGAAGCTGAAAAAGCACTGGTCAACTGGAACAGCAGTATTACTACAGTTTAATACAGCCCTTCTTTGAGATAATAACAAATTCAACGAATTCAAAATAACTCTCAATAATAAGTTGGAGGCATTTCACCATCTACTAGAAGACGATGGAACTACTATGGAAGACAACTGGAGAGAGATTAAAGCAACAATAATTTCAACATGCCAAGAGGTTTAGGGCCACAAGGAGCACTTCCCTAAAAATGGATCTCTGAGTAAGATCAAAGAAAGGAGGAGCAAGAAGATGGCAATTAACAACAGTCGAACAAGAATAAAGAAAGTCAAGTCACAGGCCGAATACACAGTAGGCAACAAGCAAGTAAAGAGGATCATTAGATCGCATAAACGGGAATATGTTGAGGGCCTAGCAATCACGACTGAAAAGGCTGCAGGTGAAAGAAACATGAGTCTTCTATACAATACAATGAAGAAGCTAGCTGGGAGATTCAGTAAACCAGAACAGATAATCTACAACAAAGATGGCAAAGCAATCACTGAGACGCAATAACAACGAAACAGGTTGGTAGAACGCTTCAAAGAACTCTTGAATAGACCAACCACATTGAACCAACCCGTCATCGAAGTAGCAGCCACGGATCTTCCTATAAACCCCGAATTACCAACAGTCGAAGAGATCAAAATTGCCAGTTGACGAATCAAGTGTAGCAGGCCAGAAGGACCAGAAAGCATACTAGCAGATGCACTGAAGTCAGATATAGAGGCAACTGCAGAGATACTCCACATTCTTATCAGGAGAATCTTGGGGGAAATACAAGTGACAACAGATTGGGAAGAAGAGAAGCTTATCATGATAACAAAGAAAGGAGATCTTATCAATTGCAGGAACTACCGAGACATCACTCTACTTTCAGTACCAGGAAAAGTCTTCAACAGTGTTCGTGTCAGATCCGGTGAATGCATAAATGTAGGATCAACAGTTCGGATTCTGTAAGGATCGATGGTGTACCGACCAAATCACAACTTTACGGTTGATCGTTGAACAACCGATTGAATGGAACTCATCACTTTACTCTAACTTTGGATACGAGAATGTATGTGATGGTGTAGACAACCGAATATTATGGAGTTTTCTTTGATACCACAGCAAACCCGAGAAAATAGTGTCTTACGGAATTCTTACGATAGAATACACTGTGAAATCGTGCATGGAGGTTCTGTTGTACGGAGCTGAAACTTGCACAGACAACTAAGAAAAGTATCCTTTAAAAGATACAAGTATTTATAAGCAACTGTCTGCATAAGATGCTTCAGATCTGTTGGCCATCAACAACAACCTGTTGTGGCAGAGAACAAATCAACTTCCAGCCAAGGAAGAAATTAGAAAAAAACGCTGAAGGTGGATAGGACACACATTGAGGAAACTATCAAACTGTGCCTCTGGGCAAGCACTAACATAGAATCCTGATGGCCATAGGAAAAGTGGAAGACCCAAGAACATAGATGCTTCGCATAATGTACATTGTAAAAAAATGTCATTTTGACTTCAAAACCCTTATTCCGCAGTCATTTTATGCTGTAGTTCTCTAGAGCCAGAGACTCCATATCGAGCATCAGAACTTCTAAAAGAAATGTAGAATAATCAGAAGCTACAAACCCTTTTCTATATCTCCTTCTACTCTTGCATTCAGCGGATTGTCTTTTTCATAAAAATGTCCGTCCTATACGATTGGACTAAAAGTCCTTATACGTAGCTGATGTTCCATCGGTTTGCGCTACCCTCCTGTTCGATTGTTAGTACTGTAATCCAGCATTCGTTACTGTTATATGTAGACGTTCGAAACCTGTTTTGATAACTCGTATCATTTCTGTGTAGTCCTTTTATGGTTGTTGTTAGGCCTTGAATATAGGGGGTCGTTTGTCATGTATTCACCATCATAAGAATGGTTATGCATCGGTTTATAAGCTGAAGCTACATATCTGTTACCCTGAATTTTGACCCTGAACACTGATTCAAAGTCAATGTGTTATGTTCTGGACGATCAGTAATGAGGATAAAATTGTATCTCTAAGCTCTTTGATGTAAATCACGCAAATTTCTCCTGTATACATAAATGCACCAAAACAACTTAACGATGCCACATCTGAAGATCATCTCCACTTAATCTGAGGTCTTTTATTACATAGTGATTACTGGTACGGAATTAGTCAATCGAAATAAAAACTAACCTATAACAACGGAGAACCTGTTCGCCATAACCCCATGATGTTAAGTTCCAGAAGCTAATTCCAATCTTTCTTCGGCTCAATAAGAACATGCCAGTTAACAGCTGAGGGATTTTAACGCCTTGGTACTCCTTGACAGAAGAAACCAGATTATTAGGGAATAAGTCTTTGTTTTTGTTTCGTGGGCAGCAGATAGTCCAGCCGGATCCTAGTCACACAATACCTCCCAACATTCAATATAAGATAATAGGGAAGATAATCCCTATGAAGAATAAGGAAATAAATGAATACTTGAGCTTTATTGCTTTGGCGTATGCTTAAGGCTTGAAGTCAACTCTTAACTAGTCTATCTAAGCTGCTACAGGTTAATTTATTTGGTAAATTCAACAAACCGGTGAATTTTCCAATTACGCTCTTTAATACCTCATTCATAAATGAGAGCTCACAGCATCAATGAAGACCTTTCTACACTAAGTCTGAAAAGTATACCAAACCTGTAAAAAAGCATTTAATATTCAAATCTGGCTGCATAATACAGATCTTGTTATCGAAGTTAAAAGGTAAGAGCAACAGAGGAAAACATCTCAGAAAGTTTGATATTGAAAAAGATTACACAGTTAACAGCCATCCGAAAAGTTTTACACAGAGAATATATCAGTAGTTTGAAATAGATAAAATTCATCATACAACTGAATGTCTCTTAAGCATTCCAAGGACAAGCCTTCTCGGACTGGAGATTAAGTGTTCTCGATAGCTAAAATGTACCTGCATAGGGAATGAAAGATTCGTATTTGGCTTCCAGATGAACCGCTCCATCAAAGTTAATATGACATAACCGTGTTCTAGGTAGTGGGATAATAATTTATTTCTGCGTTTTATCTAGTCTCCAGCATTAGTGTTCCAAAATTTCAGGTGCGAACAACAACCTATGATCAGTTCGTCGTTTATACACCTATGGAGAACCTAAATACTTGTATATCTTCCGACATATATGCAATGGACAAATCACGTATATAACAAGCACTTAATAACGACGACTTAGGTGGAATGTACTTATAACACAGAAAAAATGGAATATTAGAGTTGTTATGCTTATAGTTAATTACGACTTCGCCAAAACGACCACAGAAGATTTCCTTACCATACCAAGAACCTAGAACCTATAAATATTTTAATTGATACATTTACTGGTTAGGATCTATAATATTAGCCTAGATATATTCTCGATTAATTTTTTAGTATGGTTAGTGTTTGACCGGAAGACAGAATAACCTTCAAGGGGATTCATCCCAGTAGTGGCATGTTTGAAATTCGGCGGTATTATGTGGTTAATCTTTGTAGACTGTTAAACCCTAATTTGGGTCATGGCTTTTATCCCTAATAATCGTTCAGTGCTTAAGATAAACTGTATTTAGCAGGGATGGAGTGTGATTCTTCTGAAGCTATCAGTTTACGTGAAGTCCTACGGATCAATCCGAGCACTTCGATTGAAAGTGACTCAACTTTAAACGACCAAACACAGTTTGTAAGCAAGTGTGAGGAAGTTAAAAACAAGGATAAAAACTTGGAAGGAGTAACACATGTGGATTCGAGCACGCCGTCTTCCAATTTTGCCACCTACTCATCACTTCAACCACCGTGTACACCAGCAAGTACTACACAAGGACACTCTTTTATCAGGCGAACACTTCACAAGCCAGCATACTGTCATCATTGCGGTGAAGTTATATGGGGCCTCCTGAGTAGTGGATTTCAATGTGAAAGTAAGTAGCTTTAATCTTAAATTATATAAGCTGCATGAAATCGTTTAACCTTTAGTTCCTTGTATTTTTGGTGAGCTACACTACAACAAAGTCTAAAAGTAGAGCGCAGCTAGCTTAAGTGTTTTTTCCGCTAAAAGTTCTGGCAAAATTTTCATGCCTTACATAAAGTAATGCGTATATTTTTAGTGCACAAAGCCAGTGTTTCTATGTCATTGTTCCTGTTCTTATGGAAAGCTTATAACTACGTTCTTTAATATAAGCATAATTTTCAACTAACCTTTACTATTTTGGCTATTTATATCGAGTGGGCTTTAGCAGTATTGAATCATACTAATCAATAGTAAAGGGTTTTGAGTAAAAGGCATTCGTGTTATGTATTGTATTCTCAGCTCGAATATACTTCATAAATTGCTAGTGTTTTAATTCGATTGCAGATTTTAAGTAGTTATTCTGTGTCATTCATCATATATTTCATTCTGGTGGATGCGAATAAATAAAGCAAACTAAAAAGAAATATCTGATAATCAGTCGTCGTGTTGTATACTGTGTTCACCTAGCTCTGGATACTAGATATCATATTACTCGTATTATTTTCCTTTTCCTGTTATTTGTTTTATTTCAGTTTTTTGTCCAAACTTCTGTAGGCATTATTCCCAACTTTTTGTTTACCGATTATGCCGGTACGAGATGTGGTAACGTATACTGGCATGCTGGGATTCTTCTGCTTCTATTTGAATCCAATACCAACATTTCCTAAGCAGGGAATTTTCACTTCTTAAAATACGCAACCAAACGAAATATGCTAAGTAGGAAAAATTAATCACTTAATAAGCAAATATGTTACTTCTTTCATCGTGCAGTAATTGTTTATACATTCAGATATGCTATTGTTAGTGAGCCTTTAATCAGAACCTCTCCCTTCCAACTAAGACTTTAATAATTGAACACTATTTAAGCGCTTTACTTTGCGGCCGTTCCTAGTTGTACGTTGTTCATAGCTGACTGAATGCGGACGTCATATACAAAGTTTTTGTCTTAATTCACTTGTGAATATCTACAGATGTTAAATCTTATATTTTCTGTAGCAGTGCTTTTTAAAATGTTTGGATTTTACTTTACGTGTGTTTCCGCCAACAGAGGTTAAGCTGTCATCAATACTACCAGTTCTGAGCCAAATGTATCTCTAAAGCATGGGATCGATTCACGTATGGTAGTAATTTAAGGTAAGTAGAACCATTTGAGAAAAAAAAATATTGACAGAACAGTTCTTTCCCACGACTGGGCTATGGTTTAGTTGCATATTTATGCGGAGCAAATTATATCGTGTTGTGTGATAATACTTTACAACGAATCAAGGAGGCCCAAAGCCGCAGACATTTAAGGACAATTTGATTGCTCACAGAGATCCACAATAATTCACGATTATTCCTTGTTGTCAATTGGGCTGTGTATCGTGAACAAAATTATGACGATATTCCACTGCCTTGCGGGCTAGACATTGCAGTCAAAGGCTTAGGGCAGTAGTGTCTTAAGAAACTACCTGCTTTTATCTGGTAGCTCATGTAGTATCCCAATCCACACATAATTGTGATTTATACTTCTAGGGAACTGATGGAGGCTCGAAAACTCGTTCCAGCAGGCTTGGAGTATGATGAAGAGCGACGACAACTGAAACGTAGACTGCCAAAGAGTCTGCGTAAGGATCGTGAACAGTGGTGGGCAACAAAAGCAAAAGCGATAGAATCATCGGCAGCGACAGGCAATAGTAGACAGCTGTTCCGACTCATTAAGGACATCGGTATCAAGAAATCGGCAGTTAGTGAAATTATCTCTAAAAAAGATGGGTCGATGATTTACTCTCAATCTAGAAGATTAGGACGATGGGCAGAACACTTTCAGGAACAGTTCAACTGGCCCCAAGCCACTCTTAGCTTACCCACAATCTCCAAGCTACCTGAATGGAAAACTGACACAGGTCCCCCAACTCTCAGTGAATTTGAGAACGTCATAAGTAAATTGAAACGAGGGAAAGCAGCAGGGCCTGATATGTTGTCTACCGATATCTTTAAGAATGGTGGTCTAGTTTTAGCCTGCAGGTTGACTGATATATTAGCCAAACTAAACACCATCCCATCGGACTGGTCTCGATCGCTGATCGTTCCAGTCTACAAAAAGGGACAGAAATCCTCTTGTGATAACCACAGAGGAATCAGTTTGACTAATATAGTATCTAAAATATTAGCTACTATAATCATCCGACGTTTAACTAACACTAGGGAACAACAGACTCGAGATAACCAGGCTGGTTTCAGACCTGGCCGGGGTTGCATTGATCACATATTCACCCTGCGCCAGGTCCTCGAACACAGACATATGTACCAACGCCCAACTATAGTTGTATTTCTTGACTTAAAAGCAGCGTTCGACTCTGTTGACCGTGAAGTCTTGTGGCAATGTTTGTCATTAAAAGGCGTACCTGAAAAGTACATTAACCTTATAAAAGCTCTCTATTCGGTCACCACTGGTCGAGTCAGAGCATGTGGCGAATTGTCACGAGAAACTTCATCCTCAAGTGGAGTCCGTCAGGGTTGCCCCTTATCCCCTTTTTTATTTAATTTCATCATAGACGTACTGTTAGAAATCTCTCTCACTTCTTTTAAGTCCTCAGGAATTATGCTCCTTCCAGGAGGTTATCTTGTCGACTTAGCATATGCAGATGATATAGTCATATTTGGTGAAGACGCACACAGCATTCAAGGTCTCTTGAACACGTTGAGTAACAATGCAGGCATATTTGGGATGCGCTTCTCCCCTCCCAAATGCAAAATGTTACTCCAGGACTGGCCTGCTTCTTTTCCCAAATTAGTTATAGGGAGTGAAGTAATTGAATGCGTTGACCGCTTCACTTATCTCGGAAGTCTCATCACCCCTGGTGGGTCGGTGTCTGACGAAATCTCAGCGCGGATTCAGAAAGCTCGATTGGCATTTGCCAATCTACGGTACTTGTGGCGCAGACGAGATATCCGTGTCTCAACGAAAGGCGGGTATACTGCGCTGCAGTCCGCGCCATTTTAACATATGACTGCGAAACGTGGGCCATGAAAACTCAAGATATGCGTCGTCTCCAGATATTTGAGCATGGGAGTCTTCGTAACATCGCTCGTATACCATGGAATAACCGGATTAGTAATAGTGAGGTTAGACAAAAGGTTCTTGGGAAACACGGTAAATCAATCGAATAGGTCATAAACCTTCATCGACTGAGATGGCTGGGACATGTGTTGCGCATGCCCGACCACCGTCTACCCCGTCGCGCGATGTTGGCTAGGGCTGAAGTAGGATGGAAGAAGGTTAGGGGCAGCCAAACCAAAACATGGCATCAGTCCATGAAGTCCTTGACTATTGGTCTAAACCATGTAGGTAGATGTAGATTACCTGGTTGGGTTCCGCGTGATGATCGCAACATATGGCTGGAGACACTAGGCGATATAGCTTTGAATCGGTCACAGTGGCCCAAGTGTATTCGCTCTCTAACCTCATCTAAATCTTGAATTCTATTGTTATTTTCTGTACATCTTTACTTTACTCTTCCCTCTTGTATTCTGTCTATACGTTACCTCAATATTCTCGTAGTGCTAGTGTGGTATGACAACTTGAACCTGTGGGTGTATGTGCCCGGTTCTACGTTGCTGTTGATGATGATGATACTTTTTAAAGATTCTGAACTTTCCCATTTTTGTGGTGCATACGTTTTCTGTTCGCATTTGTACCAGATTTTACGCGTTTAAATAATTAAATTACAAATAAATAGAACAAAACCCAGTGAGTGATTATGTTCTATGAGATAACTGAATACACTAAGTATAGTATAGGCTCATATATCAGGATTTGCCTGACAATATATGTGATATTTTGTAGTATATTTTTTGCATGGTTATTAATTATACCTATCAGCATACATCTTTATATATATAAGTCATTCTCTGTATTTTAGTTTGCAACCTGCTTGCACATGAACGCTGTCAAACCGTCGTCAGTTCTCCATGCACGTCTGTCGCACCTCTGCACATAAAGGTATACTTTTCATTTTTTAGAGTAGAAATTAAGATATGATTCCACATCCTTTTTGTTAAGTGTCGAGTAAATCAAATATTCATGCCTGTTCATGCATGATTTTTGATTCTTTTTCCCTTGAGATCCTTGCTGAGATCATTTATTAAATGACCTGTAAATGACAATAATTTAATTCAACTTCGCATTCAGATAATGATTCAAGTGAAGCGTTTTCAGCTGTCCCTGTTTTACCAGAACCGGAGATGTTACATAGTTTCTCGGAGAGAGGTAGATGACTCAAACGTGTTTGGAAATTCGGGTACATGACTTATAAAGACATGGGAAATTTTAGGACATTTTATATATTCACAACCATCACCTCCACTATATTATTTTGACCAACAACAGAGGAGAATGAAAAGGTTATCAGCAATTAGACCAAGCGTCAGTTCAGAAAGTCAATGACTGTTGATCTGAGCCATTTAAATAGATGGCTCCCAGGATAATGTAGTCTGGTTTGAGTCGTTAGGTAATCTGACTGCATGTTTTTCTCAGTAACTCAGATTGATTTACTATTTATCTTGTTTTAAGTTTTGAAGATAGTTCTGTGTTATACTTCCCCAATTCCACTTTTTAATACTTCTCCGCGAATGTGGAAATCTCCACTATTATTCTCATCTCTTCTCTTCCTACCACTATACTAAAGTGTTAAAACTGCGACTGATATTTCCAGGTAAACCACGTCCTTTGTGGTTCTTACCTATCAGTTGTAAGTGATTCATATCACCCAAACTGGGCAGTATATCATTTAAGGCTTTAATAGCTTCCTAATGTTTTGATTTTGTATATTTACTAGGTAATTTTTTCTCGTTTGAACTGATTATTGTGTATGCTGTTATTTTAGATAAATAAGGTTTATAATAATCCATACAGTCTGTAACCCACTTATTATAGCTTACTTCATACTTCATCTTGTTTACTCTTAGGAATCACAAAAGTGAATTTACATATTAACTTTCGAACACTTCTTTTACATAAAGTGACTATAAATCCCGATTTTATATTTTTATTAATTTCACAGTCTCCAGTGTCTCATTGTTGGTCTGACGTAGGTCATTTCAAACGAAAATTTTGCAATGTTTGTCGTAAGCGTCTGGAAGATAGTCTTTCTGTGAGATGTGAAGGTAGGACACTGTATTTTTTAATTCTCTTGTTTAATGGAATTTTTAACGATACTTGAACTGACTAGTGTGATGGTCATCCTGCTTGTTATTTAATATGTCATCTGTATTCGTCACAGATTGATCTCAGTTATATAATTGAAAACCAGGAAATACTGAACAATTGTTTCGTCACGCTGTTTGATAAATCAATTAAAGTGGGAATTTTACGATTGGGAACAGGGAACGTGAAAGTTTTAGGTTTAATTCTTTTGTCAGTTGTGGGTGAGTACTATTAAGGAGTTCAATACTAAGATGAAACAGCTGTTCTGTGTCTTCTGGTTCTCAGTGGTACACAGCTCTGGTCAATCTGTGCAGAATACAAATAAATTAAAATTCGATCTTCACAAAGTCATCTTACTTTAATTATATTAGATATTTGCCTCCGAACAGTCAAAATACAAAATGCAATTTCGGGACTGCTATGCATCATCGCCTAAATTGGTCATAAGGAATGACGTAGTTGAGCGCGTAAACCACTTCCCCTATCTCAGAAGCCTCATCAACCCTTGTATATCGGTGTCTGACGGAGTCTCATCCAGGATTCGGAATGCTCATTTGGCTTTTGGCAATTTGTATCACTTGTGTTGTTGGCAATATATCTGTCTCTCTACAAAAGGCTAAGTGTACTGCTTAGCAGTTTGCTCTGTTTTAACCTATACGTGCGAAAAATAGACCATTAAAATAGGAGATATGCATAGGCCTCAGGTCTTTGGCCATAGGAATCTCTGTACTATCGCCTGTATATTATAAGATGAGCTAGTAAGCAATATTAATGTCAGATACTGAGTACTAGTGAAACATAGACCAGTCTAAGAAGTCATAAACTTTCACCGAATAAGGTGGCTGGGGCATGTATTACTTATGCCCTACCTCCACCTGTCTCGTTGCACAATGCTGGCTGTCATAGGAAAAAGTAGGGGCGGCCGAACCAAAACATGGTATCAGTTCACGAAGTCTTTACTGTTAATTTAAGTCATGTTACTAGATGCAGGTTGTCTGGTTGGTGTTCGTATGATAATGGCGATGAGTGGCTGAAGACATGGGGTGATATGGCTCAGAATTGGTCACAGTGACTGTTGTGCCGTGCCTGGCACGTCATTGACGCCAGCGTATTCGCTGCTTATGTTCTAGATCCTAAGTCCCATTATTCTTTCGTATTTGCGTTTGCTTCATTTCTTTCTGTTGAATTATATTGTAGTGTTAATCTTGTAAATGTGATCTATTTGTGATAATATGATGTGGCAACTTGGAGCTATGTTCATATATACCAAGTTCACCGTTGTTCATGATTGACTAGTGATTCTGTTTAATTTTAACATTTGGTATGAGAGAAATTTCTATGATTATTTAACCATATACACGGGCTTAATATTGTGAGGCTTCTTTTATTCAATTTAGAGGCCCTGAGTCCAATCTCATGTACAGTTATTGATGCGTGATGCTTTGGAATCCTATTTTAGTATATAAAACCAATACAGTACTTCTTACTTTTCAATAATTACTCAGTTATAATCAATCTGTGATGAAAACCAACCTAAATCTAATCTAATCTAATCTCCTCAGACCTCTCAACAAATGGTCCCTTTTATTTCATGATTAAATGTTTTTGAAAATAAGGTGTAAAGCACCTAACCTTACATTTCTTTCCTTATTATTTCTGGTCTATGAATTGGCATAAAACGACTTTTTGTCATTTTATGTAAAAGATTTCTTTCTGGTTCATATGTAAAGGTAACGAAAAAGAATTATTGAAAAGCCAACTGATCAATCATATTTTGTACCTGTTTAAATTTGGTAAAATAGCTGTTTACCATCATTTTTATATAGGTTGTTTGACAGTAAGTTATGTTGGCTTCTACCTATAGTTAAATGGGTTTTCCTCCAAATGACTAGAATGTTTTACGTTTACTTAATTCTGCTAAGATTGTATTTCGTCTCTAAAGTGTCATTTCTTATATACTTAAAGATTACACTAATATTTATTTTAGTGAATATACTTTTAGGGATGTACTTAGCTAATATATTGGAATGAGTCAAAGCATTGAGTGTATTTGTCGACGTAGAAATTCCGGGATCTATCCAAGACGTAATCTGGTATCTTTGAATGAAGTAGTACTTAAAGATAAGGAAAGATTGTGAATACACGTGAATGTGATATGTTTGATGTACGAATAAAGCGCTTATTCGTCTGTAAAGCATCTATCATTTTACACAAGTATCACAGAGATACAGTGAATATAGGTTTAATTTACATTGTAAATATTACTTTTTATTTACTTTTACTTGTGTAACCTAGTTTGTGAATATTATTGTCATGTGGATTGTCAAGATTATTCCATCAATGATTGTAAACAAGGTGCAACATGTTCACCAGGAAAACCTGTGGTGCGTTATTATAATGTGTGGGGCTAGTAAAATATCTTCGGCATGTCTATGTGTGTTTAGTGTTGTGTGTATCATACCTTGAAAGTTAAATGTTGTAATGTCTTCATTTCAATTTTAAGCTCCTCCGTTTAGTTCGCCTTCCTCATACTGCATGTTCTTTTAGTTGTCGATTGTTATACCTTCATAATATATTTGATGCTGCTTTTGAATATAATTACAAATATTGTGAATTCTTATTAGGATGAATTTGTATCTTCCCTTTGATTTGTCATATATATGTACATCCTGAGCGGATTGCCTCTATATAGCTATAAACCACAAGTAATATTTACGTTGGATTGTGACTGGCAGGCGGAATCCGGGATGCGCGTTTCATCCCATTTGAGACTCGTCGGCTGGGTGTACCTGCATCCCAATTTTGATATTCATGCTGGGATTCGAGCCAAGTAGCCTAGTAATGAACGCGGTGGTGTTTAACTAGGAGCGAACTGATTAAGGGTAAACGACACTCGAAGGTTACTAGTTTTTGACGATTGATGTCTGTGAAACATCACTCGCGTTAACTGGGATCACCGAGTAAGTAATAACGAGGTTAGACAATGGGTGTTAATCAAAGGTGGTAAATCAGTCGATGAGGTTGTGAATCTTCATCAACTGAGGTGGTTGGGACATGTGTTGCGTATACCAACCACCGTCTGCCTCGACGCGTGATGTTGGCTGATATAGGAGCAAGATGGAAGAGAGTCAGAGGCGACCAGACTAGAACATGGCATCAGTCCATGAAGTCACTGACTGCTGGTTTGAGTCGTGTCGGTAGCTGCAGACTACCTGGATGGGGTCCTCGCTAATACTGTAGCCGGTGGATGGGAACATTGAGTGACATGGCCCTGAATCGGTCACATTGGCACAGGTGTATTCACTCATTGTCATCCCTGAAATCGTAAGCTTTAAATTATTTCATAACTTTCTTTCCACGCCCCCTGAACCATATTCTATATGTTCACACTGCTTGTTATTTTTATTGTTATCATTGAAGTAGCCTTTCTAATGTAGTGTTAGTTTTGCGGTGCCACAGAGGTAAGGCAACTTGAACTGATGCACACATGTGCCAGGTTCTATGTTGATCATGCATACATACATGTATACCTGGATTCCACTTGCCAGTCACAATCCAGCTTAAAAATTAATTGTGAATTCTTCTTTTAAGTACAATTACAGGTAATATGAGATTTGTCATGTTGGAGTGATTGTTGCATATACGGAAAGCCTAACTTTTACAAACTTTGTTAATGATATCAGGTTATGTTCTATAATATTTCTATCGGATGTTAGTGAGGTTGTTCATAATTGTAAATGATTAGTATCTTCTAAATTCTAGTTTTATGATGGATTGTGTAATTTTCAGACCATTATCTCATCACAAGGAGATGGAGATTTTTTTCTCCATGCATTTTATTACAGTATCATAACAAGCAGTCGGTGTTTGGAAAACAATAAACCTGATAATTGTAGAATATACTTTATATCCAGCAGAGCAGTGGCCTATTGGATAAAACATTCTACTTTCGAACATTCAGTTACACGTTCGAACCCCAGAGTTGTAAATTAGTAGTTTATTCATCGGTGACTAGCATCAACAAGAATCTCTGGATTTCTTGTGATGATGAGACAGATATAATCGATAACAACGGATGGTGGTTGTACGATATTTCACCAGATTCTCGAACATAGATATATGTACTAACATCCGACTATGGTTGTATTTCTTGACTTGAAAGCAGCTTTCGATTGTGAAGTTTTGTGGCAGTGTTTGTCAGTCAAAGGCGTACCTCGAAAGTACATTAATTTTATAAAGGCTCTCTACTCGGTCACCACCGGTTGAGTCAGAGCCTATGGCGAATTGTCACGAGAAACATCATCCTCAAGTGAGATTCGTCAGGGTTACCCCTCATCCCTTTTTTCATTTAATTTCGTCATAGATGTACTCTTAGAAATCTCACTCACTTCTTTTAACTCCTCGGAAATCAGTCTTCTTCTAGGGAGTTCTCTCGTTGACTTCGAATATGCAGACGATATAGTCCTATTTAGTGAAGATGCGAACAATATTCAGAGTCTCTTGAACACTTTGAGTAACAATGCAAGCATATTTGGGATACTTTTCTCTCCTTCTAAATGCAAAATGTTACTCCAGGACTGACCTGCTTCTTCTTTTAAATTAGTTATAGGGAGTGATGTAACTGAATACGTTAACCGCTTCACATATCTTGAAAGTCTCATCACTTCTGGTGGGTGGGTGTCCAACGAAATCTCAGCACGGATTCAGAAAGCTCCATTGGCATTCACCAATGTACGCCACTTATGGCGCAGACGAGATATCCGTGTCTCAACGAAAGGCCAGGTGTACTGCGCAGCAGTCCCCCCCGTTTTAAAATATGGCTGCGAAACGTGGGCCATGAAAACCTAAGATATGCGTCGACTCCAGGTATTTGAGCATAGGAGTCTTCGTAACATCGCTCGTATATCATGGAACAGTCAAATAAGTAATATTAAGGTTAGACAAAAGGTTCTTAGGAAATATAGTAAATCAATCGAAGAGGTCATTAACCTTCATCGATTGAGATGGTTAGGACATGTATTGCACATGCCCATCACCGCCTACCTTGTCGCGCGATGTTGGCTTGGGTTGAAATAAGGTGGAAGAAGGGTAGGAGCGGACAAACCAAAACATAGCATCAGTTCATGAAGTCTTTGACTGTTGGTCTAAGCCATGTAGGTAGATGTAGATTACCTGGTTGGGGTCCGCGTGATGATCGCAACATATGGCTGGAGACACTAGGCGATATGGCTTAGAATCGGTCACAGTGGCCCAAGTGTATTCACTCTTTAACTTCATCTAAATCTTAAATTCTATTATTCTTCTCTGCATATCTTTACTTTACTCTCCCCTTTAGTATTCTGTTATTGTGTTACCTCTGTAATCTCGTAGTGCTAGTGTGGTATGACAACTTGAACCTGTGGGCGTATGTGCCCGGTTCTACGTTGTTTATGAATGAAGGGATGAATCGAATAAACTTGGAAATATGGATCATCGGATTTCGATTGAGTGGTTTCAAGGTATTGTTCTCACCACGAAATTTGAAGATCCTGTGTTAGTTCCATGGCGAAGTTGTGTGTGTGAACTTCCGATGAATCTCAAATCAGGGCAAAACAGTTGTCTAGTATACCCTACTTTTCCGTGTTTCTGCATCTGGTGTCAGTCAGTAATAACAACCAACTACATACTAAAGGTTCTTTACAGTCCTCCTGTTTCTATTCTATGCTTTGCAACATGCCATATCTTTATAAACAATATTTCCAATTATTTGACCAATGTGTTACCTTTTTAATAAACGGTTTTGATGATTAATATCAGCACACTATCTGAGAGCTACAAGAGCCTACTAAACTAAAGTGCAGGTTATATCTGAACAGACGAAGCTAAATTCACTTAGTGAAGGTGCTCCTAGGTGATTTATTAAGTGTCTAGTACCCTGCATGACTCGTAACCTGAATGAACTGAATGATAAAATCAGATCATTATGCTGATTTTATTAATCTTCCTACTCACATACCAACACTGGGACTGGTGTTTAATTCTGTTATAACTTTCTCTTTCAATATATTAAGGGTTATGTACTGGCGATAAGTAGATAAGCAACGCTGGTTAGCAAAACTTTCACGCAGTGTCATTCCTGACGTTTATATATTACACTACTTATTATACTAACTAATTGCATGCTGAGCGCTTTATGCAGTCTTGTTCAGCATGTGCTTATCTTCAAGGTTTGTAACAACCAATGCTATTTTTTATAACTTCTTGTCTTACTATTCTCATATCCTGTTTAGTCAACTTTATATCTCATTTTATTGCTTTTTTGTGTTGAATGCATTTAATCTATAATGAATTACTGATGTTTTCACTTACTTTATTTCATTAAAAAAACATTTCAGTGTTCACCTCGTCAAACCCATCACTGGAGAGAGGGTAATTTACCAACAAATTCCAAGTGTTTTATCTGTCGTAAGACATGTTGGTCATCTGAATGTCTTACAGGTTATCGTTGTCAGTGGTGTGGTAGGACTGTAAGTTTTATTATTTCACTATCAATATTAGTACTGTTAATTTTGTAATAAACATCATAAATTTATAAGTAAATAGTCATGAGTAGTATTACAAAATAATATAGTAGAGCAAGCGATATTCGTTAGGATTGCCCTCAATCTTCCTTTTTTATTTGGTTTCGTCATAGGTATTCTCCTAGAAATTATATTTGCTTCACTTAACTTTCCAGGAATTGGTCTCTTATCAGGAAGCTCACTTATCAACTTAGAATATACAAAACTCCGACAATATATGGTGTCCTGGACACATCGAGTAAAAAAAGTCAGCATGTTTAGTATGCGTTTCTCTTTCTCTAAATGCAAAATGTTACTTCGGGACTGCTATGATAATTGATTAATTTACGTATAGCATAAGGTCTATTCCAACGGTCAATTCCAAAAGCAAGAATGTATGTAGTTACAGTGGTTTGTTGTGTTTAATCATCTTTTTTAAAACTGAGGGAATCGCCCGTTTGACGCAGCTTGTCGCTAATATGATCCATTACAACTTATAGACGAGTTCTCCACACTCTCATCACATTTTGACTTTTCTCATTCGATTCACAGGTTATTGTTTCAAATAGTCATTCTAGCTAGTGTGACCCTTCTGAGTCATAATAAGTGATTGAAATCGTTAGGGTTTCTTAAAAAGGATTTCAATTTGTGTAGCAAGTAATTTCAGTTATCGGGAACTGCACTTTTCTAACTACTAACGTTATATGATCACAATTATTTAGAAATGCGTCCTGGTATTCATCTTTATTAAGTAATTATTTTTTGATGTTGCATGTAATGTGTGTTTTGCTTATCTACATTCTAGAGTAGTATAATTGTAGCTCATTTTGTCTAAATATCCCAATCTTTAGGGTCATGCAGGATGTATAGATAAAGTGGACGATGAATGTGACTTTGGTCCTTTGCGGGATATCATGTTGCCATCATTCTGTGTTAGTCTTCCACGAATGAGCATTCCTATTGAACATGTAATTGGTGTAACTAAACGTCCACGTGGTAAGTTGTTTTCATCATTTTTGTTTAACTATACGATCCATTCTGAGAAAATAATTCATTGTGTTATGTCATCATGGTATCATGGTTATAATACTTTCGGTTATTTGTTTTCCCAATGTCTTTTACTTTAGTAATAGAGTTTTAATTCAGTACTATAGTCAGTTGATATTCAGTTATACATTTTGGTATATTCGGTGTTTGGTTAACAGTGGAATCTAGGACACACCTTTCGTCATATTTTGTGACTCACTTGGATATATTCGGATTCCAGTGTTAATGTTCATGTTGCAACTCAAACTAAATAAATTCAATCTTATAATATTCGATCCTTACTTTGCTACTTTTATGTTGAATTGAAATACTGGTTCAAATCATTTACCTCCATTCAGTTAGGTGTGGTTAAGAATTTGGTAGTCATATTAAGTTCCATATACTAAACTATTAGCAATCCATCGTATAGATGTGTATATTTAGTCGGTGATAATTAGATATTACTATCTTTCAAAATAAAATAAGATGATTTTAAATTTGAACCTATAGATTTTTATAATAAACAGTTGCGTATCCTGACCATTGTTGCTACGCCCTAACAATATGGATCTGTTAAAAGTTTACTGACCTAACATTTTCATTTTTCTAGGCATAGATATTCACAATGAAATATATACCCATTCTAAAAAACAGTATACTTTCTTTTTTCTATATCTACTCTTGTTTGCGCATTACACACACCTTTGTTTATAGTAAGATTTTTTTCAATAGTTTAAGTATTTTCAACATACTTGGACGGAGTAATTAATATTAATTTGCCATAGATTAAATTGAAATGTTTGATTTAGTCACAGATTGTTTGTCTTTTGGCATCTTGCATCACTTATGGCATTGAAGAGATATCCATATGCCAAATAGTGGACTAGTAGACTATGTAGCAGTCGGTTTTGTATTAACCTGTGGGTGCGAAACGCGGGCTATGAGAGTAAAGTATATTTGAGCACTGCTGGTTTTTGATTACAGGTATCTTCAAAACATGTGTCACGTTTCCTGGAACAAGCGAGTAAGCAATTGCAAGGTTAGGCACGTAGTACTACGGAAAGATAACAAATCAGTCTACAAGATTGTGAATGTTTTGTGATAGAGGTAATCGGGACATGTTTTTTAGTGTGTCTAACACTTTCTCCCTTGATGCACGATATTGGTTGGTTAGAGAATAAAGTGGATGAAAGCTGTTGGAGGGTGGGGAGGGGCAGTCACGTCAAACATGGTATCAGTTAATCAATTTTGAATATTAAGTCGAGAATTCATTTAAATACTTCATATGGAAGTCTAATGTTGGTTATCGAGTTACACTAAATAGCCACAAGTAGATTAGTTCCTCGAATTACGTTGATTACAAATTCATTTGACTTAACTCACTTTCTTATTTTCTCTTCAGGTCGAGCTATTTCAGCTGACTGGTCAAGCAGTGGAGAAAGCAAAGAGGATAGTTGGCAAGACACACGATCTCCAAGAGAAACTATAGACCGTGCTAGTAGTGATGGTAAGAGAATTGTTATTACTGACCTCATATACCGGATATGTATTTGATAGATGAAGCGGGGTTCTAGCCCATGATCAAGTTGTTGAGATTAAGTGACCTCACCTTTCTGTTACCTCTCCATCTTTTGTTATTATCACCAACCAATTAGACTTGTTGAGTACTAAGTTTAGTTAACATGGTTTTTAATTTGTCACAAACTGACTTCAATTGGATACCGCTAGAGACCAGTAGAAATTCGATAATAAGATGTCTTAGCTCTTTACCTTCTTCTAGATCTTAAACTCTAGTGTTCTCCAACCGCTGCTGCTTCCCTGATGTGCTGGCTGGGTTTACCTACAGTGATAGACTAATCAGCATCAAACCTAAGGTTAGAGGGCGAAGTCGCATTTCCGACTGTACAGAAATGTGACATCATGAGGTGTTTCCCTTAAACATCCAGCTTGGTAGCAATTCTGCCTTCCTACAAAGGAAGGGTGGAGTTAGAAAACATTGGCTCTACAAAGATGCACATCTCACCTTATAACACGGATTTCTGTCTCGAGCGTGAAGGCAGTGTAAGCAACCTGGAAGTGATTAACGCCCTCATATGTCTAACAGCACTCAGGATCACGGTGTTCATGACTACATTCTTACTTCAATTCCTAATATTTCTTCTACTTTGACTATAAATTCTAAATTTCTGTCTTATATTTCCTCCTCATTTGCTACATACCAATTGTTCCAGTCCACGAGTTACTGTACCATGTCTACTGAAGCTGTACTCCAAACTTCACATTGGAACCCTCAACGTACGAACCCGGTTCCAAATCGTACAGCAGGCCTCTCTAGCTATATGACATTAGGATCTCGTCCCATTGATGTATGACATATCTTCGAAACTCGCATACAGCATCATATTGTGGTTATTTACTTGACCTCACCTAACCAATATAGAGAGCCGATGCGATATATTTTGGACAGCAACTTATCTTAAACTGGCTTGTATTGGTAAAACAGAGCAAGAACTTTTTGAATAGGTTCCTTTTGACATTCGTCTATGTGCTGTTCGACTCAATGGTTTCGTACGAACTCGGATATAATACTCTGATCGTTTAGAATTTCAGGAATTGATCTTCGAGGAGACTCACTTATTGACTTAGAATAAGCAAAATATATAGTCTTATATGGCGATGACACTGATAAATATAATCTTTTGGTATCATTGAGCAACAATGCAAGCATATTCGGAGTTTCTCCACCTCTCAGTGTAGTTTGTTACTTAAGGACTGGTCTTTATCAACTCCTGAACTAAAGGTAGTTAGTGAGGTAGTTGAGCGCTCCTATTACTTCACTTAAAGTTAGGGGCGGTCAAACTAAAGCATAGTATTAGTCCATGAAGTAATTGACTGCTGGTCTGAGTTGTGCTGATAGATGCAGACTATCTGGTTAGGGTCCACACCAATGCTGTAACCAATAGTTAGACTTTACTTGACATGGCTCAGAATTAGTCACTGTGATGCAGATGTATTTGCTCTTTGTCATATCCTTCTTTCCGTGAACTAATTCGTTCTTCCTGTACCATATTCTACATGTCCACTATTATTATTATTATTATTATTAGTACTATTACTTTTTTGATTTGGTATTAATCTTGCTGTGTTGCTGAGATGTCACAGCTTGGACCAGTGCACACATGTGCTAGGTTTTATGTTGTTCATACTTACATTATAATACACATCACTTCACCTATCTTGGAAATTTGATCAGCCCTAATGGATTAGTATCTGGCTACTTCTCAGCACATATTCAAAGCTCGCTTGGCTTTCACCAACTTACGTCACGTGTGTCGTATGCGATATATTCGTCTGCTAATTAACGGTCGAATGTACTATACAAAGTTTTCTGTGTTTTAATATAAGACTGAAAAACATGGTCGTTAAAAGTAGACGACACTCTCAGGCTGTTTCTACTTGATCATATATGGCTAGTAAACATCAGTTGCGTTTTCTAGGACCTCCGGGTAAGTAATGATGATGCTAGATAGAATATTAGGAAAAAAATGGTAAATCAGTTGGTAGGGTTATGAATCTTCATTGACCGAAGCAGTTGGGATATGTATTGCATGTACCTAACCAGTGACTACGTTGACGCACATTACCGACTGATATTTTGGAGTAGGATGGAAGAAAAGTAGGGTGATCAAATTGAAACATGACAATAGTTCATGAAGTCACTGACTACTGATGTGAGCCGTGTTAATAGATTCAGACTACGTGACTGGAGTCCGCACGATTGTCGTAATTAAATGGTTGAAGAGTCTGGATGGTATTGCAAAGAATCGGTCAAAGTGGTACAGGTGTATTTTCTCTTTGTCTTTCCTTAAATTGCCAGCTGAAAATTTTGTCATATCCTTCTTTCTATGGATTAATTCTTTCCTTCTGTATCGTATTCTATGTCTATACTTTTTTCCTTACTACCACTGAATTAACTACTACATGTGTTAATTTAGTGTTCGT
The DNA here is from genome assembly GCA_034768735.1 of Schistosoma mekongi. Taxonomy (NCBI): domain Eukaryota; kingdom Metazoa; phylum Platyhelminthes; class Trematoda; order Strigeidida; family Schistosomatidae; genus Schistosoma; species Schistosoma mekongi. The sequence continues at coordinate 35,825,623 of CM068306.1, forward strand.
CTTGCCATACTAATGAAGCGTGGTTATTCGAACGGATCCACATAGTACGTGCCTGGTTCTACTTTGTACATAGCTGACATTTCTCCATGCATACTTTTTTCTGTCTTTTTGAACTCTGTTCTCTCGTTATTATTACTCCACTAATCATGTTGTTGATTTCATTTCCTCGCGCTGATGTGATATGACAGCTTGAGCTAAGACACACTTATATCATCTCTGTGTTGATTATTACAGCTCATCTGATTCACATATTTTAAATCTTTTTATTTACTTTGAAAATCAAGTCAACGGATGTACTCTTATTGGTTGTGTTTATATTTCTCAGGTAACTATTACTGATACTATGTAGATCTGGTTTCAAACAAAGACGGCCTCAAATTCTTTACTCATCATTTTAGTCCAAAATGAAGACTACTTCGATTGTTGTTCTAAATTAATTATCCTGTTATAAACTTTTTATATAGCAGCGTTGTTTTATTTTTCATTCCCCTACACTAGAGTATGTATGTGTATTCGATGGTGTTGGTGCTTTAAAGAGACGTTCATGTCGAAGTTTTAGTTTTTCCAAATCAATGTCTACTTACTCAGCAGTTAAACGGTTTTTGAAAACATTTCACTTATCTGGTACACCTGATTATTACAATGTGTATGAAGTTAATGAACATGGTAAATTATTATTTTTTTTAAAAATAAACTGTTACATTTTTTATTATTGAGTGTTGTGAAGGTTGTTAGATTTGAATTTGATTCCACGAATTAACCTGGGTTAGTCAGTAATTTAAAACCAGGGGGACACTTTACAGCTGTTTTGCTCTACTATGGGTTTCTTAGCACAAATATACTTTTTACACGGTGATTTTTCAGGTTTGGCTTTTTTGTTTGCCTACAGGATTGCTGAATTTTGTCAAGTTTGTAAGGTGAAGAATATTTTCAAACAGTTTACTTTGCCTTTGTCTGTAATATATAATTTTAGTATTCAAGACTACAATTGATCAGTCGCTTTTTTCTATGTTTGTATCCAGTGTGGGTTGCTTCTATAAAGCGTTGTGTCACAAGCTCTGGTATATTTTGTATACGGCTAGTAGTGAAATCTAGGATGTGCGTTTTGTCGTACTTGCTAATTTACTTTCTAAGTGTCTTCAAAGGGAAATCACAAGCCTTACCTTATACCGTCGTTTATGTTAAACGAGGTAGTTGCCATCTGGATTTAGTAGTTCGGTTGATAATCCATCGGTGTTTGAAGCGAAAGGTACTGGGTCGAGTCCTAGTGTGAATATCAACATGGAGGGTGCAGTTAAATCCAGTAGATGAGCCAAAAACGGGGTGAAACTGGAGTAGTAGGTTCCGCCGGAAAATTGCATAACTGTCTTGTAATTATATATATATATATGGTTTCAGGTAGAGGCTACTAAACCAAAATCTGGCATCAGTCTATGAAGTCTTTGGCTGCTGATCTAAGCCATGTTGGTTGATACAGTGCACCTGGTTGGTGTTCGTGTGACAGTCATGATCAGTTGTTGGAAACGCTGAGTGACATAGCTCAAAATCAGTCACAGTGGCTTAAATTGTTCATTCTTTTTGTTCTGTTAGATCCTAGGTTCCATTATTCTTTCATATTTTCGTCCGTTATATTCCTTCTTGTTGAATTATGCTGTTCTGTTAATTTTGTGAATTTGATCTCATCGTGCTAGAGTGCTATAGCTCATACGCATTGTTTTATATTGTACATGAAAAAATATACGTTTTCGTGTGTTTATATATATCCTGATGTAATCTCTTGGGTGTATACAAAGATTGATGTAACACAAATAAAAGTACAACGCATCTCTACTGTTACGCTTGATGCCATCCCAGTAAAACAAGGAAAAAACGTAATTACCAGATGGAGAAATGGAGGCAAAGAAAATGAGCAAAATAGGTGAATATTAGCCGAATTAATGATAGTTGAATGTAGGACCGTTGCTTGTTGGTTACTGTACATTTTCAATGATGAATATTTTTTAGTAGCTAAAGGTGTTCTTATTAATATATGCAGTCAGTAATAAAGTATTATCTTAAAGGAACTAGTAGTTTCTGTTATTTTATGTTATGTTCGATATTAAGTTACTTTTTTTGCTTATTTTTTTTATTACATAGATGGAACTGAAAACAAACTTAATTATCATGTGAATCTTCGTAGTCAGTTGAGATTTGATTTAAAGCAACCTTCCATACTGATACGATCCAAAGAACCGGAAGATTCCACGATTACGATTAGAGTGTACGCTGGGGATCTTCGGTATGCTTAAAGATGTTGGGTTTGCCTAAAAAATCTCTACTTTTTAATTCCTTTAGTGATATAGATTTAATGATAACGGTCATTAATTAGAGAATTTTTTTTATCATGGTTTCTCATCTAGCTTATGTACAAATAGGGAAAAAGTTACCAATAATTTCTGACTACCCCAATAGAAAGAAATAAGATAAAATTTTAGTGTGACTTCTTTATTTGTACAGATCAAAAATAAACATTTGAGATGGATAAGATGAATTCATTTCGTTGGTCTCAATTCAGTTACTGCTTACAACTTATAATATTTGAAAAACCATATATAAAGGGGAGGCATATTCTTACTCCAAAGGCTTGGCTGAAATTAGTTGTTGGCACAGGTTATAATGTTACTACGATGCAGTTTCTTTTTATCTACTTGTTACGACTTATTATTTAGAAATTGTTTTATCGTTTTAGCTTACTACTGGCCCCTCATGTCCCACCATATGAAGAGGTTACTATTACTTCAGAAACGACTGCATCCAAAGTTGTTGCTATGGCTTTGAATAATTTTGGCTGCGGAGTAAGTTGAAACAATGAAATTATTATGAGGCGGTACTATTTTCACTTTTTTAGTCTAAATAAATTTTATAGTCAGTAATTACTTTTAATCAAATGAAGAGCTTATATGTATCCGTTAAGTATTTTAGTGAATTACATGATTATTTTTTTAGTGTTACGCACAACAATATGAAATTTATTGAAGACATTGTTTATCTGCATCATGATGATATGTTTTCTGTGCGTATCATTTGTTGCAAATAATTCAATCAATTGATTGTTTGGTTTAATCGTTGTACGTTCTCTCGAGATTTTTGTCAAACCGTTAAGGGGGATTTAGAGCCAAAAAAATCAGCCTGTTAAATTTATAGCGAAGAATTTCTTGTATCGATTAAACTTGTACTTTGGAATTAGAATACATTTGTTATTCTAGATCAGTTTTATTACTGTTATTTACTCGTTGTTTGTATTCGTCACAGACCGGTCTCGGTATGGTACTGTTGTAAACTGGGATGCAATAGACAAATGTCTTGTCCTGATATGAGACTTTTCTACAGTTCACACTCACGATCCCATCAAGCATTGACCCTATAACCTTCTAACCTCACGACTCTCACTGAACCATCAGCACCACGAAAGCGGTGTTTAATGATAGTGTTGGGACGGCTATCAGAAACCTCAACGAAGCTTCCAAAACCCTTGAAAGAGCCAGAGACATTCCATCCAATCACGGATCTACAGAACCTTCCAGAATCTCAACGCGGCGCTCTCTGGTAGAGTAATAGTTGAGACTTCTTAGTTCAAATTGGACGGATTATAATATTGATTTTGTTGTTTCGAAAAGCTATAAATATACGATTATTTTGTACAGAACTGACTCTCTATCTTACTGGAATAAAGTTCCTGTATACTCGTCTTCTATCTTCTGAATTTGCGACTAGGAGGGTTCAAGGCATTTGAGTGCTAAAGTTGTCTGTGACTAGTCAAGCTATCAAGCACGAGATAGAACAGATAGGATTCCCACTTCAGTTAATATGTCTGCTTCCTTGGTTTTCAATGGTACTCAATGGAAATCAGTCTTTGACGAATACAAACAAAAATCATGACTAGTCTCTTACAAGCTTTTATTTTAGCACAGCTGTATTTCAATAATTTTCTTCAGAACTAACTCTCATTTGTTTGGGGGCCAAGCTATAACTTCTATTTTATCTACCATTGTTTGAATATGTGGGTATTTTCATCATCTTTCGCTTAGCCTAAATTATTCATCAATGACAGATTCATGTATTGACTCTAAATGATGTTCTAACCATGGTAATTATTTGATGATGTTAATTACTGAAATACATTTATCGAATGGGATTCATTTTTTCTTGTAAGTTTATTGGATTAAATCTTTAAACCATGTTTATGATTTAAATGGTGTTTAGAAAGACCTTGGTTATGAGTGATTAGAAACTATTAGTTATTGGGCAAATTTCCTACATAACGAATTTTTTCATCGTAATTGCTTAAATCGGCATCCGTCAAAAACCTATCAAGATATATAATGTCGATGTTTCTTGGTTGGTTTACTCTCAAAAGCTTTGACATAGACATACTCTTCAGTTGAATTTTCTCGGCTTATTAAAGATCAGTTTTTGTTGATGATTCGTTAGGTAACTTATAGTACACTGACTATATATTCATAATATGCAAAGTCTCTGAACACAATAGTTTCAGAAAACTTGCCATACATACATTTTATCTTTGGGAAAATTTAGATAAATATGAAAATATGATTTATCGCATTAACGACTCTTTGTACAAGACAAACAGCATCATCCTTACTTGGTTTATTCATCTCGGGTTTTATAAAGTAATTTAACGTTGGAAAACGTAGGCAGTTCATCACATCTACAAGATATTTTAACCCTGCTAATTTGAACATATTTTCCTGTAATTTACTCAACATGGACTTATTAATAGTGTTGTATGGTTAAACAATTTAGCTTTCAACCATCAAGTTGCAGGTTCTATATAAAAGTATACTGTTTGTAATTAACGTATTAGCTAAAGTATTTTCGTTATTATTATCATTATTTAAATTTCCATTAAACCTCCATTGTGTATTTATATATGCTTTTGTTTGTTTTTCATCAGCATATGAGTCCAGATGATTGTTATCTAAGCAGTGTTTGTGTTGATCGTACAGTTAGTGAACAATTATTAAATAAAGATGATCGTCCGATGTTAATACTTGATCAGTTACGTGAAGAGTCAGCTAGAATATCACAATTTACTCGATTCGAATTACGTTTTGTTGCTGATCCCCCTATTGGTCCTGGTGTATCGTTATTTGTTGGGAATCTTAAAGAAAATCTTTCACAACGATTATATGAACGTGTTCTGTTAGAGAAATTGGGTGAAAAATGTCGTTGGGATTCAATTGAAGTAATCTATTATGAAAGTGGTTGTCTTGTTTTAAATTACCATTCTAGTGAAAAAGCTGAACAAGCTTATGAACTATTAAATGTGCGTCAATAAATATATTTTTTATATTAAATATTTCAATATTTATTTATCACTGATTTTATGTAATCTGTGAACGTTTTAGGTATTGGAACAATGGCTAGAATATAGTGTATGGACGAGTTTGAGTGTTTCTTAACATGTCCAACTCATTTCGAGCTCAGAACTTCCTCTTCCATCCTCTTTCGTAAACAACAACCAGCTGCGTGAAGGTAGTGGATTGAACTTCTTTGAGAGAGACTATAGTTACGTGGCTGCATGAAAGGATTTCAAGTGGGCGAGCGAACTTTTTCTATCTTCGACCATACCAGGACTTTTTAGGGGGGGGTTGGGGCCTCTAGCCTAGGTTTAGGGTTAAGGATTGTCTTAGGTTATGTGTAGTGTTAGCTTAAGTTTTTGGGGGAGGGACAGTTTATAAATTGCTCACACTCATTCCCATACTGTAGCTAAGCAAGATTGGCTTGAAGTGCAGTGTTTTGGTAGCTGTTTGCTCCTCATTTTTTTCATATCTTTTGCACGAGTTACGAATTTGTTAGTAGGAACATATATGGACAGGTGTTGCATTACATTTGAGTGGACAGAGAATGATAACTTATGTATTTTTCTCTGCTTTTTATGTGGTTGATTTCACCGAACCTTTTGTGTAACATCCATGTGTATATGGCGTTAATATACTTTTGTATATTCCTTATCTGATTCTCAATCAATTATTAGGGTTACGATGACTGACGTCATGCGTAATCAATGTATTTCGTTCTACGTCCCGATCTACATTGTTTCAATAGATCTCGGATTCCTCGTTTCGTGGGCAGTGGAAAATATCCCCGAAACATGAAAACAACTGTCCACTTAAGCAACAAATTTCAACTTCACTCAAGCTTAACAGAATCATTTTAATTATATATTAATCGTTATATTTTGTACTATTTTTGTCACTGTTATGACTGAAACAGTAATTATTAAGGCTGAACTCAAAGAAGAAAATGAAAATTCGTTGTACTTTAAGAAATTGATCAACAGCTGTATGCGTTGTGTGGTTTGTGTAACTTTTATTTGCAGTCTGATTTTGAGTAAATTAATTAGAATAGAACCACTGATTGCTCCTATTACTTATTGTATAAATGCAGTTTTAAAGCATCACAAAATTAAACTGTTGCAACCAATGAATATATCTAATTTACTGAGTTATAGTGTTCTTGCTCAACAGTTACTAGTGTATACATGATTTATTTCATTACTTTATTCATTTTTCGTCATAGGAATCTGTATTTATGGATAAAACATTGACAGCTTTACTTCTCCCAACAATTCATCCACATAACTTACCTAAAGGAATTCAACCACTTTTAGTGTTTGTTAATTTGAAGTCTGGTGGTTGCCAAGGTATCGATTTGATTGTTGCTTTTCGTCGGTTGCTCAATCCATTTCAAGTAAGGGTATTTCTGTATGTTATACTTTTATGTTGAGGTGGTTTTATTGGATTTTGTGGTTTGTGTTTGTCACAGATTGACCTCAGTTAAAAATTAGAAAGCACTCAACAGCTGTCTTCCTGGCATGCGACTTCTTAACATTGCGCAACGCACAACTTACCACGATTCCAATATTAAAACCCTTAGACCAATTTTGGTCATACTTGTAAACTACTGTTGCTTCGAGGCATTTCTTTCAGGATGCACTTATGACAACAGATACTGGTCAATTTCATAATATCAACGGCAATATACGTTCACTTGTAAATTATGTAAATGGTGATTTTTATTTAGTCATTATGAACTCGAGCAGATGTTCTTCAGAGTAAAGTAGCCACTCATTTTTAACTACTGTCACCCATGTTATACCTGTATTTCTATAAATTGAGAAAAAATGCATAAAAATCAACTACTCATTTTTTTCAACAAACTAATTAAATCGTGACTAGCATGGAAGTAGGAGGGGTTAAACCAAAACGTGATATCGCTTCATAAAGTTGTTGACTGCTAGTTTGAACTATCCTGGTAGTTACAAACTACCTGACTGGAGTCCTTGCGAATATTGTAGCTAATGGTTGAACACGTTGAGTGATGTGAATCAAAACCGGTCAAAATGATGGAGATGCTTCCACTCACCGTCTTTCCATTCATTTTGACTCTGAAAAATATTTTTAACACTTCATTCTGCGAATGAATTCTTTATTCGATAATCACATTTTCTATCTTATCCCTTTTCTCTACTACTGATATTACTGCTGCACTTGTTGCTTTTGTTTTAATTTTCTAATGCAAACGAGGTATGACAACCTTAGTCGATGCGTATATGTTCCAGTTCTTTGTTTCTTGTGACGGACTGATAAAACAACCTAATGTGTCGATTAGTACTGATAACAGATCACAACATTGTGCGAAACAGTTATTATTCTAAAAGTAATGTCGGTCAGTTTGTCTTAAACGAGTTTTCGATATAATGGGAATGTATAGGACTGTATCACTTTGTTTCCAACCACAGATTACAGTCGTCAAATAGGTTTTGGCATGAAAGTCTACGCCTTTCAGATTAACAATTGATGATTTCAATGACTGATAAGTTTAACAATATACAGTTGATTCCTATGTCGACCTCCACTGTGGCGGTTCTAACATTCATTACGTATGCCAAACCACCTACATCGACACACGATGGTGGCTGTTGTAGAAGTTATTTGGAAGAAAACCAATGGTAGCCAAACCAGAACGTGATGTCAGTCTATTAAATCTTTGACTTTTGCGTTCTGATTGGTTTATTACTTATGCAATCTGTGATAATATTGATTACCTTCTGTTCTGTTTCTGTTTATTTGCTTCGCTTTTGGTATGATTTATAGGTATGTTTGATCGTATACTAATTTGATATTTCATATCGTATATTTAAAAGTAGTATAAACAGTAAAAATATAAATTTTCAATTAGATTAGTTGCATTGTTTAAAATCTCTACTCTCTGTGTAATTATAAGGTAATTAAGTACTTTAATCATTTTGAAATTGTTGCTTAGGCAATATGCTGTTGCTTTCTGAATCGATTGGTACTGAGTTTTCATGCGTTGTCCTTGTTCGTTCCTTACTTTCGTTAGTTGTAAGTGGTCAACAAAAAATCCTGTTTAGCCTAGGTTCATACTAGTTGATATTAGTCAGCATTGCACACCTGGAATCTTGCGGGAACTAGTGCTCTCTGGTGGATTCGTTCCCAGAACATACAGTTTCACGTCACAAGACGTTACCACTTAACTATTTAAACCTCGACTGATCACCTAAGACTGATATATTCATAATTATTTGTCATGGAGTAGTGACTAATGTGACGATTCTTTGTTCGTTTATAATGCTGTTCTACTTCTTTCACTCAAACTGAAAACTGGTCATTAGTGAAACCTACTTGACATCGCGTTCACTATGATTTGAAGTTAGGTGGTTAGTTTATTCACGTATACATGATTTTTTTTAACTTGATGTATTTAAGATTAATAAGGTTGTGTGGCCATCTCTCATATTTTTTCTCTCGTTTATTAAAATGTACTGCCTAGTATGTGTGATACTTAACTTCGCGTGATCGTGAATAATATTGGGTTATTTAGTGATACTGTGAAAAGACCAATTGACCAACAGAGTGTCATAAAATATTACATACATTACTTCCAATCATCAGTTTGCACGTCCTCCGCGTTCTCTGGACTGTGTCGTTTATTAGCTTACTTCTCTTGGTTGTTCTCGGTTCTTCTATGTATTTTAATCATGCTTTACTTCTTGCCACCTCGCAACTCGCCTTGTATGCTGTTTACTGATTCTTCCTAATTCCCTTTGACGCTCTGCTACCTACTACTTATTGATGACCTTATAAGTAGTATCCACCACGATACTACTAACCTGTAGATCATCAACTTTGAACTTAAATGAGGTGGTTAGATTTATACAAGAATAAAGTGATTTGTGAAATGAATTTGTTTGATGCTTATAAACTAAATCATTATCATTACATAGATATTCTCCCATTCTCTGTTTCCTTTTTTGAGCTATTATAACACTATGGCTGATTTCTAACCGTTTTATATCCATCTATCCAGTTAATATTATGTTATTTGAACTAGTAAACTATAGCGCTCTTAGCTTTTTGACAGTCAATCAGCCATAGACAACTTAAAACTTGATATATGTAGGCATACGCTCAAGTTGCTACAACACAGCACGATGAGATCAAATTTGTAAAACTGACATCCCAATATAATTCAACAGGAAGGAATCACAGACGTAAGTACTGAAGAATAATGGGACTAATGATTTAGAAGAAATTAAAGTGAAAACATTTACTGCACTGTGACTGACAATTTAAAACTGTCTGATTGTTTTGAGTCCTACTTTATTTATATGTGTCTTTCGTGTTGACACTTGATGGGATATATATATATATATATATATATATATATGTACATATATATATATGTATATATATATATATACGTATATTGTTAGCTGCGTATGTTTAGAATTCTTATTGCATCTGAAAAAAATCCATGATGCAATGTTAGGTATGCCATGTTTAGGCACTTTTCTAAACCCTTTTGCTGCCAGTTCTAGTTGTCTAAAGGACTCACTAATGCCTTCACATCCTAGAACAGTTAACATTGCAACTTCCTTCTCGGATCTTAAGTTTGTTTCTTTTATTCTCACTAAACTCCAACTGAGCTGTCTGACACAGCAAGACTTAGAGGACCGAGTTTTCTAGTCACTTATTGCTCGACTTTGTCTTCATGATATGCACGTCCAGAAAAGGAGAACGTGTTTGATCGTGAACAAAGTGATCTCGAGTGCTGTTAGAGGTATGAGGGCGGTTATCGCCTTCCAGTTGCCCACACCGTGGTAAGGTTCTTCTTGGTGAACCTGAAAAAGAAAGCGGATTAGGGGAGGTCTTAATGACCCGAGAGTGTGGCCGCAGTGCCCAGGCGACAATTATTTGAGGTCGGTCACCTATATCAGTTGTTGCTCTGGTTGTCAGGAGGGGCACCAGCCTCATGGCTTCCGAAGGAACTCGACTTTCACTATGAGGCGCCATATTAGGCCTTCCAACTCCCAGGACATAGTTAAAATGGTTATAGAAATTTTTACTGGTTAGCGTTTTTCTAGCAAGGTTGTTATTTTACGGGATGAGGTTGCTAACCCCATGCCCAACCCTCTTCCTTTATCCGGGCTTGGGACCGGCAGTAACCCAAAGGGAGCTCCAGGCGGAGTTTGCACGTCCTATCCGTTATTCCGATCATTGCTGTCTGCTTATTATTTCTACTCTTGTTAATTTCATCTCCCGGTGACGTGGTATAGTAATATGAGTTGATACACATTCAACTAGTCTTTTCGTTTATGACATCTGTGACAGACGGTTTGATATAAAGTTTATTGCTTTGTCCTATTTAAACTCATATTTCTTTTCTTAAGGTGTTCAATCTTGATTACGGTGGTCCTTTACCTGGATTATATTGTTTCCGTCATTTGGTCTCATATAAAGTCCTCGTATGTGGTGGAGATGGTACAGTAGGCTGGACACTGTCGTGTTTAGATATTGTTGGACAAGATGCAGCATGTAATGCTCCTCCTATTGCTCCTCTTCCTCTTGGAACCGGTAACGATCTATCCCGTGTTCTTCGATGGGGTTCTGGTTATTCATCAGCTGATGACCCCCTGACTATTTTAAAAGATGTAGTTGCTGCAGAGGAAGTGAAATTAGACCGGTATGTGACTTACTTCCATCCCATATTTTGCTTACAATTGCTTTTGTAACTACATTCATCTTATAAACTTCGTCCAATTCGTTTAGGAACGTCAATGATTTTGTTCACACAGGGAGTTTGAACCTACCACCTACTAGTTAATAGCTAAATTCCTTAACCGATAAGCTATCTCTTTAACTTAAGAAAATCCGACTACAAATCTTGAACACTCATAAGCTACGTAAAATTAACATAGATATTTGATTTTCAGTACTACCTTAGAGAATACATTTTTAATTCTGTCTACCTATGCCATCATCCGGAAAAAATTGGTTTTAGAATTCCACGGTCATGTTAGCGTCAGTTAATTACTACAGCATTGTATTAAGGAAGTAAACTTTTTTCTATTGTCTTTTTAGAAAAATGTTTTCGACTTACAGATTAACGAAAAAATCCGATTAATTACTCACACTTCATTAGGCATATCAATACACGTCACTATCAATTGGACGCGAACTTGGAACATATATTTTTCCTAATTGTGTAATAACGCCATTAAACAGTAGTAACAGTAAATCATAGACTGTAGGTTTTATATCTTCACTTCAGTGAATGTTCATTTCAGAATATCATTTACTGGAGTATATAAAACATATTCTAAAATAGCATAATCTCTTCTGTCTAATGTTTTATTTATGGAACTGTATTTTTTATTAATAAATCTATAGATGGACATTAATTGTTCGACCGGAAGAAGATTTTAAAGATGAAACAAAATGTGCTTTAGAATTGCAAACTAATGCATCAAATACAAACGAAGACAATTCAATTATGATTATTATGAATAATTATTTTGGTATTGGTATAGATGCTGATTTAGCATTGGATTTTCATAATGCACGTTCAGAGAATCCATCGAAATTCAATAGCCGGTAAATTGGTATTTTTGACTATTTTTTGTTATTTTAATCTTAGTTCTATTGGAGGTCAGTAACTGTCCGAGTAGGTCTGCGGTACGGACCACAGACTGTGAATCTCAGTGACCTAGCAGCATACTTTACCAGAAAGCATCAGTTCCCTTACGATTCTAGGTACATCCTCTTGATGAATGCTAAACAGTGCGAAACCTAGAAGAAACAGGCTTTTCTATTGATTACCAATCAGTGAAAATTGTACTTATTTGTGTCAGTGTATGATTGATTACCCATATTACTGTGAATCATGAACCTAATTAGCAGATACTATACTATACTATATCATTTCACACCGACTAGGTGAAGAGATATCAAAAGACTGAGAAAGTGGATAGGGAAAAGTATTTTCTACTTTAGCAGATTCGCTTTTAAAAAGAAAGTAGTAAACGCCTAATTAACATTCATTTTAAACATAACTGATTTCATAATTTGAATCTCCTTGTCCATGTTACTAAAAACGGAATTTTGATCAGTTTCGTTTGCTATATATGCATCTGGAGCCGATTTTCGTGATACAGCACTGATTCATATGTCTGGACTCAGTAGCGCAATAGAAAACGCAGTGGTTCTTGGCACGAATCGACTGTCTTTGAGTCCCATTATAAACATTAATACAATTTCACGTACATCCAATTGACGAGTCCAAAATAGGACAGAACGAGCTTCTTGCATATTATTTGTCAGCCACAATCCACCTCCAATCATAATTCTAGAATAAAACTTTTAGGGTCATTCAACAAGCAAAAAATTGTGACTCAACCGTCAGACACGGTTTTTGTCTACCATCTCAATTTTTTGGACAAATTTACTCATGTCAATAACTAGTAGACAATAAATAAGTTAATTTCACTTTCTGTTACTTAATTCCTTCATATGCAATTAATATCTGGTTACATTTAAACTTGTTTGCAGTGTCAGTTTTTTCTGTGCTGTGCTGTGCTGTGCTATTTTGATCTACATACTTTTTCGTTTTTATTATTAATTGATAAGGCGTTTAAATGAAAGCATAAGACTTGTTACAAATTGATTCTATTTTCAGTACTAAAAAAGGTACACTAAAATTATTAATCTACCCATAGATTTTAAATAGCTAGTCTTTTACATACTTCTACGTAAATAGAACTTAACTCAACTGATCAACTCAGCCCATATATATTACTTTTCCTGCTCATGCAAAGCTTGATATGTAGGTCGTTCTTCTAGGTCAACTTTTTGCGACATCCACCAGCGTAGCTTGGTAAAATAACAGCATAGGTCAAGTTATTAATGTATTACATAATCGATTGTAAATTCAAGACATCCATTTTCAAAATCATCCTTTGACACCACTTACAAAATGTGGTCATAGATTCCATTACGCATATGGATAAACTCACTTTACACTGGAATTAATTTAAACTATTCACGATCTAAACCCGAAGTTATGTAAACATATATTATCATATTAAGTCTTTTTTTTACCATAGACTTATTCTTATTGTACTTTGCCTTTACGTTTATGAATGATTTCATACTTTTCTCACTTTCTTATTTTTATAAAAGTGTATTAACTCAGCATTCTTGACAGTTATTCATGTTGTATTCCATTCATTTCAAGTATTCAGTTTGTCAAACACGTATCTACTCTCATTATGTATTTATTTCGCTTCATAATTTCTCTTTCTGTAACTTCAGACTATTTAATGTTTCTGTTCACTATTCTTACATAAATATAATTTTTAGCATATTTTGTATATAGCTAACAATGTAAACCAGAACAAACATTTCATCATAACTGGATCTGTCTCTATTCAAAATGTCCACTTCGCTACACTCGAACAAACTATCTAGACCACGTTGCTGGCTGCACATTAAATGTACTAAACATATGTATGTGACGACGTAATATAAAATGCTCTGCTTAGGATGTTCATTTGAGAATTTCGATTTCGAGTGTCAACAATAAAGAATTACAACCCTCCTAATAATAAATATATTTCACTTGTAGATCTATATTTCTTTAAACATAAATGTGTACTATTAGATAATTTTGGAATCGAACTTATTTAGACGGATTTATCTGTTTTTCCTATTATGTAGTATTCACAATAAAGGAGTTTATTTTAAAATCGGCTTGAGAAAAATGATTAATCGAACTATATGCAAAGATTTACATAAACAAATTATAGTTGTTGCTGATGGAAAAATTGTTATATTACCACCAATTGAAGGATTAGTTGTACTAAATATTCTTTCCTGGGGTGGTGGAGCTAATCCGTGGAGTGTGGAAAAAGATGATGAGTTTGTCAAACCTACACATTACGATGGTTTACTTGAAGTTGTTGGTATCTCTGGTGTAGTACATATGGGACAAATTTATTCCGGTCTCAGTACAGGGATTCGTCTTGCTCAAGCAGGACATGTAAGTTGATTCTCTATTTTTTTGAATGATATTGTTAGATATTCTTATCAGTTTGTACTTATCGAGATCATATCAATTCATACCATTTTGTAGTATTGCGTTTTTACTATTTGTTAACCAAATTAAGTTAGACGTTTAAGAACAGCCAGCTTGCAGAAAAACTTTGTGTAAAATCTATTTATAATGTTCCATAGCTGCCCAAACCGAAATAGGTGTAAGGGGACTTGCACCTGAGACCTAATGATTTGAAAGCTGAATGCTTTAATCACTAACCCATAGGTCCTATTTATAATCGTATGTTTAGATCTGTATATTGACAATGAGGTTATAAAAAGACTACTATTGAGATTATCTTTGCAGTTTAATGCTGTCTACCAACCACAGGTTCGAACGCTGCTCTGTCTATTTCAGTTTGAACAAAACCAGATAGTGTCAGTGTATTTAGAGTGAGGTTTAATTCAACTTTTACGAATCTTTATGAGTTTGGGTCATACATACTATGATTAATATATTTATAAATTCCAGTTTTCTTCCATTCCATTATTGTCGTAGGCAATCAAACATTATCCATGTTTGATCATAAACTGTGCAAATATGTACAATACATCTTCGATCTTTTATGTAACAACATTATTTGAATAGAGATAGATTACTGAGTATTCGATCGTATTTCAGTAGCATCAAACATTTTAAAAATGAGTTTTTTTTAATTAATGCAATAACTGATTTGTTGTTTGCATTCATCACAGAATGGCATCAGTTGGGTATCATTTGAAATCCAGGGTACAGTGTACAGGTATTTCGTCATAACGAGGTCTTCCTCAGTAGTGTGTACTCTCAGAACCCAGAACCTTTGTGTTTGGTAGCAAACACAACTTTTAGATCACTTCATAAGCACCCAATATTTAGCACTTCCAATCTCATTCAGTTAACAAATTATGTTGTGCAACGTAATCCAGTGTCACATTCGACACAAATGGACTTTTGGTCACATCGGAATATCGATTAGGTGGACGCGCACTGTCGAGGAGTCCCATACTAGGATGAAATAGCTATCGTTCACTCTCTGGTTTTCAGCGATATCCAACAGGTCAGTTTGTAATAATTAAATACAACAAGTCAGAACAAATCTCTACAAAACAACTTCAAGCTAACTAAAAAAGAATGGATTTGTTTCCTAAGCTTTAAAAGTTACTCCGTTCTATAATAAAGGGTAGGTTAATGGTTATGTTGTTTTTTTTGGGCTATGTGACTAGTTTAGGAAACCTTTATTATTCGTTCTGTACAACGCATGACAAGCGCCTATTTACGTAAAGCGGCTACTCAGTTTCAACAATACAACACAGACAAAAGTTTTCATCTAAGTACAAATCTTTTTGATATGTTTTCGGTCAGAATGAGACAAACTCGTGGGTTCTTATTGGCTTAGTACAGTTCACGATACGATCTCTAAGGTAGCCTGATTATTTGCCTGATCCCCTCGATAGTCGTTACGATTAATACGAAACGCTCTCTGATACTTGTATTTCAGTCGGATACCACAACTTGTTCCTTCCCAGCCCACAGCTATTCCAAAAAACTAGATTTGTAGGAAGATTGTACTGTGAAGCAAAGACTGAGACGAGGCTAGCGAACAATGTTTACATAATTGCATCGATTTTTATGCAAATTAATTTACAGTGGTTATTCATCAAGTGAAATCATCAAAATTTAATAATCCAATCATAATGTTATCAAACTGTACTTAGGAGTAGGATTCACATTGAAATTAAGTTAATGTGATCATAGTTTACAATCAAACTTACAAAAAAATCAATACAACTTCTTTTGCTTAATTAAGTCAAGCATTGTATATTTGGGGATTTTGAATCCCTACCACTTTTCCGTTATTTTAAGTTAACATAAAGATGGCGTTAGTGGATTTGAGATATTCCTTGGTTCTAAAGTTATAATTAGGTATTTCATACTTTGGAAGATCATATGAAAAAGTTGTGAACACAGAGATTCCAATTAATCTTTAGATTATTTTATTAAAATGTAACGTGATCATCAAGAAAGAAATATAAGCATAAATTATGTATGTTAAGTTATATGTCATTGAAGCATTGGTCGTATGCAATGGAAGTTAACTACTAAGTTTGAAGCAAAAAAAGCATATCTTTTGATTGAATTATAAACTTAAACTGATTGTGATAAATATGTTGTATGTTCCTTGCAAAAACGATTGCTTACTCTAACGTGCTATGTTTGGTGAATTTTTGTTAGATATAGAGGAAATCGCTAAAAACGATAAGTCTACGAAGTCATTAGTTCTTGTTTTGAGTTTTGTAGTAATGTTTACATTTGCTGGCTAAGAATAACACTCTCATAAATCGTTAACACTAGTGTGAATGGATTCACTTTGATTACTTTTGTTTTTATTCCTTTCCGTTTTCCATTTTAACAGATTGTTTTATTCTATGCTATTATAATGTATATACACGTTGATTACTTTGAAGGAATTACCATTCTATTTCTTCTATTCTTATATATATATATATATATATATATATATATATATATATATATATATATAGGTTTGTTGAAGATTTAGTTGCCTTGTAAAACACCTATTAGTCGTGTTACATTAGTGTAACCGCTCCTTTAATATTTCTACTTTCTGAATGATGAGGGTGGTAAATACTTCAACATGCCATATTTAAAAATGTGATTATATTTCTTTAGTTCATTAATGACATAACAGAATAGACGTAAATCGATTACGTTTTTTTTATTAAACTAATTTCAGTACAAATAATTTAATTTTATGTTAGGCTATTTGTAGTATGTTGTTGTTGTTGTTGGCTTTTCGTTCCTCTTTTTGAAAGAAGTAACAATCTTAAATTCGATATTAATTTCTTTTTTCTCTATTCACGTCTAACGACAATTTCTTACTACTCCTATTATTAGTTTAGTTTAGTTTAGTTAACTTACACCAATGTGTTGATATAACCTATTCCATTTAGTATACTTATTTATTTAATTGTTATTACGTAAAATTATTGAGTAGAAATAACGTTGTTTCTTTTGTTTCTTTTTTTTTTTAAAAATTATTCGTCCACGAAAGCACTAGAGAGTTACTATATTTTGATATAAGAATTCACCAATTTTGTATACCCACACTTGTACATAGTAATAATGTTGAAGTGATAATAACATACACTTTATTCATAGCACATCATATATTTGATTGCAACGAAATTCGTTTTTCATAACTATTTAGCTTATGAATTTTCAGAGAAAGTGTTTAATAATTTTTAAACAGTAATTAGTTGATATAAGTTGGATTGTGACTGGCAAGTGGAATCCAGGACGCGCGTTTCGTCCTATTTGGGACTCATCGGCTGGATGTACCTGCATCCCAATGTTGATGTTCACACTAGGATTCGAACTCAATCCGTTTCGTGTCGAACGCCACCGCGTTCACCACTAGACTACTGAGTCCAGACAGTCACACTTGTGCAACGGGCACATTGGTATTAGGATAAACTTGTATATTCCCGTTGATTTGTTATAGACTGAAGCTGGTCAGTGATTGTTGCTATATGTGCATCCTGAGCGGATTGCCTCGATATTGCGAGTTTTTCACAAGTATTATATAAGTTGATATTCTAGTTCATCTATAAATATTTACAATCAGTATTACTTCAATAATATCTTTATTTTTTTTTATAAATGAATATATTTATTGCATGAATTTTTTTGTAATCACCGGTCAAACTATCGTGGAAGAGGAGGCAAATGTAAAAACCATCATAGTTTCTTACTAATTAGACTCATATTAAAAATTGTAAACATTTTGTTTTATAAAATTAAGAAGTACAATCACATGGTTAAAACAAGAACGTTTGAATGAAGAATATTATTTTCAGTAAATTCTCCTTACTTCCTACAATTATGAGTTCAGAATTAGTATTAATAAATAAGTAAATAGTAAAGTTTGTGATAAACACAATTTAGATATGAAAGATTACTGTATATGAATTTGGGATTGTTGATACTGAAATAGTAATTGTCATGTAATGTTAACTTGTGCTGGTTTATACGACAACTGAAATCATAAGATTAATAATCAGAATGTATATAAGTAAGATGACGTTATAAAAATTACAATTATCGAAAAGAATATTTCTTATTCCAACATCTTTGTTTTAATAAATAAGGAATTTTTAAGGTCAGTTATTTAATTAAATGAAATCTAAAATAAGAAATTTGTGGCTATAGTTACACTTTTAGAATAATGTTCCAGATTTGAATAATGCAAGAACGACAACATCTGTAGAATACATTGAATTCAAAGTATTCTGCTGCAAATGTTATCATTCTTGTATTATTCAAATTTTTGAAGGGAACAAATTGTATGAATGTTTCAGATGTTATTGAGGATTACGTGTTAAATACTCTTTACGTTATCTTGGCCCTTTAGCGGTATGCACAGAAAATATAGAAAAATTTGTTCACAATAAATTCAAAATTTAAAAAGAAACACGGTTAATGTAAAGAGTTCATACCTCAAATCTTAGCGCTCCCAATTAAAGAAACATCCCGAACATGTTATGATCTCTGGTACTCTTAGAAGAATTAGAGCACTTATCAATTTCCAGTTGCCTATACTGTAATAGGGTTCTTCTTGAGGTACCTGTGAAAGAAACTAAATTGGGAGATGGGTCTTGATGTCCTGGGTTCTTGGCTTCAGTGCTCAACGGATAACTACTTAGGGCACAGCTTTCTTGTGAATAGTTTCTAATGTGTTAGCTGCGTCATTTTTATGGCTTTACTGCCGGAGATGGAAATCTCTTGGTGAGACGAGGTGTGCTTTTCTACAGCCAATCTTTCCTAACCCTACCTTTCTTTTGTGAATACAACATCGTTGTTATGCTGACTGTGTGAAGGGAATAGGCTACTGCTGTAATAACCCCCGTACAGTCTCCAGTAGGTCTTTGACCTAAAACCTTAGGTTTGATACTTTTAGTTTAACTGCTCTTTAACCGACGTATAACTTAAGGGGCCATTGTTCTAACCACTGACTTAACTTTTCTGCGCGATAAGACAATGCGACCACTACTTTAAGGTAGAATCAGTGGTCAGTGCTAAATGAGAGTACCAATATACAGCCCAAATTAACAACCAGAGGAAACTTGGGAGAACTGAGTAGGGGACTCATTATCGGTGTATATTGACGACTTGACCAAGACATTCAGGTTTCATTGTGGGTTGCCTAACCATTAGCACTATTTGACCTCCCGTCGTCCAATAATAGGATCCCTAATTTCTGATTCTGTCATATTTCCCAGCTGCATTTACATTTAAGATCACTTAAGCTTTAGTATTTCATTAAAATCGCAGCATATCACAAATTAAAATATAGGTTTCATCAACAAATGCCGGCCCAATTTTTCTA
This sequence comes from Schistosoma mekongi, assembly GCA_034768735.1. NCBI lineage: Eukaryota > Metazoa > Platyhelminthes > Trematoda > Strigeidida > Schistosomatidae > Schistosoma > Schistosoma mekongi. The sequence goes on from CM068306.1 coordinate 35,845,466, forward strand.
GTAGTTAAGCATTCGTCGTAAATGTCGTTAGCATCATCTCTGATAATGTCGTGGCTACGCCCTGTTGAGAAGTCCCGTCACTAGATGAGACAACTGTCGAATGCTGTTTAAATTTTAACGATACTCGAACGTCATCAGCCTGTGACAAATACAAACAGCAAATTAAAGTAACACTCCATAAAATCACCTTAACTTAACGAAATAGCTAATTGAAAATAAGGCTTCATCTAGTCATTTATGTCTATACCACTCATGAGAAACGGAAGATAATTTGCCATAAAATAAATTGAATATAGTGGCGAACAAAAGTCGGATATGTCAGCAAAAGATCTCATGATTATGAGGTCAAACGGGAGGAGAGAGGTAAGGCGGCAATCATTAAAATAGGACATTTAATCGGCTTTTGTTACTAGGCCTATTGTTAAACCATCTATTTGTGTTAATAGCGACAGTCTGAATTCAAGTTATGGTGAATCATAATAATATTTTAATCCCGAGGCAACATACTGACTAACCAAAGCTCGTTTACTATTATGATATACGTAGAATACGAAAAATGGTAGGCATAACATATTAAGTATAGATGTATGATTTGTTTTTCATGAATTGTCATTTTTCATGTGTTCTCTTCAAGAAGCTGCATAAATCTTAACTTATGAAATCACGTAATACTCTATTTGTTGTTATTCTTATTATTTAATTTTATTCATTTATAAATTTATCATTGATTAACTCTATATGCTATGGAAACTGTTTATTCTTGAGTGTATAATTTTCTTCATTAATCATTTATTATTTTCGAAAAATAATTTATCTCCTGATTCTCTCATAAAATGTTTAAATGTTTTAAAAATTGTTTATTATTTTTTGAAAAAATACAAGGTTATGCAACAGCTGATATACCCACATTTTTTGTTAGAAAGAAAAGCAGACAATTTGTTCATGCAATTCATTTTTATAACTGTTGTTTAGGCTTTTTAGAAATACATACACTTGTAAACGTATGTATATATGTTTGATCAACATAGAACCTAGCACATGTGTTCGTCGGCAGCGCAAGATTAACACCACATTAGTAGAAGTTACTTCAATAATAATAATAATAACAAGGTGTGTGAACGTATAGAATATGGTTCAGGGAGTGTGTAAAGTAAGTTATGAAATAGTTTAAGCTCACAATGAGTGGATACATCTGCGCCATTGTGATCAATTCTAAGTCATGTCACTCAGTGTTTCTAGCCACTGGTTACGGTAATTGCGAGGACCCCATCCAGGTAGTCTGCAGCTACCGACACGACTCAAACCAGCAGTCAGTGACTTCATGGACTGATGCCATGTTCTAGTCTGGTCGCCTCTGACTCTCTTCCATCTTGCTCCTATATCAACCAACATCACGCGTCGAGGCAGACGGTGGTTGGCATACGCAACACATGTTCCAACCACCTCAGTTGATGAAGATTCACAACCTCATCGACTGATTTACCACCTTTGCTTAACACCCATTGTCTAACCTCGTTATTACTTACTCGGTGATCCCAGTTAACGCGAGTGATGTTTCATAGACATCAATGGTCAAATAGTAATAACCTTCGAGTTTCGTTTACCCTTAATGGACACGTCTCACACGCATACAATAAGACTGAGCGAACTTTTGCACAGTACACTCTCCATTTCATTGAGAGACGACTTTCTCGTCTACGCCATAGGTGACTGAAGTTGTCAAAAGCCAAACAAACTTTTTGAATTCGTGCTGAAATTTTGTCAGATTTCGACCAACCCATTAGGGCTAATCAGACGTCCAAGGTAAGTGATGTGGTCGACGTATCCAACTACTTCACTGCCTATCTTTAGTCTAATGCAATATAAATCTGTTTTTGTACAAATAAATGGTTGATCATAGTATTTATAATTGTTGAGGCGAAACAAATATTTATCTTTTGTTTCTCTGTGGTCATTTAAGTAAGTGGATCAATGCCACAGTGATTAATACCACATCGTGTCGTACTAGGGTTTGACGATTATAGATCATTGATACAAAATGTGAAATGATAGTTCTGAATGACAGACACTATTTAAACGTATTTCCTTTAGTCTATCAAAGTGGCATCTACTAGTAATACGATTAGAGTTAACATTATGAGAGTCTTAATATTATATTACTATTATGTTAACAAATTTATGCTCTTTATCTTCTTACCTTTTTATTAGGCTGTATTCATTGTTAACGCTCATTAACGTGTACATGCATATTTATGATTGATAAATTTCGGAAGTTTATGATGTTACTAGACATAAGGGGATTTTTTTATAGGCCTTATGGAGATAATACATGAAGACAGATATAATCTTTTTATCCTGAGGTCATTGTTAGTTGTACCATCAGTGAGCTTCGTCATCAGAAGTTCTTTGAAATACTAGTTATTATTTCAGTTACTTCGTAGAGTTATTTGTCGATCCGTAAACTTGGAATATCGATACATGTGTACAGACAGATAAGTAGAGACTGGCACACACGTGCTTTAGGTCGTATCATATATCATATTATCACAACAAAACCAAATTAACAAGATAAATGCCAAAATATAGTTTAAAAATAGGAAGTAAAAATGTGTGTATGAAGGTTTAGTAGAACTCAGTGTCTGGAATAACATAAAGAGTAAATGTACCTGCGTCATTGTGATTGATTCTCAGCCATATCGCCTAGTGTCACTAACCGCTGATCGCGATTATTACACGGATTACAACTACGTAGTGTATGCTTACCAGTATAGATACGTTCAACAGTCAATGATTTCATGAACCGGTATCAGTTTTTTGTTTTAGCCATCCCTAGTAAAATTTTACTATATAACTTATTTACAGTTTATGTTACATAATAGTAGTAATTGAAATTATTTTCAATGTAATTTCCAGGTTATTCAATAGGCATCTTTTTTATCCTCCTAGTATTTATTGGTTTTCATATTAAATGATGAATGTTGCGAATCGTTCCTATGTATTTTATATTGAGGCATTTAGTTATATTAAAACTTCTTTTATACTGGTTTTAATGTATATATTTATTATCTTAAAAAAATTAATCTGCGATTAATTTGAATAGGTGAAATTTCCAACATAAATATTTTCGTAATCGGGTGTTGTGGGGATTATTAGATTTTAATCTGGCATGACGAATTAGTCTGAATTAGATGACCATTGAAAACTAGGAAGAACTGGACAGCTGTTTCGTCTTTGTATGCACTCTTCAGCAATGCTCTTCCACGACTCCACCAGTGAATTAAGGCTAAGATATTCAGGCTTCGCGGTGAGCACTTAACCAATAAACCACTGAGCTGGCATCTGACGGTTGATATTTTTTTTAACTTAATCAATTCATAATATACATTGCCATCAGTGAATAACTGTCTCACACCCGACATGATTGAACTCCAATGGTCATGCCTTTTCACTAGGAATCCATCGAATTACCTCCAGAAGTAAAGTTACTAGTATGCTGATATATTCAACAATCTCGATGACACCCAATTACATTAGATATCATGGGAGTTCAACCATCTCGAATATGAGGCAGTTTTCCACTGATGCACGCACGTACCAGGTTCTACGTTGTTACTGACTGACCAACTGAATGGATATGATCGCTCAAATGTTTATTACAAATTGATTAAGTTAAAGAACATCAACCGTTAAATGACAGCTCAGTGGTTTAACAGTTAAGTATTTACCGCGAAGCCTGAATATTTTTGCTTTGATTCACTTATGGATTCGTGGATGGACACTGCTGAAGAGTGCCATACGAGGGTGAAACGGTTATCCACTTCTTCCTGGTTTTCAGTGGTTGTCTGATTCATGGGTGTTCGTGATATCATTTTGAAGAAACTTCCACTTGATCACGATATATAGTGTTCGAAGTGATCATTTATCGGATAATTTACTAACTCAGTGAATCATGAATTCATGCCATTAAAAAATTTCTTTAAATATTTTCTCTGTTTTATCATTATTACTAGTTAAAAATTTGGCTTAAATCTGAGCTTCCTATTCAAGTTGACGGTGAACCGTTTATTCATCCACCTGGTCAAATTACTGTTCTACGTTCTGCGTTGAGAGTAAGCATTATAATCGCTTTTGTTTTTGTATGATATTGAATACTTAGCAAAACTATAATTTAATGATGCAATTTAGCGTTTCTTAAACTGCCCTCGTTCAATAATTATTGCAACCAATAAGGGTCGATTTGGGAAAGAAAAATGAGCTAATCGGCGTCCCACTTCTTTGCTGACTATTGATCAATCAGATAACAGTGGTAATAGATTACTATTTTTTGATGATAAATGACAATATTGCATACACTGTAGTAATTTTACGTAACTGTACAAGTTGATTTTTTCAAAGTTTTACTGATTGGAAATGGAAACATTAAAGACATGTTTTCATATTAACTAGTTTATAACATTCACATTCCCTAACTTTTACAAATGCGCAAATATCATAAAATTTGTTCCCTTAATGAATTTTCGCCAAACATGAACAACAAATGCGCAAATACTTTTTCTCTTTACTTTCTTAAAATTTTTTTAAAATAGAGTTTCGGGTTAAGGTAAAGAATCAAGTGATAGGTCTATGGTTAGTGTTTAGTATCAGTGTTCGGTTAGATTTGTATGTTATATACGATGTCCTTAATTTCGATAGTATAAGGGGAAAACAGAGTTAGTCTGAAAAGTGCAGTGTATTATTTACGCTATACATTTCGAATATTCTGATCACATATATATTTGCTAAATCACTGGAAAACTAGAAAACCTTGGTTATCTATCGCTAAACGTATTATTAGTACAGACCATAAGTTTTAAGGATTTGCATAAGATTCACTACAAACATTTATAGAAGCCTTTGCTGTTAGTCAATTTAAGCAACCTTCATTCATATAGAGGAAACAGTTTGTTATGACCTTGAATCTTCCCTAGTGATTTTTAATTGTTATTTTTTCTCAAATATGTGACAGTTTTCTAGCCTTCCCATCTTCTATGTCTCTTCATTCTCCAATTATCACATTATACCTATTTTGTCATTTTTGTTTGACTTTTATTTATTTCCTATGTTTGTGCCTTGACAAGTATGTGGAATCAGATTATTTGAAACGCCTAGCGCAAATAAATGACATTTTTCAGACCAACTCTATTTTCTTATCACACTATCGAAGTTTATAAAAGGAACTAATTGTTTTGAATATATTTAGTAATCAATTCATATTTGATTGGTTTAAGAATCTAATTTCTAATTTGTATTACCAATAAACTAATTTTCCTTCATAATTCCTTCATAATTTCTCAGAATAGCTGACTTTCGATTTGTTAGTTTCAGATTTACTGGCTGTACCCTGAATGAATAATGATGTTGATGTGATTCGTTAAGGATATTTTAAAAGTTACTAAATCTTGTTCTTAAATTATACCTAAAAGGTTAATTTTAATTTGATTACATGTTTATTTGGAAATCTTCATAGAAATGTCGATAAGTGAAATTATTTATGCTCTCCATGTTCCTGATGATAAGTTCCATAATGAACAAACGTCAACTTGGCAATCATTAAAAATTTGTGAACACTGCATATGTGCTTCATTCTAATTCGCGGCTCATCTTCAGCTCAACATAAAGCTGGATTCTGGACAGTCGTCCCTGCAGCAAACACATTACTTCTCGGCAGTCATTATGTAGCGTTGAAGAAAGACTTCAGGTTCTCTGACTGGACTGTTTAATCGTAAAGCGTTCGCTGTTACCTGACAACATTGTCGGCGCATACCTTAGCGAATTTTAAAATTTCACCACATTTGACTAACATTTTTTCTGTTGGCCAAAAATATTTTACCATCATGTGTGAATCAAATTCTTTATCACATTTCCTGACCCGATCTCTAACCTCTTAGTTGTTGGTTGTTTGTGCTGCTAGATGAGTGGTTTGATCGATTTCAATATGTTTATTGATTAGTGAGTGGTAGGAGTACCAAGCTTCTAAATCTATTCATTCATATTAACAACTTCAATTACTACAGGTAATTTCACCCTAATATAAATATAAAATCACTTGATTTGTTTTGATGATCATATCAACTATTTGGTGTCTATCGTAGACATAATACTTCTGAAATTTGATTTGTGGAAAAAACAGTCTGATTTTTATCACAATTTAATCTGTATTCATTCTATTGATAGTAATTCCCATAAATTGCTTTATTTTGTAATATTTATTGCATAGGCTAATATGTTAAGGAAAGTAAAACGACCTAAACGGCGACCTGGAGCAGAAGACTGTGTATCTAATCAGTTTTCATCATCTACAGATCAGCAATATCAGAAGTCAACACAGCAGCATTCAACTATTCGATTACATGACTTCAATTCATTATCAGATTATTCAACTTTGAGACAAGATTTACAATATCATGACAATAAATTGAATCTAATGGATTCATCATTTATTTCTAATACACCTACTTATAACAAACAAACAGTTGGTTGCACATCAAGACCTTCAAGGACGCCAATTCATAACGATAATTGTAACACGCCAGTGAATACAGTGCAATCATCATCAACGACAATAGTATCTGTTGTACATCCAAATGATGATGGTCATCTATTAACTAATGACAACGCTGACTATCAAGAAAATCTCACTAGCACTTTAAGTCACTTATGTTTAAGCTGTAATAATAATGATGATAATAACAAGGAAACTTTATCATCTTCCTCTCCCAATCTTTCTTTAAAATCTGCACTGCCTGTATACTCACACACACCATCTAGTGATGACAGTGTATAAATTGCATTCCTTTTTCATAATCCTATACCCTACCGTCTAATACAGTAACTTTCTTCGTATATACATATATGCATACTTCTGATTTCAGTGAAAAGATATCTATTTTTTGTATTTAACTCAATTATATTTCATGTGTATTTATCAAGGGAAAGCTAACACAAAACCTTAACCATGTACTTCTATCTGTTGTATGGTGTAACTTCTTTATTGTTATTATTACTTCATACCTTTCATTAATAATGTCATTTTGGCTTAACTAAAATGGATCCATAGTTCTTCGGATACATTTTTCTGTCTTTGTAAATTACGTAGTATTATAAACCATCTTCAATGTCGTCATGTTTCCGTATTCACACATTTTGATTTAGTCACATTTTTTCTCTCGTTGTTTTACTCCTGTCTGAACATATAAGACTCTTTTTGCACAAGGTAGGATGAAAGAGTTTTGTTTACTTGTACATGCGCGTGCATTCTTTTGTTACATTTGATAGCATAAGTAGTAGGAATACTTAATTCTTATTTCATTTTAATATCAACTGATTATCACTTATTAGTAGTATGTAATTGCCGACAATATTATTATCATCAATAAGTTGAAATTGTTCTTAGAGGATAATTTTAATAATCTACAAAAGTGATTTGATCGATTGTTGTTATAACTGAGTTGTCTTTTCTAATAAAAATTTCTTATTAGTGAAGATTAGTAGCATTGCTGTTATATAATTGTATTATTATTGCTACGAAAATTAAATAAAAAAAAATTACTGTATACCAAATTCTTAATCGTCATTTTCACTCAAATACTTAAACTAATTTAATTTCTCCATAATCATATATGATTATCAGAAGTTAAGTGTAATTATCTTACAAGGTCAATGCCCTATGTCTTGTGATAAGCATAAGCATTTTAGTTAGGGTTCTCTAAATTCAAAACAATGTCGTTGGAAGCCTTAAATCGTGCTAGTCGGCATCGGCAGTGATAATGCATATGCATTTACTTCTCACTTTACGAATTTATGAGCTTGTTGTTTATTTTATGCAAAAACTTGAATCATTATTCGCTCTATTGATGTAGTACTTTATTTTTTATTTAAACACAAGATTTGGTACAAAATAGCACCAAAAATATATGCTCTACATAGTTACAAAGGTAGCGTTGTGAAGAAAAGTGGGCAAATAAGGGGAAAATTTAAGACTTGGTAAGACAACAAGCGAACCACAAAGCGTAGAGATACTAAATGACAGGTTAGTATCAAACTGTACTTACATTATATGTTGCACTGACGAAAAGTCGTATTCCTCCTAGAGTATCCATATCACTGAGTTGTAAAAGAAGCTCGTATACTTATTTTCCTACGATTTTAAGTAAATAAGAACTAAATACACTGATTCAGATATAAACGTATTCAATGCGCTGCCCAAGTTATGTGTGTGATAATCCTAGGTCTTTTAGTATCAAACTCACTAAAATTGTGCATATGTTATTTTCCACTTACTAAGCCAGATTTCATAGGATTTATTAAACAAATGTTTACAAATATTCTTTACCCTCTCTCTATCTTAGTACATCTCTGCATTTACATACAGGCCTAAAAATCATAATCATCTTGACTTGTTTATGGGATACTTCATTCATGGACTGTGAACGTCATGTTTTAGAATAACAATAATCTGTGCTACAATCATGTATATTCTGAAGAACCAAATGTATACTCACCGTATCGAATTTTTCACTATACAAAATCGTGTTTCGAGTTTTGTATCTGATACGTCCGGCCTATGTGGGCTGTAAGTTTATAAGAGCGTAAATAGACAGGTGGCGTATAACAACTAAATGAATGGAGTTGTAACCTGGATATTTCTGTCCACTTTATGTATGGTTGATTTCACTGTGTTTCCTAAGTGAGACTGCCATTTATTTGGTGTAGATATGTTATTATACATTTGTTATTCTATTCTTAATCAACAATCGGGATATTGTGTCCGACGCCACGTCTATCAACGTGCTCAGTTATACGTATCGGCCTATTTTGTTCGAATAGAACTCCGGTTTCGTGCGTACTAGAAAAGTAACTCCTGAAAAAATACTCATCGTTCATACTTTATAACAATAACAGTGTGTAAATAATATCAAGATATACTGAAGGCCTCTATTTTATAACCACTTGCTGTTAATATAGCATCACCTTAAAAAAAGCCCCAACACGAGTTAAATACATACATAACATGAAGGTGTTTTACATATTCGAGCTACAGGTGTCATAGTTGATCGCATAATAATATTTGACAGCCCTATCAGACTGTGTAAAATAAACACGTTTACCGTAGAATGCATAACATCTAATATACTAGTAAATGTATGTTGATTGGTCACTGGGCAACGACCAGCATCAATTTTATCTTTTTCTCAGCGCTGATCGTATTCCATCGATCGAGTTGCAGTAACATCACTAGTCTAAATGACTTGTATACGCTATATTTTGAAGATAATTAGCAGAATACATCGCACCTAGATCCAATGCTGAATAGCATTCATCAGCAGTGTCACCTGCAATCCAGTGGACAGTAATGCTTCTTGTTGGAATCTTTGGTTGATTACCACCTAGCATCAAAAATCGTAAATTTCTTCAAATAATTAATAATAATGAAAGCTACTTTGATAATCAATGAATATTTACAACTTTTTAAGCTGTTTCTTTTTTCCAATTACGTCTCTTACTGATCGAACAACACTGATCATTACTATCAAAGAAACATCATATCACTAAACAACGCATCAATTAACACGAATAAGATTACATGTAATATCATTTAAACATTAAATATCACATCCTGTTGGTCAGTTAAGTAAAAGAGACAATAACATAACTTTACTATAAACATAAATGCAGCACTACCAGTAGTAAGTAAAATATAAGGAGATAAAAAAACAAGATAACGTTCGATTGTGAAAAAAAACTAAGAACTGGTTTTGTTCACCACAACAAATACATGAAGTAACAAAGTGGAAAGTTAAATGCAAAAGCACTCGAAAAAAAGTGATCACAAACAAGAATACCAGGGTTCCATATGGAATCCAAAATATGGCTAATTGTAGTTGTGACATCATTACATTTATATATGCATATTACGAATCATTTCAGTGTGCTAAATGATGACTGGAGATAGAAATCAAGTAGATGTTACCAAACGACGCCTAATACATGATTCAGCTAAGTCACCTAGTAAAATTCAAAAATATAAGAGTTACTGTTGTCCAAGGATTAAAACTAACAACAGACAGTAGTAAGTGCTATATATATATATATATATATATATATATATATATATATATATATATATATGATTGCAAGCTAGCGCCACAAAGTTTATAGTTATCCTTTTTGGCTAGCATAGATCATAAACTATTGTAAGAGATCTTATCGCAAAAATTCAAAAAATGGAATACAAAGCTAAGCAGTAATGCTACCAAAATTCGACAGTCCGTTTCGAACCACATATAAACTTAAGATCGAAAACAAAGCAAACAATTGTCAAGCAAATTTGTACTAGGCTTCTGATGATTTATGATACAGCCTCCAACTATTGGGATGGTGAAAAGAAAACCAAAGATTTATTCTTACTATATCTGACGGTCATACGTTGACAAAAATGAGTATTTATACGATTCTTTCAGTGTCTTTAAAAATTAGGTATTCTAGATGCAAATTTGCAGCGCCTACATCTTGCATTAACCGCTAAGTATGAACGCATGCTCCTCTCTCTGGCAATTTGTCATTTTTAGGAGAAAAGTTATTTCCTTAATTCCACTGAATACTAAGCTGTATATTTAACTAAACTGTTTTATAGAGAGAAGCGACTCATAGTAAACAAAACTACCTCGTAGACGATGGATAGTGGATAGACTAGTGTCTGAATAGTAAGGTCACTTTACAAATAAATGGAAGTATAAAGGAGCACTGGGAATAATGAAGGGAAAGTAACTTAAAAGTACAATGCTAACCTTTGCCATGGTCATCGAGTGTTAACACCTCTTCATTAGGTACTTGTAAACTCTCCCTCGAATGTGAAATATCAGAGCTGTATTCTAATTCATTACCGTCGGTTATTTCTTTGTCCAACTCTTCTACACTCTCCATATCGTCTTCATCAAAATTTATTGTAGGTTGTTGCTTGTAAGATGTAGTTTCGATGAATGGTGTGGTAGTGAAAATTTCTTCGGCCACCGGCTGTTCCTTGACTGAACCACGTATTGCATCTTCAGCAGATTGCATCGCTTCTAGTATGCGTGTCATTTCCTGTTCAGTCTGCTCGAGTCTAACACGAAGACGCGATAATTCTTCTGTATCTATCATTTTCGAAATAAGGGGAATCACAATGAGTTGAAATTCATTTAAACAAAACGTATTAAAATACTTTGTTTAGTTTCGCTGTGATAAGCACTCTCCAGGTAGGTGGAAAGTGTGGAAAGATACAATCCTGACTAATTCAAGCTACATTTCAGCTAATCAGAGTGATTAATCGAGATGTCAGAAGTATATCATGCAAATTTCCTACAAACTAGTATTTTCACATCTACATTCTGTTTATTATTGTAAAATATTTTGTTTTTTGTTCAATTCCGACTTAGTAGTAAGTAAGTGAAGTTGTCGTGTCAAAAGATACTGGATAGTTTAGATCTTAACAGAAAATAGATATGTTGCTCAACTATATTGAAATATCTGTTAGGTGTAAGCAAATAACACTAAATTATTGTCAAAATCTATAGTTGGAAAATAAGAATGGAATTTCTGAACAACCCTCTACTTTAGTGAGAAGAAATTTCATGAACAGAAATTAATGAATTCATTAGCTGACTGCAAAAAACCCATAATAAGTGCCCTATGAACATTCATACTAAGTTGTGAGTCACACCTACAATACAGAATTTAACGACACAAAACAATTGATACAGATCTCTACGCGTTAGGATGCAAACCCATGATCATGTAGTCCGTGAGTCCATGTAAAAATGCACCATAAACCCAAATCCATATTTAATAAAGTTCACCGCATGAAAATGACTTAAGTTAACACATGCCTGTATCAGCGCGAATTCCTGCCTTATTTTGTCATAGTGAGGTGAAATTAATAATATGAGAAAAGTCAGCATGATAGTTGTATCAATGGTAACTAGATTGAACACAAAGAATGTGAAGTTAAACAAGGTTATAAAGTGAATATAACTCAAATTTTATGGTAAAATAAACAATAAATTTTACTCCGCCACTATAATTGACCATGAAATATGGCACTTTAGTTCAACTAAACATTGATCACGATTACCATATGGACTTAAGCAGGTAGTCTATACTCATCAAGTCACTGACTTTATGGACTGATGTCGCAAATGGGTTTGATTGCCTACTTCTATCTTCAAATATAAAATGAGAAAAGGTTATTTGAACTGAAGAGTAACGTACGACCTAATACGCTCTACACCACTAAGACATCATCAAGACGAAAAACAATGAGCATTGAAGGATCAGAAGAAAAAATACCGATCACGTGAAAAAAGATATATATAGGAGGTGTATATGATAAATGAAATGGTGACAGTAATTACAAGGAACATACCTAAATCTTGACGTTCCATTCTCATGAGTAATTTTCCCAAGTCTTTTGGTAAACTTCTAGCTGATCGATATATATCTGGGTGAGAAGAATCCTTGAAAACTGAGCCCCATTCAAATGGCTTACTTTTTGAATCTGAATGTTGAAAGAGAAGTGAAAAGATGAATATCAATTTCACTTCGATCGCTTCACCCCCACTACTGACTTTTAATTTAGCACATAGACCCTAAAACTGTAATAAGCTGAGACAGTGATACATTTAATGTATGAGTTTTAGTCATTAAGTTTCCATTATGACTAAAAGTTACATGTTACTTATTGTCAGTCATTTACAACGTAGAACTTGGTACGTACGTACATCAGTTCAAGTTACCGTGCTCCAACTAGCATAGAGAGGTAAAGTTATCAGGCTAAATTGCTGAGCGGTGGGGGTAATAACAGTATTAGTAATAATGGAGAGGATTAAGGATAGAAGATAAGATTCACAAAAATATAAATCAATTAGAAAAAATTATGATGAATTCAGATGCTTAAATTCTGGAAGAGGAAAAAGAATGGATGCCCCTGTGCAAACGATTTTGAATCATATTACTCAAAGTAACTGATCAATGGTTACGATTATCACGCGGATCCCAACCAGGTAATCTGCACCTATCAACATGGCTCAGCTCAATTGTTAATGACTTCATAGACTAGCGCCATGCTTTTGTTTCGCCGCCCCTTGCTCAATCCCGCCCTACTACTACATCAGACGGTATTGTTCGTCGAGGTAGGCGGTGATTGAGCATACGAAACATATCTCATCTACAACATATGTGACACTGGCAAAAGCGAATAGAGACTTCTGTATCCGTGACGACAGTCCATCAAACATCAGGGCTGATGAAACTTCCAAGACAAGTGAAACGGTTGTGATACGTTCAACTACTTTGCACCCTATCACAAATTTCAGAACTCATGTAAGCCAATCCTGAAGGAGTATTTTGCATTTGGAGGGGGAGAATTGCATCACAAACATGGTTGGATTGGTGCTTAAGTTGGTTGGGAGACTGTATTTTGCCAGCATCTTCACCTGATGGAACAACGTCATCTACACACCCTAGGTCAAGCGTATCTCCTAGAAGGTCAACCACTGAGAAGTCAGACGACGAAACTGTTAGCATGTTAATCACAAAATTAAATAAAATGGGGAAAGAGGACAACCCTGGCGAACACCAATTGAAGCAATCAATTCCAATGACAGTTTTTAATAAGCTTTAGTACGACTAGTAGTTTATGGGGAGAGAGCCTGTACAAAGTTAATACAATAATTTGGCACGCCTGACAGTGATAGACATTGCCACGTTACCTCACGATCAATACAGTCAAACGCCATCTTAAGATCAAACAATACAACTACTGTCGGATGTCGAAAGGTGTGCTTATGCTGTAGAATTTATCGAAGTGTAAACCACGTCCAGGTCTGAAACCACCCTGGTTTTCTCGAGTTTGCGCTTCACGGGCACCTAAGTATCATTAAAACTAATATTTTGGGCACTATATTTTTATAGATTAAGACGAATAGTGATCCGGACTAACTAGATAGAATTACGTTTAGTTCCCATATTCTAGTTAAGATCTCAGTTAATCTCAATAAAACTGGACCACTATCCTTAAATATTTCGGAGGTTAATTGTTCGCTCCAGCTGCTCTCTTTCGCTTTAGGCTGCCTATTGCCTTTTCAACTTCACTAAGATCTACGGGACTGACATCAATTTGCCATTCAGATTGCAAGAGGGTGGTGGGTAGCTGATATATGGCTAGAGGCCAGGTGAACTATTCCATAAAGTATTCTGCCCATCGGTTCAATTGCCTGGACTGAGAGTGAATAATAGTCCCATCATTTCCTGAGATAGTTTGATTAAAAGCCTCATTTTTGATAACCGTTTACTTGATAAATCTAAATAGTTGTTTACCGTTACCTACTGTTGCTACCTTTTCCATTTTGTTTGCTTTCGCTACCCACCGCTGCTCACGCTGGTTACGTAGGTTTTGTACCAGCTTGTGTTTAAGTTGCCTTCGCTTCTCATCGTGCTCATAGTCAGATGTGATGAATTTCCGAGTATCTAACAGTTTAGTAAATGCAGCTGAAATCCACTGACCTAACCTATTGCTTAGTTTACTGGTAGGAAACACTAATGTTTTCACAACCTTTTTGGATATTATTCCAAGCTACCTAGAGGTGGGTACATCACTCACTTGACTAATTGGTTTTCTTGTTTCTTAAATATATTCTTCACTTTTCATCATTACGTTGGACTCCGACTGAGGAGTTCTTTACCGTGGCTCCTACACGTCCAATAAGACTCAGACTAATATGCGCTCGTACTAGAGCATAATCTGAATGAAAAAAACGCTCTAGAGTAAGCGGAAGTCATCTATAGAGCTTCTCCAAAGATGACCGATGGGGATGTCTACTTCAATCCAGCGTTTAGTCGACTGTGGAGGTCGTCAAGTCAACTGGTGTATTTCCTTGTGGCTAAAGTTGGTGTTTGCTAAAAATAGACAATTGGAACAGGCGGTCGCCATTATATGTTTGCTGGGCCCCACCAACATAGAATTCACCCAGGTGCCTACTTGGGTATTAAAATCACTAGCCACTATTGCTAGAGCAAAGCGCATAGTTTTTAGAAGCTTTGCAAGATTTCTTTAAATCTCATCTTTTACTTCATCTGAACTGTAATCAGTGGGGGCGTAGGCAGAGACAACAAAGAAGCAACAGTATGTGTCTTTCCAACATCATATTGTCCCGTTTAGTCGGATAGCGAATAAGCGATTGTATATTGGAATTCAGTCTAGAAGAGTTTGTTCTGCTTTTGAATTTAGTGCTACATCTGCCCCAGAGAGGCCTCGGGTAGTAGCAGTGAGCCCTTCGGATCAATGAAAGGTTTTATATGTTGACAGGATGAAGTTAAACGTACTTGATTCCTGCATATGCGCTTCGGAGACACAGCACACATCGATGGAGCGGGATTCTAGAGTCCTCACCTAGGAAGCTTTTCGTCCTATTTCGTACGAGGTTCGAACATTAAAAGCCCCAACATGCAGTTTGGAGCAAGGCTTCAGGAGACCAGGAATAACAATTTATGAACTTGAATCATTAGTACTAGCGACGCGGGGTAATAAAGGTATGCGAGAATAGTTAGTTGTATGGATAACAGAGTTATTAAAAGTTAAGGATGGGATTCGATCCAGAATAAGACGATCTTCCGTTCTATTAGAGGTATGAGGAAGGCTGTCACTCCATGGCTGTCCACACCATGAAAGAATACTACTTCTTGAAGGATCAGAAAAAAGAAGCTGGCCTAGTGTTGGCAAGTTCGACTATCACATCAAGGTTGTAGATAAACTAGCATGTTGCTTAAAAACTGTTTCGAAATCAGTTGTTAACAAAGTAGTATAGTAAAAATGTTATGCTAACTACATGAGTTAGTATATATCACTTTGTGAGCATTTCTGCGCAGTTTGTAGAAAAATAGTATGATTTACATGCTATATCCTTAACTTAACATTCTCAAAGATTAACTTTGCAAATAAGAACTATTTAAGAGATAGTAAAACAGATGGAGGTAGATAACATAATAAGCAAAACGATAAACAGTAATGCATAAAACTGCGTAGATTTGATCAGTGTCAATGTAACATTAATGGCTATGCGGAAATTAATCATCTTTCAGATTAACCATAAAATATTACTAATTAGACCTTTATTTGCTTAACCGAAAAAAATAACAGAAATTACCCCCGGCTAATCTCCTAGAACTTAAAAAATCTAAATTTGAAGAATTTCCAAATGTATCGGTTTCATCTTCATCGTCGTCGGATGAGTCATGACCCATACGAAATTTGCCCTTATCAGCATCGTAATGGAAATCACGATAGTATTGCCGTAGAAACTCCTCCTTTTTATTCGTGTTTCTTCGACGTTTCGATGAAAATATCTACAACAAAAAGGACTATATATATATATATATGAAACATTTACAACCTCATAAATTTCTGATAGGTTACTGAATTCAGTTGTTGAACAGTTCTAGACATAACCGATCGAAGATGAAACTATGGTTAGAATAGATGCAGGTCTAAAACTTACTTTATTTACTAGTTTGTGCAGACAAACAGCAGTCCAATACATACGCAAATGTTTCGTGACGTTACATGTATGTCTCGGCTTAAATATAGGGCTGCCAATAGAAACCCACTTAAGCATTACTTAGCTCCAAAACAAACAAGTACATCACTGAGAATAAAGTAATGCTAAAAGACAACATTCTACTATAGGAAAACAGGTGAGATAGTATGAGTAATTATTGTGGACTACCATGTATTTATTTCTACTCAGGTTGGTTACAGAGTTTGTTCCCGACTGTGCTGCTACCTTCACGTGGTGGTTGAGCTTGCCTATCGTGATGACGCAATCGGGTTATACTGGCTAGAACAATCGTTCCTCAAGGTTCTTCCATTCCAGGTAGGTCAATTGAAGAGCGGTGAGACCAAAAGCATCAAATATAAGGTCCGAGGACGAAGTCGTACTGCCGGCTGTACAGAGGTGTGACGGCAGTAAGGTGTTTTCTTCGGACAACCAACATAACGGCGACGCTGCCTTTCCACAAAGCAAGGGAGGGGTTAGAAAAAGTCGACCTTAAAAGTGCACAACTCACCTTACTTCACGGATTTCTGTCTTCGTCAATAAGGCCCCAATATGTACGAGGCTACAACAAAATAAACCTCTCAAAAAGGCCGTGTGACCGGCTTCAAGCAGTTGTACCTTGGACATAGCAGTCACGCTCCCAGATGTTTCAGACCAACCCTAACCCAATATGCTTTCAATGTACATTAAGAAAAACACTTCCACAGTGTGGGCAACTGGGAAGTGATTACTGCCCCCATATCTCTAACAACATACAAGATCACAGCCATTTTAATCAAACTCCTTCTTCTATTCCTAATATTTATCCTGCCCCCACCTTCAAGCCTAAATCCCTATCTTCAAATTCCTCCTGTGTCACTAGTGCCAATGATTCCGGCCCACTAAATAATGTCCCGAGTATACTAAGATTACACTCCAAGCTTCACATTGGTGCAATCAATGTACGAACCCTATGTTAAATAGGACAAAAAGCCTCCCTAGACAAGATATTAGAATCCTGCGCCATTGATGTATGTTGTGTCTCGGAAGAACGCATACAGGATCCTAGCATGGTCATTCACTTGACCTCACCTAGTCAGAGTGAGGAACTTTCGCGATACACACTTTGTTTATCTGGTGACTCAACAGCAACTTCTCGTGGGCTAGACGGTGTAGGTATTGCGTTAAGTATGAGAGCAGAACAGACGCTCCTTGAATGGATTCCCGTCGATAGTCACCTATGTGCCGTCCGACTAAACAGTTCAGTAAAAACTCGGAAAGACAGGGACACACACCACTGTTTTTTCGTTGTTTCTGTCTACACTTCCACTGACTGAAGCTCGGATGAAGTGAAGGATGAATTTTACAGGAAATTTTCTGAACTACTACATAGGGCCAAACGCTCAGATTTGGTACTCATGGCTGGTGATTTTAACGCCCAAATAGGTAGCTTAAATCAGTCTGAAAGGCATTTAGGTGGAGGCTTCGGGGTTCCGGCTCAGAGAACGGATAACGGAGATTATCTGCTACAAATATGCTCAGACAATCGTTTATTTCTGGCAGGAGTGATATCGTCTAACATAGCGACCTCCTGGACTTACTCAACGGTGGACTCAAATAGACCACATCGCCACCAGTCACTGTCGCAGAGGCTCGATAGAAGACTGCCGATCTTCCTGGAGTACATGTTTAGATTCTGATCATGCTCTAGTACGAACATGCATTTGCTTGCACCTTACTGGGCGAAGGAAAACCCATAGGTAAACCCATTAGAATTCAGTTCAGCGAAGGGACAGCCAGGAGTAAATTCCAGGAACAACTGAAAAATCACTTAGGTAACTATGAAGATGCGACCCAACTACATACCGCTTGGCAAGATGTCCAAACATCTGTGGCATCTACAGTGATATCTATCAAGCACTTAAATCAGCAGGTAAAGAAAAATCAGTGGATCTCGATGGCTTATGCTGAACTGATTGACTCCTAAAGACATCCCGTCAGGCTCCGAACATGATAAGGAGCGAAGAGTAATCAGGTACAAACTAACAAAAAGTCTGCGAAACGATCGTGAGCAGTAGTGAGTAATGAAAGCAAAGGAAATGGAAAAGGCAGCGACATCAAGTAACACTAGACAACTTTTCAAGTTGATAAAAGAAACCGGGGTTAAAAAATTAAGCGCGTGAGATAATCTCCGAAAAAGATAGAACGCCTATCCGCTCTCTGTTTAGACGTTTAGAACAATCGGCTCAAAAGACTTTGAGGAGCAGTCTAGTCGGCCGTTAGCTGCTCTAGAACTTACCACAAACTGAATGGAAAGTTGACTTAGGTCCCACGACTCTTGTTGAAGTCGAAAAAGCTATAGCCAATCTAAGGTAAGCTAAAGCAGTGGGTTCGGATGGATTATCTCTAAAGGTTTTTAAGGATGGTGGCCCCACTCTGACGATTAGGCTGACTGATATTTTGACTAAAGTTTCGGAACTTGACATAATTCCGTCTGACTGGTGTCGATCGTTAGTCGTTTCAGTATATAAGAAAGGGTCAAAGTCGTACTAGGATAACCACAGGGGGATTAGTTTGACTAATGCAGTGTCGAAAATACTAGCTTCCATAATTATCAGACAGTTAACAACAACTCGTGATCTACAAATACAAGGAAACTAGACTGCTTTCAGACCTAGTCGCGGCTGTATAGACCAAATATTCACCATTCGTCAGGTTTTAGAACACAGACATACTTTTCGGCGCCCGACAATCGTGGTTTCCCTTGACTTGAATGCGGCATTTGACTCTGTAGACCAAGAAGTTCTATGGCAATGTCTTTCATTGACAGGCGTACCCCAGAAGTACACAGATCTTGTTAAGGCTCTTTACTCAAACAATATTAGTCAAGTCAGAGCTTATGGAGAACCGCCATCCAAACTTATAGCCTCAAGGGGTGCCATCAAAGTTGCCCACTGTCTCCACTTTTATTTAATTTCATAGTCAATTTACTGTTGTAAATTACACTCTCATCGTCTGACTTTTCAAAGATTGATCTTCTACTAGATCTACTTAGTGACTTAGAATATGCTGATGACAAGTTCCTGTTTGGCGAAGACGCTGACAAGATAAAGAATCTTTTAACAGCAATAAGTTCCAATTCAACCATGCTCGGAATGCGTTTCTCCTCCTCTAAATACAAAGTATTGCTCCAGGACTGGTCTTCGTCAACACCTGAACTAAAGATAGGCAGTGAAGTAGTTGGATACGTCGACCACATCACTTACCTTGGACGTCTGGTTAGCCCTAATGGGTTGGTCGAAATCTGACAAAATTTCAGCACGAATTCAAAAAGTTTGTTTGGCTTTTGACAACTTCAGTCACCTATGGCGTAGACGAGAAAGTCGTCTCTCAATGAAATGGAGAGTGTACTGTGCAAAAGTTCGCTCAGTCTTATTGTATGCGTGTGAGACGTGTCCATTAAGGGTAAACGAAACTCGAAGGTTATTACTATTTGACCATTGATGTCTATGAAACATCACTCGCGTTAGCTGGGATCACCGAGTAAGTAATAACGAGGTTAGACAATGGGTGTTAAGCAAAGGTGGTAAATCAGTCGATGAGGTTGTGAATCTTCATCAACTGAGGTGGTTGGAACATGTGTTGCATATGCCCAACCACCGTCTGCCTCGGCGCGTGATGTTGGTTGATATAGGAGCAAGATGGAAGAGAGTCAGAGGCGACCAGACTAGAACATGGCATCAGTCCATGAAGTCACTGACTGCTGGTTTGAGTCGTGTCGGTAGCTGCAGACAACCTGGATGGGGTCCTCGCAATTACCGTAACCAGTGGCTGAGAACATTGGGTTACATGGCTCAGAATTGGTCACAGTGGAGCAGATGTATCCACATATTGTGAGCTTAAATTATTTTGTGACTTTCTTTCCACTCTCCATCTCTCTCTGTACAGTATTCTATATGTTGACTCTTCTTTGTTTTTAAAATTATCATTGAAGTAACTTTTACTTCTACCATATGATGTTAATCTTGCTGTGCTTTAGAGGCATGGCAACTTGGACCGATGCACACATGTGCCAAGTCCCATATTGGTCAGCAAACATAACATATAGAATTTGTTATAAGCTGAGGTTTCAATGTGATTATCATATCAATGCATTAAGTAAGTAATAGGTAACCAGATATCCTAAAGACGAAAGAAAATATTCTCTTGGATTTGGCAGCATTTATTCGAATACTCTCATCATCATCATCATCAGCAGCAACGTAGAACCGGGCACAAACGCCTGTAGGTTCAAGTTGCCATACCACAATAGCACTACGAGAGTATTGAGGTAACGTATAGACAGAATACAAGAGAGAAGAGTAAGTAAAGATGTGCAGAAAATAACAATAGAATTTAAGATCTAGATGAGGTTAAAGAGTGAATACACTTGCGCCACTGTGACCGGTTCTGAGCCATATCACCTAGGGTCTCCAGCCATTTGTTGCGATCATCACGCGGACCCCAACCAGGTAGTCTACATCTACCGCGCGTTCAGTTCTCTTCACAAAATTGCAACATACTGTTTATCAGAGAAAAGTCTTAACAACTGTCGACCACTACTAAGCATTATCACCTTTTTCTTTTTGCTTGCCATAATTCACTATCTTCACGCGAACACTGTGTCAACGTAGATTAAGACTGATTTTCATCTCCAAAATGTATCAACCAGTTGACTTGAGAAAAAAGCCACCTGAGCCTTATATATACCCCCCAAAAATTAGTGAACATATAGTTATGGCATGGGATTACGTGGTTTGATAAACGAAGCCTACCGTCCGGCTTTAAATAAGTTTGAAAATACATAGTTCTAAAATACAGCGCAAAGTGCAGTTTCAATAAACGAAGGGGGACATAATGAGAACTCAGATAGTCAGTACTGACTACATATAAGGAGAATGGTTGGTAATAGAAACGATAAAATTTTGAACGGACGAGGGAGGTTGTTAGGTAAGATAGCTTCATTTCTACCAGATAGGCGAGTAATTAATGTTCCTCGTTAAATAGATTTTTAGAACGCCTTAGTAAAAACATTATAACGATATAAGAATCTATTGGTGATAGGACACATGAGTGAGATCGGTTAACCGTAACCTTATATTTTATTTTGTTTTTACAGTATTGGGTTTCCGAAAGCCACATAAATTGTTGAGGTAGGAGTAAGCTATTTCCAAAACTGACATTATATGATCCTTGAATCCGTCTATGGTCCACAGAAAATCTGTATGATTGAGGCTAGGTAACTGAGATCACGGTTATCGAAAAAATAACACAATCAAGATTTGGAAAAAAATCTCACTTTTGAGAGTGTATACAACAAATATAATACTATGCCAACAGCATAAACAGGCAGAACGATCGACATAATTCCACCTCTCTTTCCGTGATCTTGCTGAACAATGCCTTCCGAGGTCCTGAATTTTGGTGGATGGTGACTCTATAAATTATTAAGTAAATAGTTGTCACAACGTACATTTAAACGCAAGTTTTCAAATCTGGTGTGTTCTACATATCAGTCAGATGGTAAAAATAACAAAATACTTACCTTCCTTGCTTCTACTGTTTGTAAAGCCCAGCAAATGTAACAGCATAGGATGAAAAATTTTGGGATACAGTATTGAAAAGCATGCTACTATAACACCCAAAACCAAATAAGTCTGTACACGGACTGACATTTGAGACATTTGTTGACGGTGAGTAACATCTAGAATATTTTATGGGAATAAAAATACTAATAGTGGCTTATTTACGCACGTAATAAAATAATGTAACAACGATTTCCGTGTTATAAAGGTAAAGATAAACAGTGAAACAATCTTGCGACAGTAGGAAAACATTCATCAATTTGTTCAGCTATGCACAAATGCTACTCACAGAAGTTTACTGACCTATGATAGGTTACTATCGATTGCCACAGCAGATGATTTGCTCACGTTAGTGAAAAACTATGCCTTTTAGTCTTAACATTCAACGATTTTTGTTGCGAATCAGTAGGCAAGAGCTAACCATTAACTTACGTGGCTCACAAAAGCAGTCAAATGTAAGCGAATTAATTAATGGAACTAACATAAGCTCTCAGACTTTTATAATTTCTGACTGTAGCTATTCTAAATTTCCTAAATACAAAACATTATCATAATTAAACAGTCTAGTCTACATCAGACAAACAGTTTGACATTGATAGTTAATAAACAACATCCGCTAAATCAGTGAAAACAAATATACCTAAACAATAATACACTTACAAGCTCTATGGTCGTGAATGAAAAGAAAACTAGGTAGAATACACCGGAATTTAAATAGCCCACTGCTTTGTAAGGTTATGTCAAATGTCCAGTAACTTCACGCCGGACTCAAATCTGCATTTTTAGAAAGCAAATGCCTAAGGCATGTGTTATTCTTTTTATAGCAGGCTTCTGTTTATAATTTTTTCTTGAATCAGACCACTGAAGGTACAGACATCAATAAATTAATGGGTTTGCTTGGAGGCTACCATATGGATTTAGGTTATCATTGTATCGCCTCAAATTCCTGGTAACACATACTTATGTCCCAAATACTTATTCCAGAGCGGCTTCACTTATGATGCAGGTTGCCACGGTAATCGAAAGTGCAGCTCATCTAGCTCTGACGATTTTTGGTGTCTAATGAGCCTCAGAACACCTTTTTCGGTTGATATGTGCTGAATATGAGATTTTTCAGCATTTCCTCGAAAGCCAATAAAACAAAGATGTCACTGTAGATACGAGGTGCATTAAACTTCATATGAATTGATCTTGTAAGTCCTTTTATTATAACAAAATTATGTTCTTTTTGGTACATTTAATCATCGCTTTTTGTCTATTTATCCGTTGTTTATTCTAAATAGATTTGTCCCTAACCTTTGGCTTTATTGTTTAGCTTGGACCCTATGCCACCTTAAATTGAATGTTCATAAAAAATTATTACCATAACTTATCATACAACACAATTATACATGGCAAGATAACATAACCACGTTATTTGTACATTGTCGTCTTTCTGTTTTGGGACAGTTTGGTTTGAATTTTGTCAAGTTGTTCGTCACTCACTGCGTTTTGATGTTAGTCCTGACGTAATTAAAAATATTCCGAAAATGACTATCTATGTATTTCCATTCGTTCTGGTCCTCTTTCGTTATCAGAGACTCTGTCTTCTCACTGACTACAGTTGAAATCAAACGATACTTTCCTGCTCTGTTGTTGATATAAGAGAACAGTCTGTTGGAATTTAACTGCTAATTTTAAATTCGTCAATAATCGTAATGTTAAACAATAAAAAAGTAATAATATTAACTACCATGAAAAGGAACATGAATAATTTGTCGGTTAAATAAAAAGTACTAGCTAAAGTAGCAATAATAGCGTATACAAACTTAAGAATAGGATTTTATTACGACCCAAGTAGTTAGCTCGACCGACAGTACTCTGTTACTCTGTGGTGCTCTCTGCCTATCAAGGTTTTACGATGCTCGTTTTGCTGAACATTTTCGCGTTGCATTATCTTTCTGAAAGACTGGTGGCCTAATTATTTCCAGATTTATTGAATTTTAGGAATCTGACAAGAGGATGTTGTTAAAATGAGCTACTGGACTAATAACAGTTCCTTATGTGCCCATTCAGTCGGTTACTTCTCCCAAGATCTCTCGCTTCATGAGGAGGTGAGCGAGAGATGTTTAGTTGCTTCATGACCCCTCAGCATGAAGTTCTAAAGACTATAATTGGGAGAAGAATGCCTAAAAGTGGAATTCGGGATATTGTCCATTATTACATTTTGTAGACATTATACTTCCCATTCAATGGAATTGACTAGTGAAAAATGTTCCATTTGTTAAAAAAATAAGAAATAAAGCACCACTGTTGAAAGTGATGCGGCTAAAAAAATATGGGGAGTTGGCACCTTATTTTAGAAGTCTATTCTTCATCATTAGTAATAGTTGAGTAACAAGGAACATATTGTGACATTACCTGCTAGAGTTGTTATATTGTATCCCAACCTCTACTCGATGAGCTGGGTCCATACGTTACTGTTTGTTAATTCTTTATCCGAAGTGGCCTCCAGAAAGTTATTTTCGCAACTCGGGTGTGGACACCTTTCTCTTTAGTGTAAAGCTAGGGTGCTGGCTTTGGAAAAATAAATAACCGTCTCAATGTTTCTATTAAAATATCCTGTTTCATCAAACGCTAATAAGTGATATTAAATGTTTAGGGATCATAGCTAAACGTTGTACGGTTGGCATGAATGTGCTCTTAATTAATGGACTTACTTCTCTCCTAATCACTCATTTGTAGCTTCGTTCATATTGATAAGTATAAGAGACCACTAACCTATGCGATGTGCTGTTATATGAAGCTACATAGGTATAGTGGCATCAACCAACGGAGTTGGCTATTAATCTAATCCAAATCGCATGATAAACGGCTTTATCTACGTAGAATTACGTGTAAGTTACGCAGCCTGATGTCCCAATGGGCTTGGCCGTTCTAAACGTGATGCCTAGACTTCTTGGTCAGTAAAAGGGTTGCTATTAGTTAAGCCGTACCAATCGTAGTAGTTATAAGAAAAAGTAAATAAAAGACACGCTTATTGCCACCACCTCTGTCCCATGGTACAGGATAAATAATGTACCATCACCTATATCACTGTCATCTCGTTGCCTGCCCAAAACGACTCCAAACGCCTGTTGCTACTATTATAGTTCGGTTCGACTGCATTACACATCTATACTACCCCTCCCTAACGTTGCCTTCTCGCCCTTTGTTTGTATTATGATCATGCACTTTTAGCACTGTAATAGTAACATCGTCAGCAACGTCAGTTTTCTATGTACGTGGCTTCAAATGCAGTAAATGAACTTGTAACATTCAGCAGTTTCGGGTATAAATTCCGAACTAACATTGTCTAATAGTTCAATTTTACTCGATTAAATTGAGTTGGTGCAGCTACTTGCTTACACAGGCTTACTCCGAATCCGTACCTTAAATGGTACTTGCACTTTGTCCATCTCAGTGTTGAAGGCCATAGATTCCCGTTCCCTAAATTTAAGCTGTTTAATTGTTAGTTCTTTCGGTGAATTCGTATCTAAGAGGAGAGAAGGAAAGTTACATAAATATATAGTAGGCGCACAGCACAACAGAACGCGTCCACTTTGTATACCGACTGTGCACTTGAATTATGTTGTCTTTAACGAGTCGAAACAATTAATCGAGCGTCCGGTGACTAATACATACGGAGTAACTTGATAAGGATTTCATCTACTAACAACAACCCTATTCTACACTGATACAATAATTATTATATGTACTCAGTGATTGATGTTATTTTGAATATCTCATCATACAAATGATTAGGACTGGATCCTTTTCAATGTAACTGGTTTTCACCCACTTTTTTTTAAGGTTATGTGAAACAATTTCTAAATAATTGAGAAAAACTCTCCGAAACCGAATTGCAATTTAAATGAAATTTCATTAAGTTTCCACGGTCATATTACATTATTAAAATAAACCATAATTGGTATCGGTTTTGAAGAAATTTAACTAGCTCATCGTGGTGTTTTAATTTCCTAAAGCCAAAATATTTCAATGCACTGTTTTGTGTGAACTTTTCGAGTTAATTTGGCTTGGTACATATTTAAGAAGTTCTAGTCTTAATGGTGACTTGATTTCTAGTGGGTGGCATTAATTTATTTGTTTTTGAAGTGCACAAACTAATTACACATTATAAGTAATTGATAAAAGTTCGACATTTTGGTGAATAGTAAACATCCATATGGTTTCTATTGATAACTCTCCTATGTTTATCCTGGACAAGCACGAAAGAGTTTTGTGAGCGAAATATACTAGAGGAATGCGATGTAGAAAATTTATTTCTTGTGCACATGCTGTGATCTGACCTTATATTACTGATTGTATAACTCGTAATAGCGCGGTGATGTTCTAAAATTTTCTACAATCAAGTTGTATAATACTTCACTTACCTTTTAATATAATGTGGATTAAAATCTATTAGCCTCACTTTTATTATAAAAAATATGCTTGTTTCGAGAATGTCGGGTACTGAGAACCAAATTTTCCTACTTCACTATGATATCCTTAAATCTGTGGATTCAAGTGTGATTACATTACTTTCCGGTTGCTACATTGGCAGTTATTTTACAAAGTCTTGTATTGCTAATGATTATAGGTTTGAGCCGTGGACAAATGTATACTATGAAATGTTTTAAGGTTAGTGCAACTAGCTAACTAGGTAGCAACGTCAATTCAATGCTATCAAACTAATTACGAGTCCCTAACATGCTGTGCAATCTCCTTTTCTGCACACAACATTCATACGCCCAGATTTTGTAGGGTTATAATGTTAAATAGTAGACTAACATACCGAGAGTAGGTAGTTCAGAGTTTATCTATTCCGATTCTCTCTTATATTACATAGGCTTGGGAATGTAGTGAATGTCCTGATTTTCACCTTATAAAATGGTGCCAGGAGCGATTGTGAACGATTCTCTAGAGATCGAAAACCTCTTTTTTTCTAAACAAGACTTTTATATAGAGTGTGGTGTAAACTTATTTTGAAATTTAAAGAGAAAGTTATTATGAGGATAATATTAATTGTAAGAGCGTGTTCTATTGTAATCCTATGGTCTTAAGCATAAAGGGTTTATTGATCTAGATGTGTTTGCTGTTTTCACAATACAGGGACCTGCAAAACCACTGATCATAACCGTATAAATACATGGAAATATTTCTTGCTAGTAGGGATTTCGAAATATGACATTAGTGTCCTGTAGATGACTTGTTTATTTGGGTTACTAGTTTGATTACTTGAGTACTGCTATACTGCGTCAGTTACAAAAGAGAAACCACCATTTTGGCGATTGACAATATAGTTTCATACAAAGTTGATCTTGCTCGACAGTTGTGCCAGGAACAGGAGATAACCTATCAGTATTTGATGTTACGAAGGCAGTTGATGGTCTTGCTTCTACCATAATCCAATGTTAAAATTAACTATGATGTTGAAACAAACTTGACGTGCTTCACAGTGACTGAAAGTAGTAAGTGGTAGTAAGTAGTACATAGTTTTCATGTAAGCTGCTGATGGAAGTTACTGTGACCAAACTTCAGAGGAGTGGCTGTTAAACATTTAATGAAGATATGTTCCCGGTTACTTACCGACATGCATCATACTACATTTAGGATTATTGAAATGCACGGACTATTTTATATGTTAGCTTGCAAACTGTTTACCCAGAAGTTACTGCTTATTTATTTGTACTTGCTACCCCAAAGATAGACAATCTGATTTAATACTCTACACAACATTCCATTGGTCTAAGTAACCAAATTTTTGTACTATATAGAAAACATACAATTAAAAAAACAAGATATGTTCACTGTATTGATAATATGATCGTAAAAATGAAATGCTGAATTAATCGTACAGACTATATTCTGTCAGTTCATTTGTTCACCACCTGACTTGCATTATAAAAATCACCAATACTAATGTTTTTTCAGTATGTATCTCCACATAAAATGTCATCAAAACTTTATAATAACCAATTATACTACTCATTATTGTGTTAATATTGCAATTAAATATCAATCAGTGAAGAACTTATATTATGAAATCTAAAATAGATTGTAGGTACGTAGATTCGTTCTCTTTTTTGCTCTTCTTGAGGAAAACATTTTATTTCATTAGACTTTCTATTTTTTTGCTGCTTGTCTCTGGAGTTTTGTCGATTATTTTGTGTTCTCACGCCAATTTCATGAGCCTAAGTTAATAAAGCTTTATCAGATATTTAATCTTGTTTTGCCGACGATGTAACGAGGCCATGCATCATGCTCTTGAGTATTTGTAGCTGAGCATATTGTTTTACAAATACGTGGCTTAATTTAAAAATATAATATAATCTAGTTATTAGTATTAAATCAAATTTTTCTACATTGTCACATTGTTTTATTACCTTTATATTTAGGATAGGCAACTTTGACACCTTTATATATCATTGTGCATCGGCTGGAACTATAACAAAGGAAATTCATTTCATATTATTCTGTCTTTTATTAAAGTGAATACTATCTAGTAAGTTTAAATAATCGACGTTCATTTACGACATGCTGCACCAAGTATTTTAGTACCAACAAATTATATGTTCGTACGAAGTTTTATGAATTCCACAAAAGTAAAGCGTTCTTTTCGTGTATTTTGTGATGTCTTGAAACCATGAATTGCCTGTTTTGAATTCGGCGTTTCCGAACTTGTAGTTTTGTTCATGTCTATGACATGAATAGTAAACCGTGACAGCTTTTTTGTTGCGTGTAAGCACACATTAAAGTAACCTTTTTTGTAGAAATATGAGATTTATAGTTCTAAAAGCTTAGATGCCTAACCTTACGATTAAGCGATATTTTAAAAATGGTGCATTATCTTATTTTTAGGATTGAAGGAATAAAAGCGCATCTATGTTTGATGGAGAAAGGTTTCAGCATTATAAAGCCGCCTTATATAACTAATAGTGATATTTGAAGTACATCGAAGTATGTTGCTTACTGTTTTCTAAATGAGAATATAAACCTGTTCAATTAAAATTGCAGATAAGCCAGTAAAGCTTCATCTGAGGAAAGGATGAGGATCCGCTCCGGGTACTCTAAATATCTCTGCTTTTACAAAAGCCATCTCATACAGCGTATATTAGAAGCAGACCAAGATAAAGTATCATGCTGACAGATTTCTAATTTGTAAGGTATTCCTGGAGGTAAAATTATGGACTTCTATAAATATATACCATTCATAAACAGGCTTGCTAAAATGTGTTAGTTTAGTTAGTAAGTGAGTAACATAGACCTAATTTTTGTATAATTCGAATGGATTTTAAGTTTTGGTGCAGCGTATATTCGAGATTAGTTATATACACAATTACACTTGATTTTTGTTGCATAGACGGTCAATTACGATGACTGGTGATAGATATTCAGGCAGTGGCTTTGCTGGAAACAACTTTGAGGAGTATGATGATGAAGAGTACTGTGATAGAGCAGATGATGAGGACGATGACGAAGAGGAAGATGACGATGAAGATGATTATAAAGAGGAAAATGCTCGTCAAGAAACAGAGGAACAAGCACGAATTCTGCTTGAAAAGGCTAAGGTAGTTTTTATTTTTTGTTGTTTATCTTATCACTCCATGCAGAATAATAAGTGCTCAGTATTCTTGTCTTTAGTACTAAACGGAATAAGTTGTTTCTATTTAACCAGAACTACAGATATTTGAATCTTTCGCTTACCGTGTGAACTTTTTTCAATGGACTCAGCTGTTAGTGACCGTAGAAATATGGATTAATTTTCCTTACAATATGAATACTTCGCTAAATTATATCTACTAGATTCTTCCTGGCGTTTTCATGAAGGCATGCATGTCGTTATAAATTGATGATATTTTAAAAGATTACGCGACATCTATGTTATTCTATAAATGCATATAAAAGAACTATTATTGGAAAGTACTTATGAATTTTACTGTTTCAATTTAGTTTATTTGTTAAATAAGGTAGTTTGCCAGTATGTTTGTGTTCATTCATGTGTTTTATCTGATGCGTAAATGTAAGTGTTTTTGTGGATATTTCTGAAGCAGTTTTTATATTGACCAGTTGGTTTGTAAATAGTTACCTGACTTTTTGAGTTACAAACTGAAAATGTTCAGTTCGACAGGGGAATGGATACGCACTGCTAAAGCGTCATACTAGGACGAAGCAGCTGTCTAGTACTTTCTAGTGATCAATGGTTGTCCAATTCTAACTAATTTGTTTGTCTGACTGTTTCTATTAAACCCATTCCAAGTCCAGTCCAGATATTTCTCAGCAATTTCTGTGTGTTTTTACTTTTGAAGAAAATCTTTACACTTTCCCTGAACATATTGATAGAAAAGTTGTTTGCTTATTTAAATTTTTATTGGTTTGTTTACTTCACAAATTAGACCTCAAAGGTTGTTTTTGTTGTGCGAACAAACGTTGCGTTTCATGGATCAGTGGTCGATGATTGTCCTCTTCCTGGAATGGCCGTAAGCTTCCAAGTAAGCATATTTACTTGATTTTATTTATTGAATAAACACTTATTATTTTAAAGGTTGGTAACATGTTTTGTACTGAGTTTTAAACTCTTAATCAAGAGCACGCTATAATTGTATAAGTCAGAGTTATCGTCATACCTTATTATGAATCACATATTGTTCGTTAGAATTCAACTCGCACTGATATCTAGACAAATATGACGTTGATCGTCACTCAGCGATCAAGTGATGAATACATCTCAGTTCTGCAGGAGGTTTGTTGCAGCCTGATTAGCTTAACTATTGTGGTCACAAACTGTCAAAATAGGTGACCTGTGATTGTATCCTCCAAAGAGCATCAGTTTCCTCAAAACTAAAAGTACGCCTTGACGATGACAGTTGAATACCGCAAAATTTAGGTCATGCTTGGTCTCTTGCCAACTATCCAAATCCACCTAGTATCAACAAAATCGTCCACTAGGTGTCGAGTAACTGGGACCTATGGTCTTATTACAACTTGATTAATTGCATTTAAACACAAGAGTAGACAAACATAACATTGGTCACTACTCAGAGAATAATAATTCATTCATATGTAAGACATTGAGCATATTATAAATTCAATTGACAATCACTATCGAATTTTCACAACGACATACTAAACAAATGCTCGTTCCGACATATTTTTGCTTGCTTTTCCTCTGATCTTTTTCAAATACTATAATAAATCTTGCTACACTGAAAAATGATTTTTATTCCTTTAGGTTAAAGACTTTTTGCATATTAAAGAGAAATTTAATAATGAATGGTGGATTGGTCGGTTGGTGAAAGAAGGTTGTGATGTCGGCTTTATTCCATCACCAGCCAAATTGGAAGCTATGCAAAATTTTAGCGCAAGAGGCATGAGGTAAGTGTATTGGTTTTAATCTTCATTAGCATAAAGTAGCTAACAATATGGGGGGGGGGTGTTCAGTCTTAGTAACTATAGTATACGCCTTGTTATGTTTTTAACCTGTGTTTACTGTTTGTATCAAATATTGTATGCTCTAAACAAATATTTGTGGCAGTGTAAAAATATAAAAAAAGCGTTAACTAATTTTATGAAAATAGAAAGATTAACACTATAATTTGGTGAGTTAGTTGAAGTTACCTGAGGTTGTTCACAACATTTTCAATACTCATTGTGTTGTATCCACTACCATCGGCCCTTTTACTGTTTATTTAGTGAATTAGTGTTGTAATCATCAATAAAGAATTCATTCTAAGCTGCAGGACTTATGTACAACTGATTTCTACAATTGTGTCAATGTAGTACAGACCAAAATCAAGATACAATTATTGTGATGTCTTAGACTTGTAATAAAATCTCCAGCGAAAATTATGCTCTAATATGAACAATTGAGGCGTTAAATGACCAAAATTACTGGATATGATACTCAGTGAACATTGGGAGCATTATGGATAACCTCAACTTTTATAGAACAACAACTTTAATTATCGAATTTTTTACGTTAGTATAAACTAGTTTTTAACCACCTTTATCCAGCGTGCATACTTCTCAGAAACAAATAGAAACACAGTTTTAAATTGTATTTATAGTGCGATTTCAATAAATCGTTGGATAGTCTATGGTTACTTTCAGTTTATTTGGTTTCTTATTTATCTCACTTGATTTTATCTGTGATTTTGGTGTTGTTTATTTTTCGTTTTTTCTGTTTAGCAAAAGTTCTACTGGTAATTTTGATAATCCACGAACTGGGAATTCAAGACCATCAACACCACCGGGTAATTCTTGATTTACTAGTGTTGAGTTCTCCGAGCTTTTACATTGTGGAACTTTCCGTTTTAGACATATCTTTAGAAATGGACCTCGAATTAAAGAGCTTATGTGGTGTCTGTTCATAATGTAACACCACACTGAACTTTCAGATTCGAATTATTTTAAATAAGATTTTATTTAATATAAATCACCAACTGTTAATTAAGTATAGTTAGATTTATTTTCATTTCTTGAAAGTATATATTATGTAGAATTACGTGAGTAGAGATTAGTCAAGATGAGGCACAAATACGTATCATACCACGTTTCCACGTTCCACATCAATGTCAGTGAGAGATATACACAAGTTGAAGAGCAAACGAAGTCTAAACTGTAATGTTGATGTTATCGAAAGACTTAAAATTATAAATTAAGTCTTTAATCAATAAGAGAGAAGCATGAAGTAATATTATAACTTAAGATTTAGCAGTAATAAAGGACTATTAAATTTGCCCCATTGTTACGTATTTTGATAAACATAACTTCAGTTTTCTAACTACTGGGAAATTTTTATATTTCGACATGAATTGTTTTCATAGTTAATGATTTCATGGAATTATTTCAAGTCTTTGTTTGGTCTCACTTATCGTCTTTTTATTATCCTTTGTAATGCAAAATGGCATTATATATCAGAGTAGGTTATTAGTGATCATTTGTAACACATATCTTAGCCACATTGGTTAACATTTCTCAGTGGGTAGAGAGCATTTACTGATATTATTATTGATCTTCTTTCCCAGTGTCTGTATAGTAATCGATTTGCTTAACAAACAATATCACACCAAATGGTGGAATTCAACTAATAATGTTTACTTATATTGTAACTAATTCTTGAAAAATCTCAAATGTATTCACTTGACTTACAACTTACATAAATTATAATGTATTGCATGTATAAAGAATAAAATAGTTATATGAAAAGTGCATTGATTTATATTTGTTTTTTCTTGATTTCATTTTCTTAACGGAAAGTCTAAGAAATCTAATAAGTAGCTTATGTTTAAGCCTATTAGATTAAGAAGATTTGTCCATATTTTTGTTAGATGTTACATGCTAGTGGCAGTCCAAAGTTAACAGACTGCACACTTAAGTTTCAGATCATTTATATGAGAGTAGACAGTTGTCCACGCGTTTATTGAAAAAAATAAAGTTACGTTAGTAACGTCAGGAGAACAGATCAATGAGAAACACCGATGAATAGTTCAGTCAGTTAGTACTTGTCTTTTATTTTCATGCTATTCAACCGCTAACCGAGTTAAACTTTGAGATTGTCCAGAAACTTGACGTTGATAACGATGATAACTAAAATACATATTTTGTTTTTTTTTGACTGTAGCTGATGGGGACACGATCAATAGAAGTTATGACGAAGATGGCAATCCTAGACGGGAAGCATCAGCTGGTAAAGCTTCAGTGAGTGCAAGAGGTGGTCGTAAGCCATTTTTTAAGAAAGTAAGTAAAGTATCTTTATATGACTAGGTATTGTTTAAAACTGTTAGTCATGATTGATTGTTTTGTAGCAATTGTACCTATTTAATTTCTGGTTCTGTTGCCTAAGCTTAATCGACTCATATTCAAGTAACCTTGTCAACTAACTGTTGAAAGTGATTTTTTAAATAGTGTATAACTACCACTATCACTTTGGCGCATATAAAAAAGAAAGTCACATTTCTTAGATTTCTGGATTTTTGTTGTTTCTAACATCTATGATCATTATTGGTGAGCACTATTGAGAAGTCTTATAATAAGTCGAAATAAATATTAATGGCTCTATGGTTTTCAGCAGTTAAATGGATAAAACCAGTCTTTCATGTAATTTACTGAAATGAAAATTGACGATAAAGATATATTTTTCTCTAAGATCCGAGCATTGTCAGAGTATTTTCTCCTTCATACGAAACAGTTGTAGCATTGATACACTTCAAATGATATATAATAATTACATCTGATACAAATATAATAGATATTGCTAATGATGAAACGAAACAATGGAATAGTCAATTCTGGTATGATTTGAATGCTAAAGTGAAATATACGAAATTTATTGTGTTAAAGTTTTTCACAATTCAACTGTTCTCAAAACAATAACATTTCAACTTTTATACACTGAACATTCGTTATTTTGTTTATTTACATTTTACGCATAAGGAAATGAATTGATTAGTTTATATTTATGGTCATGGGTTATGGAACTAAATTATTTTCGTCTCTACTATTTACAGTGTGTTCTGGAATATTTAGAAGAGAAACGATTATACAATACATAACCTTTGTTGCGTCACATCACAAACTGACCTTAGCTGAACAGTCCTTGAAAACGGGACAGTTGTATCTTAGTTGTATCTTAGTAGTGCATGTCCATGTCTCCATTATACATCGGACCCAGGTTTTTCATATCATATGGAAATTGTTTAACCCTTAAACCACTAAGTCTATGCCTAATAATTCACATTTCTGACTTTAGTCGATTCGCAATATTATGCAATCAAAATCTTGTCACAATTTGTCTTAACTTCCTCCCTTCTAAATGGTTTTATTCCACTAGTCATGTATTTTCACTGGAAATCTCTGATTTTGAGATGTCCGAAACGAGTACCCAACGATTGGTTAGTGAGAACGTAGACAGATAGGTGACGAATCACATTTGAGTAAATGATAGACTGAAAAGTTTATATTCCTCTGTCCTGCTTTTCTCATTAGTTCCACTACATCTTTTCGCGCAATTGGTGTTAATATGCTATCGTGTATTTCTTATCTGGCGCTTAATCAATAGTCCGTATATTGTGCCTGAAGTGATCGATGTAGTTTGCCATATATACCTGTCTGTCTAGTTCGCGTAGACCCAAGTTGTCTAGGAAAATACCTCCCCCCCAACGGAAAACAACAATTTGCCGTTTACGTATATAAGAATTACATTTCGATATTAGTGACTAGTAAGCACAATATAATATATATATTTTTGAACTTTAACCTCAACTCATTAAAGATTCACAACTTCAACGAATGTTCATGGTTGTTGTTAAGCAGTCTGGTATAAACAACATTATTTAGTCGATTAACGCTCGCTATCATAATAACTAATGAAAATACATATAATCTTATATAGGCAACTGAAAAGGAATTTTAAAATCAAGTGAATTTATGATGATTTTTTTTAAATGTTCAGCTCATTCTACTAGGACTCAATAACAGAAGGACATATCTAATCATATTTTATTCAGATTCTGGCATTTTATTAATGAAAATATAAAGTCGACAATATATTTTTAAAGAATGACGTATATACCTAAAAGTAAAGACAATGATACCAATGCAAACGACTTAAAATATGATTTTTTGATTGCATATTCAGAGAATAACTTTTTTATTATCAAAATATATATTTATATTTAGTCTCTAGTCTACTATACATCAGTTCAAAGTTTCTGTAAAACTATCTATCTTTTCTTGGGACTTTATACACCTAGTATATTATGCTTACAAAAGTATCGATAGAACAATTAATCCTATTTTCTTTATGAAGAAAATGGTGAAGATAAGTGGTATTGTTGGATTTGATTATTTTCTATCTTTAGCGTTGTATGATGTATTATTTTAATGAAAATATTAGATGTTAACGTAAACTAATTTAGTGGAATAATGATTATTCTACCACAGATGTCTACCTCAGTAAAGTCGTTTCGAATGATGATGAAAGCTCCTCAATTTAACTATCCAGTTCAAGGAAGGCAGTATAACCAAAACCATCCTCCTAAGCTACACATCTTCACCACCATCTCAAAACTGTATCACTTTTAGTGATTCGTTATTAAGTATTTACGCTTGATCATGTTCCTATATACTGACATTCAGTGAAAAATAATAGAACATGCGGATTGATTTTCGTCTGGATTTGAATTTTAATGTTATTTACAGTTTTGAAAACAAATAAGTGTTTCAAATGTTGTTTTCTGATAGTTTGCTTTATATGTATATTTTTATATGAATCGCTTCAGTTATTTTGATTAGATCATGTGATCTTTTAGTGTGGTGTATTCATACATTTCTTTTTGAAATTATAGAGTGATAACTTGCCTCCGTACGATGTTGTCCCATCTATGCGTCCTGTAGTTCTAATTGGTCCATCGTTAAAAGGTTATGAAGTGACTGATATGATGCAGAAAGCCTTATTCGACTTTTTGAAACGACGTTTTGAAGGAAGGTGAGGCTTTGCTTTTCACAAAAGTAGTGAATATTCCATTTTTCGTAATAGACTTTGAGAGTTTATAATGCGACTATTATTAGGAATACATGATTTCTTACATTTTATCTAGCAGATTTATTGTTTTCAATTAGTTCTACCCACTAATACACATGTATTTAGTGCATGTCATGAATATCATTTCAGCAGATTGAAATGTGATCTGATTGCCGATTATGTTTTATTGTCTCTTGACTATGAATTGCGCTTCGAGTTAAAATTTATTTAACTACTTTAGTTTAACAATATATAAATTGTTCTTTGTTGGATTACTTTTATCTTCTTGTTTCCTTGCTCAGTAAACTAAACTCAAATACTGTGAAGCAGTTTACATATCACGAACTGACTGAGTTAGAAATGTCAACCATCGGGGGCTAGCTTAGTAGTTCAATGTTGAAGCGTTCGCCGCGGATCCAGAAGGTCCTTGGTCCCTTCCCTGGTAGGGCCTGGGATGAGCACTATTGAAGAGTACCATATTAGCATGAAACAGCTATCTAGTTCTTCCTGGTTTTCAGTGGTTGTCTTAATTCAAACCAATTCGTGATACCAAATTAACAATTTATTTGTTTTAGATAATCTGCAATTCATATAACAGGGTGAAGGAAAATAATTTGCATAACTTTTCCTATTTAGTATTAGTATAGTCCTTTTAAAACGCCTGTTTGTTACTCAAACTTTTTACATCCTATAGCGACTTTAGTTAGGCAACCAATGAAAATCAAGAAACGCTATGTAATCGTTTAACTATGTGTTGTTCAATTCAAATAAGACAATGATGTAAAAACTTCAAATTCAACAATCTTCACGGTCTCCTATAACAAATACTCGTGAATTTAAGTAGCATTTGTAAAAACAAAATCTATTGCAACTCAAGCGTTTTTCAAAATAGGTTACATTTTTAAAATTATAATTGATGAACTATTCGACACTATGCATATTTCTTCCAAAAGTATGCTGTATATTACCATTACATTGTTCACACTTGGCTAAAATCACTTCATGGTTCTGACTTTATTTAATTTTATTTTGATTAAAAGTTTAATTGAGGTAATAACTCCAGATGAAGATCCTGGACATAGGTCTGCTCCCTAGTAGCAACTTATCGATATTCCAGAAAGATCTTCGGATAAAATTAAACTATGAACATTCGGATTTTGCTATTAGCATCAGTGTTATTATTACTCAACGACGCAATGAGATTCAACCACTCATATGTTTTGGCTTCAGTTAATTCTTTGAATAATCATTGAAATGAGTTATTTTAGTTACAGTAATGAGTAAGGGTATTCTACAAACTGTTAATTATTACTACGTAAAAGTAAGCAGTTTTGCACAGACAACGACTAACACTTTTAGCTAGTAAATGTGACCATCTGAACTGTTAATTAAACATATACACTAATTGTAATACTAAAATGTAATCCAAACTTGACTTCACGAATTGGTCTGAGTTAAACAACCATTAGAAACCAGGAAGCACTTGATAACCGTTTTGTTCTAATATAGGACTTTTCACCAGTTCGCATCCATGATCTACCAGGATATCAACTTCAAATTCAACAATCTCCACAGCATCCATTTACAAAATACGAATTGAACGTCCTCTCAATTTCTACTGATAGAAATACGCCTTATGTATAATCTGCCCAAATAAGTTAAATTTGACTATTATCCATGTGTACCTACGACTGTGCGCTTGGTCACTTAGTACGCATTGATGAATGCAGTTTTACTAGCTGTTCTCAAAACAGAAAAAGTCATAGCAAATAGGTTTGAATATACAGTTAGGTAATAGTTTCGACTTAGAACTTCTCCATGAAAGTCGGCTTCATTTACATTCGAACTTCATTCTGTTTTTGCTTCAGAATAATTATAACTAGAGTGACAGCTGACATATCTTTGGCTAAACGATCTTTGCTTAACAACCCTACAAGAAGAGCCATAATGGATAAATCTTCTGCAAGGAACCAGTCACTAGGTAAGTAATGCTAAATAACAATTACCAAGAATTTTTTTCATATCACTGTTCCATTAGTAGCAGACTTTTCTTTTTTGTCAACTAAAAACTTTCCAAAGTAAATTTATGCTAACACTGATCAGTAGGTACTATTGAATTATTTGTGCTATTTTCAGTGAGCGCTCGTATCGAATACTTAATTTTTTTAACTTACATATACACATTGTTCATAAGTGTCAATAATTACCAAAAATCAGGTAAATACTATTTAGTCTCAACAGCCTAGCACTTCATTATTTCTGGTCAGTTACCTTTATAAAAGAATAACAAACTGAATTTCTATACTGTGATAGGTTCTGGTGAGTAAACTTTTAACGAAAACAGTGGGAATGACTATTATACTCTTCATTTCTCAACATTATTTACTTATTCGGAATACATTTATATAATGGCGTTAGAAAGGGTGGATATGATCGATTCGTATGACCAAGCGGTTGATGCAACCTTGCACGCACGAAGTCAAAATAGCGAGCGCCAGTGAAAGTTTCTAGCTGATCATTGCACGTCTACCCAATGCCTAATTAGTCCCAAGCTGGAAATAGAGAACACAAATTGTTGAACTAACCAGACAGAATCATACTGTATTTCATACAATCCTTTATATATACATAGAATCAGACCACACCGTCAACCAATTAGGAAACTAACATTTATACAAAATAGGTGTAATAGTGAATGTGAACTGGAGTAACGTATACACAATCATTTGACCGTACTTCATAAATGCGAATTGATATACTAATAGTTAATGTGTTAAATGAGAGGATAGAGCAACGGCAACATGATAATAATAGGAACAATATGCTCATTTGTATAAAGTCAAAAATAATGAAATAGTTTACAGAAAAAAACGGTTCTCGAAGATAATCAGTCTTCTTTAGGTGCCCGGCATATCATTTTGTAACTAAAGAAAACAATGAATGCAATATTAATTAAACTAATTATGTTGAGTAACTACGAGATCTCTGTGTTACGTGCACAATAGCATGTGCTAGTTTGAATTACGGAAGCATATATACTTAAACAAATAGAGTACTTGATATCCAAGTAACTCAAGTCAGTTCTGAACTACGTGTTTAGATGTTTCAAGTGAATTAAACCTATTATACAACAAAAGTAAATACTTGTTACTGACTGAGGAACTGAGATGAAATTTGTCAGGGCAATTTATGGAACTCTTATGACTCATAAATCAAATCTGATTTATTATGATAGATTCTATTCCCCAGCCATCGATATTTGACCAATAAACCAAGAGAGATAAGCATTGAGAGAGTCCTTAACTTATACTATCAATTATCTTGTTTGTAGGAATTGTGAGTTATGCATGGAATTATTAAGTATAAGTTTTTAAACCATTCATTAGATATGCGATGCACAATAAATGGTGATTGGGTGGTGATCAGTATAGTGTTCCTCTAGACTGTTATAGTACTAGCCTAAATCCTATCAATCAAGTTGAAATGTGGCTGCTAGTCGAAGTAACTCGACATTACGTTCGATTTCCAGATAAATTATCTTATTTAGATCTAGTTTTAAGTCATTGTACTCAATCATTGGATTTCATAATAATGGTTTCACAAGTTATCCGTTTAATAAGATTTTGTTCGACGTACTGAAGAAGGGATATGTTTTAAACAAACAGTCTACTTTAATCGGTATTCTGTTGACATATTGGATTTGTCTAACATGCAGTTAACTTTGTTATTGGATATTTACTTGCATTACTTAAATATTCTTCCATGTTTGTTCTATCGTTTTTATTTTTAACTATAGAGGTTCAACAGGAAATAGAACGAATATTCGATTTAGCTCGTACACAACAACTTGTTGTACTCGACTGCGATACAATTAATCATCCAAGTCAATTATCTAAAACATCACTTGCACCAATTACAGTTTATTTAAAAATAAGTTCAACAAAAGTACTTCAACGTCTCATTAAAACACGTGGTAAATCTCAAGCACGAAATATGAATGTTCAGATGGTTGCAGCTGAAAAGCTTTTACAGTGCACTAATGTACGTTTTTGAAAGACTTTTGAATTTAAAATATCATTCCCGGCTAAATATCGGTCTTTTTATTATTTTAAGGTGTTCAGTTTACGACTAAAGTTATTTGCAACTTCGTCACATTCGTTTATTGTGTTGTATTCAGTATAGTTAATCCATTTTTTCGTTCATTTAATGGATGAATGTTGGATATTGGAGTTTAAATTTTTTGGATGTTGAGTTGGAAACTGCATGGTTATCGCCAACTATGGTCATATTTATACATTGTTCTGAACCATGCTAGCTAGTGCTCTCTTATGCTCCTCGATAAATAACCAATATACTTGTTTCTAAGAGAACAAATGAATA
Source organism: Schistosoma mekongi (assembly GCA_034768735.1). Lineage (NCBI taxonomy): Eukaryota > Metazoa > Platyhelminthes > Trematoda > Strigeidida > Schistosomatidae > Schistosoma > Schistosoma mekongi. The sequence goes on from CM068306.1 coordinate 35,886,616, forward strand.
AATGCATATTGAATGGATCAAACGAGCTGACTTATCCTATGTAAAAGCGAACACCAATGGCCAGATAGTGTAGGATACTCATAGTGAAGCTGCACAAGCTCAACATTATACCTTGCTAAGAATGTTATTTGGTTACTGTATACACCTACCGATTCACTTATCTTCAAATGCTTGTTTAAGGTCTTACTGTCTTAAAAAATTTTCGGGATGTTTTTTTTCCTAGATATTGTAAAAATTCAAGTAAACTTTTTAATCATATCAGTGTACATTTTTCTCCGGTATCTGTTATATTACTGAATTTTCAAACAGCGACATATAATTTTAAATATTAGGGATTGTTTTTACACGATTTTGAAACAATTTCTAAATACTCTCTCACTAGCTCTTTGAGTAGAAACGTTTACATATTATGCTAACCTATTTTGGAGAGCTACCGAGACCTAATTTAATGAAGTTATTTGCAATTTTTCTATTGTTGAGTAATGTGATGATGAGTACCGTTTCGAGATTCATTAAACAGCTCTCCATAACGAATTTTCTTTAAACTGTTTTTTGTTCGATCTTTCTATAAAAATAAGTTTATATTGATTGATTACTGAATATTGAAAGGATAGGATATTTACATGGGGCTTTATATAACTGACTATATTCTGTCGATCAAATGGAAAAAACGACCGCTAGTTTAAGTGACTTAGTATCGCTTGGACTATGCGGCGATGTAATGTAGCACGAAATGTTGGTCCAAAGTTCATTGTTAACTAACCCTTAACTACCTTCCTTCACATAGTAAATTTATTTTGTTTCGCCAAATTTTATTAATTCATGATCTGGATTATGCAATTTTGGTTTAAAGTATATTGACAATTTTTAGAAAAGTGTTTTCATTCAATCGACACAATCTGGATTTGGTTTTTAATGGAGATGTCGGCGAACGTTTCCGTCATAGGTGTGAACAACTTTTTACTTTATAATTCCAAGATTATTTAAATGGTTACATTGGAGTTCAGGGGATTTATAGAAAATATCACGCAACCATTAATAATTCAGATTAAATCAATGAAAGTAAGAATGGAGAATAGGTCATTCATTTCCAAAGCTTACTGGAGTTTACCATGAGTGCTGTTTAGCTGAAATTAATTTCGGTCTAATTTGAGTCTTTTGTTTTTTGTTTAGAAACTATTGGTACTACAATATATCAAGTAAAATTCAAAATAAGTAGAATAACTTGACTTAATATGAGCTTTAAATAATATTTTCTCTCTAATTTTGTTTAGGACCAATTCGATGTGATTTTAGAAGAAAACCAACTTCCTGATGCTTGTGAACATTTAGCTGAATATTTGGAGGCTTATTGGAGAGCGAGTCATCCAACGGGTAAAGTTACGAAAGCTGAACGTATTCTTGGCATTGGCACAGGTGTTAATTCAAGTCAAGCTATCGATAATGAAGTGACACATGGTGGAATGCATCGACGTCAAAGTAATGCATTTAAAAATGAGAAAAGAAAAGTTAGAAATGATCAGGATTATAGTGGATCTCGAGATTATTCGAATTCAGTCTCGTCACCCATACGAAGTTCTACTGAATTGGAAAATAATAGACGTTATATGGATGAACAGGACTTACATTCCGATGGTAGGTACATTTGTGAATTCGTTCAGTCATGGGCAACATAGAACCTGATACATATGTGTATTGGTCCAAGTTGCCACACCCTATTAACACAACAAAATAAAATTCAAAGTAGCAGAAGTAGTAGTTACATCAATAGTAGTAAGAGAATGGGCATCAGGAAAATGATTCAGATGGGAGAAAATAGCTCATTGATAGAATAATATAAAATAATTTTATGCTCATGATTTAAAGGACGATAAGGCAAATGCACCTCCACCACAATGGTCGATTCTGAGCCATATCACTCTAAGTCTCCAACTATTTGTTATAACAATCACTTGGTCCCAAATCAAGTAGTCTAAACCTAACAAATCGGCTTAGACCAACAGTTAATGACCTCATAGATGGATACTACTTTTGGTTTGGCCACCACTAGCTTTCTTCTATCTTATGTACCAGTCATCATCACAATCATGGATGATATAGGCTTCTCAACAAGTTGGTGGATAATCCACTACTGTATTTAATATGTTCTCAGTGCACAGTAGTCGCATATATCATAATAGTAGTTTTTTAAATTACCTATACAACAGTATTCCTTATTTGACCTTAATAAACAAATCAAGTTATTATAACTGCATATGGATCCTATAGTTAGGTTTGATCTCATACAGTAGGTCAGTTTCACTCTGAATTGTTAAATGACAATATTTCTAGTTGTAAAACTAAATGACTGTGATTTAATTACCACCGAAAACAGTTTTTCGATTAAAATTGTTATTACGCCTTGCTGATGAATGTCAATTAGATGAAGCCAGGAGCCAAGTTTCTCAACGACTGAATTCAACTTGTGAACATAAAATTATAATAGTATTAACAGTACAATCTGTATTGCTTCTTCGTATATGCTATTTACAAAAATTTAATATTCCTGTCAAGATTAAAAATATATTTGTTACACTGCGTTCTGCTAGCTGAATGTTTTAATTTCTGCACCTTGATCGTCATTCTGGACGACTTCATGGAGACGAACTGTTAATAGAAGTGAGCTATGAGAATTTCTCCACATTTGACTAGCAGCTTGTTCTGTCGACCTTGGATTTGATTGTTGTTGTTAATATTTTTGTCATTTTTTCGTGAATTTATTTTGATTCCTTCCATCTCGATGTGATATATAGCTTTGTAGTTGATTGTAATCTCTCTAAGTTGTCGATAAATCGGTTCAGTTTCAGTATGTTTATTGATTACCAGTTGACCTGAGTACCAAGCTGCTAAACAATCCATGGTCTTCTTTATGTTTCCTCTATTTAAATTCACATATTCTTAGTCAAACGTGTGTTCACAATTGCCTACATGTATTGATACAGGTGAAGATATATCATGGAGTGTAAAAGGCTATTTCATGTTCATCAAGACAAATATAAGGGGATCAGCTTTTTTTTTCGATGACATCACAGTTTCAGCAGCTTGTTTTATACCTAATGTTCAGCTTGCCATTTGGTTTGCATGGAATTGATTGAAGTGATTTTATTGGTTTGTTAACGATACTTACTCCTAATAACCTTAATGATCTGATAGTTATTTCTGATAAATCTTTCATACATAGTAGGATAATCTATTTATTATTGATTTTGTGGTAAGAATGGTAGCTATTCAACTTCTTTTCAAACATAAACTTTATGTCATCATAGATGTTGTTGATCAAACTATACGCGCTTCTTGACTCGTTCTTTAACAAGGTAGGTTCACTCATTAAAAATACTCCATCTTGCTTTCGTAATAAGTCCTGATATCGGCGATCCCATTTATACTTCTTTTGTCTGTTTATATACTTAGTTATTGGGTTGAAAGTTTGTTGTTAAGCCTACACAATCAAAATATTATTATCTGTGACTAGAATTAAAGACTACATCGAACTATTGAGGCGACATATGAGTCTGGTCGAGATACTCATACTACTGAACGAGCATAAGAACACTTTGAAACGTTTCATGATCCACAATTAACTAGCAAGGTTATCGAACAGACGAGTTACCCAAAGATCCAGTAATCAGAATTTAGTCGAGCATGCATGTATCAGAGGATATCACTATTGAAGTCATTGCAACTATCATATTAAATGAGGCTTAGAATGTATTCGTTTATAAATTATAATATAAAGCGATTTGTTCAAATTGACAATTATGAACTACTCTATACTTCTTTTAAAATCTTTTTATTTGATGAGCAGATGACTATCATTACCGGCCACATAACGAAACACGAACAGTTTGGAGCAGTGCCGAAAAAAATATTTATTCTCCTTCTCATGAATATCGTCTGTCTCCTAATAAGGTAAAATTATTTATTACAATTTCTCACCTAATAATAATATTATATCAGAAAACATTTATACTCGTTAATATGAATGCATATGTGAATAAATAACTAATATATTTTATATAATATACCAAAATGATTCATGAAATGACTGATTACTGATGCGTCTCGTGTAAGTAAACTTTGGTCGACTAAGTTGCGAAGGTGGTGAAATATTTATTAGTCGAGTATATAATAAATTATTTTTGGCTCCACTTCTCGTAAATCAATCATATTGCTGCCTTGTTTTATTGTATTACTTACATATAAAAATTAGCAAAACCTATTTATGTCGTATCATAAAATTCGCATTATTATATTTGTTTGTCACAGATTGATCTTGATTTGGTACCACTGATAATTAGGGGTCACTAGATAGCTATTCTACCTTAGTACGAGACTTTCCATCAGTGCGCACCCCACCACAACCACGCCGGAACTTGAAACGCAGGACGATTAGTTCTCATAACAAGTGCTTAATTATCAGTCACCTTTGAGCTAGAATTCAGTAGTACGATTCTTACTTCAATCTCCAAATAAGCATCTAAATTTAATCATATTAATAGGTTTAATTGTTGTCTAGTAGATTCTGTAGTAGAATGTTGGTCTAAAACAATTTAAACTGTTGGGTTTATCAAATTGACCATGGTGCAAAAATGATTGATACCAAATTGTTTCATGAAGTTTACAAAGATCAACTATTACCTAATATCCTACCCCTTTATAGTTAACATTGATTTAATATACTTTATTCATTTGTGATGGCTTGTATTATCCATTTGTTTATAATCACTACTTCAGTCAATTCTCAATATTGGTCACCTTCATTCATTGTCATTGATGAGTAACTAACCGACATCCAATATGGTTGTATCCCTTCACTAAAAATCCTAGAATTACGTATGGCAGTTGGTCATTAGTATGTTAATAACACAAGTGAAGTTGAAAATGTAAGCCACTGAATCATAATTCAGAAGCTTAGAGGTTTAGTGCTCACTACAAGGCCTGTTGGTCCTGGATTTAATCTTTGGAAGAATCATGAATGCGCATTGTCTCATACTAAGAGAAAACAGCTGTTCAGAACAGTTTACTTTTATGCATTATTTTTGAATATGATTTACTTTATAAAATGTCTTAATGATTGCGTGATTGTTTCATGTAATTAGACATTCCAACATGACAGACACATCGTAGAATCTAACAGAATTAATCCTGTATCTGTTTCAACTAACATCGCGTATAATCATTCACATTATAATGCTGAGAAATCCGACTCGCCAATGGAGAACGAGGTATGAATGTTAACATTTATTTATGATTATATCATTCTTTTTTCATTTGTTCTTGTTTACCATTCTTACTGTTCCTATAGTATACTTCTAAGTTTCTGTGAAAGTTTTGTTATTTTAGTATTGTAAATTCAGTCTAGTAAAAGAGAATATACGAATAGTTTAGTACTTTGTTAATATTATTATGCTTGTGATAAATTAGAGTTATGTATCTTCAACAGATTTTGAGCATTTCAGTCTTTGAAAAAATAATACCGACTATATCAATAGTGGGGGGGTTGACGAGAACATTCATTTGCATTTGAACAAATAGTTTCAGAACATTTGGCTACTGAGTATATAGAAGCCATTTAAAACAAGTTATATTTAAAGCTCGAGTAAGTCTGGAGTCAGAAATCTTGGATCATTTACCAAGTTCATTTGTTGAGATTATTTTGACAAACGTGAATTAAATTTAAGTAGTTTTGTGGGGACTGGTTTTAATTCGTTGTTTGTTTGTATTCATCCTGTATCAGGACGAAATAACTGTCTAGTGCCACCCCCTCCCCAGAGTTTCAACAGTATCCAGCCTGGGTAAATCTGTGACGAACATGAAAAACAAATCTAACTTTAAGTGTGGTATTTTACCTTGTGAATTGATTTTCAGTGTGTCGTCACTTTACTTATCCCTGTCTGTTGTTTAGGTGGAATACTGTGAAGCTTTTACCTTCAATCTTTAGTCAGTTACAATGAATTTAACCTTAGTGTAATGTGGTTTTAGTTGAAGAATTGAATGATGTGAGTTAACTGAACTCATGTTATCACAAGTGTACCAGTTAATATACCAATTAGTTATTAGTCGTCGCGTTCGGATTGCACCACAAAATATATTTTCAAACTTGGTTATCATTACCTTTTATGCATAGAGTTTGCAAATAAAATCTATTCTGTATTGTATATTTAAAGTTTCTAACGTAGTTAACGATGACAGTATTGTATATTACTTATGTGTATTTTCTAAGTTATATATATATATATATATATATATATATATATATATATATATATATCACTTGCAAAGTTGTATGTAATGATTGACTGATACTGGCACTTTGATAATTAATAACATCAGAAGCCCTTTACCAGCGTAAGAAATCATTTATATATTGAAATTTATAACTAAATGCTAAGATTACTTATCCAATAGCAAATAGTCATTGGATTTCTTTTAAAGTAGTATATTCTGACATACTAGTAGTTCTTAGACTGTTAAAATAAATAAACTTCAATATTCTTTCTAAAGAAACCTCTTTACTTTTACTTGGGTTCATTTAAAGTTACTACTGTTTATATCACAATTGAACTTTCGGAAAATTACAGATTCTTATTTACTTGTTTTGTTTGTTTGATTTTAGCGTTTTCTTGTGAACTCAGATTATCCAAAAGGCAGAAGTCGTCAGGGTTCAATTATGATCTAGTTTAGTTAGCATAATTTTATTAATTTTCATAAATAATTATCAGTGAACTAATCTATTGGTTATACTTTACTTATATAATTTATCATTCACTGTAACATACTTTAGAGTTACATTGCATACTAATGTCCCTCCCCACCACATGTCAGTAATATTTTTTTACACTACATTTTCTCGTTGGAATATATTCACTTCAATTACTTGTTTGTCGATATGTTTTTGTTTTATGATCTTATTTACTGTCAATATCTACATTCCAAGTTAGTTTTGTTTATATATTTTTTAACTACAATGCATTATTTGTATGAACATTAAGAAGACAATTTATTTTACGGAATATATTATTTACATTATGATTTTATCATAATGTAAACTTTATATAAGCGATAATAATGATACAGTAACTAATTGAATGTTATAACTTATCATTTAAGGAAAGATCTATTTTGTTTGATGTTTCTTTTTTTTGCTTCTCATTTTTATTTAAACGTAATTTTATGAAATCACTTCCTTTCATTGATTGATTCCTTGAAATGTTTAACGGTTGAATTTTGTCTACATTCCAAATTGTAGTATAATGTCTACTTACTTACTTTACTTTATTTGCTGTATTGAATTCATTAAATTAGTAGATATTGTTGATAATTCTTATCATAATAAAGTTTAACGTATGAAAAATGTTTGAAACAGTTCTTACAGATAAGAATAATTTCCAAATCACAAGCATTAATTAATTTATACACATGGATTCAACAATTACTTACTTACTTAAGTTCTATCAAAGTCTACCTGCTATATGTATTTAGTGACTTCTTAGCTATCATCTACATATATATTAACGAAACTGTTTTATATTATTGGCATAGACCTTAGTCAGGAAAGATCAGAAGCTTAAAAGAATAAGTTTCCTGCAGCCAAATTTATTTGTGTTACATCCTGATACATTAACAAATTCATTTTTCATCAGAATTAGTCAATTACTTATTAGATTAATGGCTTCTTACTTAACGGTGAGTGCTCTCCCACTGATACACAGGTGGCTGTATGTATTGGTTGTAATAGTACGAATTATATTTCTACGAATTAATGTCACTCGTCTCAAATGATTGAATTGCTACAACAAGTATTTAGAATAAGTAGTATGTTTATTGTAAAGGCTAGTGTGGTCCTTAATTTACACATTTTGCAGTAGCAGCTTTTAAAAAAATGTTCATTCAAAATTTAACATAATTCATTCGGTTTGACAGGTGATGATGCCATGTAATCTAGAATTGAACACCAAATGGTGAGCCATAGTATTTGTGTATCAAAAGGTAATAATAAATCCTTAAATTCAAGGTTATTTAACTTGGCATTAAGTTTCTCAACTAACTGGATAGCCAAAGTCAAACAAAAGTAGGTTATTTAGTTGATATGTTGGTTTGTTTGTAATAATAAAGTCATCTGTAAAGGAGACTAAAATAAAGCAACTCCTGCCTTTAACACAGATGTGATATGCTTGACGTTTACTATAAACTTATGTTTCATCAATTCTAATATCACTTTCAAGTCGTGCAAGCCAAATAACGGATGACAAATCACATCGTCGCAAACAGGCTTTGCAACTTTAGAGTATAGATATTATAGAGTAAATTCAGTTAAGGTAGCAGTGCTTTAGAACAGTGGTGATTATACGTTGCAGGCAGTGTGTGAATACGTTACGTAAGGAAAAAAATCTAGAGCTCATAGAGCTGTAACAAGTCTTAGTTTCACTTTAATCTTACCTGATATGAATTAAAAAAGTCAATAAACTCTAGCATTTTAGGCTAGCTATTTGGACTAAACACATTTATACTAGTACACTGGCAGACTAATAACGTCAGCAAGATAGTTGCGTTGCTAAAACTAGAGACTATCATGCTCTCAAGACATTAAGAGAGATGTAAGACTCGGTTGTTGTCAAGTGAGCTCGTCGGGTGGGTTCAATCTGTCTTGGATGTAAGCCTTCACAATGCTGGTTATCCTTATCCCAGTAGTTAGATCAACATGAACACTTGTGAAGGAAAAAGTACATTATCCAATCAACAAAAGTACTTAGTAATACAACGTTTACAATAAAACGCTAATTTGCTGAAATGATGAGATATAAACGCGTCTAAAACATTAAGTCAAAATGCGATTTTCTATTATTCTGAGTGTATATTAGGTGTTGTTTCATCACGAAAGCGCTAAGACCAATATAAGTAAAATTTGTGGACGTCCAACAACAGACGACAAATCGATCAAGCAACATCCAATGTTGTTACTGTGCCAGCTTCCTTGACAATTGTCCATAATCGACAAAATTGTCTTACACCGTTCTCCTTTATGTAGAATCCGCAGATTTATGGGGCACTTTGATAGGTATTTTAGTTAAGTCTCTATTTAATATTCAGAGACATCTAATTTCTCATATACCATATGACTCCATACACGAATGCACTAGACATAACACATGAATAATGAGACATCAATAACGAAGAATTGGACCAAGAAAAATTTCGAATTGTTTATAAACCGCAAACAACCATGAATGAAGTAGACAGCTAATTCCCCATATATATTCAAACATGGAAGCCAACATAGAAGTGTGTAATATAAAAGCTGTTATATTAAGAGGTAGTTAGAGCTGCCGCAGTAATGGCATACTTTAGTGAAACAACCTGACAAAAGCCTCTAGCAGAATTCCCGTGACCCAGTATTGGGTAGGCTCAGAAAACCCCTCGAGACAAGCTCAATATGACATAAAGATCAATAGGAAATATTGTGTCCAATCAGAACGCAGATAGTTATTTTTATCCGAAACTTCTAGACACAGAGAAGTCACGTGCTATGTCTGTGATTGGTCAATTATCTCAGCACTACTGTGTTAGAAGGTTACAGAATTCTCTAGAAGCCTAAAGGACATTTAGGATAATATATATATCCTAATTTTCTGTACATAACTGAACTCTTGCAGTAAAGTGTTTTTTCTAGTATTTCCTGTCTTCTCTTTCGTGTTCCTGTTGACGAGTAGTTTCAACCTGGGGGTCAAATCATAGCTTAGAAGTCGAAGCGTGAGGTCAACCTAAGCAGATAACAATTTACGGCGGAGATCTTTGCGGTCGATAAAAGATTTAAACACCCAAAAGGATGTTACTGTAAACACAACGACGACAAGCTTCGGATATCTTAAATATTTTTGCAAACTCTTGCAAGCGAGAATGTTAGTAAAACATTTTTATGTAAAAGAGATTCCGGATTCAAATAATTTTGTGTAGTATTTTCCCACATTACAACTGACGAACAAATCCTAGATGTTGAAAAATCAGATCATAATGGGGAATTGTTTTAGGCTTAAACTTTTGGTAATTCATCATGACAAATGTGTATTTTAACCGGTTCCTAACTAAAGTTTGAATATTGCGGAAACCATAAAAAGACAGAATTTAAACAATACGCTTGTGTTTACTCTTCAGGTATTAGGTTTTTCTACAGCTAAATGGTTTATCAAACAGTAAACTTACCCTTGCTAAATAAAAACGCAAAATAATCAACATTGCCGTTTGGGGATGTAAAGCTACAACGTTGTCAAAATGGAAAAATCGAGCAGGTCTGTTCGTTACTCCTGACGTTTATTTTCTACGGTCTAGCTTCTTATCACTTACATTCAGTCAGGACTTCTACCTTTACGTCTTTGACATCTGATTTTTCTTACCTGACCAAAGAAGACACAAGTACCAACAATACTATATCCAAGACTACTGAATACACTAATGCTAAGTCGTTTCAAAAATCTCTGATTGTATTTCATTTTTCTCAAGTGACTGTAGGTAACTGTTCAGATGTTAGTTATTTTAATCATTAGTTAAACTCTAAGTCTTATGGGACTTTAAATGATCACTGTCTGCTTAGGTTCATATACAAACAGTCAAAAGCTACGTATGCACTGAAACAGTATAACGTTGGATAACTGGCCTAATCATTAGGCTAGCGAACCATAAGAATTTGTCACTTGTGGCATACTCATCTTGTTTATATTTATAATTTTCCATCATTAGCTTTTCGGTTGGGAGTAAACAGAAGTTCTAAGCAAACTTTAATTGATGATGCTTTGTTGATGGGTATTTTGTGACAGCTTCTGACAATGTATCATTTTGTAGTTGGCAAAACTGAAAATAGTCCCGTATAATGAAGATGAAGACAAATGCTCACAAATGTCCTCGAACGGAACATACGTGTTCATGGGGGATTTAATTAGGTACCCTAAATGTGTTGTATACTTGCACCCGGAGCCAAAGGGACAAAATATCTGACTTAAGGATCTTGGTAGAGGATCGCTCTCACGGAAAGGTAGTAAAAAAGTGGTGTGGATCCTATGCTAATTATAACAGAGTTTATCTGTACCAGGTCTGATTGAGCCACTAACCGAAGCGTAGAGAAATAATCTCATACAAAATGGATGATATCTGTACCCGACATAGCATGTCGATAGCACATCGAGTTGACACGTGCAAGGTACCCAGCTGTACTCCCAAGTTTGCACATGACCAAGTAGTTTACCGTAGTCCTAACTACCAAGGGGATAACTCTACTATGAGCTACATTTGAGAATAGAGTAAAGTTACTAGGTGCCTTGTTTCTAGGGTCTTTAACACACCAAACATGAACTGGACGGTGGTCACATCTGTAGGTTGCGGGGGTGGCTGACAGAAACTTGTTGTTAACAATTCTCCATTGTGTTTTAATACAGACCATGAACTGTCACTCCTTGATCTTGTAGTTACGTATAATCATGATGATACTGAACAACTTATGCTCCTATCCCCAATTATTAATAGAGACCACATTGGCCTACCCTTTAAGTATGATACCTATGATACTAAACATGCCATTCTGTTCAAATATGTGGCAATTAGGGACCTAGCTGTCTTAACAGAATGCTCGGTTAGCGAAAGCCATTTAAGCATGTTTTAAACTAAAAGAAATATTCCAATAAGTAACAACTCCATTCATTTTATGGTCAGATCAATGTAAGTTGCCTCATCATCCTACACGGGTTGACATTGACGCTCGAAAACTACTGGGACATAGAAAACGTCTTTGGAACTTATACAACGGTGTAAGTTGTGGTACTTTTAAGCATGAGTATCGCACGGTCAGAAACCCTTGTTAATTAATTACTAATAGGTGACAAGCATCCTACGAAAGGCAGCTTACACAGGATAAACTCACTTGTCATAAGTGGTTGTTTAACTATAATAAAAGTCGAAATGGGTGAAGTGATGGGATCTCATCATTACTGATACATGATAACTTAACTGTGTTAACTTACTCAGATATGAGCAAAAGCTGAAAAATCATCAAAATATTTCAATATAGTTTTCGCTACAGATACTAATTTTGAAGTGTTCAATAAATGTAACTGAAATAGTCGCAATAGAACTAGTTCTTACAAGTATGGAAAAAAATTTTTATTGGTTAGGCATTAAAATTCAGGCAATTCTCGAGGATCTGATGGGATGCAACCTATACTACTATCGTCACTCGCGAACAACATTTTCGATCCACTCTTGGTGTTATTCAAAAAAGTCTCTTTTTCAAGAGCAACTTCAAAGAAATTAAAAGGATGCCATAATCAATCCGTTGTCAAAGGTGGAAATAGACATCTAGCATCTTACAATAAGCCCATCAGTTAAAATTTTTGAAAAAAATAATCGTGAATGATAAATAATTCTGAAGGAGCCACAAACTTATTGACTCCAAAGCAGCATTGTTCTAAGAGGAACGTTCCCTTTCCTACGAACTTGTTACCATTGAGGGATGACTGAGCAACAGCTGTTGACAAAAAACTGTTAGTTAATTCGATATTCGCTGACTTTAGGAAAAAATTTGATCATGTGATCTGTATCAGGCTCATATAGAAACTACCAGACATCTGGAAAATAGGGCTAACTCAAAGTTGGATAAAGAATTTCCTATGGGAGCAGAGACAGAGTTCGAGTTAACAGAACACTCTTTGGATGGAAACTTGTGATAAGCTAAGTCCCTGAAGGTACCAACTTGGGGCCACTCTTATCACCACGTCAGCTGTAATCATTAGTATTATGATTTGCTTATGACGTAAGGATTTGGTAAGCAGTATGGAGTGATACTAACGAGACCGAACTTCGATCAGACTTGAGTGAATCAGCTCGATGGTCTCAGAGTAAGGGGTAAGAGATTAATTGAAGTACACTAATAAAAATTATCCACGGGAACGGCTACCAATACACTTCGCATAATGTATCACTTCTACTAGTAGAAGATTCTAAGGATTTAGGAGCAATTATAAATCAAAATTGGTTTCAAGTTTTATGGCCACTCCACAAAGGATTCCAATGTTTCGATGAAGATATGTTAGGGATTTTATATTTTATATGCGCGCGACCTCATATCGAATAGTGTATCCAGTAAGCACGTCCCTATCCTATCAAGATACTTGAACGGGTTCAAGGAGTAGGTAATAAGCTAGCAAAAGATGTTTCAAAACTCCCATACGATAAGTGTCTGAAACGCCTAAATCTTTCCCCCTTGTCTTAGTGCAAGAGGAAAAATTATATTGGCATTTAGTATGTTAAATGATGACATAAGTTATAATATGTCCTGTCTTCATGATCCCTCCATAACTAATTGTTATGACGCGAAGAAAGGAAGGAGGAGGGGATGATTTGGTTGGTGAACGCGAACACCAATAAGATGCGTGCCTAATTGAGAATGTTCAATTGACCTAAGCCCACTCACCCCCCAGGCCGACAATAGGACAACCAGAATTGAGAACAGGAAGGCTGAGAGAGCGAGAACTGAGAACGGAAAACTGAGGACGTATATTTTAATCATGCCTTTATATATACATAGAGTCAGACCACACAGTGAACCAATCAAGAATCTAACATTTGTACAGAACAGAGGGAAGAGTGGCAGTAGATGGGTACAACTTGTACTCAATTAGATAAGCGTAGTTCATAGTTAATAAACAATATACTAAGAGCAAATATACTAAACGAGAGAACCGGGCAAGGGGAACGTAACAGTCATAGAAATGAAATGTCAACTCTGTCCATAGTTATAATGATTGAAATAATCTTCTAAAGCTCAGTTCCCGAAGATTCTTCATTAGGCGCCCGGCATATCACTAATCATTTAGGAGGTTTCAAATCCGTGATGGAATGAATTCAGAGTGGGATCTCGTTATCCACACTGACTGGTCAACCACTGAAACGCGCTACCTGAACAGGTGGTAAGAGCTCCATCGGTGAATGTTTTTAAGAAGTAGGGTCTATGCTAAGAAAACCGCTGCAAAGATTTACATAGATCACCAGGCTTAATATTCTCACTACATTAGACAGAGGACTTTACTGCAGGTATCTCATATTCTCTAGAGCTCAATTTACCGTCATTATGCTCTTTAAAACCTGTCTACAACCGAATATGATACAGGGTCAGAAAATTAGGCCAGTATTTGGCCTCTTTCTATTAAACAAGTAGGGAGATATATATATAATATTTATGAGAGGATGCTTGCCATTTAAATCCCTAATTTCAAAAATCGTGGGTTAAAGATATTTAACCCCTCTGCTAAAAAGTTAAGAATTACCTTTATAAAGAAAAGCTTATAGTAACTTTAAATTTTGAGCAGACTACGACTTATGACCCTAAGATTGTCATAATAGTCGTTGTAACAACAATTCGTTTGTTGTGGTTTGTGTAAATCGTCTCAATGAAAGTTTTACATTATTGTATTCATTGCTAAAACTCACTTCTACCTTCAAAATATTTTACCGTTTCTAAATCTATGACACGACTTTATATATATATTTGATTATAAAGGTGTCAATGACCTTCAGTCGTACTCGTTTATCTGCATCAATATGGTAATTGCGTTTGGGTGACATTTTTGTCATCGTCGTCATTTGGCGCGATGCCTCCCAAAGTTGTTTCTGGGAAAGCAGCTAAAAAGTCATCTAAAGTCAAAGCCCCTAAGTCAGAAAAAAAGAAAAAGCGAAGGAGGAAAGAGAGTTATGCCATATACATATATAAGGTCTTACGACAAGTCCATCCTGACACAGGGATTTCATCGAAAGCGATGTCTATTATGAATTCATTTGTGAATGATATCTTCGAAAGGATTGCAGCAGAAGCTAGTCGTCTGGCACATTATAATAAAAAGTCCACCATAACCAGTCGTGAGGTTCAAACTGCAGTTCGGTTGCTATTACCTGGTGAGCTTGCAAAACATGCTGTTTCTGAGGGCACAAAAGCTGTTACTAAATACAGTGGATCGAAGTAAAATAGTTTCATCTCCTATGTAATGTTTTCAAGCAGCCAATAAATATACTCCCATCACCTCATCAAACTTTGACTTTAGCAGTTTTACTTAGATGAATTCCAAGGCAATTAGTTCGAAGTTAGGGTGTGGAGTACATTTTATCGTATAATGCATTAGGTTTCGAAAGTAACTTAGGGCCTCTAATGATTATATAGCTTGTCTGTAGAGACCTGACTAGGTGGTTGTGTCATTTTGGTGTGGAAAGGATTCTTTGTAGTAGCACGTCTCAGTACCCGTTTAGTGCGATGCTGTACCTATATTTCCATGTTTTTTTAACGACGGTTCGACATATCCTTATTGTATTCCAGTATGGACAAACAATGCATAGAGTTTGCTTCATGTTGTAGCCTAGTGCCCATTGTCACCGTTGTCTTCGTATTTCTATTCAGTCTGTCAGTTTTGACCTCACGTTTTAGTATATGCTAGTGTTGAAAGTTATTTTTTTGGAATTAAACCGAAATATCACGAAAGGCAAACAGTTATTAGTAAAAGGAACTTGTCTAAGTATAATTTGCAAAATCTGTTAGTAGGTCTCTACTAATCTTTGTGGTTCGTTTTTCCAAATAAACGGTGAACGGCTTGTTATTGATAGAATGCACATAATTCTTCCTGCTTGTAAGCACAGTCTCAAGCATGAATAGGTAGGTAGTTATCGTGCTAGGTTTCCCTGGTGTGATATACAGGTTTGTAGTTGTAATGAAATTGGTTTCTAGGGATGCTAGTAGCTTAGTGTGCTCTAAGAGATGTGACGAATTGTACACAATGCTTGCTTTATGTGAATGTGTAATAGATCCCCTCTGCTTAAAGATTCATTCACTTCATAGCTTCATACGTTTTTGCTGATTATAAACGTCTCTACAAACTAGGTGTAGGAAAGCAGCATCAGACTTCGTTTCACTACATGTTACGGATATTCACACTATTCTTACCAGATGACTTTAAGTATTTCCTAAATGGTTAGTCATCATTTAGGTGGTTCAGTCTTACAAGTCACTGTCACTAAGTTTGTTTGGTAATTTTAAAGGGTATTATCAAATAACAATATTCATGGTGCTTCAGTGACCAGCTTGATGTAAGTTCATACTTGGATGAGTATGAGTTATGAGCTGATGAGTTTGTCCTAGTTTAGATGGAGAACTGTGATCCGCACATAAGATAATTATCAATTCCATGGTATGAGACTTGTATAACTGCAGGTATAAGTGTCCATGATTGTTGCGACAAATTTTTGCTTCCAAATCTGTGATGGTTAGTGATTAATTTCAGCGTGAAGAAAATGCTTAGTTCCTATAATCCACTACAGATATTTAGGTGCTTATGCAGGGATGACCAGCTGCTGTTATAAATTGCTTGCTAGACTTCGCTTTCTGTGTTTCGTCCCAAATCTATAGCAGTATTCTTACCTTTACCGCTGGTACATCAGTATCAGTTACTAAGTCATATCGTGTTAAATTTGGACTAAGTGAAGAGTCTTTTAAGATTGGGTAGTTTTACTCGAGTTAGCGTTGTTACACTTATGATAATAAAATGGTAGCCTAGTTGTGAACGCTCAACTTTTAACTGCAACTGGCTAGTAATAATAACTGTTCGAAAATTTATTATCCAAAGCTACTGACCGAACTTGGCTACTCTGTTTAATTAATGTTGTTCATCACTATGGTATTATGCACTCCCGTGCTCAACATTATAAAAGATATCTATGGGATGCTATTATACTTCGAGGACAGTCTCTTTACGCTGAATTTCTTTTCACTGGTAATATGAAATAATGATTATCTGCCTTAACTTTTCATATATTACTCAACATACTTTTGACAGGTTATTGTGTAATTTTCCTGTTATAGGTTGAGGTCATTTGTACCAACCTTAGTGCATCATTTTATTTACATGTAAGGTAGCGAGTACTTCATGATTTTGTGTCTTATATGATATATCACTTTCGCAGTTTGATATATGTAAATTTATCTGTTACCCACTTATCTGCTGAGTTTCTATGCAAAGTAAAACCATTTTTTACATATTAGGAATGAATTTGTGGACAATATATGTAAACTTACTACACTTGCCTGCTTAAATGTAATTTAAGAATAATATGATTTCGCCTGGAACCCTCCAGAGGTTACTGTCGGTCCCAAGCCCGGATAAAGGAGTACTAAAAAGTGAAAATCAGAAAAAACCACCTAAACCCTTTAAATTCCATCCTGGGAGTCGGAAAGTTCTCACTTAGGAGAGTTATGACGCCTCATAATGAAAGCCGAGCTTTATCGGGAATCACGAGGTAGATGCCCATTCTAAGAACCTAAACAACAATTAATTTAAGTGACCGACCTCAAACAGCTGTCCCCTGGGCACTGCGGTCACACTCTCGGGTCATCAAGACCCCCTAATCCACTTTTTTCTTCAGGTACTTTGAGGAGAACCCTTCCACTGTGTGAGCAGCCTGGAAGTGGTAACCTTCCCCATGCCTCCAACAGCACTCGAAATCAAAAACAATACCCAACTTATAAATTTGAACACAAGCTTTCCTAGAGAATAATTAGGAAGGGATAGATACTTCGTTATCGTTTAAAATAAGCTTAGTTAAAAGTTGAGCTCATATCTAACCAAGCACACGCTTTACAGACGAATATTTGGTAATTTTTGATGATGTGCTTAGCAGAGATATCTGACAATGTATTATTTGTCTATGAAAGCAATATGCGTTGTATACAGAAGATTCTAACACTATTAACAACGTTGTGAACTCAGTTTTATTTGATAGAACAGGTATGAATTGGGAAAACCGTTTATGAAGGTTGAATAAGGTCATCACTGTCATTCTAAGTTTCTCCGTTAATGTAGTGATCACGTGTTATCTTCTAGATACTGTTAATGACACTTTAGCAGTAATAGACAAGTATTCATATTGTAATCAATTTATACATGTCCAGACATAGTGATCTGTAGTACAGTCTAAGAAATTACTGAGGAATAACCTGCACGACTATTTCGATAGTAGCATTTTAAAGAATTATGATACGCGACATTATTCTGTCGATCCTCGTTTGTTAAATCATTACCTTTTTTGATGCAGTCATGAAAAATGTCGAACATTGTACATGGCTTCGTCACACTAATTTTTATAGCTGGGTTTATTGATCTAAAGCCTTTGATTATGTCAGATAATCTACTGGTTTAATTTGTGAAGCCTGTCAATGAGAAGTTATCCCAGCACACAGGACAAATATTTTCGAAATGTTTTCTAAGTAATGACCACTATTATTAATTATTAGATTTCTCAATATACCACTTACATATGCTCACTTTTTGAGTGAGGCTCGGTGGTTAAGGCGTTTGATTTCCAGTTGCTTACTCGTATGTTCGAGTTTTTCCCCACTTAGGTTTTGATAGCCAGGTGGTACCGCAGAGCATGGCTCAAGACCAAGCATATGGATCTGTACTGGGTAAATAAGTCACATCAGCAGATCATTTATTAAAATGTCTTACCGAAAATTCATTTCTACCATTTCTCAAGTTTGTTACTTTCTAATAGTTTTGTTTTGTTCCATAGTTATTTGTGTTTAGTGTCTTGGTCACACTCAGATTTTTAGCAGTAGGCTAAACAGGGATATAGCATCCCTAAGATAAGAGCAAATTCTTTGTTCTGTGCTTAGTATTTCTATTATCTCTTATCTTTGAAATACTAGTTAACAAGGAAAGTCGTGTATATATTCGATACTCTTTTTGAATATTTGAAGCCACATTATTTATCTATGTATCAGGGACTTCAAACTCGTGTGAATATCTGAGTCAACATTATTTGTAAATAACTGGAGAATATCTTAAGAATCTCCATCTCTACAAAGTCTTATTATCTGGTGCTGAAGAGATTACAAGAATAATTAACTGAAATCTTCTAAGGACATTTGAAGATAGTCATTTCTGTCAAGTGGTTGTTTGTGAAAAATATTCATGTATGCTTAATTCAAATCAGCTTACATCTATCTCAGGATAAATGTTTTCTCATCTTAATTACACATTTAATATAGTTGGGAAATATGCAGACAGCATATTCATTTCGAATACAACGGGTATATTTTGTCGAATTGTATATGTTTATTGCTGATAAATGTCAAAGGAGGATAAAGTAACTGTCCAATGCAGAATATTTTTCAACGATTCTCTACATAACATCAAGCCATGATGACAACTTATCTTCAGATAGGAAAATTCTCTACCAACCACTTTCATTTTCAGCAATGTTAACATGATGCTTGCATTAGCATTTATATCAGTTACTTTATGATATTACATTTCTGTTGAGAAACATTTCATTTCTGTAAAGGCATCACGACTATTGATTAAAACTGAATAAATAAAGCAAATTTTCTCTTTGTTTGATTTTTATTTTCACATAAATATTGAAAGTCATTGAAATGGTTCTTTATTCAATAGATAAGTGAGCAATTACCACAGAAGTTTCAGTTTTGTAGTTTTATGTTATAATATTTCATAAATAATACATATCATTTCTACTTATATTGCCTAGTAAGTAGTTAGTTACTATTCTATCGGAAGTATTATTGTATGATACAAACTTGGTATTATGAAATGGTAATGTATTCAGTAACTGAAGTTATTACCATAAAACGTATTGTTACAGAGTAATAATTAGTAGGATTTCTCTCCTTGCTTGTCTTCAGCTCATCCTTTTTTTCCTTAATTTTAATAAGAAAACCAATAAATTATACATATTTTTGTCATAATGAAATGAAAATTGTCTAGATGTAAATTTACATAGCCAATTGTTAGAAATCATTTCTATGCTATATATACAAGAGTCTCTGGTCACCACTTCACGAGAATGTTATCCCGGATATTTGAGAAGAGACTATGTTGTGTTGCGTAGAGTACTGAAAGCTGTTAGTAAAGTGTGTGGTGAAAACTTGGACGTTATTATAAACACGGTTGTAGATAGACATTTGAAGTCCTGCAGACAGCTATCTAAGGTTATTCTATCTGACATAAACCACCCTCGTCATTCACAACTTTCACCTTGTTCATCTTCTGGCTCGCGATTTTTCTATATCAGAATTCAAGCACGTAAAGAGAAGTATAAATGCTCAAATATTCCATATTTAGCACATGTTCTATGTGATGCAAAGTTTGTAAGAACCGATCTAATTAGGAATCTGTGCTCTTAAAAGTACGGATTATTATGAAATGCAAAGACTCCTGTTCCTTATGTTACTGTAATTGTTGTTGTTGCTGTTGATAATATAAAATCTGTATCTTTTTTCAGATGTTGACACGGTAAAAAGTAACTTGTTTAGATACTGTATGGTGAAAATTCATATTGTTCTAAAAATACTATCAAATAAAGCTATTATTATTATTATTAATGTCACTTAATATCGAATTTTAATATTTAAGAAGAAATGTTTCATGTTTAATTGCCTTTCAGATATTTCACATAATTTGTTGAACATACTTTATAGTCTGTAAAAAATCTTAAGATTTTGTTTATAGATCATTTTAGAGTAGGGGTTTACTAATTAGAACGTTTGAATTCGGTTACTGTTTCATGTTTTTAACCCGATTTCACGTATTGCTAATGTTTAGGCAATAAGATAATATCAGTAGTCTTGACAACTGTCGTGTGCTTCGAAAACGAGTACATTAGTTTGTATCTAGTGGATTGGTTATTTTGAATAAATCATAATACTGAAACCAAAAATTTAAGTATCACTTCTTTATAATACATGATATTGGCCCTCATTTTATTCGGTAGAAGTTTTTATACGAGATTATTTGAAAATAATAATCTTAGAAGATATGTAAACTTTAATCTATGACAAATTGGTCTAACCTGAAAGTAATTTATTGTGACATAACAGCTATATAAAATCTGGAAAATACTAAACACTGAAAAGTTATTTCATCGAGAGTGATGATATAGGATTTTAAAATGTAAAAATTTTGCAGATTGTTTTAAACTGCAGACGTTAACTATTAGATCCCACCTCTGTAGATTAAAGGTGTAGCATAGCATCATGTGTAAATAATGTTGAACGGAATAATTGTCGAATGTTCCCTTATTTTTAGTGATAATCTAGTTTATGTTAGCTCATGATAACAACTGTAATTAGAAATGTAAGGCACTATTTACTCGGATGTACAATACTGGTTAACAATTAACTAGTATAGAATAAGAAGTAAGTTGGATCAGTCTACCAAGTTTAAGAAGTGAGTCATATCGAGATCTACATAATTCCTGATTAAGATCTATTATTTATAGTCGAAGATACTAAATGACATTGCTCAAAATTTTTTGTAAAACCGTCACAAGTGCATCCATTATTCTTTCTTAAGTATTAATCCAATTGATTATATACACATCATTCTCTGATTTTTTTTCCTTGTTTCTTTTTTTTGTCGATATTTTCATGTCAATTATCTTTCATTTTCATCCTAGTTCTCTTTTTTATGATGGTGTAAAGTATGACAATTTACACCGACATATATCTGTACCAATAACTGCCTTCATCAATACGAATTTAAGAGTAATTGAAGGATACTAGTCGAGAATAATTCATTAATTTATGCATAATGTAACGAAAAAAGGTCTATTTGTAACTTAGAATTATAAATATATAATTATTCCATATACCATATGCTATCACTGAGCTAATCAAATGGCTTAGTACGGTAGCTTATGTTTCCCAAAAGAAGTGCATAGAAAACCGTATATATATATATATATATATATATATATATATATATATATATATATATATATATATATATATATATATATATATATATATGGCTATGAAAGGCCAAAATGAAACATTACCTCAATCTATGAAATTATTGACTGTTAGTGAGAGCCATTTTAGTAGCTGCAGAGATGTTGGAGACGTTAAGTAATATGATTTTACAATCGATCAAGTTGGTGCATGTTTCTATAGAACTCGAATTTAAGTTATCTTTCATATATACCTTTCAGTTGTATCTTCTTGTGCCATGTCCTCAATAACATGTCTCTCGGATTATGATTATTACTATAATCATTTCGACTAGTTTGTTACTCATCATGCTAGTCGGTCACATTGTGTTAATTTAGTATCACAACTTGTGTTATCTCATATTTATATTGAATATGATCAATTTGAGTTAAAAACAATGAATAAATACGTGTAATTCACTTAAATCAATTAATAATAATTCTGTCCATTGCATAAATGCCGAATGAGTTCATTTTAATTGATTGTTAATCTGTGTACAACCATTAATCATATGAATATATTGAGCTGAGCATGATTTATAGATTTCTTATGTAATTTTATTAGATTTAATTATAGTCTCTTCTCTCTATGTGCAATATGAAACCAGTTGTGACTCCTTAATATTAAAACAGTTAATTCATTGCTTATCATAGAGATACTTTTCTCACTGATAATCATTCTAATGTAATGTATTGTATAATTAGAATAAGCTTGTATTTTCCCGTTGATTTGTAATGGACTGAAACTAGTCAGTCTCTATTGCCATATGTACATCCTAAGCGGATCGCCCCGATATAGCGATATTACACAAGTTATGTATTTAAGTTGGATTGTATTAAACTAGAAAGAATATAAACTCATGTTTTAATGATATCAGTAGTGAATAACTTAATTGAGATGGTTATTTCTGTGGAGATTAATATTTTTAAATGATTGGATACGTTACAGAATGCTGTTGTTAATGTACCACTGATAACTAGGGTGCACTGAGCAGTTTTATCATCCTAGCGTGGAACTCCTCAGTACTGCACACCCCATATTCCGCCTCAGGGGCTTCAATTAGACGAACACCTAACTCTTTGCACCACTAGACCGACATCCAATCGTAGATTAATAGATACACTTTGTTTACTAAACACAAGTTTGTGTATATTATCGTTAAGTGACAAAAAATTGCATTGTAAAAAGGTTGTTCTATGTATCCAATCTCAGTTTTACTACCAGTAGAATTGACATCAACATCAATAGACAATTAAAATACTTTACTATTGTAAACAACTTACCATAAACACTTGTATTTAAAGATCTGGCACTAATAATGCCACGTTTATTAGGTAGTGAACCTAATGGCTTCCTTTCAACATTTGATTGCTGATTTCTGTTAAGTTGTCGTGTTACAGTAGAATTGTCTATTGCAGATTTTTCTAAATGATTGTTTGTACCTTCCATAGTGTTTAGTTTTTTTGATTTAAGTGACATTATCTTTAAATAGTTTGAAACTACATCTGGATCAATCATAATCTAAAAATAACAAAAACCACATCATGTACGTAGCACTCGCCACTTTTCATTGTACTATTAACTCGACCGATTTATTCAAGTACGTGTTCCTGACTAATTTCGTTTAGAGTGATAATTTACCTACATCTTAGTCTATGGAATTCGCCATAGATTGATGTTGGTTATGATACTATTGAAAACCAGGGAGCATTGGACAGTTACAATAATCAGCTCACTAGTGACTAACTTCAGGATGCTCATGAATCTCTAATGCTAAGTTGTGACTAGTGGGGTTCGTACGTGTCTGAAGTGAGACAGTTATCACCGATATCAAGGAATGGTCGTCACGCCATATTACAAATTGATGAGGGTGGGTGGGTGGTAATGCTACCTCTGGAAGCCTCCCAAGTGTACACTACTAAGGAGTCTCCTACTAAGACAAAACAGCTGCCCAGTGCTCCTTATTTTTCATTAGTATCCTATCAACATCAGCATGTGACAAATTCAGTCAACTAAGATTCCATACCAATCTCCACAAACCCCCCTCAATTTAATTTACTTATATACTGAATCTGAATTTTATAAGTCTAGCTTTGGGTTATACTCTAATCGAATAAAGTTTACTGATGATGTTTAGTTGTTCAAAATGGAGTTGGTTGAATGAGGTTAGAATCTATGGAAGTTTGGTATTTCATCCATTTGGTTATCAATATGTATTATTTTCATTCACATCGTTAATGTATAAATTATCAAATGGATTTTAGTTTCAGTAAACAGCATGTTATAGATTCTTCGGTACAATAAAAAAAATACTTCCATATTATTATTAAGATAATTTTGCTAAACATCATTTTATTATGTTAACAAACTCATCAACAAAGTACTTAACACAGTAGAACGTTTGTAAAAGCTTTCACTGCATTTTGAAACGATAAAAAGAGATAATAATCAGTAGGATGTGATGTATATAATATAGGTGGAAAATGAATATAGACGTATAGCATTTAATACAATGTTTAAAAAAATATCAGAATATTATGTATTAGAATGATTATATTGTTATCTCTACAATTGGTTCTATGCGGTTCTATGCTAACTATGCTTTTTTGAACATCTATTTAAATCACCCTAACAACTGCAACCAAAAAGTTTAAAACTGCATAGAACTTAAACTAACCGTCTTTGTTACTCTGTTTGATCTAGCCTATGTTAACACTTAGCTCGTCCCTACTAATAACCGATTTGTAAATAAGTAGTGATTTCATAAATGTGTAATTCAGTCGCAGAAGTTTATGTAGATATACAAATTTATCAACTAGTTTATACTTTCTACCTCAAATCTCTCACCTAACTTTAGTGTTTGTCAACTGCTCATTCTACTATATGTGAACAATGTTTCAATGTTATATATAAATAATTAACTGTTATACAAATTTTCTATATTTGGGTAAGCTCTGAGCTTCAAAAAGTAATATAGAGTGATTTATTCTGTGATATACATGCCCAGTGATAAGTGGTCGGGTATTGTATTTCATATCACGATTGGGTTTGTTTGGTATATATCGAAAGAAACTTTTTGTATATATTTCACCACTAATCACACTATTGAAACTTATATAACTCAAATAAATCAACTTTCCTGCAATTTCAAATACTTCCTTAAGTAGGAAGTCCGTTTAAAAAGGTGTGTAATCAGTTTATTAGAGTAAAGCCCATATTGAAGGATAAGGAAGGCTTATCCAGAACCAAACCTGTGGATTTAACAAACTAATATCATATCACACCAGGAGCTCATATATATATATATATATATATATATATATATATATATATATATATATATATATATATATATATATATATATTAAACAGAAAAGTCATAATCGGGATTGTATTTCCTGGTCCTATAAAGATCTGATTAGGGTTTTAATATAGTTGTTCGGGATAAATAATACAATGTATGGGCAATTTTATGTAATGCATAGCGGATACTAACTATTCATTATATCCGTTTACAATTTCAGTTCAAACTCACATCGTAGGTTGCCAAAGGTGATTTTAAATCTGAAGGGAAATCTTCCATTATCACACCAGCCGGAGGTTTTCCTTTGGCTATTTCTATACCATAAACGGTATTCAAAGGAATTATATTATGTGATTCCTGCTTTTTATGCCATTTTACATTATCATCTGAAAGACTTTTTGACATTCGTACTTCAGAAAATGAAGATTTGGGTCGAGCTATAGGTGATGTACATGATACGAACTCTTTGTTTACGTCAACTTTAATATTTTCATAATTGTTATTATTATTTTTCAAATCAGATTTAACATCATTAAAGGTTTCTGACTGTACTTTCTTTGAATCGTTACTTTCACTAACCTCAAGTTGTGGCATATCATCAGGTGGAACTAACCAAATTTCAACAGTTCCAACATGATATAGCTCATATATTTTTGTCACAAATTCACTAGATCCTATCAAAATAAATAACGTATGATATATACAATTATTATACTAGGTATTTAATTTGCACAAGTATATCTACATGCATTTTATATTTATATATTCACGGTGCACTATAATAGCGTGTTTTACTACTAAATTTAGTTACTAACGTTTTAATGTTAAGAATCATATGACATATCCTTATTTATATTAGGATTTACTTACTTCCAGGGCACGGATATACTTTTATAACTGAATCATAAAATTATCATCATAATCACTGGGAACTTACAAACCCTTAATTTCCAAGTAATTCAAGTTAGTTGTAGGTGAGTGAATAGGGATTCGTTAATATAAAATTGGTGTGTGTGTGTGGGGGAGGGGTAATGGTTCATTTGTAAACTGACAATAGAGCGGAAAAATATTCTAATAATAATTACTTAAGAATAATTGGAAGATTATTAAGACTGTGCAAACACACAGCAATGAAAGATTTAGAAAAATTGAGGAAAAAACGACGTTTAACAAATTTCTATTTTAATTCTGTCTTGCTGTGACTAATGCTAATGGCTAAGGTAGAGTGAGCGGTTGCACAAAAATGTTGTCGATTGCACTGGTCTTGTTTGTGGATAAAGATAGCAACAGCCTGAGCCTTATACAAAAGACAGAGTTGTAAGCTGTGTAATATTAAATAAGCATTCAATAAACAATTCTGAAAGATTTGTTACGGCTGATACTATATTGTAAGTCAACCAAGTGGCATAGAATAGAATTTTTAAACTGTTTAATGTGACCTTGCCTTAACTAGAACTGATGATGTTCTGCGGAGCTATCGGACTGTTCGTCCAATATAAATGACTTCACATGTGCTGTTAAGTTGACAAATTCACGTAGAGTCGAATCAAACAGTTTCCGTTTTGTTGTGGTAGAAATTGAAGTAACGTATTAAATTTGGCGGTAAGGGAAGTTTTTCTCTTTATTTTTTTTCCAACGTCTGGATTAGTATTTAACTGGTGATAGGCTCCGTTAATGTGCGATATATATTCAGATTAAATCATCAGTAATATTGAAACCGACTGAAAAACTACGAATGTTAAACTAAACTGAAAAGTATTACGCAATAGAATTCATTAACAGCACTAATGTAAACCTACTTAATTATAAGCAAATTATTAACAATGTTCATATTTGAGTAACTGATTACATTTAGTAGATTATTAGTGTGTTATAGTTGTTCGGTTAAGTGATATAGTGGTTCCTGTGAAAATTGATTAATAATCTCAATTGTAAAGCATTTTACTCAACGAAGAGATCCTCTTTAAAAAAAACTCATTATCAAGCTGTACAATAATGTATATGTATCTTCATGTGATAAATTCTAGGTCAGTGAATAGTTTTGGTAATTTAATTAGTTGTCATGTGAATTTGTTTGGTTATGTAGTGTTTTAAATAATCAATTATTAGTTGAAGAGAAGGGATTTGTAAAACATGAACATTGTGTAATCAATAGAGTGATGATACAGTAATGGTGATCATCGTTAGATCAGAGTAAGGATGTGTCAACGAAAATCAAGAAAATCTGAATGAAGACAATCTGTGTAATAGTAAGCATAATAATAACGAACGTGAATTACGATATTAGAAGTAGAAATGAAAATATATACAAATAAGCAAATCGATCAGATAAAGTAAACTTTGAACTAAGGCCTTGGTAAAGACAACGGTCGTTTAAATTGCTTCTGTATGTACAACTCAGAGCTTCGAATCGTAAAGTAGATTCAGACATGGGTCTTTCAGTAGATTGGAATGGATTTTAGTGATTGTAAAATGATGAATCTGATGTTGAATGCCGTTCAGAACAGAAGATGTGGTTGACCTATGCTATCATTTTCTTAGCCATGTGGGATGATATTGTAGGACACAGTGAAGAAATGACCATAAAGAACAACCCACGTACCTAGCTTCATATGGTAATTGTACATGAAATTGGTCAGTCGTGGCAACTTATTCTTTAGGCAGAAGCATATTAGTGGGCTGGTCGTCTGTGGGATTCGTATATAGTATCCATTTTCTGAGATGAATCTCAGGGAGATTAGCTTTTTACTTATGGAATTTGGTGAACATATTTTGTCGTAGATTAAATTGCATTTCTAATTGTTGGGATCCAGCTGTGGAAGCCACTCGGCTGTCTGTTCTAGGCAGGTTTTTTATGAAGTGATCTCTGTGAAGATCCATCACTTCTAGTAAGCAGAAGGTTTAGGAATTACAGTTACGAATCGCATTCTTAAACTTTTGTGACGAATGATAACCATTAAACAGTCTAATGACTTTCTAAATGTCGATCATTTCACCACACATTATGAATATACCATCGAGGTACCTCTTGTGCAATCATAGTTTGTTTATTGTCGTCTCTAGAGTTCTGGCTTTGACGTTAATCATGAGTAAATCGGCTAGTATTGGTTCCATTCGAGAACTCATTACTACCCAACCTACTTGTCTACATAATATTTCATTGAAGTTAAACTGTGCGCTTATAATATATCTCAAAATACTTTCCTATTAATATAATATTGGAATTCCAATATGTATTTCATTTGTATTTGTCTTCATATTGGGATTATATTAATAACCAACTTAGAAGTAATTATATACAAACAAGACAACGTATGATGTTCGTATATTAAAGACATATGAAAGATATAGGGTGTAAGTTAAAATAAACCAAACAGTTGATATTATCAAGGTGAATAAATTTGCACCTCCGTGTAAGTTGTCAACTTATAAATGAAATATAAAAAGTATGGTTAATACTTGGCGGGTGTTATCAATGATTTATAGTACGTAGATTAGGGTAAACTAGATACATAGACACGTTTATTATTATTATATTATTATTATTATTATATTATTATTATTATTATTATTATTATTATATTATTATTATTATTATATTATTATTATTATTATATTATTATTATTATTATTATTATTATATTATTATTATTATTATATTATTATTATTATATTATTATTATTATTATTATATTATTATTATTATATTATTATTATTATTATTATTATTATATTATTATTATTATTATTATTATTATTATTATTATATTATTATTATTATTATTATTATATTATTATTATTATTATTATTATATTATTATTATTATATTATTATTATTATATTATTATTATTATTATTATTATTATTATTATTATATTATTATTATTATTATTATATTATTATTATTATATTATTATTATTATTATTATTATATTATTATTATTATTATTATATTATTATTATTATTATTATTATTATATTATTATTATTATTATATTATTATTATTATATTATTATTATTATTATATTATTATTATTATTATATTATTATTATTATTATATTATTATTATTATATTATTATTATTATTATATTATTATTATTATTATATTATTATTATTATTATTATATTATTATTATTATATTATTATTATTATTATTATTATTATTATTATATTATTATTATTATTATTATATTATTATTATTATTATTATTATTATATTATTATTATTATTATTATTATTATTATATTATTATTATTATATTATTATTATTATTATATTATTATTATTATATTATTATTATTATTATTATTATTATATTATTATTATTATTATTATTATTATTATTATTATTATATTATTATTATTATATTATTATTATTATTATTATTATATTATTATTATTATTATATTATTATTATTATTATTATATTATTATTATTATTATATTATTATTATTATATTATTATTATTATTATTATTATTATTATTATTATATTATTATTATTATTATTATTATTATCTAAACATTATGATGAGTGCATAGTTATATAAGTAATTGGTAAATGCGAGCCTTTAGAGTAGTTAAGCTTTGGTTATCACGAATGATATTAAGTAATTTAAATGTACTTAAAATTCACTGAGACTAAAATTCAGGCATTTTTAACTTACCACCTTTGGATAGCTTAGCGACATTGTCCATAAGCATAGTAGTTATAACAAGTAAGCTTTGTTGTATCTTGAAAAATCGGACAATTTAAATGTGAAAAACAGTGACGATTATAATACTAATCTGTATATTCACACGTCTGCCCCTTGACTAATAGTCTTCAAGCCAGAATGAAGAACAGAAGATAACTAAGCCAGTCACTAGACAGTTAGACTTTATTTCACTCACCCATTTGCATACACACGGAAGAAATAATAACTTCGAACGAGGGGTACAGACACATAATTAATTAATTAAGGTTCCAGATTGGCTAGAGATATGATTCCAGTTTATAAGTCTAATTGGGGGGTTCTGGCTATGGGGACATGACAGTAATGGAACTCAGATAATCGATGCACATATACTGAAAATAAATGAAACAGCTATCTAAGAAACAGTTCGAGGAGTTAGTTGCCATTCTTGAATCTTTCAGTATAACAGGTTTGATTATCCGACTTGTTACTAAGCGGTCCTAATACGGATAAATTTAAATTACTAGACAACATGAGGGCAATGAAAACTTGACTAATGACATATCTATTTAACCAGTTTTGGTGTTAGTCGAACGAATCTTAATTTAGCCAATAGTCTAAATGACTCATCATCGCGCTTATTATGTTCTGAAGTAATATGTTTTGTAGGTAATTCCTAGAAAACCTTTCATCACCTATAATTTCTGTTACTCGGTATTTGTGAGTAATACGCGTCTGTAACCTTGAGGAAAATGATGAACTGTGTACTATTACAGTCGGTGTAACCCAATTTCACAGTTCGCAACGATTACCTCTGATCTATTCAGCCTACTGTTGACCACCTGTATAATAAAGATATTTACCCTATACGATAACTTAGTAATGACTAATACGTCACTAGCTATTAGTAGTTAAGAAATAGTCTATTAGGTCTGTGGATCTTATTCTAAGGTTTTACACGCATATAGGGTACATGTATTATTAAATAAAATAAAACAAAATGCATACTAATAAATTAGAGGTAGTTTTGAGATTACAAAGTGTATAAGGACATACTTATATGTACCACCAATGTGATAAGTGTAATTATATGACATCAGCGTGATTATGAAATAACAGTACATAACTTAGATCATTAAGCATGCATTCTATTGTAAAATATCACAGCAAAACAAACAGATAAGATTGTAACAATGAGAATCACATCGGCTTAAAGGAGATCTTCAATTTTTACCAACGCAACGGTTTCTGGTTGAGTTAACGTTGAAGGAATGTTTCCAAGTTTTTGTAAATAGTGTTACATTTGTTCAAGTTAATTCACTACTTACCAATTAACATATAGCGACACAAAAAAATGTTTACTTCTCACTAACTGCATCTACATTTGATGGAGTTTAAATCAGAAAAATTTAAAATGCCTATAACGAATACCTTCACTTATCTGAGAAGTCTCATCACTCCTGATGGATAGGTGTTCGGCACAGATTTCGAAAGCTTGCTTGGCTTTCATCAACTTACGTCACTTGTAGCGTAGGCTGGATATACATTTATCGACGAAGGTCAGAGTGTACTTTGCAGCGGTCCGTTCTGTCTTAACGTATAAATGCAAAACACGGGTTATGAATATAGAAGGTTCACGTAAGTTTCAAGTCTTTGATAATGGGAATCTTCGGAATATCGCCTGTATATCACGAATTGACTGAATAATCAATGCTGATATTAAACAAACAGTACTAGGAAAAAGTGGCGAATCTGTCAAGGAAGTTGCTAACTTTTATGATCTGAGATGATTGAGACGTGTATTGCATATGCCCGACCACTGCCTACCTCGTCACTCAATGTTGGAATATGGCAGCCAAACCAAAACATGATATCAGTCCATAAATTCGTGTCATATGTTAGTAAATACAGACTACCTGGTTATGGAGGGTGAGTACGCGTGCTAATCGTGACCAGTGATTGTAGGCACTGGATGACATAGTTCAGAATCTGTCACAGTGGCATAAATGTATTCACTCTTTATGTTCTTCAGGATCATAAGTTTCATTATTCTTTCACATAGTCATTTGTTTCATTTCTTCCTTATGAATTTTAGAGTGGTGTTAATCTTGTAAATGTGATCTAGTCACGCTGATGTCATGTCAATTTGAGTTATGTGTAAGTACCACATTCTACATTATTCATGACTGATAGTGATTAATCAGCCACTGATCACTTGTTATCTTATATGGGCATTATGCGTTACTGTTTATCAATCAAATAAATGATCATTTTGTTAGAATAAATCAGTTGATATATAGATAGGTATTTTTAATCTATCTAAGTTAGTAGATTATAAACTGCTCATTTCTGCCTATTATATTTCGATATCAATTATGTAGACAAAACTGATGAATGTAAGTGCTAATTAAACTAATGTAGCGCTAGCTATCATGAACATTAAATTACCAGTTTTATGCTGAAACAAATAACGAATATCAAATCTACTTGTTAACCATATCAGTTTATCTATACAAATGATAGTTTTAGCATGTTTCTTAAAAAAATGAATCAATAATCATATTCTTACTACTTATTTCACCGTTTTCTATCATAGTCTCAAAACGATTGAATAGATCTTGATTAATGATTGTCGAGGAAGGTGGATCATCTTTAACTGATTTATCTTTTATAGTTGTGGATTCCAACATTTTGTTATTATCGAATATTTGAACTGCTTCTTCATATTCTGAAACAAAATCTTCAATAAATCCATTGTTTTCTTTTTTTGTTTCATCTTCATTTTGGTAAGTAGTAGCTTGTGGAGTAGGTTTATTTAAAAGTTCTGACAGATACTGAAATCTGAAGAGGAATGTATAATGTATACTGTTCAACACTCTTCATTATAATGTTGTATTATATAACAAAACAATCATTTCATATGTGAATAATGTATTTCATTATTTACAAAAGATTCCAATTTTATTATAAAATATAAACTTGGAGGAAAACTATAAAGTCTACATTATTTGTATAGATAGCCTCTTCTTCTCATCCCAGCCTCAACAACAATATTAATAAGAAGCATAACATTTAAAGTTAATGAAAACTGGTTCAAGTGGCGGATATTGCCACAAGTTGTTACTTAACATTGTGATAAGATTGTATGTAGATACATTTTGATTGACTTTTTCTGAGACCTATTATCTAAGCTCATCATTACTTTATACTTTTCTTTATTGACAAATTGGTTATTATAATAATGTGTATTAACTGTTGAACAATTTCATATAACACGTCACTACGCTAAACTCTCTTGAAGTGATTATAATAACTCATTTTTCTGTAAAGTTTAAACAGATAGTATAGTGAAATACATTAAAAATTTCAATAATAAGCCATTCAATTTCAAGAATACAATGTTACTATGATG
Organism: Schistosoma mekongi; assembly: GCA_034768735.1. NCBI lineage: Eukaryota > Metazoa > Platyhelminthes > Trematoda > Strigeidida > Schistosomatidae > Schistosoma > Schistosoma mekongi. The sequence continues at coordinate 35,919,862 of CM068306.1, forward strand.
TTGAGTTTGGTGACATTATAGGTGAAAGCTTTCAATCGCTTCTAAGACTGTAGTACCAGTTAAGGTCAATTCTAATTTGAAAAGTTCGTAAAACGAATGAAACATGTTGAATCGAATATATTGTTTCTAAAGATCAAGATCTTGATAATAGCTGAACACTAGTGATTACACTAGGTAGTTTTGTGGTGACTAGTACTCGATTTGTTGTTTGCGTTTGTTACAGATTGATCTCGATTGTTTATCGTTGAGAACACAGGTTATCTACGTCGTCACAGTATGGGATTCGTAGGTAGTGTGCACCCAGGATTCCATCATACAATGGAACACAGGACCTTTAGTTCTCGCATCGAAAACAATGCTATCAAGACCCCTGAACTAGCATCCAGTGGTAGAATTCTCTCTCCTATCAGTCTGTGTCAGTTATCCCTAATAATATTAACTGATCATAGGGCTATATCACAAATTGGTTGAAGTGGAAACATTACCACTCGATGGCGATCGATTGGTGTTGACTGTTTGACGCTTAGCACAAGATCACCAAGTCTTACGTTCGGTTTGCTGGCTGAGTCGTGGGTTACCATTTCTGAGTAAATCCTCTACCATATTGACACAGCTGTTTAGTATATCTTTCTATTTTAATGAAATCCAGCTTAGATCAATCAGAGGAGAATCTAAACAACAAATAAAATGTTCTTTCTTCTTTAATGTATGCATTATGATAATGAATAAAGGTTTCTATATTTTAAGAGTAAATGAATAGAAGGGGGTGACTCGAATTCATCAGTTGGATGTTTTCATGTCCCTAGAGAGTGGTTTCCTCAATATTAAAGTGACCAAATTTCTGTGAGTATGTAGATATTAGCAAGTAAATTTACTGTTTCATTTCAGCTACGAAACCAATAATCTTTGTATTTAACTAAAAACTAAAAATTATTAAACAGCCTGGGTACTTTTCACTAATGATAGTATTTTTCAAAGCATAATGAACGTCTAATTATGTGAGGAAGCTGAACTAGTCTAAAAACACATTATCTTCCTTTCATTTGAACGTAGCCAATAAGAATACTTTATCAAATTACAATCATACTTGTTCTTTTCTAAAGAAACTATCTCTTCCAATCTTCATGAAGCCAACTGACATTATGTCACCCTGTGAATATAGACTTGGTGTAATTAACCAAATCTAAATGTTTAGTACATCGCGAAATACTACTTATTACGAGATATGAAATAATAGTTTTGTTAGAACCAATACAGTGAGCGAGGACACATAGACTAATTGTTCTATGATGTGTAACTACCCTGACACCGCTAGTCCACAAGCTAAGTTGTAAGAACACCAGATTAATAAGCCAAGTCCCAAACATATGTATGTCGCGTATTCCAAGAACTCATATATATATATATATATATATATATATATATATATATATATATATATATATATATATAAATCAGACCACCTATCAGACCAATTAGAATAATGATATCGATGCCAAACGAACATGATAATCGAAAGTGGACGAGCTGACACGTATATTAGCAATAGTATACGAATGGGCAAGTGACAAAATAGTAAATATTGGGTAAACTGGGAGGTTTGGACTACACGAATGCGAAAATAGTATAAAAACAATATTTATTACATATACAGTCAAGGTACATATAATGAACTTCCAAAAGATAGTTTTTTGAAGATCATTCAATTATCAAAATTTGTTCTCTTCAATAGCACCAGACTCACATACATTGATTCATATGTAAACTATTCATAATAACTCAATCAATCAATCAATGCATGTTACCCCACGTGAAGCATAGGTCACTGACCAGCATACTCCAGCCATCTCTATCCTGAGCTTTTCTTTCCAGTTTTTTCCAAGTGCTGTTTATTCTTTTCATGTATCTTACCAGTTCCTAAAGCTGTGTTCTTGGGTCTTCCTCTTCCCCTTTTGTCTATAGAATTCCAAGTTAGTCCTTGTTTGTTTGATGATTTCTCAATGTGTCCTATCCACCTCCAGCGTCTTTTCCTAATTTTTTTCCTCAGGTGGAAGTTGATTTGCTCTCTACCACAGAAGATTTCTGTTGATAATATCTGGAGAGCGGATCCGCAGTATTATGCACAAACAACTATTTATAAATACTTGGATGATGGTTTCCCTAAGTTTCTCTAAGTTTCAGCTTCATACAATAGAATTGTCTTCACATTTGTATTGAAAATTTTGACTTTAATGTCGGCTGATGGCAGGTGGTTTGAGTTTCAGAAATTTTTTAGTTGTAGAAATGATGCCCTTGCTTTCTATTCCATGACTTCACATAGTTTAATAAATGCCAAATCAACTAAAATCATGAATTTGTAAACTGACACTTATTTATAAATAAATTTAATCCGTGAATGTGTGATATCGATTCCTTTCTTCTCTAACAACGATTCGAAAAAATAAGAGATTTGATCTTTGCCACATTAGTATGGTACCAATTGGATTAACAAAGTTACATGTACACTTTACTATATTTTAAGGAATGAAAAATGGATAACTTGTTTTCTGGAGAAGTGTTCAGAGTTCCTTTTATAGCTACTGAGACTTTATATCTGATATCATCATATAAATTAGTGATGACTAATGAACAAGATGTTTAGTTTTAATACTCCAGACAATTAATCATGAATTATACTATGCTATTTATAAAATCATAAACAAAGTAGGACAGATTTAGGGCGTTATTTCATTCGTTGATCGACTTAGGCAAATTATCACCATGGATAATTGTGAATAAATTGGAATTTTAGTTACCATTGATGAATTACTTAATTAATGTGGAACTTTTTTCATTAAATGTTTCATATTCTTATGTTGGTTAGTTAAAATATTATTGTTAAAGGGTAGTCATTCAATAAAGATTATCCAATTCATCTTCATTGATATAATTAATAAGCACTCTGTACCATTACGGTATGTCATATTGTCTTCTATTAATTACATTTTAGTAAACTGATACTTTTAATAAAAATGCATTCATAACTATTCTGATTACTAAGTACTTGTAGTAGTAACGATTACAATACACATTGATATTTCATTCGGTACCGGAAACTTATTTATATATTACTGAAATTTCAGAATTTTGATATATGTTAGCAACATTTAATTCCTTTCATTTAATTCCATTATCAATGGAATAGTCGGTTAATCATTTTAATTTCATTCTTGTCTTTAAGTTGGATTGTGACTGGCAAGCGGGATCCAGAACGCGCGTTTCTTCCTATTTGGGACTCATCGGCTGGATGTACCTGCATCCCAGTGTGAACATCAACATTGGGATGCAGGTACATCCAGCCGTTGAGTCCCAAATAGGAAGAAACGCGCGTTCTGGATCCCGCTTGCCAGTCACAATCCAACTTAAATATATAATTTATGAAAAATTCGCCATATCGAGGCAATCCGCTGAGGATGCACATAATGCAAAAGAGACTAACCAGTTTCAGTCCATTACAAATCAACGGGAAAATACAAACTTATCCTAATTCATTCTTGTCTGTTTTGAGTTATACCATCTTTGCTACTCAGATCCTCCGATACAAAACAGCAAACACTAACCCAATTACACTTGACGGAGAAATTCTGGAAGACGTTGAAACCTTTACATATTTGGGCAGCATCATCGACAAACAAGGAGGGTCTGATTCGGATGTAAAGGCGCGGATTGGTAAGGCAAGGGCAGCATTTCTACAACTGAAAAACATCTGGAACTCAAACCAACTGTCAGTCAATATAAAAGTCAAAATTTTTAACACAAATGTGAAGACAGTCCTGTTGTATGGAGCTGAAACTTGTTCTGAGAACTACGAAAAGTATCCTTCAGAAGATACAAGGATTCGTTGGCCAGATACCATCAACAACAACCTGTTGTGACAGAGAACTAATCAACTTCCAGTTGAGGAAGAAATTAATAAAAGACGCTGGAGATGGATTGGACACACATTGAGGAAACCATCAAACTGTGTCACAAGACAAGCACTGACTTGGAATCCTAAAGGCCACAGAAACAGAGGAAGACCCAAGAACGCATTGCGTCGGGAATTGGGAACAGACATGAAGAGAATGAACAGCACTTGGGAAGAGCTAGAACGGAAAGCCCAGGACAGATTTGGTTGGAGAATGCTGGTGGGGGGTCTATGCTCCACTTGGAGTAACAGGCATTGATTGATTGATTGGTTTGATCTTTGCTATTCATCGTTGATAGAAAAAAACCCATTTACTTATGAAGTGAACTGTTGAAATTTTTTTGAACTCTTAGTGAAAATGTTATTTTAGTCGATCGGAGAAGAGTAACGAACTTTTGGAACCGTATGTTGGAGGACTATTTGAATTATTTTGGTTGTGAGTAGTGTAAGCATTTCATTTCTATGATTGTTACGTTCCTCTAACCTTATCCTCCAGTTTAGTATGTTTACTCTTAGTATATTGTTTCTTGCTATGAACTACAGTTAATTGATTGTGTACAGGTTGTTTCTATTCACTACTACTATCTCCTTTGTTCTGTGTTAATGTTGGATTCCTGATTCGTTTGCCAAAAGAATTCTGGGGATATGACATCCCCAACAGAAAATAAAATGACCTCCTATATAAGTGACCTTTTGATGTTAATTACTTCCTTGGAATGCAATAAATAAATAAATAAAATGAGGGACTAGACGGCTAAAAACTCTTAAGCTAGACAGAGTTTTCATTGATTACAGAGAAGAAGGAGGAAAAGTCATATTATCCTTCAAATCAATAGCCTGAAATCCTTGAGTTTGACTCCATTGTGGAGTAGAAGGTGCACACTGCTACTAAGAAGTCTCATACTAGGACGGAAAAACTCTCCAGTTCTTTTTAGTTTTCATTGGTACTCAACCAACATTAACCTGTGAATAGGGAAATTCTATTATTTCAAAAATCAACAAGTCATTATTATGATATAACTACGCATAATAAACTAAGACGATTGCTGGGTAGTGGGGGGGGAGGGTTAAAGAGTTCCATACTGTCATTATTTGTTAATATTCAGTAAGTGTAACAGATTTTAATCTTAATTTATGCAGTGTGTATATTCCAGTTTGTTTGCTTTCATTCCATTTGATAAGGTCCATCCACAACAAATTAAACTTTTAATGATTGTGTTAAATCCATCATCTACGTTTACTCTTATCGTTCATTAAGTAAGTTAATGTTACATTTTAGAATTACATTTCAATCGTGGGAAGTTATTCTACAATTTATATTTGTGGACAGTACAATGTTGCTCAGCCGACCTATAGAATGAAAGTAAACATTGGGATGTAGGTACATTTAACCAATGAGTCCCAAATAGGACGAAGTGTCCTAAATCCCGCTTGCCAGTCACAATCAAACTTAAAAGTAAAGTAGTTTAAAACAAATGACTTTTATAAGAAAACGTTCGATTTCATGAAGTAATTACTTGGTGAATCAGCAAAAAACTTACAGAGAATGTTGAATTTAAAACATTTGGCAGGATCATAGATTGAGGACGAGCCTATGCGACTTCTACTCTGACCTTGACATTGGCTAAGCAAAAATTAACTAACAAGAAGGCGGTTTACGATGGAATGATATTATTATTAGAGAAAACTTTCAAAATGAAGTACTGTTCAAATTTATACAATAATTTCACCTCATTTATAAATGTTTCACGGTTATCTTGAGGTTGTAAACATTTAAAATCATATTAACTTCTGTATAAATGCTCATCCGTGTGGCCATTAGACAATTTTTCACTAGTTCTATTACATTTAGTTTTCTAATCTAGACCATCTAGGAATCCTTTCGAAGTGTCCTTTTCCGAGATATCGATCCCAAATACTAAATATCCACTGAACGTCATAATATAAAACTACCTATACACGCTGTACAGATTCTATGTCCTCCATAATATTTATACTTTCTGAGGACCATTTCGTCAATCTCAACAATCTTACTGACACCGCTCATAGACATAAGTGCTTTGAGTAGTATCTTCGAGTACTGACTCCACTAAACAGATGTAACCTCACTTATGTCTGCCCTGGCTGCAGCTGCAGTTACAGATGTCTCCAATAACCACCTCATTACCAAGACCATTATTTGCTGGAGGGAACCTTTAAAATGCATAAAGAATAAACCAAATTTAAGTGATTTGTTTAGCCAACATTTGTGACACCGAAATACTAGTATATCACGCTTCCCCTTAACATTCAGTAAAGTGCATAAAATCACAGCAGTCGCGTAAAAACGTTCTTCGAATTAAAACTTACTCCAAATAGCTAACTGCAAGCAGTTAACAATAATTCTCTCGTCAAGATTAGCTGATATACGATAAATCGTCAACAGAGTTAACTAAACTATACTCTATAACCTTGAAATAAAAGGTTACCAGCTCATTGGTTCGTTTCCATTTTTTAATCCTGCCAAACATTTAAAGAATATTGATTGAAGTAGCCATCTCAATTTAAAGAATAATTGAATTAATATGTTTTATGGAGATTGGTATTAAGTTCTAGCATTGTACCATTGAAAACCAGGAAGCATTAGACAGTTGTTTTGTCCTTGTATAGGACTCCTCAGGTGTGAGCACTATAGATGTCTCCTTATGGGCTTCAAACTAAGACAAAACAGCTGTTCAGTGCTACTTAGTTTTTAGTGGTACTTTGTCACTATCAATGTGTGACAAATTTATTAAACTAAATTTAAAGAATAATGAATATATATTATTGACTCTTATCATTTCTACATAATACAAACTATTATGCAATATGGTGGTATACAGTAGAACATAACCATATACAGACACATATTTTATAAATTAAAAATATTTTATTAACCAACTTTATAGTACTTCGTCCAGAATATTTTTCTTCAATACATTCAATTGGTTCAATTTCAACAATACATGATGTATCTGATAATAATTCATGTAATTGTAATCTTCTATGTTTATTTAGTAATTCAACATGAGATAATTTCTCCAACTTCTTTTCATTTATTAACTGATCAATAGGTTTATGCAATTTAGTAGTAAAATCAAAATTGATTGTTGATAAATCAAATGTTTCAGATTTTGTTGTTGTTGTTGTTGCTATCAATTCAGGTGATGGTGTTGAATTATTAATAAGTTGAATATTTTCATTATTACGAATACAATTTGTGTATAAATCAAATTGACTAATTGGTTTAATGTGTATATCACCATGAAAACGTAATTCTAAGCATAAACCATTAAACATTTGAACATGATTAATATCATGTCCAGTTAAACGATAACAACTTATTGTGTTACTTTTCTATGAATGTTTGAACAATAAAAATAGATATCAAATCAGTAAGTTAATAAATACGCTGATATGATATTAAAGAGGACAAGATAACAAGCAATAAAATATTTAGGTTTTTATTTTGAAGTAAAGTGATCATTCAGAATACATTTAAGTTTAGTTGATTGAATTCGTTGTATATTAATGTTGACAGGGTACCACTGAAAACCAAGGAGCACTGGATGGTTGTTTCGTTCACGTATGAAACTCCTTGGAAGTGTGAATCATCGATTTTGCCCTAAAAGATTTAGGCTGGCAAACAACTAACCTTCTGCACCACTTAGCGGCGTCTAGTGGTAGAATTCTCACTTTCATCAACCTGTGATATAGTGCGACGATCATCCGTCAAATCAACAGCCTGAAATCTCTAAGTTCAAATCAATGGCAGAATCGAGGGTGCTCACTGTTTCTGAGTAGTTTCATACCAGCATGGAACAGCTGTCTAGTGTTCCCTGGTTTTCAATAATACCCTGTCAATATCACTCTGTGATGAATTTAATCAACTAACACTTAATATTAATTTTCACAAATCATCTCAGTTCAATTAGAATACAATTAAAATGATAATACTCACTGGACTTCGTAGTTTTACACCTAAGGATTGATTTTATTTAGACATCTAATCAAAATTAAGTAGCATTGAATAATTAGATTATTCTGATATGAAATCTAAACAAAAAGTGAAAGCAGGTTTTTGAGACTATATAGCTAGACTGAGTTGGCATTCGATGGTTTTCGTTCACACTAATTTGAGACGAGTATTAATAATTTCATACCTTAGTGAAACAGCTATCTATTAGTTCCTAATTTTTTATAGTTTCATAACTAAAATCACAGCATGTATCAAAATATACTAAAGTCAAAGAATAAACGTCATCATAAAAATTGAGAAAATAGTGAATTCATGAAATTATAGGCAAAATTTATATCAATCTATGTTTTATTCAAAGATCTTTATATTTATTTTTTGAGTTGGAGTGTGGCTGCAAAGCGGTGTCTCGGTGGCGCTTATCGTTATATTTAGGACTCGTCAGCTGGATATACCTGAATCCCAGTGTTGATGTTGACGCCAGGACTCTAAACCAGTTCGTTTCGTGTTGGACGCCACCGCGTTCATCATTAGGCTAGAGTTCAGACAGTCACACTTGTAGAGTGGTCATATGTATATAAGTGGAATGTATTTGGATACTTGTAACTAGTCGATATATAGAGGTAATCTACTAAGGTAACCTACACATATGGTAATAAAGACTGATCAACTTTGGTATTTAGTTATAAATTTTAAACATTGAAACTGGCATACGCAAAATGAATGGGAAAAAGACAAAATGTGATTAATGAATGTAGATTCTGATAACGACCCCTTAAGTTATGATAACCGTCTTATTTGCATACTTTACTAACATTCATGAATAGTTAACAAATGTTTTACGTAATCGGATTAATAAAGAATATAAAAGATTTCATACTGAAATCTTTCCAATGTATGCTTACTAAGGAATTGTTGTAGTGAATTATAATACAAGCGAATATATAATGTCATACCAAAGAATGTTATGCTGAATAATTACTACACAAGCCTCATAAAGTTAAAATGACTAATAATATATTGTGAAGTATCACATGTACTCTAAGTAATTGGTTCTTTTGAAAAAAACGTTCTTATCACAGACTGGTATTAACTAGAGCAGATCAAAAACATTTCTTTCAAAGAAATGCACTTTTTACGTGTGATGAACAGTTTGACTTTTCTCTGAGAAATAGGATTTTATCAGATTTAGGTTTAGTTAATTGGATTAGACACAGACTGATGTTAGTAGGGTATCTTTTAAGAATATTGAGCATTAGACAGCTACATCGTTCTAGCGGAAGACTTTCGATAGTACACACCCACGATTCCACCAATGCAGTCGAATCCAGGGAAGTTGATCTATACCACAGCTTGATGAAAGTGGAAATTCCACCATTAGACGCGGCACAATGATATGTTGGGTTGAGCATTAGCCAACCTAAAGGCCCTGTATTTAATTTCGTTGAGGAATCGTGTGTAATTACTGCCAATGAGTCTGATATTCGGACGGAACGGCTGTCTAATGTTGCTTGGTTCCCAGTGGTAATATACCAACATTAATCTGTGACGAGTCCAAACACCTTAACGTAATACTTATATCTATAAATCCATTTCAATTCATGATCCCAGTTTACTCAATAAACTACATATAATTATGTCTTCTTCAAGCAATGCACATCTGCAGGAATATAAGAACAAACAATACACAATAAAAAGCTGAGTCTACAGCTACAATGGAGTCTATAATTTGAGGCGATGCATAACAGTAAAACAAGTTCAACACCAAGAATTGTTCAATTAATCCTAAGAATGTTAATATTCACATAAAGGTATGGTGGAAAACTATGTTACACCATAGAAACTATGACTTCATAATAAGTAGTGAGTGAAACACAAAGAAAACGAAATAGACTAATTTAGTGAGTTAAAAGGATTTAACAAATGGCTTTGATATTTTGTAATTTATATTATTAGAATAAAGGAAATTCCAATTTTTACAGTAATATCTAATAATCTTACTTCACTTTTAGTAGATTGATTACATTCTAGTGCTTGTAATACTGCGTTATGTAATCCAATCGCTTTGCGTACTATTCCAGCACTAAACTTTAAATAATGAAGAATAGTTAAGTAAAGAAGTAGATGAAAAAAAACAATTAAATTCACAGACAGAAGTGGATTAATGATAGGTCAGCCAATCATTGAACAAATTGTTTCAACTCTTTAATTAACAGTACTGGAACACATAAAATCATTTTTTACAAGTGAGTTACTAATGCGACACTTATTACATTTACCGGAAAAAATCATTATTTTAGGAAAGGGACTGTAAATTATGTAGAATGACTTTGGGTATATCGGTATGTAGGCAAATACTAAATGACCGGAATAGGTGGATACTGACCAAATCAAACCAACGGAATTTATACTATAATTATAATCTAACTACCTGGACGCATACTGGTTAAGATGGTACAGATTTATCAAAACTTTCTTCATAGGTGAAGGGCGAGAGAATAACATTAGAAAATAAGAGACAATGTCAAGTTATTTATTGAGTAAGAACAATCAATTTTATTCATCACTTAATGAATCAGTTTGTAATAAGAGATTCAAAATACAATAAAGTCGTAACTAAGGGAGTTGGGTACAGAAATTAAGATAATAAGTCAATAGTAAAATTGCAATAACTTGAGAACGAGAATAATTATGATGACAATTAATACGTCTTTAAAAAACTGATAATTTAGGGAATACAATTGTTACATGTACTGAATAACAGGTAATTATAATTATACAATACATATGCATTCTTGTTCTTTGTTGTGTTACACAACTATGATGAATGGTATTACAAAATTCCTCTTTATTATAATAAGTTACATAATGATAAACGTTTTTATTTCCAAGATTATGGTCTATGCAAACCATTCATTCTAATATTTGCTTTCATCATGATGATATATTAACAGAGAAATCTACGGTAAACTAATAAAACACTGAATAACACTTTATTTTATATATGAAACATATAGAAATGAAGATGTTTCTTGTGCATTAAAACTAGCTTGACTTATTAGCTTTAAAAGACAAGCCATACATTAACAGTATACAGTCAATTAATTTTCAGATTAGACTAATAATAATAATAATAATACATTCTATTAATTATGTTTAAGTTAAACAAAAGTTCTGATTATACAGTTTATATGATTCTATAAGAATATATTTAAGTTTGATTATGACTGCTAAGTGGGATCCAGGACACGCGTTTCGTTCTATTAGGCATTTATTGGCTGGATGTACCTGCATCCCAATGTTGATGTTCACACTGGAATTCGAACTCAGTCCGCTTCGTGACAAACTTCACCGCGTTCATCACTAGATTAATGTGTCCGGAGAGTCACATTTGTGCAACGGGGGAGGGGCATTGGTAAAAAATGGCCCGTTTTCTTGTCCTACCAATGTACCTGTTTTTTGTAAGTACATGTACACTGGTAAATATAACTGGAGGTGACATAAGACTGATATTTGTCAACTTTTATTTGATCTATTAAACATCGTGTTTTGTAGAGCGTCAGTAGATTGGCAGCAGGGAATGTTTGTTTGACGGCTGTTTTAAGTCTTTGATTGAATTGTTTAGCTATATGGTCTCCTTTAAATATTAATTGAGTGAATACCCTTTTCTATTCGGGTTTTTCGGCTATGAATTTTTGATTACAACTGTTGCTACATTTCTTAATAAATATTTCTGAGTACCCGATTTGTCGAAGACATTTTTTTATGATTGTAATTTTATCTTCGGTTTGTCAGCAGTGCACAGTTGTTTAGTTCTATCATAGAGTGACTTCACTAAACCACGTTTTTAGCTAATTAAACAAAATTACGAAAATGGAGGTATTGTTCATTTAATATAACCTTCCAGAATATGAACCTTTGACACCTTTCATAATCTCCTCGTGAAATTCCTAGATCTAGGAGTTGGAAGATATTGTTTTTTTGTACCCTATTGTGTATTGGATGTTGAGATGAGCTACAATGAATATCTCAGATGACTTTTTCACCTGGTTTATATCATCGCATATAATTAATATATCATCGACGTACCTTCTGAAGAGTATCATTTGGTTTATTACAGGTATTAGCTTTGTCTATTCTTGATAAGCTATAAATATGTCCGCTGGTACTGGTCCTAATGGGCTTACCATTTGATACACCATCAGCTTGGTAGCATAAGTGATTATTGAATAGAAACCGAATGCGTTTTGTACATAAATACATCATTTTTGAAGTTGATTTTTCAGTATGAATAAATGTTCGGGATGTTGATTTATTATGTCAATGGTCTCTACCAGGAGAATGTTTATAAATAATGCTGACATCATAGGATACCATTAATTTATCAGGCAAATTTAGTTAGTTTACTAGTTCCGCCTACTGATAAGTAATGTAAAGCAGTATGCATTGTATCTATTGACTATATGACTTAACTTAGCATTAATATGGAGTAATAAAATTCTATTTAAAATATAAAAAAATTCCAATGAAGATACTACTCACTTTACATTTTATAAGTAATGATTTGCAATCATGAAATATTGAACTGTAACATGCATTAAATAAACGTATATTCACATTGAAATGAATATTATGACAATAGAATAGGTCCCAAGTTATACACGTAACATTAGATGCAGGTTATATTCTTAAAATTTTATCTAATGAAAAATAGGTTCCAATGTTTTATCTAGTGGGATTTCCTGAGATGTCGAAGTTAAATACTGTCTAATGTTGTCAGTATCATACAAATACAGACACAAACACAATATATGTTACTAATCACTTCAGATGTCATATGTTTATTAGTTACATTATTCAGCTCCAAAACACATTTGAATAAGGCTTAATTAGAGAAGTGTACTTGACTGAATTACACTGATACGGAAGAAGTCTGAATGAGTTAGACTAAGTACTAAATATTACTTTTTAAACATAACCCGCATCTAATGGGTAGTATATCAAGCTTTAATAATAAATATGTAAGATTTTTACTTACTTGAATAAGTGGAATGAAACCAGTTGTTATTAAATGTTCAATAGTTTCTTGTAGTTTTTCTTCAGGATAAATATTAGCCATAATTTGCCAATTAGTTGCTGTTATATGTAAGCATATAAGTAAAGCACCAGGTGGAGCATATGTTAATGATTCAATGTATGCCATAAGATGCTCTAATTTATTACGTTTCATATGTTTTGAATTTCGTGCACCAATCAGTACAAATCTTAAATTTAGATTAGTAAATAACAACAGACATGTTGATTAACCGAAATAAATCAAGTGAAACTAATAGTACAAAGGTAAAATATTAGTTGTTTGCATATGACATAAATTGGTCTGGGTTTGATACTATTGACAATCTATGAGCACTGAACATCTGTTTTATCCTAGTATGACACTTCTCAACAATGTGTACTCTCGATTTTGCTAGGGGACCTACTAAATGAGATCAATCTATGTTGAATATAAACAACGACAAAAATTGTAGTGAACTTAAATTGCATATCATAGGCGAGAAAAATGTAACGCTGCCTTACTTGGAGATTGTAAATCACTTAAATAAATGGGAGATTAATATAGGAACACAACGTTGATAGGATTAGAGTTCACTAGTGTTACTCAAGAAATCACCCTGAGTCACACAATTGTTCAGTTTGAAATATTATCATTGAGCCACTCAAGCCATGTCTAATCTACATAGTTACGATGTATACATTAATTTATCAATGAACAGTTTCCAATGTTATATTTGTTAAGTCCTTTGTGGTAATCGAATTCTATCAGTTGTATTTTAATTTTCCTATTCTTAGTAGTCACAATCATGTACGATGATTTACTTTTGATTCACATAACATTGTTATTGCTTTCTTACTTAAGGTTTCATTTTAGCTATTTTCCTTGATTGTCATGGATCCTGTCTTAACTCATTCAAGATCTTCAGTCTTTAGTAATAATCACTTCGACAAGTGTTTGGATGCTTGCATGGAAGTATGTTGATTACCTAATTGCTTGTATTTAAAATATTGTTCCTTGTTTACTGACAACAAACATCCTCTTTGACAAATAATTAGTTTTGTGTCATTTAATAACATTAAGACTTGTTGTTAAATGTATGCTGTGGTATTCGGTGTATTGAATTCAAGTGGTTTGTGTGGATAGGTATTAGACTTAGTTAATTGTATTCTTCACAAGTTGACATTGGTCGGGTACCAATGATAACTAGAAAGCACTGGACTTCTGTTTCGTCCTAGTGTGAGACTTCTCAATTCGCAACCTTGATTCTACCAAAGAATTAACATGAGTGCTCCGCATATTTCTTATTTTTACTTATTTATGTTTGTATACTACCGCAACAATTCATAAAACTAGTTTTAGTTTTTCATTAACTTTTCATGCCAATCAGCAACATTGTGAATTCTATGCAGTGCGAATATTAGCCAGTGTTTAATCCTTTTTATTGAACTGATTATTTTCTGATTAGAGTTTCTGGAATTATGGTAGCCGCATTTCTTGTCTCTCTAGGATAAAGAGAAATAAAAATTGCTTAGCAGTGAAAAAGATGATGAGAACACTAACAGGGTTTACAACTTATAAAACTTAAGATCAGTTAACATTGATTTTCATTATTTGAGGGTATACAGTCTCAAATTTCAAAGTTTATTATATGAATATAATCAAATATCAAACAGATTAAACCAGAGGATTGTCAATTACTATATCAAATCCAGCAGCTTATTTTAATATGAGTCACTGTGAATAATGTTTGTACTGGTTAGCGATTTTTTTTATCAAGGTTGTTATTTTACGGGATGGGGTTGCTAACCCATGCCCATCCCACCTCCGTTATTCGGGCTTGGAACCGGCAGCAAACTTAAGGGGCTTCAGGCGAAATGATTTCTGACATTATTGTGTCTTATGGATTATAATGGTTTACAAATGGTCAGTTTATTGACATTACATGATTGTAGTTATTTTAATGAATCATAGTTCATAAACTCATTCAATGATTTATCTATTTTTAATTTTTATATGTGAAATAAATCACTATCAACATTTGGAGCATACTAACAACTACCGTTTAGTTGAAGAGATTTTGTAGTACTAAGTTTTTGTTGTCCAGAACTCCGTAGTTTTAGAGTAGATTTAATACATCTAACAAAGAGGTACACAAACCAATTATCGAGACAAGGCCAGTAGAGTTTAACCGTGTCAGGTGTTAGGCAGTTACTCGTGAATAGCAATGAGTCAAGTCAGGTAAACGTATCAAAGATTGATTGAATTAAGATTATCAACCATTGGCAATCAACTCAGTGGTCTTATTGGAAAGCGTTCGCCGCTAAGCCAGAAGGTTTTGGGTTCGATTTTTGATAGAATGGTTGATACACACTGTTGATGAGTCCCGTATCAGGACGAAACGGCTGTTTAATGCTTACTGGTGATCAGTGGTTGTTTAATTCAGACCGATTCGTGATATCAAATTGAAAAATCAATTACCATTAGAAGGAAGATTATAAAAAGCTCAAAGAATTAAGTCATGAAATACAACAACGTAATAAAACATTAACAGTAGTAACAATCAAATTATGATCATAGATTGATTACCTTCAGTAAAATACTAATCGAGAGATTTTTAACTAAATCTGTAATCAAATTACTTCAAACTTTAATAAGTAATCTATTTTATACAACCTACTTGTGAGTAGTACAGTTAGATTAACTAAGTGATGATGTAAACAACTTATAAATAATCAATAAGATTAAATTATACTTGAGGAACAAGTACAGCTTACTTACAATGATTCTAGTCTACAAACAAGTTGTCGAAACGCAACAATAATGCATATTATACAATTTAAACAGTTAGATATAGCATATATGCAAACATATGATATAACTGAATGGTGTTGACCACTTAAAGATTCCAATGAAAATCAAGATAGTGTATAAATAGCTTAGTAGAAGCGTTTTTGTTGAAATCGTCACTTAATGTGTTGTTTGCATTCGTTACAGATTAACTGAGTCACACTGAAAACTATGTAAACACTTGTTATGTTGGACGATTAAAGGAGAATGACTAAGTTTCAGAAGTATTTATTACCAAACTAATCCATTTTTACTAGTTGTGTGTAATGTAAGCATTTCACTTCTATCATCAGTGTATCTCTCGAGCCCTAACTTTCCGTTTAGTATATTTACTGTTAGGATATTAACTCATGTTTATGAACTAAAGTTAATTAATTGTATACACGTTACTTCTATCTACTTCCACTGTATCTTTTTTTATTATTAATATTGAATTCCTAATTGACTGACTGTGTGATCTGTTTTTGTGTATATATAAACGAATGTCAGAATATGATTCTGACTGATGGTCAGATCATTTGTCTTGTATTTTATATTCTGACTTTAGGAGGACTAGCAATCATAGAGCAAGTATCTGCACACATATTGATTGGTCATACTGTCTTCATTCATTTTAACAGCTTTTTCTGACATCATAACAACCTCAGACAATTATTTTATCTTAGAATATAACCTAAATATTTGTTTGGGATGTCAGATCCCCAGAATTCTCTTGGTAAACCTGTTATTTTTATAATTTATTTGTGTAAATTTAAATTTCTCATTTTCGCGCCAGAAATTTCCCTTTTCACCTTCAGTTCGTGTTATACACTTAGTGAGACGCTAAATCTTTTTGGTTCGTTGTTTATTTTAGTACGCTATTAGTAACATTCCATAGACGCTCTCTCTTTTTATATATATACGCATGAGATATGTGATTGTTCGTTCCATTTGCTGGGCTGTCTGTGGAATTAAAAGATTCTGCTGACTTTGGACTTCTGTCTCTAGTTAGCTGGGCTGGGGCGCTGCGAATAGCTTAGCTTACTGGTTGTTGTGTTACTGGTCATACGTTCGCTAGCAGGTATCGAGGTGTAATTTAGTTACGAGAACCTTAACAATATTCTATATTCAACTTCCTGATAGAATAATAAATGTTCAAACTTTCAATTATTTTCAATGGAATCTAATCAATCCATAGTCAATACCAACAATAAATTGAATATTGAAATAAACTATTCACAATTGAATGTAAAACTAACTAACAATATAATCAGTTACATACTACTAACATGTTATATATGCATATTTCTAGCATTAACTTACTTTCCTAAAATTGATGAATTAAATGAAATTGTTCTTTTGGCATAATTTATTGATTGTTTTATTATTTGCCATGAATCACTTCTTAGACCAACTAAAAGAGTTGACCATTTTAATTGTATAAAAATATGAGTTAATTTACATTTGGAAAATTTTTTATAATTAACATCATTAAATGATTTGATTTCAATTAGTTGTTTCTCATTTAATTCATTCACAGTAACATTTTGCCAAACAATTTTTTTGTTAGAATTTGATGGCTATTTGTTTAAAGAAAAGAAAAACCACAACAACAACAACAACAGGAAACAAAGAAGGAAAGAAAATAAGTAAAAAACATGTGAAAAACTTCACTATTCTAAATGGAGATCAATGAATAGATAACAACAAAACAATTGAATTGGTTTAAATTATCCGATATGTTGTCAATTGGAGTAGAATGTAAACAATCTCTATGCATTACATTTAAATAGGAAATATTTCTTATGAATAATTTTACTATCACATTATTATAGTCATAAATCCATGAAGATACCATTACAATGAAGAAGATAAAAAAATCTAAACAACTAATTTGAACATAATGTATAGTTAAACAACGATACATGTTAGAATAGTGAACCTCTACATTGATTGCATCGCGTATGTCTATGCAGCATTTGAGCATACGCGTTACATTTATTTTTTCCAACCACATATTATGGCCAAAAGGTGTGTATCCTAACTTGTATAGCTCAACTGCGTTATCATGATAGTCAAGCCTAACTACTACGTTAAGG
This sequence comes from Schistosoma mekongi, assembly GCA_034768735.1. Taxonomy (NCBI): domain Eukaryota; kingdom Metazoa; phylum Platyhelminthes; class Trematoda; order Strigeidida; family Schistosomatidae; genus Schistosoma; species Schistosoma mekongi. Next base: position 35,937,783 of record CM068306.1, read on the forward strand.
TAGCATCTCAATTTGGGTAACACGTCTTTTTATTATATATATATATATATATATATATATATATATATATATAAATTGGGGGGGGGGGGATTCTGTTCTCCTTTTTCTGTTTAGCCGCCAGAGAAAAGATTAATTCGGAATTTAAAGCAAATCGAAATGAGACTGACAGGGAAAAAATAGACGAGGTAGGTCAATTATTATTACTATTATTATTAAAATAGATCTTATTAGAAATAAGAAATATTCGAGCTGATAGTTGTTTTTTGATAGCTGCTCTAGTAGTTCTTACTGTTGTGAATCCACGAAGATTTCATTACAATGGTTAAAATAAGGGGTGTTCTTGTAAATATATTGAATAAATTGCACAGTTAAACAATGATACATGTTACAACAGTGAACTTCTACATCAATGATTACTTTAACATATCCGAAATTTGTCGGTTATAAATTTGAATGATCATTTAGAAAGAGAATAGGGTAAAAAGAACAATTTCTATAGGCTGTTGAGTTACTTACAATAATACAATAAACCAAAAGGTACGCTGGGTTAGTTATGATAATAAGAATAATAAAATTATAGGGATATGTTAATGGAATATTAGAATTGTTGTTTGGGTAATCATGATTATGATGATGCAAAATTGAGAAGAATCAACATGTGATCAACAATGAGACAAAATAGGGATAAATAGGAAATAGGTTTGTTGAGTGAGAATTTACAATAGTCAGCTTATGTAATGGGTGGTATGGTCATTTGTTACAGTAAACCTAGAGTCTGAACTTACCTCTCCCAGATACATAAGTTAAGTTTTCTGGAGTTAACCCAGATAACATCAGCTATGTATAGTAGCTATAATCTTGGTCCTGTAGATAAATTAATCAAGAAGCTGTATAAAATAAAAAACACTCTCTGTTTTGATTCATTATCCACTATCTGTCAAATGTGACTGTATACTGCTGTTGATAGGCTTCGTCACTCCTTCGCGACTGATTACGACAAACATCTTTGAGTGTGACTGACAAAACTGGCTTCATAAGGAAAGTTAAAATGGTGTACACACATTAAGGGGGTGGTGGGGGGGGGGTATGTTTATTATTTTATTCTCAACTTCATAAGTGATCAGTGGTTTGATTGTAAACGTAACTTGTGTCTCAGCCAAATTCAATGTTCTTTCGATTGATCTTTCGACGTGATTGTTTTCACATGATTTGATTGTATCACTGAATATAACTCAACACTTTGTAGTTACTGTCATTCTTTTGTAACCTAGTTTTTAAATGATCTTTGGATACAATAATTCATCACTCTAACGTGTATCGCTGTTTCACTGTGTAATTTATTAAACCTATAACATATATGTGCATGCCCTATTTTACCAATTGTAACAGCTTGATGACAAAGTTATTAAAATCAATTATTCACTCGAATACTTATTTAGAATTACGCCATGGGTAGTGTGTTTGTATAAATGTTCATAATAGATTTAAATTACTGATTACCAGATTTCAGTAGTCATGTTTACGTATCCTTTTTTAAAGCAATTTATTACAGTATTCAGAATTTTGCTATTTTTTTTAGCCTGGAACTTGTAATCTCAGAAAAGTAAAACTCACTTTCGTGATTCAACTCGATGGCAGTAAATGAACTTTAGTGCAGTGTCTTAAACGTTTTTTTGCTCGCCGATGTACTTAACGGTTTCAAGTGTATTGTTGATGTTTCTATAACAAAGTTCCAACTGTCAATTTTGATGTAACGAATTGAACTAACAACCACCACCTGGAAGTACTAGACAGCTGTTTCGTCCTAGCATGGGACTCCTCAGCAGTGCGCATCCACGACCCCTTCGAGGGTCGAACTTAGGACCCTCCTGCTTTGCGGCGATCGCCTTAAAGTTGGACCACTGAGTCGTCTCCCAACGGTTGATATTTCCAATTCAGTCAATTCGTGATATGTTGCGCGACCTCCTCCATGCCATCAGTGGGTTACTATGCCACAGCCGACATTGTTGAACTCCACTAGTCACGTCTTCACACTAGAACTCCAGGAATTACCTCAAGGAGCTAGTCACTAGTGACAAGTTATTTAATGTCATGCTGTAATGAAAATTATTCGACGACAACTTAACCAGGAGTACTTCTAAAGATGTAGGTGGAAAATGTTTCTCTTTTCATACGAATAATTGGTAAATTTTTCATTATGCATTAAAGAAGTATGAATATCTACGAAATAGTATTTTAAAGAATAATAAAGTAAATAATTCGATATCATGAACTGACAGGAATCAGACAGTCTCTGGAAGTCAGAAGCCACTGGAGATTTGTTTGATCCTAGTATAAGAATTATCATCAGAGCTTATCCATCATTCCATCAGGAGATCAAGTGTAGGTTCATCAAGTTTATCAACGTACTAACTTCAGAAGGTGATTACTGAAATCCTAATCAGAAGTTCCAGCCAATTACGTCCGACTATGTTGGATGTCAGGTAACTGCTTATCGATACTAATAGATGAAGTTGTTCACACACATAAATATGCAAATAGAATCTGGAATCAATACTTAAACAAGCCGTTTATTATTTAGTACAATTTCTAAAATGTCGATACATGAATGAGGGGTTTTCTGTGTTTGTCATAAGGGTATGCAGTAATAAACAAACTAAGAGACTATAATTATGCAGAAACATAGATGGCAAATCTTTTAGTTGGGAAGCAAACATTAATGAACACATTAAAAGTCAGCGAACACTAAGCACACTACTTGTAATACTTCAATAAAATAATATTCTATTGTGTTGGATACTACTCATAACTTCGCTTATGAGTAGATACACTGAGTATCGTTTAAAATTTGAAATAATGAACAGCAGTTAAGGTGAATTTCATGGTAGCAGGAAGAAAGGCTTATTCAGAATAAGTACGTGGCAAGAAGCAAACGAGGAGAAACCATTCTGGAACTATACGATCTAATTTTTCGTCATTCCTATGAATTGATCTCCTCCGTTGATTAGTGATTATACTTCATGAATAATAATAGCTTCATTCAATAGTATGTTTAGTACAATATAGATTTTTATCATACAGTGTCTTAGCAAGTTACTCTTTTTTCTTGTACATATTAAGAGCGGTTATAGTAAAAACTCAAGGAACTCATCATTATAGTGGGATAGAACTGATGATGTGCAGTTCGGTGTCACACAAACATTTGCAATATATATGTATTTATATTTATTCAGATGTACTGAACAGTATATGATTAAATTTACGCCAATTTGTGTTCGCGGAAGTAGAAACATTAGCACAGTTTTTCTTCATGATAGGTTGATCGTGACGAAAAGTCCGGAGACCTTATAGCGATACCAAAATATCATCCTACAGGTCATACAGCTAAGATTCCTAAACTCATTAAATCACGGTTATGGTATACATTTTGAAAAAAGAAAAATTGTATATAGTTCACTTTCCAATAATAACTCTGCGTTTAAGATTAAGAAATTCAGGAATAGACATCTGGTAAATAATAATTCTTCTTAATGCATGTTACCAGCCGCCATGATGTCTTTACTTAGATCTCAGTGTATTACTCACGATAGATCGTAAAATTTAAATAAAAGTACGTGAGCACACAATTCGATTTTGTGACACGATTAGGCAATTAAAACCAAATCTAAAGCGAAAAAGTAAAAACTGTCGAGGTATCTGGAGAAATGGCAACCCGATATTTCAAAGAGTCCGCCTAATTGATACATAGTTCTTTTCTGTCTTCAATTAACACAAATACTGTTTTATTTTTCACAGAAAATAAAAGTGAAAATTTTAACAAATAGACGTACTTGATATAAAATAACCAATTCCCTATCCTCATCAAATAATGTTGAATCTGGAGTTTTCACACACTGAACTGAAAGAATTGTAGAATCATCTAGTTGAAGTTCTTTTAACATTAAATTAGTTTGTACATAATAATCTAATGGTTTAGTATATTTATTAATATACCATTGAGGTAATGGTAAGTGTATAGTTGCTGGTCTTTTCAATACAATATCATGTAAATCCAAATCGAAAATATCGGAACAACCTTCAATTTCATTTAATTGAGGATCAAATTGACATAATGAATTCAACAGATTGTTTCTTATCTTTATCTTCTTTAAATTTGTACATAATATAAATGAATGAAAATTGAAATGTGAATGCAAAACATAACAATTTAGTAAACTAGAGGTATATGCTTTCTCACTTCAAAACATAATACAATAAATTATACTCTTAATAATAAATTGTTACTTAGGGATGGAGAGGTTAATAAAAACAAGTTAAACATTTCAGCATAATTTAAATGAGAAACAGTTAATCATTGTTTCCGTACTGGCTAGAACTCATTAACAACTTTAGTTTCGGTTTTTCAGAGTTTATTATGCCTTTGAAAATCTATATCTGAGACAAAATCATAAAGTCAGAAAGTGAACATGAAAGTTTTATATATAAGTTGGACTGTGACTGGCAAGCGGAATCCAGGACTCGCGTTTCGTCCTACTTGGGACTCATTGGCTGGATGTACCTGCACTCCAGTGTTGATGTCCACACTGAGATTCGAACTCACTCTGCTTCGTGCCAAACTCCACCGCGTTCACCAATAGACTACTGTGTCCAGACAGTCACACTTGTGCAATGCTCATTTATGTAATTAGGATAAGCTTGTATTTTCCTGTTGATTTTGTATTGGACTGAAACTGAGTTTGAATCCCAGTGTGAACATCAACATTGGGATGCAGGTAAATTCAGCCAATGAGTCCTAAATAGTACGAAACGCGCTTATTGGATTCCACTTACCAGTCACAATTCAACTTAAATATAACTTGTGTACTATCGCTACATCGAGGCAATCCGCTCAGGATGCACATATAGCAACAGAGACTGACCAGTTTCAGTCCAATACAAATCAACGGGAAAATACAAACTTATCCTAATGAAAGTTTTGTATGTTAGATTTTAATTTTGGAGGAGTCCTAGGGTAGAATGCAAAAGCTATCCACTGTCCATCAGTTTCTGACGATTTTATAATTCGCTTATTTCCATGAAATAAGGTATTTCTGAAAATTAACAAGGTTTCAAATGTTGCATGCTGTATTTTAAAACTTGCATAACAGTCAACGTTGATGAATGAATTTTTAGTGACATTTCAATAATTACTGTACATTCGATCGAGTTCATCACAAACTGACGTTAGAAGGGTACTGTTCCAAACCAAAAGAACCAAACAGCTGTTTCGTCCTAGTATGGAACCCCTTACCACTGGGCACCCTAGATTCTGCCTCAGGGACTTCAAGTTGGCAAACGAGTAACCCTCTGCACCACTGGGCCTGAATCCAATAGTGGAATTTTCACTTCCATCAATTTATGATATACCACGATGATCATCCATTGTCTCTAGTGAGAAGTCGTGACTGATGAAGTCCAGACTTGTCTGCAGTAAGAAAGTTATCACCAATGATAATGAATGACCGTCACACTATATCACAAATTCATGAAAGTGAAAATTATACTGTTGGATGCCGGCCCAGTGGAGAAAAGGTTTCAGTGTTCGCCACTTTGAAGTCCCAAAGGTGGAACCAAGGGTGAGTACTAGTGAGAGGTTCCACACTAAGATGAAATAACTGTCCAGTTCTCCCTGGTTTCCAACAGTACTCTGAAAACATTGATTTGTGACATATTCCATTAACTAACACTTTAAACCATTTTCCACAAATCCTCTTAATTCAACTTCTGTATATACTTTATTGGATTCTCCTGATTTTTAGTAGGCATTTTGATTAAAGTAACTGAATTTTAATGCAATCTTAGTGCATACTTTTAGAGTACATACTTTTCAATAACCATTATTGTACTAAAGAATAATTTTATCACTGGATAATTTAGTACTCGTTACAACTAAGTTTACATGTCGTATGAAAGAGAAACAATACCAAAGCAGGACTCCGTGTAGTGATGCAATATTCTACTATTACCTACTTTTTTTTTTTTGTTTATAAGTAATCTTCAGGTATAATGTATGTTTACCTACTCATTGATGCATAGTTCACTAAACTGTTGATATGTAAAATTTATCTATTTCAATTTTAAAACATCTTAGTTTTAACATGATGATAAGTGACAGCCTATTTAAAATGATTCATGTTACTAATAGGTATTGTTCAAACTATAAGCGTTTTATTACATGTTTTTTAAAACATAAACCATGTCTATTTGATTAGTGATGGTTACAATTATCTTGTTATTGAAATTTATAACAGTTTTAGTGCATTTTTAATGGATGGAATAAGTATGCTTGATTACACTATTAACCACAGTCCATCGATTCTAAACACTTGTAACAATAATGACTGAAGTGAAGAGATTCTTTGAAAAGGCCTGACTTAATATTAAGATGAAATTGTATATTCCCATTGATTTGTTATAGACTAAAGTTGGTCAGTCTGTGTTGCTACATGTGAATCCTGAGCGGATTGCCTCGATACAGCAGTTATCCACAAGTATTATTTAAGTTGGATTGTGACTGACAAATGAAATGCAAGATGCGCGTTTGTCCTATTTGGAACTCATTGCTATATCGACGCAATCCGTTCAGGATTCACATGTAGTTACAGAGACTGACCAGCTTTAGTCTATGACAAATCAACGGAAATATACAAGTTCATCCTAATACCAATGTGCCCGTTGCACAAGTGTGACTGTCTGGATTCAGTAGTTTAGTGGTGAATGAAGTGGCGTTAGACACTAAACGGACTGAGTTCGAATCCCACTGTAAACATTAACAATGGGATGCAGGCGCCAGAAACCGACGAGTCCATAAAAAGGATGAAACGCGTGTCCTGGATTCCACTTACCAGTTACAATCCAATTGAAATAATGCCTTAGTCCTGAATATTAGCAATAAAACAATCCAAAACTTTACTAATAATACTATAAATATCATATGCTTTAGGTACGTTAGTGACTACGTGTATTTAGTCCCGACCGTAGCTGCTACCTTGAAGTGGTGGTCGAGCTTGCCTATCGTGATGACCCAACCGAGCCATATTGGCTGGAACGCTTGTTCCTCTAGGTCCTACCATGCCAAGCAGGTCCTTTGGAGAGCGATAAGACTAAAGGCAGCAACCTAAGATCTGATGGAGAAGTCGTACTGCTGACTGCAGCGGGGCGTGACAGCAGTAAGGTGTTTTCCTCGGATAACCGGCATCTCCAGCGATGCTGCCTTCTCACAAAGAAAGGAAGGGGTTAGAAAAGGTCGACCCTAAAAATGTCACACCTCACCTTACTCCACGGATTTCCGTCTCCGGCAGTAAGGCCTTCTAAAGAACGGAGCTAACACTTCAAAAACGTCCTATAACAAGGTCGTGTATGATCGGCCTCAAGCAGTTGCCCCTTGGGCTCTGCGATCGCGCTTCCAGGTCACTATGACCAATACTAATCCAGCTTCCTTTTCAGGTACCCCTGGAAGTAATATCCTTCCATGGTGTGGGCAGCCAGGAAAGTGAAAACCGCCCTCATACCTCTAACAGCACAAAAGATCATTTTGCTTGAGGTCAAATCCCACCCTCAACGTGTATTTAGTAGTCTAGTTGATAACACGTTGAGTGTGTTATGTGAAATGAGCTGCTATTGAGTTTAATCACATGATGCAGATACACTCAAATGATGAATTCAAAACAGGAGGCAACCAGTCTCCTTCATTCCAATGCTTTCTATAATCTATTATTATGTATAATATTATCGAATAATTAAGTATAACTAACTTTGAAAATAGTTTGTTGAAATGTTGAACAAGCAAATTTCGGTATTCGAATAGATAAGAATGGATTAAGTATTGGTGAGAAAAATAATCCACCATTAGAATTAATAGAAAATTTTTCTGCTTTTATAGAATTCACTAGAACATAACAATGATTTAATTCTTCTGTATGAATGAATACACCACCACAATAATTTTCAATATTATTTATAAAATCATAAGATAGATTGTCAATTAGTGCTATATTTTGAAATTGTTTACTATTGGTACTGTTGAAATTATTTCTATCATCTAGTCTTTGATTTAATTTCATTGAAGATGACATAGAATTCTCTAAAACACTGATAGGTTCTGACCATCGATAAGCTTGTGACATTAGTTTACAACCGTCTAATGGCCAATTAACATAAGGAATTGTTGGTTGTACAATCTAAAATGAATAAAATATTACACTTCCTTTATTGAATGAACAATCTACAAATATTTTAGTCTGATATAAAAAAGGCATATCTTCAAAGCATCATTTTCAGTAATATTAACTAATTGATATCTTAAGTAGTGATTAAATTTATTCAATTTTCCAAAGATTAACACACTACGAGACAGTAACCGTTAAACAAGAAGAAATCAATTGGTCAAAAGGTTGTACACATAAATTAAATGAGATATAACTTTGATATTATAAATCGACTTGAGTCAGTAAACCATTGAAAGGTCAGAGGTATTGGATAACTATTTCTATCTACTATGAGATACCTCAGTATTGAGTACTAACGAACAATAAGTTTAAGTTGAACATCCCCCTCCCCACAACATCCAATGTCTATCAATTATAAATCATGTCACCTTAAGGTTGAAGTGCTTTCTAATAATTTTTGGCTAACTTAACTGCAAATTAAGTTAGAATGTGGCTGGTAAGTGGAATCCAGAACGCACGTTTCCTCCTGCATCCTAGTGTTGATGTTCACACCACCCACGATGCACATATGACACATGATACTGATAAACCTCAGTCTATGACAAATCAGCAGAAAGATGCGAATTGCCTAAATTTGTATACTAAGATGATTATGTTCCACCCTGCTAAACCAGTAGTCGCATTTTTTAGTTGAGGTAGTTGCTAGTCATTTTAATAGAAAACGTGCTCTAACTTCCCGGGCAAAACAAGTTTGAAGTTCTATTGATCGATTTATAAGTAGTGACGAAAACGAAAACCCTATTTATAGTGTTCCATACTTAATGGTTTATCATGTAAAGCATGTAGTTTATGTGTATCAATGAAGTGTAGTCTATATGCTTTATGTACTTACTGATGCAATATTACATAAAAGTATAAGTAAATCGAAACTATTACAATCTTATTTATCAACTGTAAGCAAACAATCCGACGTATGTCTTGCACCATACACACAATAAACCTGTGATTAACAACAAATTCACCTCTTTGAACGATAAAGCTAATTAGCGCTGCAAATGTACCTATTATCAATATTAGTGGTTGATGCATATCAGATACATTAGATATAGTCTTCTCTAGTAATCATTGTAAACGATGATTTAGCCATAATGATATGATTGACATTTATGATGTGTTCTAAAATCATTTATGGTGTAACGAAAGGAAAGTTCATATATTGTACTTTACATTCATGTCAAAAGTAATAACGACCGATAATTTTAAAAACAAGTAATTTGATTTACACATATCAAAGTGATCAATTGATTCAGTTCATTAAAAAGCATATACTAGTTAAGGAACACTGTTTTTCTTCGGAAATTTAGTCTCTAAGTTTTGTTCGAAAGAACCTCTCAACACCCCCCCCCATAACCAGTTTTCATTTTTCTTGAAATTTTTGAGAAGTAAAAACTATTCTTTCAAGCATCCATTAACTTCAGATTTATCGAATGTTACAGGTAATGGATACTATTAATCATCTTATAGATTACAAGTTTACTGACTTTAAAGTTTATAAAATTTGAAAGCCACATCCTACTTTCTTATCAATTTAACGTCGATACACAAAGTTTTCAATTTATTCACAGTTTCAATAGTTACTTTAATAGAATAATAACAATTATCATTGGAGTTGAGAATGAAGCTTAACTAGTAATCCTTATCAATAGTATATAGAGTATTATTTGAGTGCATTAAGTACTTCGAAAATGTACTTACTGTTGCTTTTAAACAAGTTCATTCTAATTAAGTAATAAAATAAAAATTTAAAAAAAAATGAGAAAACTAAAAATATTAATTACTGTAAACTTTTGTACTATTTGCCATTGATCATCTCCAAGACGACATTTTAATAATGAAACACTTCTAGCATCAATTAAATAAGGTGTTGTTTGATGTTGATCACCAAAATGCATTGTATAAGATAATTTTCCTCTTAATCTAGCTGTAGTTCTACGTGATTGAATAGTATCATACACTGTAGAAAAATAATAAGAATAATAGTTCGAATACATGTAAATTGATAGTAGATTTTCTATAGGCTAATACAAATATTTTTCATTATGTAAAGGTTTAGGAATTAGCACAAACTAATAAATTTATATCTGCATGATAAGAAAAAGTTAACAAGATGATGAGTCAAAGAGTCTACAAAATGATGCCATTGACAAGGAAGAATGAACAAAAAGGTTCTATTTATGAAAAAGCTCAGCAATAATTAAGTGCCATTGGTCATAACTGTCTTACTGCTGGTAAGTTTGAGTGACTCCCCCCACTAGTCATGATTCGTCACTATAAATACACGAACTTCATGAAGTTAAGAAATAGTGAGCTTATTATAATTAATAAGATTTCAGGGTGGTTTTATTATGTGTCATAAACGGTTCTCGGTTGGATACCAGAGAAAACCAGGGAACACTAAACAATTGTTTTGCCGTAGTATGGGACTCCTATGAAATGTATACGTTTAGTCTAGCCACACAGTTAAACCCAATGTTTTTAAGTTTTATGATGAGTGCTTAACTATCAGCACCACTGGGCCGAAGTTCAACGGTAGAATTCCCAAGGTCAATAGTTTAGAAGAGATAGATGAATTGTAGAATAAAAGGTGGAGAGTTATTACATATACATAATATATAGTTTGGTAAGGATTATTAAGACATTTGACACTAACTGATTTCAAACTATGTTACCTAGGATGTACAACCACAGATCACTAGTATCTTGGGTGACTTGAACTAAGAGTTTAGGACTTCCTTACATACCTCAGCCTAACGGCGAGTTACTTAATATCATAGTTTGTCTTTTTCCAGTATTTTACACTATTACATATGACAGTAATTGACATTTTGATTAACCCAAAGCGGTGGAGTACTCGATTGTAGGTCACTTAATACGCACATTCTGTTATTGTTGTTATGCGATAAAATCTTCCGCCATTTAAGGTAAGAATCACATGAATTCATCTAATTAGGTGGTCTTTTGTTTCCACTGCGTCTAATGAGTTAAACAGGCAACAACGGTGTATATTGTTGTAACAGGTCTTCTATGAATCTTCAAAACTTCATTATCCAATATTATTCCTATATATACTTACTGGTGTTTTTCTTCTTGTTAAGTCTAATCTCATTTTCCACATTTGTCGATTTTCATTGTTTTTACGTGTTACAATTTAAAATCATTCACTGTTGTACATAAACAGGTTTCATCATCGCTATCAACTTAATTTTCACATGAATAAATTCATCGTTGAGTAGTGGTTATTGTCAGGTTTGTCTAGTCCATTTTCAGTGCTGACTAAATTTTACTGATCAAGTTTCAACGCGATCACCAGTTCAAGTAATTTGACACTGCATTTACTACATTGTTAATATTGTGATTCCGTCAGGATTGTAGGTACACCTTACCTATGAGTACCAAATAAGACGAAATCTAGATTACGTGTTTCATTGTAGATTGCTGTTATTTACCTATCATCAGAAGGAGTGTTCACTTGGTTATAATAAACCAATTTATAGATATAATGTTATCATTAAACCTAAAAAGACAATATGTTATTTTGTTAGTTTAGTCAGTGAACATTAATCCTTTATAAATTGGGCCTTTTTTTGGTTCGTTTACATCCATTTACAATAACGCAGGTCATAAATTATCTAAGTCTTGGTGAACGTTGTGTACTAATAAAAACATTCAAACATGTTACATGATGCTTAGCTTACTGGGACTTGTTGAACCAGGTATTTTTACGCCTTCAGTTGGTACACTGATATTTCCAGATGGATGAGACATTTCACGAGTAGCAGCAAAGGTAAAAGGAATGAACACAGCCACTGGAATTTGGAACTTAACAGGTGAATATAACATGTGTACTTCACTTGCTAATCTCATATCTGAACCTAGCCAAGGTGCTATAACTCCTCTAGTTGTACTTGGGAAAGCTGCACAAAGAACTCGTTCACGGCGTCCAGTAGATGCATATGGTGGAATTTCAACTTTAGCACCATGAACTGATAAAAAAATGCCTCCATTCCGTTTTACTAGTACATTTTGTTTAAGCGGACAACTCCTAAAACACAACATGAGGTGATGCAATGGTAAAAATATGAATAATGAGTCAACGTAAATTAATACTAGTATTGTAGTTAGGGGGTTGTGTAAATAGTTAAATTTTACAAATATCCATAACGTCCAATTACATTAAAGGCATCTCACTATATATCTCACTATATATCACTGTATATCGCCAATTGTCTAAGTTAGCTGTTTAACGGTTAAGCGTTTGTCGCGAGGTCTAAATGTCCTGGGATCAATTCCATAGGGGAGGGGGGAGTTTCATACTAGAGCAAAATAGCTGTTCTTAGCTTTCTGGTTTTAAGTAGTTGTCTAATATATACTAATTCTTGACATCGAATCAACTAATATTATAGTATCTAATTAATGGCTTGATAATAGCGTATATTTCACTCTCTTTTGAGATTTTATGTTCATCTGAAAGTTCTAAATAGACCCTTACATAAATGGTGCTTATTCGAAAAAGGTACAAAAAAAGCACGTTACAGTATAGTAAAATTGTTGTGATGAATAGTTTGTAAGTAGTATTGTAGTCTTCACATTGATTTATTGTAAGTACTCAACTCCCGTATGTTATAATTATAGGTTTAAATTTTATCAGTGCATGAAATATTCAATCAGTAAAAATACAGAAAAGAAATGATCACAACAGACACATAATTAAGCAAAGAAACCTTCATTAACATCGATAAAGTCGGCTAGGAGGGCAACAAAAGCTCCTCAATTGAACCATCTAAATTAAAGAGTGCGATATAACTAAAATCATCCACTTTAAATGCAAATTTTCTCTATCATCTCAAAATTGTAACAGCTTAACACACTCTCAGCTCGGCGAAGTGTTTACTACAGCAGTTCACTTGCAGTTTACTTTCTACCAAAGATTAGACGAATTAGCTATCACGAACTGGTTTTGATTAGGCACCCACTAAAAATCGTGAATCACAAAATGGCTGTTTCATCCTCATGTGGAATGTTTCCAAAGTGCTGAACCATCCCACTAGGAATCCATTTCAAGATTAGTGGCGAACACTTGATTCTTAGGCTACTGAGCTGATACATAACGGTTGATGTTTCTAACTTCAGTCAATTCACAGTATATATTGCCCCACCTTATCAATTATCATTTCTGCGTAAGTGTCGTATACCTTATATGGTTGAACTCCATCGGTCGAATTTTCTCTCTAAAGCGGCAGGAATTACTTCCAGAAGTTAGTCACTAGTAAATTAATACTAGTTGTAATTGAGCGTAATAGAGAATAGGTAGCTGAGAATATACTGTGAATTTATTGAGGTTAAAAGTGTTAATCGTTGTGTACCAGCTCAGTGGTTTAAGAACTGAGCGTTTGCATAATAGTCACGATAGGGGATGGTGTTCACTGTTTGGTCACACGAACAATGTTGAAAAAATCCATCCGCGTAATTGAAACGCCGTCAAGTAATTTGAAGAGTCGTTATAATATACCTCCTCGTTCCTTACCTATGAAAATCTTTACTAAAAGGCAAAATTATTCACAGATAGACACACACCTCAATGGTCTGAATCATAAGCTATGTGTGGCTCATACTATAAATCTGATTGTACTCAAAGTTTCTCTGGGGAGGGTATAATGTAAAAAGTCTTATCTCATTAACAATGCAACAATCCACTACCAATTAACAGTAAAACATTTTGTACATGCTATTTATTATGTCAATCGGGTTATAGCTCCAAATGTTACTTTAAATCCAAATTTTATAATAAATTTATAGCTCTATAACTATTTCCACAATTATACTATGTTTTACCCAACCTTTCAGAACTGTTGAATCTGGGTTTGAAAATATAATTTGCGCTTGAGGCTGGAAACGGCATTTATCGTAGAGATTACAATTTGCATTAGGATTTAGAAATTTTAGCTAAAACTAGAATTTTGCACAAGATCCTATTCTTACTTTTGCATTTATTTCTTACCCTGAAACCTGATACAAAACCATATTTTAACAATATTTCGAATCCTTATCCTAAATACTAATCCTTTCATTCATGTACTGTCAATGCTATACATTTACAAAAGTAAGTCGCAACAACCCTGATGTTGATAACGAGTCTCACATTAGTTAATAAGGTCATTTAAGTACATCGTTTACTCGTTCGCATACTATACTCTAGCCTCTTACATCAGCATCAACCAATCACTTAATTGTTAATATGAAATTTCAATAAACTTACTTATTTTTTATATCTAAATTAATTAAATTTGTATTATTTCTTGATATCACTGGATTCATACCGCAAAGAAGATTGATCTTTTGTTGTTGTTGTTGTTGTTGTTAAGAGAATTCAATAAAAAAAAGAAATCAAGTAAATAATTTGTTCTTCTATGTCGCCTTCTTAATTCATTAATTGTTTCAGTAGTTATCATTAAATGTTACAATTGATTATTAATTATCAATGTAATTTAACACCAACAGTGCATATTTCCACATCGAATTATATGTAGAAATTTATAGTAGTTGAACAATTATCTGTTAATCATTGATATCCGATCTTATATGATTAGCATTTGTGTTATAGTTTTCTATCATACAATTAATCGAATCAATGTAATCAGCTGTTTTCTTCATATTTATATATATATATATATATATATATATATACATCACGTTACCTATTTATTGACAATATGTATATATAGTCGCTGAAATATTGCCTTAATTTGTGCTCTGAATGTGACCAATCACTAATTTTAACTTATTTAAATGGTACTTATATGCAAAAGTGATAATTTGTTTTCTGAAGTTAAAAAAAAAAAACAATTTTCTCCGTAAACTATAAAAAATCACATGATCAAGAAAAATAAGTAATTCGTTTTAAAGTTTAATATCAACTGATGATAGTTTATGTGGACAAAACAGCAACCGTTATTTCATATATGACGTTTATAATAGTTTAAGAACTTATTTTAATTGTCGGTAAAACTAAACTAAGCCGACTAACTTGAGATGCCCAGTGAGAACCAAGGTGTTTGTTTCAAGGTCGCGCGCTCATTCAACTTCAAAATGTTCACATTGGATCGGCTTGTTGCAATTTTCAATGAAGCCGCGATTATTTCTAACCTACAAGCTCTCGGACTACTTCGTAGAGAGTTCATTTGTGATCGTGGCCTCAATATGACTCATATACAATCCACAGGCAGTCGAGATGAAGTAGCCTTTCGTTGCAATGGCTGCTGGAAAAAAAATCCTTAAGAACAGCTAGTTTTTTCAGCAAGTCTAAACTGACACTGCGTCAAAACTGCCTGTTAGTTATATTGTGGAGTACGCAGTTGCCTGTCACTCTTGCATCGTCTCTCACAGATGTAAGCAAAGTATCAGCAGTGCAATGGTATCAGCACTGTAGAGACGTATGCTCAGAAATCATGTTGCGCTTAAATCTGTCACTGGGAAGCATCGGGAGAATCGTTGAAGTCGATGAAACAGCTATTAGAAAGAGAAAATATAATAGAGGAAGATCTGTAAAAAGCGAATGGATGAGTCCCTATATCACTCATATTTTGAATTTAAACTCAATGAACTCGTCTCCAACCTCCAAAAGTTTATAAATCATGTAAAAACATTGTATCGTGTGTAAATTCTTTTTAAAATTTCATCATTTTTCAAAATGAATAAGGATTTTATCTATCAGTCCATTCTCATTGGCTAAAAGGTACCTCAAGGTCGTCGGCGTAGTTTAGTTTCACTTAATTGTCTATCGTTTTCAATTTACTTAATGTAATAACTATTATTCACAGGGAAGAAATAGAATAGAAACGTATTGAAGCCAAAGATTATTCATAATATTCTCATGTAATACTAGGAAGAAGTATTTTAGTTGCAACTATTAAACAATTTGTTGACAAACATAAGAAGCACACCTTTCCGTTGTAATCAACATATGGCTAATATTAAAACTCAGAATATCTGTTTTGTCCCTTTCTGAGACTCGTTATTTAGATGTACCCACATCTCAGTGTAAGTATCATCCCCAAAATATACTAATAACTTGTCGTTAAACAATATATTGAAACTTGTCATTTGAAGACAATATCCATAACACGAAATCACAAACTGTTGTTGATGGATACAATATTTTTTCCTGACATTAAGATATCAGAAAAAAATTCTTGTGAAGGACGAATAGTAATAGAGAAGGGCCAAGTCATTATTAGTCAATGAAACCCATATTACTAAAAATCATTGTTCATTTTTGCTTAAAAGACATTTATCTATTCACCACCAATATTCAGTGAAATTTAGTTTTGGAGGATAATGAAAATTTCTATTCTAATGTGAAGAAAGATAATCAATATATTGAAAATATACATCGATTGTTAATCATTGCATTAGGATAAACTTGTATATTTCCGTTGATTTGTTATAGACTGAAGTTGATCAATCATTGTTGCTATACGTGCATCCTGAGCGGATTGCCTCGACATAGTAAATTTTTCACACGTATTATATAAGTTGGATTGTGACTGGCAACTGGAATCCAGGACGCGCGTTTTGTCCTATTTGGGACTCTTCGGCTAGATGTACCTGCATCGCAATGTTGATGTTTACACTGGGATTCGAACTCAGTCCGCTCAGTCAGCTCAATCTGCTCAGGATGCACATATAGCAACGATGACTGACCAGCTTTAGTCTATGACAAATCAACGGAAATATACAAATTCATCCTAATACCAATGTTCCCGTTGCACAAGTGTGACTGTCTGGACTCAGTAGTCTGGTGGTGAACGCGGTAACGTTCGACATGAAACGGAGTGGGTTCGAATCCCAGTGTGAATATCAACATTGGGATGCAGGTACATCCAGCGGATGAGTCCCAAATAGGACAAAACGCGCTTCCTGGATTCCACTTGCTATTCACAATCCAACTTATATAATCATTGCATTGTTGACTATTAGAGACTACTCATGAACCCTAATTATCGTAAGACATCTAAGTCAAAATAATTTGTAGGAAGTGTAACTGTCATTAATACGCACCCCCCCCCACACACACACACCCAAGTATATTAACGAGTTTATTGGTTTTGCATCAACTATTTTACAGTCTGGATGTTGTAGCATGATTGAACACAGAAATTTGTATAACTTACACATCTTTCTTGTTTTAATTTCGTGCCTGTCGAATTTGTGTTCATTCTGAATATAGTTCTCCTATATTCATTATTACTAACTTTTAATATATACACTCATCGTATGAATTATGGATGTACATGAGTTAATATAAAATACAGAGATTTATAGACAGTATGCAATTATAATATTACGCAACAGAACTAGACAGTAATCTAGTAGAAACATAAAATAACGATTTACGTTTCAAACATTTAATCAAAAAAACTCATCCTATATAAGACATACATAATTCATATATCCTCGTAGCATCAATCAGCTCTTCTAAAGAAGTAAGACAGATTAAAAATTGTAGAAAGTAAAGGTATGGAATAGTGCCAGTGATTCGTGAAGAAAGTGTTGGAGTGGAAAAATAAAGAATGACAGTGATTAGGCTAAATAACTACGCAAGTTTAAATAAGTAGATGACTGAAGAGAGAATATTTCACACCTACATTATTGTAAAGAATTAATAACAGTGGATAAAGTAGTGGTTGGGATTTTCCTAATTGTTCTGGACTTATAGTTCCTAGAGTTATACAAAACAAGGTACGGTAGAGAACAGGTACGAGCCACTGATTAATTGCTTTGTTCTGCAGGTTGAAAATTACCTTCATAGATATGAAGTTGTTCTTGGGAGAATATTTAGCAGTTATATGGATGAATACTTATGTTGATTTAAAATGTTTAAGACCTTTGGCTAACATTTAAACAGTGTTTTTAACTTGGGTCATCTTAAGAATGGCTCATGGTCGCACTAATCCTTTAATCCTACAGAAAATACCATATTAAAGTGTAATTAAATTACTTAGCTACTAAATCAGGATAAAGCGTTGAATCAGTACTACTTTTTAATAAGATATTTCTACTAATTATGTTGAACAACTAAAGAAGAATAACAAAATTTCAGAACTATGTATTAGAAGACACCTTCAATTACTTCAGCTGTGTGTAACGTAAGCATTTTGCCCCTATTATCAGTATGCCTTCGTACCCTATCCTCCCGTTTAGTATATTTACTGTTATTTATGAACTACGATTAATTAGTTGTGTACACATCTACTACCATAGTCTCCCTTGTTTTGTATTGGTATAAATTCTTTAATCGGCTGACTATATAATCTGGTTTGTATATATATAAAGGAATGCTTGAAACATACTAGGATTCTGTCTGGTTACTTGTCAGTTGTGTGTTCCTCATGTTTCCTGTTTGAGACTAAGTAATCAATGGGTCGACGTGCATGAACCAACTCGGCACTCACATTGGCGTTTGTTACTGTGACTTTATGCACACAAGGTCACATTAACCAATTAGTCATACGTATCAGTCATAACAGACTTTTCTGACATTATAACATTTTTAATACTGATTATTACATTTTAATCGTATTTAATGGTAAAATTTCTTGCAATGGCATACAAACTATGTTGCTTTTCAAAGCTTGAAATGAATGCAGGTTTCATTCAGTAGTGATTACTAGCTTATATAGTCCATGGGGTAAATACTCTATGTTCAATATCAAAATAGAAGTGTTAATATATTCAAGGCTCTTTAAGTATGATTAGCATAACCTAAAATACAATACATCATATTCAAAGCCTATATCTTTATTCAATAGTACAATACAATAAAACATATTTGTTTACTCTGTAGGATACTACTTTCTAACATAAGTACTTTCGGTTAAACTCACCTAATTATTAAAATTGAAAACTGTACTTTATATTGTCAAATTAACTATTTATTTCATCTGTTTATCATATCATTTCTATTTGCTACTTAAGTAGACATCATAACCAACGTCGGAATTGAGCAGTGGATAAGTAGTTTAGAGAGTTAAGTAATATTTATCTGTAACATTGCAACAAATGGGAATTTGGATTGCCGAATTTATTGTAAGCTGTTTCTTCAGGGAATATGCCATTACCTTTTGTTCTTATAACTGTATGGCTGTCACATCTTGTTTATCATATATGTATGTTCTATTATTTGAACATATGTATATCATATACGATTCACCTCATTAAACTGTCACATCACTGACTAACCTTAGATAAGCAGCTATCGATAAGAGCAAACACTAGACTGATTTTTCGTCTTAGTGTAAAGCACTACAGCAGTGCATTTAAACGAGGCAATTCTCTGGTACTTGATAATTATCAGTAGTTGTCAGTGAGTAACATAAATCTCTATAACATCGAATACTAATTACAGTCATACACTGAAACGTAGTCTTTTATTTACTTAGATTGCAAGGCTTCTCCTGATTCACAATTCATGATGTGATTGATTTCATATTCGTTTGCTTAGAATGTTAACTTTCAAATAAAAAATTATTCAACCTCTATAAGTTCTTAACGTGCACGTTGCTTTATGTAACAGTTCTGTAGGCTTATGCTCATTTTGTCTCTAGGTTCAGGTGTTTTTTTATCGATGACCAAACACCGTAATAGATACAGTTATTTACATATCATATCCTGTATTCTTTGCATTTACATGAACACTGGAATGCAGTCACATTTAGCTAATAAGTTGTAGAAAGGACACGATGCATATCCTATGTTCTACTGTCAATCACAGCCCAAGTTTAATAAAACAATAAATTGGTTATTTTGATGAAATGCTCTATATATGTGCCTATGTCAACATTGGCTGATGAGTTTCATTTTTTCAATCTCAGAAACGAGAAGATATAAAGTTATACAGACTGAATTCTTACTGTTTATAACAAAATTATGATTTGATAGAACTAAGTGTCAGTATAATGTAATAGGATATCATAAAGCATATGCCATATTAGTAAACTAGTATTGGTCTATTAAGCAACATATTAATTAGATATGCCTACATCTTAAAGTTGATATTCTGGAAATAAATTAAGTTTAACCGACTATCACATTAAACACGACTATATTACTCACTATACTACAGAGTTCAGATAGGCTGAAATATCGGAATCAGCTAATCAAATCGTTAATTTCAACATACGAATGGTATCACCACTAATAAGCAATTCTGAAAGTAAATATTATTGTAGTGGATTAACCACAATATAATCCAGAGATTCATTTACTAGACATGGCCAACTCATAACTATCTAAAATTACAATCGGTCACGATTAATGTGTAAATTACATTCAGTCATCTGTTTGCATGTTGTTTATATCCTTTAATTCAGGTTGGTTCTGTAACAGTTTCCCTGTTCTTTTCTTCTTGTCCAACTA
Organism: Schistosoma mekongi; assembly: GCA_034768735.1. NCBI lineage: Eukaryota > Metazoa > Platyhelminthes > Trematoda > Strigeidida > Schistosomatidae > Schistosoma > Schistosoma mekongi. Next base: position 35,958,464 of record CM068306.1, read on the forward strand.
CACCTTGATTCTTTTTCGTCTTTAACTGCTGTCGTTTATTATTCGCTGTTATAACTCTTCACATAAAATCCTATTATATATTACTTATAGGAAGTCATACAAGTAGAATCTATCATAAAATTACTTAATATATGATATGAAATATAATAATAGGTTTATCTGTAATCACAATTAGGGGGTTTGTAGAGATAGTTAACTGTCAATTTTTATATCACGAATTGAACTAAATCAGACAACCATTGATCACCTGGAAACACTAGACAGCTGTTTCATCCTTTGTATGGGACTCCTCAGAAGTGCACATCCACGACCCCTTCGAGGATCAAACCCAGGACGCACTGGCTCCGCCGCGGACGCTTCGCAAATGGACTACTGAGTCGGCTCCAAACGGTTGATATTTCCAATTCAGTCAATTAGCGATACGTTGCGCGGTGAGTTACTGCCTCGCACCCGACACGGTTTAACTCCACCGGTTACGTCTTTACACTAAAATTAAAAATATCAACCGTTAGGAGCTAAAGCAGTAGTCCAATGGTAAAGCTTTCTCCGCGAAGCCAGAGGGTCCTGAGTTCGATCATCGAAGCGGTCGTGGATGCGCACTTCTGAGGAGTCCCATACAAAGGATGAAACAGCTGTCTAGTGTTTCCAGGTGATCAATGGTTGTCTGATTCAGTTCAATTCGTGATATCAAAATTGACAGTTATCTATAATGATTAAACAACAATCATCATATAACTAATGGTTATTTAAACATAATAGAAATATAACATTCATCTTCAATTGTTCAAAGTTCACAATGATTTACATATTACTAAATATAACCCACTATTACAATGTATTCATTCTATTCACCTTATTCCTATGTATTCATATCATAACAGTAACCAATTTGTAATTTATATTACAACTGTATTGTTTACATTGAGACAACTAAGTAACGGTCAGTTAATTCATATTAATAGGTAAACATTATCAATATTGTATATAATACAAATATACAATTTCATGTCTACTTCAATACTTTTCATATTACATTGTATGCTTTATCTAATTATGATAATAATTGATTTTCATTTGTTGCTATGATGATTTACATAAATTGACTGAATTCTGTATAGTTTGTCATCATTATCATTCTCATGCTTAGTAACATTGTTATTAGTAAAAATTAAAATTATTTAACAAATTGATAAAATTGAATTATATTGAGAATATGTTGAAAAATCAATTAATTTTTGTTAACTTTATATTATTATATTTACTACTTATAAAAGCACAAATTACTACTGATAATAATTTATGGCAAGTTATAACTTCTTATTCAAATATCTCTAAAGTAAGTTTATTCATTCATCATTATCAAGTAATAATATGAAACGTTTTATACTAATTTTATTAACTTATAGGATATGAATTATATGAGAATAATGTATATTCATTTAATTATGATGATTTTATAGAGATAGGCATTAAGTTTACTTATTTGTATTCATCATAGATTGATGTTAGTTGGGTACCAATAAAAACTGGGGAGGGGAGAGGAGACAACACTTAAATACTGTTTCATCCTAGTACAGAACTCATCACCAGTTCGTACCAACAATTTTACTAAAGAATCATGCTTCTCGGTAGTACCCAACAAACATAAATGAGTGACAAATGCAAACAACTAAGCACAATTCTATTTATTTGATGTAATATGCGTTACAAATTCATAGAAAAATTAAATTAAATCATTGTAATAAATCAGTTAATTGAAGTGTTGAACAATTCGTATACATTAATCGAATAGGTTAGGCAGCAGACCTACAGTTCTTAGACGAAGACCATTTATAACACAGAGTGCTGTTGTTTATTAATACTGCATCACTTACTGAAGTCCAATAGACTGAATATTAATAGAATACAACAGAATATTGTTCGTCAACAGTTATAAGACTGATACTTGGATAAGTGTAACATGTTATATGTGATTTTTCTATATCCCCCTGCAAGCTTTTAATATTAACCTTTATAAATGTTGCTAAAATGTTAAATGTTACAATCATTATTGGCTTTGCAATTATTTTTGACCTTAGTTACTATTACTACCGGTATTTCTATATCACATTGTTCGAATCTTTCAGTTGTTAGTAAAATAATGTGGAATTGAGAAATCTTTGTTGGTATATGTGCATTTTGAGCGGAATAATCGAATACTGTCAGTTAGTTCAAAGTTATTAGTAAATATCGGACGCGTCTAACAAGATACAGACTTTATCCCATATTCAATTCATCAACTGGATGACTCTAATGTTTACATGTATGACTTCATCTCCATTGAGGATAACCTAATTTAACGGTACCGTAGACAATGCTTTAATATTTAAAATTAAAGCTAATGGGTTTCTATCTCAATGTGAACATTAACACAATGTACATGTAATCGATAAATCCTAAATTAGACGCTACCTATGTTCTAAATCTCACTGTTAACTACATGTATGTTACTATCTGAATCTATTTACTATAGCATTATAATGATAAATCTTCATGTAAAATTATCACTTGTGTAAATAGAAATCTAATGTGGCTAAACTACAAGAAGAGATATATGATTATTAAATGTACTAAGTTATTACTAATTATGATGACAGTTAGTCACTGGATGAGTTACGTAATAACAATTGTATATTAAATAGATTGTTATAATATTTTGTTCTCTTATGGTCACTATATTTGATAAGGATAAAGCTTATAACAGAAGATTAGGAATTTTGCTAATTACAGATACGTAGTACTCATTTACTAATTAATACTGGTGAAAACTTGAGATCACGTGGATAAAATTCCTAAATATAACTGAATTTATATATTTTTAGAATAGAATCCTGTACGAAGTTGAGGTAACTTCAATTTGCAATATTATGTAATCATCATTTGTCATTACAATCTGTGATGGCACTGCTAAAACAAGCTGAAATCATATTTTATAGTATTCATTAAGTTACAAGAGGTCTATAGGATTTATGATAAGTAGGATATAAGAATGATATAAAATAACGTGGCAAATCCCATTAAGACATTTAGTGAAAACAATAGTTGAGGCAAGGAACTTCTATTCCCTTAATTTTTATCATGACTCTACACTAATATATCTACATAGAATGTACAATCATGTAGTGGCGTGTCAATTTATAATTTAACAAGTACCAATATGATCATGATGGTCATTACAAATGATCAACAAACTGTAAGGTGGGCCAAATCATAAATCATTGATGAATGAATAAGGATGTTTCGATAATAAATTGATGGATTACATAATATAAAGAAGGACAACAGACAAAATGTTGTGACAACGATCGAATATTTATACTAGATCAGTAAGAGTAAAGCGTATGAATTACATGCACTAAAGAGGCAAGCCAATTTCAGATAAACCATAATGTTTAGAAGCAAGTGTCAGCATAAGAGAATAAAGAGATGACTATTAAAACAATTTAAGCACGCGACGACGAGAAATTTGAAAAAAATCAAAGAGAACTGAGAAAAAAAATAAACGAAAAAGAACGTTCAACAAATTTTTATTTTAACCAATGCCTTATTATGGTGTATGTTAATTGCAAAAGGTAGAGCAAGGGGGTTACAGAAACTTCTGAATACACAAATTAGATTTGTGGATATAGATGGCAATAGCTTCAACCTCATACAAAATATAAACTTGTAAGCCATATGAAATGTTTAATGATATTCGATAAATAATTCTAAAAGATTTGTTAAGGCCGATTCAATACTGTATGTTAACCAAGTGATCCAGAATAGAACTTTTTATGCCATTTTTTCAAGTTTACAAAACACGAACTTAAGGTGTATCGTGTTATATGCGATGCAACGCACCTTACTTATCTTTTGTATACTTCATAAACTGAAACATTTTCAAATCGCCTATTAACATTAAAATGAAATAATTAATATGATTGAATATGACTCCTTTTAATTGTAACGATAAATAACTAAATCAGTCATAAGATTATGTAATGTAATTCATTATTTTTGTTACATAGAACAAATTAAACGAGAATAGTTCTAAAATGAAACAATATGCCTTGATATGTTTAAATCAAATGACTCAGTATGATCTTTAGTCAGAAGTTATATAATCGTTATGTAATTACATTAAGTTAGATGGGTTATATACTTTCGTTAAATGTCTTCTATCATGATTTTGACAGTAAAATTCTTAGGGATACTTTAGATTAACTAGATAGATGGGATTTTATGTTCTTTTTAGATACTCATTGAACTAATCTTTTTTAAAAGAATATGAACAACTATTTGTACAGAATAAGATGAATTCATTTTATTTCGTTGATTTCTCATCAGCTGCATACAGCCTAGAATTTGTAACAAAGTTTAACATGTACATGAGAATGTTTGGACTTGATTGAAATCAGAATTGTGTAGAACATGTTAGATATGTGAACATCACTAAATTGATGAAAAAAAAAATGCTGTAACCGAATATATCCGATACAGAAGAAAGTACCGGAAAGTAAAATAATGATGGGAAAATTAACAAGCGGTTGGGAATACTTGAGAATGTTACGAATCAAGTTCAGTTATTAAACACAACATGTGATATGATAATCTTAATAAATAAGTTAGACTTAACAATCTAAAAGCGAAAAAAGTTAAATCTGATCTAGAAAGAAAATATATCAACGTAATAAATCAAATTTGGAGAAGGTATAATAACGATGATGCAATTAGATGAAAGTCAAGTTACTACAGTAAAGAAGTGTTAATAACTGTTTCTTTTTGGACACAGAAGTTTGGTTTCAATCGTACAATGATAATTGCTTCAGCATATTTTAGAAGATTTAAAGTTTTTGTTTGTTGAACACTTTAAAGGATTCAGTGATATTGATATGGTGTCATGTGCCAATCAAATGTTTAGCGATTGTTCTGAGAGATGTTTTTAATCTTTTGAATCGTAGAGCTTTGAGAACATATTCATTAAAACGTAAGCAGGCCCTTCTTTCTATCAAGCCGATGTAACTGCTTCTTCATGTACACGTAAATTTATACAAGCAGTTAGTGGTAACATAAGAAGGATACCTGTCGATTGTCGACTGCTTTTTACCTCATTTTAGAAGATGTTTACCTACTTAATAACTTTCTCTGCTTTTTGCATTAAAATGAAATAATTAATATGATTGAATATGACTCCTTTTAATTGTAACGATAAATAACTAAATCAGTCATAAGATTATGTAATGTAATTCATTATTTTTGTTACATAGAACAAATTAAACGAGAATAGTTCTAAAATGAAACAATATGCCTTGATATGTTTAAATCAAATGACTCAGTATGATCTTTAGTCAGAAGTTATATAATCGTTATGTAATTACATTAAGTTAGATGGGTTATATACTTTCGTTAAATGTCTTCTATCATGATTTTGACAGTAAAATTCTTAGGGATACTTTAGATTAACTAGATAGATGGGATTTTATGTTCTTTTTAGATACTCATTGAACTAATCTTTTTTAAAAGAATATGAACAACTATTTGTACAGAATAAGATGAATTCATTTTATTTCGTTGATTTCTCATCAGCTGCATACAGCCTAGAATTTGTAACAAAGTTTAACATGTACATGAGAATGTTTGGACTTGATTGAAATCAGAATTGTGTAGAACATGTTAGATATGTGAACATCACTAAATTGATGAAAAAAAAATGCTGTAACCGAATATATCCGATACAGAAGAAAGTACCGGAAAGTAAAATAATGATGGGAAAATTAACAAGCGGTTGGGAATACTTGAGAATGTTACGAATCAAGTTCAGTTATTAAACACAACATGTGATATGATAATCTTAATAAATAAGTTAGACTTAACAATCTAAAAGCGAAAAAAGTTAAATCTGATCTAGAAAGAAAATATATCAACGTAATAAATCAAATTTGGAGAAGGTATAATAACGATGATGCAATTAGATGAAAGTCAAGTTACTACAGTAAAGAAGTGTTAATAACTGTTTCTTTTTGGACACAGAAGTTTGGTTTCAATCGTACAATGATAATTGCTTCAGCATATTTTAGAAGATTTAAAGTTTTTGTTTGTTGAACACTTTAAAGGATTCAGTGATATTGATATGGTGTCATGTGCCAATCAAATGTTTAGCGATTGTTCTGAGAGATGTTTTTAATCTTTTGAATCGTAGAGCTTTGAGAACATATTCATTAAAACGTAAGCAGGCCCTTCTTTCTATCAAGCCGATGTAACTGCTTCTTCATGTACACGTAAATTTATACAAGCAGTTAGTGGTAACATAAGAAGGATACCTGTCGATTGTCGACTGCTTTTTACCTCATTTTAGAAGATGTTTACCTACTTAATAACTTTCTCTGCTTTTTTTATTTTTATTATTACCAAGATGGTGTGTTAAGCAGTCCAAGAACTTAGTTGTGTTACATGCTTTCCAGATATACCAGGTTTATTTCTGATTCTGAGTAATTAGAATAATTGCAATGCTTAACTTGTGAATGAATGCCTTCAGAACAATTAAGTAATATCAGTAACAATCAACTGACATAAATAGTAAACATATCATATTAAAGTTTATATGTTACTATGTGCTCAGTACATATTATTGTTGACAGTAGAATATACTTTAGGTTTTTTTGTTCTGTCCTTTGACGATATAACATGATCGAATCAATAATTGCAATTATGCGTAGATCTGCTAATACTTTTCAGGATAAGAGATATAAATCAGTTAAGCTTAACCAATGGCCACACACATATGCAAACACTAACTGGGGCTATCTTTATACATTCTATTGAATAATGGTCCTGAAAAAAGATCTAATTCAACTTTGTTTATTCGTTCCAATGAATGTCACAAGTGAAAATCCAATAATGCTTTATAGAACTTTCTAAGAAAATGTCTAAAAGTGCACCCAACAAGGAATTTTTTATACAATCTTCACAGTATCATGTATAACTTGCATTTTCATACACGTTACGTTTAAATTGTATTTCTCTTTAGTTTGCAGATTTTATTCGAGAGATAGGACAGCAAACTTTACTTGAAAAACCTGGTTGTCTTGGTGATGATGATTGTCTTACAATTATTGTACCAACAAATGATGCGATTGAATTAATTGCTAATGATTTAGCTTGGTATAGTTTAGGAGATTTTCAAAAATATTCATTTATACACAGTCATATAATTCAGAGTATGTTGAATAAATGGTGAACAATACGTTTCATTTGACGTTTATAAATATATTTTATTATTATTGAATGTAAATTACTGTTTTCAAACGGTATACATAGGAAACCTGAAACCTAACAATATCCATAGTGCTCAATAATAACTTTATTAGTGTCCGATTTCAGGAGATAATTGAAAGATTCTAGTGAGAAGATACGATTAATGGAGTATAAAGCAATTATCTACCACTAACATTAAATATTACAAATTGACTGAAGCTAGAAATGTATGCAAGTGGATAGTAACACAGTAGTTAAAATGTTAGGTGTTGGCCTTTAAAAGTTGAAAATCCTAGGTTCGATCACTGGTAGATATTTACTAGTGAGTAGTTCTAAGTTAATACAAAGAAGCAATTAAGTGTTCCCTAATTTTCACTGATTGTCCAACTAAGGTCAGTTCTCGATAGGGCACTCCAAATTCAATGACTTCAACGACATTCACTCATGTTATACTTAAATTGGGATTATCGATATAATAAAGTTTAAAGTGAGATAATACAGAACTTATGAAATCATAATTACAGTATTCAAGCAGTACGAAAGAAGATGGGGGGAAAGAAGTATTTTTCATGAATGAAATTACACAACCATATAAGTTGAATGTTGATCACGGTCTACAACTGGATACACAAGTTAGATTGCTATGTTTTAGCTGAGTTAACCTATGCTAATATAAGTAAACTTAAAGTCTCTTATTCATGTATTATTCTTAACATAGGATAGAGTTGCCACGATACGCTGACCTCTCTAAATGTATACTGTATGGAATAATTTTAAAATAGAAAGTCGATTACATTATACTTCCTACAACTTTCAATGGTCAGTATTCCTCTGTAGAACTGAATTTTTCACTGACGTTATTGTTTCGGTACAGAGTTTCATTAGTGGGCAAAGTTGTTATTGAGTGGTTAGAATTATGCTCAAAGTTTAATAAACTTTCAGTTTGTTTTATTGACATTAAAAAAGCCCTATTGATTTGATGTAAGAGACCAATTAATTGATATGGCCCTTGTGCGCACGAAGTCACAATGACTACATATCTAGTCCCTGTATGTCTGTCCGATATCAACGCGTTCTTAGTCCAGAATAAATAGAACGCAAGACGATGAATCAACCATACAAAATCGAATTTACATTTCAAACATTCCTTCATATATATGTGAAACCTGACCATTTAGTCAACCAATGTGTAAATGGGAGGATAGGTCAAGGAAGCCTGGATAAAATGTCAGCATTGTATGCAAACCAAAAATAATGAGAAGTCTACAGTTCACAAAGATAATCAGTCTTATTTAGGTGCCCAGCATATTAAATTCTAGATTATTAGTATAGAATGACATGCTTTGCTGATGTAGCTAAGTCGTTTATTGATATTGTCTCTTCAAATCTACTGGTGTTTTGGCAAAAATTAAGGCCCCATATGAGGCCAGTTAACACAAATGTTAGAATCCAGTAATTAGACCGCTACAAGCTATTTTCATTCTGATAAGCCTGTACACAACGTCCAATTATTTAACGTCATAGTATTTACAAACCATTTTTAACTACTGGACCCAATAACAAAAATACCTTACATTTAATTAAGCCGGTTGTGTAGAGTTTGGTTGTTCATATTCGTTATATATTGCCCTTGGTGTATCGGTTTAGTGGAAACAGGTACTAAGTTTAGTTGATTGTATTTGTTACAAATTGATACTGGTTGCGTACCATTAAAAGTCGCAGAGCACCGGACAGCTTTTTCTCTTAAGTATGAGATTCTTCAGCAGTGTACATCATCAATTCCACCAGGGATTCCTACCCATAGCCTTCAGATCTCATATCGAGCTCTTATTCATCTGCACTACTGGGTCAACCAGCATTTAACGGAAGAATTTCAACTGTCATCAATTTGTAATATAGCGAGATAATCGATTGTCATTAGTAATAACTATTCCATTACCAACAAATTCTTTCATTATTAACAAGAAGAATCAATTGTTTCAAATGCCATTGTTTACATATCTACTATGTCATTAAGTAAATATACTTTTTCTAACTTATTTATTATTGTTTATTTTTCTTAGGAGGCATTACTACTGATCAGTCGTCTGTTCGTGTAACAACCAGAGACTGGACAAAATTAAGTCGTCAAATGAATTTTATTGATATTGGATTTGGTACATGTATTGATTATACAGCATTATTTGCTAAACAACGATGTGGATTTTCAACAACCGTAAGTTTATAGATGTTATGTATGAAGCATACATACATATACGTGAATCAATATTAATTTTTTGAACCACCACCTAAATTCAGGCGTCTAAACATGAAAAAAACTGTCAATGGGTTCTTGTGAAGACTGAGTAAATGTCGTGATTAAAACAAATTTACCTTATTCACAATAGGAATTCTATACATCTTCCACACTAAGAGTTATTTTAACGGTTGTCATACTTCATGGGTGTAATTTACATTTGTTGTTTTCTGCTGATGGTTGATAAGATAGAAAAATCCTTTAGTTAGTAATGTAATTCACCATTTAGCCTGGTCGAAATGACTTCAATGAATAACTTCTTCTGTAGGTGTATAGTCATCTTTTGATTTCATTTGTATATAGGAAAAATAAATATCAAGATATATAATTGACGTTTATCTCAGATATAATTTCATATTTACACAAGCCAGGTATTGTCTTCTGGTATTATCAAGTCTAGTAAGGCACAAAGTAATGGAAGAAGTAATTGTATCTGTTGTTGGTTTCTGTATTTTCGGTTAGACTCTTGTCAATTATCCTAACAGTATAGTTAGTTATACTGAATTATAACAGTAAAGTCTATTAAGAAATGTTATTTACCTTCTCATATACATGAAGAAAGCTATTGAAGACAGATGAGAATAGTTTGTGTTTACTAAAATCATAAAAGCAACATCTATTCCCGTATGTATTGTTGATGACCGTTCAAGTAGTCTGAAAAATTATATAGTTTCTCAGGTTGGGATGTTACTCTGTGGAATCATCAATATATACAAAGAAATGAAGACTTTATGTCGGAAAGCTCACAGATATTTCCTAAGAAGGGGCCGGAAGTAGTTATTTTTCTTGTAAATATTCTTTCCCTTGCCGTTTTTTATTAATTGTAAAGTTAACGGTAACCAGTACCAGTTTTCATTCATTTCTGCAATGACTTTGGTGTTTCTGATTGGTTGATGTGATTTTAAGTGTGCTAATTATTGTAATTGTTACAAGGCCGTTATTGGAAGTAAGTATGCAGCGTTGGAACGAGATAGAATCGAATCTTTTGAGTGCTGCATTCGTGTCTTCTTGATTTGGCCTAGGGTGAGTAATCTAGTTGCTGGGTTGTCGGTCACCGATTGGTGGGTATCTGTTTTGTTCGCGTAGATCATTTTGCAAGTTGGAGAGTTACGGTTAGTGCTTCCGTGCATAACCGAGGTGGCAAGACATCATTTGGAGACGGTTGGTGCCAATAATAGATCCTGTCAAGATGGAAATGTTGTTGTTGGAGCAACATAAATTGATGAATCTACGTGCAAACTCCAGACTGTTCCTGAGGTAACATCACCTGCTCCTTTTTCTAGCCCTGTGTCTTCAGTTGATGGAATTGTGAATAGTATAAGTGAATTTATTTATGATTCCGAAGCAAATGTTACTTTCGGCACATAGTTTTTGGAATATGAAGATCTTTTTATGTATAATCTAGCTTCTCGGAACGACACATGGAAAGTCCGCTTACTGCTCAGGTACCTTGGTTCAGACGAACTTGATAGATACTTCAACATAACTTTACATCAAAACCCGCAACGTATGATATTCACTGAGGTCTGAAAATCTCTCAGTCAACACTAGTGACAATTCATCTCTGTTTAATATTAAATCTCGTTGTTTCAAGCTAAAAATGAATGAGACGGATTATTTTTTGACTCATGTTGGTGTTGTAAACAGAGAATGAAAAGGTTTTAAAATGAAAGACCAGTCAGAAAACCAATTCAAATCCTTAATCCTTTACTGCAGTCAGAAAAGTTTGCCGATATTTGCACGCTATCGCTACATAGTCTTGAACAAGAACCAACATTGTCTCTCAAAGACATTGCTCCGGAATTTCAACGACTGACCAATTTCAAGCATGATACTTCACTCGTCAAATCGAGTGGTCATAATAAGATCAAAGTCCATACAGTCTATCGTAAATCGGGTTCCTACCCAATCACTCCAGAAGCCACAACTTTAACTTCTTGTGACAAACTAGCTGATAAGAAAATTATTCCCCCGCCAGCCAGAAGCTGGAACTTTGGTACATGGCACTTTTCCAAGTTCTGCCTACTAAAGAAACATTGCTGTACTATGTACTATCTTTAGATGTTGCTGTATTTATCTTCATAACACATTACTAACTGTTATATTAACACTAAGTGGAGACAGAAAACTAGTTAAAAATGAGACTTCCAGGATATGAACTCAGTAGTTTGAAGACTACCATTAATCTCCAGATCTAAATATCAACAGTTTAATTTTTAAAAAGGTTATGAATACTGACAACTAAGAAGTTAAATTCTAGAACGAGAAACAACTGTTCAATACTTCCTAGTTTTTAACGGTTGTTTGGTTGTAGTCAATCTTTGGTGCAATTAAAAATAATCATTAATTACCATAAAAGTACACTGTTCATAAAAACTGGTTTATTAGAAAACATAATTGTTTTATAAAAGTTCCAATTTGTTTCCATGTCGAAAGAAGATGAACTTCTCAGTATATATTGTATTTGATGAAAGGATACTCTAATCAGAAATGATGATTTATAGTTAATTACATTATTGGATTGATGGAATACATCCGTCAAGTAATTATCCAGAAGAGTTGTTGAAAATAATAAGTCATATTTAGTTGTTTTGTATTCATCACAGATTGATGTTAGCTCCACCTCTAAAAATCAGGAAGAACCAGACTGCCACTTTGTCCTAATATGGGACATTTTAGAAATGTGAACTTTCGATCCCGGCAGGGAATCGGACCCGGAACTTTCTAGTCTCAATGCAGACTTCTAACCATTTGCAACATTCAGCCGACTGCTAATAACAGGCTCCTTAATTTCATTATCAGCTGACTATTGACTAATTTCAAGCTGTTCCTAAAGTTCTAGTGAGAAGTCGTAACGGGTGGATTTCAAATATGTCGAGAGGGAAATACTTATTTCCCATGATAATGGGTGATCATCTCCCTATATCACAAATTGATGATAATTGAAGTTTCTCCACTCACTTCCAGTCAGCCCATTAGCCATAAGATCTGATGGGTATGTGTTGGATTCCCTGACAGAATCGATGGTGTACATGGTTGAAAAATCCCGTACCGGGAAGAGTAAAGTGCCCAGTGCTACCTAGTTTTTGTTGATACCCAACCAATATCAATTTGTAATGGACATATTCAACTAAACAACCTTAACTCATTAAATGATATTCTTAAATATTTTGTAGATAAATTCGACATCTTTATACTTTGTTAATAATGCAAAAATTGTAACACCAGACATTATGGCTTCAAATGGAATGATGCATATAGTAGATCAAGTACTGTATACACCACATATTTACTACCATTCATCTCTGTTTTAATATTAAATCTCGTTGTTTCAAGCTAAAAATGAATGAGACGGATTATTTTTTGACTCATGTTGGTGTTGTAAACAGAGAATGAAAAGGTTTTAAAATGAAAGACCAGTCAGAAAACCAATTCAAATCCTTAATCCTTTACTGCAGTCAGAAAAGTTTGCCGATATTTGCACGCTATCGCTACATAGTCTTGAACAAGAACCAACATTGTCTCTCAAAGACATTGCTCCGGAATTTCAACGACTGACCAATTTCAAGCATGATACTTCACTCGTCAAATCGAGTGGTCATAATAAGATCAAAGTCCATACAGTCTATCGTAAATCGGGTTCCTACCCAATCACTCCAGAAGCCACAACTTTAACTTCTTGTGACAAACTAGCTGATAAGAAAATTATTCCCCCGCCAGCCAGAAGCTGGAACTTTGGTACATGGCACTTTTCCAAGTTCTGCCTACTAAAGAAACATTGCTGTACTATGTACTATCTTTAGATGTTGCTGTATTTATCTTCATAACACATTACTAACTGTTATATTAACACTAAGTGGAGACAGAAAACTAGTTAAAAATGAGACTTCCAGGATATGAACTCAGTAGTTTGAAGACTACCATTAATCTCCAGATCTAAATATCAACAGTTTAATTTTTAAAAAGGTTATGAATACTGACAACTAAGAAGTTAAATTCTAGAACGAGAAACAACTGTTCAATACTTCCTAGTTTTTAACGGTTGTTTGGTTGTAGTCAATCTTTGGTGCAATTAAAAATAATCATTAATTACCATAAAAGTACACTGTTCATAAAAACTGGTTTATTAGAAAACATAATTGTTTTATAAAAGTTCCAATTTGTTTCCATGTCGAAAGAAGATGAACTTCTCAGTATATATTGTATTTGATGAAAGGATACTCTAATCAGAAATGATGATTTATAGTTAATTACATTATTGGATTGATGGAATACATCCGTCAAGTAATTATCCAGAAGAGTTGTTGAAAATAATAAGTCATATTTAGTTGTTTTGTATTCATCACAGATTGATGTTAGCTCCACCTCTAAAAATCAGGAAGAACCAGACTGCCACTTTGTCCTAATATGGGACATTTTAGAAATGTGAACTTTCGATCCCGGCAGGGAATCGGACCCGGAACTTTCTAGTCTCAATGCAGACTTCTAACCATTTGCAACATTCAGCCGACTGCTAATAACAGGCTCCTTAATTTCATTATCAGCTGACTATTGACTAATTTCAAGCTGTTCCTAAAGTTCTAGTGAGAAGTCGTAACGGGTGGATTTCAAATATGTCGAGAGGGAAATACTTATTTCCCATGATAATGGGTGATCATCTCCCTATATCACAAATTGATGATAATTGAAGTTTCTCCACTCACTTCCAGTCAGCCCATTAGCCATAAGATCTGATGGGTATGTGTTGGATTCCCTGACAGAATCGATGGTGTACATGGTTGAAAAATCCCGTACCGGGAAGAGTAAAGTGCCCAGTGCTACCTAGTTTTTGTTGATACCCAACCAATATCAATTTGTAATGGACATATTCAACTAAACAACCTTAACTCATTAAATGATATTCTTAAATATTTTGTAGATAAATTCGACATCTTTATACTTTGTTAATAATGCAAAAATTGTAACACCAGACATTATGGCTTCAAATGGAATGATGCATATAGTAGATCAAGTACTGTATACACCACATATTTCACTACCATTCATGGATTTCTTATATAAACAAGGTAATTTAGGGTAAGTGGATCAGTTTCATTTTATGTAGACAACTGAACTTGAATCATCTATCTTTAAAATTTAAGTTATATAAGCCAAAGTAAATAAATAAAATCACACATACATATATTTATTTATTGGATATAGAGTGATTTCCATTTAACAGATCATTAAAAGTAGTTTCCATATCAGTACTTCATGATTGTATCTTATTCAAAGTATATGACTATGTTATGATTGTATTGAATTCATCATCACGAATTCACCTAAGTTATCAAACCGGTATAAAATAGGATGTACTGGACAACAGTTTTGTTCTAGAATATGACCCTTTAAAGGCGTGTATATACGTCTTCACCAGGAATTCGAATCCAGAACCTCTAGGTTTCGCAGCGAACGCTTAACATTAAACCATTGAGCATGCACTGTAAGGTGAATATTTCTAACTTTTCCCAATTATAATTGAATTGAACTAAATCACAAGAAAATAATCTTTTTATTATAATTTGACGACTTTAGGTTTAGAAAAAAATTTTTTTATTTTCAGTTATAACCACTAAAGTCATGTTATACAGAATAATGACAAACTATTCAACTAACCCTGATCAAATTAGGTAATCAAGTTGATTACAATCTCAAAGAAGCACCACCTGACTAAACTACTTACTTCTATTCACATTTGTAAAGTACAACTTAACTTAATTTCAAGTCCACGCACCGATGAGAATCAAAATGGCTTTCAGATGGACGTAGACGATGGTTTAAGTTGGATTGTGACTGGCAAGCGGAATTCAAGACGTAAGTTTCATCCTAAGTGGGATTCATTAGCTGGATGTACCTTCTTCCGAATGTTGATGTTTACACTGGGACTTGAATTCAGCCAGCTTCGTGCCTCTGCATTGGGATGCAAGTACATCCAGCCTATGAGTCCCAAATAGAACGAAACAAGCATCCTGGATTCTGCTTACCGGTTATAATTCAACTTAAACATTACTTGTGAACTACCATTACATCAAGGCGATCCTCTCAGGATGCACATATAGTAACAGAGGCCGACCAGTTTCAGTCCATGACTAAGCAATTGGAAGATACAAGCTCAACCTAAGTAGACGATAGTTGCTTTTTCTAATTCGACATAATATTTTTCTTGTATTCATCCTATACTTCATCATAAATTTCATATTGAATTAATTTATTTTAAATATCAGTATAACTCGAATTTGTTGTATATGTTGGATTATTGCTTTATATACTGTAGATGGTTACAAGTTTAAATAGACTTGTTTCCATGGTGAAAATGTTCACAATTATGGAATTTAACTGATAAAAAAAATCAATCAACTCCACAGTGCTTAAGTTTTGTTAACAATATTGATTTATAATGACTACAATACAATAATGTGTTTTCATTTCTATTACTTATTCAACAGTATATCAAAAGAATTATGGTATTCATTATTACAAGAACCAAAATATACACCATATGTAGCACAAAATATCTATTCAACTATATTTGTTGTTAGTGATTCTGGTTGGAATTCTGTGCCAATAGTTCAAATGAATAGATTAAGAAAGAATATTACTTTATTAGCATCTGTAAGTAAATAGTTTGGATATTATTTAACAATAAAACAGCATGCATATTTGGTTACAGTTAGTTGGCTGCAAATACATTCCTTCCTTATCTTTCTAATTTTTTCAACCAAATGCTTCAATCACTATATTGTCTATGATAAATAAATTGACGGTACATGAGTTGCACAAACATGTAATCAACTTAATCATATTAGTATGCTTATCTGTTGTTTATAATATGTAGAAAAAAGTAAGTGGCTGAAAGTAATCGGAAGGACTGTGAAGTTGGCTAATGTGAGTTTTGAATCCTCCAGGGAGCACCTCGAGACTTCAAGTAACCCATACTGAAGAATGCCAGCTAGATTATAACATAGTCTTGGAGTTTTTTGCTGACAACTACTAACCAACTAACACACAAACATAGAGCATGCAATATCAAATTACCTAGACATGTAAACTGGAACTTGATTCATAGAATTCAAAGAGCATCAGGGACTTGATACATATGAGATTAATCGATGCGTAATGGTCACTCAGTGAGGATAAGTTTTGTATTCTAATTTATGATTGTTTGTGAAGTTAACGTCAAGTAAATAGGATACAATTTCTGAACATCTAGTCAAAACCATGATCTGTAAAGTGAAAGGAGTTAAAGATAAGATTAGATGATGATCTTATTACTTACTAATTAACTGAGTGTAAGGTTAGAAATAAATTAATTCTAACTAATTGTTTCAGCGTTTTTGTACTCCATATGGGAACTGATGAAAGTTGCTTCGATATATTTTAAGAGACAGGGAGTGGACATTTTTGATGACAATTTGATTAAATATATCACAGATTGATATTGGCAGGATACTATTGAAAACCAGGGAGAACTAGACAGCTGTTGCCTTCCAGTGTGGAATTCCTCAGCAGCACGCACACCAGATTCTGCACCAGGGGCTTCAGGTTGACGCGAACGCCTAACCATCTTCACTACTGGGTTGGCATCTAATAGTAGAATTCCTACTTCCATCAATTTGTGATATGTAGCTCGACGTTCATCCATTGTCATTGGTGATAACTGTCTCAGTCCCGACAAGTCTGAACTTCACCAGTCAGTACTTCTCACTAGAGCTTCAGGAACATCCTGGAGTTAGTCACTAATAAGCTGATTATTATAGCTCATTATTATAGTTCACAAATTGATGGAAGTAGAAATTCTACCATTAGATGCCGACCCAGTAGTGCAGAAGGTTAAGCGTTCGCGTCAACCTGAAGCCCCTGGTGCAGAATCTGGGGCGCGCACTGTTGATGAGTTCCACACTAGAACGAAACAGCTGTTCAGTGCTCCGTGGTTTTCAATGGTACCCTGCCAACATCAATCTGTGATATATTCAATTAAATAAAGTGACGAATCTCCACAAAAATAACCATCCCAATTGAATACTGACAATTATTTATATTTTGTCACTTGCCTTCCAACAGTTCTTTACCTAATGTCATTTCTTCATAAGAATTACCTTCATTTACTATGTTGAACCTTCTATTTTTTTCTTCACATTTATTCTTAGATTTTAGCCTATCATTATTGTCCAAATCAACTTATTTATCGTGAATGGATTTCAGTGAAACCTAATTTGAATATTTATACTGGTTTTCCTAATAGACCACAATTAGCAAGTAGTATTCAACCAAATGAATTAAATCCAGCCCATTTATACAAAAGTGACAGTGATTCATGTAAGTGATCAGTTAAATATTTTTTTGTTTTATTCGTCACAGAATAATTTCAGTTAGTTATCGTTGAGAACTGGTGAAATACTGGACATTTTTTTTCGTATTAACATAGAACTCCGTATCAGTTCGAATCCTCGATTCCATTAGAAAATAGAACTCAAGATAGAACTTTAAGATCTCTTGGCAAATGCTTAATTATCATCACGGGGTTGGTATCCAATGGAGTAATTCCTAGTTTAGGCAATTTGTGTTGTAGTGTAACAATCGGATGTGTTGGAAGTGCAACACTTTCACCTGTGGTATCACATTATCATTGTGCTATATTACCAACTGATTCAAGTTGAATTTTACCCTTTGATGTCGTTCCAACGATAAGGATGATTAATCATTCTCTGTATGACCTGAAGGCCCTATCATGATTTTTATCATTGATGGGAGAGTATGCAGAGGTGTCTCATATTCGGACAACATAGCTGTCTAGCACCCTTTGTTCTTTAATAGTACCTAATGGGGATCAGCTCACGGCGAATACAAACAACAAACCAAATACCGATTTCTACATACCACCTAAACTTCTCATTGAATATTTACTTATTTTGAGTCAATAATAACAGTCAAGTAATATGATCACGAGTATATAATAATTTTGTATTAAGGGGATATGAACAATTGTGAACATTCTAAATTGATATTAAGTAGTTGATAGCAACAGGCAAGAATTCCTGAACATAGGTCTAGCTCTAGTTGATGCTCGTCGGCAGGGTGTGTCAGTGATTATTAAGAGAAATGATACTCTTAGTGTTATCCTCAAGGTATTCCGATCATAACATGTCTCATATATGACCGATATATTTTCAAGACTTTAGATAAGCTTTTCTTAGTAGGTTCCAATTAATACGTATTACACCAAGCCGTACTTAGATATGTCACCGCATAACAACGAAATCAGTTAGATCTGTTCAGCACTAACATTTATACGAACTTGACAGTGATTAATTCGCATTTATCACTGCAAATACTCAAAATTCAAATAGTTGATTAAGTAATATCAATAAAGTGTAGTCTGTATTAACTTTGATTTCAGTCCGCAGGACAATGCTAGTGATTGTGTTTTACGAGCTTAGTTGTTAGTTAAAATACCTTTAATAAGCGTTGAATTCAGTGAAGATACTGTTAGCGAGATCTTCAAAAGTAGACTCACAAAATTTTTCAGGTATATCACCCCTAACAAGCTAATCAACTTCTCCAGAAGATCTACAGTTAGGGGATGCGCAAAAGATGAGCTTTCGCTTATTTACAAATTTACCTTCTCATATGGTGGTGAGTATGTCAGCCACAAAAGACGCGATCTGTCGAAATGAGTCTCTGTGAATCGCCCTGTTCGTCAACCTGAAGGCTTGTATAAACCTATCAATAGCTCAATCTTAAAGGACCTGGTTGATTCTGGTCATGTTGGTTCGCTGGAATTTTTTTTCATAGTTTATACCATCAGAAAAAATGTCTTGAAGGGATCACAGTTCAGTAATCAATATACTGCAGTGGCTTTAGCAATTCACATTTTCAACCCCGATTTCCGAGTACAAAATCAATACGTTCAATCCTTTAATTTACTGTGTCCATAACGCTTTTCACTTCATTATTCTTTTCTCTGCGGCTATTGTTAATTAGCCATTACCAAGTCAATTATTGTTTTTCATACTCACTTGTTCATCATCAGCTTCAATAACAATTTGTTCACTACGTAACGCCACCTCTATAATTTGGTATTTCTAAATAATTTTTCTTGTTGCATAACTTCCTCTTCGTGATTTTTGCTTCCAAGCCACTTTGATAGTGATAACAAATTGTTTTCACTACACATAACAAACTAACTTGTAACAATGTTGACCTGGTTGTTACATTATGTAACTCATTTCCCTTTTCCATAATAGACTATTTTCTGCAATAAGTTAACTAAAAGTTACTATTGTACAGCTTTAGTAAACAATATCGTCGAAAAGAACCTCCTGACAGAATAGAAGGTGCTCACTGCTAAGGAGTTCAATGCTTGAACAAAGCCTCTATTCAGTACTCCCTGGTTTTCAGTGAAAAATACAAGCAAATGAATTTTTCTTTACCATACACTCTAATCTTTCTCGCATTGATGTGACAAGTTTATTTAATCCCTTAAACTACGTTTATTATTTTTATTTGTTAATTTATGTTCAGTCCGCCCTATGATTATTGTTTGCATTGAAGCGCATAGATTACAGTGATCATCTGTAGAAAGCAAACGATTCCAGAATAATCAGTTTATCAATGATATTTTTTAGAATTTTTATTGTTTCATTGAAATACTCTGTAGAATCTGTACAATTAAATAAAGCGCAGTGAACTGAGTCAGTTTATTCACTTATTGATGAAGTGAATTTTAATTTATAAACCTTACTACATAATATGGTTCAATGCGAAGCAAATAAGCTAAATAGGCATTTTTATTGAAGTATTAGTAGGTCAATTTGAAAGATAACAGTGAATAGGGTCAAAGTAGGTAACTTAGATCTTTTTATATTGAAATCATCTGAACAACACTTTTTTGTAATTCCTGATGATATCGTAGTTTAGGGAGATATTACGAATGATATAGTTGAAGTCGTTTGGAGAGGTCTATTAGAAAGATGTTTTTGTAGCATATCTTCTTCCAATAGCCCCCCCTTCCAACTAATATACCCGTCTAAAAGGCAAGCAGCTACTAGTGACTAATTCCATGGGCAGTTACCAGTTTACCAGCTCATGTAGACCTGGGTACGTAGGTCACTCGTCGGGGTTACTCCATCTTTGTGTCCGAGAGGATCTTCTAGCAAGGCTGGGAAAAAGATAGCATATATCATTCGAATCTTCTGCTTTGTAGCATACAGTAGATTCATGACGTTTACCTTCAGATTCATCATCTTACAATCACCAAAATTCGGTCAAATATTCTGAAAGGCTCATGTCTGAACCTATCTTACATTGCAGAAGCCATAGGTAACCAGAATTTGAAGTCAAACGTTCTACATACAGAAGCATTTCGCATGACTCCTGTCTTTACCGTAGCCTTAGCCAAGAGTCCGTTTTATCTGATTTATTAACTTATTTGTATATTTTTATTTCTTCATCTCTCATTCTTACCTCTAATATTATTATTCGCATTCATCATTATTCTACATATTACAATAAAAATTATGATTGGATTGAGGTAACATTGTAGAGATAGATAAGCATTAAGTTTAGCTGTTTTTATTCGTCACAGACTGATGTTGGTAGGGTACCAATGAAAATTAGGGAGAACTGGACAGTTGTTTCGTCCTAATATAGGACTCCTTAGCAGTGTACACCCTAGATTCTGGTACAGAAGCATTAAGTTGGCGAATGATTAACCTTCTGTACCAATGGCCAATATATTTACTTATGGAATATAAAGTCATTGAAAATAGAATCTATCCACTGAATAAATTTATTATTTGATTTAATGGGTATACCTAATCTAATTCATACCATAATGAGTACTATTAGCTTTTTGTTTAAATATAATTACCATCAATATGTTATTCATATTTCTAATATTCAGTGATAATATCAAGTGGAAATACTGAAGCAAAATTACATGATAAAAGTTTTATTATACAAAAAGCAATTATTCATATTATTCATAAACCATTAGGATTTATATATGAAACACGTGAAGAGATTTTGAATAGAATGAATTTGTAAGTTGATTATACATTTTAATTATTTATAATGAACTTGAATTGATTGAAAGTGTACATTTGATGGAATTTGAATGATTGTTTTATTTAATAAGTGTTCATGAAAGTTGTTACTACTTAGAATATTTTCTTATATGCATTCGTCATAGATTGATCTAGGTTTGATACCAGTAAAAATTAAGGAGGACTGGACAAGTGTTTTGTCCTAGCACGGAACTCCTCTACTTTGCAGATGCTTGACCGTCAGTAACACTAGTCTGTAACGAATGTAAATAGGATAATCAAATACTAATCTCCACAAAACCATATCAAATCAACCACTTAGAACAGTTGAATTTATGTTTCTTAGAAGAAAGTAAGAACATCCTGTTGAACAGAATAAGTTAAATTTGTTTTATTTTGCTATTTTCTTCTCAGTTGTATACAATACTAAAAAAATGAAAGAGGTACTGAATTCCATTTTGAAGTATTTTCTGGAATTTCATATGATGTCCTTAAAGATCATTATTTATTAGTGTATATGATGAAATTTATGAATATGTTGTGGCCGTAAATAATCCTCTAAATAAAAAGTTACATAGGCTCTCGTCATTAATCCTATACTTGTTTTAGCGGACACCCGTAGCTGAAGGCGCCCGGTCAAGTATCACTACCAGATCAGGACACATTGAGATGTGGGAAGCAAATCATTCACTAGGTAGCCAACCCATTAACGCTCCCCCCCCACGATCAAACATAACTTTTCCTCCTTCCTCACTGTCTGCTGATTTATTCTTATTCCTATGTATGGGTTCAATCGATAGAAGTTGCTCTGGTTATACGACAAGCGTAACTTGGTCATATTCCAAGTGCACTTCTATGTCTTCAATGTTTTAACCTTCACTCCTTAAAATATTATTCATAGTAGCTTGTCTATCTGTGAATCTAGGGATTTCATAACCATATAAATCCCACTATATGTGCATGTATATCAGGACACTTTCGAACAAAAATGATTGAAAGAATATAACTCTGCTTACTCTACTAGGGTGAGTACTCGTCTTGATCATAATTAGAATTATAGGGCCTAGATTAAACTATGAGTATTTTCATTGCGTGTGGTAATGAAGTTAGTGCCAAAACGACTGTTAGCATTAGGTTTGATCTTCATGCAGTCGCACTCAAAATTTCCAAATTACTCACCTTACAACTAACAAGTATCATACAGTCCACAAATAGTGTAGCTGCTTCTCAGTCTCTTTATTCGAATTGGAACCACAATTTGATTTTATCCATCGTAGGCAATTACATTTAAACGAGTTACTGGGACAAAAATTAGAATGATTAGACGTTAGTATAGATCTAAAAGGAATCAGTAAATTTATCCTGAGTCGTTACACCCTTTACAGTATTATTAATATAGCTTACCAGTCATATAGTCGACGTTGTATTTCACTGACTCATAAGATATGCAAGGCAGTTTAGTTTACTATAGCTAAACCATGTAACTGATTTTCTTATGACGATATAATGGTACCACACCATCTCAATAAATTTTACAGCGATGCAACAGATGAATTGTACATCACTTGAATTCATCATGTAAAGCATATAAAACATGTGTAGCCACTAGATGAAGTTTATTGAAGCTACTTTTAAAAAATAATTTAAAGTCATTACGTTTGTATCTATCATGTAATTGGTTGTGATGGCTCTCCTTAAACAAATGGTTAGTATTTCTTTGAGTTTCAAGGTGACATTGTACTGTCTTCGGATTAGCAAAGTAATAAAATAGAGTCGATATATTTTTGTTATTTCAACAGAATATGACAGTTTATCGTAGCTCAATTGTAACTCTATAATTAACCGATTAGAGAAAGGATAGAGAACATTGATAACTGTAGCCATCATAGCACAACTCTAAACATTTAATTTAGTATGAAGGAAGTATAGCAAGGTAACTAACTGTACAGAGGCTTAATATTATTTAATAGATGAGGGTATAAATCGCAAATTTTGAAGAAACTTTACTCTCTATATATCTGGCGGTATTCAACAGTCTTCTAAATTCTGTCTGTATATTTGTAAGAAATCTACTGAATACTATCAAATGATTTAAGAGTTTATTTGCCGTCAGTGAAGAGAAATCCTGTATACAATTACAAGAATCCTATTGTGTTGTTAGGTAAACTACAAAAATGCACAGGTATATCTGGCGTTTGGTGGAAGGCTTATTTGTGTTTTTCTATTCTGCATAGTCATATAATTAAATAAACATATCATCTTCAAAATCGAATGATTCTATTAGTCTCAAATCTAACAATTCAAATCGTTTTCTAGTATTCTCATGTTTACATCAGATTTGCTTGTTATGAACAAAATAATGTTGAACAAAGTTTGCATCATGCTTATTTCTTCCACGTATATGCTATGAACTCTTAAGAATAGTATAATTAAACAATTATTCAGAAGATTAGTTGAAG
This sequence comes from Schistosoma mekongi, assembly GCA_034768735.1. Lineage (NCBI taxonomy): Eukaryota > Metazoa > Platyhelminthes > Trematoda > Strigeidida > Schistosomatidae > Schistosoma > Schistosoma mekongi. Next base: position 35,982,574 of record CM068306.1, read on the forward strand.
TGGTTTCGTGTAGAAAGGTATATAATTCGTTGGTTGTATATGTCATAGATTGGCCTTATTTAGGTACACTCGAAACCTGGAGAAACAATCGATAGCTGTTATCTTTTAGCATAGGATCGAAAGGCCTTGCGTTCAGTTCCATGATAGGGCTGAGGTTAAACCCTATTAAGAATCTAAGACGAAATAACCGTCCTGTGTTAACGTGATTTTAATAGTGTCTAACCGAAATCAGTCTGTAACTATTATGAAAAGCAAAATTCATCAAAGTTCACGAAAATGTACTTGAATGAAAATCCTTCAATGAATTTAACAGTCTGTACCACCAGAAGCCACCCAGTTAGTGCATACGATTCGGAGTTTGCAAACGTGAAAGCCTTGAGTTTGATTCTCCTGGCAGATTATAGGGTATGCACTATTAGAAAGTCTCGAGCTAAGACGAAATAGCTGTTTAGTACTCCCAGGTTTTCAGTGGTACCCTACCAACATCAATCTGTGATGAATTCCATCAATTATTTATATTCCAAATTAGGAAATCGTAAAAAATTGTCATTATCTTTCGTAACTTATTTAAGTTGTCAGTGTTATTTTTTCCTTCAAAAATGATAGTTTCTCTTTTTAATTTTCTTCTTTTTTAATACTGACATTATTTCAAATACAGAAATTTGTTGAGTTTATGTCAGTTAGATACAGTTTGCAAGAATACATTAACATCATCATCAGATGTTACAATTTTCTCACCAAATGAGCAAGCCATGCAAAATTTTAATAAGTTATCTGCAATTCAAAAGGTATATTCATATGAATTATTCAATAAAATGTTTTGTTTAACATAATATAGTTTATTGAACAGATACTAATTGAATATAAAATGAATACAAACTGATAATTAAATAATAAGTAAGATAGTTTGATAGATGCTATACACAATGGTCATTTATAAGTAATAAACAGTAAAGCATCACATAAAAGTTAAACTAGTGAACAACCAACGATGTAGGTTTCAGAATGTTAAGTAGTAAGGCGTGTTTATAATATGTAAGACACAAGAAGCAAAGTATGACAAGGCTGTTCAGAACCAACTTAATCAATGAACACCAACGACATGGAAACAGATGACTAGGGGTCTTGTATGTAGTATTTGTTACGTTCTGTATTTTCACCAAATTCAGTGTGCTATTGTCCAGTAGTACGGTATAATCAGATAGGCATAAGTTAGAACTGAGCATTTATTTCTTCAGATCGGTTCGTGGAAATCAGTTTCTGTAGGGGGAGCTATAGGTTATTGTAATTGCAAAGTCATAAAAAATGATAATAGACTGAATAGCTATTCTATCGTATAACAGAATTCCTCAAAAGTACTAAGATCTAATCCAAGATTTTTAAATCTTACCATTTAGTAGTGCACGAATTCTAACAAAGTAATTCTAAAAAATCCATGTATCCATGCAGAGTAGAAGCTATTCTATAGATTTGTTAGTTATATACTATTTAGAAAAGTCAACACTTTCGCTGGCATTCACCGTGAATGAGTATTTTATTAATAAAACTGATAATGTTAGGTATTTCAGATTTACCATAAACAGTGTAGTCATTTAAGCTTTCTATAAATTAAAGAATAACAATTTCTTAACTTATTCATGAAGTCAAATAGCTTTGGCATTTTAAAACCTTTTGTAGATTAGGAAATAGTTTTCTATGAACCCTTAAATTAATTCTGTTTAGGATACAGGGTTATGATTATTCTCAAGTTAATGATATAAATAGGGTTGGGTAAGATTTAAGATTAGTTTAGAACAAGGATTTCGATTCATTTATAGTATTAATCTGTATGATATATGTAGTTCGTTTAGATAGAATTTAATATTTTACCCGTTTACCACTACAATCTTTATCTATCCGATATGTCAAGCTCCTAAAGAAGATTGACTTTCTCTTAGAACTGTTTTTCGGTAGACTATTTCAATTATTTCAGTTGTGTTTAACGTAGACATTTTATTATTTACATCCCTTCTGCCCTGTCTTCTCTTTTGATCTATTGACTATTGGTATATCACTTTCTGTTTATGAATTATAGTTAATTAATTGCGTATAGGTTACTTCATTTCCGATTGTTGCCCTTATCATGCATTGATATCATTTTCCTAATTGGTTGACTATATAGTCAGGTTATATGCGTATACAAAGGAATGCCAGATATATAATTTAATTTTTTTGGCTGGTTCGTCAGCTTGTGTTCTTCCTTGGTCTGAGTAAACATCAAGACAGACACTAAGCATCAAGTAGACAGTCATATTTGTCATTGATCGTTGTCATTTGATATATACAAGGTCATATCAAGCTACTGGTTGTAGTTCCCATAATCACACCATCAATATCGAAAATTATGGCTCATTCTTAATGATTTCATACATTTTAGATACTGTAATAAGTGATTTCTGATTGACTTCAAATTTTTTCAAACTGTTGATGATTTTTATCAGTAGGCATTTTAAGAAATCCTCATCTTCGTCCATTTATAATACTGTAACAAACAAAATATTGATTTTAGAAGTCCACCTACTAATAACAATCTAATTGTCACCGTTAAAACACTGAGTAGTTAACTGAATATGATTACTGACTGACTATTAAAATACTTTTTTCATCTTCAAATATCATAATGAAGAAGATATACCATATGGTATATCAGTATTCATATATGAAGTTAATTCAATAAAGCATAGATCTACGGTGAAGAATTGTTAGTATATGCATATTTTTGATATTTATACACTTTAAGCTTTCATTTGGTATAACATAAAGTATTCAGGAAAACATTTATAAAGGAAATATTAAAGCCTAAAATAACATGTCTTATTCTGTAAAGGCTAATTCTCTATGTCAATATTACCTTTTAATTAATGTGGTTACTCTGAATACAATATAGTTCTATACCATCCATTAAACTCAGCGCTGAAAACATATATAACACTCAATAAATAATGATTATAATAAGATTAAGTTTGTTAAACTGATGGTAATCAAGCATTAAACCGTATATGATAAGAACATGGTATGATACAACAGTGAATAGATAATTCATTGAGATGATACCTAAATGCAAATTTCATCAAAATACAGTCAATATAAGTAACACTAATATTCCAAACTTTTGCGCTATGTTTTCATTTTAATGAAATATAACATAATTTGAAAAACTGTAGCAATTAAAGATGAACATCAGTAAACTGTCAACATTATCTATGCTACTAACATTATATCATCAGTGGACATCTTGTAATTAACACAATGTCAATCACTGTTAAATAAAATTCTCCATGTATTAATATGTAGATTCTATTTAATACATGTTCTATGTGATATATTCAATAAGGTAATACTTACTACTGAATGATTTAAGTAACTTTAGTTCCTAAACAGGTGTCGAAACCCTATTTCTTAAATCATCTAGTTTACTTTGAACAATCTCATTTCATTGATATTGCTGTGATCTTATACTTTTGAAGTTTGTAGACTTGTATATGAACCTAGAAATTATGTCTACTAAAAACATTGAAATAATTTATAATCGTTGTTTTTAATGGGTAGCCTAACTGAGTGACTTGAGTCCAAACCTCAGAGAGAAGAGGATTACTTTCCTTAAAATATCAGGTAGGTTTTCCTGATAAGTCCCAACGTAGACTGTAAGTTTTCTGTCAGCTAACTTCAACTACCCAGCATTTAAATATTATGACAGCTAACAACTTTTATTATTTATAATAAGCAATTATAACTACAGTTAGTCTTTATTTCTTTACCATTTTATGTTTAGGCAGTTTATCTTAAATATTTGGTTTTACCTATGAAATTGTATCTAGCAGACATGACAACAAATCGTCGTATTCCTATCGAAAATTCCGATGCCATTCGCTTCAAAACAATGGATCAATGTATGGACAGGAATAGTTGTTATTATCATTATTGTTTTTACTTGCTATTTATCGAGTATAAGAGGTTTGTGGATGTTTGTAAACTGTTTACTTTATTTCACAGTGCAGTAGTTTCAAGACAACCGTTTGTAATTATAGAACACTGAACAGCTTGTACTTATTCAGCAAGGATTAAACTCACTGACTTTCATACCTAGCGGTTAACTCTTAATCTTTACATCACTAAGTTGACACTAACTGGTTTATATTTGATAGTTCTATTACTACCACTGGTAGATAAGTGTCAAATATTTCTGATCTGGTTCCAGTACAAATCAATTTTAAGGTTGGAGAAATTTCAGTTGCTTTCAACATTCTAATAGATAACCTAATAAATTCTAGTTTAAGAATATGCATGCTTTATGATATATGTGATCGACTTACATAGAGAATGTATCGAGCAAACTTTTAATGATTACAAGTAGCAACAAGAGGTGAGAATAAAAAATTACTGGATTTTTCATGATTTAAAGTTACTGAACATAGATCTTTTCAAGTTTACATAATCTGTTTACATTTTTCTCATTAGCAGAGTAATAGTATACATGAAACCCAGATGCATGGACTAATAACAGTTGCACCTAGGAATTCAACGATTAGTTCTATAAACTACCTGCTCTCCGCATATGTTCATTGACTGGTATGAAAAATTATCCTGTAATAAGTGACACACATCCCTCCCCCTCTTTGGAATCAACTCATTTCTATTTTTGTACCCATTTTACACTTTATTTTCATTATTAAGTTGAAGTTGTTATGTTATGCGAACTATTTATATATCTGTTAGTCCTTCTATCATTTATATAGACTTCCATAACAATTCGATTTTAGTTTTGCTTCATTAGAGGCTCTGGAAGATGTGGAAACTTTCATATATCTAGGCATCATCATAATTAAACAAGGAGGATCTGATGACTTGTGTACATTGTAGGTTATTAATCATAGATACATTCAAAGCATCTCTTGTGTACTGGGGAATGACTTTGTGTGTGACACTGAGGTTAAGTTCAGTAAAGATGGCGAATAGGTTAATAAAATTGTGAGTATTTACTGAGTGAAGTGGTTGGGACATGTATTACGTATGCTCACCGATGCCTACCTCGACACACTATGTCGTCTATTGTAGGTTGGTCTGAGTCATGCTGGTAGACGTAAATTACTTAGTTTAGCTCAAGCCAATAGTCGTCATTAACTATTGTAAAACTTGAGTGACATGGCTTACAGCTAATCACAGTGGAACATTTACATTCAGACTTCACTTTAAGCTCCAGTATTCTTTCAAGCATACTTATTCATTCCCACTCATTGTATTGTATTGCGATATTGGTCTTATTAATTTGATCTCGTCATGTTAATTCGATATGAAAATTTAAGACATCCCACGTATATGGCAGGCTCTACGTTATTCTTGACTAATGTACATGCTACCCTTCCAACATCAATCTATGATATATTCAGTCAACTAAATTACCAATATCCATAAAAATAACTATCTCAATTGAATTGAAAAATTAGTTAAGTTTGATCATATCATAATTAAGTAGTATATATTTGTAATAAACCAATGAATTTCAATTTCAATTTTTGACGTTTAACTACACAGTGTAAGCTGCTTTTCCAGAGAAAAAATAAATAACTGAATAAAATTATCGTTTAATTAATACAAAGGAACAAATCAAAGTCAAGATATTTAGTGCTATCAAATTACACGTCTTGTCACCTTGACACCATGTGTTTCACAGTAAAACATGTGTGTGTATGCTTGTAAGTTCGCTAATTGTCAATAGGTATAAAAAATGTGATGTGTGAAATGAGCAGAATAGTGACAATTAATATGTGAGTAAAAACCTAGAAAATTTGAAATCATATTATCGTATTTGCTTGGATAGATTGTCCGAAGTGGATTGGATAAAAAGGACTAACTTTCTATTAGAAGCAGCAGAGCTTAATAAAATGTGAAATGCTTCAAGTACTCGCCTTTATTTATAGTTAAGAAAACCTTCCTGAATAATTTGGATGTCATTTATGTCAACTTTATGGTTATTGCAAGTAGAAGATACTTCTGTTACTGGTTCGAACTTCACAAGGTTACTGGGAGGTCGTCTTGTAGAGTGTTCAAGTTCTCGAGAAAACTCACTAATGTAGAAGATATCACAATCAAAACAACGTATAAATATAGTTTGGTGTATTAGTAAATAAAATCATATTTTTGTTTTGACCAAACATCCTTGAAGAATGTTGGTTGTTACGTAGAACGCTTGAATTCCGTATTGTTTTAATATCCTTAGCAATTCTTCTGTCGTGTTGTCGGGATGAGGTAGAATGATAGTACCAATTTATGACATTTCACTAGATCTATTGTTAGTTACTAATAAGTCATTTCGTTTTGTACATTGTTATTAATATCCATGTGAAAATGATTAAATTGTAAGATACTAATTATATCCTTAAATTTCTGTTATCCATCTTCTTCCTTCGATGTAATAATTTTGGTAGCTGTTTTGAAATGATTTAGAGCTAGTGGAATCTTCACACTGAATGGATGTGCTGAATTAAACTCTATATAATGATTGGAATATTTCGGCTTTGGATATGTAGTTAGATCAAGAATTTCACCTAAATCTCTTTTTACAAGACCGTCCACAAACGGTACCTCATCGTGTTAGACAAAAATATGTTAATCAATTTCGAAAACGTTCACAAAATCAACTTTTTAATAACAAAGCACAAGTATCATGTACACACCTGAGTCAAATCCTTGTTTTGATGATGTTCGTAAAAATGAAAATTACGTATGGAACTTTGTGAAACATCACCCATAACGACAAAACTTCAACACGTTCAAACGTGTAATTTGATTGTACTAAACATTTTGATTTGTTCCCTTATATTACTTAAACTAATGTTAATGTAATTCAGTTTTTTTATTATTCACTGAAAAAGAGGCTTACATTAAGTAACGGAATGTTAGATATCCTAATTCGTTAGAATAGTATATATACATACTACTTAATTTTATAAACTACTTGTTCAATGTTCAGTATATTTAAAGTTTTCAAGACTAACTATGGCAATGATATCTGACATAATATTTGAAGTTTTATGATAGTTATTTCTTATAAGTATCTCGACAGAACGAACCGTCAAAACGAATACTTTATTGAACGTTTGAGTAACTTGTCCAAGTTATTTGTCAAGTAATAAACATGATGATCTGTAGATGAAACTGTATTTTGTTAATGAAGTATAAAAGCAGCTAACTGAATTCATTACTATATTCATTTAATGTTGTACATGTTTTTTTGTCTTCTAGCAACATTTATTGAAGTCCGTCTTCCTAATCAAGGTTATGTTGCAGCTCGTATCATCAATGCTAATCAAGTTGCTACAAATGGTATTGTTCATATTATTGATGCTATACCAGGTTTACCACATGAAACAGTTCAACAATATGTAGCTAGAATATCCGATTTTAGGTAAGGTTGTTGATTGATTAATTAAGTTGAGGTGTTATTATAAAGATTGGTATTAAATTTAGTTGATTGGATCTGTCATATATGGATGTTAGTAAGACACCATTGAAAAACAGTCCTAACTGGTGGAGTTCAAACTTTTCGGAACTAATTGATGGCAGTGGAAATTCTGTTAACGGATACTACCTCGATGGTGCAGAGTGTTGAGCGTTCGCCATCCTGAAGGCTTGGGGTTGAATTTGGTGGTGGAATCGAGGGTGAACGATGCCAAAAGTTTCATGCTAGGACGAAATAACTGTCCGGTGCTCTCTGGTTTTCGGTGATACTTTATGTGTGACGAACTAAACTAACTAATTAGATGATTTCACATAATGGCCACAAAATAAGAATTTCCTGAAATAAAACCTATAACTTTATAAAATCTTAATATCAATTATGATTTTAGTCTGATGAATCAATTCTTATTCAACAGTTAACAGCATTTATAGAAGAGATTCTCAGGTTAACTTGATGTAGATAACAAAATTGCACTTTTGATTTCCATTAGTTCTTTAACAAACATTCATTTGTGTCACAAAACATTATCATAACAACTAGCTTACCAAACACTGAAAGAAGAGGTCACTGATATAGTAAAGATTATGGTTAGACAGATTTGATCTATTTAGCATTTCTGCTAAATAACCTTTAAACTACTAGCCAGGATGCACAAACTTTATTTTGTAGACAATTTAAAGCTTGATGTATCGGGTGCTTTTTGACCGACTATGAATTGTAATTCCTTGGTTCAGTTAATTACTAATTAGCTTTTCATTTGCTACTATACACCAGTACTTATTAAGTCAACGAGTTTTCTACAGCCTACTATAATCCTATAAGTGATCGTCATACACAGTAATGTTTCTTCCTTCATTAGATCAAACCATTTAAAACAATGCACTTTATTGTGAATGATAAAATTTCTTCTTTTATGATCATTGGGAATTTCTGATTGTGTCAATTTGTTTTAGTTTATATTATAATACTGGCTTTATTCAATCAATGACTATTGGTGAACCCTACACATTTCTAGTACCAACAAATCAAGCTATGACTTCCATGGATAATGACAATGAAGTGGGGAAAAAACTATTGGCAGATAAAACTCGAAAAGATTTTGTAAGTGGCATTTTTTGTTGAGAAAGAAATTAATACTACTGGTGTTATTTACTTATATGTTGGCAAAAGGAATGTATAAATAAATATGAATCTCAAAATAGTCTTTCTAGGAGACCAGTATCAGCTACGTAACAAACGAAATCCTCGTTCGGTATTGTTCAGTTGTCATAAATACATGCTGGATTTAATCCATAACCCACAAGTCTTATGTTGAATACAACATTATCCAGTGACTGAGTCAAATCCTAGTGGTCTATGTTATCAAACTTTTGAATCAGATATATACCGAATCACCGTCTAACATATTACACTGAGTTGATCTACTTGAAAGCTGATGTCTCAGAAATTCTGGTGAGAATATTTGATTTATGGAGTTAACTCAGCTAAAGTTAAATTAGTTTATGAAGCTCGAAAGTAGAAATAAATTGTAAAGTCATCACTGGTGTCCACTTTGGGTCATTTCTTATAGCATCTAAAACCAGTTAGTTTTATGATTTCTGAAACCATATCCTTAAAGTCCTCATGTCCTACAACAACCGATAATTCACAAGTACAATTCATTTAAAATGGTCATAACCTGATAGAGCTTTTGAATTTTCTTCAGTAAACTGTACTTAATCAGAAAGCTGATAAATGAACGTATATAAAAAACAATTTCCAAGCTACGTAAGCATTTTAAAATGGTAATGATAATTTCTACTATAAACATAAATACCTTCATATATTTAAGATGTTGAACTTCATACTAGTGGTTTTCAAAGAATACCAGTTAACGAACATAAAAAGTCGTAAACATGGTCACGTTTTACTACCACATAGCATAGTTGCCTAGATTGATACAGCCTACACCATACTTTGACATCCATGTTAAAGTCGCAGTAAAGCTATATCTGGGGCCTTCACTAAACACCGACTGATGTCTACTGTTGAATCATCATCACTTATACTTAAACATCTAATCAAAGAAGTAATAGAAAACTGTAAAGTTACTCAAATTTCCTGTACAGTACAGTTTTTTTATAAATTTTAGTAAGACAAGAATATGAATATTAACAGAATAATGTAAATTTATTTCATTTCTCATTATCAGCTTACATAGAATTAATAATAATAATCACTGAGACCAGAACCAGTATACATACTTTATACCAGGAAAACCAAATGTTTGAAGTGAATACGAAGACATGGATTAGTATGAATTAGCACGAATTAAGTCATTGTTAAAGCTGTTTATCGATAGGTCAGTTATAAAAAGGGAGCTGTATATAATACAGTTGAGAAAAGTCCATCTTCTTAAAACTTGATTTTAAAGAGATGCCTAAAGTAGAACTACTGATTTCAGAAAAAAAGGCAGTATCAAAACAACTTAGCCGGCTTCCAAGATAATCTATCGTTACTGGACGAATCGTTATTCGAGACAATCAAATGTGAACAAATTCCCTACTTAAGTTGCATCCAGTTGAATCTAAGATCGTACATTCGTATACCAGGACACGAGTTTTAAAAGAATATATAGGAAGGTCAATGGCCGCATTTTTGGACGCATTCCTCTAAAGTTGTCTAAATGGACAAGTCATCTTTACCAGTGCTAAAGCTTGCCACTTAATTGATAGTCGACGTAATGTCGACGTATCAACCCCTTCCAAAATAAACACTAGACAGACAAATTCGAGTCTGTTACGTTTTTATGAAACTATTTTAATAAACACATTTAAAGAAAATTTGTGTCCAGAAAGGCACTAATGCGAATCTTACTATACCTTAGTAACTTCATTTTTAAGTTTTGGTTACATCATATTTTAAACGCCAATTATTGGATCATCTTCAATGAACTTCACTCAGTTAATTAATGTTTCTACCGGTATTCATTAATACTTGTGTTATTTATTTATAATTTCTGCATCCATGCTCTTCTCAGTTTGCTTTTCTAGAATTTTCTTGTAGTCGACGTAGAAATAAACAACTGTGTTAATAAACTTTAATCATTTTCCGAGTTGTTATCATCATACTAATCATTAAAAAAATAAAGAACATATTTAAGTTAAGAATGAGTTCCCTTTTCAATGAATTCCTTTTCAATGCTGTACAATCTCGAATACATACACATACCATGACAGTAATGAATAATGTCTGTTATTGACAATCAGTGAGTGAGTGAGTGAGTGAGTGAGTGAGTGAGTGAGTGGACATGACAACAATAGAGCAACTGTTATCCACATGAGGAATTTGAAGGTATAATTGGTCATTTATCAAGGAAGTTAGTTAGATAAAGACTATTAAATATGAGAAACAATTACCCAATATGTCAAGATGAAATATTTCTATAAAACTGTGATGAGTTATGTATAAACATGAAATTATGACGGTTTAGGGTAAAAGATGACTAAGGAAGGAGATAGAAGTAGTAGTGGCGTTTGGAGAGTTTTTTTGGAGTTTAAGATTTAGGTACAGGTCGAACCAGTTTCTTTTGGATACACAACCTTTTCCTTAACAGGTATATGTCCAAAATTTCAGCAATTCAAATCAGACGAAAGATGATCGTCGTGCATTATATCATAAATTGATGAAAGTTGGAATCCCACCATTGGATGTTAAACCAGTGGTGTAGAGGGTTAGGTGTTAGCCAATCTGAAGCCGCTGAAGCGTCCCATAATAAAACGAAACAGCTGTGTAGAGCTCGTTGGTTTTCAATGGTACTCATCCAACATTAATTTGTGATGAATTCAATCAACTAAACTTAATATCAATCTCCACAAACAATCTCACTTTAATTTTAGAATTGTTAAATTTCTTTCTATTCTTCATTTTAAAGGTATTTCGTCGCATTACCTTCCCAGTTGATTTAATAATTCAAGATTTGGACATACATAAAACGTATTCTGTGCCTACAGCAAATTATGCATTCTCTCGTGAACGACTACGTTTGGATATTACTTCTAAGAATTCTGATAAAGGTAAATTACACGTAAACTAAGTTAGATCAATTATTTTCTTGCTGATGAAATATACTACTTATTTTATAAAAAATATTTATACATACCATTTTCATTAACATGATTCAAATTATTCTTTCTTTCATTTATGGGTAACTTTTTATACTTCATTTTTTGTGTAACATATAAATTTATTTGGCATTTACTAAAAGTCGACTCTTGTTTTAACTGAATAACTAAATAATTTAGTTGCTTTTATACACATTGCAGACTGATATTGGTTGAGTACCACTGAAAACCAAGAAGCATTCAATAGGTGTTTCATCCTAGTATGAGAGTTTTAGTGGTACATCCTCACACCAATTCATATTGACTTCAAATAACTAAACCTAATGCCTATCTCGATAGAACCACCTCAAATTAATAAAATTATTTTCATTCAAAAGATTGAATAATTTCAAAGAAGTAAGAAGGTTACATTGTCAGTCTTGTTGATATAATCATTGAAAAACTTTACTAGAAATAAATTCTCACTATTATTTTAGAGATAGTAGTAACTGAATTGAGATAGTTTGTAGAGAATGGTATTAAGATTTTGTTAATGAATTCGTCATAGAATGATTCTAGGTGAGTGCTATTAAAAACCAGGAAGAACTGGACAGTTGTTTCATTCTAGTATGGAACTTCTCAGCAGTGTGTACCCTAGATTCAGCCCCAGGAGCTTGAAGATGGTAAAATGCCTAACCATCTACACCACTGGATTGATATCCAATCGTAGAATTCCAGCCTCTATCAATTTGTTGTATCTGTTAAAAGTATGAAGTTGAATAGAATGTTTTGTAATTGATTAAATATTCAGAAGCTGACCATTTATTTATGTTGTGTTAACAGTGTATTAATTATCCAACCCAAAAACAATTAGTTATAGATCGTAAAGTTAAACTTATTAACAAGGATACAGAATCAGTGTCACAACATATTTTAGAACAACTTTCTACATGGTTTCTATTAGACTCATCCAACTTGTGGAGTAAAGTGAAGTTTGTAACTTTCAACATTGACTCTTTGCATAAATGACTGCATATTGAGGTTTTCCAATAAAGTTACGAGTCAGTGAACATGAGATCGGAATATATATATATATATATATATATATCACAAACTGATGGGAGTGGGAATTCTATCGTTGGATACTGACCCATCGGCTCAGAGGGTTATGCTCTCGCCGTCAACCTAGAGCTTGTGGTGCAGAATCTGAGTTGTGCACTGCTGAGGAGTTCTATATTAGAACTAAGCAGCTGTCCAGTGCCCTCTGGTTTTCAATGGTACTCTGCCAACATCAATCTGTGAGATATTCAATCAACTAAAAATTACACAATATGTTTAAGAGTCAGCAAGCTTCCCTGATGTAAGTATGTGCTTGATAATCAGAAAATCTACTATTTTAAGAATCTATTTGTTGTAGCATTATTTACAGAGCATAATCCAAGAACTCTTGTAATGACTCAGTTTCTAGGTAGTTTATTCAAAACTTAAGCTTGTTAAGTTTCTTCATCTATTATCACTTATCAGTTTGCGAAGCATTCGGTATTTTATATTGATGATAATTACTGTAAATAGAACTTCAAACTTTACAGGTTTACATATACAGAGCGAAATTACTTTCAATTTTTAACAGATGTTATCGGTTAGTTTAAATAGAATGAACAAGGATTCAAATACTCTCCGTTTTATACAATGGAATAGTCTAGTAGCATACTAGATATTCAAATGGACCAATGTTTGTTACTAAGCGAAATTCTTCTACAAACTGTTTAATTTATCAGCTAGTAGAATTATGTTTGTATGCTACATAATGTTTATCCAGACGGGTATATCTGTCATAAATCAAACAAACAAACTATTACTTTAAATTCTGCATAGACATATTCATTTATCCGATAATTTTCAGTATCCCTCTTCTTATCAATGAGTTTGTGTATTAAAGGATACATCCAACTAACGAATCATTTATCTGGTAACCAATATTGGGATTGTCATATTTTATCAACTAGTCCACAGCATGTTTTTCATAAACTAACCTATAGATAAACACTATGAAGTCACTGTAAGTAATTCAAATCTTTTGCTTACATAAAAACTTGTGAAGTTTATAATCACTCCAATAAATAACTATGGTACTGTTATCATTTACCTATACAACTATTTATTTCGCCTTGAACCTGAGGCCCGTGGTGCGGAATCTGGGCTGCGCACTGCTGAGGAAACCACTATCCAGTGTATCATGGTTTTCAATGATACCCTTCCAACATCAATCTGTGACATACTCAATCAAATAATTTTCCAACTATTTCTTCTAATTTTTTTTATTTTCATTACAGAGGGTTTGTTCACCTGTCAAGGAGAGAAAAGTCGAATATTGTCATCGAATGGACCTTATCAATTTACAAATGGTTTTCTTTATTCAATTGATAAAATTCTATATACCAAATCTGATCTTAATGCAACGTTATATAGAGAATAAGTTTATGGATAGATATAATAACTTTTCAATTGAATTGTTTATTTATGTATTACAAATGTATTTATTATCTAATTTAATCATTTGTTTTATTTATCATATTACACACATTTAACATTTGATATAATTATATTACGTAATATTCATTATGACTGTTAACTCTGTTAGTCTCTATTGATAAATATATTACAACGAATAATGAATTCATTGTTTAAAGTGTCTAGATGATCAATTTCTAGTTGATCATTTTAGCGTAGGACAATAACATGGTTATCTTTAGACGGAGATGTTGATTGAATTTGTTCCTAACTAAACTTTGAATGCAATCAAGTCTGATAAATATTTGTCTCCAGTCAACTTTATATCATTTATGCTTGAAGTGAAGCAGTTCAAACTCATTGACGAATTCAATTATTTTGAGAATCTTATCTAATCTGGTAGATTTATGTTTGATAGAACCTCATAGTAGAGAAGAAAGGTTATCATGGAGTACATAAATTTGCATGACAAAATAAGTTATGTTTCTGTTCTTCTACTCGTCATATACACGTCAACATACGTTGTGAATAGTTGTTTTATATACATAACTTTCTTTATTAATTTGAGGAGAGGATGAACAAAGAAGTAATGAAAATCCATTCTATTTCGTTGTGCTCACATCTGCTACATACATTAAATAAGATTACTAAATCTTGTTCTGCTCAATTATTTGTTCTTACTCTCATATTAATAAACAGAAACAAGCCATGTACCACTAGGCTACTGTGTCCGGACAGTCACACTTGTGCAACCGGCATATATGTAATTAGGATAAGCTTGTATTTTCCCGTTGATTTGTAATGAACTGAAACTGGTCAGTCTCTGTTGCCATATGTGCATCCTGAGCGGATTGTCTCGATATAGCGATAGTACACAAGTTATATTTGTGATGAACGCGGTGGCGTTTGGCAGGAAGCGGACTGAGTTCGAACCCCAATGTGAACATCAACATTGGGATGCACGTACCTTTAGCTGATGAGTCTCAAATTGGACGAAACGCGCATCCTGGATTCCGCATACCAGTCACAACTTAAATATAACTTAAATACAACTTGTGTACTATCGCTATATCGAAGCAACCAGCTCAGGATGCACATATGGCAACAGAGACTAACTAGTTTCAGTTCATTACAAATCAACGGGCAAATACAAGCTTATTCGAATTACTTATAGTTAATGGTGTATGATGGTAGTTAGTTTGTTTATTAGCCTTTCTAATATTCATAACATTTGAACAAAGTTTATGTGCCATTGGTTTCCCTCTTTAATGAGTAAACTAGATGTATATTTATTTGTTGACATTTTTCATTTAGCTTAGTTAATTATACTATTTAGTTTTGACGAACTGTGATTTATCACCGATATTGTATTATAGTTAGTTTATAAGTTCACTTAGTTTGAATAAACTGGAATTTAGGTGAATAAAGTCATGATGGATAAGATGAATCGTATAGATAAATTTACATCTTATCATATACGTATTATATGTTCAATTAAGGTGATTTGTGGAGACTCTGTATTAAGTTAATGAATTCGTCACAGATTGATATTAGCAGGGTACTGTTGAAAACCAAAAAGGTACTGAACAGATGTTCTGTTTTAGTATGGAACTCCTTGGTAGTGCGAACCCTAGATTAAGGCCCAGGGGTTTGAGGAAGCTGAACGCTTAACCCACTACATCGCTGGGCCTTCACCCATTGGTAGATTATATACGAATAACCCTATAAAATAACTGGAACAACTAAACAACCTCCGAAATTATTAAAGTAGTAGCCATTATTCATTTGTAATCGTAACAGGCGATAAATATTTTACATTGTCATATATTATTAAACTTAATGAATGTTATGTAGGACGACTAAAGAAGAATGTCTAACTTTCGGAACTATGTTTTAGAAGATTATTGCACTATTTTAGTAGTGGGTGGTATAAACATTTTATTTCTGTCATTGTTACTTTAGTCTTGCCCTATCCTCCGGCTTAGCAAATATACTATTAGCATATTTTCTCTTATTTATCAGCCATAGTTAATTAGTTGCATACACATTACCTCTATTCACTACCACTATCTCTCTAGTTTTGTATTAATGTTAAATTCATAATTGGCTTAGTGTGTAGTCTGGTTTTATATATATATATATATATATATATATATATATATATATATAAAGGTATGCTTGATATACAATACAATTTCTTTGGCTGATTTATCAGCTTCTGTTCTTCCTATTTCCGCCTTAGGGCTGAGCGGACATAGGGTAGACGTGCAGGGACCAACTAAGATCTAATCGGTGTTTGTTACTGTAATTTCATTAGAACAAGATCACGTCAAACAATCGGTTATACATTCATCAGTTAGTAAACATCTTTTCTTGACGTCATAGAAATGAGGAAAATGTATTATTAACTTCTAAATTAGTATACTTCAAATGAATTTAGTCAGATTTTCTACTGATTACCTTCAAAGTTTGTTTAATATGAAAAAATCAGAATATATTTAAACAAAAAAGTTGACATTTTTAGTGAATTTATTTTCATGGCTACATTGTCACATATGTGTATACAATCTACATAACAATAATATGCGTTAACGATAATAAGTGAGTGAGCATAGAAACAACAAAATAAACGTTATTCATATGATTTTAGGATGAACATGTATATTCCAGTTGATTTGTTATAGACTGAGTTCGAATCCCATTGTGAACATCAACATTAGGATGCACGTACATCCAGCCGATGAGTCCCGAATAAAACGAAACACTCATCCTGGATTCCACTTTCCAATTACAATCCAACTTAAATAATAGTTATGAGCTGTCGCTATATCGAGGAAATTTGCTTAGGATGCATATATAGCAACAGAGAGTGACCAGCTTCAGTCTATATCAAATCAGCGGGAATATACAAGTTCATCCTAATACCTATGTGCCCGTTGGACAAGTGTGGCTGCCTGGATACAGTAGTCTAGTGGTGAACGCGATGGCGTTCGACAAGAAACGGACTGGGTTCGAATTCCACTGTGAGCATCAACATTCGGATGCAAGTACTTCCAGCCAATGAGTCCTAAACAGGACGAAACGCGTGTCATGGATTCCACTTGCTAGTTACAATTCTGACCTAAGTTATTCATATAAATCTAAGAATAAATTTCGTTCTCTTGTTTTATTATCATAATTTATTAGAGAAACTAAATTCTTTCAGAGATTTTTATCATTTGTGACAGTAAATATGAGTAAAACAGTATTCTATTTGTCTTCAACAACTGTCATCTGTCAATTAAATTTTCTCCTGAGGTGAAAAATGATTTAAACTCCAGCATTCTTGACATATTAGTGACTAGAAAACCTAATGAAGTTCTAAGGAGGTCTATTTACAGAAAACCACTTTAAAATTGTCAGTTATCAAGCTTCCACACCTGGGTCCCTATAAAAAGAAAGAGAAATTTAGTTGTATCCCTCCCCACACAAATCCGAAAAAATTTGCAATCCTGACATCATAAATGAAGAATTAAGCAATCTAGGGAAAATGTTTTCGAAAAACGAGTATCCATCAAAATTTATTGACAGGAATATGAAACCAAAAATCCCAAAAATATCAGAAGCCTCTGCACTAAGGAAAATACTATACATGAATATTTATTTCAATGACGACAAAGTTAAAAACAACTTAAAGAAGAGGGTTTCTAATTTTTCCACAAATAACGTTCTTTGCCGCAACCTTAAGATTGCTGTAAAATAGCCGTATCCTATTTACCATCAACATAAAGAATAAACTCAAGCCTATAGCCACTTCTATTTACCTATATCTGTTCACTTACTCTCATGGTGCTCATTATATAGGTCATTCGATGACGGTCCCATCTAAAAATACTTCAAGAATATCGTCAAGCCTGGTTGAGAAGAGTTGTTAGTGGACCAACTAAAATAACAATTACTGAATATCTTGAAAGTATAGGGCGCTCGATGCAAACTGATTTTTATTTAAAGTCATTTATGAAATCAATGATAGCCTACCAACGACAGAAGTCTTTCGTCTAATTTGAATTGTTGAAATCTTAGATATACACATGTTAATGATAGGGTTGTATATCCATAAGGAACTTGTTCAACCTCTACTTTCGCCTTGATCTTAAACGCAACGGAAAAAAAGAAAAAAACTTTCGTAAAAATTCTCCAAACGCCAATACTAGTTCCATCTCCTACCTTAGTAACCGATTACCATGAAACGTTATATTTTCATATTTAAACCTACCTCATCATAGTTTTATGGAAATATTTCATCTTGACATAGTGGGTAATTGTTTCGCTTATTTAATAGTCTTTGTCTAACTAACTTCCTTCATAAATAACCAATTTTATCTTCAAATTCCTTGTGTGAATAAAATTTATTTTATTGTTGCTATGTTCACTCACTCACTCACCGATTGTCAATAACAGATATTATTCATTATTGTCATGAAATGTGTATATTTTCGAGACTGTATAGATTTGAGGATGAAGTCACCGAGAAGAAAGTCTCTTTGTTAAGAAATTCTTGTTCATTTTTGCGAAACAATGTGTACTTTTCGTCTATTTAATACTCATGAAATTGATAAATTGATGTATTGAGGTTTTATCATCATGGTGTAAAATTCTCTTGATATCATGTTGGGTTCACCAGAATAGTACATTTGAGGTCTACACAGTCAAAAGTCTATCTTGTATTCATGGATTATCTATATAGTGGAATAAATATGTGAACTATTGGTTCTCTATTGGTTCTACAATTTAACCTATCACTTACATTCATGGTGATTAAACAACAACAATAACAGTTAAAACAGTTTGCTTCTTTGTAAAAATGACTAAACCATTGTAGATCATCAGACATACCATGATCCAAGAAACGGCAAACTATGAACTGAAAGTAACGCCATGATTAACTAACGACATGCAGAAAACAAATAATATAATAAACGTTTAGTTACTAATGAGTAGTATGATGATTATGACTAAATCCAACCTATGATGGAATCGAAATCCTGATAATGTTAATTACTTTTAAACAAGGTTCCCTTATCTTTTTTAATGATCCACTCTCTAAATACTAATTGTGTTACCTAAACCCTGAATTAACCGATAAGTTGCAATAAATTACATTTATCTACAAAGTCAAACTAATAAACAATTTGAAGTGGTGGCGATATCTTAGTGGTGTTATGTTTTCCGTCAGATTAATTCATGATAAAGTATGTGCTAATGCATGCATCGGTTGACATATATTGGCTGGAACACCTGTTTCCTCAGACCATACGATTTTGGACAGCCAGGGTGGAAGACAGTATGATTTGATGTTGCGAAATATAGGAAGGCGAAGTATTACTACCGACTACATTAGGGTATGACGGCAGTTTACCCTCAGTCAATTATCACATGCAGTGACGTCTTATCACCGCGAAGAAAGCAGGCATTCGGAGAATATTATCACTAGTATTAGTACAACTTGCCTCGTCCCACGGATTTCAGTTGTAGATGGCAAGGTCTGAAAAAGCACACAGCCAACATGCCAAGAACTAGAAGCAAAAGGTTACGTGTGACTGAGATTCACTGGTTGTTCCCATTACCTATCTGGTTACAATTTCAGGTAGATGGAACTGTTGCAGATGCTAAATATTACTTTTATTTACATATATTTGAGTAGTCACCAAAATAATGAGACATCCAAGCACTTCCATTCAGTAACAGGATAGCTGCCTCTGATTTAACTAGCAGTAGACTATGCTTTTACCCTGTAGCTGAAATGATATGGATCACTCGTAGTAGTAAAGTACATTAAGTAGACTGTTAAAAGCTTTGAAAAATAATTTAGAAGCAATTACTTAACATCTTAAAATAACACGTCTTACTAAATTTTTTAACATAAAAGATTATTTCATAAAGACAAATTTGGCTTGATGTGAACTACGGCCTTTCATGATATGCGGAGACAGTAACCATGATCGGAATCAATGCCGGTAAACCTAAACACTAAGGCCGGCACGTCTGCCCTATGAGTCCTAGTGAGCCAGCAACCAACCAGTCAAGTTATATTTCATTCATCCACTTATATACACAAAAAATTTGACCACGCAGAGGACTAATAAGAAGAATAGCATTTATACAAAGGAAGGAATAATGATTATTAATAACTGAGGGGATGGATACATAGTTAATCAGTTATTATTGCTGAATGGAAAATAATATGATAACAGTCCATGGGGCCAGTTGAAGGTTAGAGCGGGGGGAACATGAAAATAATCGATTAACGTGTACTCAAAAATAAATGAAATAGTCTTCTAAAAGACTGTTCTGGAAGTTCGCTATTCTCCTTGTATTGTTTCTAAAGTAAGAATGGAAATAATTAGCTTCATTAAAGCTTGACGTCTTCCAACTTCTGTTACTTTTTGTTGAATTACCATGAACATCTCTTGCTAACGAGTAGGAGACTTCACCATTGATCTTTCTAACTATGCAGTGTTCCTTAATTTCTTTGAATATTTCAGAATGAACTTTGTTTTCACACAGTCGCATATATTCCCCACAAGAGAATACTGATTTTCAAGAGTACTGAACTTCATTCAGACTCTCGATAACGTGAATACTACAGCTTAATATTATGATACAGCTACCCAAGTACCAAGAACCCTGGTATGAATGATGCTCTGTCGACTTCAATTTCAGTAACTGAATGAAGTATCTCCAGCTTCCGTACTTGTAATCAATCAATCAGTCAATCAATTAGATCTACACCTGGCAAGTCTAATAACATATTTCCCATTCATCCTACCTATATTCACCTTAGATAGGGCAGAAATATTTTTAATATAATAGAAAATATCCTTATTAGTATACGAAAAATCAGAACATTTACGTATTATTTAACATTCATGATAATAATAATAGTATTATTATTATTATTACTATAATTATTTCAGTAGTATATGGTGATTGAAAAAAATCATTCAGAGGACATACAACAACATCTCCCCCCCCCAAGATGTTGCCAATATATTTTATAACTAAAAGTTAATGTACACAACCTTTTCGAAAGGTGGAACAGATATACTTCGAAAACAGAAACATCAGATAGTTTCTAACTGTGTATATGACTGAACTATAAAGTTATTCTCATATTCATTCAACCGTAAAACAACTAACTATATGTCAGATTGTTATCTGTAATTCATTATACTGGTAGACTTTTTCATTTGGTATCTACTTCCTGTTAATTTATACACATCTAGATATATAAATGTCGGTTAGTGTGTAAACAACAGATTTTCTACTTCTTAATTTTAATGACCGATTTCCTGATTTGTTAATTTTTGTCTTTCTTCTGTTCTATTCGTTGTTACTCATTCATTACACTGAAGATATAAAATGTATAGTAAGTTATTTGAAATTAGTAATAGTAAATTACATGACAGATAGAGTATAGATTAAGAAGAATGATGACCATATTTTACTTGGTATTTAAGTGTATGATGTTATCAGTTATTATAAAGTGTATATTATATGGATACAAGCCAAAGATACATAAAAAGGATACATTATTTGTAGAATTCTATTACTTACTTGTGAATGATAACTCAAGAACATGAATAATCATAATTACCGATTATTAAATAGTGATCAGTATGTTAATCGAAATCATTTGATCCACTTGTATGCATTAGTCTAAGTGACATGACTTAAATTTAAATGTTATATAATTGAAAGTAACTGATAGTGAAGCCTGATTGACATAGACTTTGTGGTACATGAGACTCATCATCAAGGTGTTTATGCAAACTTGATAAAATTTTCGCTTCCTATGGGATTAGAACTGATAGCATATAATTTCGTGATTTGCAGGTTTAATGATTCCCAGTGAGTGCCTCTAACCATTTAACACAAAAATCATCATTAAGTATATAAGAGTAGAATAGTACTTCAATACTGTGTAATGACCTTGTAACACACGCATAGTACCAATCGAATTAAATGTATGTCCATAATGAATTAGTTTATAAAAATTTACAAAGATGTTATATCATGATTACACTTTTGAAAGTGTCTGACGTTAAAACACGTTTTGGGCTTGTCGTTTGGGTATTGTTTTAACCAGCACTAAGCAAACGGTACCAATCGATTTTGCAAATTGATCATTAGGTAAAGTGATATTATGTTTTGATGCGCTTTATTCTATGTTAGCTACGTACTAGTTAAAATCCCTATGGAATTCGAGGTTTAATTCAACATGTTACTAAGACATTCAACTATGCTGAGTTTAACTTGTCCGAGTTCTGATGAAAGTGAGCTGTAATTGTGTTTAAATTATCCGACAACATACCACATAACCAAAACTTAGTTCGACACCAAACCCACATCGCATATTATAAAGTGTGCTTTCTTTGTTCGCTTTAATGTGTTGAAACGTAGAGCCCCACTATAACATTTCTTCCTTTAGTGTTTCGGTAACAGGGTCAATGCGGTAACCTGGATATAGAAGTTATTTCTTTGGAACGCATCTTTATGAAATCATGTATTCTGTGATAGAATACGTTATACATTACACTTAGTTATCGAACATTTTTAAATTGAATCGAGGTAGTAGGTGAAGGTTGGTATTAAGTTCAGTTGATTGAATTCGTCACAGATAGATGTCGATAGGATACCACTGAAAACCAGTGAGCACTGGACAATTGTTTCGTCATTGCACGGGACTCCTCAGAAATGTGCATCCTACATTCCGTCCCACTGGCTTCAGGATGGTGAACGCCTAACCCTCTACACCACTGGGCTGCCATCCAATGGCAGGATTCGCACTTCTGTTAATTTAGGATAAAGCGCGACGATCACCCATTGTCATTAGCGATAACTGCCTCACTCCTAATAAGTCTGAACTCCACCAGTAACGACTTCTCATGGGAGCTTCAGGAACATCCTGAAATTACTCACTAGTGAGCTGATTACTATAATTGAATTAAGGTGGTTCTCAATAGTGCCCTGCTAACTTCATTCTCTGGTGAATTCAATCAACAACTTCGTAAATTACTACTATTACTTTCTGATAACATCATGTAAATCTTTGAAAACTAAACAATCCTGAATGGGTATTTCGTTGTAGTTTGAAAAGTTCAAGTAGTTTGTAGCCATGACTTAATATGCAAGCACTTATAGTCAAGGAAATTGATGTAAAGTGATGAGTTCCGTACAATTCATTTTTCTACAATGATCCGTAGTATCGTGATTTGGTCGGTACACGATTGATTCTTATCAAGATCTCACGGTGAATTCTTAATCAACAGTATCATTGATTCAACATTCAATAGTATAGCGACCTCTTTAAAAACCACCTCAATACATTTCATTTAGTAATACAAGGATATTTTAGTTATTATTTATTGATAATGAAATTCTCATGTTACATCTGTAACTTTTATTCTCTTACACCTATAACATTAATAAAATACTACCATTTATTATAATGTGTCATGATGTCAACAAAATGCTGTTACGGAGAGGAAGTTCGGTCACTTAACTGATGTGACCCTGGGCTCATAAGATTACTATAACAAACGGCAATGATTACTTAGCTGGTCTCTGTACGTCTTTCCGATGTCCACTCAGTCCAAAAGCAGAAACACTAACTGATAAATCAACCTGACGAGTGGTATTGTATCTCAGGTATTCTTCTATACATATATACAAACAAGAGCACACAGTCAGCTAATCAGTAGATTTTTATCAATGGAAAACTATACTATCCGAAGTGTGCTAAACGGGAGGTTAGGGTACAAGGGACACACAACTAAAATAATTACAATAGTCTTCTAAACATTGTTCTGATAGTTAATTGTTCTTTATAAACCGCCTAACATGACGATAAGTAATTCTCAATGTAACACAACAGCCGATTCACTTCATTGTGTGTGTGTGTGTGTGTGTGTAAATATCATTATTAGTAAGTGATTAGTTTGAAACTGTGAAGTTAGTCAAATTTATAAGTAACTCAATCTACATTCTACTATTATTCATGTTTCAATTATACAAATTATTGTACTTTAAGATGTTAGAAATAGAATGTAACAAAAGATAAAATGACTCTTTCCGACAGTGTTGTTGTTATCGTTTTTGTATTGAAAAATGTTACTTAGAATATTTAATGAAAATTTTCGATCTATGAATGTTAAATAATCAAATGAAAACAAAACAAATTGAAAGGTGTACATGAAAGAAAATATTTTATCATTTTTATTATCAAGGTATAAAACAATCATTAATTGATCATTGAATAATAACTATTGCTATATGATGATTTCTGTTTAATTTCTAGCATTGATCAGATTGTGTGTTGTTCAAGTTATAATTTAATTACTAATTAATATGACTAGACTTGATCGACAGAATTCAGTCAATATTAAGGACTAAGTAAACATAGCAACATCTACTATACAGCATATATATATATATATATATATATATATATATATATATATAACGTGTGAAGTGTTGATCGGTTGAGCGGGACGCCTATTGAGGTGTGCCTAGTTGATAATGCGCGTTAACCATATGCCCATTCGGTCCCAATCTAGAAATAGAAGAACAAGCCGGTAGACCAACCAGGTCAGGATCGGAATCAAAATCAGATTCAGATTCAAATTATATTACACACATTCTTTTATATATACAAAATAATCGTGGTGATTATTCATCAAGCGAAATTATCAACATTGTTAATAATACAATTAAATGTTGTAAAATGTGCTCACAAATGGAGAATCGTAGTAAGCAGCCTATACTCCTCAGCGAGGAGTAACGGGTATAAGTAAGTAAGTAAGTAAGTAAATGTGCTCACATAAAAGTGATGAAAGTTTACAAATCATGTTACCAAAAAATCAATACAACTTCATAAAATGCACAAATGTGTTTCTAGGGATTTCAAATACCTAACAGAATATATATATATATATATATATACCAATGTTATAATAGATTAAATATTGGATTGTCACACTGATTCATATGGGTTCAGTTCCTACAGGTGGACTGGTTTCTATTAAGATTGTACATATACTTTATAGATAAAACAGTGCTTAAAGTCATAAAACAAAATTAAGAAAGGTGGACGAGTAATCAATCATATTTAACTGTGTATACTTTAATGAACACAATTACATTGAATAAGATGTGCTACATCTTTATATGTGTATAGTGAAATAGTCAGTGGTTGCCTTATGCAAGAATTACTTTGATAATTTTTCATAAATTTATTTGACGAGATTTTGTAGATTATATGAGGATTAGATTTGTACGAATAAGTCTACGGACAATGATTAATTGTAGCTGTATTTTAAAATCTGATTAACTAAATTTGATAAACTCATTGATCTACAATTGAACTTTGTGATAGTCGTGGATGAAGATGACAAAAAGTTTAATACTAGAATGAAATAGCTGTCTAGTACCATAATACTCACAACAGTTGTTGTGCTTCATTTCGGGTACACATAACAATTTTTAAATATCATGTCAATCTGAATTTATTCATCCATTGTTAATACAATTAAAAGTACACACTGCCAGTGTATTCACCTTTATTTATTCTTGCTTAAAGGACATCAAGGACGAATTATATCGTTTAAGCTGTAATGCAGTATCTTTGCCATAATAAAGGAACTGAAAATCAAAGTTGATCTTTAGAACTTAAAGGGTTACCGTTATAATAACCTAGTACTAATGACGTGGAATTACGATTACGGTCCAAATTTACATTACAAAATTAGCATAGCATTCATTTGTATTTCGTTTACAAGTATACCTAAACTATTATCAGACTGTAAAGTTTATCTATTACGATAGGTCAAGTTGGATCAATCGGCTAAATTTACATGTATTTACTTGTTAGTTCCTATATATTTGAACTGAATCCCAGACCGAAACACGTGTCACCAATTTCATTGCTAACCAGATTCCAACTTTACTAACGCCTTGTAACCATGTGATAACATTAAGGTGATCCATTTAAAATGCATATATGCCAAAACAGACACTGTTTAAATGTAGTCGATTATATAAACAATAGTAGGATTCGAGCTCATATATTTGTATATTTGTAGAGCTAGTTGTTATTTAGTGTTATAGATGAATATTCTTTTTATTAAAATACTCATTTAAATGACTACGAATTAATAGCATCTGAAGTTTTAATTAGCATGTTGTCAGCGAATTAAACGGAATCATAGATAACAAGTAGAACCCACGAAGCATGTTATGTCCTATCTAGGACTCGACCGCCTATATGGTAACAGAGACTGACCAATTTTAATCCATAATAAATCAACGAAAAGATATGAATTCTTTCAAATTAATTTTACTATCACTGGACTAGTTAAGTTTTGTTAATCATAGTCATCAATGATTAAAACAACTTTAATAACTTTTAAAAGAAAAGTAAATGATAAAAGGAACATTTATATTCCTTTTCTATCTTTTATGCATACAAATTAAATTGTGTCAATTTTTTTTTTGAATTTTTTCTTTTTTTTTAATGTAAACAATCTATCACTATGGTGTCATATTATATGGTGTACATACATGCACAGTTACTTAATATGCCAACAATCTCTAATATGCATAAAACAAAGTGGATGAAAGATTCTTTCTACTGCTAAAACAGCAACAAACATTTTTTTAAAATTTCGAAACATAAACATGAAATTCAGATTATTTTGTACATATTCATCTGTATACTTTACACATGTATTCATATAATATGATATACTACTAGCACTACTACTACTACTACTACTAATACTAATACTAATACTACTACTGGTAGTAGTAGTAATGATAGTCGTTATTATTGAATTAAGTCAATCAAGATACGCCACCCACAATTATTTGACTAACAATCACTGTTTCTAGACGTAGACAATATAGATTCATCTACTTTCCGTACATATATATAGATACATTCAGGTTTTTTTTTTGTTTAACATATAATCAATCAACAATGGTAACTAATCTATTCTTTCAATTTTATACCATTTTTCATTTATCATTGTATACTTGTATGCTTCAATTGAGATACCAATTGAGTTACATTTAACAAAATACACAGTTATACACATAACACAAATAATGAATAACTTAAATGTATGTAAATATTAAAATGAAAAAGAAAAACATAATTGAAACAATCATAATTCCTTCTTTTTTTTAACCAGTTCTCTCTTATTCATTATTCACATTGAATTAAAAAAAAAAAGTGATAACGAGTAATTCTTCTTGGCTATTTACACATAGACAAGACTTTAGATAATTTGATGAAGGTAGACAAACTTAGATTTCAATATGTAGTGACTATGCATAGACATACATTTCACTGATATAAATTTTCCTCTTTTCAATTTTGTCTTACATTGTTCAGTTTTTTTTTTATTTTTATTGTCGTTGTTGTTACTGTTGTTATTGTTGTTGTTGAACAAAGATGATTCATCAGTACAGATTAATAAGCTTTTAAGGTAGAGTCCTTGTTAAACTAACTTATTCAATTGTTCTTCGACAGATTAAAGAAACATTTACTGTGATATAAAAACCAAAAAAAAAATAAGGAAAGGAAAAGAGAAATTGAGTGAAGTAGGTTTAATCATTCTTTTTTTAAAGAAAAAAAAGAAAAAGAAATGTTCCAAATTAAATAATTCTATCTTTACTGACAATTAGTTATATGCATAAATAGGCGTATATCTCTATGCGTATTTCACTAAATGTATCCCTATGTGCTTGTAAAAAAACATTGAAGAATAAAAGAAAATTTCATTTCATTTCGAAACCACCTCACTACATGTTTTCATTCCTTTTAATCTATCACATAGTTTTCAAACTATACATTATATGAATGCATTGAATAGATACACATATAAACAATTTCCTTCAAATAAGAATGTTAGAATAACACTTCTAAACGTCCCACCCCCCACCACCACCCTCCATCATCATCAACATCACCATCACCAGCACACCAGAACCTCGACTTTTACCATTAAAAATATCATAAAAATTAACTTACTTTTAGTCAAATCTGGAATACATATACAATAATAATAATAATAACTGTCATTTTATTTCGTCAAGACTAATGCCACAATACATTTATTGTTGTTGTTGTTGTTGTTAAATTGCTTCCTTTTCCCTCCTATTTCTTCATTCTCTCCTCTCCATATTTTTGTTTTGAGATGTTAGTAATGTGTATTGGCTGTGATAGTTGTCTTATCTCTAGTTCAGCCTGTATCATTACTGTTGTTAAGTTGTTCATGACCTAGTTTTTCGTTTCCAACTTTACTCACATATATTAATAATATTATTACATATTTATTTTGTATGAAATATATCACCTTTAGTATTAAATATATATTAATATGCATATATATATATATATATATATATATATATATATATATATATATATATATATATATATATATATATATATATATATATATGCATACAAGTTATTTTTATACTTTGTGTGTATGTTAGTGTTAGAAACCGTCAGTATGCATATTGTTCCTGTGTATATTTGGCTGAATGTGTATGTTATTATAGCTAATGTGGATAATAACGATGATAATGATGATAATGTAGGTGTGTCAATATATTTTATGCCATCTATCATCATCCATAAGAAAGAGATACACTTTGTAGAATTTCAAAAGAAAAATCAACTATAAATAACATAAATTAATTTTTTTAATTTTATTTTTGAATTCTATTCATATTAAAGAAAATATGAGTGAGTACTTGAGTGGGAGAGTGAGAGAGGGAGGGGGTAAGAATGAGACAAGGAGAAGTAGAAAGAAACACGACAAAATAAACAAAACATAATGAACTAACTACGGTTATTAGTAATATTATTATTATTATTATTAGTAGTAGTAGTAGAAGTAGTAATAGTAGTATAAGTAGTAGTAGTAGTAGTAGAAGTAATAATAATTGCAATTGTAGTAGAATAGAAGGAAAAATGATTCATCAATAAGAGAAAATAATTTTTCTCACCACACAATAAAGTGAGAGAGATAATTTTCAAGTTTTGTGTTACCAATCTATGTTGGTAACTTAATTCAATATCATGTGCATGCATACATCATATCAAATATGGAGTATATATGAGCTAGTTGTACTAATAATGTCTACAATTGCATTTAATATTCAAGCCTATCTATATACGTAGACGCATTTATGATTGCACTAACTTTAATGAATGTCCTAAATAACAAACAGATAAAACAAATGAGTTGTACATAATTTATTCTATTGCATAGACCGACCACAGGCAATACACCTTCATTGTATGTTGATACGTGGTTATAGTTATGTATTTGTATGTTTGTCTACAATTAATGGGGGGACTTTCTATAGACACTTCGAAAATGGAATGTCTATGTGTTATGTGTTTAGAGAATAATTAGTGAAAAGTTTATTTCTGCATGAATGATTTTCATGATGATGATGATGATGAAGTCTTCTATTAGTTGTTTTTATGGGTAGCTTTAATTTCCTTTTCTAAGTTTTGTCAATATTTAATGGGTTTATTTCGAAATGTATATACATAAAAGTAAAGATTAGTAATGATCATAATAATAATAATGATAATTATTATTATTATAGTAGTAACAGTAATAAAAATAGTAAGTGATAACACTGGTTGAGATTATCCGTAACGTTGTCAATGTTCATTAACTGTATCTTATTACCATTGGCAATCAAGTCAATATTGTTCATTTAGTTGGTCAGTACTATATCATATAGTATAATTCCTACTAAAATGGGATTCAGTGTAAACTGTAACATTTACCATACTTGTATTTTTTAACGGGTATATTCATTACGTAGAGTTATGATTCAATCAAGTCATTTGAAATGAAATCTAAGATAAAAACAATGCAGTATTCACTCATTAAGTAAATAAGAACTAGTTGGTATTTTAAGATTTGTACGACTCACTCGGGTGCCATTTTGAATTTTGCACGTCAGTGATTCTACAAGATCTTATTAGGCTTTCGATTATGGTTGTTTTGCACCCTTTTTACCTTGTAGACTCATCATTTCTAACCTCAAGATCACTTTCTTCAGTTGCTCACCGAATACATACAAATAACACCGATTCCGCCCAGTCTACAGTATGATATATTTAGCGAGCACTAAGAACTTTGCAGACAACTCCAATTATAACAGAATTTGAGAAATAATTAGAAGTAAATTATGTTTGATAAATCTTGGTGATTGAAACATAAATGAATAAATTTCAACTTTTCATTTGGCAAACTGGTTCGGGTCTCGTCAGAGAGGAATAATCAGAATCAAACTTATCAAAACTGAAACAAGTAAACGTTTATCTAATGATGTTTTCCATTATAACAATGGTTTGTGTATTGACATTAGTCAGATAAGATGTGATCAAATGGTAACATGCTAGTACATGTCTGCTGGTACTCATTTATAAAAAAGATTATATGTAATATCGAACTAAGTCTTAGGTTTTGAATAAGGACAATCGAACAGAATTGATATGTAATATAAAATAAATATGTCGACAAACATGAGTGTCATCAGTCGAACGGAAAATAAGATTGTTGTTAAAAGAAGTAAAATGAAAATTACTGGTGATAATTGTACGGAAATTGGTTAAACAATTGAACATCACTGGTCACCGGCGTCTATACTGACAAAATAGTTGATTAACTGGTTGAGTGGATTAAGATTCTAATTTGTTAATCAACAATTTCCATGGTTCATCTTATTGTAATCTATCCTTTCTCTTGATACTATATGGATAAGTCCATATATAAAATATTTCAGCTGTTAACCTTTCTTTGTAAGCAGAAAAACCTTTCTGGCGGTTTCTGGTAATTCAAAGTAAATCTAATGTCTTGTCCTTAGTGAATAAAAAACTACTGTTAACCTATTTTTGAATGTCTTTAACTCTTCTAAGTATTTGGTAAATGTTTCAAACATTGTTTACTCTCCTTAATTCTCAAGCTCAACTGTCTGGATGTTTCATCCACATGAATAAAATTATAATCACTATAATTAATTTTGTGAACTCAATTTTATTGATTCTCCTTGAGGATCACATCTTTTATCTTAACAAGTTTAAATGTATTCCTGGCTTGAAAATAGACTTTTACATTGTGTTTATTTAATATCCTTCGTATTTCTCCCGATGCTACATTTAGATATGCGACGACAGCAGTATTAACCTACATCATATTTTTACATTCAAATTTGTTTTTTTCCTTTTTTCTATATTCTTCAGAAACTCTTTAGGATAGTTATTCACCAAAAGTGTAAACATGATCTAATCCAATTATAGCTGTTTGTTTACCTTCTGTATAACAAAATCACGTCTATTCAATAAAATCCTAGCAGTTGTAGCCTACATTTTACTTTAATGTGTTGAATTATGATTTAAGCATTTCGTAAGATGCGTCGATTAACGAAAAAATACTGATGTCCATTTATTGTTTATTCTTTCAACCGAGCAATTAAGAAATGCCAATTTATGATTAACAGTTTTCGTCCCCATCATAGAATTAATGCCATCTGACATACAGTTAATGTTTGCATGTCATCAAGCTCATTTCATTTTGTAATAACAAAGATATTATCCATATAACGTAGCTAGACTTCAGAATGAATCTGAGATTTCTATATTGAACTATACTCTAACAATTGCATACAACTATTGGTGATACTGATGATCTTATAGCTATACCTTCTTATTGGTAATAAAGATCATCTCAAAAGTTAACTAACGTAGATAGTAAACACAAGCTTTCAGTAATCTCCGTTGGATATAGTGGGCATCATTAAGTTACACTAATTTCAGATACAAAACATACAAATATAACAACTTAAGCATTTTTGTTATGAAAAGAGGAAACATTAAAACTTGACATAATGTATTATACTTCAATATTCGTTCCAATAATCTTGCTTCTTAATTCAGTTGAATTTTTATTTTATGAATTACTTGACTGTCACCAGGTTCAAGGATTCTAGCTAACTATTATGCGTTGGTGTATTCGTGAAATCATGCACCGATCTAGGTGACATGCAGTCCATAAAATCTTCTGAGATTACAACTTCTTGGTGATGACATAAAGAAAGTCTAACTGTATAACATATACAAATATGATACTGTTAGGAGATGATCCATTACTATCCAAGGTTCTGTTATAAACTTTATAGTACAAAATATAAACTATTTGACAACCCTTTTCCTTCTTCCAGATCCAGGATCATATAAATAACATACAGTAAGTACACCATAAGCCACATATATATGGATGGTATGGATTATAATCATTCACTCCAGAGCAATTACATACATATTAACATTATAGTCATTACTAACCTTATCCTCGTCGATTTCATATATTTGTTTGGAAGTGTATTTCCCTAGCTTGAATGTACATATTATCTCTGCTTTCCATCGTATTACGTTGCATTGATATGAAATATACATAGCTAAACTGATGTATACTGATACAAAGTCTTATGGTGATTATACATGATGCATCATGCAATAAAAATTTATAAAACACTTACCGACTGGTATGTACTATGATTGGAAGCCATAAATGGATTACTAATTATCAGTTTCTACTTGGCAGCAATCAATAAACCTAAATAATATCCTTATGAACCAGAGTAGAAATTAGTCAATACCATTAGTGAGGAGTGTCTCACATCACAAATTGATGGAAGTAGGAATTATACAGTTAGACGCCCGTTATCCTAGTAGCATAGATGATGATGCATTAGATTGTGACCTGAAAGATATGGAGGATTATCTGGAGGAATCGTGCGCTCTTACTGTCGAGGAACCTCGTACTGCACCACTGCATTTTTCAGTATTTTTCAGTTAATATAAGTTTAGTTAAATGAATTTGTTGCAAATTGGTATTGATAGGGTATCTGTGAAAAACAGGAAGAACTGAAGAGCTGTTTCGTCCGAGTATGGGACTCCTCAGCAGTGCGCATCATATCACTAATTGATAAAAGTGAGAATTCTAACATTAGGTACTGGCCCAGTGGGGTAGAGCGTTAGGCGTTAGTCAACCTGGATCCCCCAGGGCGGAATTTGAAGTGAACACTACTGAGGAGTCCTATACTAAGACAAAATAGGTGCTCAATTCTTTTTCATTTTCACTGATACCCTACCAACATCAATCTGTAACGAATTCAATCAAACAAACTTAATACTAATGTCCTTAAACTGTTTCGTTTCATTTCAGTTATAATTTAGTGGTTTGAAGAATTTTTATGGTTCAGATGATTGCATTTTAGTTGTGCCTTATCCAACCATAATTGATCACTGATTATATTATCAAGAATGACAATGAAAGCTATGCCATTAAGCCATCCAAATTAGGCTAAACGCCATTATTGGAAAAAGTACAATATGGCTGGGATTTTCGATGAAAGTACTCTACTGCGTACATACTACTTGGAAGATTCACATAAGTAGTTTATGGCTGAACATCATATAAAATGACACTAGTAGACTGTTGGCGTGGGAAGAAGAAAAAAACGTATGCAGAGTGTAAAGGAAATAAAAAGAGATAGAAGGAGACACTACAGAAACTAACAAGCGAAGATAAGGTAAAACAACTTATCACTTTCTGGAAATTTACAAAGTAAACAATACCGTCGTTATACCTTGAATTATGAGTATATCCAGCGTAATATAGCTTAACATGTTAAATGCATTACACGAACATAATCACAACTGAATTTCGAAGTTGCTCCATTTTTAGTTTAGGCTTGAACATAGATATTAAACATTTGTTTCTATTCATGTTTATACATGTTACAGTTGATGGCAGCTTATGACAGGAGTGTAAATGAGAACTGTAAAGAAAACTTTCATAAATCACCTACATTTATTTACATTATTCTTTGATGACGCTAAAATGAATAGTCCTACACGGAAAAAAGATGAAGTTAGCGAATTTAAATTTGAAGTTGAATGAAAGAATTAACGCATCAATTTAATAAGGTAAATGAAATAACATAATTTTATCTGTTTTCTAAAAGTTGACATCATATTGAATTATGTACAATCTTATTCACATTTACTACCAACATTTACTGTATTCAATTGATAACATCGCATTAGCCTTTCCTCGTGTAAATGAGAACCAATTTGTAAGAATTTCGGTTTCTTGAAAGCTGCTTATTGATATGATAGCTATGTGGTTAGGGTGTTCAGTGTATAGCCACTAATCTAGAAGTTCGAGACTCGATTTACAAAGTTTAGTGTGGCCAATTGAATAGTATAGCCAACCATCCCTCAACATTTAGAAAATAACTAATCGAATTACCATTGAGACTCATGACAGTCTTACTTTATGATGAAAGCCATTTTCAAATCAAGTGTTTTAACTGATTGTTTAAACGTATCTAATATTAAAATCAAAGGCATACATTTTGTCCTGTCTGAGACTCATCAACTAGAAACACTTTATCCTAGTGTACTTTCTGACGTTGGAACTAATTAGTAATATCATACCAATCCACTCAGAATACGCATGAACCAATAAACCCAATCAACTGCATTCTAAGATATCAACATCAGGTAGATTGATGCACTTACAAATATTGTCAATTAATGTATCTGTATAATCAAACAAATGTATTGCAAACAAAACAGTGTATAATTTTGAAATAAATATTTTTGCCCCATGATTTTCTTTTTTTCGAACTATATTCATTAACTAGTAACCATGCCAATAAACCACACCAAATCGTCAGTTCTATCACAATCATCATCATCATCATCGTATCCATGGTCATGAGAGAAAAAAAACAACACTGTAACCAGAAATAAATTGTAATAATAATAATAATAATAATAATGAATGTAGAATATGCTTCGACCAGAAACAAAAAAAAACAGAAATAATTCATATAATTAAATCGTATCATATTTGGAAATCAGAATAATCTATTCAAGAATAGAGATGATTATTTTTATGTGGATATATAAATGTACATATGTATGTGTATGTGGGAGGGGGGGGGATGAAGATTGCAAAAAGGTGAGTGTGTGAAGGAGACCAGCCAACAAAAAACACAAGTAAAAACGAGTATATATTATTGTTGTCATTGATAGTGAATGTCTACAAGAGATGTGGTGTGTAAATAACAAAATGAAATGCAAAATGTTTTATTTACTCTCTCCTCTTAATCAAATGAAGCACAATAATTAATAGGATTTTCATAGAGAAACTAGTTAGTAATACACATGCATACAAATGATGCTTTTTCTTCTAAAGAAAAGTAGAAAGAATCAATTAGTATATAACAATTTTGAAATTTATCTTTACCAGGGACACTAGTTATAGATAAACGGTTAGTAGTACATGGTTACATTAAGAGTTATTGGGTTTCAAAATACAGAAACTTCCTGCCAATGTATATACATATATATCTATTGTATATTTAGGTCAATTTGACTAAATAAATGATCCAATGAGAAAGCCAATAATATCATCTATTACTATCTGAAAAAATACATCATTTTAGTAGTATATAAGTATGCATATATGTATATGTATACATGTAACAATGGTTTAAATAGGTATACATATGATAAATTTACGACAAACTACAACATATATAAATACACAGTATGTAGGTCATTTGAAATCAACTCAATTATAGTTAAATAGGAATTGTAAGCACCTGTCGACATTCGTATTAAGTAGTATAATTCGATTTAAATGATAAATTAAGACATTAACATATATTTCTATATAACAAGACATATGTGAATACACATATACATGTAAACAAACTACATGATATTTTCTGAAGTTAAGACTAAACTTATTATCATTGTTGTTATTGAAAAATAACTAATAGATGCGATGAATAAATCGACTTGTGAAAAAAACAAAAAAAAAATTAATAATAATAATAATAAAGAAACATCAGTGAAAAATAAGCTGTAACCCTAGATTTTAACTCAATCAGTTATAGACATGAAAAGATGTGAATAGTAATAATCATATGTAAAATTGAAGTGAAAAGAAAAAAACGCATAGAATACAATTTTGGATTGGTTCCCAATATTATTACTATTATTTGTTTTCAATATAGTAATTAATTCATATTATGCCCACCATTCATATGTCTATGTATATATATATATATATATATATATATATATATACATTGATATATATACATTGATATGTACCTGTAAATTAGGTAAACAATTACAGTTTCAAAGTACTAGTTACCGTTAAACCATTTTGAGAATGGTCTTTCGAATTGAAGGTGAGTTATATGTACATTACTTAAAACATAAACTGTTTCTATTATTATTATTATTACTTAAAGAAAATTTCCTTATTAACAAGTACCAATATAGCATATACCATCTAACAGTAGTATATTGTTTTAATGCAATGTATATTATCATATGTATAGTTTGTATAGATCTGTTTAAAAGTAAAAAAAAAAAAAGAAATTCATATAACACAATGTAAATTACACATTGATTAGCATAGAAACAACTTATTGTATTTCAATGAATTATAAGTTGGTGAAGAAATTGTCAACATTGAATTCTATGAAATTATCTAGGTCGGAAATATTACAATCAGATGTAGACACTATTCAATCTACATAGTTTAAAGATGCATAAAATGTAGATTGAATATGTTGATTGACGGAGATCATTTGTTTCAATAATGAAATACAATTGTTTTTTTTGATTATGATATACATTGATTGAAGGTTGCAGTACTATATCAATGAATTGTAAGTAATCTTTTGTTGTTTAGTTTTCATTAACAATAAGTTTATTCTAACTAAATTTATAGTTTTAGTATGATATCACGAATTGATCTGAATTAGACCTTGAGGTAATACCTAGAGTTCTAGTTAAAATATATAACTAGTGGAGTCGGACCGTGTCAGGTGAGAGACAGTTACACGCCAATAGCAATGGATGAAGTCGCTTAAATATATCATGAATTGACTGGATTAGAAATATCAACTGTTTTGGAGCCGCCTCAGTGGTAATGTGTTTGTCGCAGATCTAGAGGGTCTTGCATTCTATCTCTAATGCTAGGTCGTGAATGCACGCCGCTGAAAAGTCTCATACTAAGACGAAATAGCTGTCCACTGCTTCCAGGTGACCAATGGTTGTTTAATTTATACTATCTTGTGGTATCAAGTTAAGATTCAACAATCCTCACACCACCCAAATAAATTTTTTGTGTTGATACTAAGCTAATTGATTCGAACTTAAAGTATACTTTATTTTCATTTACGTATTCAGAAGTAGTCAGTAGGGATCTCTAAACCTATGCGTATTTCTGATAGACATTTGTCAACAATCATAGGAAAACGGATGTATATTTAAATGCTCGAATCCACACTACCTAGAAGTAAGGATAGAGCCAATTGCTACATATATTCCAGTTCTATTGAAAGTTAGTTAGGATCCGAATACTATAGTACGGATATATATTACTAATGGATTAGAAGACACAGATTTTGATTTATCGGAAAGCTTCAATTGTCAAAATTCCAAGGATTCTGTTCCCTGACATGTAATTAACATCAATTATCCGAGCTTTAAGGTCTAATTACAGAAGGTGTCAAATGACAATTAATAGAGCACTGCCGGAAATTGCAGAAATTATAAACTAATTTGTTTTTTTTTATGTATTTACTCATTTAAACTTTTTTTATTTGGCTCTATTTTTGATTTACTGACCATTAAACAATGAAGACCAAACAATTAAGGCTACATTATGTATCACTTATTGAGTTAATTCATGTAATTGAATAGTCGTATATGAACCATCAGCCAAATCAGTGGTAATCTGTTTACATTAAAGGATTAAACTAATAACATTCTTTTCTGTTTAATTTAGATATCATACTGATGATAATAAAATTAAATTAGCTAATCAGATAGATATAAGTAACTGAATAGTAGAAATGAGTATGTAGGTAAAACATGTTCTAGATTTGTTAAAATGTGAAGAATGAATAGTTCACCACGGTATTTAGTTCATTTCATTATCTAATGACATTTTAGCGACCTTAATCTTATGGTGCTTACGCTCCATTTTTATTACATCCAGGTTTATTTACCTTTGATCTATTGGAATTGTTCACATACTAGGTTACATTAGGGTTTAACAATAACCACAAACTATACATCTAAACAACTTCATCGAAGAACCGATCTCATTTGCCTGAAATTATAAGTCTAACTTACAATTACTTGAATGGCTTAAATGTAATCAAATATCTTTGGTCTTTTAAGTACACTATCTTCATTGATTATATCGCTTAGCTGTGGATTAATACGATGTACATTAATATGTAGTATGATCATCATTAAACATAATGTAAAACAATAATTGTACTTATCCTAACTATTAATAATTTCAAGGTTCAGCTATTACCTTTAATAGTATTATGCATTCAGAGAAGTTACTATTGAATACAAATTCAAATGCATATGAATAATTCAGTCGTATGGCATACTTTAAAGTTTTTCTATTGTCAGTCATAATGATAACTGCATTTATACAGTGAAACGATTAATATGAATAATTGAACAAGCAAATTAATAATCAATTAGTTGCATTCACTCTAGAATTAATTAATAACTCGTTGAAAGCAGTCAGTAGAATATGTGTATGCTTAGATTCCCTCTTAATTGATATGTCCCACGAAAGTAGATGTCTGCATTCTCTAGAAGAACATTCATTTCCATTAGGGTAATATCATTACAATTTCATTTATAGATAATTAAATATTATTTGAAAGCTCCTTGTGACTAAGTATTGCTTTTCTGAAGTACTTCAAACACTAATGTTACGAAATATGTAAAGTTTCTGTCATTCAATAAACGTTAAAATCTTTTCTTATATTCTAAAAGTAATTTATATTATGGAGTAAGATCGGATGAGGAACGAGGACTAATGGGTTATTTCGTTCTAATTTAGGACTCTTCAGTACCCCTTCCCCAGTTTAGTACACTGCACACAGTCACATGTAGAACCATCCAGTTAAAATGTTTTCTTGATTGGTATTTCCATTTTCTCAGAATACTTTCCTACGAATTTAGATATTTTATATTAAAGGTAAGATAAAAAGTGCGGATGAAATATGGATAGCACAAATGGTATTATATATGTTATATATATTTATTTGGTGGGGGGGGAGTGGATGTATAGGCGACACTGAAAAAGAGACTACACTTGCAGTATTCTCAGCGACTAACGTTAAAAACAATTCCATCCTTTAGTTCAGCGATCTAGTTTGTGCTTCCTCAAGGAGACAATCGAAATTGATTATTTCCTTGAGGTAGCTTGAACTGGGCCATCGAATGAAACAATGAAGTAGTTTCTTATCTTAACCTTGTCGAGTAAGTTGCAGTTGTACTATAAAACTTAACATTAGAAAGATTAATTCAATAAAAGTTGACTATTTTTCGGCTTAAAGTTAGTCAGAAGTTTCTGAAGTTTACATTATTCATCAAACACGAAAGTGAATACCAGTTTCATCACTAAATAAAAGCTGAAAATACCTTGTTTACTCCCTTGAACATTACATAAACTACTAATAACTACTAGAATACATTGTAAAGATCAAATCTTTTCATTCGATAGAAGATTTAAAGAAATCGGATTATTTCACGAATACATTTCGCACTGAATTGAAATTCACTCTTTACTGAATTAATATTAATATGAAAGTGATACTTAATTTGTTAAAAAGATTGTGTAATTGGAAGTAAGTAGACACAATGATGTAGAAGTCTAGGGTGAGGCACTACTTCCATATGTTATGATCAGTTCAGAAAACAGTTTACACTGAATGACTAAAACAAAATTTAGTAGGTTTGACGACTTAGTAAAACATGAAAATAATTTGTAAATCATGTGGAAATTTGAATCTGCTTGTATGATCAGGTGTTAATGGAAACATGTCACATGTCAACATAATTTACTTAACTGATCTTCAGCTCTATTATGATGATGTAATACATGCTATTCCTTCAAGATAAGCAATTGTTAATTATAAGTGAATTGAAGTGGTCTTATTGAGATAGATTTTCAATGACACCTAATTGACATCGTTCTATAACGAATACAAACAATTGTCAACTATTTCAAGTTGATGTTTAAATAGGTCACATTTTAAATTAAGCATATTTGGCATAACTTGATCACTTTATGAATTTGAACAATACGAAGAATAGAATGAAGTTATCAGTTTATTTTGATGCTTCCTTATCAACTACAAACATCCTAAAACTACGAAGAATGATATAAAGTTAAATAATTGACATACTTTAGCTATTGAAGTTTAGTTGAATGTTCTAAATGAAAATAGGCATCAATATTGTCAGAATAGAGATACAAGATTTGTTTATAATTGTAATTAAATTTGACTTGTATTTACATGCCACAAATTAAGAGTAGATGCCTGTGGATACAAATAATAACAGAAGGGGGGGGGTAAGGAAAAGGTGCAACTTAGTCTTTGTAAAGGTAAAGAAGGAAGGGATTATAAAATTGCAAAGAAATCGAAAAAAGATATGATTACGTGATTATTCAATGAATTTTGAACAAAAGTTCTTTTGGTTTGCTAACATTTAAGTGATTGTGTAACAAAGAGTTATTATATTCACCAGGGTAATGAAAAGCTTATCATGTTATCTTTCTGTACACAAAGGTCAGTTTGAATATTTGAGAATGCCATTACACTTTGCCATGCCATTATTTCACTTACTCATTTATTCAATTAATCTGTATCACTTTATTTTTTTGCTTTTCTAGTAAACCTTGGTAACCGATTTCTTCTATTGAAAACAATGAAATCATCGAATAAATTCAATGTGAATACACCGAAGCATATAAGACATTGTCAAAAATTGTGTACATTCTGTAGTCCAGAACGATACACCATACTGATACATAATGAACATCTGAATCAAATTCATTATACAATGTGTCCATATGATGAATTATTAATTATGGCGAAATCAATTTGTACAAATTTAATGCAAGACAATACTACTACTACTACTACTACTACTACTAATAATAATAATAATAATAATAATAATAATAATAATAATAATAACAGCTTAACAATTTTAGTATTATCGTAAGTTCTGAATTAATTTCCTAATGTACATCATGTCGTAATTGATTATTGTGGAGATTGGTGAATTTGAATTTTGTTGTTTATTTATAAAAGAAACTGACATGTATACATGAAGCCAGTTCAATTTGTTACATAATATATTGTCACAATTAGATGAAATTGTTCAAGTGACTACTGATATAACAGAAATAGTAGTAGTAAAATAATGAATAGTGAAAAGGACTGAATACTTTTGAAAATCAGAATCCAGAAGTAGATAAAGTTATTAAGAACTATTGTGAGCTAACATTTAAAGTTTCTAATAATTGATAGGGGGGGGAATTTATTTCATGTCAAATACGTCTTTAGCTTGTAGAGTTTCCTGTCATGCTACTTTAGTCATTTCTTTATTTTTCAGGATAACTTGTGGCAAAATTTCCAATTTTACAAAATACAATCCTGTTCTTATCAATCATAATGTTAATATGAATAACCATAGCAACAATACTACGACTACTGCTCATCCTAATAAAAGTAGTACATATAACAAGAAAATATCAAATCCTTTAAGTACAACAATATCTATAAATGTCCAAACAATTAGTAAATCAATTCAAAGAGCTAAGCATAACAAAGTTAATTGTAAACAATCCAAGACAAAATCTAATTGGGGAATTATTAATTTATCAACATGTCAAAATATACATTCCGTCATTTTGATTGATTTGAATACAATAGGGAATAGTAGGAAAGAAGATGATAAGCAGAATACTTGTTACACTTCTGATAAACACAATCATCGTCATTATCATTATTACTGTTGTTATTATTACTATTATTACTATTGTTATCATTATTATTATTATTGTTCATATCAAAAATCACCATTATTTGCATCATCAATATGGTCTGAAAATATATTGAATGCTGAATGGAGGGATGTTCAGTTGGTAAGCACTTGATGGAGATTTTTACTTAATTTTTTTTAGGAGGATATTTTTCATCGAGGAAATAACACTAAGAAATACATCTTAATTGTTAATGCCATTAAAACATTTCAATTATGAAATATCATGGTAGCCAAAGATTTCAGTTAACAAATCAATGAAACGAATCATGGTTTACACAGAATAAGATCAGTTCATTTTATTTCTTTCAGTCCATGATAACTGATAACAGTCTATAATTTTTCTAAAAAGGAATCAAAATTACAAAGTGAAAAATACCTATACAAAGGAATTTACTCGAATGTTATGATGAATATACATCTAGGGTTTGTACTACTGAGGAAACCCATATTAGGACAAAATAGCTGTCCAGTGCTCAATGATTTTCAGTAGAACTCTACGAATATCAATCTGTGACGAATTTAGTCAACTAAAACTTAGAGCTAATCTTTTGAAATCCCCTCATTTCAATACACATTAATGTTGGATAATCAAAAATGCAATTAATATTAAATAACTAATTGAAAATATTTCAAATATGTAGAAGAACATTGACAACAACCAAAGACAGAGACAGAGAGCTAGAAATAAATGATTACATAATCGACAACTGCTACTGTTAAGCATAGATACAATAAAACTGGTAAAGATCGCTTAGTTCATAAATGAAATTACGTAACTTTACAGGAAAAGTTAAAATAACATAACAAAGTTATACAGTGAAAGTGTTAGAAGTTTTTTTTATAATTCAATGAAATACAGATCATGTCACTAAGGTAATGATGACTGTTTCCTTTCGTATACATAAGTCATATTTCCAGTACTTCATAATAACAGCTTCTTCCAAATCTAGATGACCAGAGACTGATAATGTGTTAATCATTTTGAAAAATTTCAAGATATCAACTAGATTCATTCGTGTTACTAATATTAATTCTGTCTAGGTGTTTGATATCAATCTGTGATGAAGACAATCAACTAGACTTAGTAGCTATCGACATAAAGCCACCTCATTTCACCTATAGTAATCAGCTCACTAGTAATTAACTTCAAGATGCTTCAGAATTTCTAATTCCAAGTCATAATTGATGAAATTCACAGATGTTGGAAGGGAGACAGTTATCATCAATGATAATAGATAATCGTCCCTCTATATCCCAAATTGATGGGATTCGAGATTCTACTATTGAACACCGGTGGACCCAGTGGTACAAATGGTTAAGCGTTCTCCGTGTGACTTGAAGGCCTAGGTTTGATTTCGTTGTAGAATCAAGGGTACACACTTGTGAAGAGTCTCATACTAGGATGAAACAGCTGTCCGGTCCTTCCTAGTTTTCAGTAGCAATTAACCGACATCAATCTATGTAACAACCTCATTTTATTTTCAGTTTGCTCTGTAATTTTGGTTTCTGGAAACGATGTGGGTTTTGACAAGTTAACTGGAATTGCACAAAATCCAATGAACTGATCTTATTCGACTCAATGGTTTTATTTCTTCTTTCAAATTCTAAAATAAAAACATGCTTATCAAGCAGAATGATGGTTTGTTGTGAACTGATTTGCTACGCGCAAGTATAAAGTGCAGTTAGTTAGCATTGCCAACTCATCTACAGAATTTTTTTTCAATTTTTTTACTTTTCATAATTAAACAGTTTACACAACGTTACAATTCCTTCTAACTGGCTTCAATAAATTAAACACATAATATGATATTTTGAAATGATGAAGATGGTATATAACCT
This sequence comes from Schistosoma mekongi, assembly GCA_034768735.1. Lineage (NCBI taxonomy): Eukaryota > Metazoa > Platyhelminthes > Trematoda > Strigeidida > Schistosomatidae > Schistosoma > Schistosoma mekongi. The sequence continues at coordinate 36,026,552 of CM068306.1, forward strand.
GAGTGGATTATTTGTGAAGTCTTTGTTTGCTTAATGCATAACATTACTTCGAATAGATATGAATGCAGATGACTATTTTGACTAGGCTGAAGAGGTCAGTTAACCGCATGAAATGCCAAGAAAAAGTTTTTAGAACTGACTGGCTTATTACTTGTAGAATAATCAAAAACATCACTTTTAACTGAATTATTATTCAGCATGATAATGGAAACTTCATAGTCAATTTAATCAGCTTCGAGAACCCAACGTAACCAGTAGTGACAGGAATAATGATTTAGACTTCATATAAATTAAAAGTAGGTGAATAACGCATTTAGCATCTTTATGTTACTTGCTAAACTATTAGTAGGTAGGTAAATTTCACACCAAAAACACGAAAGACCAGATATGGTGATTGAAAATACTCCACATCATTTTTTCATTTCATACCTCGACATAAATGAAATTTAAGTTGAGTAAATTCATGAGATAAAAAATAGTGAAGAATTTATCAATCTCATAGGAACATATTTATCACAGACTTAAGGATTTCAACATGAATGTAAGGTAATTAGAACAATAAATTGATAAGTAATATAGTACATGGAGGAGAAATGAATAGGTTCTTTAAAAAGTGTTACTCATTTCCCTAGAAGTAAAAGTACTATGTTGATCAGAATGGCAAGATGCTCTGAAAGATTAAGAGGGTGATAAAAATTTCACGTTGTGATCGTCAATGAAGTCGTTAGTAATTTGTTCTATCCATGTCACAAACTGACTGACCATTGGCAACGAGTTGGAAAATATATTCTACTTGAAGCCTGAGATGTAAATATACTCTAAATAAGGTTAAAATAATAGTTATTTCTAGTTAATCTGACCTATTATTATCACTTTTTAACTGTTTCTAATGGTCATTCTTAATCCAATCGAAATTTCTATCGAACCTATGAAACAACAGTTTTCACTTTGAAACTTTAATATCACAGATTTCAGATAACCACCATGTAATATGTTAATCACATATTATTAAACAAGTTATACTTAGGTACTTTCATGATACAAATAAGTTCTATCTGATAGCTATAAAATATAGGCTAAACACAATTCTGAGAACAATATACAAAACAACATAATATAAAGTATTTTAACGCCATACACTAAGTAACTTTGAGTTTCAGTTTTCATATTAATTCTTGCTAATCAACCAAAATACCAATCTGCACAAAACATCTCAATTCAGTCACAATAATCAGCTCAGTACTGACTAATTTCAACAAGTTTCTGAAGCTCCAGTGAGAAGTTATGACAAGTGGAGTTCAGACTTGTCTGGAGTAAGGCAATTATCACCAACGACAATCCATGATCGACACGCTATATATCACAATTTGTTGGAAGTGAGAATTCTACCAGTGGATTCCAGCCAAGTAGTGAAAAAGGATAGGTGTTCGCCAACCTGAGGCCTTTAGGAAGGAATCTAGGGTGCACACTGCTGGGAGGTCCCATAATAGGAAAAGGCGGCTGTCCAGTACTCCGTGGTTTTGAATGGCACTCTGTTAACATCAATCTTGGAAGTATTCAATCAACTGTTAGTCAGTTTTCTAATTGGCCGGCCAATGATCTTAAAGACTGACATGTAATGTACTGTATTAAGATACTCATATGTACGTAGTTACACTTCCAGTTGTATGACTCTTCGTTATTTGTGTTTGTCACTGTTTGATCTCGGTTAGAAACCGCTGAAAATCATGGAACACTAAACAGCTCTTTCGTCCCATTATGGAACTTAATAGGACTCACACTCGACTCCACCGGGAAGTCAAACACAAGACCATCAGATCCCACTTTCATTAATTTATGGCATACAGCATCACACAGATGATAAGCTTGCCCATCCAGAAATAACTGTACGTCACTGGTTATAATCATTATAAACCAACTCAATGGTGCTTATGGTTAAGCATTATCTGGAAGATGAAGTTCCTGAGTTATATTCCATGTTGACATTAATGATGGGCAAACGTGAGGAGTCCTATACTCGAATGAGGCAGCTATCCAGTGTTGCCTGGTTTCCCATGATATCTATAAATCGATTATACTGACTGTTTCTACGTAACTTTTGACATTTTTAAACCCACTGAGTTCAATACTTGCTTGTTAATGAGGTTGTACAACAGGAAAATTTTTAAAGTTTTGACTACATATTCTTATAGAAGTGAATATGCAGTTTTGTAGTTATCGACTCTCTTTTTGCATTCTATTAATAATGTAACCATCTGTAACTTGTATATTTAATAACATGTTTAGGTTTAATCAATGATTCCCATTTTCTTCTAATAACTTCAAACAAGTTTCATATGATGCATTCATTTTTAACGAACTCACGTAACTTTATTCAGGTTGTATCTTCTTTGTTGTTGTACTTAGTAAACTTTTATTAGCTTAGGTTGCCTGTAACGTTTCCAATGTGTAACAAGTATAGAATATTTAGAATGTTTACTTGATTTATCTAGAGTGAGTACTGTATGTTAGAGTACAATTCCTTATTGTGGATTTCAATTCATGCATCTTAAAGTCATCTGAAATCAACTTCTATGAATAAGTTACTGTAGTGTAGTCAACATACTAGGAAAAGAACATAAAAATCATTAAATGTAAGAAATTAATATGTATAATTAGGATAAGTTTGTGTGAACATCAACATTGGGATGCAGGTACATCCAGTCGATGAGTCTCAAATAGGACGAAACGCGCGTCCTGGATTCCTCTTGCCAGTCACAATCCAACTTAAATAAAATAATATGTAGTTATTATTGAAAATTACACTGAAATATACAACTTACTTAGTGGAGCATTCGGAGCCTTGTCATAATAAAACTTTGATTTAAGCAAAATACTTCAAGTGATTGATGTTTGACTATTTATTAATTAAAGTGGTTAGGTAGTCAACTACTTCTGTAATAAAATGCTGAATAAGTTTCACGTGACAGATAAACTAGAAACTCAAATTGTCATTTACAGTCATTCATATTCATGCCATACAATATAAGCATGACTGGATGGATAGAGAAAAAATAAGAAACAAAGTACTCGAAATTTTGTAGAATCTGTGAGAATACTAGCTCCAGAACAAAAAATTGAAAGGCATACAAGAAAGCACACTAGGACTCAAGTCTAGAGGAGAATAAACAGTGGTTACGTCTGTGTGATATGATAGGTTCTAGTCCTTGTTACTCAACATATCCAAATATTGATGACATTTATTGTATTGACCCGAATCTGACAATCTTCAGCAACCTACATGACACAAATCAGCCGGTACGTCTTATAGAGGTAAGGGGTTGTTAGGAATGCTCAATATATCTCCTAATCACCTCACTCTCTTTGGATTTACAGCCTCTGTTATGATATCAGAAGAAAAGCTGTCTACAACTGATGTGGATATGACCAATTATTCGATGTGACCTTGTACGCAAAGTTACAATAGCAAACACCAATGAGAATTCCTATCTGGTCCCTGCACGTCTACCCGATGTCCACTCAGTCCCAAGCAAAAAACAGGAAAAACACAAGCTGATGAATCAACCGGACAAATCATATTATATTTCAAGCGTCCTTTTATATTTACATAAACCAGATCACACAGCCAACCAATTAGGGAATTAACATTAATACAAAACGAGAGAGATAATGGTAGTGAATAGAGGTAACGTGTACAAAATTAATTAACTGTAGTTCGTAAATGATAAATGTTATAGTAACAGTTAATGTAAGAAACGGGGGGATAGGGAACGAGGGACATAATGATGATAGAAATTAAAATGCTTACTTTACACACAACTAAAGCAACCGAAGGTATTCTAAAACACTCCTGATATCTTGTTGTTAATCTTCAGTCGTCCGACATAATAATATCATTAGATGACTTTTCATCTTCGTCTAGTATCTTATCTTGCTCACGTCCTCATTTCACCGTGCGTGAGCAGTGTTCTAAGGTACCGGTGAACAAATGCCTTCAACCCAACCATGTGTTCTACTTTCACAGACTGTTTCTTAGTCATAAAGTATTACATAGTAGACTGTTATGATGCAAACTCACTACTTCCTTGGTAAACGGACGTTTAACCTACTTCACGAATCTCTCATTTTGACGAAAGCCAATCCTTGCTGAGATTTTATCAGACTCCAAATTACCAAGACAAATATAATTTTCAAGACAAGTGAAATAGTTAACAAATTTGATTACTTCACTCTCTATTACCAAATAACTTGATGATGTGGATTAATGTTAAAGTAACATTGTCGCGTAAAAAATAGAGAAACACATGTTCAACGTACCTATAATGTTCAGGTGACTATTCAGCATGTGACGCTAAACTTTGCTTTTATATACTTTCCAGTATTATCAATCTTGCTAACAGAAAATCAAATGAGGGATTATACATGTTTTATTTATTTATCAAAAATTTTTAATTATGAAACTTCACAGGCTTTTTCAACCATAGTCATCAACTTAGTGTATTCAGAGTAATAGATAAGAAACAAACAAGCACCTTTTTAATCTACACAAATATAAGTATGAAAAAGGAGTTACTTATTCATCATAAGATAACTAAATGAAATGATAGATAAAGTAACAGTGAATCAGGATATTGTTATCATATTATTGCTTTCAACAATCAAGACATATGATGCACTACATGTGGTATACATAAGAATGATATACAACGTTGAGCATACTGTTCATTACAGTCTAATACTACATAGATAATCACCGGACCGAACTGGGAGATTGTTATATCATAGCATGACACTACTTACGATTGTGCACTCATAACCCCATAAGGGATTAAATTCTTGACAATTAGATTATGCTTCAGGCTTGTTACCGCCAAAATAATGAGTTATCACCCAATCACATTTTTAAACATAATTTATTCTCGATATTATTAAGCTATCATCAATTGCCATTGGTGTTACGTAAATTATTCCCTACAGTGTCGAGTATTACTCATAGTGTTTCAGTGTAACTTCGTTTTAAAGTTCGTCACTAATGACTATATAACTTGTTGACTTGAAATAAATTTTTCAAGGAGAATAAATAGTTATTTTTGTTCCTATTTATTTTCATTTCAGGGTTCAAAAATACTTGACAATTATTGTGGCATCCTTACTGAAAAACGTAATATCATTCAAAATCCTACTAAAAACTACAACATTAATATAGAGAAATTACTTGTGGAAAATGAAGCAGACAATGTAAGTTGATTGTAAAATCTAATGTTCTCTTGTGGTTAAATAGTTAATGTACCGTTGATTTAAACCATTTGATGGTATGTCATAACTTTACCTTACTAACTCTGTTTGGACAGTTATCAGTCGTGGTGCTAGTTTTTAGACATTTAGTCATTCTCCGCAAGATCTGAAGGCGGTGGATTTGAATCTCTGGTAGAATCGTAGGTGCACATTACTGAAACATCTCATATTACGACAAAGCGTTGTTATCCATTTGAGATCAATTTCTGATGAATACAGGCAACAAATATCTGCTAAGATTAATTATTTATATTCAACACAGAGTGATGTTGGTTGGATACCATTGGAAATCAGGGACCACTGACAGGCTGTTTCGTCCTGGCTTGGGACTCTTCAGTAGTGCACACTAATCCTCCATTCCGCCATGTGATTGAATTCAAATGACTAAACTTAATGTCTACCTTCACGAGACCACTTCAATTCAAATATCTATTAAGTTGCCATGTAAAGTAAGCATTGTACTTTAATAACAAAAATATGTAACAAAGGTCAAGAATATCAACTCATTTTCTAACATTTATTGTACCATTCAGTAAAATTCATAAAGATGTAAAATGTTAGGTGCTTAATGTTATCATCTGATATGGGTTAAACAGAAAACGTGATTGATTAATTAAAAATGTGAATCGATTGTTTTACAATAGAAGAAACTACAATACTACGTAAAAATCAATAAGTGATATACACATTGTGTAGAAGTAAAATAACAATGTTGTTTCCAGTTATCTCTTTTTAGGAGTATTAACATAGTTAATACATGAATTAACTTATCAACAAAATCTATCCTACACAGTTACACATCGAAGGCATGAATCATTTGATAATGTAAATTGAACGCTTGAATATGTTCTGAGATTTTCTCTTTAGTTTGATATGAAATGAAATTAATCAGTCTCTGTTACCATTCGAGACTCGGTGTAAACATCAACACTATGATGTAGGTACATCTAGTTAATGAGTCCCAAATAGGATAAAGTGAGTGTCATGGATTTTACTTACCAGTCACAAACCAAAGTAAATAAATTTATACCAATTAGAAATACATGTCAAAACTGTAATTTCATGTGGCAAACAATTTTACACAGTCTAGTAACTAATAGTAGTAATAACTAAATTGACAGTTTTAATTGTAACTAAGAGACAAAGGTAAAGGTTTACTTACTATCTGTTCCACATGATCAGGTTGTCGAAAATACCTACACAATTTTGATGGTATGTTTTTAAATCAGAATTTAACTAAAAATCATATTTTTCGATGGGATGGTGGGGAGGAGGGGTAATAAACTTAATGTGATGTTGGTAATCTAATAGGGAGTCTACTTTCAATGAATATTAACAGACTGATTACTAGTACATTTAGAACAATATAATCTTTTATTCAAAGTTAAAATCATACCTTGTGCTCTGATTCATATTTTTGCTTATTTATTACATGATATTAGAGAATGTAACTTGATTTAGTGAAGCTGAAGCTTGTAGAATTTAAACCCTATATGAGGGAGTTTCTAGTTCGATTCTTAAAATGATCAGGTTAGACATTGAAAAATATCTCATTAAATCACTTTTCATAAAATTCTCCTGCAAATTTGAATTAATTGTATACACCCATGAATTGATACAATTTAGATATTTTTCCTTTCATTAATTGAAACTACAACCGATATCTATAATGCATTAATTCAGTTTCCAACTTTTGTGTCATGAAGCACGTAAAATAACTCTTTTATCAAGTACAATTTGATGTACTCAACCTTAAGACATACTTATCATGTGAACGATGGAATGGGTGATCCAAAAGTTGAAAGTCAAAGTACTTTAATAAGAAACAACCATTCCAGGTAGCGCATTTTGTCTTATTTAAAACTTGTTAACTGGTTGGTTTTATAGTTGGTAATCACGCTCTGATTAAAACTCTATCCGTTCTCGTCAAATTCAATCGTATTCACCCCTAAGCTATTGACTCCAGACAGTTACACTTGTTTAACGTGTAACTTAATAGCACTTGTTTCTTCCTGTTGATATTATTGATTGAAATTGATCATTCATACTTGTAAACTACTGCTGTATCAAGGTAATCTGCTCAAGATGTACACAAAGACAACAGATACTAATTAATTTCACTCGATAAGAACGAAAAGATACAAATATTTTCATACCGCTCATATTGATTAAAGCACATTCTCAGCTGATTATTTTGATAGAACTAATCTATATTTTTTGAAACTTCATTGAAGACTGTTATCGTTACTTGTCGTCGTAATAAAACTGATTTATAAGTTCATGTATTTTTTTTTCGAAAAATTTATAGGAAGTAATGAGATATATGTCCCATTTCAATTCAATAAAAGACTGTGCTCAAACCCCATCTAGAAACTATAAATCATATTGGCTGGTAAGTTCTAGTGAATATACATAAAGCTGAGTAAAATATTTATAGTTAGTTGAATGCAATGTGAAAACATCTGATAGGTCAAAAGTGAACTTACCATTATATGTAAATCGAATAAATTGTTTTGAGTTGAAGTCGTTTTGTAGAGAGAGGATTATGTTTAGTTATTCTTGTTCATCACAGATTGATGTTAGTCGGGTACTACGGAAGTGAGACAGTTATTCGCATTCACATTAAATGATTGTCACGCTATAGCACATACTGATGAAAGTGGGAGTTTTATAGTTGGATATCAACCTGCCGATTGCTGTAGGTGGTTAAGGCTATACATGTAGTTTGTTTTATCTAAAGTTCTTTAAACTAAAGAGTTTCTTTTCAAATAAGTAAAGTATATACACGGATCGTTTAATATTCAGACTATTCTCGCCTTAATTCTGTATCATGATGAACTACTTATTACGTAACTGATATAATTTATCCTAGTTGATGCTATATTTAATACAAGTCAGGTAATGTAATTAATGTATATCTCAAAACGACAGCCTACATGATATTCCAATCTGCTCCACAATCTACCAATCCAAAGCTAAGATCAGATAAGTAACTTACACTGCTCTATATAAATCAGGCTTTAATACTCTTAAGATTTATAGACATAGAACACAGCTATTCTGCACCATAAATAAGAAATCTCATCTCAATTAGAATATGATATTTTTAGTACCAATACGAATAACAGGTACAAAAGTATTTGACATTAATCATGAAAGACCAAAAAGTAACAAGAACAGTTAATGAGTTGACTGAAAATTTAAAATTGTATCATAAATCTATTATTTTATAGATACAGACTAAATACACATACGGATTTATGCGAGAACGGCTTCGAAAGTTTCTAAATTCTATTTGGTAGCTTATTCATTGAAATAACCTTATTAATTTATTCACACTATAAACGTTATTCCATGCATTAATATGGATTATCTCATGTTACTGAATTAATAATCTAGATTTGATTAGTTGAGGTAAACTATTCTGATTGAATACTTCGATATTTAGTCAATGGTTACTATTCTTAAAATCATATCCGTTGAAGTTCCAAAATCAATTCCATGGGTAGATTATTAGTTCGCTCACATCAGTCATTTCATAACATTTATGAATTAGGTTTCGATCTCGTACATTTAAAGCAGCTATGTATATATATCCTGTTTATACAACGAGAAGCTGATTAAGTCAATGAAGGGGAAATATAAACAATTCGTGCCAAAAACATTATTGATTTAAGGAAAATTCTCTCCGTTAAATTTGTTTTAGAATCTGTTTATGTTTGATTTAATTACAGAAGGATGAAACACTTTCGGTTAATATACGTCCGCCAGAACCTGTTGGTTGTCAACTACTACAAATGAATTCAGCACCTGGTAAGTTTCGTATTGTTAGTAATGTTATTTGGGATATTCTAAATGTAAAAGTAAACTACTAGGTAATTTTTGCCACGGAATAACTTTGGATAGATGACTGTTGGAAACCAACTAAACTAGAGATCTTTTTTGATCGATTTTCGGATTACACGAACGATTCATTGATAGATTGTTCGTCCAGACTAAAATACAAAGCGCTAATGCAATTGTTAGGTAACCTTTTCTCTTTATGAATTGCGTATCATTGTCACTCAGTTTTACAATCTGAAACGTAATCGCGAATCAGATAGGGCTATGACTTGCCTCTTATACTAACTACACAGACATTTACATTGACCGATTATTATGTAGTGATCAATATAATGCATTTCCAGTTCATAGTCTTGATAAAGTTGACATTTGACCAGTAACTACGTCACAATCTTCTCTCTCTCTGTATATATATACAATACAACTAACAATAAGGCGTTGATGATACAGCAATTTACTATAACCTCAAAAACCTTGTTTTAGATTTCTTCTGAAAACTGAAATGTACTATACATATTACTAAGATCTGGTTTATTACACCAAAAATAATAAGGAATTAAAACCAAGTGGTAGTAGGAGTTACCCAACTCATATAAAGTTTGCTGTAGGATTATATACCAGTACGTAACTAAAGCAACTTTCATTAAGCGAAGTGCTATGGTCATAATAACTCATCGTCATATCGGAAAAAAGAAATCACGACCTGTGCTATTAGTTTTTATTAAGTTAGAATGTGGCTACCAGTCGAATCTAAGACGTGTAATTCAACCCATCTGTGACTCGTTAGTTGTGTATACCTGAATCCCGGTGTTGTTACTATCGACGTAGTGCCATAACGATGGACGTACCCGAATACACTGTTTGACCACGATTCATAACAAAAACAGTTATTTTTTCCACCGCCTATCATAAATCCACTTGGATGGGCTACAACAGCATTACATTATTAAATGTTATTGTTTTATTTAAACCATTTATCTGATTTGACTACCATCCAAGAATTAAACATAGCGTTATAGACACTATGTAGTTTCCTGCCTTCCACAAATCAGGGGAATCGATTATTTATAACTTTTTCATACATCCTCATGTAAAATTAGTGTTTGACAGTGAAAGAAGCTAGAACATAATTATATTGTGAATTCAACGAAAGACTAGTAAATGCATGTTAATTGTGTCAGTCTTAAATTCAGTGATGAGCGTAATCCGAAATCATCACCTTAACACATGCGAATTCGGTCGCCAAATTTATGAGTTATTTCATTAATAGTACATAAGGTTTGAATTCATTTACCTTAAACTGTTATATTCCCCTCATTACTATTGAAAAATTTTAGTTTCAAAAGGATTGTGAACAGTGAGCATATGAAGCCATAATGTATCCGAATTTCTATGTACAAAAAACAATACAACACACACTATGCAGGAAAATTCCGCTGATATGAAGCAGAAAATATTATCCTACTTTTTACTAATAAAAATGTACAGTTCAGTTATGTATTGTATCATTAAACAATCAGATATATAACTTAATACATTTCCGTCTTTTAAAATCCCGTCTATCGCATTAACCAATTATCAAATGAGTCCTTCATACCCAAACTATGGTTTCTTCGGCAGCCAACTTATCTTAACTGATGCACCTTTTCGAATGGGTAAAGTGACTTTAGTTACTTTACTACTTGATCTTAAACTAGGTATCAATGTAGACAAATGTGAACCATCATTTTAAATTTGGCCGGTGTGAAATTTATAGGCTTTTTGCTTGAAGCGTTCAGAATACTGCGCATCCTATTAGCGACTTCGACTAGCACAACTATATCCTTTGCATGTATTGTATGTTTATTTCTGGGTAGCAGTTCAGTTCTCGAAAAATAAAACATAAACCACATTATCTACAAATTCGAAGATTAAAGGTGTTACTAAACATCCTGAATAATATATCACTGAATGTACATAGCTTATTTCATGTTATTGCCAACTTATCGTCATAGAACTTTCAAATCCAGACAAATGTAGATCTTCCTAATCGAAGCAAGATCAAAGAAAATGACTAGCATGTTGTATGAATATTTATGCATTACAAGGAGTACAGAGGGTTAAATTATACAGTGAAGCTATCGAGTTTCATCAGGTCTGGTCTTTTCAAGTCCCAGTTAGATACAAATTACTATGACATGAACTTTCTTTAGATAAACAAGTATCTAGGCGCTTGTCATACGACTTCTATCCTGCCTAAAAAACTAGAATAATTAATCAAGACTAATAAGTGGGTGTGATTTCCAATTTCTGTACTACAAGTAGCATCGCACGTTATCTAACTAATTATCAACCGCCGTTCCTAAAAATTAGTGGCTATAAACAGTCAAGTCCTACAGTTTTGATGCACTTTGAGGTTGTCACTCTAATAAGAGTCGATTGGAAGGTTGATATCAATGTCCCAGTTCAGATTGTGGACAACTGCATTACGGTCAACCTGTTTCTCGATTTGAGATCATCCAAATTCTGTCCCCGAAGATCCCAATTAGTTTTTAGTTAGGGCAAGAATCATTTTTATGCATCACTAATTACTTAACTAATTCAATGCCCCATTTGAATCAGGCACATTCATGTGGGTGTTCTCTAGACACAGAAACAACCTTGGAGTCTAAGTAGTGACACTCTCCTACTGATTCTTAAAAAGGATGACTATTAGAAACAACATGTACGTAGACACCATTGACTTAGTCGATGTTCGAGACAGACATCCTAACGATTGTTTCTCCCACCTTTAGCGAATAGGCAGATGTCAGAGACCTCTGTCATCGGGATGATACAAATACTGAAAATGTCTTTGTTTTACGGTTGGACTTCGTGCAATACAAAGTGACAGTTCAAGAGACATCAATCTCAACATTCCAAATCGATCAAACAGAAAACTTTAGCCCCTTAGAAAGTCAGATCAATAGTTTTCATCATCTTTATGCCGGAAATGAAGCATTTTCAACCTTAAGAGAAGCTCGATATTCACAGAACTACGCTGTGCAAGCCAAACTACATAGCTAAATAATAAGTATGCATACTCTCATTAGCATAATCCACCAAAAATAGCTAACATCCCAAGAATCGACAAGGAACTATCTATTATGTGTGTCAGCTTTTAGTTGACTAAACCTATTTTAGCCGCCCTTGTTTAAGATTTGAATAGACATTTGATTTTTGGCTGATACGGAAACTATTAGAAATTGTAGGGGAAGTTTTCATGTATACAAGACAAGAAAACATGATATACACAGCCGAAGTGAAAACATAAGCTACGTAATTTGATAGCTGTGTTGTAAGAGTAGAAACGTGACTCATACTTTTTATTTCACCGTAGAGTTGTCAGAATGAAGGTGTGAGAAAGAAGTTAAGAGTACGTGAAAGATAATCCAAATTTTGATTAAAAAATAACTACATATTCATCAATTCTAGAAAAAAGACGTGCTACTCGTTGAGAACGTTTAACTACGGTGTCAGTAATGTATGTGACATCACGGGAGAATGTTTCGAACCTTGATTCTAAGGAGTCGTTTTGAGACTGGGTAACAGAGTCTTGAGAAAGTTGTGAACTAGGAGGTTTATGCTTAGAAATATCGGAGAAAAATGGTGAATTGGAAGACTTCTGATATGACGATGACGGAGTTTGTGAGCTCAGTGTAACTTGTTCTAATGTATTAAAGGGTAAATTCAGATTCTGAGTAATTGGATTTGAGAACGGAGGCATAGATTTCAATAATGACGTATCTAGTTTTTCATGAGTCTTGTTAGAAATGAATTGACCAGGAAGACGACTATTTAAAGATGAACGGATAACCGGAAGGCGATGGTCAATAACCCAGTTTAGAGCCTGGCGACCCTGCAATAACAAAAAAAACAATAACTAATGCGAATGAATTAAAGTGGTATATATATCGCTTATGCTGAAGTAAAGTTGATATATGATAATTTCTCATAAAAGACACCTACAAACTAATCGTTAACAGACCCAGATCGCCTCCATCTGTGATCAAGATCGGTCAGGTAGAATTACACCTAGTTCATTTCGCAGATTCCTTGTCAGTCTGGATCAGTTTTTTTTCTTAGTATGTTCGGGTCCTGACGAGATGACTTTTGACAGCCTGTCAACTTAACATACTCTGACGAAATCCACTGACTTTCCCTAACCATTTGGTTTATCACTAAGAAATGTCACTGCTGTTTGAATATCTCTCCAAGGTACACCAGAGTAAGACGGGTTCTTATAATTGCCTAAGTTCGTGATCTGTCGTCCCTGGAATTTACTCTTGGCTCTCAAGTCGCTGAGTTCACCTCTAGCGAGGTCTTCATGTTATTATTCTTCCGAGCTCCGTATGACGCGAATAAATGCGCGCTCAAACTACAGTATGATCGGAGTCTAAACGTGTACTTCAGATCGAGTGGTAGTCTTCTACAAAGCCACTTCGATGATGACCGATGACGACATAGCCTACTTTAGTCTACCGTTGAATTGCTAAAGGAGGTAATTTTCAACAACCGAAGACTTACGACCGATAACTTAACAAATTTATCTGTTTTACCAACCACAAACATAGGTTGTCATTATTGAAAGTTGCACCAAAAGGCGTAAAAGCTACAGTTCACCACACTACCCCAAATGAAGATGACTACTTTGATTAATATAATGACCATCAAGTGTTGTGCTATTAAACGTCAGTAAAGCTTGGTCACCAATAACGCTTAGAGAACGGCTAAAGTTAATAGCTAAATGTCGAAACCAGAATAGAGATGATTATTGTATGAACATGAGACTCAATAGTCTTAGTCGATCGCTGACATTACTAGATAATAACATGACCTTAAAGTAATGCTATATCGATACTGAATATAATTTAGCAGAAAACAATTACTATGACTGTAAGTTACTCAACCCAACAATGCCCTAAATGGATGACATGGACACAAAAAACTACAAGTTAATAGAACCGACGACAACGAAGAATTTTTATTATAAGAAGCTCGTCGAACAAAAGTATGTGAATGGTTTATTTTTGAGTGGCAAGTGACTGCAATTAAAGTAAGAGGATAGCTTTGAAAATCATTAAATGTATGCTGATTTCACCCAGGTTTAAAAGTGCTGAAAATAGTGGAATAAACGATGACGAGTTTTTTAAGTTGTACCCAAAAATATATAGAACTTGAATACGGTAATGCAGGAATAAAACGTTAGAATCGGAGAACATACCTGATGTGCAGTTTGCTTACTCATGCTTATAGCTGACATTGCAATCAGTGAAAATGCTTTAACTGAAATTGAATGTTCTAGAATGGTCCTGTAAAACAAATGTAGTTATAATCAAAGATGCTGACTTGGTTATGGTCAACTAAATCATACTATCAGTCAAATACGGGTCTGATAAAACACAAATAAGAACAATAAGGTTACAGTAAATGACAAAACACTGTTTATCAATATGTTGCACAAAAGGATCGATTACTAGGATTATATCTTAGTGCAATAGCCGAACAAATCGATAACTGCTAGCCAAAAGTATCCAAGTAACATGTTCAACTGGGATGCATTATAAAGAGCTGATTGGGAGCAACATCAGGTATGCATTTAAGTTTCTCTAATCATATAAGGCAAATCTGCTGTCTCTATTTATTACATACTGCTCTCTATTGGGTACCACCGTAAGTTAGGGAGTATTGAAAAGCTCATTCGTTCTAGTGAACACTGCAGCAGTGCACACTCATATTACCAGGAAACCAAGCTTAAAACATATGAGTCTTGTTGTGGACACTCAACTAACAACAATACTGGGCTGGCGTTTAATAGTAGGACTCTCAGTTTGATTAGCTTATATCAGGGAGAAAGTCGAAATCAACAATTGCCATTTTAAAGTAACTACGAGATAAGCTTGTATTCTGAAGCTCAACAAAATGTGCTAAATTGGAGAAATGTACATCAAATGATTAGAAAGGGAGGGACGTGACTATAGCATTCGGGTTAGGTTACAATGAAGGATATGGATTTGGTTTAATGAATTTATACGCAGTGATGGAATACTTAAACGACAACAGTGATAACATTTCCGGCATAAACCTGAAACAACTAGCTGGTGAAACGTTTATTTTCAAGTAGAATGACACGCTAATACACGAGACAATACAGGAAAGAGCTGAATTTTGGAATCAGGGCATTTTAGGTTCCTCGTCAGTGGGACATATCGCCTGGGCTGTACATAGTATATATGAAACCGACTTACATAAGATAACAATTTTATTAATTTAAAACGAAAGTTAAAGTGAAGTCCGTTGTGTATTGCATGACATACCAATTTTCATTTTCCGGATGGACAATATACTCTATGTGTTCGGTACCATTAAGAACGCCTTGAAAGTCTATATTTATTGTACTGGAGACCATTCGTTTCTCTGGAACTTGGATACAACTGTATTCCAATGCCTTCAGGTGACCCATATGGAACATAGGCCATGAAGAGTTAAATAATTTACAACTGCGTATAACACCACTAGAGAAGTTAATTTGGCGACTTATAACATCTATGTTTAGTACATTTAGATTGTAAGGGTTGGGGTATTTGAATTGTACAGAGCTAACGACATCATGCCAAGGATGCCTAAAAGTGTTATTCTTACTTGAAGTAGAGCTTACTTGATAACAAACTTCTCCGACCAGCAACGAGTGTCTGAAAGCATAACTTTCTGTAGTCCGCTGTCACTCGTCCTGAGTCGTGAGCGCAGTCAAAACAAGAGCATAAGAGGTCACAGGATACATATAACTATGATTGTATTAAAAAAACTGAAGCATATAAGAGTGAAGATAATGTTAACATACAACACCCAAACAAAACGAGAAGGTTCCGGAAAGTTTGTAAAGCGCCAAGGTCACGACAAATAGGTTTGAAAAAATCTAGCGTCCTACAATACGCGACATCTTTGTGACAAGTTAATTCAAACCAAATGACTTCTTTGAGCTCTCACCTTGGTTATAAAGTATAATGCCGGGTCTTTGATAGCATCCAATGTGCAGTTTTATGTGAGTGACTATGAAGTACCGTCTTGTTGTGGCTGTTGACCTATTGGCTGATACCACTTGGGAGTGGGTGTGTCCCGGAGAGATGAACGTCAAAGAACCATCATGTTTTACACTAGTCGACAGTTGGCTAGTAAGTTGTTAGGTAAGGATTGTATAATTTTAATAATGAGGCAGGGAGACATGGAAATAATTAGATGAGCAGGGATGAATAACAAGATAATTAACTTGAAATTTTAAAATGATAGAAGCCAAGGCGAAAGATAGAAATAATAATACGGGTAGATAAATAAGATGAATTTAGTGGAAAGTGGCCTATGCGGCGGTAAGAGATGTTTAGTGTGGAGTGCGTGTAAATTTGGTCAGCGTCAACTCGAAGGGAGGGGTGAAGAGAATTCCATGTGTGCATGCACATCCGACGAACAGCTACCCGAAGGTTATTAATAAGTTAGATGGGGTCACGCTAGTGAAAACAGGATCTTAAATGTGACGTTGATTTAACTTGGTGAGCTCGATTAAACAGAGATTTTTGAACTTATTGAGTCACTCCATGCCCATCTGTAGCTGAACGGGAATGGGTAGGGAAAACACAACACACAAACGCCTTTGGACTGAGTCCCTTGGTCCACTTTGTAGCTCGTACCTGCATTTTTTCCAATATATTTGAGTCTTCTTTAGGAATGGGTAGAGTTAACTTTGTTTGCGTGTCTCAAGACTTAGTCGGATGTAAATCTTGTAGGGATCCATAAAGGGTTCAGGAGTGAGCAACCCCAGCTGCCTCTGGATAAAATAAAGCTTAGCGCAAGCTTTGCTTGAAACCCCCTGACAGCTGTAGCCCGTATTAACCGCGTTAGTTAGGGTAAGACCTAAGATCCTATCTGTTGGATTATCGGAAAGACGGTTTTAACTACTAATGTAATCAGAAAATACGTGATGCGACACTATGGGTGCTGAACGGAAGACCAGTGGATTGTTCGAGGTTAAGAAGATCTTGGTGTAATGACCACACGTCATCCTCACAGTCTACGTCTCTCCACACCTTAACGTCATCTGCTTTGATCAGTATAGATGGGATTCAGTTCAGGCCATTAATTGTGCAAAGGAAAAATAGTGATCCTAGGATAACTCTCAACAAAAACTCTTGGTTATGTTTTTATGAAAGGAGACCTTGCTCTTTTGACCCTGGTACAGAGCTCTAGATGTAAATAATTCTACAGCCACGAAAGTAGGGGATCAGATTATCCTATATGTGAAATCTCCAGTGAGACTCCGAGGTATTGTTAAATATGTTCTTTTAATGGTTTTCTAACGCTAGTTTATAGGCAAGTCTCGCTACTTCTGTGACTACGGAACATATGTAGGTACCGACTCATGGTCACATTTTGCCATTATGTAGTTTAGGCAAGGACGGCTTTGCCCAGTGAAAAATGTTTCGTGTTGACAGTGGAAAACTGGTAGTTCATGTCAAAACATAAAGGATGACACTAAAAAGCAATATGCACGTAAAAACTGTCTTTACTATAATAATAGTAGTTGAAGTTACACCCGGTATATGACCAAGTTACGTTTGGATTATTACCAGAGCAACTTCTAACGATTGAACCCACTCTTACGAATGAGAAGAAATCAGAAGGCAATGAAGGATGGAAGAGAAGTTATATTTGATCGTGAATGGAGCGACAATGGGTTAGCAACGTCTAGGCTGGCAAACTAGAGAGGGTTGCTTGTTTCGGTACGGCGTGGCGAGATCTGGTGGTGATGCGTGACCGAGCGCCTTCAACTTAGTAGTGTCCGCTAAAACAAACATGGTCAGCATCAATGTCGAAACCTATGTAACTATTTATTTTGGGGATTATTTACCGCTACAGCTCACTCCTCCCTAATGGGTTCGTGAGGACCCTATGACGTACCAGCCAAAGGATAAAACCCAATGCGTTAAGCGTTGGTAAACGTTCCTTTGATAGCTTGGATGTTGTGCAGCTTCTGGCCGTCAGTGCCTATGCTAAAGTGTCGTTACATAAAAAAAATGTACAAAATGTTATCGTTCTCTTCCGTTTTCTTCTGGTCGTTTCCAGGCGTCCTGGAAAACCAAAAGAAAAAAAAATTTAGATATATGCATTTCATTAATATATATATATATATGTATATATATTTAAAAGCAATTTAGCGGCTAAATACAGCTACAAAAACGCATAAAATATCGGCAACGCTAACATGAATAAATAAATAAATAAATTTTTTTTTGATATATTTTTTTTTTAAGCATACGAAAATGTGTAAACAAAAATGCATACCATAAAGTAAAAACAAAATATTTTTATTCAATTTTTTTTATTTTGTATATATAGATATTCACAATACACACAGTGGAAAATTAGAAAAGAAAATTAATAGACGTAATATTCATTTAAGTGTTCTGAAAATCGTACATTTCTACCAGAACGTGTAGCTTTCGGCGTTATGGAGCTCTTCTGAATTTCCACTTGCTCGTTGGTTGTTGCTTGAGGCATGGCGACTTTGCTCATGTCGAGTTTCGGCGGTGTTGTGGCGAGTTGGACATCGAAGGGTTTACCTTCTAGGTAAGCTGCTTTGAGGCGGTCAATGCTGACGTTCTCTTCGTGTCCATTCTTATCGATCGTATAGTACTTTGTTTCACGTTTCAAAACCTTGTATGGTCCTTCGTAAGTCGCATCAAGAGGTCGGCGTAGAGCGTCACGACGTACAAAAACGTGTGTACTATCTTTTAAGGCGGGTTGGATGAAAGTGTCTGTCGATTGTCGTCGAGTTTGAACTGGCTTAACTGAACGCATAGCATTTGTAAGCCGGTTCACGTAAGAATTTATATCCAAGTTTGTCGAGGTGGAAGCGGTTTCCACAAACTCACCTGGTAATCGAAGAGTCGTTCCGTAAACTAGTTCAGACACGCTGCACCCGACATCTTCTTTTACCATGCTTCGGATACCGAGTAAGACTAGTGGCAAAGCCTCTGTCCACTGCGGCATGTTTGTAGCTGAAAGTGATGCTTTCAGCTGTCGATGAAATCTTTCTACCAAACCGTTAGATTGTGGATGGTAGGCTGTTGTTCGGAAGCGCGTCGCTCCAAGAAGTTTTGTCAGAGAGTGGAACAATCCAGATTCAAACTGACGTCCACGGTCTGTCGTTATTGTAGATGGGCAACCAAAGTTCGCTATCCATCGTTCGACAAAAGCACGAGCAATCGTTTCAGTAGTGATGTCTTTTAAGGGAATCGCTTCTGGCCAGCGTGTAAAACGGTCCACGCATGTCAAAAGATAAGAAAATCTATTTGATTCCGGTAAGGGTCCTACCAAATCAAGGTGGACGTGGTTGAATCGAGCGTCGGGAGTTGGAAAAGTGCCTAGAGGACATTTATTGTGCTGAATTACTTTGCTCTTTTGACATGCCACACAGGAGCGTGCCCATTCTTTGATGTCCTTATTCATCCTTGGCCAGCAAAATCTCTGAGCAATTAGTTTAGACGTAGCACGAACTCCAGGATGAGAGAAGTTGTGCAATGTGTCGAAGATGATTCGTCGGTAACTCTTGGGAACGATTGGACGGGCTGTACCTGTAGAATAATCACAAATTAAAGTGTTCTTACCCTTTCCAATCGTCTTTGTTTGGAGTTTAAGCGTCGTTGTGGATAACTCGTGATGAAGATCATTGTCTTCATTTTGAAGTCGAGCTAGTTCAACAAGGTCGATTCCTTGGATACGATTCAAGGCATGTATTCGTGATAAGGCGTCGGCAACTACATTGTTAGCCCCAGATATATGTCGTATGTCAGTAGAGAACTGGGAAATGTAGTCTAGATGACGCGACTCTGGCGGAGAGTACTTATCTGAAGATGACTTCATAGAAAACGTCAGTGGTTTATGGTCGGTGAATATTGTAAATTCCCGGCCTTCGATGGAATGTTGAAAATGTCGCACAGCACAGTACATGGCTAGCAGTTCACGACCATAAGTGCTGTATCTTGATTCGGTATCGTTTAGTCGTCTTGAGAAGAATGCTAAAGGTTGCCAAACTTGGCCAATCCATTGTTGCAGAACTGCGCCAATCGCTGAGTCAGATGCGTCAACCGCGATGCTGACAGGGGCTTCGGTATTGTGATGTGCCAGCATAGTCACATTGGCTATTGCTTCTTTAGTCGCAGTAAAGGCTTTCTTTGAGTCTGCATCCATTGTGACCACTTTTTTATTTCCACGAAGCTGATCCGTTAGTGGTTTTATGACAGATGCACAGTTCGGTATAAACCGTCTGTAGAAACTTACCAATCCATTGAAAGCTCGCAACTGCTTGATGGTGGTTGGTTCCGGGTATTCCAGAATAGCCGCCACCCTGTGTTTTTGGGGTTGTATACCATTCGCATCAATAGTATGCCCCAGGAAGTCCAACGAGGTTGTTCCGATTTGGCATTTCTGTATGTTTATGGTTACTCCATATTGTTGCAGTCTACTAAAGACTGTGTCCAAGTGTTTCATATGTGTTACCTCGTCTGGACTTGCTATCAGGCAGTCGTCGACGTATGCATGGACATAGTCAAGCCCGCGGAACACGTCATCAATGAAGCGTTGGAATGTTTGTGCTGCGTTCCTCAACCCAAAAGGCATTCGGAGGAATTCGTAAAGGCCAAATGGAGTTACGATAGCGGTTTTCGGGATATCATTTTCAGTCATCGGTATTTGGTTGTACGCCTTTACCAAGTCGAGTTTTGAAAATATTGTCATTCCCTTCAGAGTGGCCGTTAAATCGTGGATATGCGGTAAAGGGTAACGATCAGGCGTAGTTTGGGCGTTAAGACGTCGGTAATCACCGGTGGGACGCCAGTCATTGCTATCTTTCTTCGGAACCATATGTAATGGAGATGACCATGGACTACTGGAAGGTCGAATTATTCCCAAGTCAATCATATGATCGAATTCGTTTTTCGCAATCCTTAGTTTCTCAGGCGCGAGTCGGCGTGCTTTGGAGAATACAGGTTGACCTGTAGTCGTGATGTGATGTGTAACATTGCTGGTTACACATGATAATTTCGATGACGTCTTATTCAGATCTGGATACTTGTCGAGTATCGGCTGAAAATAAGGGTTAATTAAATGTTTAAAACGAAGAGGACATAAGCTACAACCTGTAGCCACGGTTCCACTAACGTATAGATTTGTGTTACTATCCACTAATCTCTTTTTACTAGGGTCCACAAGCAAGTTGTGGTGGCTAAGTAAATCCATGCTTATGATGGGTATTTTCACATCGGCGATGGTGAAAATCCAGTGTATGGGTTTTCGTAAACCCACGTTTAAGTAGACGTAACGTTTGCCATACGTAGCTATGTGTTTTCCATCGGCTGCCTGTAAATCGAACGCAGCTTCATGGTGGCGATCAGATGGAGCTGTAGGAAGAACGCTAACTTCTGCGCCAGTATCGACGAGGTAGCGAACCTTCGTTATCACATCAGTGATAAATAACAGGCGGCTGCTTCCACCGGCTACGGTTGCCGCTAACGCGTGCCGGCGGGGTAGTTTCCCGATGCGTCAACAATCGGTTTATGTCTAGGGAAACAACAGGGGTCTCTACACTTCTTGGAATTTTTTCCATAGGTGTTGTGGTACCAACACCAATGTGAATTTTCGTTTCGTCGAGGTCGAGACGACGACCTTCTCCGTGACGTACTTCGTCGACGAGAATCGTTCGGTCGGTGTCTTTCCTTCAGGTCAAGAAAACGCGAAAGAGCATTACACAATTTCGTTACTTCGTTTTCGGTGGCCTGAGGTTTTTCGGTAATGGAATAAACCTGATTGTCGCGAGTTCTGGTGATCTCCAGAATTCGATCAGCAGATGAGGCTAGTTCATCTACTGGGTTGTTATTAAACGTTACCAGAACTGCTTGCACTTGTTGTGGCAGTTTTGATAAGAAGAGTTGACGGAAAAGACCTTCGTCGAAGGTGCGTTGACCAATTACCTCTCGCATGCGCGTCAACATTTCCGTTGCTGACCCACTACCTAGCTCGATGGTGTGGAACAACTCATCAAGCCGTTGTCTATCGGACAAGTCTCCGCGTTTGAGAATCGATCTTTTGAGTTGGTCATAAGGTTCTAGGCAGTCAGGGCTGAAAAAGGAAGGGGTGACGTACCTGTTCAATTCACGCGGAAGTGACCTTACGACGGCAAGGAATTGAACACGTGGATCTGTCACAGCGTGGTCTCGAAACTCGGCTTCTGCGTAGCAGAACCAAGCTTCTATGTTTTCTGTCCAGAAAGGAATGAGCTGGAAGTTCGGGGGTGTGGGAGTTTTAATCTTAATGAACTTAGGAGTCTGATCAGTCATGCTATAAATGCAATATATAAAAATATAAAAATAAATGCGATTAAAACGTGCCAAAAAAATGATAATCACACCAAAAATACTGTTAAAAACGACAAACAGGAACGAACTCACAGTTTTGAACGTGTCCAGATCACGTCGGGCTCACCAATGAAGTTACACCCGGTATATGACCAAGTTACGTTTGGATTATTACCAGAGCAACTTCTAACGATTGAACCCACTCTTACGAATGAGAAGAAATCAGAAGGCAATGAAGGATGGAAGAGAAGTTATATTTGATCGTGAATGGAGCGACAATGGGTTAGCAACGTCTAGGCTGGCAAACTAGAGAGGGTTGCTTGTTTCGGTACGGCGTGGCGAGATCTGGTGGTGATGCGTGACCGAGCGCCTTCAACTTAGTAGTGTCCGCTAAAACAAACATGGTCAGCATCAATGTCGAAACCTATGTAACTATTTATTTTGGGGATTATTTACCGCTACATAGTGATAGCCTTATTCCAAGGTTTCATTCTGTACATAACAGCATACTAGTTTGCAGGCGTGATTAAAACGATATGGATTTATCTACATACAAAGGTTACGGTAAGGAGTTACTGTTAGGAAATTTACACAATATGAAGATATGAATTGAGGATAAAACTAACGATAACGAAGTTTATAGTACCAGGATGCTAGAGGTATGAAGTTATTATGGTGTACTCCTGGCAGACGGTTGAGCGCTTTTCGTTTATAGTGCAATTATTTGAGGAAACAGCTGGGAGTTAACAGATTGGGTAACAATGCATATCTAAAAGCGGGATATGACCAAAAGTATTTGAAACTTGGTCAATAATATATTCTAAGTTTAATTATAAGACAATTATTAGTTTGTGGGATTGTTCAAAATGCTAAAACACATTGTCAACACAGACGAATATCTCTAATAATTTCATTAGAACGTTTAAGTGGTAGGTTCTAAATACTACGAGGTATACGGGTGTTGGTCAAGTAGATAAACGTCAGAGGCAACAGCAGAGTAGACACATGACTATTGCTGCCAGAATACTACCGTTGTCTATGATAGGCAAGTTGCAAGTTGAACCAGCCCCGCTGAGCCCATCAGTTATCGAAGCAAAAGCCACGGGTTTCCTTATAAACACCGACCCACCAACAGTCGTAGAAATCAAAACGGCCATCAGATAAATCTAGAGTAGAACATCTGCAGGACCAGACAACATACCAGCGGAGGCACTGAAGACAGATATAGAAGCAACTTCCAAGATACTCCACATTCTCTTCAGGAAGATTTGGGAGGAGGAGCAAGTTCCAGCAGACTGGAAAGAAGGATATCCCATCAAGATATCAAAGAAAGGCGATCTTAGCAATTGTGAAAACTACAGAGGTATTACCCTACTTTCAGTACCAGGAAAGGTCATCAACAGAGTGTTATTGAACAGAATAAAGGACCCAGTCGACGCCGAACTCCGAAATCAACAGGCTGGATTACGTAAAGACCGATTGTGTACCGACCAAATCGCTACTCTACGGTCCATTGTTGAACAATCAACTGAATGGAATTCACCACTTTACATCGACTTCATCGACTATGAAAAGGCCTTCGACAGCGTGGATAGAAGAATATTATGGAGCCTTCTATGACATAATGGTGTACCCAAGGTGATAGTTAACATCCTTTATAGGTGACCGGCATATCACAAACCAACTGTCAGTTATTATCAAAGTCAAAATTTTAAATAGATGTGAAGACAGTTCTGTTGTGTGGTGCTGAAACTTGGGGAACTACGAAAAGCATCCCTCAGAAGATACAAGCATTTATAAACAACTGTCTGCGTATGATTCAACGGATTTGTTGGCTAGATACCGTCAACAACAACCTTCTATGGCAGAAAACTAATCAACTTCTAGCTGAGGGGGAAATTAGGAAAAGACGCTGGAGGTGGATTGGACGCACATTCAGGAATCCATCGAACTGTGTCACAAGACAAGCGCTTACTTGGAATCCTGAAGAAGACCCAGGAACACATTGCGTCGGGAATTGGAAACAGACATGTAGAGAATGAAGAGCACTTTGGAGGAGCTGGCAAGGAAAGCCCAGGAAAGAGTTGGTTGAAGAATGCTGGTAGGCGACCTATTCTCTACTTTGGGTAGCAGGCATTGATGATGATGAGTGGTTTCACGAGAGATGTGCAGTCAGATATGTGTCCTGTAAAAGATTACCAATCTATTGAAAGCTTGCAGCTGCTTAGTAGTGGTCGGTTCTGGATACTTCAGAGGTTGTATGTGGTTGTATGTCATTAGCACGATTGGCATGTCCCAGGAAGTTCAATGGGGTTGTTCCGATTTGACATGTCTGTAAACTCAGTGTAATTCCATATTGTTGGAAACTTCCAAATGCTATGTCCAGATGTTTCATATGTCTCCTCGTATTTGCATGCGATTTAGGAATCATCATGCATATGCATGGACATATTCTATTTCCCGGAAAACGTCATCTATGAAACGCTGAAACGTCTTTGCTGTACTTTTCAATCTGAGGAAGCATTCAAAAGGATTCGTGAACACCAAATGGGGTTATGATAGCAGTTTTTGGCACGGTCGTTTCCGGCCATCAGCAGTTATTTATATTCATTTACCAGTTCGATTTTCGAAAATACGGTTGTGACCTTCAAGATAGCCGTTTGGTTATAGATTCGTGATAGAGAGTGACAGTCTAGCTATGTTTGAGCGTTGAACCACCGGTAATCACCGGTGGGTGACCAACTATTGTTGTCGGTTTTTCGGGACCATGTATAATAAAAATGATCGTGGGCTGTTAGATGGACAGTTTATTCCCGGGCCCGTCATATGGTGGGATCGATTCTTGACTATCCCTAATTTTTCCGGATCATGACGGCGTGTCTTTGATGCGATGTGTAGCTGGTTATGCCTAACAATTTTTGTCACGTACTAGTTAAAAATGAGGATTAGCTGAATATTTTTAGTGAAGAGGGTATAAGCTACAACCTGGGGCAGTGGTTTCACCAACGAACAACTTAGTGTTGCCGTAATAATGGCTCAGTAAGTCGATACCTCTGGTGGGCGTTTCACATCGGCTATGGTGACAACTCAATGTACAAGTTTTTATAAAGCCACTTTCAAATAAATTTGTCCTTTGCAATACGTAGGACTTTCCCCCCTTCTGTAGGCCAAATTCGTCTTTGTGTTAACGATAAGACGAGGTTGCAGTCAGGACTCTAACTTCCGTGTCACTATCGATGAAGCAGTGAACACTCATTATTACACCAGTGGTTAATAACAGGCGGCTATTTCCACTAGCTACAGTGCGGCTAACGTATGCTGGCAGGGTTGTTTCATAATGTTTCAACAGTAGGTCAAAGTTAGAGAAACATAGGAACTCCCTACGCTTATTTGAATTTTTACTATAGGTATTGGGGCACCCACGTTTAAAAGAATTATTATTTGCTCGCGCTTGAATCTAAGATCTTTCGTGTAAAGGACTACACTGTCATGAATTACCTAACCTGCGTTGTTCCTGTAGTCCGAGGTAACGAGAGGGCGAATTACGCGATCTTACCGTTTCGTTCACTGTTGCATTTGGCTATACTGTGATTGAATAAAATTAATTATGGTGGGTTTCGGTGATCCCCAAAATCCAATCGACAGGGAAATTTAGTTCAACTACTCAGTTGTTATGAAATAATGCTAAGACTGACATGCTTATTTAATAAGCACGTGTGAGAGGGAAAATGCTTATTTAGAATATTAAAGTTAGTTGTCCTAGACTAAAGTTTTATTACTGGAAGCTATAATTTCAATATTTGTCTTTTGTGTTGCATCAGATTTGAAGGTTATGACCTCGCGGGAACAGATCTTATGTTGGTCTTTCAGTTACTATTAATTGCCTTTCTTATTCCTAAGTGGTACATGGTTATGTTTTTTTTGAGAATTAACGATCAGGGAAGTTTGAAAGTACACCAGGTTAAGTGATTTAATATAACGAACAATAACTGCCACCAACGTTAATCCGTCAGTTTTAAAGTGGCTTAAACATATACATCTCAAAAACTCATACTTTACTCGTATTCATTTACACTGACTTAGCTTTTATCTACACATAGTTGGTTTTTCTGGTTATTAGCCAGACACTGAAAAAACCGATTACCACGTAGTAATCGGTATACCGATTGCTGAACCGGTAATAAATGTCATCTTGTATTTAAGTTACCTTCTGTGTTGGTGTTACTTTAAGAGTTTGTTGGGGTTGGGGATTTAAAGGCCGATTTAAGTTCTCATTCAGGCTACAAACGTGTTCGAGACTCTAGAGTCTGATGAACGTGATGAACAGCTGTTCATCACGTAAAGTATTTTGAGATGACAGCCTATATAACAGCTATGAACGGTATCCGACCACTAGGAGCTACAGTGATTTGCTCCAGTTTCATTGCCTTTAGAATGCCTTAGTTTGGGAACGTTTGTAAAACTTAAAGTTGATTGTTAGATTTTAAAATCATGATTGAAAGCATTTTTTTGCAGGTTGTAGCGTATTCATAACAAGATTAAGCAAATCAATCGTAATCGAAAACATACTTTTTTACCTTCCTATCTGTTTTTAATAACTGTAACCATGTAGTCAATTATAATCCTTACGGGTTGTAATATAATTGTTTAAAATATTATATAATGCTTTTCATTCTTATGTGTAAGATTAAATGTGTATTATGGATCCGAAAGTGCTTGCCACGGGCTAGCCAGAACTCATCTTAAGTCCACGATGTATTTGTCACACCAGCACGTTTTTGACCTTGACAAAATAAACCAGAGTGAAGTATGAATTAGTAACAAGTAGTCTATTGGCAGACACATTGAAAACGATATGAGTTTCGTCTGGAATATTAATATCATAATGTAGGTATGTTCATCTGACAAGACGCAAATGGGGTGGAACATCTTAGTTTCCATTAATTTTCGCCGCTATATGCAACCAAGACACGACCACAAATAGGATTAGTTACAGTAACTCACTGTTAATTTAGTTTTACAGAAAATCAGCTATAATGATTTACTAGTTTTTACAGTCGTTCGCTTTTAACAACTACTATAGGATTCTCATTCTTCCTTCGAAATAGGGATAGTCAGTGATCTCAACCAGTCCATAAAACATACATGACTCATCTTTACTTAATTATTAGAACCTAACCAGCGTCTTGAAGAACACTTCATTATTCCATGTTTTGGGTTTCCTTCTAATGATGCTATGGTATTCATGCCTTGGTTTGTTGAAAGGATATAGTGGTACACTTAGTACACTTCGTTAATATTTCTCGGTTACACCTGAAATTTTGTCACTGGCTTATTTCAGTGGTAATTTTACAAGTTATATTTTTTTGCATCATCCTCTGTGAAGAATACAAAAAATAGTTCATTTGTCATAAACCCTTACTCGATCACTCATTCTACCAATTAATGTTATTTGCTTTTTCGTCAAGTCTGTATCTGGCTTATCGTCAATTGTACTCAGATGCTTTCAGGTTTAATGTTCATATATGGTTTGGTTTAGACTAGTCAGGTGTAGATACTGAGATTTGAGCAGTTAAATGTATCGCCCACTTCATATGATGTACAAACGAGTTCATAGCGGAGAACCGTTTTTGTTCTTGTTATGTTATCCACTTACCAAACAAATACTGTAAGACAACCCACTATTCCTATTAACAGTCCCATATCCGTTCAGATTTTTTTATCTCTGGTGGCATTTACAGATAATTAGCGTGTAGTGTAACCACATTACAAACAGTTTAGAGGCTTTGAGCAGGGTCTGCATATGAGCGGTTGGTTATTTGGTAAGGTTAGAAACTTGCGTCAACCATGGCATGCATTACTCGTATAATTAATAGTTCTGTGCTATTTACTTTACTGGTGATCGGTAACTGGGAACGTAAAATTCCCAAAACAGTTTTGTAGTGTTTAACGTTAACAAGTAACGAGGAGTCCTATACAAAACCAAAGGTATATTTCTGGAAGTTTTCACATTCTACCAATTTTGTGGTTGCCATTGTGATGTGACCTAACAGAATAAGTCATTATATTGCAAATGCAGCATAGATATGGGATCTGTCTCCAAAAAGCCAGCAGTAAAGTACGTTTCAACAACCTTGCCAACTAAAAAATCACTTTGCACATTTGTCGATAAGTTTTTCTTGCCATTATAACTGAACATTGTCTACTTAATCAAATTGCTTTTATCCAGTAGTGTTTCGTAAGTCCTATCCATTTTATTGTTTAAATAGTAAAAAGAGGGTCCGATTGCGCCCATCTTTCACAGAAAGATGTGACATCATCCCACCTCTGCCAAATTTTTAATCTTAGTGATGGATCGCTTTGTCAAACTTTTTTAAACTTATAAGGCATGTCCTCTACTTTAATTTACAGAATATTCATTTTTGGCTGGCACTTCATATGTATTAGTTTGGGTTTCACATCGAATTCGTGATACAATGGACTCGTTTTTATGTCATGCAGCTGAAGCCCTTGTGAGTTTTTGCGTGTATTCTTAAGCACGATAATTACTATGTTGTTGCGTTGTGCACATTGATAATAAGTGTAAGCTAATCAATGACATGGATATATGTAGATGATCGGGTGTTACATCGACCTTTAGTAATTACGAGGTACATTCGGTGCCTCCTAGTGGCCGGATTTATCTATTCCTATATATATATATATATATATATATATATATATATATATATATATATATATATATATATATATATATATATATATGCATTCTCAGATCACGCTACAACATAATTGGAGAAATAGCTTCAATACGAAACAAAGTATTGTTGATACAAAGCCAGGGTAATCGGTGTACAAATAATTGGTCCTAGTTCGTGGGTCGTAAGTTGTACAGTGGCACTTAATGATTTAATTAAACCTTGGAACGAATGGAATGTGAAGCCAATTTAAATAAAACATGAAGCAAGCATTCAGTCAAAATGCTTATATTTATTTTCCGAAAATAGTTCTGAAAAGTTTTACTCTTTGATTTAATCATCCTCTGTAGCAGTAGTCACATTTATTTGAAAAATAATTAATATTGTTTAATATTTCTAGCGTTCGAGTCATAAAAGTAAATGGATTCTTGTGATAGGAAATGAAGCATGTGATCTAGATAGTACAGCATGCGCACTTGCATATGGATTTTACAAAAAGATAGTAAGTACGATTGTTTACTGCTTTCTTATGTAGATTTGTGTAGAAACTTGAGAATGAGTTCATTGTTATTCCTATATGTAATATCAATAGAGAAGATATGGTTTTGCGTACTGAAGTTACCTTCTGGCTTACTCAATGTGGCCTACAATGGGAACAGTTAATTTATCTGGATGATATGTTTGATGAGAGTCGTTCAAAAGTAAATGAAAATGAATTATTTTTAATTCTGGTTGATCATCACTTACCAACGGAAAAGTTTAATAAATGGCCATTGATCGAAATAATCGATCATCATCAACTAGTAAACAGTGAAGTCATCAAAAATTGTCCTTTTAAACAAATTAGTTTTGTCGGATCTTGTTCCAGTTTGATTACATTTGAAATTCTAAAAAACGTGGATAGCAATAATTTGCCGGTTAACGTGTGGAAGTTGCTTTATGGTACTTTAAAAAATTACTGTGTCTAATAGCTTTTTGTAGGCGCAATCCTGATCGACACAATCGGTCTTTCTAG
Organism: Schistosoma mekongi; assembly: GCA_034768735.1. NCBI lineage: Eukaryota > Metazoa > Platyhelminthes > Trematoda > Strigeidida > Schistosomatidae > Schistosoma > Schistosoma mekongi. The sequence continues at coordinate 36,056,824 of CM068306.1, forward strand.
TGCTGGTCAAATCGCGGGGCGATTAACAGAGCTAGATTTCCGCATGGCAAATCGTATCGAAGATATTATTTACAATGAAACTCCAACTGCAGTCATTTCAAGGAATTCATTGTTTTCTAAATTGGAAACAGCAAAATTTAATACTGAAGGTAATACTGTAGTGCCAAATACAGAATTTAAATTATTCAATATGAATTGCACACAAAATAGTTTCATTGATCTTACAATTAACTAAATGGATTGCTCTACTTTTAGTAGTTAAATAAACATCTTGGTGAACAAAAACAGCCTGTCAAAGGGTTGGAAAGAGCAGCTACACTTGTTAATTGTCGGAAGCTCTTTCAACTCGTCCGAGCCACAGAAAGCAATAAATCTAGTGTCAGTGAAACAATCTATGAAACTGATAGCACGCCAATCATTAACGTCCAAGATAGTCTTAGACAATGGTTTGAGTTTTTCATGAGTTAGTCCAGCTGTTCTGTTGCTCCAACAACTTTGACTAGATTGTCTTACCCTCCGTAACCAGTGACTACTAGCGAAAAGAAAGTCCACAAGAGATTCCAACTTCTGAATCTAAACACCAGGCCCAGATGACCTGCTTCCAGCCCTTTTTAAAGACGGTGGCGAACTCCTGGTGAGCGGACTGACAAGATTGCTTGCTAAGGTTTGGGGAACAGTGTTCGATCATCTTAAAATGAAGCAATCATCGTCCCCATTTTTAAAAAGGGCTCACGTAACCAATGTAACAACTATCGGGGAATAAGTCTACTCTCAATAGCTTCCCAATTATTAGCTTCCGTCATACTTCGTAGATTGTCCAGAACGCGTGAAAGGCTGATTTGCGAGTCCCAGGCTGGTCAAGTTCAGGATGTATTGATTACATTTTCACCCTCCGCCAAATGTTGGAATACCGTCACAAGTATTGCAAGTCAACAATCGTTGTGTTTCTCGACACCAGGGCTGCCTTTGATTTGTTGGGCAGAACTCTACTCTGAAATTGTCTGTCGGAGAAGGATATGCCTTAGAAGTTTATTATTATGTTAAAGACTCTGTTCACGAACAACTCAGGCAGCGTGAGGGTATACAACCATCTTTCTCTATTGTTTCAATATAACAGTGGGGTTAGACAAGGTTTCCCAATTTCACTTTTCTTCTTCAACTTTGTCATCGATTACATTCTGGAAAGAGCTTAAAGGGAAGTGCGTGCTGGTGGTGTAGGGTTGTCACCTGGAGAAAAACCTTTTAACCTTGAGTATGAGGGTGATATTGTCTTACTATGAGAAAACACACGGGCTATCTAATTCGCACTTAATCAGTTGGCAATTAGTTACTGTAAGTATTGCATGCGTTTTGCACCTCCTTAGTGTAAAGTACTTCTCTATGACTGGTAGGAGTTTGTACCTGCTCTCACTCCTTGGTGAGCTGCTAGTAGTGGGAAAGTTTGTGTATTTGGATAGTTGTTAGTTTTGTTAGTGGCGTGTCAGATTAGACCAATCTACGCATAATAAAAGCCAGATGGACTTGTGCCAAGCTGGTCCATTTTTTGAGCTATCGTGATGTGGGTGAGGTTTGCAGCACTTTGGTGACAGTGGTTCTGCTCTATGCTTGTGAAACCTGGTCTTTCTGAGCTGAGGATGTTCAGTACCTCTCTGTGTTCGATGTCTGACACTGCTCATATCCGGTGGGAACATCGTCTTGGTAATGCTGAGGTTCGGCATCGTATTTTCTTGCGCACTAATGAGAATTCTGTTGGTATCATCACCTTGAAACACTGGCTTCAGTGGCTTGGTCACGATTTATGAATTTTGTTCTAGAGGTTTCCATATCGTGCATTATTTGCAGACACTGAGATTGATTGGAAAAATGCGGAGAGGTGACCAGTTTATGAAACTGCATCGCGGAATGAAAGAAAGCTGTATAGGACTGACATCTTTCGGTCCATCCCGCCTTCCTGGTCGGGGTCATATAGATGGTACATATCGGATATGGCACGAAATAGAAGCCAGTGGCGACCTCGTTGCAGTTTCTCATTACGATCTAGATAAGTGTGATGGCTTGTCTAAATAAAAATAAAATCTTTTTGTTTGTGTTCCTACCCGAAATGTATTTCTTGCCTCGTAGTTCTCTTGCCACCTTGCTAAATTTTACATTTTCCCCTTGTTTACCCTTTTTCTCTATTTCCACGTTGTTACTTTTGCACTTGTTTGGCACATATATTCTTGGTACTGTTTTGTACAAAATTTTGTGTTTGGATAATAATAATAATGATAATGCTCACTGTATAGGTTTACCTAATTTAGTAGGTCGATTCGCATATTGAGCGTCCGATCTTTAGCAACTAGGCTGCAGATCAGAGTCCCAATCCACCTACTTTGGTTTGCGTAACCAAATAGTATTACTAGCCCTCACATCAAGTGTAGATCAGAGCCAAGTATTCAAATCTGTGCTTGGCAAATCGGTTGCTTCATATGCTATATAGTTCCTGATATTAAGAGCTTAACGCCCAAGCGTAATATATTCCAGCCGGCTCAGTAGTCTAACGGTTACGTGTTTACTACCAAGCCTGACAGTCCTGGATTTGACTCCCTGGTGAATCGTGGATGCGCTCTTCTGAAGAGCCTTACACTGGGGCGAAACAGCTATCTAATGCTTTCTGGTTTTTAGTAGTTGTCTTACTCATCGATTCTTGACATCAAATTAAAAATCCAACAATCTCCACGACACCTAATTACACCTAAAATACTTTCATTAGAGTTCAGTTTGTCAAATGTTACTTGTAAAGTGACCTTTTACAAATGTTAGGTTCAAAGAGGAGTAGAGAGATGCTAGAGGTTAATGGAACTTAGTTTTTCAAAATGACGGTAATGGGTTAGCATTTTAGTGCTCATACGAAGCATTTCTTTCATTTTTGGGATCAGTTGACTCATATTAATAATTATTATTTTGTTCATTTATGTTTGGGACCGTATGAAATCCTTACCACAATACAAAATATTGCATATATATATATATATATAGAGAGAGAGAGAGTATTAGGGGGTCTTAGTATCCTCATATGTGCACAACTCCTAATGTGCTTACTCTGTGTTATTATGAAGGATAGGGCTAATAAAGGTTTCAAGTAAAGCAGATGACTTGTAAGCGGTGAGATAGCACTGAACAATTGCTTGTGATATCTTAATGGTTTTTCTTTAACGTATTGTAAAGTCAGAAAGTGCGCCACTATTAGTCTGCTGTGTTGGGTGGTACCCAAAACACTGTTTATATCAATAGCTTAACCGACATAATTTATTTCATTTTGCGAAATATGCTAAGACCACAAGAAAAATTAAAATCAAGACGTTCGTTTTCTAAGAAAATTATAGGTACTAAGAGTCACGCGATTCTATCATGGTCTCCATTTTGATTCCATGCCTTAAACTAAAGATAGTTATTTTAACTTGTGAAAGATGGAGTATGAATCATAATTTAACACCCGCTTGTTCACTTTAAAATAGTCTGAACATGCAAAAGCTGATGTACATATAGTGGGAAATAAAATCTTCAATAAAATTATATTTTAAAATGAAGCATTCATCTATTAAATAGGCAAAAAATTGATTACATATGTTTGGTGAATATTGGAAACTTTATGAATAACCTCAGGTAATAAAGTTCAAATTAATGTTAAATGAATTTACAAAAGTATCAAAATTTCGGCCTCTTCCTTATACTTATATCAATGTTAGCTACGGAAATTTTGATTATATTTTGTTTTATTCATAAACATTTTTGTATAGGACTATCTACCTGGGATTTATTACGTCGTGATGTGAAAACTGTTTCTAGTTCAAATAAAGATGGACTTCAGATTGTATGTTCTACTGTTTCTGGACTAGATTTTACCGTAAGCTTTTATCTATGGCTTTATTAATCCAAGATAGCGATTTTCCATTTGAGTTTTTTTATGGATTTACATTTAAAACTGTTACTGAAATAATTTTTTACATTTTGATGATTGGCAGCATTAGTAGAAGTTACTTCAATAAAATAAAATAATAATAGTAACAAGGAGTGTGAACATATAGAATATGATTCAGGAAACGTAGAAAGAAAGTTATGGAATTATTTAAAGCTCATAGTTTAAGGGAGGACAATGAGTGAATACATCTGCGCCATTGTGACTGATTATGGGCCATGTCACTCAGTGTTTCTAGCCACTGGTTACGGTATTAGCGAGGACCCCATCCAGGTAGACTGTAGCTACCGACACGACTCAAACTAGCAGTCAGTGACTTCATGGACTGATGCCATGTTTTCGTCTGGCCGCCTCTAACTCTCTTCCATCCAGCTCCTACATCAGCCGACATCGTGCGTCGAGGCAGACGGTGGTTGGGCATACGCAACATATGTCCCAACCACCTCAGTCGATGAGGATTTACAACCTTATCGACTGATTTACCACATTTGCCTAACACTCGTTATTACTTACTCGGTAATCCCAGCTAACGAGAGCGATGTTTCGAAGACAACTATAGTCAAAAACCAATAACCTTCGAGTGTCGTCTATCCTTAATGGCCACGTCTCACACCCACACACTAAGACAAAGCGAACCGTTGCACAGTACACTCTTCCCTTCATTGAAGGACAAATATCTCGTCCGCGTCAAAGGTGACGTAAGTCGGCAAAAGCCAAACGAGATCCTTGAATTCGTACTGAGATTTCGTCAGAGACTAACCCATTAGGGCTAATCAGACTTCCAAGATAAGTGGAGTAGTTGGCATGCTCTACTGCCTCACTCCCTATATTTAGTTCAGGTGTTGACGAAGACCAGTCCTGGAGTATTAGTTTGCATTTAGAGGGGGAGAAACGCATTCCGAACATGCTTGCATCCGAGCTTATTGCTGTTAAGAGATTCTGCATCGTATCAGCGTCTTCGCTAAACAGGACTATATCGTCAGCATATTCTAAGTCAATAAGTGAATTTCCTGGTAGGGGATCAATTCCTGAAAAGTCAGACGATGAAGGTGTAATTTCTAACAGTATATCAACTATGAAATTAAATAAAAATGGGGAAAGTGGGCAGCCTTGACGGACACCACTTGATGTTACGAGTTCAGATGACAGTTCGCCATATTCTCTGACACGATTAATAGTGTTTGAGTAATGAGACTTAACGAGATTCATGTACTTTTGGGGTACGCCTTTCAATGAAAGACACTGCCATAGAACTTCACGGTCTACAGAGTCAAATGCCGCTTCGAATAGAGGAAAATCACCATTGTCGGCCGCCGAAAAGTATGTCTGTGTTCTAAGATCTGACGAATGGTGAATATCTGGTCTATACAATCGCAACCAGGTCTGAAACCAGTCTAATTTTCTCGTATTTGTAGATCACTAGTTGCAGTTAAACGCCTGATAATTATATAACCTAGTATTTTGGACACTACATTAGTCAAACTAATTCCTCTATGGTTATCGCAGGACGATTTTGACCCTTTCTTATATACTGGGACGATAAACGATCGACACCAGTCAGACGGAATTATGTCAAGTTCCCAAACTTAAGTCAAAATATCAGTCAGTCTGGTTGTCAATGTGGGACCACCATCCTTAAAGACCTCTGGGGATAATCCGCCTGGACCCGTTGCTTTGCCTCGCCTTAGATTGGCTATAGCTTTTTCGACTTCGGCAAGAGTCGGGGGACCTAAGTCGACTTTCCATTCTGGCTGTTTCGAAATAGTGGGAAGTTTTAGAGTAGCTGAAGGCCAACTGAACTGTTCCTTGAAGTGTTCAGCCCATCGTTCTAAACGTCTAGACTGAGAGCTAATAAGCGTTCCATCTTTTTCGGAGATCGTCTCACTAACGCTGAACCCCGGTTTCGTTTATTAACTTGAAAAGTTGTCTAGTGTTACCTAACGCTGCCTTTTCCATTTCCTTTGCTTTCGTTACCCACCACTACTCACGGTCGTTTCGCAGACTTTTCGTCAGTTTATACCTGGTTACTTTTCGCTGCTCATCATGTTCGAAGACTAAAGGTAGCAACCTAAGATCTGAGGGCGAAGTCGTACTGTTGACTGAAGCGGGGTGTGACGGCAGTAAGGTGTTTCCCTCGGATATCCAGCATCTGCAGCGATGCTGCCTTCTCACAAAGGAAGGAAGGGGTTAGAAAAGATCGATCCTAAAAATGTCACACCTCATCTTACTCCACGGATTTCCGTCTCTGGCAGTCAGGCCTTCTAAAAAATGCAGGTAGCACTTCAAAAACTTCCCATAGCAAGACCGTGTGTGATCGGCCTCAAGCAGTTGCCTCTTGGGCTCTGCGTCCGCTCTCCCAGGTCACTATGACGAATACTAATCCAGTTTCATTTTCAGGTACCTCAAGAAGTAATATCTTTCCATGGTGTGGGCAGCCAGGAAGTGACAACCGTCCTCATGCCTCTAACAGCACACGAGATCACCATGTTCGAGGTCAAATCCCACCATCAACTCTTAATAACTCTCTTATCCTCACGACTAACCGATCTAGCCTAACTTTATCACCTTACGCCTTTAATGCTAATGGTTTGAGTTTACGAAACGTTATTCCTGGTTTCTTGAAACCTTGCACTGAACTATATATTGGAGCTTTTAATGTTGGAACTTTGTGTCAAATAGGACAACAAACCTCCTTAGCTATGACCCTAGATTCTTGCTCCATCGATGTATGCTGCGTCTCTATAACACCGTTGCCTCTGTTATCTCTGCATACGCTCCCACTGATTGCAGCTCAGATGAAGTAAAAGATGAGTTTTACAGGAAGCTTTCCGACCTCCTTCAAAAAGCTAAGCGCACTGATGTAATGATAGTGACTGGTGATTTTAATGCCCAAGTAGGTAGATTAGGCGAAACCGAAAGGAACATTGGTGGATTTTATGTTGTCATGGCTCAACAAACAGATAATGGCGACCATCTGTTACAACCATATTCAGATTACTGTCTATTTCTCGTAAGCACCAACTTTAAACATAAGGAAAGACATCAGTTGACATGACAACCCCCTCAAATAGACCACATTGTTATCAGCCACCGTTGGAGAGGTTCGATAAAAGACTGCCGCTCATTTTGGAATTTGATACGACAGTCTAATCTTTATCTGCTGATTTGGGTATGGCAACTTGAACTGATGTACACATGTACCAAGTTTTACGTTGTAACTGACTGACTGACTAATTGGTTCAGTGTATGATATCAGTCCTATATCTGGAATTAAAATTGTGAGAATTCCGTAGATTTAATGCAGTGCATTTAATAATTGTTGATAGCTGTTGGTAAACGACAAGGACTACTTGCAATTTACCAAGTCTTCATAGTTTAGTCAATACTTAAATGCAGTTTTTTCTATTATCAAGGTATGATATCACTAACAACAAAATTAATAAGCATGGGAATTTTTAAACAATACAAAATATTTGCATGATAATTATGGATTAGTGGAGTGATAGGCTATCAATAAAAACACTAGAAGAAACTTGAAGATAAAGCATATTTACATAGATTTAGGATCTTATAAACAAGAGCAGTGTCTTGATATCTAATGCATTTGGCTTTTCATCCCTGAACTTATCGTTTGAGTTCTTCTCTACGTACCTCATTTTGGACTGATAACAGTTACATTGAGTTTCAGGATACTATTTCGTGGATACTCTGTAATAAACTTATTCTATTAGTAAAATTTTCTTTATCACTAACCATAAAACTTATTAATCAAATTCACATTTGTAAATCAACGTTCTTTGTGTTACTCTCTTTTACTAGATATTAATTAATTCACCTGATTTTATTGAGTCAGCCAATCAGCTTTGTGCTAAATATAATGCAAACTTACTCATCTGTTTTACTGTTGGTTATCCGTTGTCGGAAAGTTCGTCAGTACCTTCATCTGAGTTGACAACTTTTCGGAGAAGGGCTTTAATTTTGTATAATGTCAGTACTCCTGTTGTGGTTTACAATAATGTAAGTATTTCTGTTTAGTATTTTCGCAATGATTTCGTCTGTGTCGATTCATGGAAGTATGTATACAGAGTAGTATAGAGCTGTCCGTTAAGAATGTTGACCTCTTCGGGGCAGTCACACAGTGCGCACAGAAAATCGTCAAATGACAATCGAAATAAGGCTGATCAGTATACAGGATCTCCTTAGGGGTAGTTGATGTCAATCCTGATAGAGGTAAAGCCAAAGTTACTGACTCTACTGTTGAAGCCAACATTCTTAAAACTACAGTTTAAAAAGGATGCCACTAGTACGATACTAACTTAAAGGTTATGATTGGCATTCCGAAGAACGTTCACAGCAGCTAAACTCAATGTAATATTTTACAGTCTACCAATAATTTCTGCCTCAACCAGAAACAGGCTACTTGAATTTGCCACATCCGTGTTCTTATCAATTCATGTGTTCATTTAGTGCACACAGGTCTGTCGTCGTATCACCAAGCACATTCCTATTTGGTTCAGTAAAGAGCAATTTAGACTGAGTAGAAGTTTCATTGTAACTCACTTAGCTGACATAACGCTAACTTGAATAAAGCTCTTCTAGTTACGTATCGTGTATACTACTCACTTTTTTTCCTGTTTCATAGCTGATTAAATTTCTTTCGGATCCAAAACGTAATCTGGATTTAGTTTCCCAAACTATCCCTAATTTCGACTATTTCACAGCAATTGTGAATAATGTTAAAATGACACGTAAATTGTTCATACCTTTATTGGTACAGTTTCTTCAGCAATCAGGATCTCCAGGTGGTACTAGTATTGCAGATAATAATTCCAGGAATGATAATGATGATGGTAATAATAGTAGCAATATTATTGACGAACCACAGCCAGATACTAATATCTCCCAATCGAATACTGGGAATCCACAGTCAACGGATCCAAATCTCAAGGTGGGTCTACTTTTGAGGTAACCGAATAAACAATTGTTGCTTAGCCGTTTTTTCCGAAGAATACACTAAAAAAAAGTCTTTTTCTTTCGTATTTTAATTGACAGAATTAATCTCTTTATCTCCCTGATATAATGTACAGCTACTCGATGGTTTGATAAAATGTATTATTTTTGGATAAGCCTCTTTGTTCTGTCAATTCACTAAAGGATATTTATTGCTAAATTTATTAAACCATATAGTCATATTCATTGATTAATGTTAATGCTCACTATATAAAATGATTTACTTTGATGAGCCTATAAAATAGTAAAGAGAAGGTTTTGGTTATGCGTCACTCAGAATTCCTAGATGATGGTTTGAAAATGTGAAACTTATCCACTATATACTAAATAATTAATCGAGCTTTTAATCACACATACTGACTTGTAGATTGATTGTACTGTCTGATCATGTAAAAACTAGTCTTTTAGGTAGTTGGTTAATGTCTGGTGTGTGAAATATTAAGCTTTAATTAAGTATACTGCGGAGTTTTCTAATTTTTAAATATACATTTAACGGCTAAAGTTATCTGCGAAATTTTCAGTGCTCACTAAGTGTGTCTGGGAATTACGATAATTGGGTGAGTGTCATATATTGATGTGGTTTTCACCGTAGATTTCATTTCAGGCTTCTAAAGCTTTTCTCAGTTATCTACTGTGAAAGTATCCAAGGTAGTGCAGTCAAACACCATATGGAAAGCACCTCCTAGTGATCAGTGTAATATCTACCTAATCGTTTTAGTGCTAATCGGGCCATATAGATCAAGTTGCGTTGTGGCCACTAGTCCGAATGACTCATCATCGCGTTAGCTGTGTTTTGACTTAAGCTGGTTTGTAGGTGGTTATCGCATAGACCTCCCCGACCTACTTTTCGTGCTAGTTGGCATTCATCAGCAATCTCAAAAGAACCGGTGCTATATAGTAAATTTAGACTCGGGTCAAATAGATTTATGAGTGCTAACTAGCAGGAACGTATGCCAAATATAGATTCCTGCTAACTTTCTTCAAACTGCATTACATATATCGTATAGGTTACGGCATAAGATTAAATCCTTAATGAATAGTACATTTTAATATGTAACATACCCACTAATTGAGCGGAAAAGTGACTGAATCTGCTGTAAACAACACACTTGGTGAACAATGAAGACATCGTGAATAACCTCAACCCTTTTAACAGACCTTGGTATTTGAATCTGATATCACGAATTAACTATCATTGAAAACCAGGAAGTCACGGACGGGCGTTTCGTCCTCATATGGGATTCCTCATCAGCACTTACCCATGTCCCCACTGTTGGTCGAACCGAGAACCTTCAAACGTCGCCGTTATAGCTTTATTTTTAATTTATTGAGGCAGAATCTAATGGTTGGCTTTGCTAACTTCAGCCATTTTGCGATATATTGCGTGACCTTATCGATTGCCCTTGTAATTTACACCAGTAATCATATGGGTAAATCCTAAACAATCAGTTCGTATTTTAATGCTGTAATGCCATTTCCGTCTTGATTTTGCTGTGGAAAGTACTAAACATTCACCAAAAAATTAGAATTTCATTGAGTTTCGTTATTGGTATCAGTAACTGTAAACAATCGGACGTAATGAAAATTTAATTTAATGGAATTCATCATAGCTTGTTCATGATCATTCTTAGCTAATGGTAAATTTTCAGCCTTATAAAATTTAAAAAACACATGATACATCATCTAGAAAGTAGGAACATCAAAATGATTCTATATTTGTAAAGTCTTTTCAATGAATAGTTAATATTACATAAACATTATGCAACACATTTTCTTATCTGAATATTATTAGTGATCATTAGGTTTACAAAACCCGATAATTTTATAGAAAGGTACGGTTTGTTTACATTATTATATTGTCTATAGAGAATAATTCCATATTTGGAACCAAAGGACTCCTTGTGAGTCGTTTTGCTCGATTCCGATAATTGCCTTCAGCTATCCAGGAAACTCTACTGGTTAAAATTTATTTATTCTCCACATGTTTTCATGAAGTTTTAAAATATGTGGTTGTCGTGCTTACTTAATCAGTACCACAATCACTTCACGTTATGTCTCTCTTTTTGTCGGTCGTTTTATTCATCTCTGCCGGTAATAACTTTCCATTTCCAATCACTTAATAATAGGAGAAATTTGTAGCTCAAGTGGATGATTTTAGTTATGTTAGGTCCTCTGATAATTTATACCTTAAGTAATCACTGAGGGTGTTGTCCAGTCAGTCATGTATAACGCAGAATTTGGCGTATATATACATCAGTGCAAGTAAACATACCACAACAAGTTGAATACCAATATTGTACAAGTAGTAATTACATCAGTAGTAATAAAAAAGGAATGAATATAGAGTATGGTTACAGAAGGAAGAATTAATTCGTAGGAAGCAAGTTATGTATAAATATCGATGCTGAGGATTTAAGAGAATAATGTATGTATACACCTGCGCGATTGTTACTGAATCTGAGCCATGTCACCTTCAGTATCTAACTATTGGTTACAACAGTCACGTGGACCTCAATCGAGTATTCTGCACTTACTAACACACCTCAGACGGACAGTCAACGACTTCATGAACTGATACTATGTTTATGTTTGTCCGTCCTTCATTTAGCTGTTTTACATCTTATTCCTGTCCCTGTTATCTTATAGAGGGGTAAGCAGTGGTTGGGCATAAATAATACCTATACAAACCACCTTGGTTGATGACGATAGACAACCTTACCAAATGATTTGTTATATTTCCGTAATACTTTGCTTCAAACCTTGGCATTGCCTATTCGATGATTACAACAGAAGCGAACAGTGTTCCGAAGGCTTCTGTTATCAAATGTTAGTAGCCCATGGTTGTCATATTCCACTAACGGTCTCATTTCTCATCCATTCATTAAGGTAGAGCCGATTTCTGCGTAGTATACTCGCCCTTTGATTGGGGATAGACATCCCACCTATTTCCTATATGCCATATGTTGGAAAAGCCAAATGGGCTATCCAAATCTGCACTCATATTTCATCGGACACGAACCCATCAGGGCTGATTAGCCTTTCAAGTTAAGTGAATTGGTCTTTTCGCTCCTGAGCAATAGTAAATGCTTCTCAATTAAGTTAGCCAATTAAGAGGATCAAACATTACGAAAGCTTTCAATTTTGTCAAGATATTCAACCTCTCCTTTTTAGTTACTGGTAATATTGTCATGTGTTCTAAACCACTATCTTATTTATATTTCACTTCTAAGCTATACATTATTTATTGAGGGTGTGTGTAGCTATCGGTACATCAAGTTAAGTACAGTCGTTCAGATAGATAAAATAACTAACAATACAACAAATATGAAAAATCATACGTTGTTAAATGTTGCAAAGGATATCTTGTAATTATCATAAATAATAGATATCTTCCTAGTAAGTTTTATTGCACTAATTTGTAGGACTATGAAGAATGGGTAAAATATGAAGCTGTATGTTTTTGAAACACATACAAACTTAGTAGTGAAGCATTTTACTAATTAGTATCAATTTATTTAATAAATTGAATAAAATAGGATAAATTAGACATGAGTGTATTATTTTTGATAGCAAACAGTTGGGATTATCTAGTTACCACTTTCATGGTTATTCATTCGAATCACTTTATAGTTAAGTTAGTTGTAGCTTCATATTGTCTGATATATGATGTGGGATTTGACACGATATTTTTTAGCGTAAATTGTCACATTTGTAGTGTATCACTGGTATATACTCTCAAATATTCCACAACTTAATATCGTGCGTTGCTCGATTATACCTAAACTACTTTTCTTTTCATTAAAATAAATAATGTTTAGTTTTTTTACATGGAAGAAGTTGATACACTGAAACTTAGTTTTGAGTAATGCGATTTCTTACTAAACAGAACAGTTGATTCCAAAGTTTCATCTATAAACATGGAAGTTGGTGTAATTTTGCTCTTCAATCTTTACAAGGTTTTTGCTGGTTCATTTATACAGGTGAAAGTTGTAGTGTGAGTTCTCCAAGTAAACGACTTTAGCTCTTTTGCTAACAACGTAATCTATCTTCTCGCTATATTTCTTCCTTTTACTGTACAGTCTTTAGACTACTATCAAGGAATTGGTGATTAAAGCACCATAAAATAATTGATCCTAATGACCATTGGCCTACTGTTATAAGGAATTCGGTTCTAATCAATAAGCACAAGATCGAACTCTATTTTGTAGAATTTGCTGTGCTCAGCAGGGTGGTATCAGTGACCTCCACTTAAGTGTAATCTCAAAACTTAAGCCCATGTATGGTAAATGATAATTAAAATACTGCCTTTCTAATGTATGGTGAAATAGTGGTTCACTATTCATCATCACACAGCATATTTAATATGAATTTTCATAAATACTATAAATATGCGACAGCTATCCAGATTAGTCGTAATCATATATGGATAGTAGCCTTGAGAAGAAACATGACACTATTTCAGCATCGATTTATCAGACTAACTTTCACTATCTTAGATATTTCATTAACAGTCATATACAGTGTAAAAATTTTCATTAAGGTCAAGATAAATCGAATTACATGGAACAGGAATTATTGTATACTTTTTCACCGTTTCCTTCATCAATCTCATTTCATACGTATTTAAGACGAATAACATTCTAACCTCTATATATTTTAAGATTATCATCAAGCCTACGTAATAAGCAAACTAAACTTCTTCGTTTAATGGGAAATTAGTACTTGTTGATTGATTTACAATTAACACAGTTAACTATCAGATACCTCTGAACTACGGACAATTAGAAATAGCTTCTAACAAATGACCTCATCACAATATTTAAAATCAATAACATATACTCCGTAAGTTTCATTTACCTAACGATCTCAGCACTATAGGTATAAGGTATTTATTTTGCCCTTAATTAACACAGATTTTCTCTTAGAGTACATTGGTGAAAATGTCATACTCAGTTATTACAAATACGTTGCAAAATCTACCAAGTAATTTGTTTCGAGTTTCAATCTTGTAATTTGTGATTAGGCGTTCAATAGTCAGCTTCCCCAATACTGATTTCAATTACATGTAAAGCTTCCTAACATTATTCAAATATATCGCCTTTCTGGTGTTAAGTAGCAAGCGGACATCGTTCAAAGATTATTTCTCACTGTGAAGACAAACTTTAGAATTCGACCATACCTTGGTGATGGCTCACACTAAATCTGCATATAACTGTAAATTCCAGAAGGAATTGGATAACTTCCTGGTTACTATAATGCACAATTTGTTATTGATATTGACTGTTCACGGAATAGCTAGTTGTGGGCTTAAGCGTATTTATTTGAAACTGATGTCTCGGCGCAAATGATTGGTTGAATTCTCCCTACCTCGGGTAATCCAGTTCTCGTCAAAGTATGCTTTCCGTTAGAAAGTGAGTACACTGTAAGGTATAATCTGTTAAAATAATTATATATGTTCATTATTTCTTAATATAGTCAAGCCTGGTAGATTAACTATTGCAATAATAGAACACTTTGAAAAATTATTTACACAATCTGTAGTATGCGAAAATATTTGTGAACTTTCTTTGGTAAACGCATTTTTATGTGTTATAGCACACTTCGAAACCGCTGTAGTAGCTAAAAGCCTAATGTCTCATAAATTGAATTATCACCTTTTTTTGAGTTCTAAACATACTTTTGGATTATTCATTTAACAGCCACCAGCATATACATCTATACCTTGTCAATATGCATTTGGTTATGAGTGGATGATTGTAAAATAGAGCAGTTGACGATATTCAGACTCTTAATAATATATTTTATGAAGAGGTTCACTAAACAAACTGTCTTCTTAATTTCTCTTATATTTATAAAATCCCCAACTTTTCTTTGTTAACGTTCACACTTTCGTATAAAAAACCAGGAATGGAAGATATATCCGAAACCTGTTTAGTACTAATGCCTTGGTTATTTGTGTTATACGTTCACATCTCATTCCCAGTAGCTACTATTTATACATTGTCAAGGTAAATTTTCAGACTGGTTTGCTTAGGTTATGTCTAATATAATTCATTTTCAAGACATCTATTCTAGATAAGTTTAATAAATGCTATACTAAGCCGTAATTTAATTAATTACGGGTTGGCGTGGATTAGTACTATGGAGGCTCGAAATCATCATCATCATCAGCAACGTAGAACCGGGCACAAACGCCGTAGGTTCAAGTTGCCATACCACACTAGCACTACGAGATTATTGTGACAGATTCTGAGCCATATCGCCTAGTGTCTCCAGCCATTTATTGCGATCATCACGCGGACCCCGACCAGGTAATCTACATCTGCCTACATGGCTTAGACCAGTAGTCAACGACTTCATGGACTGATGCCATGTTTTAGTTTGGCCGCCCCTTACCTTCTTCCATCCCACTTCAGCCCTAGCCAACATCGCGTGACGGGGTAGACAGTAGTCGGGCATGCTCAACACATATCCCAGCCATCTCAGTCGATGAAGGTTAATAACCTCTTCGACTGATTCACCGTGTTTCCCAAGAACCTTTCGTCTAACCTCCATATTACTTATTCGGCTATTCCATGGTATACGAGCGATGTTACGAAGATTCCTATGGTCAAATATCTGGAGTCGACGCATATCTTGAGTTTTCATGGCCCACGTTTCGCAGCCATATGTTAAAAGAGGCTCGAAATATTTATTATCTCATTTGAATGGAATATTTATGAAATGATACGTTCAATAATACCTCTCATATATTACCAGGAGGGGCTAACAAGAAAACTTGTATCATCTAACAGTCTGTTGTGTTTAGTGGCTTTGTTCTTTAGATTATTCGTCAGACTATTAAAAGGATATGGATATCCCTTCTGGCTCAATTGTCGGACATCTGAATAATCTCATTTAATATTGTTTTGTCCTGTTATGTTGTTGTTATTAAAGTTGGATCATGACTGACTTTGGAATCCTATTTACGACTTACCAACTAGATGTATTTGCATCCCAATAATGCTTACATTAAGACTCGAGTCTAGTACCTCTCTCTTCAAGCATCAACTGAGCTATTGCCTCCAGACATTCATTCTTTAATACAATGCGTATAAATTTACTTGTGACATGTAAATACATCCAAAAGTGACGAAACTCCCGTTCTGGATTCTTCTGTTAGCCATAACCTAATCTTACTAAGAACTTGTGGTTATGTGACGATGTCAAGGTAATCCGCTTGGGGTTCTTGTATATGTTAACAGAGACTGATCGATTGTAATCCCTAACACAAACAACGAGAAAGCATACACACTTAGAGATATGTTATATCTATTAAACAAGTCAGCATGTAGTTACTCAAGTCTTCCTTTTTTTTCTATGTCATATTTTTACCATTGCCAAACTAACAACGAATGGTTACTTACACAATAGTATTTTGCTTCTGACAGTGTGAATATATCCTTATTATGTTAAATAAATTTCACGTTTACTACTTTGTTTTCATTCAATTCTCAGTGTTCAGTGGATGCAAAACATAAAGTTAAGGATACTATTGGATTTATTCCAAAAGATGTCGTCCTTTCTCTAAGGAACTGGCTTTTACCTTTACGTCCTCATGAACGATGTGCATTTCTAAGATCTTTTTGTCGAAGCTCTCTGAATACTAGTGATAGTCCATCATTAGATTTATTAACTCATCTGTGGACTAGTCTTTGGTGTGGAACTCGTAACACCTCTAAAACTGTCAAAGCTGCTGTTGGTACACAAACACCTATATCGAAATTAGTATGGTTGAAGTCACGCCATACAAGACGTGTTGGAAGCTTGATTCAGGGTAATAATTCAGCTATAAAAGCAGTAAGTTATTCCATGCAGATTGAATTGACATATCAATGCAATCAAAATGTCGTTGCTTTTTTTGATGAGCTTATTATATATATATATATATATATATATATATATATACTTTCGGAATATATATATATATATATATATATATATATATATATATATTCCGAAAGTAGTTACAGAATACGCGCCTATTTACAAGCGCGTTTAAGTTGTTAAGAGATAGATAAGTGTACACTTTTCGAAAAGGCAAATCCCGTTATTTATTTCAGTTGAACATTAAATTCGTAGTTACTAAAAATCAACGTAATAGTATTAGGAGATTCCATTCATGTTTTATGCATGATCATCTGAAACTAGAGAGAAGAAAACGAAAACAGCGCACAGATCAACAACAAATATATCTTAGAGGTAATGTAGTGAGTAGATTTAGAGCTTACCCATGGATTGTATAAGACGATTCTGTAGACGTCTTAATTTTATGCGATGATTAGATGATATATATTTAAAGCGTTAGACTTTATTATACTTCTTAGTTTCGTAGGTTCAACAGGGTTCAACACACACGAGTTGTTAATTTGATAAAATATGTCTAGTGCGTCTGTGAGACTATTAGACAAACTGTTGCAAACTGAACATCTTAGAAGGGTTTGTAAGAGGTCGCAGTCCACATTTTTGCAAACGCGATGTTGTTTAGTTTTTTGCTTTGCAAGGCGTTTAGGGCAGTTGTAGATAAACAGAAGAGCATATTGAACCACTTTTTAGTCACTGCTTCCGAGCGCCTTAACAGCTTGAACTGATAAGGGAGTAGCATCACAACAAAAACTAAATGGAGGGTGTTATTATATCTCATGGGAGTTCGGACCCACTATATCCAACTGCTCACGCCTAATACTGTGGTGACTTCGCATAGTAATTTATAGCAAAAGTATGTGTATAAGCTGTAATATGAGGATTATCCTCAGTAGTTTACGTGTTCTAGGTTCTATATACACATCCAAAAATCGGTCTATGACTCGGGATGTCAACTGTCATGGAGACCAACTGTAGTACTTTACTGATGATACTGTAACCAATTTACTTGTCTAAAAACAAACACAGATATATCAGACAGCAATTACCACGTTTATACTCTCTAGTATAACAACATTGAATATAGTTTTTAATGTTCAATTCAGAGTTAGTTACTAAAGAATAACACAACGGTTCTTTATCGAGTCTCCATCTAGGATAAAACATCTGTCCTGGTTGTCAGTGTTACTTATGTGAAATCAGTATGCGAATGCAGAGGTTATGAATAAAACCAACTTCCACTAAACCACGATTAATTGGGCTTAAATTCATTTTTGTTATTGCCTTAGCTTTCTAATCATATTGTGTGTTTACATATTGTAGTTCAGTCATAACTGATGATTCCTTGGAAATGATATTTTATTGCTATTTCTAGTCTTACTTTGTGCTCTTCACATTGTAATTTATTTAAGTAATTTATTTGCCAGGGCTTTTACTCTCTGGTTATTTACGTTAAGGACTGCAGTTGAATAATCTCTATTGAGTTTTATGTCTCCTGAGTAGTTTGTCTTGATACTACCATTCGTTTACAAGATTTTTAGTAAATTTAGATTGTGACAAGAACATGGCAAGTACATGTGTTTCGTTTTATTCAAGAGAAATGTTAGCTAAATGCGCTTTCGTCACTGTGTTCATGTTCT
Source organism: Schistosoma mekongi (assembly GCA_034768735.1). Classification (NCBI taxonomy): domain Eukaryota; kingdom Metazoa; phylum Platyhelminthes; class Trematoda; order Strigeidida; family Schistosomatidae; genus Schistosoma; species Schistosoma mekongi. The sequence continues at coordinate 36,075,334 of CM068306.1, forward strand.
CATTGAGACCTGAACCTAACACTTCAGATACTAATGAATCATGCACAGCGCTGTTGAGTTCAGATAACTACCCATTTGTGTAACATGTATGAGCTCATTTGTAAGGATTTGTATCTTCTCTTTGATATTAATCAAATTCACATGACAAGCACTAACTTGGAATTCTCAAAGTCAAATGAAAAGAGGAAGACCAAAGAACACATTGAATCGGGAATTGGAGACAGATGTGAAGAGAACGAAGAGCACATGGGAAGATCTGGAACGGATAGCTCAGGATAGAGTTAGTTGGAGAATGCTGGTCAGCGGCCTATGCTTAACATGGGTTAACAGGGATTGATTAATTGATTTGATATTAATCAATGTCTGTTTCAATAGTGTTTATTTGAAGCGTAAAACGCTTTTCTATAAAAAAAAATGTTAAATAAGTATGAATGGCATATTTTTTCAGTAAACAAATATTCAAATTAATCGAAAGTTAAATGGAAGTATAAAAATTCACTTCTCTATTTATTGCACCGTCATTTCACCGCTTTTAAAAAATTCTTAAATTTTCAACTAACCACCAATTTAAATAATGCAAGAACGACAATATTTACAGAATACTTTAAATTCAGTGTATTTCGTTGCATTCTCATCAGCTATATACATGCTATTGATTTTAGTTAATTCAAATTATTAATACACATATTGATTTTATCAACTGAATTGTTTATCTGATAACATTGATCTATTGCTACCAGGGCAACTGAAGATTAACTACTGATTCCTTTTGAACACAAAGGTCAGGTTTCAATCTCCTAATTGCAATGGCCTCAGTAAATTTTAGTAGAATTGTTTTATGTTGTTTATTGATGATTTTAAAATCATTTGTTGCATCGATCTCATGTCCCGTGTCTACCAAATGACGCATAATTGAACTTCTAAAAATAGTTGCTTCTTTCAAACACAGGTTCTTCGGGATATGTTCAATAAATCGTAAATTAGCCCGTCTTTCTGTTTTTCCAATGTACCTGCTTGTGCAAGTACATGTGAACTGGTAAATAAAATTGGAGGTGACATGAGACGGATATTTATAAACGTTTGTTTGACTTATTAAACACCGTGTTTTGTAGAGCCTCAGCAGTTTGGCAGCAGGGAACGTTTGTTTGATGGTCGTTCTAAGTCTTTGGTTGAATATATACTCTTTTCTTTTCGGGTTTCTCAGCTTCGAATTTTCGGTTACATCTATTACTATACTTCTTAATAAATGTTTCGGGGTACCCATTTTGTTGAAGGCATTCTTTAATGATTGCAATTTCATCGTCAAGTTTATCAACTGTGCACAATCGTTCAGCTCTGTAGTAGAGCGACTTGACTAAACCACGTTTATAGAAGATTGGACAAATCTATGAAAATGGAGGTATTGTCCATTCCATGTATCTTTCCGGAATATAAATCTTTGGCATGTTCCGTCATCTCTTCGTAAAATTCCTAGATCTAGAAACTGGAAGATATTGTTCTTTTCGTACTCCATTGTGTATTTGATGTTGGGATGAGCTTCATTAAAGATTTGAACTAGTTCTTGGAAAAAAACTAAAAAAAGTACTATGTACTCCACTTTAGACTCTCTTTCAGTCAATACTATGCTAGCGTACTGATTTCTCGATGTGTTAAATGGTTATCACTTACAAAAGGTAAATATAATACCTAATGTTTCTGAAGTCGTAGTCTAAATTTTCTGAGCTGTAGCGTTTTGGTGTAAGCACAATTTTCATCTCTTAGTTCTTAGACGAAGACTCTACTGTACTTAAATTTAAACACACTACCACAGCACTTATAATAAGAAATCACCGTGTGTACACTACTTGAGGATTAGTGTTGCGAAAACTGAGTACCAGGTAGATAGTTAATTGCTCACAACTGGTGAACGGTAAACTGTATATCAACACTTTCTAAATAGATGAGAACTTACATTTAAGAGAATACAAATGTCTCATAAACTTAGTGTCTAATAAATACACTTTATAAATAGGAATCTTGCTACAATTATCTTCCAAAGTTTCTCTTTCCTTATATTTCGTGGTTTAGTATGTTTACTTGTGGTTGCTTTATTCCATTAAAACTACAGTTATACAACTTGGTAGAGAAAGTCTTTCTTTTGGATAGTAAAATGATTATTTTTGTACAGAAGATTTCAGAAGTATCGAATTTAAGTAGTGGATTATTCATAATAATAACTTATCTATTTTCAGGTTTCAAGTAAATCGGGAAACTTCAAAACCGCTCGACGCTTTACCTTACCAGATACCACCGATCTTGGATCATATACCGAAAAGGCATCTAAAACTCGAGTTGATCTTCAGCTGCCATATTTTACTCATCGTAGGTCGGAGGAAAATTTATGTGTTTCTGATTCTGAAAATACTAAACCCAGTTGGCTAGAGGTAAAATGCCTTCTGGTTATGATAATATTGAAATTCCTTTCTACAACTTTTCACCTAAAATTTTTAGTGTATTATGTTGAATTCATGACATTGGTTTTATTTATCTAGTTTTGTGTGTTTCAGTCATTTACAACGTAGAACCTGGCACGTATGCACATCGGCTTAAGTTAACACCACCTCCCCTTAGCACAGCAAGGTGAACACTAATTCATTAGAAGTTGTGGCAACATTTGTTGGTAGAAAACAGAAATGGGCATAGAGAGTATGATTCGAGAAGAAAGAATTAATCCGTAGGAAGCAAGTATCGATGCTCAGGATTTAAGAGAATAATGTATGTATGCACCTGCGCGATTGTGACTGAATCTGAGCCATGTCACCTTCAGTATTTAACTATTGGTTACAACAGTCACGTGGACCTCAATCGAGTATTCCGCATTTACTAAGACGTCTCAGACGAAAAGTCAACAACCTCGTAGTTTGATACCGTGTTTTTGAAAGTAGTCAGAAAGTTTTCTATAAAATTCATCCTTTTTTTCATCTGAACTGCTGTCATTAGGAGCGTAGGAATAAAAAGTAACGACGTGTCTCTTTCCTTCTCAGCTCTAACAGTAGCTTTTAGTCAGACAACACATATGGAACTATCAATAGTAGTCCAACCAAGAAGTCCCTTATGTGCTCATAATTCGTACTATGCCTACACCGGAGCAGACGTCATTAAGTTACCAACTGGCCTCCATGCAAATGGAGGGCATATCTTGCCGAAATTCCATTGAGGCTATATGAGGCCAAGTTAATTACCACCCTTGGATCTTGTATGTGTGTTTTGAATAGATCGCATAAGTCGTTGACACGAGATGTTTTGAGCCTTAACTAATGAAGCCGCTGCTTGATTTGGCATAAACTTTATACATTGAAGACTCCAACATGTAGTTTAGAGCGCGGTTTCAGTAGTCCTGGAATTAGATTTCTTGAAGTTGAATTGTTAGGATTGGTAGCGTGTGAGGAAGAAGCTGCAGATAAATGATGTAGGCCGATTGTGAAAATGGAAGAAATATTTGGATGTAAATGAGTTTAATTGTAAACATAACGACCTCAAGTACAGTTAGCGGGATGAGGGCAGCTTTCACTTCCCGGTTTTTACTACTTTTCTCAGTATCTAGAAAGAAGACTAAGTTAAGGGTGGTTTTGGTGACCTGGAAATATGATAGTAGTGTCCAGGAAACAACCTAAATTCGATCATATACGTCCTTTTCCTTAATAGTTTTAGATATTTTAGCTTATGTAATTGTAAAGCCCTTATTGCTGAAAACGGAAATTCGTACGTATTTTCAGAACAGACCTTTCCTAATCCTCTCTTTCTAGTGTCAGAAGTCACGACTTCTGCGATGCTGGTTTTCTGTGGGTAACATTTTATTACTGTCACACTCCTGCACAGTCAGCAATAATACATCTTCCCCATACCTTAGGTTTGCTGTCTTTAGTCTTACCTCCCTGTTGCTGTCCTAAAGGAACAATTATCCCAGCTAATGCAACCTAATTAATTCATGGCGATAATTAAGCCCGACCAGAACGTCAAGGTTGAAGCTACTTCTGTAGTTCGTATGCTTATGTTTTGTCGATTTTTTATAGTTCGAGGTTCCTACGATCATTTTTGATGCGTTTTGGATTGAAGTACAAATTCATATTATTGAAATATCGGTCAGTCAGTTAGTTATAGCCGACGTAAAGCCTCTCATGCGCGAAAATGTAAAACGCCTCACGATTTTAGGTTTCATCCTTCTATATCGCTCCGAATTTAGTATGTGTACAGTTGAAGGAAATGATTTTTGTTAAATTGGCTTCGAACCATATCATAGTTTATGAGCTAGTGACTCTACACGGTTTGCCAACACGTGGTAGGTAAACTGGGGTTGGAATCCACCTCATGGCTAAAATTCCACAAACTTTTATTTCGTGTATAATACGGTGGTTCCAATTTTGGTTAATCTTCCTTAGTAAAGATTGTAGTAGATAATGCTTTCATCGTTAATTTGTACTTGTATTGTTATATTTTACTGGGTTTAGACTGAATACTTAACACGTATTCCTGCCTGGTTACCAGCTAATATTACATCCACTTCTTTGGATTCTGCCGAAGCAGTCAGCTATCGACTTTATCGTCGTCTATCTGGTATGCCTTTATCGAGAAATTATGAAGACGAGATATCTTACGATCATACAGCTTTTGGAAAAGATGGTCTTGATGTTCACATCATACATGATAAAGATGAACATTGTTCGATTGATTATAATATACTAGATGATGAAGAATTAGCTTTACTTAGAACATCATTAACAGAATGCCGACAATTATTTTTAGACAAACAAACATCAACAACTAATCTATCTAGTTGTACAAGTTGGTTTTCTGTTCATCCAGATCGCATTACTGAACGTGGTCTTAAATTTCTGAAATCAGGTTATCATCTTCAGGTTAGTGAGTTGTATTATATTTTAGATTTGTAAATCACAGTATAAAGTAGATTATTACACTAATAATCCGAATATGTTTATTTGTCGTTGATTGTAAATGTTGCTGTTTTATGTGCGAAACATCTGAATACATATAAGTCTCTAATTTTATTCGTAATTTGTTGGTTGTGTGAATTGATGTTTACAAATTGGAAATTAGCATTTTCCATCGTAAACTATTAAATTGTAATTACTTTGATTAGAATATTTTCTTTTATGGTAATTAGTTGTATTGCATTATTTATAATGTTACTTAAATACTTTCTTTAATGAAGCTGTACATCATCGATTAATCTTAGAAATCTTCTGGAAGCAACGGATAGCTGTTCCAACCAGGTATGTATGAGGTTTCTTAGCACTTGGGATCCATTATTCTCACCAGGGATGAAATCTACGGCTTTCAAATTGAGTAACTTGCACTTAACCCTTAGACTATTGAATTAACTTTCATTAGTTTACATTTTATCTGTGGGTAGCTGTCTCACACTTGATTAACTTTAACTCTTCTGGTCAAGATTTGTTACTAGTACTCTGGGAATCACCTTTTGAAGTGGGTCAGTATTAAATACATAATGATTTCTATCACTGATTCTTGCTCTGATTATCGAATTTAATAGTATTATCACTAATATTGTCTTGTTTATTGCAAATAAATGTATACAAGAAAATGGTTCAGTGCTCCCTGGTTTTCAATGATACCCTGTCAACATCAATCCGTGATATATTCAATCAAATAAATAACCAATCTTCACAAAAATAACCATTCCAATTGAAACATGTATCACTTATTTTTATAAATATCATTAGATGTTCTTTAGTTGATGTGTTTCGACATGTTTTTTGTTTACTTCTGTCTAAGTTAAAGTATCTACTTTTCATTTCTTTGTTTTAACGTTTTATTTATAGTCTACTAAAACCGAAGATATAAGTAAGTATGCGTTGTTCATTGGATTTTATTTAGCTTTCATTATTTATCTTTTCTTATATACTTAGTTTTTCTTCAGATAATGGTGTAGTAGTTTCAAATAGCGCATCAATTATTGTGATACTATACTGTTTTTATGTGTTAACGTTCATAAATAACGTAATTCATAGTGTAACTGAGTAGGCCTCGTTGACTGGTTAGTACGCTTGCATAATACACTTTGTATTCGGAATGTGTAAGCATTCTGGATGGATTCGTTTTATTGAAGAAAATCGAATGTAATAAAAAAGCCATGGCATTGTTCAGGATGTATTATGCGGCTACTACATCATATTTGGAAATCTATTGGATTCTGCTATTCTTGAGCTTTCCACTATTTCGAGACAACCAGAATGGAATGTCGACTTACATGCCCCGGCTCTTGTCGAAGTCGGAAAATTTATAGGCAATATAATGCGGGGCAAACTGGCAGGTCCAAATGGATTATCCCCAGAGGTCTTTAAGGATGGTGGTCCCACTCTGACGATTAGGCTGACTGATATTTTGACTTAAGTTTGGGAACTTGACATAATTCCGTCTGACCGGTGTCTATCGTTTATCGTCCCAGTATATAAGAAAGGGTCAAAGTCGTACTAGGATAACCATAGGGGGGTTAGTTTGATTAATGTAGTGTCTAAAATACTAGCTTATATAATTATCAGACGCTTCACTACAACTCGTGATCTACAAATACGATAAAATCAAACTGGTTTCAGACCTGGTTGCGATTGTATAGACCAGATATTCACCATTCGTCAGATCTTAGAACACAGACATACTTTTCGGTGTCCGACAATGGTGATTTTTCTCTATTCGAAAGCGGCATTTGAGTATGTAAACTGATAAGTGCTATGGCAATGTCTTTCATTGAAATGCATACCCCAGAAGTACACAGATCTTGTTAAAGCTCTTTACTCATACACGATTAGTCGTGTCAGAGAATATGGCGAACTGTCATCCGAACTTGTAATCTCAAGTGGTGTCCGTCAAGGCTGCCCACTTTCCCCATTTTTATTTAATTTCATAGTTGATATACTGTTAGAAATTACACCTTCATCGTCTGACTTTTCAGGAATTGATCCCCTACCAGGAAATTCACTTATTGACTTAGAATATGCTGACGATATAGTCCTGTTTAGCGAAGACGCTGATACGATGCAGAATCTCTTAACAGCAATAAGCTCGGATGCAAGCATGTTCGGAATGCGTTTCTCCCCCTCTAAATGCAAACTAATACTCCAGGACTGGTCTTCGTCAACACCTGAACTAAATATAGGGAGTGAGGCAGTAGAGCATGCCAACTACTCCACTTATCTTGGAAGTCTGATTAGCCCTAATGGGTTAGTCTCTGACGAAATCTCAGTACGAATTCAAGGATCTCGTTTGGCTTTTGCCGACTTACGTCACCTTTGACGCGGACGAGATATTTGTCCTTCAATGAAGGGAAGAGTGTACTGTGCAACGGTTCGCTTTGTCTTAGTGTGTGGGTGTGAGACGTGGCCATTAAGGATAGACGACACTCGAAGGTTATTGGTTTTTGACTATAGTTGTCTTCGAAACATCGCTCGCGTTAGCTGGGATCACCGAGTAAGTAATAACGAGATTAGACGACGAGTGTTAATCAAATGTGGTAAATCAGTCGATAAGGTTGTAAATCTTCATCGACTGAGGTGGTTGGGACATATGTTACGTATGCCAACCACCGTCTCCCTCGACGCACGTTGTTGGCTGATGTACGAGCTGGATGGAAGAGAGTTAGAGGTGGCCAAACTAAAACATGGCATCAGTCCATGAAGTCACTGACTGCTGGTTTGAGTCGTGTCGATAGCTGCAGACTACCTGGATGGGGTCCTCGTGATTACCGTAACTAGTGGCTAGAAACATTGAGTGATATGGCCCAGAATCGGTGACAATGTGGCGGATGTATTCACTCATTGTCCTCCCTTAAATCGGGCTCTTTAAATTATTTCATAACTTTCTTTCCAAGCTCCCTGAACCATATTCTAAAAGCTCATACTCCTTGTTATTATTATTTCTGTTATCATTGAAGTAACTTTTACCAATGGTGGTGGTGTTAATCTTACGGTGCCATGGAGGTATGGTAACTTAGACTGATGCACACATGTACCAGGTTCTCTGTTGATCATACATACATATGAATGCTATAGTTATCATCCATGTATATATTGTTCATCTAAAAATTTCCCGCAAAGGATTCTTAATCTGATAATTTATATGCAGAAATTTGTCAAAATGGATTGCAAAACAATTTATATATTTTCTTTTTAATGAAATATATGCCAAATTATTCATACTCTCCATCCCCTATCAATAATAGCTGAGCTACCAGAGTAAGTCTTCTGGAAGCTGTCAGTTATTACGGTTTTCTTAACAACTTTATATAATCATAATGAATTTATTTGCACAACATTCATCATTATCTTGGTGTATATAAACTAACTAGCTATTTATCATTCGCTTCATTTTTATTTGTTGAATTGACTGTACATGGAAACGTTCCAGATAAAATTGAACTTAGCGATTTTTAAAATGACCTTCTTAATATTCTTAATACCTTCCAACTAGTCAGAAAATGGCGTATAAAGATTTGTGTATAAAGATTGACAGCAGTGATAAATTATGGTGCTAAACTATTCGCATGTATTGAGTCGAGAATGACTGAATTACAGTTCGTGTGAATTCTGATCCTGTTTGATTTACTTGACAATATTTTAGGTAACCAAAGCCGTATACGTTGTTTATACATGTCTAATGTACTTTTTCTAAAAGTTGGCTACTCTTTCCTAACCTTGTGGATTAAGTTTAAATTGGGTTGTGACTGGCAAGCGGAATCCAGGACGCGCGTTTCTTCTTTTTCTTGACTCGTTGGCTGAATGTACCTGCATCTCAATGTTGATGTTCACACCGGTATTCAAACTAAGTCCGTTTCTTGCCAAATGCCACCGATTTCACCACTAGACTACTGAGTCCAGGCGGTCACACTTATGCACCAGGCGCATATGTAATTAGGATGAACTTGTATCTTATCGTTGATTTGTTATGAACTGAAGCTGGTCAGTCTCTGTGGGTTAATATTTACAATTGAGTTTATAACTTAAGGTTGAGATTCACATTTAAGAATAAGTTTTAGGTCGTTCTACATATACCGTAATGCTAATTCTAAATCATTGTCATAATTTAGATTTTAAGATAAGTGATCAAATTATCTCTAATCACTATTCTGTGTGATACTCTTTGAAAAATATCACTCAGAATTAATACATACACCATAGCTTTGAAGTCCTTCTCTCGATTAGTTCAGTTTTGTGGTGCAACTTTTCTACACGCCATCATGAATGTCGTATTTTCTTTATAATTCATTATTAATTCACAGATGCTTCACATTATACTCTATTAATTAGAAAAATTACCAGGATAGCTCACTTACTTACTTGCTTACGCCCGTTACCCCTCGCAGAGGAGCATAGGCAGTTCACCACTATTCTCCACTGAACTCTGTCTTGAGCAATCCTTTCTAGCTGTTTCCAGTTGCTGTTACTCCTTTTGATATCTGCTTCCCATTCTCGACGCAGTGTGTTCTTTGACCTTCCTCTTTTCCGTTTCCCAATAGGATTCTCGTGATGCAGTATGATGATTTCTGCAATGTATGTCTTATTCATTTTCAACGTCTTTTCCTAATTTCCTCTTCGGCTACTGGAAGTTTGTTTATTCTCTTCCATAGTAGGCTTTTGCTGATGATTCCCGGCCAACGGACATTCAGTATCTTGCGTAGGCAGTTGTTTATAAATGCTTGTACCCTTCTGATGATGTTTGCAAAAATTCTCCACGTTTCAGCTCCATCCAGCAAAACTGTTTTGACGTTCGAATTGAAGAGTCTGACTTTAAGGTTAGTTGACAGTTGTTTTGAGTCCCATATGTTTTTCAACTGTAGGAATGCTGCCCTGGCTTTTCCAATCCTTGCCTTAACATCTGAATCGGGCCCTCCTTTTTCATCGATGATGCTCCCCAGGTATGTAAAAGTATCTACTTCTTCCAGAGTTTCTCCATCAAGTTGAATTGGGTTGGTGCTCCCTGTGTTGTATTTAAGAATCTTGCTCTTACCCTTATGTATGTTCAAGCCTACTGATGCTGAAGTTGCTGCTACACTGGTTGTCTTCGCTTGCATTTGTTGGTGTGTATGTGCTAAAAGAGCTAGATCATCTGCGAAGTCCATATCGTCGAGTTGCATCCTACTTGTCCATTGAATCCCGTACATTCACTCAGATGTGGAGGTCTTCATGATCCAGTCAACCACTAGGAGGAAGAGAAACGGCAAGAATAGGCAACCTTGTCTGACTCCAGTCCTCACTGGGAATGCATTTGTCAGTTGTCCTCCATACACAATTTTGCACTGTGTTCCGTCGTAAGAGTTCCGAATGATGTTGACGAGTTTCTCTGGTACACCGTAGTGTCGAAGAAGTTTCCATAGTGTTCTCCTATCTACACTGTCAAACGCCTTCTCATAATCAATGAAGTTGATGTACAGTGACGAGTTTCATCCAATTGATTGTTCGACGATGATCCGTAGTGCTGAGATTTGGTCTGTGCACGACCGATCCTTACGAAAACCAGCTTGTTGATCTATTGAATCTTTCATTCTGTTCACCAACACTCTGTTGAAGACTTTCCCTGGTACCGACAGTAGCGTGATCCCTCTGTAGTTGTCACATTTTCTCAAATCTCCTTTCCTTGGTATCTTGATAAGATGTCCTTCTTTCCAGTCTGCTGGCACTTGTTCTTCCTCCCAGACCCTTTTGAATAAAACGTGGAGCATCCTTGTTGTTACATCGATATCTGATTTGAGTGCTTCAGCTGGTATATTGTCAGGTCTTGTTGCTTTCCCGCTTTGGTTTGTTTTGTGGCCATCTTGATTTCTTCCATCGTTGGTGGAGTGACATCTATCGGGAGATCTGTAGGTGCTTCTTCGATATCTGGTGGATTCAGTGGAGCTGGCTTATTCAAAAGTTCCTCAAAGTGTTCTACCCATCTATTCCTTTGTTCTTGAATCTCCGCGATTGGCTCGCCTTCTTTGTTCTTTACCGGTCGCTCTGGTTTACCATGTTTATCTGCCAGTTTCTTTGTTGTGTCGTATAGCTGTTTCATATTTCCTTCTCTTGCAGCTTTTTCCGCTGTCATTGCAAGCCTTTCGATGTATTCGCGTTTGTCGGCTTTAATGCTCTTCATTACTTGCTCGTTTGCTTCTGTGTATTCAGTTGGTTCCTTGACTTTCTCAGCTCTCGTTCGGTTGTTGTTGATTTCTATCTTGTCCCTTACTTGAATTTTGCTCAGGATCTTAGTAGAGATCCATTCTTAATAATGGTGCTTCTTGCTGCCCAGAATCTCCTGACACGTTGAAGTTAATGCTTCTTCGATTCCTTACTAGTTGTCCTCCATAGTAGTTTCTTCTTCCTTCAGTAGATCTTGTAAGGCTTGGAACCTGTTGTTGAGAGCTATTTTGAATTCGTTGAGTTTGTCAGTAACTCGAAGAAAGGCTGTATTGAACTGTTGCAATGCTATTACTCCAGTTGTCCATTGCTTCTTTAGCCTCAGTTTCATTTTAGAAACCACCAGGTGGTAATCTGAAGTTATGTCAGCTCCTCTCCTTGTTCGCACATCTTCCATTGATGTTCCGCATTTTTTTATTGATTCATGGATGATCGATTTGATTTTCTGTAGTATGATCCGGTAAGACCTCTGTAGCCTTGTGTAAGCGTTTGTGGGGGAATGTTGTACCACCTATAACCATTTTATTGAATACACATAAATTTGTAAATCTTTCACCCTTCTCATTTTCTCCCAGTTCCTGTCGTCCCATGATTTCTTCATATCCGGTGTTGTTTGTTCTAACTTTGTTGTTTAGGTCCCCTATCAGGATTATCAGATCCTTTCCTTGACACTTTACTATAATTGATTGCAGCCTTTCATAAAACTGATCTTTGTCCTCGTCGTTGCCGTCGATGGTGGGTGCATAACATTGGATAATATTTATTTCTGTCCCCTTCTTCATCGTTTTGAAAGATGCTTTGATGAACTTGGGTTTATGTGATTCCCATCCCACAAGTGCATTACGTACATCTTTGGACAGCATCAGACCAAGTCCATGGGTGTTCGGAGCATTTTCCTTTTCGTGGCCGGAGTATTGTAGCATCTCTTCCGAAGCCAATGTTTTCTGTCCAGCTTGAGTGCAGTGCGTTTCGCCGATTCCGAGCAGTGTCAAGTTATATCTCTTTATTTCTGTAGCTGTTTGATTCGTCTTTCCGCTCTCACACATTGTTCGAACATTCCAAGTGCCTATAAAAGCTTTTGCTCTGGTTATTAGAAGTGGTATCGGCCTCATGACTTCCAAAGAATCTCGGTCTCCACCATGAGGCGTCATCATCTTTCCTTCCATTCCCAGGGCAGAGTTTAAATGGTTTAGTCTGTTTAATCTGGTTAGCGTTTTTTTTAGCAACCTTGGGTTTTACGGGGTGGGAACGCTAGCCACATTACCCAACCCTCCTCCTTTACCCGGGGTTGGGATCGGCAGTAACCCTAGAAGAGTTACAGGCAGAGTTTACTAGGATAGCAGTTTATAGTTATTAAAGGTTAGTTATTTACAGGATTGTTGTTGTGAATTTGTTGGGGATGTTAGATCCCCAGAATTCTCTTAGTAAACCGGTTATTTTTGTGATTTATTTGTGTAAATTTAAATTTCTTATTTTCGCGCCAGAAATTCCCTTTTTCACCTTCAGTTCGTGTTACCCACTTAGTGAGACGCTAAATCTTATTGGTTCGTTGTTTATTTTAGTACGCTATTTGTAACATTTCAAGGACGCTCTCTCTTTTTGTATATATACGCATGAGATGTGTGAATGTTCGTTCGTTGCTGGCTGCCTGTGGAATTAAACGCTTCTTGCTGACTTTTGGACTTCTCTCTCTAGTTACCTGGGCTGGGGCGCTGCAAATAGCTTAGCTTCCTGGTTGCTGTGTTGCTGGTCATACGTTCGTTAGCAGGTAACGAGGTGTAATTTTATTCACGAGAAACCCAACAGAATTGCAACTATATCTACTGGCATAGGTGGAAGTCATATTTCAGTACCATTAATTTTAAGGTCGACAGTCAGAATCTGTGTTTAATTACTCTACTTAGTACATGTAACCTGAAAAGTATACTTCTGTGCTTCTTTTCGGAACATTTAGTGGTTCACTATCGCTCATCTAATATTTGGAGTTTTGTTTTTTTCCTCTTCACATTGTTTGCTTGTTAAACGATTAATTGTGCACATTTTTTTCACTATGCTTTAGTTGGTCCTATTTCGTGCTTTTACTAAAATAACCTTTGTTTTGTTCATAAGCATCATTTGATTATTTCTATAAACATCACTTAATCACATATCATTTATTGAAGACTACCATGATGCATATTGGCTCTTCAAACTTGGTGCTCTCATTTACCATGTTCAATGAATAATCATTTTTGTATAAATAATATTTTCTTGTTTGATTATTACTACTTTAAGGTATGATACCGAAATTAATTAAGCCACTATGTACAGAGGAAGAACAAACTAAACGATCATGTCATGTTACATTTGATCTGGGTTGTACAGAAAATTGTGAAATAATGATTTCAGGCGAGTAAGTTTTAGTGATTTATATGACTTGAATTAAGGATTAATTTGTTTATTTGTTTATAATGGCTTTTATTTTGATTTCTCAGCTTTAAAACATCAAGTTTAAAATTTTTTCCAGAAATGCTGATGTAAACGAGATATCTTGTTTCTTGCAAAACTGATTTTTATATCAAAATCGTTTAAACTATATATTTTTTTTCCCATAATGCTGTTAAGTACATGGTCGTCAAGTCTAATTTGTCTTTTTATGGTTGTACGGTATTCCTATGAAGCTTCTGTTGCTGCTTTGTTTTTTAGGTAGGAAGTGTCATCCCATTTGCTCTTCTTTTACGTCTGATTATTTTGTGTTTTAAGATCAAAATATGTTACATCTTGGAGGATCAACAACGCATTGTGTCACGTTTTCCAGGATACAAGTACAGATGCTGGTTTTAGGTGATATATAAAGAGTAAACACTTGAGTTGATTTTAGTTTATTGAACAAAAATAAAAAAAGAACGTTCACGTCGCTTATTCATTTGTCATTAAACATTTTGAAATGTTAAGCAATTTTATCGATTTATCAATATCGATGATGGGTTCTGAAGAATCTACACCACTTCGTCTTAACTGATGTCTCCTACACTTATTCGGAAAGCTAAAATTGGCATACATAATTTTATTGTCTCTGACATTCTAAGACAAATAATAACCATTTGAATACCATCTGGTTGTACCGATTCGGTCTTGATTTCTTCTGTAACACCGGTCGAACATAATTTAAGATTCAGATTTAAAGGTAAAATCACATACTCTTATCAGGACATGATCAACTTTATTTGCTGCTTAGTGGCGTAGTGAATTTATAGTATAACAAATGAAATCAGACAGCGAAAACAGTCAAGCAAATATTGAATTATTCGAGTATTTCGAAACTAAACCATTAGTGCAAGTTTGAAATAATAACAACAGTTAATTGGATTCAGGTTCAGGTTCAGATAACGACAACTTCATAATTCTAAATGTCTTTATTACCGAATATAATTGTTCGTAATTTCTTTAAAAATTAGAATAAATATTTTTAACTTTAAAAGTTATCAACAAAGATATCTGTGAAGTTAACGAATATCAGTCTCATTATTGAGCAGAACCTGAAGTTAGTTAAGAAAGCACAAGGTATTTAATTAAGAATGTGTATTCACATACTTGAAAAAAAGTATAGTTTTAATTAGAATGTATTAAGCTCAACAGTGAATGATGTACAACATAGATTAAGTTCAATAGATATCAACACTAACGAAATTTATTTAAACACTGTTTTTCTTGGTATAGTACCAAGTGAAAATCCGATACGTATCTCAGACCCAACCACGCAGCCATTTAAGAGGAATACAAAATTAAATATTAGTTTTTCATGTTGGTTCCTCTACTAACCATTTACGTATACTTATCTGGTTGAAAGCATAGTGTCTGAAAGTGCGATGAAGCATAGGTTTACGCCTAAATGTCGTCAGTCAATCAGTTACAGTATAGATCTTGGTACGTACTTACGTTAGTTGCTATGTCATTCATTTGTGTCCTCATAATTATGGTTGTCGACTTATTCGATATATCCAAATGCTATACTTGGTTACCTAATTGTTTTACTTTTATCCTAAAAAATTCAAAGAAGTTAACCATAACATTTTAAACTATTGAAATGAATAATAGAAGAATGCATTGTGTATTTTTAAATCAATAGTTGAAAAGGTTTAATCATCTGCGTCTAATCATACCTTCTATTTCCTCTATTTTTCTGAAAAATCATTCAGTAATATCAGATGTATTATCTTTTTCTTTCCTTGTAAGCCAGAATGAGTTACTAATGAAAAATCTTTTTATCACAGGTGAATATCTATTATTATTTTTCAGTTTTCATTGAGTTTATTAAAACATTTCTTAATTAATAAGTCAGTAATGTTCTATATTTCATTTAGTCTAGAACGAAACAACTGCCCAGTGCTTCCTGGTTTTCAATGTTACCCTGCTAACATCAACCTATGATATATATTCAGTCAACTAGTCTCTAATTGTCATTTTAAACAATGTATAAACAACAACGTATGAATAATATAATGAATTCGTTCTTATATTTCTAGGTTTTTCTTCATCACTTGTAAATAGCTTATAGCTTCAGTTTGTAGTTAAGTTTCTATATGCTACAGAAAATAGTATAAAAGATCGTGTGAAAAACATCTACAAAGTTTTCTGAACATATACTGTTTAACGGAAAGTACAGTGTTCATAAATGTATGTCATCAACAAATTAGAAGTTAGTAACAGTCATTATTGGTGAAAAGTGATAATACATTAAAGTGTTAAGATTTTACATGACTAATGAATTAACTGAGATTTTCTAAATATGTTATTGTTTGAAATTAGAAACAATATCGATATATGTATTTCTATGTTGATAAGTTTATAACATTCACATTCACAAACTATTATAGTAAACATATTTTTAAACTCTCTTTCAAATGATATCTAATAGTCGTCCTATTAAAAAGTTAGTAGATAAGGTTGGAACCGTGGTTAAGTTTTAACGTCAAAGTTATTCACTACACATGTTGTATACAGTTAATAGGTTTAGCATTAGAATTTTTAGTTTATATAATAAACAAATTTTTCATTCATAATTTCAATATTATTTCAATGAGAAATAAATGTCATAGAAAAAGGCTGGTTTATTACTGACTAATTTTAGATTTTGTTTTTTATCTTATCATTGATTGTGTAGTTATGTAATTCGTTGAGAATAATTAAAGAGTTACTATATATCTTCTTTAAATTGTACTTTTACTACTAATTACCACTTTTATTCCGTTTAAAGTTGACATGAAGTCTTTATATAAAATCATAAATTCATTCTGTTTTATTGTTCCTGTTTCACTTTGAATTTATTTATGAATCAGATTATATCAATTTGCCATTTTATTGACATTTTATTAACTGTAAATGACGGGACGTGCGTTTTGTCCTTTTTGGGACTCATTGATTGAATGTACCTGCATCCCAACTTTGATGTTCACATTGTGATTCGAACTCAGTTTGCTTCGGGCCAAACGCCACTACGTTCATCACTAGACTACTGTATCCAGACAGTCACATTTATGCAACGGGTATATATGTAATTAGAATAAGTTTGTACCTTCCCGTTGATTTGTAATGGACTAAATCTGGTCAGCCTCTGTTGCCTCTGACCAGTTTCAGTCCATTACAAATCAACGGGAAGATACAAGCTTATTCTAATTGTAAGTGATTATTGTTTAGAGTTGGATTGTGACTGGCAAGTGGAATCCAAGACTGGCATTTCGTCCTATTTGGGGCTCGTCGGCTGGATGTGCTTACCTCCCAATGTCTATGTCCACACCAGGACTCAGTCGTCTAGTGGTGAACGTGGAAGCGTTTGGCACGAAACGAACTGACTTTGAATCTTGTTGTGAACACCAATATTCAGATACAGACACATTCATCCGACGAGTCCCAAATAGGACGAAGCGCCTGTCCTAGATTCCACTTTCTAGTTACGATCTAACTCAATGCAACACTTGTGTACTACCGCTATATTGAGGCAATCCACTCAGAATGCACATATGGCAACATAGACTGAATAGTTTCAGTTCATAACAAATCAACGGAAAGATCTAATTTATATAAATGATTATCTTCATGTATTTATATGTATTTCAAATGTACTTATTGTTCTATTTTTTAATTTAGAACAAAGGATAAATAATTTCATTAGAAGAAGTACAATGTTAACAATGGCAACTAATGAAAAATTAAATATTTTTCATAATATGAACTGGTTAAAACAATGCACTTCAAATTTTCTACATGTTGTTCATACTAATTTTTTCGTCAAGCTAACTTTACGTTTATTTGTTAAAAAGTGACTTTTCCTCTCTTATTGTATACATTTTATCTATTCGTGTTAAATATACATTAGTTGTTAGTTGATTTTAGTTAATTATTTATGTAGATGTTGTGTACACAACTTATAGATAATCATTACAGTTACTTGGTGTTCTTGTTGTTGCTATTCATTTGTTTCTTGAATCTCCTTCGTTATTTTCTGTCTTTAACTTTATATCCCCCCCTCCTTATTTGATTACTTTATAATCATGTCTTGTCATGTGTCTGTTCATAATTATGACAGTTATTGTTTGTATTTTAGAGTTAATAATGTTAGTTTTACTGTTTAATTGTTTATCTTTCGGTGTTTCTCTAGTGTTTTCCTATCCAGATTATTTTTAGTATAAATATTACTACTACTATTAGTATCATATGTTGTTGATTTTTGTTCTGATTGTATTTTATTAAGTTGTTTTAATATATGAATATTTGCATAATTGTGTGAGACACGAATGTCCGTCGACAGCTGAATAGTCTATTGCTTATCTAGTTATTTACTGATAATGAAATTCCATCGATGACGTTGTATCGACATCGCATACAATATGTTGTTGATGCGAAGACGATTGGAAATAGTCGACTGAAAATCCTGCTTGACATAGGTTTCGTACTAATTGATACTCAGCATGCCTGGAATGTTAGAGGGTGGTGGTGATATTTCCTGGTGAATTCGAATCAGGGTCAACCAGTTTTATATCTTGTGACGTTACGTCGATGCAAAAGTTGGCGGTATGGTTTTCTGATAATTGCCGATTCCTACCGACTGCCTTCAATAACCTAGCTAGCTTCTACCTAAGTTGGAAGTTGCATTGAGGGTGTTTCACTTTTGTCAATGATTTTCATAATATCCACGATCGAAGTTTATAACTAGTTCATCTATCGCTAATTAAGGATGTGGAGTTCCCTGTTACTATGTAAATTTATTCCTAGTTTTACTTTCAAAATACTCAAGCCCTTCATTGTAGCTAGAGTTCTACAAGATACTAACTTTAATCCTTTCGTAAAAGTGTGGTTTAAAGCCGAATTAAATAAATTTGGATCTGGTGAATGAATAACATTATACTGTAAATAGTAGTTATTATGCTATCTATTATGCAATCTTTTAATCATTGTTTATGCTTTCTAGTCATTTGCTGATAATTTAAGCTCGTAAACGTAACAGATCATTTAATGTATTGTTTGAATGTCGATTTTCGGTATAATTATTGACATTATACAAAAACTGATATATAGCGTCTGGAGTACAGTGCTGTTACTAGATCGTATCCAAATATTTGCCTCATAACCAGTTAGAAAATACGTGTATGGATTGCTTGTTGACAAAGTCGAAGGAACTTTAATAACCGTTCAGTAACTTCACCAGTATTGTTGACGGTTGTTTTTTTTTATACACTTTACGCCCATTTACCACTAGAAGTATCAAATCTTTATATTCTCAGTAAGTCACTATGGTTATAGGTTTTCAGCTTTAGGTCAAACTCTTTTCATGGGATTTGATGACATAGTGTCTCACAGTTTAACATAACTAAATCAGCGTGCGGATCTAATAACCTGTACTCACACTAAACAGTTTTGTGATATCTACTCCACAAATCGGTGATCTACTAATATTTCTTTATTTGGTTGTTTCTTAATGAAGAAGTAACCAGACTGACATTCATTAATCGTTACGATTATCACATGATTGATCAGTTATCTATTTATGTCATTTTGTTGTTTGGTTTCTTAGATGTCATCTTTCACAGAATAGAAATGCAACGTGCTCGAGTAAGTCTTTTATTTGTATTGTAAATTTTTGAATAGCGGTGTTTTGTTGGTATATTTGTTACATAAATAATTATTTCTGATGGATCATACTTACATATTTTACCACCGAATAAACGATCCACCATCAAGATAAGTCGCTTAGTGTATTGGATACATTGATAATTCAATTAATAGAATTCAATAAGTCATAACTTTGTTATGTAACGCTGGTTAGATTGATTTGTAATGGTACCTCTTACCATATAATCATGAAATAGTAATTATTGAGTTCATAGAATGAAAATTACAGTACATTTCGGTAAAAAATGATTTACGTATATTTAAATTATTGTGGAAATTTTATATGTTTTAAGCGAGTGTCAGTGTTATGCAGCAACATAAATGTTAACTTTTATAAGTATGTTCATCCTTGTACATAAGGGCGAGGGGTGGGAAATGGTAATAGTTGGACGACATTTTTGCTACTTTAACTCATCATCATCCATCATCAATGCCTGTTACTCCAAGTGGAGCATAGACCGCCCACCAGCATTCTCCAGCCAACTCTGTCCTGGGCTTTCCGTTCTAGCTCTTCCCAAGTGCTGTTCATTCTCTTCATGTCTGTTTCCAATTCCCGACGCAATGTGTTCTTGGGTCTTCCTCTGTTTCTGTGGCCTTTAGGATTCCAAGTCAGTGCTTGTCTTGTGACACAGTTTGATGGTTTCCTCAGTGTGTGTCCAATCCACCAGCGTCTTTTCCTAATTTCTTCCTCAACTGGAAGTTGATTAGTTCTCTGCCACAACAGGTTGTTGTTGATGGTATCTGGCCAACAGATCCGAAGAATCCTACGCAGACAGTTGTTTATAAATACTTGTAACTTCTGTAGGATACTTTTCGTAGTCCTCCAAGTTTCAGCTCCATACAACAGGACTGTCTTCACATTTGTGTTGAAAATTTTGACTTTAATATTGACTGACAGTTGGTTTGAGTTCCAGATGTTTTTCAGTTGTAGAAATGCTGCCCTTGCCTTACCAATCCGCGCCTTCACATCCGAATCAGACCCTCCGTGTTTGTCGATGATGCTGCCCAAATATGTAAAGCTTTCAACGTCTTCCAGAATTTCTCCGTCAAGTGTAATTGGGTTAGTGTTTGCTGTTTTGTATCGGAGGATCTTGCTTTTCCCTTTGTGTATGTTGAGGCCTACTGCTGCTGAGGCTGCTGCTATATTGTTGGTCTTCTTCTGCATTTGATGATGTGTGTGAGAAAGAAGAGCTAGGTCATCTGCAAAGTCCAAGTCATCTAGTTTCGTCGATGTTGTCCATTGTATTCCGAGAGTGCCTTCAGATGTTGCAGTCTTCATGATCCAGTCGATGACCAGTAGGAAGAGGAAGGGTGAGAGTAAGCAGCCTTGTCTGACACCGGTCTTCACTTCGAATGAATCTGTGAGCTGACCTCCATGCACGATTTTACAATGTAGTCCGTCGTAAGAATTTCGTATGATGTTGACTATCTTCTCGGGCACGCCGTAATGTCGCAGAAGGCTCCATAATATTCTCCTATCCACGCTGTCGAATGCTTTTTCATAGTCGATGAAGTTGATGTAAAGTGGTGAATTCCATTCAATTGATTGTTCAACAATGAACCGTAGAGTAGCGATTTGATCGGTACATGATCGATCTTTACGGAATCCAGCCTGTTGATCTCGGAGTTGGCCGTCGACTGGGTCCTTTAATCTGTTCAATAACACTCTGTTGAAGACCTTTCCTGGTACTGAAAGTAGGGTAATGCCTCTGTAGTTCTCACAATTGCTGAGATCGCCTTTCTTTGGTATCTTGATGAGGTACCCTTCTTTCCAGTCTGCTGGAACTTGTTCTTCCTCCCAAATCTTCCTGAAGAGAATGTGGAGTATCTTTGAAGTTGTTTCTATATCTGTCTTCAGTGCCTCCGCTGGTATGTTGTCTGGTCCCGCCGACTTGCCACTCTTGATCTGTCTGATGGCCATTTTGATTTCTTCGACTGTTGGTGGGTCTGTGCTTATAGGGAGATCCGTGGCTGCTGCTTCGATGACTGGTGGGTCCAGTGGGGCTGGTCTATTCAAGAGTTCTTGGAAGTGTTCTACCCACCTGTTCCGTTGTTCATGCATTTCAGTGATTGGTTTGCCAGCCTTGTTCTTGATTGGCCGTTCTGGCTTGTTGAATTTCCCAGCTAACTTCTTCGTTGTATCGTATAAGAGCCTCATATTTCCTTCTCTTGCAGCTTTTTCCGCTGTCATTGCTAGGTCCTCAACAAATTTTCGTTTATCCAACCTGATGCTCCTCTTCACTTGCTTGTTGACTTCGGTGTATTCGGCCTGTGCTTTGGCTTTCTCTGCTCTTGTCCGACTGTTATTGATCGCTGTCTTTCTGTTCCTCCTTTCTTGGATCTTGTCCAGAGTACTAACAGAAATCCACTCTTTTTGGTGTTGTTTCTTGAGACCCAAAACCTCCTGACATGTTGAGGTTATTGTTCCCTTAATCTCTTTCCAGTTGTCTTCCATATTAGTTTCACCTCTTTCTAGTAGATCATGAAATGCCTGGAACTTGTTGCTGAGAATTAATTTGAATTCGTTGCGTTTGTTAGTATCCCGGAGAAGGGCTGTATTAAACTTGTGTAATACTGCTGCTCCAGTTGTCCAGTGCTTCCTCAGCTTCAGTTTCATTTTATTTACCACCAAATGGTGATCTGAAGCTATGTCGGCTCCTCTCCTTGCTCTTACGTCTTCCATGGTCCTTCTAAACTTCTTATTGATGCAGATGTGGTCGATTTGGTTCTCCGTGATGTGGTCCGGTGAAACCCATGTAATTTTGTGTATACGTTTATGGGAGAAAGTGGTGCCTCCTATAATCATTTTGTTGAAGGCACATAAGTTTACAAACCTCTCACCGTTATCATTCCTTTCTCCCAGTCCATGTTGTCCCATGTTATCTTCATACCCGGTGTTATCCACTCCGACCTTGGCGTTGAAGTCGCCCATTAGAATGGTCAGGTCCTTGGCTGAACATTTCTCAATGATTGACTGCAGCCTCGCATAGAACTGGTCTTTGTCGTCTTCGTGGCTGTCGTTGGTGGGTGCGTAGAATCGCTCCTCCAAATACAAGGCATTAATTTTCAGATCCTTTGGTATGATTTCAAAGCAAGATCCAGTAATAAATGTCCTCAGCTAACTATGAATAATAGACGATTGGCATAGATCATTTTGATTATTTCTGTGTTCTAGCTATCCAATATGAGACTTTTTCAAACATTATAGTGTATCCGAGAAGATAGTCAGTATCATATTGAATTCTTACGATGGACTACACTGTATAATTGTGCATGAAGGCCAACTCACAAATTCATTAGAAATGAAGACCAGTGTCAGACAGGGCTACGTACTCTCACCCTTTCTCTTTCTGATGGTGGTTGAATGGATTGTGAAGACTGCAACATCTCAAGTCAATCTCAGAATACAGTAGACAACATGGATGCAACTAGATGACTTGAACTTAGCAGATGACATAGCTTTTCTATCTCACACACACCAACAAATGCAGGTGAAGACGGACTGTGTAACAGCAGACTCGGCAGTAATAGGTCTCAATATACACACAGGGAAGAGCTAAATCCTTAGATACAAAACAACGAGCACCAACCCAATTACACTTGACGGTGATACTGTGGAAGCTGTGGAAACCTTCACATACCTGGGCAACATCGTCATCAATAAACAAGGATGATCTGATGCAAATGTTGTGGTACGAATTGGCAAGGCAAGTCAAGGACAGCATTTCTACAATTGGAAGACATCTGGAACTCCAACCAAACTGTCAGCCAACATCAAAATCACAATTTTTAATACAAACATGAAGATAGTTATTTCTACTGTATGCTGCTGAAACTTGGGGAACTATAAATATCACCATTCAAAAGATACATTTATTTATGAACAGCCATTTGTGCATGATACTTCGGATCAGTTGATCAGGTACAATCAGCAACAACCTTCTGTGACAGAGAACAAACCAACGTCTAGTTGAAGAAATTAGGAAAAAAAGCCGGGAGTGAGTGGGACACATTCCATAAGTCATCGAACTGCTTTACAGGGCAAGTACTAACCTGGGATCCTCAAGGTGAAAGGAAAAGAGGAAGACCAAAGAACACATTGCTTTGGGAATTGGAGGAAGACAATGAAAAGAATGAACAGCACATGAGAAAAACTTGAAATGAAAGCCCAGGTAGGAGTTGGTTGGAGACTACTGGTTGGCAGCCTACTGTCCACATGGGGTATCAGGCATTGATAGATTGATTGATTTGACCACCCAGTATCTTAAGTAACCTTCATATAACAGCTATATTTTCGATGTTATAGTTTTCCATCTTTTATAGAGGTAATTATTTAAAGTGTGTTTAGCTTTTACAGTAGGACAGTATTTAGCCAAGTTAGAATATATTCCTCGACTTTTCTGTATGCTTTTGTTAGATCGGCTCATGAAAGCCAAATTTCAAATTATTTAATTAATTATTCTATTTTATTTAAAGTATATCAAACTACTTTTCTGATCACCACCGCTCTTATTTAGGCTCTGACTGTATTTAGAAAACTTCATCGTACATGTCAGAAGGTATTTAAAGGCGATGTTGTAGCACTCCAATGTAAGTTTTAATACTTCCTGTAGTTGGTTTGTGTTGTTTCAAATTTTAAATGTATTCGAATAAACACAACTATGATAGTCTAGAATGTATTTCTGAATTTGTATGTAACATACTTTTTTATAGTTTTACTTGCTAGCTTAGTGATTAAGACATTCGTCTTTCAGTCAGATCATATTTTTAAATCTCACTCTATGTAATTAGCTTTCTACCATCAAGTATTGTTACACTTTGTGTAGATCAAATTCATTTTTCTGATATGATAAACAAACCTATTGTTTGTTACTATTTGTTGATGAAGATGAAACCTAAACTTTTTATTTTCTTCTGATTGCATTTGAAAATCTAGAATAGAACTGTTTATTGTAATGAACTTATATGACAAGTTCACTTAAGTTCTCTAATTTTATTTGGTGTATTCACTAATAACTACTTGTGGGCTTTTTTTCTTGTACTGTTTTATATGTTTAATCACTTGTATATCTGTCTATCTTTCTATTTCCTTGCTGCATTGTTCCATGAGATTATGTCAGTTCGACAGTTAGAGTATGGCATAGGGACGAGCTGAAGAGATTCTTAAAATGTCTGTGATATGTGTTCATGGTAAATCTGAGTGTACAAGTGAATCAATCAGAATCATGAAGTTATGACTGGTTTTATTTAATCAAAAGACAGTAATTTTGTATGAATATTTTAACGGCTAATGATATAATGTTACGAATGGTATACAGAATTTTCATGATTGATGTGGTAAATGGAGCTTTCTTTAGGCCTTTCTACCTATAAATTATTAAAATAACGTTCTAACTCTTTCATGTCGCTCGTATTCTAGAACCTAATAAAGAGATACAAGTAGTCTTTTGTGCATCCTCAAAATGCCTATAGATAAGTTTCTAGGTTAGGGATACGTTTAGGTTAGATTTAAGATTAGTTTAGGTTTAGTTTTATTTTCAGCTAAGGGCTGTGGTTTGCGTATGGTAGTGCTTCACACATCGTATATCGTTTGTTCATCAAGAATTTAGTATTTGGTAGGTTTAACACTAACTTTTACTGTGTGATGAAAAAAGTTTTTTTTTCAGTGATTCTCTACTTTCTGAGTGTCCAACTTAACTACTACAATAAGTGATTTCTGATGGACCTCAGATTTTCTGGATCATTGCTGATTGACTATAACGGTTATTCTTCACGAATATATTAAGAATCTCTGGTGCTTGTCCATAAACTTTCGTAGTCAACTATATTTTAGTGGTCATTACTAGAAACATCTGTGCACTTCTGAACACACTTCAACATCGTATGAATGACACCTATATTTTTACAGTTACAATTTAGAATATGTCAGGTTACTGTTACGATTCTAAGTATTTCATTCATATTAAATTTAAAATTTCAGGTTTCTATTTCTAGTGTTATTCCTGGTCATTCTAATGGACATTCGACTGACTTTTATTACTGTCACGATTGATTGCATTCTAAATGTGTCTGGGAGACTGCTTGGATTATTATTATTCACTCATTAAATACAATTTTCGTATCGCAAAAACGATATTCTTACTAAATTATTTCTCTTATGAGTGTTACTGAAGGTGTCGTATAGTAATTACTAACCAATCAATCAGTCATGTGTAACGTGAATCTGGTACATGAGTTCACATCTCATCAGTATAACATGGTGAATACCGGCACAGTAAACATGACTGAACGTAGAGAATGTGATTTGTGAAGAAAGAATTAATTCGCACAAAGCATTGTATATAGAAATGTTGAAGCACAGAATTCAACAGCGGAGAGTTTATGCACCTGAGCCACTGTGATTAATCCTGAACCATTTTCTACCACTATTGGTTATAACAGTCTTACGAACCGCACTTAGATAGTCTGCAATTACCATTACTTCTGTAACCGGCAATCAATGACTCTATGAACCGATGCTAAATTCTGTTTTACCCACCATTAGTTTTATTGTATATTAATCCTAGACTAATTCAAGTTTCGCGTATGTGTATGCAGTATTTGAGCATACGCTCTACATTTGTTTTTTCCAACCACATAGTAAGGCCAAAAGGTATGTATCCTAACTTGCATAACGCAACTGGGTTATCATGATAGTCAAGCCTAACTACTACGTTAAGGTAGCATCTCAATTTGGGTAACACGTCTTTTTTATTATATACATATATATATATATAAATTAGGGGATTCTGTTCTGATTTTTCTGTTTAGCCGCCAGAGAAAAGATTAATTCGGAATTTAAAGCAAATCGAAATGAGACTGACAGGGAAAAAATAGACGAGGTAGGTCAATTATTATTGCTATTATTATTAAAATAGATCTTATTAGAAATAAGAAATAATCGAGCTGATAGTTGTTTTTTGATAGCTGCTCTAGTAGTTCTTACTGTTGTGAATCCACGAAAATTTCATTACAATGGTTAAAATAAGGGGTGTTCTCGTAAGTATATTGAATAAATTGCATAGTTAAACAATGATACATGTTACAACAGTGAACTTCTACATCAATGATTACTTTAACATATCCGAAATTTGTCGGTTATAAATTTGAATGATCATTTAGAAAGAGAATAGGGTAAAAAGAACAATTTCTATAGGCTGTTGAGTTACTTACAATAATACAATAAACGAAAAGGTACGCTGGGTTAGTTATGATAATAAGAATAATAAAATTATAGGGATATGTTAATGGAATATTAGAATTGTTGTTTGGGTAATCATGATTATGATGATGCAAAATTGAGAAGAATCAACATGTGATCAACAATGAGACAAAATAGGGATAAATAGGAAATAGGTTTGTTGAGTGAGAATTTACAATAGTCAGCTTATGTAATGGGTGGTATGGTCATTTGTTACAGTAAACCTAGACATTGAACTTACCTTTCCTAGATACATAAGTTACGTTTCTTGAAGTTAATCCAGATGGCTTCAGCTATGTATAAAATCCATAATCTTGGTCCTGTAGATAAATTAATCAAGAGGATGTATAAAACGAAAAATTAATCTTCTGTTTTAACTCGTTATCCACTATCTATCAAATGTGATAGTATACTGTTGTTGATGGACTTCCTTCTTCAAGAAAAAAATAACCATAAAGCGACCGAACCAGGACGTGGCATCCGTCGCTTCTAACAAACAATCTATCCTACTTCACAGGAGGAAGCGAATTGGTAAATACGTCTATAAGAGGTCATATACGATAATTTGTCCTTTGAATTATTTTTAACTGAGGGTTTACTTGATCTACTTATCTCGTTCTTCTTATCTATCGTAACATTTCCTATATTGTTGTTTATTTAACCTTATCTTGAAGATTCCTCTCTTCATTGAACATTAAAAACATTTTGATTCTTTGTTACTGTTTGGTTATTTGTAGTTATCCTTTTGACTAACACTTCATTCTTTTTGTTACCTTATTTGATCAATTGTTATGGTATTTTAGTATCATATATATACTATTGTACAGCTTTGAAAATGAATTAGCTAAACGAAATTCTTTTCTTTTCGAAACTTGACTTAACGCACATTTACGACAGCCTCTACATTATCTAAGACTATTTTGTATATAGCAAGTAAATTCTACTAATTTTTTCAATATGTTGCCTTTTTCTGTCAGGAACTGAAAACATTTACGCATAAATTAGGTTGAGATATTGATATATATTTTTTGTGATTTAAGTACTTGAATCTACACAACTAGACTGAAGAATTCAATCCATCTTTAATGACTGGATAATTGGACTAACTGTCACACACATGGACTGCAGGAAATATCATATACAACAACTTAGATTTGTTTTAAGTAGTTTCATTTATTTTGCCTAAAATTATTTTTATGTCAAAATGTAATTACTAGTGATATTATAGTTCATTGTTTTATGTTATCTGATACATCAGATTAACGGTGCTGCATTGATTGTGATTATAGAACATCGATGAGAAGTGTCAGACCCATGCTTCATTATGTGTTACTCATCAGCAGAATATATTTATATTCATGAGGGAAATGATGTTCTTCGTTAATCTGAACTAACATCAGCCAATGTAGTAGACCGAGATTTTGCCACTTAGCTATTTGAGCGAAACTGTCCTTCTCTTAGGCTGAGATATTTGAACTTTCTGTTGCATTTTAATTGCTTTGTTCATCTTACATGGATAGCTGTTAAAAACTGCAGAAGATTGTGAAATGTTAATCAGAACCACAGTTATTCAGTCGGAACTTGTCGATATTGAAAAAAATCTTTATAGTGAGTTGTTTATAGCATCTTGAAATTGAGCATATTATTTTGGTTTTTAAAAATTATCTGTTATTTACTACTTAAATCTTTTGATGTGACGATGGTTAAGAATTTGTATGAAGATCGACTTGCTAACGTGAATAAATATGGATGTCGGTCACTCATTAAATCATATTGTTTATTACATGACTAACCTTTAGTCAATTATTAATAATATGTGATCTATCAAAAGGTATTTCACACCAGTATAGCCAGATGAAATAAAGACGAAATTGAAAATTGAAAGTAATGATAATATTCCATGGTATTAGTAAAGTAACTAAAAAATAGAGTTCGAAGTAAACGAGTGAAATGATAATGAAAGTTTCGCGTTGGTATTAAGCCAAACAGATTAAAATGCACAACTAATACATCTGCTTCATTTGCAAAGTTTGTAATCAGTGATCTTTAAGATCTCATGTTTTAGATTATGATTGGTTTACAAACCTCAATCAGCTACTCATCATAAACTTTTCACCTCTCCGCTTTTTCCAGCCAATTCAAAATGTACAAATAATGAGCTGTATGGAAGGTACTAAGATGATATTTATAGAACATGATCAAGCCGTCGAAATTAGTGTCTCAAATTGATGGCACTAATTAAACTATTATCACTGCTCCAGAACATTCGTTGCCGAGTCTCAGTATTACAAACATAATATTATCATTGAATGTCAATGGTACTCCGAAAGTAACGATAGTCGATCACAAGCTGGTTCATATTAAGATGGAGCTGAATGTGGCTGAAATTTACATAAATCTAGCTCACTCTCATTTTGCGTAGAATAATCTCGTCTGACACACCACTACCAACTTGGACTCATGAACTTTTAAACTGTCTCTAATAGTTTATTAAAATGAGTGAGAACGAATGCAGACTACTACTATTCTTGGAAAAGTACTTTACATTCGAAGGTATGAAGTGTATGTCATGCAGATATTATTTGCCAATTGACTAAGGAATCTAATATTTCATGTTTTTATGGGAGTCTTTTCTTGACCTATTTCCACTATTCATGATGGGATTTAATTTGTGTACTGCAGACGACTACAAAGGTGAGATGAGGCAGCTATGTCTGTTTTGATAATGGAAGTAAGTTTAACTTAATCGAGCTGTTTAAACCTGTTAAACGAATTTAACATCTTACTGTAAACATCAAGGATCTACGTCAAAGGCCACAATAACGTGTAGATTTCAAACAAAATGAGGAAATTGATGCAGATGAAAAAGTTCCATGAAACTAAACTATTGTCCACTATCAGCTTTGAATCGAAAGGTAATACAATTACAGCAACAAAATAAGTTAAATGTCAAGAAGAGTTCAAATATGCTTAAGTTCATCTACATCAAAGTACTTTAGAAACTATGCTAAACAATGTAAACTATTATCTAATAATAAGTAGTATAAATAAACATACAAAAAAGGATCAACTACCTAAATGAATCCATTAGATTTCGCATAAGTTGAACATTTAAAGCATTCGTTTCATGAAACTAATTAAAATATTTTCATTCGATTCAAACTCGTTTCCAGTTTTATTTTTTTGTTTTAAATGTCTATACAGGAATGCATCTACGTGAAGATTTGGCGTATCAAGAGAATGAATCACCTGTTGAAGAGAAATAATACTAGTTTATTTAGGGATATACCTTAGAATATTTCTCTTCATGAGCTATCAAATGGTTTTAAACATTTTCATTCATTGTTTGTAGATAGGAATGCATTTTTATTATTAAAGAAATATTTTTTTTAAATACAACGAAAGGTTTTATTGTGCAAATTAATGGGGCTATTTTCAATGAAATCACATTTGATTGGTTGGCTTCTATAATCATTGTGCAAAGTTCTATATTCGGTTTTTTTCTTAACTACTAACTTATAATACTGTTTCTTATCTTGTGCAGCAAGATAATCCATTTAATTTAGTAAGAATATGGAGTATATTTGTTTCTGAATTCATTCGGTTAGTAGGTGGTTACAAGCTCGTAATCTTCTCCACTATTTTCATATTGGTTTGTCAGATAGTGTGACTAAACATCTCCCAGACACTTTGATTCAAAGTTGAAATGATGAAAAAGTGTTTAATAAATAAGTTTGATGAAGGTAAAATTCATGTGCTTCTAAGAGGTTTTATAATGAAGTATTGTGTTAAAAATCAGAAATAGTAATAATGTTGGTTCCTAGTTTGTTTCTAATTATAGTCTTATTTAATATGGGAGAAATATTCACTTTTATAGCTGTTCATTTAAATGCTTATGATTCTAAACAGATTCTAATCATTACAACTAAACTTTCATTAGTTTATACTTAACTGATTGACTTGTTTTTGCAATTACTACTACTCAAGGTATTTACAATATTCAAGGTTAGTCTAGACTTCATTCGAAAGACTTTCTTATTCTTAACACTTTCAAACTCGTAATTGGTTTAACTTTATTTATACTATGATATAATGGCGCTTCATCAAATATAAATTCAGTAACCGACTGTTTTTTTAATGTATGCTAGAAAAACCCTTACAAGACACTGATCAACATCTTCTGAACGGTAGAACTTTGCTAAGACCAATCATGTACCATAAAATATTTATGTAAAAGAAAATACGAATTGGCGCATAAAGTAAACTTCAAATTCGAATTCCCATTTGGCGAATTTTCTACAGACACTTGTTTTAAAAACTTAGAATACTAATATAACTGAAAATTTAGCAAGATGAGATACTGCCAGAAATGACTTTAATAATAATGTTAATATTATTTAAACGCCTATCAAAGAATGACATTTGCATTCATGGCTCCCACTAAATTCGACTTATTTAATGGGAAATGGGAAACAATTTTTGTATCTGACTTCAAAGCTTCCCTTTATGCCATTTAATCAGGCGTCATAAGACTTCCATTCTTACTGTTGGGAAATAAATTTTTTAACAAACCGAAAAATGTCTTTCACGATGATTTTAAAGAAATTCGCATCAGTTTACTCTGTATGTGAAAATTCTTAATCGCTTATTTAGCTTTATTATTCCTCACTAGTTAAATGGTTATTCACTTGTTCAGTATTAAGCATTATCCTAAGTTCAGTTGAATTACATGTTAGCAGCGTTTGTACTAAGTGAAAATTTATCCTTTGTCATTTGACTCATGCTACAGTAGCTACGAATTAACCACTGCATAGATAATTGAAAAGTATCTGTCTACGGTGTTGGTTATGAAGGTAACAGTTTTAAAGCCCACTCAACTTTTATCCTTTAATACAGAAACTAAATATACATTAAAATACTATTTTTATTCAATTATCAAATCTTGTCATTAAACGAGTCTATATCATAGTAAACTGTACTTAGTATACAGACGTTTGAAACAGTTAGTAGAAAGCCAAAAATCATTGTCAAATGGCAGATGAAATGATTGTTTTTATTTGAAAATTGATGCTAGAAATGTATTTTGTGTAGACTAGTTTTCATCATATTTGTATAATGCATCCTTGTCTTCGGTGTCTTCGGTAAATCTAAATAATTTTTAGTATAAGACTGATAAGTAGAAATAACACACTCTGGAAGTTATATTATGGGTATCAGGATGTGTATTTCCAACTTATATTTATTAGGCGCTTAGTTCATATTCAAATTTTAAACTATCAATCGGTTTACTAACCGTTGTTATGTCCTTTTCCTTTCTGAAGTTATTGTAAATGAAATCATCGATCGTTAATCATTTTTAGTACCATCAATTATCTAATATTCTACACGTTGTGTTTTATTACTGATTGTTCGTAGTGGATTGTCATCTGTTCTACATAATCTTTAGACGAATAATATAGGAGTTAGATGGCTAATCTTCGTCATCTTTTGATAAGAACCAATCACTATTAACAAATCAATCACTAAATCGTTGTCACCAAGGCAATATTATAGCTAATTAATACAAGGTCACATTAATGTTACGGAAAGTATCATCTTCATTAAAGAGTATATTAGTTCGTGTGAAGGTATAGAAATTTGAGGTCAAAATGAATATCTTGTCGATCTATTCCTATACCAGATTTTATACTGGACTATTTGATTTTACTACTCATTTCTCATTAAACATGTTAACAAATGACATAATGTACACTGGGTAACTTTTGTTGTATATTACAATCTAAGTGTAACTTTATGAAGAGATTTTCACTTAACACTAATTCAAAGGAAAAAATAGTTATGATTACAAAAATCTCTTTTCTCAAGGTAGAAAACAGTTGCACGAGATAATAAAGATATGATAGTATCAACGGAACACAGGGCAGTAATCGTAATTCAATTCATTCGTCTGTTAGATAGACTAGTAAAAATATGTAATACAACAGAAAGTTAAAATAAACTACACAACTTTATTAAATTTGATCTTAATAGACATTCAACTGGTCGGGGCGTTTATAATCAAAGTTAATTTTATATACATGAAACCAAACTCTCAGGCATTACCAGGTATTACCAGTCATATGATTGAGAATTAAGTAAAACTGAATTTATCATTGTATGCTGAGGGGAAATAAAAATTAACACTAAAATCAAGTTGCTCATAGTAATTTAAAATGTAAATGTATGATAATTCTCCTCAAGAGTATATTCAATTAAAGTGTAATGAACACAACACGACAATACAAGAATCATGTAGAGGGGATACAAGAAGGTACTCAGATAATACTATTCTATTTCTGAATAAAAATGAATAACAGGATCATTATATAAAGTTTGAGATTATTTACGATACATGAGTATGCATAATAGACGTAAGTAACTTCAATAATAATAATAATAACTCAGAGTTATAATGCAATTTTCAGTGTAATAAACACAATAAGTGAAAAGATAGGCAACATAATAAGCATAAAACGATAATTAATTTAAGCAAGGATTATTAGTTCTATTTAACAACTAAGTAATAAATTGAATGACTTCATGACACTATTTTATCAATGATGTTGTAGATGTAAATACAACATAATAGTAAATGTGTGCTATCCATGATACAAATTAAAATTATGCCAGTATAATTCACCGAAATTTGACCATAGAGACCTAAAATATCCCACTAGAAATATGAACCATTGTTCAGTTTCACTTTCAATAAACTACTAAAAAATTAGAATGGATTTATATCTTCCCGTTGATTTATCATAGGCTGAAACTGGTCAGTGTCTGTTGCTGTATATGCATCTTGAGCGGATTACCTCAAAATGGCTATAAATCACAAGTAATGTTTAATTTGGATTGTGACTAACAAGCGGTATTTATGAATCGTGTTTCGTCCCATTTACGGCTCATCGACCGGATCTAATTTAAACATTGCTAGCGATTTATAGAGAATTCGATGCAATCCATTTGGGATGAACATATGGTAACAAGAGCTGACCAGTATCAATCCATGACAAACTGACGAGTAAATACAAATTCATCCTAATTACATATACACAAGTTACTTTATAGACTCAGTAGTTTAATGGTGAAAGCGGACTGAGATCGAATTTCGGTGTGGACATCAACATTGGAATACAGGTACATCCAGCTAATGAGTCCCAAGTTGGACGCAACGCGCTGCACTTGCCTGTTATAATTTAACATAAAATTGACTGACAATGTCTAAATAAATCACACTCCTGATGATAAGTGTTTGCACTTCACATACTAATACTCATTTACCCATTCATATTAGACAGTTTCAAAGGATATCATCATTTATGCATATATTATAAGTGACCTGAATCCCAATTTATTCTAACAATCTAGTATATGCTCAACACCAACAATAATCATAGCACTAACACTATCACAATACTAGCATACAGTGATTAGTAATTTAATTAGATTGAAATAATGAATATCATTAACCGTAATTACATAAAATATTGTTATTATCTCCTTAATGTGACCTCATTATGACATGTTATGTATGTGGTCTTCTGTTTGTGTACTGTGGTGTTTCATATTCCATATTCATATGACAATTAGCTCTTCATCTCTACATCATTTCCCTAATAAACACTTAGTAACTTACCTATCATGAATTCATAGAATTTCAACTAATTCGATGAATTCAGAGAAATCAGTATGAAACTTATCTAATGAATAATTAGTAAAGCAGACAGGTTGAGAGCACTGGGAAAGTAGTGATTTCGGTGTTTATGTTATCAAAATACTTCCAAGATTCCAATGGAAATTGTTTCGACATATATAACATGAAACGAAAGTATGATCTTATGAATAGACATCCAATCAGAAAATTCATCCCCATAATTGTAAAATCTCCTGTACATATGACATTTTACAATGATATGATTTATGGAAACAGTATATCATTACAGGTGCAAATTACTGAGAATAACTACATAGATCTTTTCTGACAGTCATTATTGTTTCATTGACAGTGTTCTCTTAACTATATTACTAACTTAATTTAGGTTACTCATTAGTGGCACGATAAATTCACTTGAGCTGAAATTGAATTCACAATCAACTGTAAGTATTCCATGGAATAAAAATCTCATTAGGATTTCAGATATATATTTATCGGGAAAGGTGTATTCACTCTATGATCAGACTACTTTTATGCCATAGATATTCAGATCTTCCACAAGTAGCTGATTTTTGATTGGCAATCTAATTAAGAATTAAGCATAGATATTTACTATTGACCTGTATAGTTATTATTCACTTAAATAACAACTTAGGTTTTATCTGAGGTGGTTTATGGAGATTGGTATTAAGTTTAGTTGATCGAATTCATCATAGATTCATGTTGCTAAGGTATCATTGGAAACTTTGAAGCACTGGACAGCCGTTTCGTCCTGGTGTGTAACACAGCATCCTAGATTCAATCAACTAAACATAAAACCAATCTCCACAGACCATCTGAATTCAATTACAATAATCAGGTCATTAGTGACTAACTTCACGATATTCCTGAATCCCTATTAAGAAATGGTAACTGGTGGAGTTCAGACTTATTACGAGTGAAACAGTTATCACCAATGACAATCGATAATTATCGCGCTATATCACGTAACTTATTTCTTCAAGAAATTCACTTTACGCCAAGCGTATAAACGTTCATACGAGTTGAAAATTCTTAATGATTCATGCGATAACGACACTTATTTCAATCATATTAAGACAGTTTTATGAATAAATAAACGAATAATTTGATTATGCTAAATTTAATTGAAACGTAAAGCAGATAATGAACTAATAAGAGTTTTACAACAATTTTTTAGATGATGTAAAGATGAAAAGCTAATTGTCATATGAACATGGAATATGAAACACCACAGTACACAAACAGAAGACTACATACATAACATGTCATAATGAGGTCACATTAAGGAGATAATAACAATATTATATGTATTTACGGTTAATGATATTCATTATTTCAATCTAATTAAATTACTAATCACTGTATGCTAGTATTGTGATGATGTTAGTGCTATGATTATTGTTGGTGTTGAGCATATACTAGATTGTTAGAATAAATTGGGATTCAGGTCATTTATAATATATGCATAAATTATGCTATTTTTTGAAATTATTCTAAAACAAATAAGAATTACTTAGTGGAAAACAAGAATCCATTCATTCATTCATTTGTTTCAGTTTTCTTTACGTTGAACTTAGTACTGAACTCTATCATACGTCATTTGTTATATTTGAAACTCGTCACTAGATTGTATCAAACTGAGATTTTGCCTTCAAAAGATTGGGATTATTTATGCAGGCTTTTTCTAACATCGTGTCTAGTATGTTTATCTTGATATAACTGATGGAAAAGACTTAAAAATATCAAAAATTTGAGGTTAATTTAAAATGTTTGGTGAAAATTATGCTTGAATATGCAGAACTCACCAAGAAAACGAACTTGAAAATATGATAGAATGTTTGGATAAATCACACTTATCTAATGTTAAGAATGTTTTTAAATAGTCTTATCCTTGTTTATTAGTTTGTTTATTTCAATTAGAAAGGTTCAGTCTAATCAGTACTTCAACACAATTCAACGATTAGCAGATTTCAGTTGCATATAAACTACTAGTGAAATGATTAATGTTATACTACTTAAAGGAAAATTCATCTATTTAGTTCCCTTAAACTTAATATACATATAAAATTCTATTTAAAATCTATCACTTTTTACCTCATAACATATAAAGCTATCAAGTACTACATATTCATTAATTCATTATTTGTGTGTACTATGACTGCCAATTAGACAAACTTCTCTATTATTTTGAACATAATAAGTAATCTCGAGCATACAATTCATGGAGGTTACCTAGCAAATGTCTACTTATTATTGTAGTCATTATTATTAGCCTTAATTATGTGATATTTCAATATTTGTCAAGTTGATGTTTATTATTGAAGGTCAATGTTTTTCTATGTTTAAATAACTAATTACATTGGTAATAAAGGTCAATATGAGTGATTGATAAATATAACCTTTATCCATTTATTCATAAAATGATAAAACTATTTCTCATCTTAGACATTAAATTTTCAGAAATATATTCAAAACAACTTACACCGAATAATCGAAGTTGGATTTATGTTTGGAAAGTGAAATCCAGGATATATACTTCATCCAGTTTAGGATTCGTCAATTATAACCACTCTCATGAGTTGTATGCAGCTGATAAGAAACAAACATAATAAAATGAATTCAACTTATTCTGCACAAGTATTTGTTGTTGCTCACTTGAAAATAATAAAGGGAACAAAGTGTATGAAATAACCATTAAAGTTCGTTTTGCTTAGTTTATGCTAGCAATTAAATAATCGATTCTAAGTTGGTATACTCAATTGTGAATTAGACTGAAGTACAAAAGAATAATAATACAACTTATTTACTTAAATGAATGTAGGTGAGATAAGTTTGAGACTTATCATTAATTATAATCATCATAATATACACTTTCAAAAAGTCAACTATGTTCTTTAAAACACTTGTAACAGGAACTGAAATTTGTGACTTATTTTTCTCCCTGCTTGAAATTTGTCTGATGAATGTACCAACATCCCAGTGATGATCACATTCCAATTCCGATGCAACCTACAAGTTAAACAAACTAGTGATCATCTGAACGCTGCAAAACATGAAGTGAATGGATTGCGTTTAAATCAAAACTTGGATGTAAGTATATCTTGAAGATGAGTCTTAAATACAATAAACTGCACTTTTAAGATTTCATTTCTGATTACAATCCATCTAATTTCAGCAGGTAGGTTTGGTTTGTCATTAATAGATATCATTGTACCAAGTTTCCTTATATGTTATCATGATAATATCAATTAATTATCTGTAACTTTTTACAGTTTAATACTGATCTGATCTACTTTAGATATGTAAGTAACAATAAATTTCTGATTTCCTTCAAGTATATATAACTGTTTCTAATAAAATGGTATTTTCTCCCGAAGCTAACTAATTTAAATGTTGTGCTTTCATATTGACTTCGTATAATATCATAAACTCTTACTTCTAGTAATAAGCTATTTAAGTATTGCACAGCTATTAAATTAGTACATTATGTTGATCGTCTTTATGACTGATGTTGTTCGTCGATTATATTACACTTGTTTTATTCTTTGAATTCCTGTTGAGTTTCTTTTGTTGTTGACCTGTAATTTGACAAATCACTTCGACATGAGATAATCACTAACGATTTTATTCGTAAGGACAATCAAAGTTCTGTGATTATCTAGTCCAGATTAAAGGAAATACTATCATCAAAGTGTCTATATAAGCAGTAAATCTTTATCATTTTAATATAGTCGTTTATTATTAAAGTGTAGCTTCGTTTTAACTGAATTCGGAACAAACTAACGGATTCAGAATGATTGTTTAACTATGGCTCACAAGAAACACACACGCTATATCTTTGTATTGAACAATGATTTAATTACACAGTGAATTAACGAAAATATTTTATAAAGCAAACCCAATTCAGCGAAACAGTGAACGTAATCACAACATAACTGTTAAACAGCGTGAACATGTAAAACCCAACAATTTGATTTTAAAAAGTTGTTTACATTTATACTGCCAATAGAGTATTACTTTTTGACGAATCTTTTCCCTGTTAAGCTTGCTAATTGTAAATAGTCATAGGTATATAGAACTATAGTATGCATTGAATAGTGACCCGAAGTGAAATTGAGAATGGGAATTTCAATCTATGAATCATATGTCTAATTTAACTGTATCCCTGTATTTGATAACAATACTCATTAGTTTAAATGCTAGGCTACCATCCTCTTAGATTATTGTGATATTGTAGTTATATTAAACATGTTAATATCTACCGTACTTCAGTAGTCTAGTGGAGACAACTCTTTCAGCCAAATTTGTACCCGTTAAATAAGTTAGTGACTGTTTGGAATCAGTACCGTAGTGAAGAGTACATTGAGAAATTTAAGCGATAAATAAAGTGTTTGAATCTCCGAGACATGTATGTACATCTTTTCAATCTTTAATAGGGAGAAAAGCCCATCTAGGTTTTTGTTACCAATCACATTCCAACTTTATGAACTTGCATCTCGTCCCAGGTCCCAGTATTTATAGCGGTGCATACTTAACAAGTTAGATAGCAAAAGATGAAACTTCTTACATCCATAGCATCATATCACTTAGAGATACTAACGGAATACTAACCAATTTTACTGTCTACACGTTGACAACTTGACCCATGACATATTTGCATGCCATGTTCACGGCGGAAACAACCTAATTATCAAATATATTTAAATTATCCGGAAAGATGTTACTCAACAGAAAAGCCGAGAGACAAATTATGTTTCATGCATTCATTTATATGCATTTAAAACCTAATGATGCGGCAAATCAATAAAGAAAATAACATTTACACAAAACAAGGACAGCAATGACGGAAGGAGGGGCCAACAGGTATGCAGTTAATTAGTTATAGTTCCTAAATGAAAAGTGATATAATAGCAGTTCATGAGTCGAATGGGAGGTTAAGTGTAAAGAAACACAATTGTAATAGTGATTGATTTACATGCACTCAAAACAAGTGAAATTACTTACTTACTTACGCCCGTTACTCCTCACTGAGTAGCATAGGCCGCTCACAAGGATTCTCTATTGAACTCTGTCCTGAGTAATCCTTTTCAATTGTTTCCAGTTGCTGTTTAACTTTGTAATATCTACCTCCAATTCTCGACTCAGCGTGTTCTTTGGCCTTCCTCTTTTCCGTTTCCCAACAGCATTCCACGTTAATGCTTGTCTCGTGATGCAGTCTGATGATTTCTGCAATGTATGTCTTATTCATTTCCAACGTCTTTTCCTAATTTCCTCTTTGGCTGGAAGTTGGTTTATTCTCTTCCATAGTAGGCTGTTGCTGATGATTCCCGGTCAACAGACATTCAGCATCTTGCGAAAGCAGTTGTTTATAAATACTTTTACCCTTCTGATGATGTTTGCAGTAATTCTCCACGTTTCAGCTCCATCCAGCAGAACTGTTTTGATGTTCGAATCGAAGAGTCTGACTTTAAGGTTAGTTGACAGTTGTTTTGAGTCCCATATGTTTTTCAACTGTAGGAATGCTGCCCTGGCTTTGGCATTCCTTGCCTTAACATCTGAATCGGACCCTCCTTGTTCATCGATGATACTCCCCAGATATGTGAAAGTATCCACTTCTCCCAGAGTTTCTCCATCAAGTTGAATTTGGTTGGTGCTCCCTGTGTTGTATTTAAAATAAGTTAAATAATCTTCTTAAAAGTAGTTCTAAAATAATCTTCTTAAAAGTAGTTATGAAAGTTAGCTGTTGAGTAGCCAGATATAACAGTTACTGTAATACCATTTAAAAGGTTTTGACCTCATTCCATATGGGAAGAATAGCATATACTTGTAAGAAATCTTTATATTCTGTTAAAGTATTTGTTATAAAACTTTACAGTTTTTATTATGTCATCTTCATCATCTCAAACAACATTCAAATACCTATAGAATACTACTGATTATTGTTAGAGCATATTCATATTTTCATGCAATTACTTCCTTGCTTAAATTTAAACAAAACAATAACACGTATTCAACCTGTTGCAGAACTTTCTCGTCTGTTAAATAGTAACAAATAAGTGTAGTTATCTCGAAATATTGACAATTTAAACTTTGAAGATTATTCGTCAATAAAAACAAGTTAATTGGAATGTAAATGAAATTAAGAATTAAAGTTTTCAAAATGCATTTATAATTGAATATTTTGAGAGTTCTACAATATTTACAATAATTGCATTATTTATGAAAATAAATCTGGGACGTACATACGTTGAACAAGCAAAAAGAACGTGGATCTACATGTCTTACTGAGAATAGTTTCTCAAGAACCTATGTCTTCAGTCGTAGAATAGCCATTGAAATTCGACAGTATGCAGCCTGATGAGGATGGAATGAATACATCAAAAATTTTCAGTGAATAATTCAACTCTACATTATTAAAATTCTTGGAAATTATAGCATTTTGAAGGCTAAAAACTAAACCTATATATTCCACAAAGTTAGAAATCGAAGCAACCTAAGCATTTCCACCTCTTTGATTTTTATTCTACAGTTAATTAAAATTACAATCTAGTGAATATGACTAACATATCATGTTACATAATAAAATTATCTTTATTCTTATAGAACTATCACCTTTTCTAAATCTTCGTTAACACTTTATTGATGGACAACCTACTTTTATTTAAATTCTAAATTATATCAAAATTCCTTGATAATTTGACTTATTTGTTTTAGATAAAGTTGTAAAGGAGCCGATGATATTCAATGAATTCATTATACTCTACAAGTATTCATATCTATTATGTATATACATCAAAGCCTACAATAAATGCATTTACTTAGTTTATATTATTAGACAATGATTTATTGACAAGATTCATAGTTGGTCAATCACCACAGCAACAAAACATAAACGAAGTTATAAGGGACAAGAAAACGAGGAAGAATGCGTTTTTCATGTTTATTTCCTTTCTAGTTATCACTTTTTAGTGTCACTTTCAAATTAGAAGAGAGGCGACCAGATACTCGAATGTTATTTAAGTAGCAATGTTAGTAGTAAACAAAAAAGTT
Organism: Schistosoma mekongi; assembly: GCA_034768735.1. Lineage (NCBI taxonomy): Eukaryota > Metazoa > Platyhelminthes > Trematoda > Strigeidida > Schistosomatidae > Schistosoma > Schistosoma mekongi. The sequence goes on from CM068306.1 coordinate 36,116,669, forward strand.
CAGTTTTTTTATTTGCCATTAATTTTCATTGAAGAGAATTAGAACTTACAACCATGTAACTAACATTCAAGAGTTTATACTCGTAACTTTAGTCAGTTGGCAATATAATCTCATTCTTTGTAAGCAGTAAGTAACAATTTTAATCTCAACGTAACCAACCCCACGATATTGATGATTTTTCACTAGAAATGCGAAATTATTTCTTAAATAGTTTCATACTACCATCAGAATATTGTTTAATGGTTCCTGACTTTCAGGGGTTGTCTAACTTAGGTCAATCCATTCTGTGAAACATCAGTGTTATTTTTCGTTCAGTGAATGATGCAGAAAAAGTTTTCAGTATTTCCTTTCTGCATTTCCTACTACCGAAATAAATCCATTACAACAGTATTAAAGAAGTTAAGACAACTTAATGAAGAAAAGTTTCTCTTTAATCATATCATTTGCTTAGGGTGAATGTCTACAGTTGTTTGCACATATTACATTACGTAATACAATAAAGGTAATATTTGCTTTAACAAAAGTGACATATCCAAACTCTCTTTTAATCATAGTCCTAGAAGTGCATCAACTAACCTCTTATTGTTTCTCTTATTTGTAAAGTAGACAAGTGTCTTTTAAGTTTCTTTTATAAATTATTATTTCTTATTAAATTAATAATCTGAAGAATGTCGATGAGGTTACGTAATTATCCCAAATTATGAACAAAAAAGATGTATTTCTAAATATAACCATGATCTAAGGGTTCTGTTGGGCTTAAAAAATAATCTACGGAGCATTACAGTAACAATAATAAATCTCACCTGATTGAAAGTAGAAGACAAGTGATTAGAAAAAGCTTAATATTCGCGGAAATCAACTTTACATTACTTCAATGTCGAGTCAAGAAATCGTTAACAATGGACAATGCAACCTTTACAATTAAGTTTTCCAGTATGGATAAATTAACCATACAAAGTTTCTTGTAACTAAAAATAATATCCAATTAGATAAATATCAACTACTCATTTGAATCTTCACCGTGTGGCTACCTTAACGAGGAGATCGGGCTTCCCTATTGTGGTGACTCAGTCTGGCTATACTGGCTGGGACAATCGTTCCTCAACGTCCTACCATGCCAGGCAGGTCGGTTGAAGTGCGGTGTGACCAAAAGCATCAAGTATAAGGTCCAAGGACGAAATCGTACTTCTGGCTGTACAAAGGGGTGACGGCATTGTGGTGTTTTCCCCAGACATCCAGCATCACAGAGATGCTACACTCCCACAAACGATGAGGGTGGTTAGAATAGATCGGCCCTTAAAAATGCAAACCTCATCTTACTTAACGGATTCCCGTCTCCGGCAGTAAGGCCCTAACAAATACGAAGCTACAACAACGAAACATTCTCCCAAAAAGGCAGTGTGCGGCCGGCCTCAAGCAGTTGTTCCTTGGACGCTGCAATTACGCTACCAGGTCTTTCAGACGAAAGCGAAGAAAATGGAAAAAACAACAGCGTTAAGTAACACAACTTTTCACGTTATTAAAAGAAACCGGGTTTAAAAAATCAAGCGTTAGTGAGATGATCTTCGAATCAGATGGAACATTTATTAACTCTCAGTTTAGACGTTTAGAACGATGGGCCGTACACTTCAAGGAGCAGTTCAGTTGGCCTTCAGATGCTCTAGAACTTACCACTGTTTCAAGACAACTAGAATGAAAAGTCGACATAGGCTCCCCGACTCTTGTTGAAGTCGGAAAATTTATAGGCAATATAATGCGGGGCAAATTGGCAGGTCCAAATGGATTATCCGCAGAGGTCTTTAAGGATGGTGGTCCCACTCTGACGATTAGGCTGACTGATATTTTGACTTAAGTTTGGGAACTTGACATAATTCCGTCTGACTGGTGTCTATCGTTTATCGTCCCAGTATATAAGAAAGGGTCAAAGTCGTCCTGTGATAACCATAGAGGAATTAGTTTGACTAATATAGTGTCTAAAATACTAGCTTATATAATTATCAGGCGTTTAACTGCAACTAGTGATCTACAAATACGAGAAAATTAGACTGGTTTCAGACCTGGTTGCGATTGTATAGACCAGATATTCACCATTCGTCAGATCTTAGAACACAGACATACTTTTCGGCGGCCGACAATGGTGATTTTCCTCTATTCGAAGCGGCACTTGACTCCGTAGACCGTGAAGTTCTATGGCAGTGTCTTTCATTGAAATGCGTACCACAGAAGTACACAGATCTTGTTAAGGCTCTTTACTCAAACACTATTAGTCATGCCAGAGAATATGGCGAACTGTCATCCGAAGTTGTAACCTCAAGTGGTGTCCATCAAAGCTACCCACTTTCCCCATTTTTGTTTAAATTCATGGTCAACATACTGTTTGAAATTACACTCTTATTGTCTGATTTTTGATGGATTGATCTTCAACCAGGAGATTCACTTATTGACTTTGAATATGTTGATTTCATAGTCCTGTTTGGTGAAGGTGCTAATAAGATGCACAATCTTATAACTGCAATAAACTCCAATGCAACCATGTTTGGAATGCGTTTCTTCCCTTCTAAATGCAAACTATTACTCCAGGACTGGTCTTCGTCAACACCTGAGCTAAAGATAGGGAGTGGGGCAGTTGAGTATGCCAACCACTTCACTTATTTTGGAAGTCTCATTAGCCCTAATTGGTTGGTCGAAATCTGACGAAATCTCAGTTTCGAATTCAAGGATCTCGTTCGGCTTTTGCCAACTTACGTCACCAACGGCGCGGACGAGATGTTCATCTTTCAACGAAGGAAAGAATGTTCTGAGCGACAGTTCGCTTTGTCTTACTGTGTGGGTGTGAGACGTGGCCATTAAGGATAGATGATACTCGAAGGTTATTAGTATTTTACAATCGATGTCTTCGAAACATCGCTCTTGTTACCTGGGATCACCGAGTAAGTAATAACGACGTTAGATGAGGTTGTGGATCTTCATCGACTGAGGTGGTTGGGACATGTGTTTCGTATGCCAATCACCGTCTACCTCGACGCACGATGTTGGCTGGTATAGGAGCAGGATGGAAGAGAGTTAGAGGCAACCAAACTAGAACATGTCGTCAGTCCATGAAGTCAATGACTACTGATTTGAGTCGTGTCGGTAGCTGCAGTCTACTTGGATGGGGTCCTTGCGAATGCCGTGACCAGTGGCTAGAAATAGTGAGTGGGATTGCTCAGAAATGATCACAATGGAGCAGATGTATTCACTCATTGTCCTCTTCTAAATCGTAAAGTTTAAATTATTCTATAACTTTCGTTCCAAGCTCCCTGAATCATATTCTATACGTTGATATCTATTATTATTATTATTATTATTATTATTATTATTATTATCATTATCATCGAAGCAACTTATAATATTGGTGGTGGTGTTAATCATGCGGTGCCATGGAGGTATGGCAACTCTGACCTATGCACACGTGCCAGGTTCTCTGTTGATTATGCATACATATATACACATTTGAAGGTTATTAATTCGTATATTACATAAAAATTATAGAATCCGTCACAGATTGATTTTGGCATGGTGGGTACTAATGAAGACCACTGAGCACTGGACAGATGTTAAAACTCCTAAGCAGTATGTACTGTAGGTTCCACCTCAGTGACTTCAATGTTGGCAATCGCTTAACCTTCTTCCCCACTAGGTCGGTATTCACTAGTAAAATTCCCACTCCCATCAATTTGTGATGATTTATATTTTAGGAGAGAAGCAGGAGGGAATTTCATAGAAGTAATCCACATTTCTAATTTCCATTATTGTCTCACTTTATGCTTTGTAAGCTACTTTATTCTGGTTATTGAGATTTTACATTCATGGCTCTGACATCAGTTAAACATGAATAAACTTCAAAACTACTAAATCAGGCAACTCAATGATTAACAATTTTAACTTTAATTCATTAAAATTACATTTTGACGAATATGAAAGTTATTCTATTGAACTTTATGTATTGAATGTTTATTTAAAGGAGCTTTACATTACTTTTCTCTCATTAATTTAAAATAAATTTATCAATTTATCGAAAAAAGGTTGACTGAATTAGAAATATCAACTGTTAGATGCCGGCAGCCCCATAGATCTAATGGTAATATTTACATAGTGAAACCATTAAGTCCTTATTTCAATCCCTGATAGGGTCATGGATGTACACTGCTAAAGAATAATAAAACAGTTGTTCAGTGCTTCATTCTGATCATTAGTTGAATTAAACATCATACCAACTTCGTGGTATTAAATTAACACCTAGCATTCTTTACAATACCCAGTTACAGGAAAAGATGATGATGATGATGATGATGATGATGATGATGATGACTCAGTGATGAATCATCATTCTACTCAAATTACTCATTTCCTATTATTTTTAAAGAATTAAATTTTCTAGTTTGTTTAACTCAATAAATTTTTAACTAAATTTTCATTAATTATTTTTCTTTTAATTGTAATTTTATTCAATTTTTTTTTTTATTTTCTAATAGCAACTTGTTATTCAGTTGTATGATGACTATCTAGGGATATTATTATTGATTATGTATTACTCTTAGTATTACCTTCCAGTTATAGTAATTTATCATGTTTTCAATGTTCAGTATTATTGGTCGTTTCATTTCCTTTTTTTTTTAAAGGTTAATTACTACATAGTAACATTTTCGAAAGTTAACTCCCTTCAATTTTCAATCTCAGTTTAATTAGATTGTCATTGTTTCACACTTTTATCATTTTTTACTTTGATTGGTTACTTTCATTATTAACTTTTTGTTAGATCTAGTATGTTTACTAAGTTGTCAACTCATGTTTTTCTTCTATTTTCTCCTATTTCAAATTCTTAAACATTGTGCTCTGTATATCCTCTCTAGCAGAAAGCATAACCCTTGACAAGGCCGTTTCAACGGATGATTAAGTGTTATAAGACATTAAAGTAAAGTTCTCAAGAAAGATTTCAATTTAAACGTTACGTTCATCGAAAATTGTTTGTTGTGAAAAGGTCAGTATAATGAAGCCCAGTATACTCAATAGAAAACAACATTTCCAGAGTAGGAGTTAGGTTTTGCGATAAAAATATTGAATATCAATTACAATTTAGAATAAAGTGATCATTTAATGAATGAATAGAATACCTAACCGAAAATGCAGAGTCCTCGTATATAGTGAATGGAGAAAACGTTGCGGATAGCCTAAAACTTTATTTCATCTATTATCAAGTATTGATTACGTACATTCAAATTAACGTGAATAATGAAAATTACATGGACACTAAAATCTAAATGAATTAATACTACCCATATACGTATTTGCCATGGTTTCTAAAGAGATTAGACACTAAGTTGAACACATCATCTATATGAAATTATTCTTCTTGAAATCTCAGTAACTTAAAGTAAATAGTTCCAACATTTTTAGTTACTTCTGTTATTGCCAAATTTTTCTAAAGTGGGTTAGATCAATCTTGCTTGAATGAAACTTTTTCTAGGAAACATGATATACCTTCATAGAAAATATTTGATAATAAAGGTCTTTTAAAACACTAGCACTTGTAAGATATGAAGTTTGCAAGTTATTCATCAGTCTAATAAATGAAAACTTGATATTCAGTTTCGTTACACACTTCATTATATCAAGTTGTTAATTGACAACTCGTATGTATAAACATCACCGTCCAATAAAATATCAGTTACTGTACAACAAGCTCATTGATAAAGCTTATTATTATTAGTTACATTGACACAGACCTAAATAACTTGGTGATGATTGTTTTTATCAGAAGTTAACATAAATCTTCATAATGAGATTAATCAGTACAAAATCAACCGTTAGAGCTGCCTGTCATTTGCAAACCATCCACAAAAGTTTATTAATTATGATACCACTACTGTTATGATTAAATTCATCTCTTAGCTTTAAAATTTTTTTTAGAGGTAAAAGCACTTCACAAGCTGATTTAGAATGAGGAACTATTAAAAATCAAAGTTAGCTGGACGATTATTTTCGCAACATTGGCAAGTGACGAACTCAGGGCTTTCAAGCCTCGTAACCATAGTTTAATATTTTTACTATTATGTTGATATCTAATGATTTATATTTCTAACTTCAAGCAATTTATGCTTTCTTTGTATCTCAGCTTTGCAATCATATTTAGGTTGACAGCAAAACAACAATGAAAATGTTATAACAATGCCAGGATAATTTATTTATCACTAACCGCAAAACACATCCTTACCATTTAACTGATGATGTATTTAGGTTGTTGTGGTGATCACTTAATAAGCAATTCATCTCAGTGTACTAATCCAATGTTTATCACCATATTTGACGATTTAAACTTATATATTGTTTAAAATAATTCGATCTGCAGAAAATTTATTATCTACACAGAAGAACTGTTCGGAAGTGTCTAGGCGTCAGTAATCAACTGACTGAACAAAGTATTACAGGTTAGATTCATCATCTGAACTACCATGGTTTTGGCATTTTGTTTTGTGGATACTAATTTAAGATTGATGAATCATTGAGTTTTCTGAATAACACAATAGATCCACTTCTTACTTGTAACTACTATATGCAGCTAGCATACAATACTTTTATACGTTGATATATTGGCAGCATAAGTTACTATTGATAAAATACCTAAATAATAAGTCTATGAACGTAATTAAGTCATATATTTATTGTCCTTTGAAAGTATAACTTGAAAGAAGTAATAAATATAGTGATATATAGCTCTGTTAATGTTTCCATATGATTTTGTCGTAATCAAATAATATCTGTGAAGCTAAATACACCTATTTTACCATGTAAGTACAAACAACATAGTTCCCACTGTATATTTCAGTTGATTGATTATTAATAGACTCTTTTTGTTTAGATAAATAGTCTAAAGGCGAAGTTGATCTCGAAAACAATTATGTATTCAAGGAAAAAAATATTCCCAAGAAATCCTATCATATCTAAAATCTTTGTTCATATATTTAAGTTATAATGAAACTTAATAAATGATGATTGAAATCCAAATAACGTGATTTGTATAAAACAGCAGATTTTATGGCATCATTTTGACAGTCTTGTTGAATATTGTACAAAACTAAGATGAGATAGTTTGTGAAGATTGGTATTAAGTTTAACTGAATAGAAACGTCATAAATTGGTGTTGGCAGGTTACCATTGGAACCACGGAGCACTAGACAGTTTTTTCGTCCTAGTACGAGATACTCCGACAATGTGCACCCTAGATTCCAATCCCCCCCCCAGGACCTTAAGGTCATCCGACGTCTAACCCTTCGCACCAATGGGCAGGCATTCAGTAGTTGAATACTAATTTCCAGTATCTCAATCACAATAATCAGCTCGGTAGTAACTAACTTCACCATGTTCATCAATATCTAATGAAAAGTTGCGACTGACGGAGTCCAGACTTATCGGAAATTAGGCAGTTATCACCAATAACAATAAATAATCAACGCGCATGACATAACAAATTGATGGAAGTGGGAATTTTACCATTGCTGGCTCAGTGGTGCAGAGGGCTAGGTGTTTGCCAACCTGAAATTGCTAGGGTGAGCAATGCTGATGAGTTTCACACTAGAATGAAACAGCTGTCCAGTACTCTCTAGTTGTCAATAGTACCCTACGAATATCAATCTATGACGTTTCAATCAACTATTCTTCAAAGTGACAATCGTTTGACATTACACCACTCTAAATTATTTACTAGGTAAAATTCATATCATCCGACTTGGTACTTCAATTTGCACGATATGCTGTAACATTCCTGTGACATAGCAACTACTTTATTTGTAAGATTTTTCAAAAATTCACTTCATTCTTACCAAGTAATTTCATTTGATGTTAACAACAGTTATTAACTTTTTGTTTCAATAATGTTAGATTTCTATCTCTACACTCCAATTTCAACGCAGTTGATGATTGTGAATAAACTTTATATTTTCTATGTTTGAATTTATGTGTTATACATTTACTTACAAGCGTAATTAAAACAAGTTCACTTTTATCCCAGTATTTTTGTAATTGATTGAATGGAGTCGAAAGTAAGCAAACATCGTCAATTAATCTATGTTGGACATCCATTGAAAACCAGTAAGCACTAGATAACTGCTTCGTCATAGTATGAAAATTTTCAGTAATTCATTTCCACTACCCTATTAAAGAGTCTAAACTATGTCCTTCAAACATCGTGGTCATATCTTAAACATTAGACTACTGAAGTGGTTAACATTCAACGGTTGATATTACTAACTTCACTTAATTCATGATACATTTGAGCAGCCTTATATATTGTCATCTGTGGGTTATTGGCTTACATTCAACCTGTTTAATACATAGTGGTTTTCAATAATTGTCTAGCACAAGCAAATTTATGATATCGAAGTTAACTTCAAAGGTCATTGCAGCCCCCTCCATAAAGCTTTTATATTTTAATAGAGTTATAAGATTAGATTAACCCACAACTTTATAGTATCGATGATTTTCTAGGCACTTTCACTTCTTGTCGTACAACATGAAGAAAAGCTCACGTTCATTTAGTTTGATCGTTACTAGCTCTCTGTAGAAATAAGATAATTATACTAACCAACCAGCTTTTTAGTGACAGTGGTGACATAAGCAGGTTGTGAGACTAATCGATATCAAAAGTGCAATTCATTGACTTTCAAATTATACATTAATCAAGTTTGTTTGCTTAATATGGATTCCATGATATTAATTCAAAGTAAAGTAAAAATTATATTTGATATTAATTTGCCAGCTTAAATGTATTATGCAATCTACAATATTATCACATTAATTAGTAACTACCTCAAGTTTACACATTCTGTTGTTCATGTGTTTACTTCAGTTTATTATTTGTAACTTATTACAGTATCTCAAATCTTCTTACACTTATTGTAATCTTAAGATCAGTTACGAACAGGAATTTCGACTTCATTAACTTTAGCTTTAAATTGCATTAGTAACATACAACTAAAAAAAAGTAATTGGGCTTAATTAGATACATTACCAGCTGAAGTTAACTTCAATGCTTTTTGCGTACGAAAACTGTATTACACTCAGCATTTCAAATCAATTTTCTGTTTGTTTAATAAGTACTGAATATTAAAGTACAATTTTCAGGAAACATTTCAATTTCAAACGTTTAAGGACGTCAGTATGTATCTTTTTTGAAAAAGTTAGTGTAACTCATTCCGACAGATTGAATTAGAAGCTTGAGAACAGTGAATGAAATCTTTAATGTAAATTACACTCTGATATGAAAGACATACTGAATACCGAATGGCAAAAAAATGGCTGAATGTGTTGAATACAATAAACATATGGTGAACATTGTTTGAGTTGGATTGTGAATGGTAAAAGGAATTTAGGACGCACATTTTGTCCTATTTGGGACTCGTCAACTAGATGTACCTGCATCCAAGTGTTAATGTTCATACCGGAATTCAAACTCAATTTGCCTCGTGCTAAAAGCCACCACGTTTACCACCAGTTTACTGAGTTCAAATAGCCACACTTGTGCAACGGGTGAGTATATAGGATTAGAATGTTTTTAAATCTTCTCGTTGACTTGTCATGGACATTTGCGCGAAACGAACTTAGTTCGATTCCCGTTGTGAATATCAACACTGAGATACAGGTACATCCAGCTAACGAGTTCCAAGTAGCATGAAACGTGCGTCCTGGACTACAATTACCAGTCACAATCCAACTCACTCATTACTTGTGAACTATTGCTATATAGAGGCAATCCGTTCAGGCTGCATATATGACAACAGTGACTAACTAGTTTTAGTCCATAACAATTCAGTGAGAAGATTTTAATACATTCTAATTATATGATGAACATTAAAAGCATTGAGGATAACAACAACATTTGCAATCTCAACAAAATATACTTGTTTTCAATATTCTTATTTACGTGTCATCCTCTAACTGATATGCTTCAATTAATCTCAAACAATTAAACTCTACTAATTGTGAATGGAATTGACATTCTTCTTCTTCTTCTTCTTTTTCCTCGTTGTTGTTGTTGTTGTTATTTTTAAGTAACATAATTCAGTTACTGAATTATTTTAAATCTTTCATTTAATTGTTTACCTTATCTACATTGTATACAATAACAAAGATTTGATGTACACTAAGTAGGTTTTATTCAATTGTTAATAATGCAATATGACACTAATTCTAATAAGTTGAAGTTTATCTTTCCTTTCTAATGATTATTTACCAAAATTTATTTATTTAAAACAAAATAGAAATGAATGTTTACTTACAACTTATTTTTTGAATCAACAAACAATAATGAGAGAGAAACTAGTGACCTGTCAATTACAAAGAAAACATTTTGTTTACCAACCATATGATACAGTATAATAGACATTTGAAAGAAATGCCAAAAAAAAAAATGTTAATTTTATCGCTTTTTACTTGATTAAATGTATCGCAAGTTGTTGTTGGCGGGGTACACTTGAAAACAAGGAAGAACTGGACAACTGTTTCATTCTAGTGTGGAACTCCTCTGCAGATACCCACAAAAATAACCATCTCGAGTGAACTGAAATAATGGGCTCACTAGTGACTAAATCCAGGATGTTCTTGAAGCTCTAGTGAGAAGTTGTAACTAGTGGAGTTCAGGCTTGTCGGGAGTGAGACAGTTATCACCAATGACAGAAATGAATGTCGCGCTATATATATATATATATATATATATATATATATTGATGAAAGTGGGAATTATACTATTTGATGCCGACTTAGTGGTGCAAAGGTTTAGGCGCTCGACGTCAACCTGAAGACCATGGTAAAGAATCTGAGATGCACATTGCTGGCGAGTTCCACACTAGAACGAAATATCTTTGCAGTGCTCCCTAGTTTTCATTGGTACCTTGTCAACATCAATGTGTGATATATCCAATCAAACAAAAATATCAATATCCACAAAAATAACTATCCCAATTGTATTAATTTGATTTGCTTATGTAATTTATCATTTTAACAATAACCTAATAAAATCTCTTCTAACACTTAATGATAATGAAAATAACAGACATACGATGAAGTTAGTTGTTGTTTATATAATGCAATAAAAAAGTTACAGCATAGAATATAGTTTTCTGTTTTACTTGTCAACAAATGTTTGTTTACAAATTGAATTTGATCAACTCAGGCGGGCGGCGGAGGGGGATAAGGATGAGTAAGTAGAAATAAACTGTAAATAAATCAATGTATTCAGGTGAACTATAGTTGAAGTTAACAAGAAAAATTCGAAAATAAATTGAATCTATTCATTATTCTCTCATGATTTTAAATGTTGAGAATAAATGATTCAAGTGATTTGTCTCTTTTGTGTATATCCATACGAAAATGATTAATGTTATAGTTTTTATTCAACTTGGAGACTAATGATTGATTTAAGTCAAATGAATTTCATAATTTAGTAAGTTGCTTATTATTTGGAACTAAGATGCTAATGATTAGCTATCAAGTGTAAATACAAATTCTCCAGAACATTGCATTTGTTTATTGTCAGTAGTAATCTAATCAAGTTTCCTAATAGAATTATTAATTTTAGGAGTAATTCTATATAGTTTAACGTAAGGTGGAAGAAAGTTCCCCCCCCCCCGAGATTATTGCATACAAAGTAGTTTGAGGATAGTTGGCAGGAGACTATGAACCTAGGTTCCGTGTTAATTGGCACTAATCTGCAAGGTGTACCTAAAGTCTTGAGGGAACTAACGATTTTTAAACGGCTTGATCTTGAATAATTCAGTTTCGAAGTCAATGACGTTTACCACATAGGTTTTCGGACTACCATTGATTGATAGTCAATATGTTTCCTGTTTAGTCTTTTATAGTGATGATCAATTTGTATTGATAAAGTTGCAAGCTGCCACTAGTCTATGTGACTTGAAATACCAAGCACTATATTAAGATGGTTCGGGTTATAATCGATAGAAAATCCTGCTCAACGACTTGGAGCTCGTCAGCACAACATATCGCATGTCACTTTTGACAGAGTGTAGATAAAACAACAATCATCATAATCAAAGCTGAAAATTTGATTCAACATTCTACTTCTTTATAAACAATTAATGAAATCTAGAATTTAATTATAGTGTAGTTGAAGAAATTCAACAGAAATATTCAAGTTATTAGTTGAAATTTATCAATAAAGTGCATTTGTAAAGTTCAGATAAGATTTATAATGTTACACACAATCCATTCAGTTTTGGATACGATCCTTTTACTCAGTTAATTAGATTATGATTAATGAGTTTTATTTTCAAATGGAGATTTACTTAAGACATTTTTTTAAAATTCCGTTCATATTACGCTCCCTTTACTGAATGGCTAAATTTCTAAAGTTCCATTGTCGTTATAAGGCTTACTTTATGTAATAACGAGCTATTCTATTAACTTATTCTAGTGATTCAGTTAGTAAGGAGCTTTTCCCAAATGGCTTCATTAGCTTCAGTTTTCTTAGCATTTCTATTGTGTATCTTTTTTGACCTTTAGTTACATACATTTGTAAATAGTAACTTACATTTATACTATAGCACGATATGATTTAGAAATGAATGGCATTATAACATTTACATTATCAATTCAACCTGAAATTTGTAAGCAACCTTTGAAGGCATTTTTCTAGAAAAATCCATATAACTACACATTCCTAATTAATTCTATCAATGAATTGTTAATAGCATAGGAAGTTTTAGTTAATTGAATTCGTCACAGATTGGTGTCGACAAGGTACCATTGAAAACCAGAGAGCACTGACCACCTGTTTCATTCTAGTGTGGAGCTCCTTATCATTGTGTACGCCGCATTTACTCCCGGGCTTCAGGTTTGTGAATACCTAAGTTTCTTTATCACTGAGCCGGTATCTAGTGGAAGGATTTACACTTTCATTAATTTGTGATATAGTGCGACGGTCATCTAATCTCTACCTATCATCTCAACTCAGTAGAAAATTTTACTTTCTCTCTTACGAAATATAAGGAGTCTAAACGAATTGGCGTTATTTATATTAAATTTAACTGTTGATTAATATAAGTAAACCTAAATTAATAAACAACCAGTAAACAATTTACACCCCTGTGGAAACAAAATTCTGTTTTGTTGAAATACTGAAAATCAAATAAAATCACCATACAATAATAAATTATGAATGTAGTAATGTTAAAATATAATAGATAAAGTTGTATATCATTGTTAAGTGGTTAGAAGTTGTTGCTAGTAACTCAAAGAAGTTTGCCAGCATCAAGTAATTGTCAATAAGATATTAATTATTCAGCACAAACTTCTTAATTCTATAGAAAATCACTCGTAAATAGAGTTCCATAAAGGGTGTCATTCTTTTTTTTAGAGTTGAAGATATATCTCCTGAAAACGCATCCACTTATACAAAGCATTTATTAAGGGTTTACTGTTGTCTTACTTCGTCAATCTAACATAAAATAAAGTAAACTGTAATTCTGATGCATATATTACAATATTATTGAAGGAGTTCAGTCTGTATTTAGTATTAGTCAGTAGTCAATTATTTGATATTCCTAACTAGTAAATAATGAAAATTATGACAAGTAGGGCAAATGAGAAAATACTTGATGGTATACAGGTTTGTATTTAAACAAAATCTCTGAATATCTTATCTGTACTTAGTAATATGAACTGAAGCTAAGACTTATAGTATTACTATTATTGCTGTAATATGAGCATAAGTCAACCAGTAACCTCTTAAAAATGTATCAATCAACATCTTAATACCTGAATCCTTCAAATAAAGACTGTGATATTCACCAGCTTTTGTACAGTATTTGCAGTATTCGTATACAAAACATCTCGTCTGAATTAAACACTTTAAGTTTCACTCGAACTGTAAAATCAAAGAGACATTATCCATTCGATGTAAGCATTAGAGTCAGTAGCTTCTTTTAATGACAAATATTCAGTTAAATATGGTGAATTCCGAACCTTTTATAATAAAACTTGATTTTGGGTAGTTGGACTCAACTGTCAGGAAAATATACACCTAGGTTTTGCACTAGTTGGGACCAATCAGTGGGAGTATCTGGAATCTTCAGTGAACTGATGGAATTCAAACCAGGTTTGAAAGGTAGCACCAATCAGAATCCTATGTCAGTTTGTTACTGAATCCTTTGATAGCATTATATATATATATATATATATATATATATATATATATATTACCAGTAAGTTCTTATTGTTCATAATTCAATATGGTCGAATCAAACTAATATAGTGAAATTGATAATAAATTTACCAACAGACAGAAACCATGGAAATAGTTATTTAACACCGATAGTTTATCAGAGAACCATTTTATCGTGATCTGTTACAGTTTCGAGTAAAACAACGTATCTAGTAAATACCATAATTTTCGTTTTGACCTAATCGTTTTATCAACGATTGCGCTGGAGATTATTAGTGAAATATATTCGACAGTGAATGCAGAAACACTTATAAATGTACAGACTAAAGTCTTTTTCACTTTCTAAAAGTATATGCCATCTCGTCATCGCACGCTCATGTTATATGTCTTATACTTTATAAACAGTCAGCCACCAAATTCTCTCTACTTTTATCATATACTTTGTTAAAATGGAGACAGAATAACACATGTCTAAAATTTTACATAAAACACTATATTCGACGTTAATTAAGAATATTCATGAACAGACATCTATCACAATGATATCATCTTTTAATACTCTCTGAATTGAATTTCCTTCGTTTAGTTGTAGATATTAATAAGAACCTTTAAATAGACTGGAATTGCAAAACTTCGTTATTTATTCTACTTCTTCGTACAGGTTATGTCTTAATCATCTTTTCAAGGAAGTTACGATTCTTAAATGCTGTATCATAATAAACAAGAATCCAGAAATCTAGATCTTCATATAATGACATAATCTGGTTTAACTACATTACCTTCCTTAGTAATAAATCAATAAATGTAGCTCTTTTTCTTTAAAACAATTATATTTCACCATTTCACCGTAGACTACTGACCTAACCAGCCCGTATTAAGTGATGCACATGGTATTGTGGGACCTTTCGTTGTAATTTTAGCAAGTAACCTATCTAATGAACTTTTTATGAAGAAAAAGTAATATATATCGATTCTTCTATTTACCCATCCTTACACTTTCACAATTCTGTATTGATGTCAACTTCTTAGCATACTTATATTTGCTTATATATGCTGTTTGTTAAAGTGAGCATCATGGTAGCAATATCATTAATGACTGATAAAAGCTGTAATCCAAAAGAATGTTGTTACTGTCACCAGTGATTACCCAGTGATTACTCAATACATAGTAAAATGCTTATTTATTATTGAATGTTGACTTTATTTCATATCAATCTGATTTAGAATGTAAATTTTGATATACAATTTGTATGTAGTTTTCATTAACTATGTCTTATTCTATACATATTGTCATTTTTAATGTTTATTTATTAGTTAAGCACATGGTTATTTTTGTTGATGATTACAATTGAAGAGACGTGTATTGGTTTTGATCTATAATTTTAGATTAGGCTGCACTAACATACTTATAAGTAACATATTTTGATAATTTTATGTATCTTAAAAAAAAATTAATATACATTATTGTATTCAATGTTTATTCACTAATAAATATAAAAAATGATCTAAAGTTTAATGTTCAATAGATACATACACTTAGTAAACAAATGAAAGCGTTGCGGATAACCGTGATTATTATTTATTCATCTTAATGATTCATAGATGTTAATATAATTTTCATGCTAAATTGTAAACGTGGGTGTAGAAAACGGTGTAATACTGTTGTTTATAAAATGATCTAGTTAAATTATACTTATAATTTTAAACTATAAACATCATTATCATCATTAAACATTAAATAATTGAACTGAGATAGTTTCACGTGGAGATTAGTATTTTTAATTATTTGAAAAAGTTACAGATTGATGGTGGTAGGGTACCATTGGAAAGCAGGGAGCATTGAACAGCTGTTTTATTCTAGTGTGAAACTCCACATTTGTGCGCATCCTAGATTCTGCTTCAGGGGCTTTGGGTTACGAGTACACCTAAATTTTTTCACTATTGGGCCAGTAACTAGTGGTAGAATTCTCAATTCCATCAATTTGTGATATAATACATGTTACTGGTGATAATTGTCCCACTCGAGATAGACACAACTTCTTATTAGATATTCAAGAATATGCTGAAGTTAGTCACTATTGAGTTAATTATTATCATTGAATTGAGATAGTTTTTCATAGAGATTGATATTTATAAGTAATATAATATTATTGTTTATCAAATGACCTAGTTAAATTCTACTAATAGTTTTAAACTATAAACATAATTATCAAAATTAAGCATTAACTAGTTTAATTGTCATGAAATGTTATTTACATTCAATTGAATAATGTTTCATTTATTTACCAATTACAGTTAATGGATAAATTTGGTTTCTACATCAGATTGAAATAAATTGACGTAGAATATAAAATTTTTAAGTGTATATAAAAGGTGTTACTAGGTTACTAAAATTACGTAATTTTAGTTTTATTAATCCGGAAAAAATGATTATTTTTCATTATGTTTTCTGAGTGTTATCCGAGGTCTTGTTTTTTTATCTTTCTCTTAAAATTATGAAGTCATTGGAATGAACGTCTTATTTGGATACAATAACTTTTGTATGTTGTGCTGGTAACTTATCATTTTATTATATGGTTAATTGTTACAGTGAAAGATCTTTAATAGAAAGTTACTACAAAACAGTTTAACGTATAATAGTTACTTTGAACTAAAAGAACTACACATTGGTTGTGACTGTACAAACTTGAGTTTGGTAAAGAAAAAGGCTGTTAAAATTCCTTTGTTTCATGCATTTATAGATGAATAAGTTAATCTATATTAATATGCCTTATATAACCTAACAATAATATCCCTAACATTGTTAGGATTACCATACAGTGACAAGTTAAATTAAATATTGAAGTCTTAGAAAACAACAATTGAGACTACAATAATTTAGTGCAACATCTCAGAATATGACGTTGAAGGATTCGCATTCGATTATACCATCAAGAATGAGTGATAATTAACACAAAAACTAGATTCACAGTTATCAAACAATTACTAGCAATCATATCATAATATATTGCATTAAATGAAAAGCCAGTTAGATGAGCCACAATATTACATTTCAATCAGTTTTAATGATTAGGCAAACATTATAATACCTCCTATTCAACAATCAATCAACCAATGCATTAGGTTAAGTGATTCATGTGACTTATTGTTAATGATATTCTTTGACCTATCGCTGTTCTTTTAGTAATCTAGTTTAGTATTGATTGTAGTTTTACTTTATCTAATCAACGTTTTATATTGCCCAGTGGAACCTTCTATGTTGACCAACGTAGTTTGTTAGGAACTATTAATATGACTTTAATCACTAAGGATAAGCAGCATATTGCATACGCAAGGAGTCAAAAATTTCAAACAATCTGATCTCCTATTTATGTATACATGAGAAAATATTTATCAAGAGATACTGGTATAATAAAACATGTTTTACTTTAGGCATTTCAGAATTACAAATTATTTCATTAACAAGGGTTGGAGGGAGAGGGAATTATTCACTTTATGATTACGTTTCTTAGAGACCTATTAAACAATGCATTTTTTAGAAAGCACTGATTATGCATTCCAAAATGAACAGTTACTTTACATTATTGTTAATAACATTTAGTAATATTCAACAGAATATGAACAATCATACTTATACTAGATGAACTAGTTGTTGGTAATAATGACGATAGTGAGACAAACATATTTTTTTTAAAAAAAAAACGGTAGATAGACATACTATCTTCTTAACTATGACCCATCATTCTAACCAATTTTTACATCATATTCGTTTGTATTCAATTCTAGAATTTCTCTTAGTGGTTAATATTAATTCTATTAGGGACAGGTATAAAATTTGTATAACCCTATGGAAATTCTATGTGTTTACCATTTTCATTTGTGTATAGATGTGTATAAAACATAGTTGCTAAGTTTATATTTGTGATGTAAGCATCGGTGTAAGTGCATAGATTTATATAGGCCTATATTTATTTGTCTATTGTTTGTCTATAATGGGAAAATGAATGAGACAGAGCACAATTACGAAATTTCATTGATTGCATATAGTTGATGATTCGTGAATAAATGAAATTGAATTCTATAGTTTAATCATTTAAATAAAAAAATTATATTCACCAAATGTATCAAATTAACATTAAAATACTACTAACAACAATGAATATAGCTCTTAGTTGAGTTAATATTATGAGTTATGTAACCGTCAACATGGATATTCTTCCACTGTACAACTACTACAGTTGTTATCAATAAAGCATAGGACTAGTTCTATTTGTTGTTGTGTTTTCTTTTCTACCAAAAAATAAAAAATACAAATACAAATAAGCAACTTTATTTTTATACTAATTTTAATATCTTACCAAGTTATCATGTTTTACATCTGAGAATTAATGAAGAAAACATTGAATCACTACTGTCATTGGAACTATCGAATAAGTTGTAAACCCTGTTAGTTATTCAGTATTTTAATCATACTAATAAAATAAAACTAAACAAACTAAATCACTTAGAAATATATTTATAAGTAGATAAGTAGTATATTTCATAGATATTTACATAGTCATTATTCATGTCAAACAGTAATAACAATAATAATAATAATAATAATAATAATTCAAGACGTGATCCAGTGAAAATGACAAATCTAAGCAAATCCAATAATCAAGATGGTGATGCATTAGATACTGTTATTATTCCATTGAATTCATCATCAACAACATCATCAAGAAATGTACATGAATCAAAAAGTGGAATTTCTAAAATATTACTCATTCTATTAATTATACTACTTATTTTATTATTATTTTCAACTATTGCTTCAATAATTGCTGTCTATTATTCAAATGCTTATTATAAGTGTCAAACAGTTAAAGGTGAGTATAGTTTACTAGTAGTTATTAATATTATTTTAACTAAGATATTTCTTGTTGAATGCCTTATTCAACATTTCATGCTAACAAATGTTCGGCATAGACCACTATTCCATTTACATTATTACACAGATCCAATTATTAAGATATTTTAAGCTGAGTTTAATCGAAGTGGTTTTCTAAATGAATTGTATTAAAATGAATTTGTACACTTTAAGTTCTCCATGAATCAGTTGGATTTGATACGCTTCATTATTGACATAAACAAAGAACTTTAATATTCATTTCATACACAATATGGAAATTATTTCTTTAAACTTTGTAATCTAGTCACTCAACTTATAGTTTTATTATATTTAGTATTTGATTAGTAATAAAAATCAGGTCATTAAATACTTCCGATTAATGGTTAGTTAGATTGTCATGTAACATCATATTGAGATAGTAGTCTCCAATGCACATGATCCATTTCACTTCAGAATCTAAACAATGAGGAATTACTAACCACAAATAATATAATATTGCACTGTTTCTTGATTGTCGCATTTCGGAGGTGTAGAAGACGTGAAACAATTTATCATCTCACGAGAATTATGGAAAAGTAGTCATTCTCGTCGAATTTATTCAAAGGTGATGCTACTAGTCAGAATATTTGGTTATTAAATCTTAATCAACAATCAATTCTATAATTTAAAATGAACAAAATCAACTAGAACAATCAGATAAAGTTAAAAACAAAATTAGAAAGTGTACATGTCATGAAAAACATTAAATTCTAGTGACTGTTGATTGCTTCCAACAGTGGTGTTTGATTTTTCATTTTCTTCTGTATTTTGTAGTATATAGTCTCATACACATAAAATTACACTGATTTCGAAGGACTACAGTGACGTATACGTATCAGGAGGTTGACATTGTGATTATAAACAAACAGTATGAATGATGTGATTTAGGTACTATCTCAAAAATTAGCGTTTATCTTCAGCTCGAATCCTTGAAAAGTCTATTGGAATGTTGTTATTAGTCATTCACCGATTATCCATTTTAGTAAATGTAATACTAAATTTAATTTGCATAACATACGTGTAGTGAAAGCAAACTCCGTAGCAGTACACGGTTATGTTAACTTTGAGTTTTGTACGTTAATAATCCTAGTTAATATACTTGCAAAACAAAGTAAACAGAAGTATTTCTAAAATGAATGTACAAAGTTTAAATGTTGGTTCTTAACTCGACTTGGTATAATTACTGTTACTGCTTGAATTCAGTGATTGCTAGCGAGATGCAGATATTCATTTTTATCACGGACGTTTAAACTTCATAGTTTATGTGAATCATATAAGTTAATACTTATGTTCTGACAATCAGATCAATATTACCGCCCAACAGTATAACAATTCATCCTTTCATCAAAAAGTAAAGGGCAGGGAACTTCATATATTTAGTTCCGTAAATAAACCTGAATAGAGAACCGACAAACATATCAGTAGAATAACATGAGAATCAAACAGAATGAAATAACCTAGTTTTGACTTTGATCGTGACTAGCAGGACGGAATCCAAGATGCACGTTTCGCTCTATTTGGGACTCATCAGTTGGATGTATCGTCATCCCAGTGTTAACGTTCACAGTAGGATTGAAACTCAGTTCGCATTGAGTTAAACACCACCGCATTCACCGCTAAGCCATTGATTTCGAATAGCCACACTTGTGCAACATTTATGTGTATTTGAATCTTCCCCTATTGCCAGCCACAATCTAATTTAAATAGTACTTGTAAACAATTGTTGTTATGGGAAAATGCTCTCAAGATTCACATATAGCAACAGTGATTGATCTATTTCAGTCAATAAGGTATCAATGAGAAGATTCAAATACATTAAAATTATCAAAATGCATTTATGTTATGTCTATTCAAGTGTTTATTCTTCTTCTCTCAGAATAATATAGACTTAATGAAAACTATTTAACAGATATTTTCTCATTAATAATAAGGAAAATGTTATATTACCTAATTATTGGTAGTACAACCAAGAATTTTGTAATTTGTGTTTTAAACTTATGAAATATTTCATTACATTAAATCTAAATGGCATTCATTAAGATATTTTGGTTGATCTTGAAAAATGTGGTTAGCTTTATTTCAAAGTAATGATATTTTCATGTAGGTGTAGTTATGTAGAAGAGTTTATTCATTTACTTTTAAATGTTGATGTAATTTGAAGATTGGCAAATATTCAATTTTTATACCATACAACTAAGTGAATAACCTGTGTACATTGTACAGACAATACGAGTGAGCCATATGATATGAAATTTCATAAGAAAAGTTTGATATAATATGATATACTTAAGTATGTGATACTATATTTGTAAAAATTAAAGGAAGATATTAAGCAATATCCATAGTAGTTTGTTGTGATCTACTGATTGCATTCGGGATTGTATTTAATCTATTTTAGTTGTTAATTGCCTATCTATAGGAAATGTAATAAGAAAAAAGTGGAGAGAATCCGTCTCTTGACCACTTACATAATATTCTAGAAACTTAAAATCTATCATTGTTTCCACGCGATTTGGACATATATATGAGAATAGAGGTTGATTATCTGAAGTACTTACTGCTAAACCAATGTATCATGGGAATATTTTTACGAACACATTTTTCCGTTTCCTTTTAAATACCAACGTATAATGTGAATTGCAAAATCTAAATGAAGATATTCTTATATATATTCATTTAGTTCTATGTAACTCATACGTTCGGTTCGACTTCTTATCACTTTATGTGTAATCTAACACTAACATCTGTTCAGAATTTTCATAAGTGATAGTAAAATAACTTCTTATCATTAGATTTTCACTACATTAAAGTCATTTTACATCATCTAAACCTTTACAACTGATTGTTGTTATTTGTATTTTCCTGAAGGTTAGTACAAGAGTACAGAGATTGGGATGTCAGAAGTGTATAGGCGTTTATTTTTATTAATTAGTCTACGGTGTAATTACTTCACTTTGATTGTTAAAGTGGTGATCTCCATATTCAAACTTTTACTAAAAAAAACATGATAAAGAGAAGGAATATTTCTTTTTATTTAGTTCTGTTTCAGAGATGTCCATGAGCACACGATGTTTTACAATGGTAATATCAAATTAAATAACTGATAGCATTATATAATAATTGCAATTTAGCATTGTTTTGAGCATTATCAGGTAATTAAAGACATAATACTGTAACTACGATTTCAGCTATGTAGCTTAACAGTTGGCAGATTACACGATAGTTGAAGTGAGATGATTTTGTATTAATGTTAGCTGTTTATATTCACCACAGATTGATGTTGGTTACGTACCACTGAAAACCAAGGAGCACTGGACAGGAGTTTCATCCAAATATGGGACGCTTCGGCAGTAGGCATTATTGATTCCGTCAGAGGATCAAGACCAGAGCCTTCAAGTCTAACAGCGAACGTTCAATAATCTGCTCCACTGGGTAGGCTGGTGTTTAATGGTAGAATTTCCGCCTAAATCAATTCTTGATATAGCGTGCGGATTACATAATATATGATAAGTGAAAATTGTGGAACAAGTCAGTTGATAGTAATTGTTATGTAAGACGAAAGTGATAAATGCAATAAATATCGAATTGTGTAAATCTAAATGATGTGATCCATATTTGGATAAGATTAATAAACTTTCCAGAAAAAGCAAATAAACGGAATGAAAAATGATTTATTAGGCTTCATTTGGTACAAATGTTCGATTTATAAATAAGGCTGGTTATGGCTAGGAAAACTTGAAAAAGACAAATTCTTGGACCAAATGGTAATTTGGATAGGACGTGGTAGATAACTAAAAAATTTTGCTCAAGTTCACCCGATGCTCCTGTAATGAAAACGATCAGGAAATGAGCTCTTAATTATTCCTAACTGTCCTTAGCTCAACCAAGCAGAGTGATGCTCAGAGATGTAATGATGGACTTTCCATATTGTAAGTCCCATGTAACTACCTCCACAACAGTAGCCAATCCCGTAAGCACATAGTGACATTAAGAATTCTGATAGTTTGCAGTTATTTCGAGTCATGACTGCTGAACGACCGCAATATAACACCTTCAGTTCAGATGCTTTAGTTGTATTCTGTGGTGTCTTTCTCACGTAGTGTTATTCATAAACTATAGCCTTGCAAATGACGGTTACTGTAGAATGATTACTACGATTAGCCTTTCTTATCAATTTCAAAGCCTTATCATCATAATCCAATTTATCTAAACTGAATGTCAGTAGTAGAAGAGCAAGATTTTCATTTCTTCTTTATTACTATGAATGATTCATCAAGGTAGCTGCTGTCAAATGATACTAGATGGTATAATAATGTAAAAGAATAGATGTTTACGGAAATTTCATGTAACTTCAAGAGACTGGTTACATGATCATCGTCTGAAACTAGAAATCATATCTATTTTATTAATCTATATATAATAGTTACGTTGATAGAGATTGAATTGATTAGTTCATATACAAATGTTCCATCAATCTCACAGTTAAAATCTGAATAAAGAAAACAGTCAACAAGATTAAGAACTATATCAAAAGAAAAAAGGTTATGTAATTACAGACAAAACTATCTGAAGTGATGATTAACATAGAACTTGAAAGAAAAAAATCTCTTAACGATCAATTTTTTTTTCTCTGAAGTATGTCACTAGGCATCATATTCTAGAAATAGTCAATATTTTACAGATACGTTTTTTTCTTTAATGTAATTCAATCTTTTTTTCTAACTACTGTATTATTAAATTAGGATGAGTTTGTATTTTTCCATTGATTTGTCATAGATTGAAACTAGTCATCCTCAGTTACAATATGTACATCCTAAACTAGTTGACTAGATAAAGCTATTGATCATAAATAATGTTTAAATTGAATTGTGACTAGCGATCGAAATCCAGGAAGCACGTTGGATGTACGCACGTCGTGGATTCTGCTTGTTAGTCACAATCCAACTTAAACCTAACTGTATTATTCATTTAAACATTACAATAATAAATTACTGATATACAGAAAATAAGCAATTGTTTATGTATGAATTAGAAATGTTCACTTTCAACTTGGTCCATCTTTTTCTTCCTTTTTTTTTTCTTTTTTTTAGTTAACTGATGATTCATTATTTTTAGGGTTGTCTGAAAATAAAAAAAAATCTATTCATTACCATATGGGCAATTTATCCCAATGAAAATATAAACATATGCAGAATGTTTTAACCAATCAGCAGTTGTATTTAACTAAATCAATATGAAGAAGTAATAATCAAGTGATATGATTTTTTTTTTATTTCTAAGATATTGATAGAAATGAAGTATATCTAAAATCATTGTTCTCTCGATGGTAACACTTCAAACTGTAAAACTGGGTATTGTGAACTAGAATCTCATTGAAAGTTATAGTTCCTTTAAGATTGTATGTCTCACTTGGTGATGAATGTCAACTACACTAAGAGTAAATAATGTAGAGATTTCTCTTGATTATCTCAAACCACCTAATATCCAATTATACCTTCAAGTGTTGTTCAGTTGCTTAGATTATTAATCATTTCACCATTTCATCAAAGAAAGTCGATCAATATTAAGAACTAAACATTACGCAGTAGATAGGGAGTGTAAATAGTAGCTAGTCGACAATTAATGTAATACTACTTATACTTCGATTTTCTTCAAATATATTTTATGCCATCTACGTAGGCATTGATTACATATTCAAATAAATACAACTACAATAGGCTACTGCATATTTTAAGAACTATACACCACTATTCCATACTTCTTAGTCAAGAAATAGGAAAATGCAACAGCTGTATAGCCTTAAAATGAAATTGCTTCCTTTATGAATTGAATGTGTATATTAGGTAATATTCAAGCTTAATAGCTATTTCTGGAAAATCAGTTAAATGTAGCATAATAATGATTTTAACAAAATCAATCGAATTATTACACAATCACCCTGAAATTGACTGCCATTATGTTTGTTCAATTAGTTTACACAGTATCCATATATTTTAAGGCCAACAACTTATAGTGGGATACTTTGTTAAATATCTGCATACCTAGTGATGACTATGAATTATTATGAATATCAATCTGGATGCTGTAAATAATGAGACCATATGAGGTTTATGATGATAAACATGGTAAATATTTAGGTGATTATGCATCAAATGTCTCTTGAAAACACTTCACTATGTTTGAACTTTATTTGTATGCAACTGTTGGGAAAGATTCATATCTTTAGACTAAAATATCACCAGACAAAATGTCAATATTTTCAAAGCCAAATGTTTGGATCTGAATGACTATTATTAATAAATTAGTGATATAATTGAGTCGATGAGACATAATAAGTAGAATGGAATTTGTTAGTAAGTTACCAATTTTCTTGCCTAAATAAGTCTGAAACAGAGATGTATTTGACTTATGTAATAATAGCAATAATAATAATAATGACACCTAGTGTTGCTTACAAACACATTAATATCATCGACATGTACAACTACTCCATGGTGTATAGTAGAGTGATAGATAATTGCGCTTCTAAAGTTATTTCACTTACTACTTTTCATAATTATATTGTTTTCTTAAATAGATGTAGTGATACAGAATAAGAGCTCTTGAATAAAAGGTAATTTATCTTACTCTAAACTTCTGATTAATCAAAAAACATCTCATGGATATTAAAGAATATAAACTAAATGTAACCGTCAAACAAGATGATGATATTAACTCATGCGAATGGTGTCGTAGCTATTGACATACACATACAGCAAATGATCCATGTTAATAGGTGCGAACTATATGGTTGGGGTCCTCGTGATGATCGTCACAAATGATTAGGGATTTTAGGTGACATGGATCAAAATCGTTTGCAATGGCACAGGTGTATCCACTCCTTGTTTACCTCCAAATTCTGAGTTTCTGAACTTATCATAATTTTCTCTTTAGCCAATCATATTTTCTTAAATCTTATCTCCGATCTCTATTTCTTTCCATTAATACCAACTCTGTTACTACCTCCCCTACTTTGGGATTTGATCCAACAATTTAATCTCTATCTGGTAATTTGGGTATGAAAACTTGAACTGATGTACATATGTACCAAGTTCGACGTTGCAACTGATTGACTGACTGACTATGAACTTTTGATTAGGAAACATTATTTAATGTATGTGTAGTTCATGATGAAACAAACGTTTTGGTACTTCTAATAAAGCAAAGTGGACTCATTAATTTGATGTCTATCTTTTACTTAGTTAATCTCTAAAAAATTAAATCTAAAGTATTTAGGTTGGTACCATTAAATTAAATGTAGATGAGGATTTTTAAATTCATCAGTACACTAAGCTCTTTATCATAGATTAAGTGATTAATATAATTGATTAAGTTTATCGTAGTTTTGAGCTGATACAAAATTGTCCCGTATTTCTAGAGTAGTAGAAATAATGAAGTTCAAGTTATAAATTTATAATATATTTATTAATTTGATATCACGAACTGGTCTGAATTAGATAACTATTGATCACCAGGAAGCATTGGACTGATGTCTGGTTCTATTGTGGGACTTCTCGGCAGTGCTCACGCACAACCCCATCAGAGGCCGAACCTAAGACCCTCTGGCTCAGCAACAAACACTATACCATCAGGCCAGTGAGTCGGGTCTCAACGTTTGATATTTCTAATTCAGTCAATTCATGATACATTTACGCGACCCCATCTATTTCCATCGGCGAGTATCTGCCTTACACCTGACACGGCTGAACTCCACTGGTCACGTCTAAAACTTAGTCACTAGTGAGCTGATATTGTATGTAATTGGGTGCTGTGGGGATTATTGGACGTTAATTTGATATCATGAGTTTGTCTAAATTAGAAAACTGTAGGTTACCAGGAAACACTGGACAGTTGTTTCGTCCTAGTTATGCTACGAAGTTGTTCATTACAATAATCGATTTCATAAACAAACAATGTGTTAAAGGTACTGGCTTCAATTAGTTACTAATTATAAACTTAGATTTTATTATCTTATTCCTATATATTGGGAATTTTCATTTCAATAAACCTATTCTTTATTAGAAATGGTATAAGTAGATTATACTAGAAAACTCAAAGAAGTATTTTACCATAATCGTACTTACTTACTTACATACTGCCCGTTACTCCTCGCTGAGGAGCATAGGCCGCTCACCAGTGTTCTCCATTTAACTCTGTCCTCAGCAATCCTTTCCAGTTGTTTCCAGTTGCTGCTCATCCTTTTAATGTCTGCTTCCAATTCTCGACGCAGCGTGTTCTTTGGCCTTCCTCTTTTCCGTTTCCCAGCAGGATTCCATGTCAATGCTTGTCTTGTGATGCAGTCTGATGGTTTGCGTAGTGTATGTCCTATCCATTTCCACCGTCTTTTCCTAATTTCCTCTTCGGCTGGAAGTTGGTTTGTCCTCTCCCATAGTAAGTTGTTGCTGATGGTTTCCGGCCAACGGACATTCAGTATCTTGCGTAGGCAGTTGACCATAATCGTATTCATATTACAATTATATTGTTAGCTTGTAATTAAGTAAGCATAGAACTGATACTTACCACACTGAGATATTATCATAGTCATTTTATTTCTTGAGTTAGCAACAATGTGATTATTAGTGCTAAAAGCGGTGTAAATGTGATTGTTCATGCGTTGAGAGAATTTGAATGTATATTTGTATTTTAGACAATTTATTGTCATCACAAATTTAAATGAAGCGAAAACAAAAAAATATTTACAGAATACATTAATTCAATTGAGATGGTTATTTTTGCGGATACTGGTTAACTGAATATATCACAGACTGATGTTTGCAGGATACCACTGAAAACCAGGGAGCATTGGACAGCTGTCTCGTCAGTAGTGTACACCTCATATTCCGCATTAGGGTCTCCAGGTTGACATCCAGCGCTTAACCCTCTGCACCATTGGGTCGGCATCATTCCCACTTCCCTCAATTTGTGATATATGTATATATCGTGAGGCATTCATCCATTGTCATTGGTGATAACTGTCTTACTCTCAACAAGCCTGAACTCCACCAGTCACGACTTCTCAGCTGTCCAGTGTTCCCTGGTTTTCAATGGTACTTTGCCAACATCAATCTGTGATATATTCAGTCACCTAGAATACATTAAATGAATTACATTCACTTTAGTTACATACAAGCAATTAATTGTAATTAGTGTAAAGAGAGTGTTGGTTCTAGAAACAATTTGGAATGGATCGATTACGTAATATGAAAGGGTCATATTAATCTAAATAGATAAGGGATCATAAGAATATTAATAAATCAATAAACATTAATAACTTGTTTACATAATATGTCATACAAAAATAAGCAGATTAAAGTTTATTACAGAAGTGTTAGATTTGGAATAAATTGCATATTATCTGATTACGTAATAGGCAGAGGTAAATGGAACTATGGCAAGCAACTGAAGAGTAAATATTGGTTATGAATAAACAGAGATTGAATAATAATCTTACCACTTACCAAGGCAAATGAAAGTGTATTATCTGTTGATTTTAGATACACAGGTCAGGTTTTAGACTGGTTAACTGAGATGACTTCAGTACATCTTAACATTGTAGAAGTACCTTGTTTGTTTATTATTTTAAATGCAGTCATTATGTTCACTATGTATCACGTGTCTATTAAATATTAAACATTTGAATTACGTAAGATGTTTTGTCCTCTTAGGCTGACATAATTTGAGATAAGTTCATCTCTGTTCTATTTTTATGTATCTCTTGATTAACGATACAAATTCATTAAATTTACAATGATCAATCAATCAATGCCTGTTACCCCATGTGGAGCAAAGGCCGCCCACCAGCATTCTCCAACCAACTCTGTCCTGAGTTATCCTTTCTTGCTCTTCCCAAGTGTTCTTCATTCTCTCTATGTCTGTCTCCCATTCTCGACGAAATGTGTTCTTGGGTTTTCCTCTTTTCCTTTGACCTTCAGGATTCCAAGTTAGTGATTGTCTTATGACACAGTTTGATGATTTTCTCATCATATGTCCTATCCATCTCCAGCGTCTTTTCTTAATTTCCTCGGCTGGAAGTTGATTAGTTCTCTGCCACAGAAGGTTGTTGTTGATGGTATCTGGTCAACGTATCTGAAGTATCTTACGCAGTCAGTTGTTCATAAATACTTGTATCTTCTGAAGGATACTTTTCGTAGTTCTCCAAGTTTCAGCTCCATACAACAAAACTCTCTTCACATTTGTATTGAAAATTTTGACTTTCATATTGACTGACAGTTGGTTTGAGTTCCAGATATTTTTCAGTTGTAGAAATGCTGACTCTAAATCTCCAAACCGCACCTTCACAACCTCATCAAACCCTCCTTGTTTGTTGATGACGCTGCCAAAAAATTACAATGTTATTCGCATATTATACTAATTATAATTAATTGTTTGTATGTAGCTGAAGGGAATACAATGAGATACAGTGAATTTAATGTATTCTATAAATATTGTCATTCTAGCTTCATTATTATAGGGTGATATCATTAAGAAAGTGAAATGTGAAGTCAATAACGTTTTTCAATTGTACTATAAATTAAAAAAAAATGTATTTCACCTTATTAATAACATTTTAACACCGACAAGTGACATGAAATAAGCATAATTCACTTAGCGTAGAAACAAATTAATAAGTTTCTTTTTTATCACTAAGTTTATGATTAATGTTAAACAAAATTAATTTTCATGATTGATT
The DNA here is from genome assembly GCA_034768735.1 of Schistosoma mekongi. Lineage (NCBI taxonomy): Eukaryota > Metazoa > Platyhelminthes > Trematoda > Strigeidida > Schistosomatidae > Schistosoma > Schistosoma mekongi. The sequence continues at coordinate 36,146,546 of CM068306.1, forward strand.
CATATTGTTTTATTGAATAATTATACTGTTGGATAGTTCAATAAGTCACCCAAATATTTCTAATTACTTCAATATGAATGTAGAACTTTTTCGAAGAATCTGTACACCTTTAAACTTTAAAGATTTTGGCATTCAATAAAAGTGAAAATTCTACCATTAAATGCCTACAAAGTGATGTAGAGGGTTAGGTATTCGCTAAACTGAAGGTCCTGTGAACAGTACTAATTAGTTTCGTGCAAGGATGAAACAGATGTTCAGTACTCTCTGCTTTTCAATGGTATCCGACCAACATTAATCTGTGACGAATTCAATCAATTAAACTCAATAGTAATCTCTGCTATCTTAATTCAAATAATAAATTGTCTAATTGTTCATTAAAATAATTAAAATATTTGTTATTGTTATTGAAATATATTTCATTACAGTAGTTGGTTATGTTTAATATAGTTTTAGTGTTGATTTAACTTGAATTTAGTGCTTAGTTAGTTATATGACTATAATATCTACATAGTGATAAGGGATAGATTGTTATTCAGTGAGATTATTTGATTACTGAGGTTTTATGGTTACACCACAAGTGATTTAAGTTTACAAAATTGAAATGAACCTTTTTAATTTCTTGTTCAAATGTTATTAATCACTAACTTATGAGTAATGGAATGACATTCAAGATAAGCAAAGTGATAGATACAGGCAACTAGTTCACAATTGAATTGTGTCAAACAATTTGTAATTGATGTATATCAGATTAATTCGATTCGAATAGTCTAAGGTATTCTTGTTCAGAGAAAATACCTCTGACTATTGACTTAAATATTCGTTCTTTTGTTGAAGATCTGTGACCTATTTATTAATAATAGTGGTGTGAATAGATATTATTTACCACTAAATATTTAATCATAGTGATGTTTAATAATAATAATAATAGTAATAATAATAATAATAAATATTATTATATTAATAGCTTTTATTTTCAAGTATTGATTTGTACTAGTTTAGAGGTATAATAAAATGATATGGGTTTATCCATGTACAAGGATTTCAGTAAAGAGTCATTGTTAGGAAATTTATATCATATTAAGATATGGAAAAAAATAGGAAAAAACCAACGACAGCAAAGTTTACAGTACTAGGATACCAGAGGTATGTATTATATCATGGCACTTATGGCAAATAACTTTGCGCTTTTCCCCTCAGGCTTATAATTCCAGAAAGCGACGAAGAGTAAACAGAATGAATCAGAGATCATGTCCAGATACTGGATAAGATCAAGGGTATTTGAAACTTGGACTAGAGCACTAACTAAACATATATATAGGGATATTCTGCTGTGATAATGAAATCCATGTGTAATTGATCTTGAACCGGTGAGTTATTTAATCATTATGCATGCTGATGACCACAGTTTGGATTAGGATAGTTAAACGAGACTAATTCTTTATAAGATCAGCTAATAATATCATGTAAGTGAATGGTTGTATTTAGCGAAATTGCATTTTTCGAGTTAACTGGAATACCTGGGAATGTACGGGTAACGGATGGGCCTGCAAATGTGTATTTGGAACAGCGTATACTCTAGCCAGTTCAATAATTCTGAAAGGGAAATATTGTATTCTATAATTATATTGGTTGAACAAAACCTTCAGCAATCAACTATTTCGTAATAATATTGTTTATTCATTGCATTTCCATGCATATGAGTGTCAACAGATTTGTAAAACAGTGAAATATTTTACAAAACAAATCAAAGTTACAAGATAGCCAGCACTCATTAGATATTTTCTATTATGTTGCTATGAATTATTAAGTTGGCTTCTATCTATGACATAATTGTTATGGTACTTGATGTTATAGCTGAATAACTATTGCAAGTATTTTAAGTAGAAATTTTTTCAAAAATATAGGCTCATGTTACATGAGAGCGCATAAATAGAACATTATACCTATTAGCTACTATGACTGAAACTCTCTGCTTAATGTTATGTACCACCATTAAAAGAACTATACACCAACCTGAAATAATATTCAAGAATTTCATTGTAACATATCATTGGTCATTTAGTTAAACAATAACTTTATTTAATATGAAAATGAATTAGTTTTTTTCGAATGATCAAATGTTTTCATACACTAGAACTTCAAACTTTGCTAAACTCGACTATAATAATCAATTCTCTATCCTTATTGCTAATGTTATATAGAGATATTTAATTGTGAATAGATTGAAACATAGATTTACAAAAGATAGATATACTTCTACACTTACTAACATTATCTTTCAACTCATATATTTGTGTATTAAAACAGATGTTATATACGCTAAGTATGCAGATATCCCTTCAATAATTTATGTCAAGATGTTGTTATTGTATAAACTCTTCCTTGAACTTTTTTCCTCTTCTCTTTTAAAAAAAATCTAAATTTATTTGTCCTGTTCTATGAATATTTCGTCAGTAACAAACAAACATAAAGTAGTTTGTTATCTTGTTTTAATGTATATTCTGTTGTATTCAGTATCCTAGCAGCTGCCTATCTAATTGTGTTGTTCACTCATTATATTGTACAGCAGTCTGTTTGTTTCATTATTGTTTATTTTTTTGTTTTATTTTATCTTGAAAAAGATGTATTATTTCATCAGTGAATTGATCAATTACAACTATATTGAACTAAGTTGATTTTTTAAAGATTGATATTATGTTTAGTTGATTTGATACATCACAGATAGAGTGCCATTATAGACTAGGGAGTAGAAGACAATTATTTTGTTCTAGTATTACATTGGTTTACTGATCAGTGAGTTAACTATAATGGTTACGAAGTGTGGGGGGGGGGGAATTGATGATAAATTTAATTCAAAACTTTACTTTAAAATAAATGGTTTATAAATTATTACAAATACAATCCATTAACTGAATAGTGTATCTAAATGTTTATATAGCATAGCTGTCACATCATACGTATACACGCTGTCCTATAGTTTTTAAAACTTCTATTTAATTTCCTCTATTTTACAAAGTTATGTAATTATTATTAAGATGAATTTGTATCTTCCTGTTGATTTGTCACGGACTAAACCTGGTTAGCCTCTGTTGCTATATGTACATTCTGAGCGGATGATCTCGATATAGCGATAAATCACAAGTGTTGTTTATGTTGAATTGTGACTGCCAACTGTAGTTCACATCAAGTGTTTGGTACTATTTAGGACTCGTTGGCAGGATGTACTTAAATCCTAATGTTGATCTTCACACAGAGACTCAGCAGCCTAGTGATGAACAAAGTGACGTTTGGCAGAAAACGATCTGCGTTCGAATCCTGGTGTGAAAATTTAGGCGACGATCCCCAAATAGGGAAAAACGCTAGCTTTGGGTTTTACTTGCCATTTATACTTCAGCTGAAATATTACTCACTTATAAATAATGCATGAACTACTTACATCAAAGTGAACCATTTTCAGTTAGTGTGATAGTAATTAATTTAATATTTTTGTAATAAATTTATTTTCAGGGAGGAAATCAAAATTTGTACATTAATGTGGACTTGTAATTTACTGTAATGAAGTTTTTAGTATATCAGTTTTTAGTCATTTTCATTGTGTTCATTCTCAGTGGAATCTTTCAGTCGAGATTCTGAAGCTTAACAACATGTGTGTACCTTGGATCAGAAACCTGGTGAGTAACAGACTTATGGGTTAATAAGAAGGTCGTTTGTGTTCGAATCTCTGTGTATAAATAACAACATGATTGTGATTAGTCTTAAATAAAATAAAATTTACTTTTTGAATTTGTTTAACTTAAACAAACGATACTAAAACTTGTATTATCATATTTGTCTGCTTTAGAAAGAAGCATTTTTACCCACGATATTTTAACTAGAAATAGTGAAGATATTTACAATCTAGTTTTCAGTTATTGTTTTAATGTTCTCATCTTTTTAATAAAAACTATACACTGACTGAATTAGATCTACATTAATATTCTAGACGATTACATAATTTTATTTAATTCAATTTTGATATCACGAATTGATCTGAATCAGACAACCATTGATCACCTGGAAGCACTGGACAGCTGTTTCGTCCTAGTATGGGACTCCTCAGCAGTGCGCATCCACAACCCGTCGGGGATCGAACGCAGGACCTTCTGGCTCCGCGGCGAACGCTATACCATTGGACCACTGAGTCGGCTCCTAACGGTTGATATTCCCAATTCAGCCTATTCGTGATACATTGCGCGACCTCCTCTATGCGATTGGTGAGTTACTGCCTCACACCCGACACGCTTGAACTCTACTAGTCACGTCTTCAAACTAGAACTCCAGGAATTACCTCAAGGAGCTAGTCACTAGTGAGCTCATGTTAATTACAATTAGGGGAGTTTGTAGAGATAGTTAACTGTTTAATTCAATTTTGATATCATGAGTCCCATACTAGGACGAAACAGCTGTCCAGTGCTTCCAGGTGATCAATGGTTTTCTGATTCAGATCAATTCGTGATATCAAAATTGAATTAAACAGTTAACTATCTCTACAAACTCCCCTAACATAATTTTATATTAGACTAGAAAATCAGTAGCCAATGAGTAGGGTATTAAGTGAATATTTCAATATTTTCTCAAGATATAATGATGATACAATGTAATAGAATATGTAATAGAATGTAAAATATAAACAGGTTTACATAATCAATTAAATGGTATACGTTGATGACTTTGTATGTAATTATGTAATGAATTTCATATAAAATATGAATGTTGATATGATATTGATAAGATAGTTATGCAATGATAATTACAATAAGTCAATTGAATTATTAAGATGAAATTACACTCTACTAGAGAACTTGAATAACAACAGATAATCTATGAAGCGTTATTAACTACTAAGTATAATTCTGTAGATAAAATTATAAATTCTTATAAATAATAATAAATAAATTACAGAGAATACAAAATGTTTACATAATTTATGAACTTTTGAAAGTTGAAAATGGTTTCATTGATTTTGAAATTATCATTTTAATGATACAGAAGTTCATCCATATGACTTCAAGTTATATTGTTTCTAGAACTTATTTAATGTGGTAGAATCTCTGTTAGACGTGATCAATACCCTTCAGTATTTTGTGTATGATTACCATTACTTACGTCCACAAAATGTTGTACATGAACTATGACAAGGTGAATATATCCAAGTCTTAAAAGTGGACGATAACCTCTCCAATTGTCTGCTTAAGCTGTAGCCCTTGAGAAAACGTACATATAATTATTGGTATTAGGGTTCTTGCAATTCAATTTGGAACATACTTAACATGTCCCTTTCCTAATGTGCTGTAGTAAATGCCAAGACCCTACCAGTGAGATTGAAGTAATTTATTATTTACCCATTCAGTTCGCAGACATCTACCTGTGTTACATTTTCACTTGCATGAACAATTTTTCTAAAGCCTCATAGTGATACATGTAAATGAAATATCATTTCTGAACATATGTCTTTGTAATATTGATACCACTATTAAAACTTTGCTTTTATTTACAAGTGACGATATCAGCGTAACAGGCAACTACATTACCCACAATACAACTAATATGTAGGTTTTACTGAGTGTCGATCTAGACTCTTATAGGCCTCTTTTGCTAGCAATCATTGCAACAGATGACTCCATCACGTATGTCTGTGGAAGGTGTTAGAGCCATATTTAGTCCACAAAGGGAAGTCAACTGTGCACATAGTAATCCAACAGCTTGCAGATCAGTAATAATAACATCCTCATAAAATGTTCCAATCAACCTATACCATGTAAGCATTTTTAACCAGACTAAGCACATTACTTTGAAACAATTACCTTGTTTCTTATTGACTCAAGTTACCCAGCAAATCAGCTTTCCCAAATAACTTTGTGACTACATAGAAACAAAATTAGAAATTTAAATTTTGTAAAATAAAAGAAATTCTGAATAGAGCAACAGTAATTTGGGAAGTAAGTAAAAAAACCAGTGAGAACAAATCGACTATACAAACATCTCTTTATTCATGTGCTTTTCTATGGATCCTATTATATGTAAGAGATGTATTCTAGAGACATAGAGTAAGCTATATGGAATCCTAAGTGTTTAAGAATAGAAAATTTTCATCCTGTATTTTTATTCTTATGTCAAAAACATTATAAAGTGCATTTGCGACAAACGATGAATACTTTTTATTCATTTGGTCAGTTTCAACATTACACAACTATTTCATTATTTGATTATGTAATTTTGTTTAAACCATATATTCTATTGTGCTTATTGCATGATTATTAGACCCTGAAACAAAATTACCTGATCACCATTTATTAGAAGTCTTGAAACAAAGTGATATTGTAGACCTTAATGAAGAACAAGTTGAAAACAGATAAATCATAGTTAATTTTATATTCATATTACCTTAATCGAAATACTCAGTATATCACACTGATTAAGCATAAAAACTGTTTTACTTATATAAAATGTCAAATATAATTAATCAAACAACTATCTTTGAGACTTAAGAATATTCTACAAACATGATTAAACTATGGTTAGCTGACTACAATGATTAAACCATTAACACATGATACAAATATTAGTATTTTTACATAGAATACTATTAGTATTGAGCATACACAGAATACTAAATTGTTTACAGTTAGACATTCGTAGTTATTACTTAAGTTGGATTGTGACTGGCAAGCGGAATCCAGGACGCGCGTTTCGTTCAATTTGGGACTCATCGGCTGGATGTATCTGCATCCCAATGTTGATGTTCACAGTGGAATTCAAACTCAGTCCGTTTCGTGTCGAACGCTACCACATTCACTACTAGACTGTTGAGTCCAGACAGTCACACTTGTGCAACGGGCACATTGGTATTAGGATAAACTTGTGTATTCATGCTGACTTGTTATAGACTGAAGCTGGTCATTCTCTGTTGCTATATGTGAATCCTTAGCGGATTGCCTCGATATAGCGATGAGTCCCAAATAAGACAAAATGAGAGTCATGGAGTTCACTTGCTAGTCACAATCCAATTTAAGTAATACTTGTGAATAACCGCTATATCGAGGTAATTCGTTTAGGATGCACATATAGTAACAGAGAATGACCAGCTTCAGTCTATAACAAATCAATGGGAATATACAAGTTCATCCTAATTCGTAATTATGTTGTATACGTTAAATTAAATCATGAACTATATAATGTATTTTATAGAGTTATTCAAGTTATCAATGAAACAATGTTACATTAAAAACATTCAGTTGAGGATGTGCTATTTTACATGTTAAAATACAGCACTAATCATTTCACATCTACAGTAGTGATTCAACACTGATAATGAATGTAAAATAAGAATGAAGCAAATACTCGTTGCTCATTGAAGACATTGATGATTAATTTTCATTGAATTCAAACTCAGATTAAATTTTACTGAATTATGAATGTCATTTTAATTTTTAATTAATATAGTTCTCTCTTAATTTGTTGATTGGTTTATGTAAATGTTAAACATACCTAAAGTAACGAACTTCTTTAAGTTCCATTGTAATTTTTTGACGGGAGGGTATTCTCATTTTCCTGGATCTAGTTGATATCTTCCTTGTTGATGTTAACTACAGGTGACAATAAACAAAAACAGTAATTCTAGATTCATGGTAATAGATCGTGATTTATGTGATCCAACAATCCAATTTATAAGAAAATACTTGAGTTCAATTGGTACATAGACATCTAGATGATGAGTCTTTTATGGGATAATATCATTTCTATATAATACTGTATCAAACTGAAAGTAATTATATAAAACCTTTTATCCTTGGGTGGTGATGATTACTTTTCAGCTTAGTAGACTTCTCTCCGGAGTTGTCAGTCGGTTTATGCCACAATTAAATTGTACGTTTCATTTAAGTAATAAGTGATACACTCAAATCGAAATCACTCATAGTGGCTCCTAATTAGGTTTTGTAATTAGAGAAGATAGCATTTTAAAGAAAGTGGAATAAAATAGTAAGAATAAAAGTTATTGAAGAGAATTTTTTGCGAAGTCTCTCGACAGTTTCTTATTACACCTTTAATTCTTTAGCAATCAGCAAGCATTCAACAAAGTATTTGTTTTTGCAAACATGTATATCAAAAGATAAATCACAACGGAACTTTACTCACGAACCTAAGCTACTCTTCAGCTAAGTCTACATTCAGCCAGCCAGAATTCACATAGCATAAAATGAACATCAATGCAATATTGCGCCTAAGAGTAGAGATTAAGAATGATAAATAGGGTTATGAGTTATTCGTAATAGGTTACAATGAAAGAATTCTTTCTTTTACTTTACTCTGAAAAATAACATTAATGTGTCAGTGTCAATCTTATTGATTTCATTTGTCTAAAGGACTAAATGTTTATTAGTTTTACATGTTCTTCAATAAAGTACAACTACTTCATCATCAATTTTCAATTTAATGAAAAACTCCATGAGGATCGACCTAATTTGGAATTCCTTATCAGTCATAGAATGGATTCCCCTTGTCATAAATTTGAACATCGCTAAAAAGCTAATGCTATCAACAGCAGATGAATTGATTGCATTCAACATGAATAAAGTGAAAATCTCAGAATAATTTGAAAATTAAAAAGGCTATACATAGAAGGACACACAATTGCCAAATACATTCAGTAAATAACTAAGGTAGATAAAATAATGTAGGAACAAGTCAGGAATGTGATTATGTCATATATTATCGTTTAGATACATGATATTTTCATACTGATGTTTCCTACACTATATCACTGAATCACCATTCACTGATTGCAAAATGTTAACAATGCAACAAGGCAAACTCGGTCATGTTTGTTATATCTGTTTCAACATGTGAACTTGACTTTAGTAAAATTTTATTTAGTCCGATTTCAGAAAATATTCTTTTATTATAAAGAATACCATAAGGTAGTTCGGTTTACATATCTACCGATATGTTTAGTACAATCATAGTCATTCTAGTATACTCTTTTCATTAATGTAAGCAGTACCTTAATCAGTTAGAAATTTACATTCGAGAATTACGTAACTATGCTAGTTAATGTTATTCTAAAGGTGACAATTATAAAGTTCATTTCACAATTTACTTGATCTCTTTTATCAATTTTCATTATCTAATCTAAATAATTCATGCCTCTGGTATAGTCTGATGGGTTTAGGAAGGGGATTGTTCTTTAGGTTTAAAGAAGTGTTTATTGAAGTTTTAATTAGTTACAAGATGTATATACAAGTGTGACGGTTGAATGATTCCGTGAATGTTAACAATAAGTTGTATGCATGAAGGAGGTTTATCCATGAAGAGAACTATTGAGGATGTTAAAACGCTATGTACATTGGTATATTCATTTTGGGAACTAAATGTAAAAATAATAAGTTTGCTGATAGCAGATTGATAATCTGTTTATATTGTCCAAGTGTAATGAAACAATTGGTAAAACACTCATGAATCAATTAAAATGATTTTTGTTCACGTCAAATGTGTCCAGTTCAAGTCACGTTTCGATGATGATATCTTCTTCGGTTATTTGATATTCTCCGGTAATCGTATTCACAATCAGAATATAACAAGCGGGTTTTAAGGTGAAGTTATAGTTTAACAGTTACAGCGGCCTATATGTATATATATATATATATTCGGTATATCATAATTTCTTGTCATATATTGTGAAGATTGCTGAATCTGAAATTTGATGTCACGAACATATTTTAGTCAGACAACCGTTGTTAACAAAGGAGAAGGAAATAGATGTTTTGTCCCAGCAGTGTACGTGAGCAGACCGACAGATCTCAGGTTTATGTTTTGCACCTGGCCACTTACCATCCATACCGCCAACTCGCATGGGGAATCTCAAATCCAACATTCTCTGAAACACAATAATATTAGTCATCATGTGCCTACTAGTGACTGATTTGAGGGTCTAATACCAAAGCTCTAGTGAAATGTAAAGGGTTGAATCATATCGTGAATCAACTGGGGCTAAAAATGTAAACTGCTACTAGAACTGTTCAACAATGCACACAGAAACACTCAGTTTACTAAGGAAAGTGAATTAGGCAAAACGATTTATTTTCTTGACTTTGTTATACAGCGATGAGAAGATGGTTCAATACAACGTGTTTTTTCACAGAAAGAGTACATAGAGTGGATTACACTTGAACTTTAATAGCTTCTATCCCAATAAAATACAAAAGGCACTGGTTAAAACATTGTTTCATGGTGTAAAAATGGTATGTACTGATGATAAAGTGAATAAGTTGAGAAGTGATTGTTTTAAAAATTCACCCTATGAAATTATTGAAAAATGCCAAAGTAAATCCGAAATTCTAGAGAAATTACAGCCAACAAAATGTCAGTTTTCATTCATTTTGATTTTAAAGGGAATGATGTTACGAGAATGATCAGGAAAAGATTGAATATAACAGTGTTAAGAACGTACTCTACAAGATAATTATTGTGCAGGGAACAGCACGCTCTCTCAAACAATGTAAGATTGATAGGTATCCTTCTCAAGTTACCGCCAACTGTCTTCACAGGTTTATGTGTATTGGCCGAAATAGTTACGTCGGTAAAACTGGGCGAAGAGTGTACTTTCGATTTAACGAACATGTTCCAAGAAATCTTCATTTAAAAAATAAGAAAACTTATATCACCGCCATCATATCATATCATATCAACTTACTTTCCTTTTACTCAATGTGTAATTACGTAATTTCCCTTTTGTAATTTCTTATTACTATATTAATCGGTTTTCTAGAACATTCTTTTACATCAGATATATGCTGACAATACTCTCCGATACTTTTAAACTACTTGGATAAATTTATTTTACCATTTGTAAAGATTTCCTATCAAAATTCCAACGAAAATTATGATTATAAGTATGTTGAATTTGTCTAAATGGTGATTTTATAGTATATAAGGTTGTATGCAGCTGTCGAAAACCAAACGAAGCGAAATAAATTCATCTTATTCTACGCAAATGTTTATTCTTGCTCTTTTCCATTTAACAGAAAAGAACCCAATCTAAACAAATTTACAACTTCAGTCAACGTTTATTTTAGTTGATATTGACTAAAAGAAAAACTTATTTTTACTACTAATAAAACTAACTATAAGGCTAATCGATTATTGATAACTATTTATTTTTAATTGATTGAATACGTCATAGATTGATGTTGGCAGGGTACTGTTGAAAACTAAAGTGTACTGGACAGTTGTGTCATTCTAGTGTGAAACTCAACTTAACTCAATGATTTATTTACATACTAAGTAGTATGTTTGTTTGTTTGTTTGTTTGTCTGTTTGTAAATCTATTCTTATTTTTACATATTGTAATGTAATAAGAGTAAAATTTTATTTATCAATTAGTTTAATCATCTCATCTTACAGTTAAGATAATCTGTGTAGTAACAATTTATCATGAAAATATTCAACTGTCAAATATTTGTATACATTTTGTTTTGTCATAATCAATTAGGTGCATCAATTGACTAAATCACTTATACATAATATAACATTGAATACAATGTGATAAATTGAATTAAATTTTCTTCATTCTATACAAACAAATGTGTATGTCTATTCATTAGGATATATATAATCACTAAGTGGTTGACCTACTATTTACACAAAAAAATAACAACTTATGCTTATTTTTCAAATTATTTCATTTATTTATTTATTTAAACAAAATGTAGGTCAGTGAAAAAAAAAACATTTTTTTTTTGCACAAATGACACAATATTGTGTCATTTGGTCATTTAGTCATTTAGTCAACATGTTGATTAGAATAACGTGAAAATGCACCACATATTTGTAATCTGTACAATTAATGTGATTGATGATTATTGGTTAAATTTACCTCCTCACCCCGTCGCACATACAAACGCACACACTGCTTAGTCGATTATGACAAAGTGAATATGAAAGGGGGGGGGGGTGAAATATTCTTTTCTTATAAGTTTCTGCACATTTACTAATCTGAATGAATTACTATCCTAAAGTGAATAAGTAAATATGAAGCAGTAAAATTTTTTAAATAACGTTACCTGATATGAATTTAGGATTGTCAGTGAGATGACGAGTTCCTGAATAGTTCAGATGTATTAACTGAAATTGTAAGAATAATCACTATTACAATAATTATAGTAAAGTGAAATAAAGTCAGACTCTTCAATTCGAACGTGAAGACAGTTCTGCTGTATGGAGCTGAAACATCATCAGACGGATACAAGTATTTATAAACAACTGCCTACGAAAGATACTGAATGTCTGTTGGCCGGAAACCATCAGCAACAGCTTACTATGGGAGAGAACAAACCAACTTCCAGCCGAAGAGGAAATTAGGAAAAGACGTTAGAAATGGATAGGACATACATTACGCAAACCATCAGACTGCATTACGAGACAAGCATTAAGATGGAATGCTGTTGGGAAACGGAAAAGAGGAAGGCCAAAGAACACGCTGCGTCGAGAATCGGAAGCATACATTAAAAGGATGAACAGCAACTGGAAACAATTGGAAAGGATTGCTCAAGACAGAGTTAAATGGAGGACCTTGGTAAACGGCCTATGCTCCACAGCAAATTTTAAGACATATACATCATATCAACATAAAAGATGACTGTATATGAACTTCTGATTGTTTGTAAAATTCTACTGCTTCATCATTCGCAAATCTCCACACTATTATTTTTAAGGATGGATACAATTAGTGAATGTGAATATCATTCGCTTCATCTTTCCATCACTTACTTAATTCATATTTCTTCATATATGGCGTAATTTCTAGAAGGAACATTTGATTTCGTTACAACTCTAGATTATTACTATTGTTCTCAGTCGAGTAAATATGTCACAGATTGATGTCTGCAGGGTACCATTGAGAACCAGGGAGGGCTAGACAGCTGTTTCGTTCTGGTGTGGAATTCCTCAATAATGCACAGAGGGTTCGCCGTCAACCTGTAGCCTCTGGTGTGGAACCTGAGGTACGCAGTGCTGTGAAGTTACACAGTAGGACGAAACAGCTGTCCAGTGCTCCCTGCTTTTTAATTGTATCTTGATAGCATCAATCTATGATATATTCAATCAACGTAATATTTAATTCTATTCATAAATAACGTAACAATTTCATATACTGCGTTGTGTATTTATTAGAAAAATATTAAGGGTAGTTAAATACTGTTTTAGCGTAGTCGACACATTAATCAGGATTCATTTTTTATGCCTTAAAACATCTTTTCTTTTCTACGTTACATGCTCAAAAAGGAGACCGTTTAGAAATCGAGTTAATAATGCATATAAGCAGACCACATGAGGTGGGATTTAATTATTAATAACTCAGTTCCTAACTTTTAGCATTATAAATACGAAATATTTATGGTTCTCCTGTAAAAGTTAATTACTTCATATCATGAAATAAATATTTGTCTCAAAATAGTAAATGATTTACGCTAAAATGTACAGTTAATTTAGAGGATTTGTGAAAATAATTCCCTACAGAGTGAGTTAAAACATTACATAGATGTAAAAATAAAATGTTATGTGAGTAAACCTGAAATTAGGCTACGGTAGAATATTTTGTAACATTGTGAAGTAGATGACACATTTGTTTTACAGGCTTATCCACCGTTTACTTTGTAATGTTGTACTGGCTGGTTAGAAGAAATCGGTAAGTAGTTAAGTTAAAACGTATCGCCAGTCTATAAATTTATTGACTTTTGGATTAGCAACATTATGCCATAGGCTTGGCGTCTGTGATATGTTTTATAATGGAACATATGATACAAAATGTTACTTGAAATGACTTCAAAACGGATTCAGTGAAGGAGTAATATTTACTTTCCGTGTTACTTCACATTTTACTTTTTTAATTGTATAATTTAGATATTTTTACCTTTAATTGCTCTGGACTCAGTAATACTTCCTACTGTTACTTTTACTGATTTCCTCCCTCTTTCTGATGAAACTACATTGATATTTGGTATCTCTGGGTATTCATATCAAGTTGTGCGTTGTTTACGACTTTGTGACCATTTACTAACTCATCACTAAAACTTATGAGAAATAGATTAGTATTTTTATTTAGCTTATGAGGAATTTATTTTGATTAGACTATAGGTCTGTTCAGATAATTAGTACCAAAGTAAGCTGAAACAAACAAATAGTTCATCATGAAATTTTCCATGTAGCCAGCACATACTCCATTAATGAATTTCATTATTATACCATCTTAGTTATTGTGAAAAGTGTCACACACACTTGTTTCAATCAACTAACGACTAATTATTAGTACCATTGTTTATGGAATCCAGAGATTTTCAGTAAAACACATTCAGTGATTGTACATATACGGTGGATTTAGTGGAAACAACTCCGATCTGATTTTGTTTATAAATTGGCAAATATATAGATTGACATATCCATCTTTCTAAAACTTATTTGTTTATTGAGTCAGCAGTGTAAACATAATACAACAGTATCTAGTTGTAATGTAGATAATTGGATTGTTTTAAATAATAATCTTATTGCTTAAAGTAGCCATTGAAATACTTTCATAAACAATTGATTTCAGTTTTGCAAATCTTGTCAACACAACAATTAATTACGCAACACTTAACTTGCGATTATTTAGCAATACCTAACGTTTAATGACTATTATCTTACAGTTGAAATAAATGCACAATAGATTCAAATGCTTTTCTTACTTTTAACGGTAATACAATTAGGTAAACCCGGCTGACGATTCCCAATTAGGACCAAACGTGAGACCTAAATTCCACTTGTCAGTCACAGTCCAACTCAAATGATAATCAGATGGCTTTTAGCATAAATAAAGATTCTATTATAAGAGAATGTAATTCATTAATGAGTAAATAATCGCATAATCGTCTAGAAAGGATTCATGATCGTGCTGAATGAAGTTTACCGCTTGAATCAACAAAATAACTTAACAGTAAAGTAAATATTTCGGCATCATCTGAAAATGCTCAAACACAAAACTTCCATTGATATCTAGTTATATAAATGAAAGATCTATTTTTAATTACCTTAATGGACTAGAATATATTCTAATAATATTAGTAATAAAGTTTAATACAATACTTTCTATTTGTCTATTTATTGAAGACATTCAAGGAAATGAGGACGGTGATAAATTGACATATAATTGTTATTATCAAGTGATATACTCTTCATAATTGGATACATTAAAACAAAACAATGAAGACAAGAATGACTTCTCACCATTACAGAATAAGCATCTTAGTTTTATGACTTATATTGTTTATTCAAAAACTAGGTAGAAATGCATCTTCTGTGTTTTATTGTAGGCTATAATTCGTATGTATTACGCTTATTTTAACAATAAAATAAAACAGTATGATTGTTGAAAACGGTACGTCATCGTGAACATACTCAGTAGAGTTGTTGAACGAATTGATAATCATTGACGCCGTATTTACTATGCTTCAAATACAAGTAAGGTTTTTGAAAAGATTCACCAAACACCGAATCAAGAATAATGTTACAAGTTATTGTACACAACGAGTTTCTCTAAAATAACGATGATAAATCAACATGTATATATGTTTTAAAGTAACTTAAGTAAACATGTGCTATATATGTATATACTTATTCTTTCATCTTATGGTTCAGGATCCACTTCGAAACATCTCGTCAAACGAGGTAAGACTGTCACTTCAGTAATGAAAGTGTACATACTAACATTTTTACGTTAATATAGATATGCTGTGTTTTGTTTCTAACGATGTTTTATTGTATGCATATGCGTGTGTGTGTAATCGTTACCTAACATTAACAAAATTTCGTCTCTTGTCAAGTAATAAGAAATGTTTTGAACCAAAAATTTGTTTAACATAAATTTTCCAAAGTACTAGAAAAAGATCATAAAACTAATCTGTTACTATTGGTCATATGGCTTAACCTATGAAAATTATCTAGATGGATAATGTCTGACAGTTGGTAGTTGTATAAGAAGTTTCGGCTAGATGTGTGAGTAAAATGTTTGTAACACATTGCATCATTTCGTCGTTGGTGTAAAAGACTGACTAGGCGGTTCCTCTTGACATATATACATTCTAAACTAATTGTGTCGAAATAGAGTTACATCGCAATTCTTTTCAAAGTTGAGTTGCACCCAGCAATCTGCTCATAATATACATATAATAACAGAAATGGATTTGTGAATGATTACAGCTCTCAAAGTCGACAACAGTGGGTTACAAACCATTGAAAAGAAATTAATATTTGTTACCGAATCAATTGGCTGCCTAAACACAATAAATCAGTTGATAACGTGATGATGTTTAAGGCGTATGGTAGTACATTTTAGTTACAATATGGTGATCATTAGTAGTATGTAACAGATATGTTTAGCTGAGGATTCATATATATGCCAAAACTTGCTTCCTAGACTTAATTACTATGCACAGTTCAACATTAATGCAACTAAGTAGACTGTGTAAGAATTTGTAATTTGAATACATATTTTAGTCTGAACAATGTTAATAGCAATGAAAGTATGCTTAATGTTATATTAAATCAAAAGTGAAGTTTTGGAAGCAGTCGATAGAAAAATTCGACTTGATTTCCCTTATTGGATTTCACCCTGAGTCCTCAAGTTTAAATTTCTGAGAGTAACCAAGTATATTATCTTTTAACAGTGCAATAAATCACGACAAGTTGTATGCGTAACTCTGATGTAACTGCTTCTTTGATAACAGTTTTACTGATGAAATGAATAGATATTATTGTTCAACTTTTATATTACCGACTACATGAAATTATGATGTAATAGGTATTCGTTAGATTGATTTAATTTATAAAGTTGAGGTCTACAAACAATACATCACTATGATATTTCGGTGATTAGCATTTGTTTTAGAAATACATTCATTTGGAGTATTCTAGTTCTTACTTACTTTGTACAACGGCTTATATTCCACCTAATAATGAATTCTAATAGAAGGTAGGTTAAATAAATAATCATAAATACTGAAAAATGAATATCATATATTAAGATATGCGTACTATTATTGAACTGGCTTATTGGAGTTATTGTATGATTGTCATATAGTAGGATCAGTGATGACTGTCCAACACTCATCTTCTTAATAAAATAATGGTTATGTGTCTTTAAGTTAACCGGTTGTGTGTTTTTGATTATTATTTGGTTGAGTAAATGGATAATTATGATAGGCAATTAGAGTAAATTGGCTAACTGATATTTCGTTGTTTTATTTAGTTAACTAATTAACATCATTCTTTGATGAAAATCTTTTCAAGTATATGATTTCTATTGATATCATATACAGTTAGGTGTTAGGTAATTCAAGTCACTTTGAAGGAATTCCTGAAACAAAGTTTTGTGTTAGTTATCAATAGATACAATCAAAAGGGAACTTACGTTTACTTGTAGGATTTAAACTCACATACTCCAATTTCCAACTCTAAAATAATAACATTAGGCAACAAGTGGGTGACGATGGACCTTCAGTATCACTGAACTATATGCATTAACTGATCACTGCATAGTGACGAAATCAGATTTTTCTAATCCTTAATCATAACTGGGCAATATATAAGGATAAGTCAGGAAATATACTAGTTAAAAGGGATATTAGTAGTAAACTGTCACAGAGAAAAATTTAAAAAAAATGAAAACAAATGATTTCAATTGTTTTACTACTATGCTATTAATATCAGTATTCATTTTTACCAACTAGTAAATTTCAATTGAAGCTTTCTTAACTAAGTGGATCTTTTACTTGAATTAAAGTGAACAGTGTAATCACATGATAGCTATTTATAAAAATCAATCTATTACTGCATAGTATCTAAGAGTACAAATATTCATAAAAACACCACTGAATAACTGGAAGATTTGTAATGAATTGTCTGCCATAATAAAACTGACATGTATATTTGATGTAACAATGGTTATGATGAATAATTAGTCACTCATCGGATGTAGATATCATCGATATACCCATTAGCAATGTATTTCCAATTGTAATCTTAATATTTTTTCACTTATATACTTGATGACGTCTTGAAAGTATTATTGTCGATTACATTACATTTATGTATCTATCTCATATATATTTGTTAATGATGTGTATGGTTCTTAGAAAATTTACTAATTAAATGAACTATGTCAATTTAGGCATTTACATATAAAAAGAATATATGAGAAAATGACATTTAGAATATTCTACTACTTATTTTTCATAAAATGAAACCAGTGTTTATTACGTCATCATCATTCGGTTTACTATTATTTAAAAGACAATATATTCCAAAATACAGAAGCATAGTTTCTACAAGGTTTTACTAACAAATGATTAATTTTTTCTTCGTTTAAAGTTTATTAAAAATTGTGACATTTAAGCTATTGTTACATGTATTTGTTAGTTGTTACTTTAGAATGGAAATGATCAGGTTAAATAGCAATGACAACGAAAAGAAAGTAAAAATTAGCTTAACTACACCATTTGTAAAGTATATAGTAGTGTAGTGGATACTACTTATAAGGTCATTAATAAGTAGTAGGTAGCAGAGCGTCATAATAAATTAGGAAGAATCAGTAAACACCATACAAGGCGAGTTGCGAGATGGCAAGAAGTAAGGCATAATTAAAGTATAGAAGAAAATCGAGAACAACCAAGAGAAGCAAGCTAATACACCACACAGTCCAGAGAACGCGGAGGATGTGCAAATTAATGATTGGAAGTAATGTATGTAATATTTTGTGACATACTCTGTTTTCATCGTATAAATATTTGTTTGCTAATTGGTCTTTTCACAGTAGTTCACTGATAGTGTCATGTTTACTTTTTCAATAGGGATAGAAAATGTACAGTACCTACTTCAAACATTTTAGGTAGATACATTACAAACAACATGTACATTTTAATTTTACAATCAATGTAATGAGAATGCTTGATTCATTGTAGTTCTTGTTAGACTAAATGGCTGAAATAAGAAAAGTTCAGTAGAATACAATGAATTATTTACTACCTTTTCAATTACATACAATCAAAATATGGTAAAATGTGGATACATAAAATGATTGTTATTAATGAATAACTTATATGAAGAGTAAATGACATTGTAAATAACAATAAACAAATTAAATATTGCAGAAAAGAGTCAAAATATTTAATTTATTATTGTTACTAATAGAATCGAAGGTTAATCGATCACCGTTCCGTTGTTATATTACGTAATCAGTTTATCTCAAAGACTATGCAACTTTTATTCAAAACTATTTTTAAGACTTTATTTCATAATTGCATTTACTCTTTGAACCTGTTTTTTTTATTATTGATGAACATCACATTTATACAAATTTCAAAACTACAAAATACAGTGAATTCACTGTCTGTCATATCATATAATTCTAACAAGGATAGTGGATCTACACCATTATGATAAGTAAACGATTCAGTGACTATATCCCAATGTTCTGACTTCAAATAACCTATATCAGTGTATTTTTTGACCTGTTTGAAGTCAATAAACGGTAAGCAATATAAACATTTCAGTGACGAAAACTCCCATTTAGACGATATCGTTTACTGCAACTGTACACTCTGTTTGTTGGAAAAATAGAAAGCAATTACATAATATGTTATCTGAGAATTTCACGCAGCTAAAGAATTAAAAGCGTGTTATATAATCGTTTAAATGATGAAGAACTGTTCTAAAATGAACAGTAATTGGCCACTTAAAAGACAGGAAGAGAGACAATTACCAGTGATAGTGCTAGTTGTAAAAAGTTAAATGCATCAAGATGAGTGAATATAAATCATGAAAGACTAAGGAATAAACGTAAAAGAGATTAAAGATATTAGTAAACAAATGAATTAATAGGACCAGGATACATTTAAGGACTACAGTTACGGTTTCTGAACACAAAGATTGTGTTTAAATTGTTGGATTAATAAAGCTTTAGTAGTGCATAGTGTGTTCAACCATCCCACCCCTCTACAGCTCAACCGTTTAACAACATTGATGATGCTGAAGAACGATATGCAAACTAAACTACATTACATAACAAACAAGATTTTAGTATTTTATTAATAAATGAGCATAAAATGACTAGAGAAGTCTACTGTATCTATAAAAAGACATGGAGACATGTCAGATATTAAACTTTTTCTGGACAGAATTATCAACTATAACTTTCTAATTGTAATTATACTTAAGATAACAAATTACTGTAGAAAATGAAGTAAAGGGGTATTTCATCATTTACTATTGTAATCGAAAATTAGTCACACATTTTTAAACTATCAAATAGTGTTTCATTGATAGTGATAGTAAAGAATATATCCATATAAGTCGAAATGAGGCTGTTTTATTGATATAGGTGTTAGGTTCGGCTGTTCGTGTTCTTCACAGATTCATATTAAAAACTAGGAAACACTGGCCAGATGTTTTGTTTCACTCTGGTTTTTCTTAGTAACATACACTATCGATTCAACCAGTGAATCTAACCAAGAGTCTTCAGGTTTCACACAAATTGCTCGACCATCTGTATCACTGGGTAGGTGCTCATTGGTAGTACTCTTATTTCAATCAATTTGTAATGTAGCGAGACTATCAGTCAATGTATTGATTATAAATGTCTCATTCCTGACATGTATGAACTCCACTAGTCATGAATTTTAGCTTGAGGAGTCAAGGATGCCCGCAGCTGATGAGTGCCATACTATGGTAAAACAGCTGTCCAATGATCCCTGGTTTTCAGCAATACCCAAAGGTCATCAATCTATGACGAATACAATCAACTAAAGCTAATCCGTAGGAGTGTTGCGTTATAAAGTTGTCGAAAAGTAATTGAGTGTTCTCAAATATCATATGCAGCAGATCGATGTAACAATGTTTAAGACGATATAAAAGTAATGTAAAATGTGAGTATCAATCTGGTGAATATTGGTAACGTTAAGAATAAGTGGCAATTTTGGAAACATTTCCGAAAACAAAATGTAAGTTAGAGATAAAATTAGCACTAAGACTATAATAGTGTTACGAATTAAACATGCTTCTTGTGAATTCAAACATCAGGCTGGAATTTCTGAATTACAAAAGCCTCTAATATACATAAATTTCAGAAATAAACTCTTCTTGAATTAATTGTTTAAACAATCAAAATGATTTTTAAGGTTGATTCCATTAGTGGAGTTTGACTCGAAATGACCATATGTTCTTGAAGTGAGCTGTAAACTGACTAATAACATTCTTTAGATAATAATCCAAAGTAGTGTTTTAATGCCCGTTTGACAGATGCACGCCTTGTATGGTAGGTATAATTTTCGCATCATCAACAGCTAAAGTAGTAGACACACACTGAGTTGGCTCATAGAAGTATTTTATCCTTGACGTACCCTTGAACGAAGTTTCTGGTAGAGAAGACAATTTGAAGCTATGATGATTGGAATGTTTTATTTAAAAAATTTGATAATCGAGATTGTATGATTCCTGTTAAGGTATATACTTTACAGCCAATATTCATGATAAAAATTTCTTTCGGTACTGTAGTAGTTCTTGCCGCTTCTTGCTTTAGCTTTAGGTTTCTATCAATAAACCTATGGAAGGGAGAGAGATATCATTTTATCTTAATATTTTTTAGAGTCTATTCAACTCTACTTCCATTGTATCCACTCATGATATATACCTAACCGTTGAGGATAAAAAATGAATTAAACTTCTCTCCTTGCTTGACGTCACCGGAATCTGAAAATCAATTAACCTACTGTCTTTTCAAGGAGTCATCGGGTTTTTCATTTTCAAGAAATAAAATAATTGTTACTAGCTAACACATTATTTGTAAACAGAAAAATACTAGTTGATGCAACTCTGTGTTTATGAAAAGTGAAATTTTAAAAATAAAACAACTCCATCACATGCAATTGTTCATTTATTACCTACATGCCTAAACACTTATAATTCGGATAACCCGACAGTGGTTTCTGCATATATGTTCATGTTTTGTTACTATGGTGACAAAAAGTATCTCGAAACAAAAAAATGTAACGTTTATTTCACAGATGAAGATTTGTAAGTTACAATGTAAATTTATACTTAGGCAAAAATAAACTATACAAGTAAACTGTTAAACTAATCATTTCAATAATAAGAATTTCTATTAAGACTATGCATTTTGTAGTAGTTGACTTTGAAGACCAGAGGAAAACAAATGACTTTTTTGAGACTGTTTTAGTCGCCAGTGACGTTCAATTTTTTATATGAAAGTTTCG
Organism: Schistosoma mekongi; assembly: GCA_034768735.1. Taxonomy (NCBI): domain Eukaryota; kingdom Metazoa; phylum Platyhelminthes; class Trematoda; order Strigeidida; family Schistosomatidae; genus Schistosoma; species Schistosoma mekongi. Next base: position 36,168,880 of record CM068306.1, read on the forward strand.
ACGAAATATTTTATCAGATAATTGTTTTTTCTTATCTTGCTATTCATTAGTACATATTCTTAATAGATAAATAAACATTTAATTGGTTATAATGCATTTAAACACTGATAGTAGATGATTACAACAAAAGACAATAAATGTAAACTATTACTTCTAACTGATAAAAATATTTATTATTTGAGGGTTGCGGAGTATGCTGAATTTGAACTTTGTATCATAAATTAATAATGTTTATAGAGTCATTTAAAATTAGGGTAGGATCGACAGTCGATGATCTTAATATGTGATTGTAGTTCAGTGGACTGATGAATAAGCGTTCTTTGTAAAACCTAAAAATTCTACTCTTGATCATTACTGGGATTGTGATTGCATACTAGTAAGCAGACTAAAGTGGAAGCAAACTAACGTTTCTTGTTGAATATGATACATTTATATTGGTAACATGAATAATGTTCATAACTATTTCTATCATTTTATCATCGACTATCATTCATATTCATTTGATAACATTAACCACATTCTTTTCATATGCATTCACTTCACTAATTTCGCCTTAATTACTTGAATATTCATATCATATGCTAGAAGCTAGTCACTAGAACAGTGAATACATTTTATTACCATCTAGTATAAAAGAAAGTTATTCATTTTAAAGCTTCGTGTTCATTATAACTTTCTATTTATTGAAGAAGACATATTGATATGCTGTTTACTACCCACTACATATTTCTCAACTTGTAATTTATTTTTTCAGCTCTCCAAGTTACATTTTTACTTCTTCTAGCACTTTATTCCATTTAAATTGAAACTGAATTAACTTCATTTTGTGGAGATAAGTATTAAGTATAGTTGTTTGTATTGTTCATATGATGGTTGGGTACCAGTTTCAACCTAGTGCGAGAGGTCGTGACTCCATCAGAGAGTCGAAGCTATGACCATTAGGTCTCACCGTAATGGCCTAATCATCTGTTCTATTAGGCCAGAATTCAATGGTATCATCAATTTCTAATATAGCGTAACAACCCAATACTCCTTGACTATCAGTGGAACCCAACAAACATCAATTTGGAAGAACACAAACAACTAAATTTAAATTTAAATTTTGAACCTTCAGTTAAGCAATTACAATGAATACACTAAAACTTTCTCATTTCCATTCATTACTATGTACAGCTTTACGGTATCCACTTGTCATTGGTGCAAAGTTGAGAATTAGTTATACTTGAACAAGAAAAATCAAACTTGTTTAAAAGTGTTTTCGTATCAATTGTCTTCTTATCTCATTTCTGTTTATTCTATTCTTTTTTGTACAGATGCTGAAATCAGTCATTTAAAATGCAATGAGTTAGATGAAATGTGTACATCAGGTAAGTAAATTAGGTATTTTCCTTACGAACGTATCATATTTCTGGTCATTTATCAATTCATTTACTGCATGAATACTGCGTATTACTGTATAATTTTCATTAGACATTTTTAAGCCTTAACTTATAGTATTAGTACTTTTCTTCTAGAATACCAGGTCACACTATAGTGGATATGTTCATAGTAGTTACAAAGACCCTCAGTAGAGTGTGATAAAATCTTTTATACATAATAAATTTAATTATCCAACACTCATGCATTAGGTAAACACTAAAATTACTGAGAGTAATGAGTCCATTACAACAAATATTGACAGTATTAGCCAGAATCTTTTAGGGAATTGAGTTCGATGAAAGTTCTAAACAGTTATGTTCCATTTATCATGATATTTCCTTCATTTAATCGTATGCAAACATGTTTTTTATTGTTAAGTAATTGATTGAATACGTCAAAGAATAATGTTGACAGGGTATCAGTGAAAACGAGAGGGCACTGGACGGCCGTTTCATCTTAGTATGAGGCACTTCAGCAATGTGCATCACATCTTTCGTCCCAGAGGACTCACCTTGGCAAACGCCTAACCTTTATGCCACTAGACCGGAACCCAATGGTAGAATTTCCACTTTCATCAACATAAAATAAATTGATTTGTATTTTAACTAGTATTGGAATATTCATTAAGCTACAGTGAAGAGGAATTTCAATGTTTGCATATAATAATAGAAAGTTACTATCAAAATTGAGTTATTTATTCGGTTTTATGGAACATTAAACAGTAAAAATAACCTGTCTATACAAATTATTATGAATTCCATACGTAACACTATGGCTCGAGTATAGTACAAGAACTACCGAAGGCTGTGCTTAAATGACTGCGTTTAATTTCCTAATTAACCAATGTGAGACGATCTACTGGCGTCAAGATGATAGCGAATTTGAATTAAAGATCCACAACATGAATAGTATATCATAGCCGGCATCATGCATTTTTTGCAAAATTCTAGTTTTAACTAGAATTTCTAAATCCTATTGCTAATATTGACTAATACGATGAATGCTATTTCTAGCCTAAAGTCCCAATTGTATTCTTGGATAAAAGTTTAGTAATGCTGTGAAACAGGGTGAAATGTAATGCGAAGTAAGGTGAAACAAAAAGCAACGTTAGGTGCAATATGATTTAACTTTCAGAATCAATATTTAATGTTAGGATTTAAAGTTACAATTAAGGTTATAACCTGAGTGACATTCAAAATAGTGTTTGTCAACAGTCGTATTAGTATTTGATAAAAGGTTTTTGATTAGTTAACGAAACAAAGCTTATTATTTTGTGCCTTTCCTAAGCAAACCATGAGTACAATGAGATTTATAGTGAGGACTGCGTATATATATATATATATATATACATATATATATACATATATACATATATACATATATATATACATATATATATATATATATATATATGGTTTGTGGTTGGAATCACTGTAGTGTGGATCCATCTGTTACTAAATCTTTGTCATTTAGTAAAGATTTTCTTAAGGCGCAGGCAGATTTCAAATAATCCTCACCTCATATTCTCTGAAAAATGATCAAACAAATTTTCAATCACATAACTGAATTTTCTTATCATCGTTTCTATGGTTTAACAGCTGAAAAGTTACAATTTATACCCCTCCCCTGCAATGTGATTATTAGCTTAAAAGTAATTATTCAACTGAAACGCTGACTGGTACCTTAGTAAAGTGATGGCAGGCATTTCAACTATTGCGTTTACTATTTCCTATATTGTACTATAAACAACACATTGGGCATGCTTTGGGCATTAAAAACTAAACTATGTAGTAACTAAACTAAATACAAGATTTGAATTTGAATAACTTTACTGAGAAATCTACTTTTGTTTTACTATCCAAGAATAAAAAATAAACTAATTAGCACATATAAACTAATCAAAGTTCAATTCATCATTAGCACCATGTTAGTAAAACTCAAGAAGAAAACATAAATGGGTGTATTACAAGTAAATTAATAAAGTGTTGTATAGTTTAAAAAATAGGTGTATTCATCTGTAAGCAGCAATAATGGAACATACAAATGTAAGTTATAGTTAAATTAATTGAAATATTACTATTATTAGTAGTATTAAAATAAAATAGAATAATTGATTAATTAATTGTTCCACTTTTTGGTTATATTTAGTACTTATAAATTTGTTTTCTCATAAATACAAAATAAATTCAATGACGTTTAGTCTTCTTTATTTGAACACCAACAAATGAATAAAAATAATAACCGAGCAAATTAAGTCATATGTAAGAATTCATAACCTGAAGGAATGATGATTAGATGGTGTTTAGATCTTCTTATTGATTTATTGTGGACTGAAATCGATCAGTCTCGGTTGTCATATGTGCATCCTAAACGGATCGCTTCGGAAAAAATTGAGTTTGAATCATGCTGTGCATATTAACACTGGGATGCAGGCACATCCAACTGACGAGTTTCAAATACCACAAAATACGTTTCCTGGATTTCACTTTCCAGTCACAATCTGACTCAAACTGATGTGATTGCTCACAAATACAATGAAAGATGTGGGTTTCTATTTAGGAGTATACAGTTTAACTACTAATGAATTTATGCAGTTGTTTAACATTGATAGGAAAATTCTCATGACAAAGTATTGTATTGTTGATAAGTCTCTTATCAGTCCAGTAATTAACTTCACACATTTTCATTCTTTGTAACAGAATCCAAAACAAAGAGTTATTGGTCATGGATACTAAATTCACTTAAATAGGGAGTATTATATTTATTTGTATGCTAAAATACTCAGGAAATTTTGAGAGATTTTTTATTGATGTGGAAAAAGTAATTTATTAGCAATCACACTAAAACTTCAGCGAATATCAGAATTTGCTTTATTGGCTTTCATGAACCAAAATAGACGAAGATTTTGTTTCCAAACGGAAGTGAACTTGGAGGCTACCAGTGAAGGTAAAGTACAAAACACTGACCCTTCGCCTAAAATGGACTAATGGAATCTACTTCTACATTCTAAGGAAAAAGTACCAATTAATAGAAGACAGTACCAGGTGGCTTTTTGGATGAAAACAATGACTTTTATATATCATATGCTGGACCAAATAGTAACAAAAAATACGAAATTCATTAAAAACTGCACTAAAGGAGTTGTTTACAGAAATTGGAATAGTGAGGTCATAACAAGTTTACAATAACTTGAGAGGGAAAACAAACATGGCAACAGTTAATAAGTTAATGAAAAGCTCAAATTTAAAGAATACACAGCACAGTTACTAAGTATTCAACAAATGTAATGTAGCAGTAGGGGTTCAAATATCACAAAGAACCGAATCTACAGATTGGCACTTCTATTTTTTGCCTAAACACGATCCAAATAATGCATGATATATTAATTAATGGGTAAATTTAGCGATAAAACATTGACAAGTATAGTATCATGGATATGGCAGTCACCTGACATTAGATATAACAGATGCATCATGCATCCTTGATTGTATGTTGTTGGTCGATTAGGTTACTAGTCAACATAATTACGAATGGTTTATACAGCATTACAGTAGCATTTAATACCTTGGAAATACATAATACTAATATTTCTGCTGACAGATTCGGATAGTTTATCTACAATTATTATTGACTTGTATGGAATCCTACTGAATAGTGTGTACATCACTAAACCTGAAACAAATGGTCCAATAGTGTGTTTTCCTACTTTGCAACATGATATTTTACTTGTTTCAATAATCTGACTATGCCAGTATTAATAGACAACTGCAATTTATGCATAATTTATCGATGTAGTTATAAACGTCTATAGACTTTTCTGTACTGAAACTGTCAGAGATAATTTACTAGTGGCGAATAAATGAAGATACAAATGAGAAATCAAATATTTGCTATAATCTAATTAAAAGCTCATATTATCACTATGCAGCTTAGCTTACTCATGTAAAGTGATAAGATTGCTGCTTAACAATAAGGCCTAGAAAATTATTTAAGCTTCAGTTACTTTGGTTGAGTTGGATTGTAACTGGCAAGCGAAATTAAGTTCACGCGTTCCATCCTATTTAGGACTCGTCAGCATGATGTACTGGCACCCCAATGTTGATGGTCCCAAATAAAACGAAAGGCGAAACGGTTGAAAATATTTAAAGTATTCCTTAAGTAATTCTTTATTACATTAAAGCGCATTTTCTCATGATAAGAGAATCTTCGTTAGTGTAATATGATAATGGGGTCGATCTAATAAATGTAGTATAGCTGCTCTAAAATTATTTGAACACTTTAATCATACAAATATTTGTCAAATAAACGATGAAATAATTCCAGTAAACTAATTGAAGAATAAAGAGAGACAGATTCAAAATATACAGGATATATTATTATTAAAACAGTTGAAGGATGTCGGGTCAGATTATAGGTTATAACATGCTACCCTTGTTCACATAAAAGAGGAATAAACTTTCCAATAACCTAGGTTTCCATATAGTTAAAGAAAAATCTTTGATTCGTTCTACACACAGCTTCAAAAGTTGTTAAGATGTCAAACTTATATTTAGTTTTAGTTATATGTTTTTTCGATAAATGAACAAAGCATTCTACCTGATGCCTGTATCAATCCATTTTCGATAATTTGTCCCATTTTTTTTACTGTTGAATATGTGTTGTGCATACTGGTTGAATTTGATTGGAGAGGTATCTTTCATATGCCTCACTAGTCTTGCAGAAAGGTTGTGAAAATCTACATATAGACTATTTTAAGTTTGTTTCTTACAGACTGATCTATTCATGAAGCCATTGCCTCTTAAACTTAGAAGTATGTCTAAAAATACCAACTGACTGTTAATTTTTTCTCCATACGTTAATAGCATGCCGTTGAGTACTACCCTAAAACTGTTTAACGAATGATTCAAATTTAAATACTTATCGCTTATTGCAAGAAAATCATTTCTACATCATTTTTAATAGGAAAGGATTTTTGTGATGTGTTCATTCATTATTTTGTCTGTGTGTGACATATTTTCCAACCCAGAGTTATTCCAATCGACTATGTATAAGGTCACCATGAACTTGTCTGAAATATCCCTTTACCCTCCCCCCCCCCACCTTCAACCACAAACAGACCTCACTTCAAACATAATATACACTTTCATCAGTACATAATAAAAATAACTAAGAAATAATGGCAAATTAAATTTTAGATAGTCATAATGATAATCAACATTCTTAATCAAACCAATGGTAAGTTATTGAGAACATAATTTACATAATGAAAGTAAAATACATATTCTTATCTTTAATACAAAATTTAACAAATCACTACCATCTATAAAGTACTGTACATATTTATTATGTTTACTTTACATTCAAGTAAATAATGCATATTAATTCAATGCAATTATTATTAGATTAATGATAATGATATCTATTGCTAAGAACTCAGTTCACTGATGGATAAGTTTTCTCTTCTTTTCTTTTCTTCTATTAAGTGTATTAGAGCATAAATAATAATTTCTTTATCATAGAAATATTTAATTTATTCATCAGTTCATTCTCATAATTATAAATTAGTGTATATCTTCAGCAAATACAGTTGAAATAGGCGGTACGTGAGTAGATATCGGGGGTGGGGGGTGGGGTGCAGGTTACTAGGGTCATGATATTCATACAGAATATAATGTTTATTAACTTGTAATTATAATAATAACTATGTATATTCTTGCCTTAGGGATTAGTTTCAACCTTAAACATTCATTTGCATTTTGATTAGATAAGTTAATATAACCTTAATAGATTATTATTTGTAATTTGTTATTTGACCTTAATGAACTAACTTTATTAATTCTTTTTTTTTGTAAATTCTACAAATTAACTATAATTATCAAATTATTTGAACTGTATAATTAAATTTAGAGATTTAATTATTCATGAAGAAAATAATTGTTTTTGTTTAAATATGACCTTGATTAATAAAATGAAGCGGTAAATTTAAAATTATTTGTTGACAAAACAAAAGATCTGATAGTTGAAAATAAATCAATGATATCACTAGATGTATCATTCTTAGTCACTAATGTTCCCCTATTAAAAACAGTAGATTTTATATACAGTGAACTTATGAAAACGAATACAATAATACTGAAGATTTAGCTTTTGCACTAAAAGAGTTAATCCTTAGATTTACATTAACCGTAAACTTTCAGTTTAATAATGAGTTCTATAGACAATCTGATGGTATCTTAATGAAATAATGATTGACCCCACTTCTCACTGATTTCTTTCTGTCAAAATTAGAAAATGGCCCTCTCAAAAATAAAATCAGTCAATAATCATTCAATTCTCGGTATGTAGATAAATATATTCATAGTCCTCATAATTCAAATAGACAAGAATGGTATACTTTAAAGATTTAACATCTTTCATACATCAATCACTTTTACCTTAGAGAAAGAGTATAATGACAACATGTCATTTGTAGACATCCTATTAACTCAAAGAATAGATGGTGAATTAAAAAGAAGCCTATATATATATATATATAATATAGAAAATCAACATCTGGTTGCCAGTATGTTGGCTTCTGCAGTTCTGTACTACAAAGATATGAAATGAATCTAATGAAAAAGTCTAATATATCACTCTAGATATATATATACTTTGTGGATACTGTAAAGGAAGAATTAGCCATCATTCGCAACATGCTCAGTATAAACGCCTACCCGTTGAAATTTACAAATAAACATATAGTGCCGGCAAAAACAAAACCAGAAAATGCAACTGTCCTTAAGAAACCAATTTTTCTCAAATTACAGTTCTTAGATTATAATATTAATGAATTAATGACGCAACAAATTAGAAGTTTTTGCGATAGGCGTTTACCACAGCCAAACTGTACACCACATTCTACACCCATTCTATTATAAGAAAAGGAACTAAAGACAAACTAGCTGGATTTGTCTAATTTATGTGTGTACACCAACTAAACTACCGCTGTGGTTCCAGTCACATTGGAAGCACGATTTGGCAGATCTACCATAGAATTTCAGAACATCACCCAAACTAGCTGTATAATGGTCAATTACCGAAAGTAAACAGCATTATACTTGCACAATTGGTTGATACGGAACATCAAGTAGACGTCAGGAGAGCTTTTAAGATCATTTATCGAGTCCCGCCTAATCCACCATATGGTTTACGCATACCGCTTATACATATAGCGGAGGCCAATAGTATCCACCTCAAACTAAGCCTTGTGTATACATAAGCAACTTGTACAGCCTCTCCCCTTGTCTTGGTCATCATAACATGCTACGCTTGGATAGTTTACAAATGACTGATTTCAATCGATTCTTTTTTACTTTTATTACTCTTATCACGATACAGGATTCTTGAAGTAACTTCAAGATTAACCGCCACTTACTTCATACACAACAATCGTGACCATCAGATCTATTGTAATTACTTTGTTGGTATTTACCCAACAGGTATTATGCAATCCACAATATTCCAATCCAGTCACTTATCATTTGCATACCTTGAAAACAATAGTTACTTTATTCACCTTGATATCTGGATTACTTCGTTATTTAGTCGTAATTGTTTCATGAACTTGTAAAATTATTATTTAACGCACCAGCACCAATTATTTGGTAGTGATATTATAACTATTGTAAATTTTATGTAGATGCATCGGTGTAGAGCTTTGATAAAAAACTAACTGAAAATAATTCATTTGAGATGGTTATTTTTATGCATATTGGTAATTTAGTTAATTGAATATATCACACATTGATGTCTGCAGGGTACCACTGAAAACCATGGAGCACTAGACAGCTGTTTCGTTCTAGTGTGGAACTCCTTAACAGTGTGCACCCCAGATTCCGCACCAGGGTTTTCAGGTTGACGGCAAGAGCCGAACTCTCTAAGCAGACCGGCATCTAATGGTAGAATTCCCGCTTTCCTTAGTTTGAAAATAAATTACTTCACTTCTCTCATTCTTTCTTAAAACTATCTTATGAAAATTAGATAGGAAAATTTTTTAAAAATCATGATTGTACTTTCATAAACATTGAATAATTAGTCATAGGACTTTAATAAATGACTTGTATAGATGGAAGGTTTCATCAATTGAAATTTGGTAAAGTAAAAAAAAGCGTAAACTGTAAGAAATCATTACGGTAGCACAACAATAGCATACTAACCACAAAATAGTTGTACTCAGGTGGATATTACTCATTAAGTAGTCTATAAGTAGTAGGTAGCGGAACATTGCATGAAAGTGGAAATAGTAAACAGCATACGAGGTGATTTGCTGGATGACCAGGAAAAAACCCTGAATACAATACATAGGAGAAATGAAAAAAACCAAGAGAAGCAACCCAACAACCAGCATACATAGAGGAACGCAAAGGACGTGCAAATTGATAATCAAAAGCAATCCATATATTATTTATGACGCTCTCATTTTTCACCAAGTAGGAAGTTTCGTTTGGCTAAATTCAAGTGACTTAACCTCACAGACAATATACCGATATGAAAGACAGTTTGAAGGGAAGGGGTGGGTAGTCGGCATGAAACTTTTTATTAAATTTCATTCTACTTAGCAATCGTCAGTATGATGTACCTATGAATATAATGAAATTAATCCACTCTGGCCAACTCGATTATGACTATAAACAAAAGTAACACCAATAATTACCTAGTGAACGTTCAATGTCATCATTTTAGCCAGTCCTATAGGAATCAACATGATCTGAATAACTCAGTGCCAGCGGTCATAAATTACTAAACAAGATGACCTAGAAAGAGTTTTCCAGATGCCATTAATTCTATCACATCTGGAAGTACGTTTTACTAACGAATGCCATATAGCAAGAAACCTTGGTTAGCGGTTTTAAATCGACAACCGGCTCTTCTAACAATCTTACGTTTTAGCATAGTGCTTGGGATATCGAGTCACTGACTAGCGGTAGATTTGTAACCTGATCAGCATAATCCCATTGGCACTATTAAAGCTATACAAATATCTCGTCATTTATCAATTACGCTTCTGAGGTACAAAACGTTGAGTAGAGATCGTAAGTAATATATAAAGTGATTTAAAGTTAGCAAATATTTTATGTAGCCTACAATCCTATCGAAATTAAAGATCGTCTAGATTCGCCACACCTACATGTGCTTTGCATTTATTACTGTTGATGTGGGACCAGTTATATAGGATGTACAATTAGCCAAATCCATTGATGTACCACCAAAAGGAAAAGATGGTATAACCTTTCTGGATAAATATTTTGTGAAGTCTACTTATTACTATGGTGAAAACAAGATTTAAGGAATAAACATGTTGCACTAAATTGTAAGGATTTCAATTTGTACTGATTATTTTTTTTCAATCAGTAAGTAAATTTACTGTACGAGGAAATTAATTAAGACATAGTCAGGTGACATAGTCCAGGTGATCAATGGTTGTCTGATTCAGATCAATTCGTGATATCAAAATTGAATTAAACAGTTAACTATCTCTACAAACTCCCCTAATTGTAAGACATAGTCATTCTGTGGCTTGAATCTTTTTAATTTTAGTTTCATCATAAAGGCTGACTACAAAATGAAATGATTTTTTATGTTCTACATTCTGTAGATGGAAACGATTTCAAAGCTGCCATAATTTTGTCACTAAACTCATAAAGTTAAATTATAAAGTCTTAACAGAATTAGATTATTGGAAGTAGTATCATTTTCTTCTAAGCATTGACCCAAATGTATCATGTTGTGATTTCACTGGTTAAACACATCTGACAACGTTTATGTTTGTTGTTGCTTGTAAATAACTGTAAATATTCTTACTATTATAGCTTCTAAATGATGATTTATGCATCGTAAAAATTTTGTTAACTATTCCAAAATAATTGGATTGAAATGGTTGTTGGAGATTAGTATTAAGTTTAGTTGATTTAAATAATAACAGAATAATGTTGGTAGGGTACCATTGAAAAACAGGAAGTACTAGTCAGTCGTTTCCTTTTAGTATGAGGTTCCTCAATAGTGTACATCTTAGATTCCGCCTCCGATGCTTTAACTTAAAGAATACACAACCCTGAGTAGACCGGCATCCAGTTGTAGAATTCCCACTCCCATCAATTTGTGATAAGGAGCAATTATCATCAATTGTCTTTGGTGATAACTGTCTCACTCCTGACAAGTCTGAACTCCACTAGTCACGACTCTATCATAAATTGATAAAAGTGGGAATTCTACCACTGAATGCTGACTCTGTGTTGCAGAGAGGTAGGTATTCAAAAATAAGTCTTTATTTATTTTACGAAAAAGTTCTCTTTTCGTTGAATCCTTAAATGGGTTTATTTAATATCCCAATATTATGAAGATTTAGGGAATCCAGTGTACACAGAAAAATGTCATTTAATCTTACTTAATAAAAAGAAGTTGTATAAGTTGGATTATGACTGGCAAGTGGATGCACATATAGCAACAATGACTGACCAACTTCAGTCTATAATAAATCAACAGGGATATACAAGTTTATCCTAAAAAGAAATTGATTTTTAATCACTACCATCATCCATTGAACAACTGAATTTTAGAAGAATTAACAGAATGAAGCTAAATAATTTGTATTATATATAATAGCCTTATTTTACAATGTTTAGCTTTTCCCTATGCCCAGTCAAACTTTTTTTAAAAGTGAAATTTCTATTGTTTTTTGAACCATTTAACCTTCATCATTCTATACGCCTTTATTTGACAACTATTAACATGATTATTTTCTGTTTTGACCCCCATCATCACATTTATATATGTTTCCATGCATTTTCATTGTAAGCAAAATGATGAAACAAGTTTAAATTATATGATTGATGGGAGATTTTTGCTTGTTTCTATTTGAGGTTTCACTCTATTCAATTCATGTTAATAAACAATTATAGTCAATCATTGTAATAAATAATAAAACAATGATATGATTATTACTAGGAGAATTTTTACATACTACTATATAGTTTCATAATCAGCATATTACAATCAAGTAGTAAATTAACATCATGTAATAATTCATTCATTTTAGATTGACAACAAATATATAGTTACTGAATAATGCTTTCTTTGAATGCATATTACAGTTAGATAAAATACAACATATGTTCGAATGAATAGTTAATTTACTCATAAGTAAACGTAAATAACAGTTGTTCGGTCTAAGTGATTGTTTTATTATATACAATCAATAAAATGTTCTTATTCGATTGAACAATGTCGGGGACAATTTTGAAAAGATTTATGACGAAGAGAGGACAGTGACTATGTATTTTAGGTTATTAACTACGGCTCAGACAGTAGATTATTAGATGCTGTGTTGAACAATCTCAGATATATTCCAATAATACGTGATATGGAATTCTAAGATCAAACGTCTGTCCGACTCTAAGACATTAGGAAAACCATTGAAAGACTGATGCGCGTATATCTGTTAATGCTCCACCAGTAAACCGGTTTGTTCCGTCGTCATTACTGGATGCTAGAGGGACCGTTGTCGACTAAAAGTTTCAGATTCCAAATCTAGTTGGGAAATCATCAGCAATTGAATTTTGGAAAGATTTTAGTGTCGTGGGAGGATGAAATAAAGTTTAAGACAGCTAAAAGAAAACCTGGCATCAATCCGTGAAGTTGTTGCTTGTTGATCTAAACCTTGTCGTTTGATTCAAACACCTTTGTTGAAGGCTTTTGATGATATGGCTCTCTAAACTTGTGCTAAGATTTCTTTTGTATGAATATCTTTGCATCATGTTGGCTTAAAGAGACAGTATGCAATAGATTATGTGGTGAAAACAGGGAACGTCATACATAATATATACATTGCGTTCAATTATCTATCTGTACATTCTTTGATTTTCTCGATCTATGTTGGTTACAGATTTATTTACTTTGGCTGTCTTTATATCTCCAGAGCAATGTAATCAAGACTTGCTCCCTGTGGACTCGCAACACACCTTGTAGACTGTTTACTGTTGCTACTTTTACGCAAAGTTAAGTTGTCCACTACCTATAGGCAACTTTATAAATAGCATCCAACAAACTACTTTGATTTTTATATAACTGTACAAATAGTGTGTATGGATGTGTTATGGTTCTAGATTGTACATGAATAAGCAACTGTGTTTCCGTTAGGCAAATTTATTCTTTCATAACTTTTTAAATTAAAGAAATGTAAGTGTAGAATATAAGCACAGTTATTTAGTAGTGTGTTTTAGAAACAGACAATCAACAAGATGCTTATATTTATAATCAAAATGTATTGAATGTTATCAATTGTTTTGTATACACATTAACCTGAAATGAAGTAAGCTTAAAAATGTTGCCAAATTTTGTTTTATTTACATCTAGAGAATACAACAGATGATCTATTACAAAGAGCACTTGAATCATTATCCAATCGTTCAATGAAAGATGTACGATTACCATATACAGTAATTCCACGTTTCTATGATTTAAAACTTCAAGTACATTTACATGAAGGCAATCCAGAAACATTTTTCTTTAATGGATCTGTTGTTATCAAAATGTATTGCTCAATATCTACTAAAGAATTTTTTGTACATGCTCATAATCGTTTAAATGTTAGTTTAGATGAAATCAGTGTAAGTTTTACTTTTCTATAATGATTTATTAAATTGATTGTATACAATAATAACCAGAAACCTAACACTTCAATACATATATACATCTATTTTGCTAACTGTTACTGTCTTATACTGTTAGTTCCAATGTAATACAGTTGAGATGATGCAATACAACAAATAGTCAAGCTTTTAATTACACTTCAAAAATAGTGCATTTCATAATAGAAGAAATAATTAAAAAGTAACATTTAATAAAATTAAATCAAATTAGTTACGTGGGTGCCAATACAATTTGAAATCGATGTTCACATGACCACATTATGTTGGTATGGTCTTTTGTTAATAAACTCGATAGATTAAACTTCTGTTCTGATGGCCGCTAACAGATTTATTACTTCAGATGAAAGCATGCACGTAAAACCATAGTGTTGTTCATGTACTTTGTTACTGGGATAAAGTTTCGCAATCATCACAAACGAAACTATAATCACTTATCACTTGGTTTAATTAAAATGTGGTTATATCATCCATAATCACATACGGATGTCTTATTTAAGTATCTTTAAGAAATTAATGAATAAGTAAAATTACCTAATGCAAATAGGATGTATAATACACCGATTGTTACATCATACTTAAGTATAAAACAATCAATTTGTTTTCAAAGTGAATTCATAAGTGCTCAATAACGTAGGTGAAAGAATATATCCGTAAGTATACATGATTCATTTGTGATGAACACCTATGAATATTATGTAACTCTCAATTTAGATCCATTTTAGTAAATCATAATTAATGTAGTTGAATAATCACTGAATACATAGTCTGTTTAATGCCTTTCATTCTTGTTCGATAGTTTTGATTTTTGATTAATTCCCTGTAGAAGTTTCAATTCGACTACTGAGATATATGTTTTGCAAATAGAATTTCATTTTAATGCCTTTCATATAAACACTGCTTAAATATTACGTAACTGCTTATTCATATGTGACATTTTCTTTTTAGAACATCTCTTCTTTACATAATTACAATTCAGAAATACTAACATTAGTAAGCGTATCAATATGACATGTAGAACCCCATTGAAACACCTAATAAAAATAATAGATAAGTAAAAAAAAATATTACTTCCAGTTAGTCTTTCATCAATGTTCCACAGTAATCTACCTTCAAATCATATATAATAATAATAATCATAAAATAGACACCAATAAATTGGCAATGTGGTAAATTATGATATAACGAATACCATTTTTAGATGCAGGAATTTTACGGAGAGATGACGAGACATGCCAAGGATTTATATTCTGGAAAGATACATGGAATGGACAATACCTCTATTTTCATAGCTTTTATCCAATCAGCTATAAACGTGGTTTAATCAAGTCACTCTACTACAGAGGTGCACAGCTGATAAGCTTGACGATGAAACTACAATCATATAAGAAAGTTTTTAAAAAAATAGGTACCCCGAAACATTTATTGAGAAGTATAGTAATAGATGTAATCAAAAACTAGAAGCTGAGAAATCCCTAAAAGAAAAGGGTATTTATTCAACTAGTATTTAAAGGAGATCAATTAGCTAAACTAATCAATCTAAAACGTGGAACGACCATCAAACAAACATTCCCTGCGACCAAACTACTAAAGCTCTACAAAACACAATATTTAATAAGTCAAACAAAAGTTGATAAATATCCATCTCATGTTACCTCCAATTTTATTTACCAGTTCACATGTAATTGCAAAAGCAGGTACATTGGAAGGATAGAAAGACGGGATAATTTACGATTTATTAAAAGTATCCAAAATACTTGTGTTTGAAAGAAGCAACTGTTTTAGACACGGGACATGAGGTCGATGTAACAATTGCTTTTGAAATCATCAATAAACAACATAAAACGATTCTATTAAACTTTGCTGAGACCACTGAAATTAAAAGATTGAAACCTGACCTTTGTGTACCAAAAGAATCAATTTCCCTCATAGATATAAATCGATGTTATCAGATAAATAATTCAATTAACACAATCAATATGTGTATTAATAATTTGACTTAACTAAAATCAGTAGCATGTTTGTAGCTGATGAAAATGTAACAAAATACATTGAATTAAAAGTATTCTGTAAATGTTGTCGTCCTTGAATTATTCAAATTTTTGAAGGGAACAAATTGTATAAAATATCATTGTGTTCATAAGGATAAGTACAAATGATTAACAGAGAGCTGACATATTCAAAGTGACTACTAGTCACAGATGATCGAACAAGGATATTTCGATATTAGATTAAGTAGGTACATAATATTGAGCGGGAGAATAGACAAAATGCTTTGTTATAAGATAGGATATTGGTACTACTAAACATTTGTAAAAGTAAAAAGAATGACAATACACAGAAGAGAAAGACAGGTTTCAGATACACTAAAATGTATAAAGAAATTACCAGCACAAAAGGCGATTTTTATTGAATAATATGTAAACTAGTGACAGAGTTAAAAAAAAATTCCATTAGCAGTTGTTAAGTTGGAATAAAGGGGTGATTATTAAAACGATGTGCGCACACGACGACCAGAGATTTGGAAAAATTAAGAGAAAAAACGTTACTCAAATATCTAATTTAACCCGACTTTGCTATGGCCCATGTTAATGGCCAAGTTAGAGTAAGAGGTCGTACGAACGTTATGTGAATATATAGATCAGATTTGTGCATATGTTTGGTAGTTGCTTCAGCCTTGCCCGAAGGCGAACTTACAAGCCATTGTTGACAGATTTATTAAATTTGACTCTATATCTTGTGTCAATCTTATGGGTCAGAATAACACTTTTAATCTGTTTAACTTGTTGATTGTTTAACTAGGAATGATAATGTTCTGGAACACAATGACAGGATGTCTGATTGTGAGCCCTATATAACCGTCCTCACAAAAGTAGTTAAATTAGTAAATATACATAATGATAGTGAATTTCAAAAGTGTGTCTTTTGTTGTGTTAGAAATCTTGGGTCTATTAGAAAATATTACATTTGATTCGGGTGCATAAAAGTCTTTCACAGTACTTTTTCAACCTCTGAGTTAATACTTTAGTAGTGACGCCATTTCGATTTTAAAAATAATGTTTTCTTAGGAGGAGTTATTAACTTAGGAGTTCTTTTAATTTAATTCCTGTAGTTAATGATGAACTTGGTTGGATAACCGTCACTACCAAGTAGATTGCAAATATTAATTAGCTTTTCTTCATCAAAATCGCCAAAGGAAGTTCAGTGAGCTCATTTTATTAGGATTGTTATAAAGTTACATTAGTACCTAAGTGGTACACAGCAGCAGAAGTGGGTATGCTGCCCAGTTAACAGGTTTCTGTATATACTTTGCTTTAAGGAACCATTTGCATTTTTAGTTAACCGGATATCCAGAAATCAGATATTATTATTTCGTCCTCCGACAAAGGTGAGACCAATAGATTAGTAGACTTAATTAAACATGTTGAGTAAATTGCCTTTTAATTCTTCATTATATAATATTAAGAAAGTATCAACTATGCGACGGTAGTAAAAAGATAACTGGTTGGTCATATCTTCAAGATTACCGCTCTCTGATTTTGTAAGAAAAAAATGATCAACATGGAGTGGGTACCTCACACAATTGTTTATAGTACTCATCATATAATTGAAAGTGAACATCCATCGCATACTTGAGTGTTAATTGTTTTCTTATGGAAACCGGAGTTGAAGTTCCTATATTCCTTTCTTTCAATTCATTGTAGATGAAATCCATCGTTTTTAATAATGAAACGTTCGTGAATAATAGTGAAACATCTAACGACATTATAAACTTGTCTTTGATTATCAAATGTTTTATTTTTTCAACATACTCGGACTATGACTCACTATTTCTTTATAAAGGGCGTTTAATATTTCTAGAAACCATTTTACAGTAATATATACAGTAAAACTAATTGCTTATAACCACTACTGATCACGGAGTTGTAAGCGATTAGTCTTAACCTCCTGAAGATCATATAGAACTTGTTATTTTATCGACTGATACACAACCCCTTGAATGGTCTTGAGTTTATTATTATTTTAAATTATATAGATTAGTGTAGAGCCCTGATGACAAAAACTAATTTAAAAATTGTTTTCGCTCAACTTTTATTTTTATAAAATGTCAATATAATTTTGATCTGTTCACAATGATACTGAAGAATAAATTATATTGATTGATAAGCGAAAAAAAGCTTTTATCTTCGTATCTCCCCCCCCACCTATGCCCAATCCTCCCACCTGGTTACAATCAAACATCTGTTTTCTTCTTATTTTCATTTTTACATTATTTGTCATAATTTAATGTTTTACAATATAAAGGAGAAGAAAGATAAATTATGTGTTTATATCTTTAAATGGAAATCAATTATGCATATTAATATTCCTGTCTATATAATGACTTGAATGTCGCCATTATTGAATAGAATCACCGTAGATTCGACTGTTATCATAGCGACTAAATGAATCAATATTAAAAACAAAAAAAAGAAAATGATTATCAATCCCATATGGTTATTCAAAGAAATATGAAATTAAGTAAAAGAAATTAACATAAATTCTGTTCTATTACGTAATTGTATGCATTTGATAAGGCAAATTTTTCTGTTTATTATCATTGAAACTTTTTCGTTTCATGAAAATATTGAGTATTTATTAGATGAGGAGTTGCCTCACACATGACACGGTTAAAATTCACTGGTTATGTTCTTTTCACTAGAACTCCAGGAATTACCTCAAGGAGTTAGTCACTAGTGAGGTGATACTGAATGTAATTGACTGTTGTAGAGATTGTTGAACGTTAATTTGACATCATGAACTAGACAAATTGACATTTAACAATATCTACAACACTTAATTGTATTCAATATTAGCTCACTAGTGACTAAATCTTTGAGGTAATTCTTGGAGTTCCAGTAAGAAGACGTGACCGATGGAGTTCAAATGTTCATTAGATACTTTATTTTAATATTATGTAAAGATTTTTGTAAAATCTATCTAGTGTAGTTCGAAGTGCTTTTAACCGACTAATTCATGATGCCAACGTAGATATCAATCAAAAGGGGGGCGAATAGAATTTGCTTTTACATAGATGAATATTTCACTCTATTGTATTATTCAGTAGTAACTGAATAATTCATCAAACAGGTACACTAATCAATTGGTATATTCTGTATGCTTAACCATATGATCAATAAATATTCTAATGATAAACAAACTGTTAATTTTTACAATGACTGACGTGATAAATAACTATCGGAAGATTTCTCTCAGTAGCATTAATCACTACCGATATCATTTTTGATAGTAAACCAATAGAATACACTAGAATAATATAAATTCACTATGAATAGAAACATTAATATGGATTCTTCATTAATAATCTTTTCATTTACAGAGCATCACCAAACAATCCCTGTAGTGATTGTATAAGCATCAAAGGGTAATAAACTTACTAATCCTAATGTAAATGAACTGTAATAGTTTATAGAGATTGGTATTACGTTCAATTGATTGAATTTATCACAAATTGATATTGGTAGGGTACCACTGAGCAGTTGTTACCTTTCAGGATAGAACTTGTTAGCAGTTCGAATCCTAGATTCCCCCACCCCCCGAAACTTAAGGTTGGCGAATATCTAATCTTCTGCACTACTGGGAAGACCGACATCCATTGGCAGAATTTCCATTTCTATTAATTTATCATTGGTGAGGAGTTCCATCAATTAGTTAAGAACTGACAATTCATAGTAACGTAAATGTTTCTGTAATTTTACATAAAACATTTAACAATTCATTCATTTATAGTATATAAATGTTACTGCAAAAAAAAAAAATAATATTCTTTTATCATTTTATCTAGATTTCTATTTTAAATGATAATGATGATTCATTTGATAACATTGAATTGAAAAATATTTCATATGAAGAAGATTTAGAATGGTATCGTATAGAATTGGTACATTCACTTCAACCATATACTTATTATGAATTAAGATTTGAACAATTTCGTTCAACATTAAATGATGAATTGAAAGGTTGGTATTTAAGCAAATATATGGAGAATGGAACATATAAGTAAGCGTTTATTTTTAAAGAAAAAAACTTAATGAAAATTAAATTACTTTCATATGATCTAGTTTGAGTTGGACAATCGCTGGTAAGGAGAATCCAGTACTTGTGTTTTGTCCGATTTTGAACTTGTCAGCTGGATGTACTTGCATCCCAGTGTTGATGTTCACACCGGGACTCGAAGCCAGTTTGTTTAGTGTCAAACGCTACAGCGTTCACTAATAAGCTACTGAGTCCGGACGGCCATAATTGGGCAACGAATATATATATATATATATAATTAGCACCAATTTGAATCTTCCCGTTGATTTATCAAGGGCTGGTAGTGGTCAGTCTCCTTTGTCGTATGTATATTCTGAAAGGATTGTTTCAATATAGCTATAGTTCACAAGCATCGTTTGAGTTGAATTGAGTTTTAAATGGGACGAAACCTGCGTCTTGTATTCCGCTTGACTGACAAAATCCAACATGGACTATACTTCTGTGCTGTTGCTACATAGAGGCAATCTATTCAGGATGAAAACGTGACAACAGTCACTGACATATCTCTGAGGAAGATCCACATACATTATAATTAAGTGTAGATATATTATCAAGAAAATGCTTTGTCGACGATTATGGAAAGATTCAAATATATTCTAATTATTTCATATGATCTGTTATTTAATAAAGAAAATAACAGAACTTTCATAATTGTTTGAATACTTACTTCTCAGTGATTTCATTAAATTAGTTTCACTTAGAAACACGTTCTTTTCACTCTTATTTCACAGTGTAGTATTCAAGAGCAATAAGTTTAAGGTAAATATTGGCTGTTATTTCAAATTAATTGGTTTGAAATAGTAATGCTTGCTTATGCAAAGTCCTTATTTACTATAGTTAAGACGTTTAGTGGAGACTTATTTAACTTATAGATGATCTTCGTCATTGACTGTTATCATCTGAGCTATGAATGAGAAAAATAAACGTCTTGTTTAACTGATACAAATTTCAATTTGACATCACGAATTAGTTTGAATTAGACAACCACTAGGAAGCACTGGACAGTATGGGACTAATATGGAATTCATCTGGTGATCAATCGTTACCTAACTCGGATCAGTTCGTTATATCAAATTGACATTAATCAATCTCCATAACACCCGATTACAATAACAAAACTTTATTGAATGTGGCTAACGGTCACTAATGTGGGAACAAATACCTATATCTTTGTTTCATTGTCAACTAGTCAATACTGACTAATCAATGGATATTGGATTAAACAATGGCTTTCATCTCACATGCAATTCAGTATCCATCAATAACTTATTATTTGTAATTAATGAAAGGGGAAGAACTCTACAAAAGATTGTACTGTAGGGCTTATATTTACGAGAAACTAATTTCCATAAGATATTAAGGGTGAATTAATGTTTACTGAGATTTTGTTTTCCAAAATCATTGATAAATTATGGATTATATAACGTGTTGCTTACCACTACAAGATCCATATTAATGTAGGTAGATGAATAACACTGAGATTTTTCTTAGATATGAGTTGACTGATTAACAATACCCATATAACCATTTACTAAGTATGAGACTACATGATATTTTGCTGTAATTATACATTGCAATAAAGGGCATTCAGTGATGATGATGACGACAAGTAAACGAATAGTATTTTCTGCTAGTCTGTACTGGTTTAGTAAGAAAATCACCAGCACACATGAGTCACTAAGTAACGAACCTACTGAAGAATCGTGGCAAACGCTTAACTATCATTGATATTACGATGGCGTTCATTGGTAAGATAACCACTTCGATCAATTAATAATATAGCATGACGACTATGCAGTGCCGCAAAAAGATAATGTCTCATTCACGACGTGTCTAAACTCCATCCTTAGCTTCTCAATAGAACTCCATGAACATTTATAACTAATTACCTGATTGAAATTTTTTTAAGATCGGTCCCATAATATACCAAAACAGTTGTCCAATGCCTCTTCGCGTTCAACTAAAAGCAATCCTTGATGAACATACGTAACAACCATAATTCACTCTCATATCATAACTATCAAATGCAGTTTACAGTTACGTTTATTTACAGTGAACAGTCGTTATCATCTCACTCTTAGTAAACAGTGATATGGATACCGTTTAATAATTTAACTTTGATCTAAAAGAAATTAATACTATCATAATGATAGTCATGTTTATATCGATTTGATTTCCGTAGTGATAACATGTTAAAGAAAATGTTAAGTTTACAATTATCAATCTAACTATTCACTTTATAATGAGATGATTAAAAACTCTAGTTAAGATGTAATATGTTTACATAAACAAACTATCCATTAGAAATACTTTTGATGTTTCATATATAGCAATTAATGATGGTAAAATTAACGATAAATATTACTCTGGAAATCAAAATGTGAAATAATATAATTCATTAATAGTTACTACTAACAATCATACTACTTATTAAATATTATTGTTCTACTTTTCTATTATTCATCCTTTATTGATTAAAAACAAGATAACTTAAGTCAAAATTTATTTGTACCATATTCTATGATGATCGTAGTATAAATGAACATCTACACATATTTTTATGCTCACTTTTATTTTGATGGTTAAGATTTATTTCACTCGTCTACTGCCTTAATGGTATATGAATACTTTTGAAATCCTTGTCTTTGTTTATTCATTTTTCTTTATATTTTAGATATTTGGCAACTAGTCAACTTCAACCAACTGATGCTAGACGTGTATTTCCTTGTTGGGATGAACCTGGATTCAAAGCACAATTTCAGGTGTGAAATTTCTTAACATCCAGTACGCCCTAATTTCAGTCATGTTTATTTAAAACTTACCCTGTTCAAGAACCAACATTATCTGAACTGTATTTTAAATAAGGCCGTATTAAGCAGTCTAATTCCTAAACATTCTAATTAGTGATCTTATAGCTGTTGTATCTTAAATGACTTAGTTAAAATAAATAGATGCTGTTATTGTGTAACATTAATCATAGTGCATCCTATTCATGCAACTTAATTACGTAGTAGTTTAGTTTCAGGCGTTGAACGTTTGAAGATTTCGCCTTACAGTATAGACCATCGACTTGTAGTGAAATAAGTTAAATTTGTGAAATCGAAACATGAATCGAGAGGATTGATACATTCCTTAAGGGTTTTCTTAGTTTACAGTTTTAACTGAAATTGACTACATTTGTTTACTGATGTATTGGTTAACTATGAATCAGAATACTGTCCACTAACGGTACAATATCATCATGATTCCATAAGATAAAAAGGGATTTAATACATTTAAAACTGTTCAGATAACCTGATTAGAATAATGATATAATCTTTCTTATTATTCGCTGTTAAAATTAGTAGACGGCAAAAGATAAGGCAGCATCCAAATCCATGGTAAATTCATGAATTGGATGTTGGACAGTATTTTAAAAATGATAAGAACGATTTGTACCATAGTAAGTTAGTTTCAGTTTTGATTAGATTGCATTGTTTCACTTAGATAGCTTATCTGTGAAGTTTCTACCAAACGTTTTCACTGGCGAAGTCGTTCAAAGTGACAACAAAAGTTCTCAAAAAAGACATTAACCTCACGGAACGCGATCTCATGAAGTTGAATAGCATCGGATACACAAAATGAAATATACCCTTTTATGCATAAATAGGTGGACTGCATTTGTATTTAATAATAGAAGCTTAATTGTTTACTTTGCAAGCAACCTTTACATGCTTTTCGTATTATTTAGTTCAGCAAGTTAACATGAATCATTGACAAATTAAGATCAACTTACAGCTGACATTATGATTAAAGAGATGATGGACAATAAAGAACCCTTTATTTTGAATTTAATTTTAAAGGTTTGTCAGTAATTTACCACATCGATATCCATGATGAATTAAAGGAATTTGAATCATATTGACTTTACGTAGAATGATTTGTACATATATACTTTGCTGACATGTTTTTCTGGGACTTATGTCTATAATCAAACCGTAACCACTTCAAACAACTTAACATCTATCTTGTAACAAATATCTTTTTATAAAATTCTTTCTCTTCATTATAATAATTAGTTATGATTATACTACTGAAACTACACTCATATAATCAGTTCTTTTAATTCAACACTAGAATATTGATCTCTGAGTTGTTATCTCACATGTGCTTATCATAAAAATTTACGTTTATTTCGATTTCTGTATTTGATGTAGTTTAATAGGAATTTGAATAAGTCTATTTTGTTACTAAAATTGCTTTAAATTCAACTGCCAAGTTGTAAGCATCATATAACTGAACAGCGCTTATGATATGATACTATTTACATAAGTAAGACGTCAAAGACTGAAGTGAGTTTTTTACAAAAGACTTGGCGAAACATCATATCTCGTTCTTATATATTTATCCTAAAGAAATGTATATTTCCTCTGCGAAATAAACTTTAATTTGTCAGTATATTACATACGGAATTATTTTACTATGTATTTAGGCCCCAAAACTAGATTGTTTGATTGTGCAGCTCAGGTTTTCGTTCTGAATAATACTTTAAGTACTTATAACGAATAGAAGGAAGAATTTCGGTTGTTACGCAAGCATTTAACCAGCATATTACGGTGAGATTGTGTCTGTTTGTTCGCATTAGTTTCGATCACTTGATCCTATCTGTATAAGTCAGTAAATAGAATATGTATCAATATGTCTGTCACTTATCAACCAACAGGCATATCAGCAGAGACTCAGTTTATCAACCAGAACAGATAAGGTTAACCAACAAGTGAACAAAACCAAGCCGAATAAATGGACACATAAAGATAATCATTCAGAATCATTAGAAAATAATGACTGAATACTTGTGCAACAATCGAACTTACCACTTCCATTTCAGTATTCACTAAATAGATTGTTTAGAAGGTCAGTAGAACTAATTAAGTCAGCGAATAGTACATTACTAGAACTATTCACCGAAGTTATCTCATTATGAAATTATCGATGATTCTTTCGAAACACATGATACACTAACAAAATCTCTTAAATTACACTTTATTTTAACAGTTGATACTTATTTTCATGTAAAACTAATTCACATATGTTATTAAGCAGAAAACACATGATTTATCATGCTATCAACTGAATATTGTCATAAGTTTTTTCTATGGGATTCAAAGGTATTTCACTTGATTATGTATCATTTCTAGACAGTTACGTAAGATTTATCGTATACCGAAAGACTTCACAATTTGATAAATGTAATTCATTACATTAATAAAACTTACTTTCGAACTAAATCAACATTAGCAAAATGTATATGTTTTGGTTTTTTCGTTAATAAATGGTTTATTGCATAGAAACAATAAAATGAACATACATTTTCTACTCATCCAATTGTTATTACTGATTATCATATTGTTATTTATCTAGGTTAGTTTAATACGTCAGAAAGATTATCATTCTCTATCAAATATGGCTTTACAAAGTACAGAAGAATTACATGACAACTGGTATCTTGATAAATATGAACCAAGTGTCAATATGTCAACTTATTTGTTAGCATTTGTAGTTTCACAATTTGCATCAATTCGAGGTATTGATTCTAAAGGAAGAAATGTATGTTGAACTTGTTAATTATATTTAATAATTGACGATATTATTGTAATTGAATGTTGTAATGATTGTTGAATGTTAATTTGATATTCCAAATCAGTTTGAATTAGGTAACCATTGGTAACTAAAAGGCATTAAACAGTTGTTTTACCCTAGTGCAGGACTCTTCAGCAGTCCGCATCCACAACTTCTTCAGGGATCTAACCTTGGACCCTGCTGTGAATGATTTACCATTAAATCACTCAGCTGATCTCTAACGGTTGATATTTATAACTCAGTCAACCCTCGATATGTTTTCATGACCTCATCGATTGTTATCGGTGGGTAGCTGCCTCACGCTTGACATAGCTGAACTCCACTGGCCATGACATTTTTATTGAAATATATACATCATTATGAGAATTTGGAGGGGGAGAGGGGGAGGGAATAGGTAAAACCAAGAATAAATGAAACTGTAGCTTGATAAAAGTTGTATTTTACTATTTAAAATGATAAGTAGTTTCTTGTTTGCAACTTAGTTATATTAACGAAAGCAACTGATATTCAAGTCAATTTATGCATGTTAATTGGAATTAATTAATGATTCAAGTGAATAAAAGTTTGAGTTTAAACGATTCTTGAAATGACATTACAAGATGTGAAATTAAGATTGTCAGTAGGGTACAAATCATGTTAATTAAGCAGTTTGTTGGAGATGTTAAAATTAATCAGTTTATGTGTTATACGAAATTTTGGAACTATCATCACAGGAGTAAATATATTTAGTTAAAATAAGTAAACAGTGTAAATAAATTGTTTGGGTTGGATTTTGGCTGAAAGGCAGAGTCCAGGACGCGCGTTATGTCTTATTCAGGACTCATCAGCTGTATGAACTTGCATACCAGTGTTAGGACTTGAATGCAGTTTGTTTCATGCCAAACGCCACTGCGTTCACCGCTAGACTGCTGAGTCCAGGAAACCACGCAACGAGCAATATATACATATATATAATTAGAATGTATTTGGATCTTCCCATTGATTTATTGCGGACGTCCTGCACAAACCGAATTGAGTTTAGATCCCAGTGTGAACATCAGTACTGGGTTACAGGTCCAACCAATTGACAGGTCCCTAATAGGACAAAACGCATCTCTTGGATTCCGCTTACCAGCCACACTGCAACCCAAACAATACTTGTGAACTATCGCTATATCATGCTAACCAGTTCAGGATGCACATAAGGCAAGAGAGACTGATCAACTTCAGTCTATGATAAATAAACCGTAAGATCCAAATACATTTTAATTAATTACGAATATATTATCGAGATGTCTAGTCGAAGATTATGTAATTTAAGAGCGATATGAAATAGTAGGGAACAAGGAATTATAAAATGGAGCTAGTGTTAATTAAATAATTTTTCTTTACGTGATGTATATTAATAATAACGATTGTAATGTTAATAAAATTAATACAGTATAAATAGTAATAGCGACAATGTTTCTGGTTTATGATGATATTAAGGGAGTTAAGTGGCCGCCGGTAGCGGGGGGTAATTCAATATATACATTAAATAAACTAGGTCATTTTACACTTAAGATGGTTGCTGTCTTACTTGATTTGATGTTTGTCAAAGTAAAAGAAGGAACTGAACATATTTCATCAAAGGCTAAGCTTCAGATTTTCAATCCTACCGTTTGAGGAACTTGAACTTTAATCGACTTTGGTAAAGTGGTAATTTACTGAAGACAATTTATATTTATTCCAGTTGTATGTGACTAAATGGGCGAGTAATGAACTACCCACTGTTGTAACTACACTTCTGCCTAACTGCGTTTGAAGATATTTTGCAAATACAAAAATGAAAATACCTAGAACATAGGGCTGTATAACTTACTCTGTAGGTGATGGCCAGTTCATGTAGCTCCTTTACGGAGTTTCCCTTTTATCATAGTAAAATGCTCATTCCTCCAACAGTATTAGTAGTGTCTATATTCGTTACATTGTTTTTATGAAATTTCCTATTCTTCGTGTATGCCTGGCGTCTGATGAAATCTCTGCTCGCATACAGAAAGCTAGATTAGCTTTTGCTAAATTGTGTCGCTTGTGGTGTAGGTGAGACATCCGTCTACTAACGAAAGAACGTGTTTACTGCGCAGCAGTCCGATCTGTTCTATTTTATGGGTGTAAAACATGGCCAATAAGAATAGGAGATATTTATAGGTTACTATTATTCGATCATAGATGTCTTTGAAGTATTTCTTGTGATTTCTGAGACCATTGAGTAAGCAATACGTGGGTTAAGAACAGAGCACTAGGCGTAGGTGTATTCATTCCTTGTCCCCCCCCTCCAAATTCTAAGCTTCTAAATTCATCATAATTTTCCCTTTTTTAAAGTATATATTTTCTTACATTTTATCTACAATCTCTAACTCACATCACTAATACTAATTCTGTTACTATTTCCACTTATCTGGTATTTGACCACACAATTCCATCTCTATTTGCAAATCGACGCATGCCAACGTGAACTGATGTACAAACGTACTAAGTTCTAAGTTGTAACTAACTAACTACCTAACTAACTAGTTGAATTCAATTATACTCTTTAAACATATTAAACAATTTAATAATAATAATAAATAATGCTTATAATTATATATAAAGATAAATATATGATTATTTTATAAGTTAGATTGTGACTGGCAAATGGAATTCAGGACGCGCGTTTCGTCCTATTTGGGACTCATCGACTGGATGTACCTGCATCCCAATGTTGATGTTCACGCTGGGAATCAAACTCAGTCCGTTTCGTGTCGAACGCCACTGCGTTCGCCACTAAACTACTGAGTCCGAACAGTCACACTCGTGCAACGGGCACATTGGTATTAGGATAAACTTGTATATTCCCGTTGATTTGTTATAGACTGAAGCCGGTCATTCTCTGTTGCTATATGTGCATCCTGAGCAGATTGAACGGACTGAGTTCTAATCCCAGTGTGAACATCAGTATTGGGATGCAGGTACATCCAGCCGATGAGTCCCAAATAGAACGAAACGCGCGTCCTGGATTCCACTTGCCAGTCACAATCCAACTTATATAATACTTGTGAAAAATTCTCTATATCGAGGCAATCCGTTAAGGATGCGCATATAGCAACAATGACTGACCAGCTTCAGTCTATGAGAAATCAACGGGAACAGACAAGTTTATCCTAATATGATTATTTATTAATATTATTATTATTATTAATTATTATTCTTTCTATTTACTATGGTTTATTATTTTCTTTTATATAAAATAAAAATATATTCAGTTTACTGTATGGGCAAGATCAGATAAAATACATTCAGCAAAATATGCACTTGAAACAGGAAAAAAAATTATTGGATTCTTTGAAGAATATTTTGAACTATCATATCCACTTAGAAAAACAGGTAAATAAAAAATTTTTTTAAAAAAAAATTGTTTTTATTTCCGAAATTTTTTTTTTATTTCATTTAATTTTTGTATATTTGAATATGTAATTTATATGAATAAATGTTATACTAACGAAAACTATAATATAACATAGATTAACCTGAAATAATGATTAAAATCTATGGTGACTGTTTTATTCAATTATGAAATTCTAGTTGAGTAAGTACCTATATCCCTATCAAAGAAAAAAAATGAGATCTTCAAGCCTGTCATCAAGAGTTTGACATTTTGGTCGATGATCTGGCACCCAGATGTATAAATGTCTAACTTTAGTCGATATGTTGTACTGAACTATCTAAAACATTGGTATTGATGATATTTTACTCACTCTAGATATAGATGGGCTATACTGACTATATCTTTTCACTAGAGCCTTGAAATTACTTCACGAAATCAGTCGTTTACGACTCCGTTATCATGATATGGCTTGTAAATACTTCATTAGATCTCTATTGAAGATGTAGGTTGGTAATGCTTAGGAGTTTCATTATATAAGCAAAACAGATGTCTAGAGTTTTTTAATTTGATTGGTTATCTAACTAAGTTCAACCTTGGATATAAAACCTAAAAGTTAATATATCATAAAACACCAAGTAATAATTATTGTATTGATCTCATTTTTCAGTTTGAAAAATTGATCAGAATTCAGTTGCTTATGATTCTTACTGGAATCAATGTCAAAAATCTGTAAATGTCTCATTTTAGACAGGGTTGTACTTAATTTCTAACTACTTTTCATTAATGTTCATAGAATTTGTCGCCAACCGTTCAGTATCTAGTCAATTGTTGATTGATTTTAAAATAAACGTTCACTTCTACAGACATATGAACCTCAGGTATTATGCTTAGCGTAGCTGAGTTTATTCTGATGTGAGTATCTTAACGACAGTAACTGCACCTATGATATTACTGTTATGCATAAACCTGTGTGTAATCTTCTATTAAGTTGCGGCATTTACGGCCATTGCTGGGACTGGCTAATATTATCTCGCTCTAACGTTGACTGTTGCCGCTCTGACTTACACACTCTTCTGAATACTTGCATATGTTTGTGATCCTTTCCAATAAAATCCGATCATATTATGGTAACAATTAAATGGGCAATTTCGTTATCTTCATTAGTGAGAAACAGTTTTTCTGTACTTAAAAAGTGTGTATGTTATTCTCATCAAGTAACATTATTCAAATTACACACAAAAAGCACTCTTCGTCGGGCATAGTTTTAATAAACTAATCTGTATCCTCAGACATCGAGCGACTTTCTATATGAATTCACTTATAGGAGTAATTCAATTCCATGCAAATAGATAATCTAACTCGAATGTTCTACAGTGACACACTAGTTTTAACTCACCTTTCTGATACACAGTCATCTCGGTCTCAAAATTACAAAATTAACAAAATGAATATTGATGTCTGTTCCTTCAGTGGTTTTTGTTGAAAAACATGAATTAGGGAAATAAACAGTATACCAAAATGGGTAAATACTATTACACAGAGTATGATGCTACAGCATTTAATTCACCTATTCAGTGCCTATAATCTTCTTACTATCAAATATGTTTTTCATATTTAAATGATAGATATGGTAGCCGTACCTGATTTTGCAGCTGGTGCAATGGAGAATTGGGGTCTCATGATTTATCGAGAAGCCACAATGTTATGGGATCCAGAATTTGGCACAGCAGCTACACAACAAAAAGTAGCAACGGTTATCTCTCATGAAGTAGCTCATCAGGTAGTGTATTATTAACATAAGACAGGTATTTGAGTCCATCATAATGTAAATTATAGTTAAATCAAATATCATTCAGTAGAATGATACATTTGGATACATACAACTTAAAAAATCAATTTAAATATCTAAGAAATGATGATGAACATTTAATTAAAATGGAGTTTTAGGTTTGGTTGTCTGTATTCATCACAGATCAATCTCATTTGGGTACTAATGAAACCTAGGCGTTCTTTATAACGCAGGTAGTTTTAACAACTAATCGAGTCATTATGATGTTTGATTCAGATTGCTTTAATTTCTTGAAATATTAAAATCAACTTCACAATACCTGTTTACCGTCATTTTCATGTCTTCACTAAGACAAACTTTCTTGTTTCAATAAATTAAAGAAACTCATTGTGTCATTCATTGTATAAGGAATACAAAATAATCAATGACGTTGTCTTGGACTATACCTTTTACATTAGATGTACAATCACATATATACATATATATGCAGAGAAATTACAAATTTTATATTACTTCTATGCTAAAATAAAAGGATTACGTCAAAGTCCCTTGAGGAGGAATCAGAATGAATTGATAGGTATGTAATAGCCATAATAATTACAAGATAGGAATAGGTTACGTAATAGTTTAAATAACTTTTGAAAACTTCTTTGAAGGACGGTATTATAATAATTGTCCATTTGAGTAATACAAAATCGAGAATAAATGAATAATGAAGTAACAGATAATTAATAGAGAGAACATGAAATGAAGGCTAAGGTGAAATATGAGTTTGAACGTGTTTCTGAATGTAAAGTGCTGATTTGAATTGGTGGTTGGCTAAGGCCTTCGCCGTACATAATTTTCTAATTTGTACCCTTTTTGAGTAAATTTGTTTACCTTTGTGAATAATTTGGAATGACGATTCTGATTAGCGTTTGACCAAAGGTTACCAAGTATTCGAAAACAGATCTGTTGATTGATCTCCGTATCCCTTTCGACAATTAAGCAGAGTTATATTCAGGGACTCATTTTGACAGTGTACGCTTATTTAAATACATAAATGAGATCAACATACGGTTACAAAATTTTATATATATTTTTAAATGATCGATCGAATACTTTGTAACAGTTGCTAAACAGTAAAATGCATATTTGTTATTTTAGTGGTTTGGAAATTTGGTGACTTTAAAATGGTGGGATGATCTATGGTTAAATGAAGGTTTTGCTAGTTTTGCTGAATATATTGGAGTGGATCATGTTCATCCGGAATGGGGAATGGTATGTTGTACATATTTCATACTATCCCTTTATGAAGTACAAATCATTATCCTATTTATCCAGTCCTTCATATTGATCAAATTATTTCAGTCAGGTTTTAGGTTTTTGGTGACTAATTCAAGTGAACCGATATTAAATATACAACTTTTTAGTAAGATAATGGAGCGATTTAATGGAATGCACTTAACCAAAAAAACCATTCTTTTGTTAATTTAGAAGAAATTGATATTATCTACCAACAATGTCACACTCTTAGCTTATTGTCGAAAGCCATCCAACACGAGACCTCAATTCATGGCTTCTTATAGATTTCACCCAAATATATTCAATTACTTAGGATTATTCTAAATAGTTTATTCATGACGTTGCGTGATATTGGCAAGATTCTCTACTGAGGAGTGTTTTCAGATGAGTAACTTGGATTCAGAGTATCAAATAGCTGTTTATGTTTGGCTAATTCTCCACCAAACTTTACGTCCTAAGTAGATATTTTAATAAGTAATACAGTATAAGAATACAGTTGTTCGCCTAATGCACCTAATTATTATTTATCTTATTATAGTCAGTCTACAGCCTAAATCATAACATAGTTTTCCTTCATTAAAATATGAAGAACAATTATCCAATCTTTATTTATTAAATATTACCTTATAGAGGCCTGAGTTTCGTCTTAGTTTATATGCAGGAGGATTAGTTTTTAAATCGTCATATAAGAAATCTACAGTAATTTGTCAATATTTTCAACAGAACCATAAATTTTTCCTACTGAGGTGGTAAGACAATTCAAATTGTTGTCTACTGTGAAGTACAATGCTGACTGTAGTTAGTTAGAAGAATACCGAGATTATCTACATAATGGTTTACCCTGTTTCCTACAGTCTTAACCTAATACCATCTCTCATAACCACCACTCATAATCAAAGACCTACTATAGGACCCTAAAAAAAGAATATTTTTCCAAAAATGAGTCAATAGTGTAATCGAGTATTATTGTGAACATTAACAATGAATGCAGGAAAATCCAAATAACCAGTCCACAATAAGGTGAACCATACATTTTGAATTTCGCCATTAGCCCAAGCTTATTCTTGATGAAAATTAATAATGGTTGACATTTTGATTAGCATTGTCTTATATAATTATTTGCTCTGTGCTACTTTATTGGTCAGAGGGTTCAATAACTTGCACTTAAATAAATAAACATCACCTTATGTAATGCCTGTAAATCGATTTGATAATCATATCCTTTAAGAGATAACTCAGGCTTATTTCACTTTACATCTATAGGATGAACAATTTCTTCTGGACGATATACAAAAAGTGTTGATTAGTGATTCGTTAGCAACTTCTCGTCCAGTCATTCAACCAGTCTATTATCCAAATGAAATTAATGAAATTTTTGATCCAATCTCTTATAATAAGGCAAGTTCTATTGTATTTGTAAACAAGGGTCATATTTTTATTTCGGTGGAATGCATATCATATTAGCACTCTGCCAGCCATTGTGCTATTTGCATGCATAAAAATATATCGTGTTTATTTCTTCGTCTTTCTGTTGCTTTGCACTTCATTCCAGTACGTTTACGTAGTCACTTACATTGAATAAGGAGTTATTAGTGAGTATAAACTGTGGAGAATATGCGTCAATCCCATTAATACATGTGTTTCTATCAGATGAAGTAAAGAAAGTGGATTCCTTATGAAAATACAACAGTCGTGTAGGCTATCATGTCACATAACAAAAGTGAATTTAAATAGATGGCAATGAATATGTAGGCGATTACACCAATGACTTAACAAACTACGTTAAAAGTCTAAAGTTACAGTTGATCATGCTAAAATACAACACCGATATGTAATTCAGTGTACAAACTTCTTCTTTTTCATAATTGTGCCTACTCTAAAAAAGCATGTATCATTCCCATATTATCACTCTGACCGAGATGGTGACTGGCCAACCACCACTATTGCCTGAAATTGAGAAGGCAATATACTACTTTAGTTATGTTCATATTGCTATCATTAGTTGGAATGACATGGATCACACTTGTGGTATAGTCCTTCATCTTAAAACATTAGTCATGCAAGCAATAACTTTGAGGTTAAACAAGCTCATGATGATAATAAACATTTGTAGATCTTATATTATGATGGTGAAATGATGAGACTAATGAGATAAGTGTATACAAGAGTGGGACATGGTTGGGACAATATTTCAAATACAACAGCTTTTATCCTTTCATGTTGGAAGAATTTCCAACTGAAACGCTCTTTGATGAACTCACATTTTTTTTCACATAATGATAGAAGATAAACGACCTGACAATTATCGGGAAAACAACGAAAAAAGAAGTTATTGTGAAGTATATTAAAGCGTATCCTTAAGAGTATATACATTAAACTATCTATATTCACACCCTCCCATCAACCATCAACTAAAGTTTACTGGCTACTTTGAAACCTTCTACCCATTCAATAAAAATGCAGTTTTAAGGTAGATGGTTATATTCTATGAAAAATTACTAGAAAAAAACCTGAAAAAAGCAAAGTGGATGAAATATTTTAACGTGCTTAATAAATTTCGTAAGGTTAGGAATCGGTTCATTCGTTTAGGAATTACACTGCATTCTGTATCCATATGGCTCTAAATCATATTATCTCTGGAACCATGACAATGTCTCAGGTAATCTTTTATGCAAGAATAATGTGCATCTATACCTTGTGTGTGAACCTACGAAATGTCTTTCATGGATTAGGAAATAATGTTTGTAGCCGTGTCTCCGTTAGAGGCCAATAACCTTTCCAGTCATTTGTAGATATAGTTCTGGAAATTCACTCTTATCAATTCGTCTTCAGACTTCTTCCACTATTATATTTCCTTATGTTTATTTCCTCAACTTCAGTGATTCATCCTGTGCATCCTAACGACAATTTCTGAGCATTCATCTTAGTCATATTGTTACCACGGCATTCGTGAGATTTCGCTCATGTTTACATCTGTTGATGACTGGGTAAGATGTAGCTGTATCATCCGTAAAACAATTAGAATAGATGTTTGTCTCAGTTTTAATCTATAGACACTGAATAAGGTCCTTGTTTAGACTGAATTTTCCTGAGGCAGCCAATGCTAAGTAAAATAACTTATTCACATGTACTCTTGATCATACTACAGTCGTATTCAGTCCAGAAACACAGGCAAACTTTATTCCAAGCAATCCTAGAACTTGTAAATTACAAATAACAACATCTTTAAAAATTCCAATCACATGATCCAATTTAAGCATTTTCAATAAAGATGTGCAACCGACCTTGAAATCTGAACCTTCGTATTCATTGGTTTTGTTACGTTGTCAAGCATGGTTTAGTTTCCTGAATAATGACCCTACGATAATTTAGTCAACAAAATTTAGTTAACTCTAAGAACTAAGCAAACAAATGCATTTAACAATCAATTAGCATATAGTTTATTTCAAACAATTTGTCCTGCTTTCTAATTATATATACATACCCGTTGCACAAATGTAGTTATCTGAACTCAGTAGCCTAGTGGTGAACACCGTAGTATTTGGCAACAAACGAATTGAGTTCGAGTCATTGTGTAAACATCAAAACTGGAATGCCAGTACACCTAGCTGACGAATCCAAAATAGGACAAAATGCACCTTATGGATTCCGCTTCGCAGCCGAATCTTATTTCAAACAATGTTGACAAGTTCCTTCAAAGAAAATAATGTTTAGAAAATAAGATGAGCTAGTAATGTTGTAATTGTTTTCTCACAAAAATACCACCAAATACGTGCAATTTTTAAGTATTTATCTATCAACTAAGCTGTTTGATTTTTTACACATCTACTCTATCTTATAACTAGAAAACATCTGTTTTTATGCAAGTAAGTTATAACTAATAGACAAAATATCATATGATTTACTGTTGTAGGGTGCATCTGTTTTGAGAATGATGGAGTCATTTATGGGTCGGAATGCATTTCGAGCAGGAGTAAAGGTATATACAAGTTATTCATTAACTTTTGTTTTCTATTCTCATATTGTTAATTATATTACTTTATTGCTTAGATATCATTCAGTGAATTATGCTTTTATAAGAAATTGGCAATATATATTTCTTTATTATATCGATGCTAACCTCCTAACTACAGATACTACTGTATCTCTTCTCCATCATTCTATTTGTTTAGATCCTTTATCTAATGATTGTTTTCACTTACTGAGTAATTCATTTTGTAAGAAAAAGTAAAGTTGAATATTTTAAGAAATTCAAATCATTGTACTTGTCTAGATGAATGTATATAAAATAGCCTAATCAGAAGAAGATGAATTTCTGTGCTCCTACGTTTCTTTTGATATATAAATATGATTATAAATGAATAATCATTCTATATTTAGTTTTACCCTGGAAACTATTTTAAAGTTTGCCACTGATTAGTTACTATTTTCAAAATGAAATCAATAATTTTGGTTACAATTTCACCATCTGTTTTAAGCATTATTATAAATAGAATATGGCGGTATCTTACAAAACAAACAAATCAATCCTTAACCTTCATGATGAAGTGGCAATAGATAATAACTTAGTAGAACACTGGATCCATACTAGTATTATCACATAAAAATAATGAATATTTAGAAAATTTATAGATTAAATTTCTCATCACTAGAATTGAGAAGCAGTGTTTAAGTTTTACTATTCAATGGATATTTAACGCCTAATTGTATTTCTTGTAAATTTAGATTTTCAAATGATAAAGTAAGCGCCAACCAATCAATGTAACTCGTTTATTTCAATTACACAGAAATTATGATGGTAAAAAACTAAGTAGCCACTGAACACAATATATAACTGACACAAATTAACATAAATTCAATTTGAGCATATAATAACACTTAATAATTGATTCAGACAATCAGATGTGATTGTGTCTAACTATCTCCTTCCATCCGATACATATATATAACCGTCTTTCAAAACGTACATTTACTGAAGTTAAATTACACCTTTCTGTCATTTTATTCGACACAGACCGATCTCTATTGAGTATCAGTGAAAGCGTAGGGGAATTGGATTGTTGATTTGTCTGAGTATTGGACTCCATCAGATGATAGTTGAGCATTCACTGTAATACCTAAAGGTCTTGAGCTCGATTTCATTAGAGAATCGAAAATGCGAAATGCAGAGAATTTTCATTCTAAGATGAAACGCACGTCCAGTTCTCCTTGGATTTCATTAATCGATTAGTGATGAATAAAAACAGTAAAACAAATTGATATCCATAAAATCACCTCAAATCAACTATAATTTGTTCAATTGTTCAGTATCCGTTTTGCATTCAAAATTTATAAACATTCGTCAGTTCATATTAGTTGACATTGTATAGTTCAATGTAATTCTTATTAATGATTTTAGGCTTTAACTTTTAGCACATTTGTAATTTGTAAATTCAGTCAAACTATGGAAACTTCTTCGACACTACGGCGTACCAGAGAAACTCGTCAACATCATCCGGAACTTTTAGGAGGGAACACAGTGCAAAATTGTGCATGGAGGACAACTGACAAATGCATTCCCAGTGAGGACCGGAGTCAGACAAGGTTGCCTATTCTCGCCGTTTCTCTTCCTCCTAGTGGTCGACTGGATCATGAAGACCTCCACATCTGAGGGAATGTACGGGATTCAATGGACAAGTAGGATGCAACTCGATGATTTGGACTTCGCAGATGATCTAGCTCTTTTAGCACATACACACCAACAAATGCAAGCGAAGACAATCAGTGTAGCAGCAACTTCAGCATCAGTAGGCTTGAACATATATAAGGAAGGAGCAAGATTCTTAAATACAACACAGGAAGCACCAACCCAATTCAACTTGATGGCAAAACTCTGGAACAAGTGAATACTTTCACATATCTGGGGAGCATCATCGATGAAAAAGGAGGGTCCGATGCAGATGTAAAGACAGGGATTGGCAAGGCAAGGGCAGCATTCCTGCAGTTGAAAAACATCTGGAACTCAAAACAAATATCAACTAACCTCAAAGTCAGACTCTTCAATTCGAACGTGAAGACAGTCCTGCTGTATGGAGCTGAAACCTGGAGAATTACTGCAAACATCCTCAGACGGATACAGGTATTTATAAACAACTGCCTACGAAAGATACTGAATGTCCGTTGGCCCGAAACCATCAGCAACAGCTTACTATGGGAGAGGACAAACCAACTTCCAACCGAAGAGGATTTACACTACGCAAACCATCAGACTGCATCACAAGACAAGCATTAACATGGAATCCTGTTGGGAAACGGAAAAGAGGAAGGCCAAAGAACACACTGCGTCGAGCATTGGAAGCAGACATTAAAAGGATGAACAACAACTGGAAACAATTGGAAAGGATTGTTCAGGACAGAGTTAAATGGAGAACACTGGTGAGCGGCCTATGCTTCTCAGCGAGGAGTAACGGGCATAGGTAAAAGTAAGTAAAGTATGTGTTAATAGAAGGTTTGTCTTAAGGACGCATAAGAAGTGATTACACAAATCCAGATATCAAGTTTCTGCTAAATTAGATTCAATTCATCATAAAAGAACTCGGATATTATTGTTTCACGTGAGGTATAAAAATTCCACATACGGTACTGATATTCTTTGAATTTTATTGTGACCATTAATGGATTTAACATTATGAATAGTGCTAAATTTATGGAAGACAAAGTGAGTGCAAAGTACAAGACGCAGATAGTAATAAAGCATTGGACAGTCAAGCATAAGGAGTTGGATAGTTGAAATAAGTGGAGCGTTCATCGTCATTCTGGACAACTTCGTCAACGTAACCTTCTAACAAAAGCCAGTTATGAGATTTTTGCCACAGTTGACTAACTGTCAGTTTTGTTGAATTTGAATTTGATTGGTTGTTGCCAATACATGTTGTATCTATTTTGTACATTCCTTTCGACCCACTTTCTTCCTCACCAGATTCAAAGCGTTGTAGTTGTTTGTGATTTTTCGAACTAGTCGATACATCAGATAACTTACAATGTACTTCTGATTATTGATTGATCTTAGGCCAAGACGCTAAACGAACCCTGGTCTCGATTGTATTCTTACTGTCCAAAATTGATACATTTGTTCATAAATGTCCGTATATAGTTGCATAAGGGAAAATGATAGGAGCGTCTGACAGTTAATTTATGTTCATGTTGATTGAAATAAAGAGATTGGAAAGGGAATCAAATTGATTTATGAACAAATGTTAACGAAAACCGTTCAGTTTTAAGGTTGACAGAACAAGATACTAGTCACTGGTAGAGAAAATCTCATAGTTCATTTCTACCTGTAGTTTATCCCTATGAAGTTGTCTAAATTGACGATGAAAGTTATCCATTCAAAACACTAAACTCAGAGAATGTAGTCTAATCAAAATTGAAAGTCCTTTTAATTAAATAGATTATGTCGCTACAACTGAGTTATGAATACGTTCAAAATTAAAAGTTACATTTTGATTTTGAAGAAAGAATAAGCAAACATTTATGCGAATCCAGATGGATCCATTGTTTTTCGTTAGGTGCTCATCAGCTGAACACAAGATATGATATTTTATAAAATACTTATTATAAGTAAAAATTAGCATATTTTATAGGTGACACTGAGTAAATGTCATAACGTCCAATTGTAATAAAGTAAATATCCATGTAGAGTCAATATGATTGAAATAAGATGCATATGTACATAATGTGTAAGCAGCGATTCTAGACAGTTGAGTTAGTAACAAATTATCATACAGTTAAAGAATTAATTTATTACTGCTAGGATTTCGCTAATAAAGGAAAATACCTCGCTACCTGTTAGTGAACGTAGGACTAGCGACACAACAATAGATATTTTACAGCGCTCCGGCTAACTAGAGGAAGAAGTCTAACGTCGCTAAAAAGTGTTTAATTCCACGGACAGCCTGTCAACGGATAACAACCACACATCACATGCGTATATATGTATACAAAAAAAGCGAGCGTCTCTGGAATGTTACAAACAGCGTACTAAACTAAACAACGAACCAATAAGATTTGGCGTCTCATTAAGTGAAAAACACAAACTGAAGGTGAAAAAGGAAATTTTTGGAGCGAAAACAAGAAATTCAAATTTATACAAGTAAATCACAAAAGTAGTAGGTTTGCCAAGAGAATTTTGGGGATCTGACATCTCAACAATTACGTAATATAATATCTAAGAAAAATGAATTACACGTAACCAACAATTATTAACAACTGTATAAGTTGATACTAATCAGTTAAAATAACCGCATTACTATACTGCAAAAATGGAAATGGTATAAAAAGTGGAAGGCTACTAAAACAAGAAATTGATTGAAGAAATGAAGTAATCAAATATTTGAAACATTTCCAAGATAATGAAAGATTTACCAATGTTTCTCTTTGAACTCATAAATTTAGTTTAAGTAGTTTGATGGGGGGGGAGGGGATTGTTAGGATGTATTTAAGAATGTATTTAACTGTCTATTAATCACCTTGTAAGATCTCAAGGTATCAGTTACATATCTCATGTCAACCAGAAGCTTTGCTATATCACTTCTCAGGGTTTTTCTTTTTGTGAACAAAAACTTTCGTGGATATACTTTTGAAATTTCTATTCAAACCAACCAAAACTCTCCTACTATGATTTCATATTATGACTTCAAATCAGTGTCCCCAATAAAGTATGTTAGTTTTTATGCATAATTTTAATTATGAAATGCTACAGAATGAATGTTACTGGAGGGAATCTGAAGAAATACAATGAATTCACTTTATTCTTCTCGAACGTTTGTTATTTGCCTCTTCAAATCTAAAAGACTTTGATCTGTTTATTGTTCATTGGAAACTTTTGTATGATAACAATTAGACTTTTATTGGGAATTTCAGCTCAATATTTTGTTTTACTTAATTAAATTGTTTGTCGTAAATAATTTTGATATGATCCAATGCAAAGTCTTAATTAGATGTCTGCAAATTCTTTCTTTAGATATTAACTATATTTTTAGAAATGCCATTGTCTTCTATTAAGTTATTAATATAAACAAATTAAGTTATAGAATTGATGCGGTATATGGAGAATGATATAAAGTTATAGTTGATTGAATTAGTTACAGATTGATGCTGGTAGGATACCGCTGAAAACCATGAAGCACTAGATATTTGTTTTGTTTTAGCATTGGATTCCTCAGGGATGCATACTGCTTGAGTAGACTACATTAGGACAAAACCGATGTCCAGCGCTCTATGGTTTTCAGTGGTTATTATTAGTGAGGGATGAAATTTCTTATCAAAATCATTTTTGCTATTGGTAACCAGGTACATACAATTCATTCGTTACCAAAATGTATTTTAAAAACAATCAAACTGTCATTAATTATTTAAATGTTGTTTGATATATAGGAATTAATTGATTGAATTCATCATAGAGTAGTGTTGGCAGAGTACCATTGAAAACCAGGAAACATTAGACAGCTGTTTCGTTTTAATATGAGACTCCTCAACAGTGCTCACCATAGGTTCTTTACCAACATATTCTGTGAAGAATTTAATCAACTAAAACGTAATACTAACCTCCATAAACTACATCATTTCAATATAGCAATTAAACATTTGGTTGGTATTCACGAAAATACGCTTGAATTGGTTCATATACTCATTGTAACTGAAAAAACCTGTTTAGCCTTCAAACTTCGGATCATATACAATTGATGTTCCAATTGAACTAACTTTTAAATCTCATAAGATTCTTTGATGCTTAATAACTATGCATTAATTCAAATGGTCTTTATTCGTTCTGTAGATGTTTATTAGAATTTACAGAACTCAGATTTTTTAATTCGGTAACAACTTGATGGGGTTAATTTAACAAATATGCCTACATTGATACTTTTCATGATCATATAAATAAACTTTGATCTCGTGAATGGTTTTTTTGCAAAATATGACTAGTAATAGAATATCTGATTCAAACTTTATGAATATTTAATTAAAATGGATTTGAATCTTCTCGCTTATTTACCATGGATTGAAATTGATCAGTCTTTATTACCGTATGTATATCGTAAGAGGATTGCCTCGATATTTACGACAGCTCACAAGTATTGTTTGGGTTGGATTGTAAGTGGCAAGCGAAATGCACGACGGTCGTTTCGTCCTATTTATGTAGCGTAAACTGGATGTATCTGCATTCTAGTGTTGATCTGAACTCAGATCGTCTTGTGCCAAAAGATACCTCGTTCATCAATAGGCTACTGAATCCAGTCAGCCACATTCGTGTGACGTGAATGTATATATAATTAGAATGTAATTTGATTTATATTGTTATGGACTGAAATTGATCAATCTCTGTTGCAACATGTTGTCATATAAGTATCTTATGCTAATAAATATGTATACTGTCAATTGTATTTACATGCTGATATTAACTTTTATTACAGAATTATCTCAATCAAAATAAATATAAGAATACTGTTCATGAAGATTTATGGCGTGCGCTTACAGAGGTATGTTATTCAATGATAATTTAATTCGGTCTGTTTACTTGACACGTAGTTTCGATTGTATTTTGCTTTGCTCTTGTTAAACATTTCAGCTAAAAGACAAATGCATTTCACCGTTAAACTGCATACAAACCAACTGTATACAAATTTTGATTTTTTTCTAAAACAATTTGTTACTGAATAACATTTAGTAGTATATTTTCACGTTCAAAATAGCAGCATATAACTATCAAATTTCTAATGATATTTCTGCCTTCGATACAACTTCATAGGAAACTAATTTTTCTGAGAAAAACAGGTGATCCATTAGTTGTTCCCATGGTGATTTCTTTTTGACGTTACATTTACATCTTAGAAATTTTATTTGTACAAGATATAGTTATCATTCATTGATACGATTGATTCTACTAATAAAACCAAGGGTAAGGGAAGATGAAGGTGAGTTTATGCTTAAGTGGCCTCAGAAATAAATAACATTAAGCTGACCAATAGAGGCATAGAATTAAAAGCCTTACTCATCTGTCGTGAAACATGTGATAGGCCATTAGTTTCATCTGGTATTAGCTTTTAAAAATTTGTACGAGTCACAATAAACGTATTCGTGAATTTATAGAAGCCAAGTCATTGGAAAAATTTAGTCACTCATCCCCCCTCAGTTTCATGTGCATAGAAACAGCTTATCATAACTTTAAATTAATCTTGATAATTTTTAAGTAATATTACTAATTTGTTTATGGTGTGATAATTTTCTAACCTTCCCATCATTATTCTTCAAGTATAACACTATAGACAATCGACCGTTTATTTGACTTGACTATAGTTAGTTTTCTATGTTTACATATAAATGCCTTGACGAGTATGTGTATGACAAAAGTGTTCAAAATGTATAATGTCAAGACATCACATTTTTCAGATCAACTTTATCTTTACGTTACGCTATAGAAACAACTAATGATAAATGGATTTGTTTCTTATTTTAAGTGATAGCTATACAACCAAAACATAAGATGATAATTAAATAAACTAAAACTTTAGATCACTTCGAAGAGATTAAGATATGTGATCATTTAAAAAGCATAGTACACTTGTGAATATCTGTTATGCATCGTTTCTCATCGTAACTTATTGCTTATGAAATTCATTAGTTAGTAGAAAATCGATCCATTAGGTACGTCGCTTTAGACAAATGGAGAAAATGATCTCATCAGATTGATTAATACTTCTGTAAAACAAAAAAAACTTGATATACTATCGCCTGTAGATCTATCTTACAGCTAAGCTATCCGTTAGCTGATAGAGAAGGAACATTACAGTTAGTCAACTATTTCATGATTCAGAATCAATCATTGCATTTGCTACACTTGTTAAATATATACATAAGGTCACAAAGAAGATATCAGCCCCGTTAGAATGGTGGTATCTTTGTAATACAATGACATGAATGATAGAAAAAATAAGAGAGTAAGTACATAACTAATTAGTTTTGATTTATGAAAGGAAAATGACAACAGTTAATAGATCAAACAGAAAGTTGGAACTA
This sequence comes from Schistosoma mekongi, assembly GCA_034768735.1. Classification (NCBI taxonomy): domain Eukaryota; kingdom Metazoa; phylum Platyhelminthes; class Trematoda; order Strigeidida; family Schistosomatidae; genus Schistosoma; species Schistosoma mekongi. The sequence goes on from CM068306.1 coordinate 36,213,206, forward strand.
AGGAAATAAGAAAATAATAGAAACAAATTGTTTAGTGTTTATACAACCTTAAAATGTAATATAATCATGTAAAAATTAGTTCTAGAAGTCAAAACACTCTTTTTAATTCCATTTTTATAACACAACTTCCTTTTTGAAAGTGATATTATCAGTTAATTGCTAAGTGGCATTCCTGTATTCTACTTGAATTTGGGTGAGATTAAGTAAAACTACAAATTTTTACGCAGGAATAAGAAAAGCACGGTTAGATACCACATACAGTTTAATAATTATTCAACCCAGAGAAACAAATGCAGGTAAAGACAGACAGCATAGTAGCAGCCTCAACATACACAAAATGAAAAGCAAGATCCTCCGACACAAAACAACGAACACTAATCCAATTACACTTGAAGAAGAAATTCTGGAAAATGAAGAAATCTCTACATACCGGGGCAGCACCATCGATAAACAAAGAGGGCCCGATTCAGATGTGAAGGCGTGGATTGGAAAGACAAAGGCAGCATTTCTACTACTGAAAAATATCTGAAACTCAAACTGTTTTGACACAAGAAAATTGATCGGTTAAGCGAAACGCCTATTGGGTGTGCTTAGTCGATAAATGCTCGTCTGCCCTATGCCCACTCGGTCCAAAGCCGGAGATAAAAGAACAAGACAATAGACCAACAAGGCAGAATCAGAATCATATTATATTTCACACATTCCCTTGCATATACATAAAACCTGACTGCACAGTCAACCAATTAGGAAACAAGCATTTATAAGAAATAGGAGTAATAATGATTATGAATCGGATTACGTATACATAATTGAGTGACCATAGTTCCTCAATGAGAAATGATATAATAACGGTTAACGTTTCAAGTGGGACCACAGGATAGGAGGAACTGTGTAATAATACGAATAAAATGTTTACCTTGAATACAATCAAAAATAATGAAATAGTCTACAAAACAACAGATCTCGAAGATAATTTTCTTTAGGTGCCCTGCACATCACAAACCAACTGTCAGTCATTATGAAAGTCAAAATTTTCAATAGATGTGAAGACAGTTCTGTTGTATGGAGCTGAAACTTGGAGAACTACGAAAAGCTTCCTTCAAAAGATACAAGTATTTATAAACAACTGTTTGCGTAAAATACTTCGGATCCGTTGGCCAGATACTATCAACAACAACCCGTTGTGGCAGAGAACTAATCAACTTTCAGCTGAGGAAGAAATTAGGAAAAGACGCTACAGGTGAATAGGACACACATTGAGGAAATAATTAATCCGTGTCACAAGACAACCAGTATCTTGGAATCATAAAGACCAAAGGAAACGAGGAGGACCCAAGAATACATTGAGACAGACATGCAGAGAATGAAGAGCACTTGGGAAGAGCTGGAAAGGAAAGCCCAGGACCTAATTGATTGGAGAATACTGGTCGGCGGCCTAGGCTCCACACTGAGTAACAGACATTTATTGATTGACCCTCACGAAAGTTATGAGGGGTGGGTAGGTGTTTCTTGTTACTAACAGAAATGACACTTCGTCACACTAAACATTTGTGGCAGTGAATGGAAATAACTTGTACACAACTAATTAACTGTAGTCCATAGTAAGAGACAACATAATAACAACAAATATACTAAATGGGAGGATAGGATAAGAGGAACGCAACAATAATAGAAATGTTATTTTTGCATAACACACGACCAGAATAAATGGGCTAGTCCTCTAAAACACAGTTTTGAGAGTTTTTCACCCTTCTTTAATGGTCTGACATAACATTATACTTAGGAAATATTTGTTCAACATAACTTTTAGAATATTACATTAATATTTATTACAATTTCAGGCAGCTAAAAGTGTACGTAAAGATGTTAATGTGAAATCTGTTATGGATACATGGATGAAACAAATGAATTATCCACTTGTAATTGTTCAAAGGAATAGTGATGGTCAATTTCATTTTGTACAGATGCATTATTTAGAACCACATGATGCTAAATTGCCTAAAAATCCCTCTCCATACAAGTAGGTCAAATAATCACATGTATTGTACAATGCATTTCTAATAATTGAATAATATTTAGGCTTTTAAACAATAGGAGGGATGTATTTCTAGTAATACAGGTTCCAACCACATTATAATGGCCTAAATAAGTGTAAATTTTATTTTTATGGAATCTTATACTAATGTTAAAATAAATATAACGTAATGATTTAGTCTGAATTAGATAATCATTGACAGTTAGCAATCACTAAACAGTTGTTTCGTCCTAGCATGAAACTCTTCAGCACTGAGCACTTGCTCGACATCATCCATTACCATCGGTTGCACAAATATATCGAGAATTAGCTGAGTTAAAAATGTCAACCGTTGAAAGCTGGCTAAGTAGTCTAATGATAAAGCTTTCGCCGCAGAACCAGATGATTCTTGGTTCTATCCCTCCTGTACTAAGTCGAAACAGCTGTCTAGTGCTTCATGGTTGTTTGTGTTTATCGATTTATGATCAATTCGTGATATCAAATTAACATTCTGCAATCTTTACAAATCCAATTACAAATAATGTGAAACCGTTTGGAAACTTTATTACCAGTTGGTTATTTCAAATGCCATCATTGTAAGTAACACAGAGAGTAAGAATAAGTGTCGAATAGACACTTATAACCACTGTATTCTTTTGTGATATGCATTGATTATAAATTGTTCTCTATGTTAGACATAACACTGTTGTAAAACAAGACTTCACAGTATACTGTCAACTGTACTATAGACTTCAAAGTACAATTCAATAGTGATTCCGTAGTTAACAAACTCAGTCATTTATATGAAAATATAGTTTTACTGTCACTCATTTTCATTGTATGTATTGTATTTATGTAACCATTTGTTTATTTAGTCATAAAACAATTTCATATTGTTATAAGTGTTTTATTAATAACAAATCAGTAGTTTTCTACTTTTAAAGGCAAATTTATTTCTACGAATAGTTAGGCTACATCTAAGTTAAGTAAACTCGTCAGATATATTTAGTGTCATAAATTGACTTGAGTTTGACGATTATTGAAAACCAGGAGGCACTTGACAGGTTTCTAATCTTCGTAAGGGGCTCTTCTAAAATGTCTACTTACTACACTACTGGGAAGAGGGATGAACTAAAGACCTTCAAGTTTCAAAGTTAGCGTATAACCACTAGACCACTGATCCAGCCGACACCATTTGATGTTTCTAACATCAACTAATTAACAATAATTTGTGTGACCTCATCGAATTATATCAGTGAGCAGTTCGATGCCACAATAAAACAGCTGTCCTATGCTTTCTAGGTTTCAATGGTTATTTAATCTGGGTCAAGTTGCGATATCAAATTACAACTCAACAACGATTTTCGCAATACCCGATAACCTTTGATTACGGTACAAATAATAACAGAAAGCCGAATAGTGGACATATAAACAATATTCTTATTAGTTGAAAGCTGGAAGAGGAATTAATAGATCAGTGTTCATTATCTATTGGCATTGTAGATATGCATCATCAACTTTATCATTGTTATTTATTCCAATGAATCAATAAAGGTGTGAAATCCTGCCATATACTGAGAAATATCAAGATTGTATATTTTCTTGGTCTTTGGTTATATGATATGTTGCTAAGCTACTGAAATGCATGGAGTCATGAGTGTTTAAGTTCAAGTGAATTCCCATTATAATTAGATTACATGACTATAATATACATGACTATATACATGACTGACTATACTATCCAGGACGCGCATTTCGTTTTATTTGGGACTCATCGGCTGGATGTACCTGGATTCCGCTTGCCAGTCACAATCCAATTTAAATATATAACTTGTGTAATAACGCTATATTGAGGCAATCCGCTCATAATGCACATATGGCAACAGAGACTGACCAGTTTCAGTCCATTACAAATCAACGGGAAAATACAAACTTATCCTAATTACATATATATACCCTTTGCACAAGTGTGACTAGCTGGACACAGTAGCCTATTGGTGAACGCGGTGGCGTTTGGCACGAAACGGACTGAGTTCGAGTCCCAGTGTGAACATCAACATTGGGATGCAAGTACATCCAGCCGATGAGTCCCAAATAGGACGAAACGCGCGTCCTGGATTCCGCTTGCCAGTCACAATCCAACTTAAATATACAACTAGTTTACTATACAATTATTCACATAGAATAATATTACTTTGACTGAAAATTCGATGAAACCAGTTACATTTAATGTTAATTAGTGTTTTTTCTTTCAGTTACGTAATCCTGTTATAGCTTTTATTGAAGTTTTAACAGAAAATTCTACTTAAGGTGTTAAATAAGAACAAGAAAAAGAGTTTTTAGTTTATGATATCCAGTTAGTTGGTTAGCATGGTAATTGACTGTATGGTTTTAACTAAAGGATGTTTATGACGACATCATATGATTCTCGTCGAAACATCCATGTAAAATATGATCTTTATGAATGTCAACGGAATTATTTAATATATAAAACTTGTAATCAACTATTTTAGTAGGTAAACTTGTTGTTTCACTTATGAATTATGCTTTCAATAATTTTAGAAAACTACTTCGATGTGAAATATCTCAATTATCAGTAGTCAAATTGATAATCACTCTGCAGATTAAGTATACCATAGTGATAAGACCAAAGAGATGTTAACTGCTAACAGATATAAAATTGCATTATAAGCTTAAAAAAAGTGAAATTATGTAATATAAAGAAAAATATACAATAATGTATTACTTTTATATGCCTTAGAGATCAAGGATGTTGTTAAACTATTCATGCGTATTTAGTTGCCAATATCTGGATTCTAGTTCATATGAATTTCAAACACATTTCATTCACTTGACAACATGATACCTATCTATAATCAGGTTACATTTATAAAACTATATCCAAAAGAAACTCACATTTAACATGTTCTAAATTTCAAATGTTTACAGAGACCTGATATTTTTATTGGTAGATCAAATGAAGTTTCGTTGAGTATTAAAACATATTAAAACTACAAAGAATAGCCCATATGACTATTGATATAAAGTTTAATATAATTCTATTCTATAATAAATTGTAGTACTTTAGAACACCATTAAAATATAAACGAAACTAAATTGTTTCTTTTATTGAAGAAATGAATATGCATATTGAAAATCATTAGAGAAAAGCAGAGTTTGTCATAAAATATTACATACGTTACTTCCAAACATCAATTTGCACATCCTTCGCGTTTTCTGGACTGTGTCGTTTATTAGCTTGCTTCTCTTGGTTGTTCTTGATTCTTCTCTGTATTTTAATCATGCTTGACTTCTTGCCACCTTGCAACTCGCCTTGTATGCTGTTTGCTTATTCTTCCCAATTTCCTTTGACGCCCTGCTACCTGCTACTTATTGATGACCTTATAAGTAGTATTCACCACAGTATATTTTAAAAGAAATGAAGACGCTATATCATCCTTCCTTGCTGTCCTAATTTGAATCTAACAAAATATATCATTTTTTCATTACTTACATTACTACTTAAAAACATTATTAAGTAAAATCTGAAGTTAGCGTATATGTGTTTGGCGTTAGTCCATAACTAGTGTAATTTATTATCTATTTTGTATAGTGTGCTAGTATAAGGAGACGTGACTAGTGGAATACAACCGTGTTGACTGTATTACGGTTACCTACTGATGGCAGTGGATAAGGTAGCGCGAACATATAGCGAATTGATTGAATTAGAAATAGCAACCATTCGGAACTGACTCAGTGGTCCTGTGGAGAAGCATTCGCAATGTATCCAGAGAGTTCCAGGTCCGATTACTAACTGGATAGTTAACGTACATTGCTGAAGTCCTATACGAGGACGAAACACCCATCTGGTGATTCACTGGTGATCAATGGTTGTCTAATCCAGACCAATTTATATCAAATTAGTATTAAAAATCAGTCTGATATAATAATCTAGAAGAAAGTAACTGAGTAAAATCTAAGCATTCAATGATAATTGATCATTTATTCTCTTTTTACTTGTTTTCGTTATTGACTTAATAACTTTTATGTGTTGCATATCTATCTATCTGTCAAGTGTTGACTCATGATAAAGCTATGAAATGCTCCTGTAAATTATTTGTTCCGAATAATTTTAGCTTCACTTGGAAAATACCACTGACTTATGGATCAGCAAAAACTAACAACTGGGATGAACCAGACGTTATCTGGATGATGAATAGTATGTTGTATTTCTGTTTCTTTTGAATGTATTTGATTATCATGTATAACAGTTAAAATAAAAGTACTGAGGTAGCTTTATAGTGACAAGTATTAACCTTAGTTGTTTGTATTCGTCGCAGATACCTGTGTTCACAAACCACTCCAAATCACTTACAATAATCACCTCACTAGCAACTAATCTCAACATGTTCCTAGTAAAAAATCGTGTCTGGTGGAGTTTAGACTTCTCAGAAGTGTGATAGTTAATACCAACCACAGTGAATGTACATCAAAATTTGATGATAATAGGAATTTCACTATTAGGAGCTGGTCAGCCGGTTTAGTAGCGAAGATAGTTATGCATCTAACGTGGGACCTAAATGCTTTAAATTCTATTTGTTAGTGGAATAAAGAGTGCGCACTTGTGACGATATTCATACTAAGATGAACGAATTGTCCAGTACTCCTTAGTTTTCACTGGTACCCAACCGATATCAGTCTTGACGAATACAAACAACTAAAACCAACGTAAAACCATAGACGTAATGTAATGGCATACACTAAAGAAGAAATATAATTGAAGCGAATAATCTAAACAGTTATAAAGTATCATGAATGTATGAAAGCGAATATCGCTTATACCAATGTAAGGAAAATTTTATGAAGTTGATGTAGCCTCATAAGAGTTCGTTGTTTGTATTCAACAGACATTGATCTCAGTTAAGTACTGGTGGAAATCAAGTAGCACAAAACACACATTTTACTCTAATATAAGAATCTACAGTAATCTACGTCCATGACCTCACAAAGGATAAGACCTATAATTTTTGATTATACTGAAGTTTATTCAATCCATGACAAATGTAAATAATAAATGAATAGTACTACTAACATTTTGGCATCATACATAACATCATTCCAAACAGTATGCTACAAAAACCTAGTTAAGTATATCATATAATTTAGTTTAGCGTCTTATTCTGCATAGCAAACATTTGGTTCCAATAAATTTATATGTTGTTTTGAAACATGAACAAAACATACGAAATGTTGAGTTGCAATATTTACACACCATTTTCCATTATTTACAAACGAACTAATTGAATATAATGATGGTGAAAGTTATATTCTTATATTTTCTTTACGTACTTTTCGACATAAAGTTCAATGAACTTGGTCTGCAGACAGAATCAAATAGCGTCAATGAAGTAGAATGTATGTAATCGCATAAATAAACTCTTTCTATTACGGCGATTCTCTAGTTAGGTAGTCATTTTGTGTCACATTATTTTGGTAGTCTTTTATTCTATACAGACTACATTGTAAAGGGAGCTTTTGAACTTACGTTGCTCCTTTTATTAAAGATATCTCTCTATGAAACTCTCATAATAGATTCTCCTGTAAAGCAGAAAAAAAGTTACCAGGAATTACATTTTAAACAAATCTTTGTTATAAGTGAATGATACGAAGAAGTTGACAGATTATAGTGGTAGCTCTTAACAGCTTACTAGGACGAAAGCAAAAGTAACAGATAGACGAAGTTCAACGAGTGTAGTAATGTAACGGATGTTATCTATGCAATTTAAACATCTAGCTAAACACTGTCACTTGATTACAAATGAAAATATCGACAAACAGTATTAGATTTAGTGTTCTGAAAATTTCCACCTGGATTTGAGTTCTAATGGTTTTAAAGTCTATTCAATTTTGCTCTATCGTCACGATACTGTTATGAAGTTTAAAAGAAGGCAAGCATTTGTTTACAGTTTTCCGGTTTAACGTAACTCTCAATTTTATTTTACTTTTTTGTGAAGAATAAACAGGAATATTCCTTATAATTTGTGAATTAATTCATCCAATAGCCTAAAACAAATTAACGCCTTACAGTTCCCCATTAATACAACTGAGTTATTAAATAGTTTTATCATTATTGGTGTAACATTGTTTATAGAGATAGATAAAAGATATTGTCTATTTGAAATACTGATATTTTGTCTAATATTCATTCTTAGTTCAAAACACAATCTTCATTAGGAGTGAAGCATTATGTGTAGGACAGCTTGTAACTTTTAGATTTGGTTATTTCATAATTAGGTTGATAGTAATCGTGGGTTCCATACTAGGTAGATTGAAGTTATGTCATTTGTAGATAATGAAAAAAACATTTTTACAATAATCCATGTAAGCGAACACTGTCATTCAGTGTTTGTTATCATATTAAACTATTTATCCTACTTTGTTACACTGATGAAATACATTTACTTTCTTACATTGCATATTACAACATTCAACTACAGTATTTACTCAATAATTTCATGATAATATTAAATATATTCATTTTAATTCCTACAGAGACAATGACTCAAACATTAGATGTTGCAGAAAATTCTTGGTATTTATTTAACATTAAACAAGCTGGATTTTATAGAGTTCATTATGCTGACAATAATTGGGAACTATTAACAGAACAATTGTACAAAGATCATCGTGTAAGTTAATTTTTATTTGAGAAAAATCTATAACATTAAGAAAAATGAAGGACATTTCAGCGATGTGAATTGTCTTTTCAAAGAATTTATTTACAGAAGCTGTACATTCTTATTCATAGTAGTATATTAAATATAATAGCCTAGTAAGAAAGAATAGAAAGTCAACTGCATCATGATGTGTATAGAAAGTGCATAAAAAGGAAGGTTTGAGTAAAAAATTAATGATTAAAGAGGATCACTATTATGAAGACAGATTAGAATTGCCTAAGTTAATAAAGTACAATCGATCTTATTAACTTGATTACTGAGATAAATGTAACTGACAAGAAGACGATATCACAAACTGCTGTGTCACTCCTCATGAATGTTACTTTAACAGAAACAATATAATTTCTATGTGATTATATGAATGACAACATCCTATATACTAGTTTATCGTAATATTATATAAATGTACTACTACGTTGATACACCTTCAATTTACAGTTGTATAGAAAAGCAATCCTTTTCTTGCTGACTGTTTATTAGCAGATCTATAGAACACGATACTTAGATGACTAATTGATTGTTATCATTTAAATAAAAGATATATGGATGACAAACTCATTGTCTGCGATAAGAATAGTGATCATAAAGTTATTTTAAATAAATTCAATAGCTGTTACAATGTAATTAAGACTGTATTAAAATCAAAGGAGAATTCTGAACTTCCTTTTCGTCGATATCTTATGAAAGAGGCGACTGTACAGTTCATTACAAAGATTTATACATATACAGCCTTCTTAGAATAGTCTACAAAAGAATTTCTAACGTTGGGTCCCATTGAGCAGAAAACAAAACTTAATTCACACTTTATCCTACCGTGCTAAGATGAAAGTGCCTGGATAGTTCAATAGAAGATGAATTGTTTCAACTTCAATCGATACTAGTCAATAATGATTACTCACCTAGGTTCAAGTATAGAAATATGGAACCAAAGCAGTAACACGAGAGGGTTGCAATAGCAGTAAAATTACTATTTATGAATCTTGAGATCAATGTCAATACTGCAAAAGGTATTTTGATAAGCTATTTATCAAAATCATTGAGAAAAACGTTTAACGCAGCTGAATACTCATTGTCTTCTCCACCCAGCCTATGATTCTCAACTGTGTAGACGACAAACATCCACTTTAAGCGACACCTATGTTTATCCACAAGTTTACTTGATCTTGGACAACTGTGTACTTTTGCTTCAAAACGCATCACTGAACACTCTCAGCTTAGATTTCTAAGGGAGAACATAAAGGCATAAATAGCTCACTTCTATAATTTATAATACTCACTGAACATACTGAGCTACGTAGTAATTTTTTTAAAATCGTCTACAGTATTGAACGGAAAAGGCCAGGGGAGCACAAGTCATCAGTGTATGCACTGAAGTAGCATTAGTTATTCATAGCTTCACACCGGATCTGTGTATACTAAAGCAACGTTAGCAAACTCTTATTTTACAATAGCTGTGAGATCAAAGTTTCGTTTACATGTTTTTTATATTCCAAGCATGGTCTGTAATCGTAAGTTTCTTTTAACAACCCCCCTTCCCACGATTTTAATATTTTTTCTGTTATTTATACTATTTCACACTTCTTAAGTGGACAATTAATCTTGTAATAATATTACTTTTTAACCTTTAAACTGTTACACAACCATTCTTTTCGACAAACTTTCTAGACACATCTTTGAGCAGTTGACTTACCGTTTTTTACAGTAGACTAACAACTAAAGTATTTATTATTGTACACATAACCACCTCAATTCAATTACAATAATCACGTCACTAGTAACCAATCTCAACATGTTCCTAGTAAGAAATTGTGTCTGATTGAGTCCACACTTTTCGGGAGTGAGATACCACCAATCACAATGAATACACATCACACTATATCACAATTTGATAGTAGTAGAAATTTCACCATAAGGCGCTGGTCAGCCGGTTTAGTAGTGAAGATAGTTAAGCATCTGCTGTGTGACCTGAATGCCTTGAATTCTATTTGTTAGTGGAATAAAGAGTGCGTACTTGTGACGATACTCATACTAAGATGAAAGAGTTGTCCAGTACTTTTTGGTTTACACTCTAACCCATCCGATACTAATCTGTGGCAAAAACAAAACACCTAGATTAATAAATGCAATATATTAGCATTAATATTAGTGCATGGCTTCTGTAAATAAATTAAGCTGAAAGAATATTTCTTACACTGAAATGTCTCATATCTTTCTTGATTGATGCAATCGGTTTCTTTTGTTATTCTCATTACTAGCCATTAGAAAGTCTATATATCAGTAACAAATTGATAATTGTCACCTATTTTAATAAAATAGTGTCTGATTGGGATGCTTGTGATGATGATAATAGGGTTTGTAGGAATGACACAAGAATGTTATCGATGTATCTATGTCAATTAAATTATTAACTGGAGACAAATTTCTCACTCCAAGTTATCAATGAAAAGCGTTACATTTTTCTATTAAACAATAGTCACGCTTGATAGACAGTGGACATGCAATAGACAGAATTAAGGCGTTTAGAGTGGTACACCGCATACCATGAAAATTTCCTAGATGGGATTCAATCTTATTTCTTACATAGGAATTCAGGTTAACGACCTGAGTTTATTTGTCCCAGGCGGTGTGACACTCGTATCAGTTCCTATGGCCACATATAATTCAATAAACAACCTACCCAATTCTTTGCACTCTACTGTTTGTTTATTCTTACTCCACCGCTTTCATACATCCTGTTCGTTCTCTATTTCATTAAGCACACTATTTTCACTCCTAGTTTTTGGACGATTGTTACTACTTGTTGTTTTAACAATTTTAATTTCACATGTCTTGACCTACATTCAACTCAAAATTGTTCGTTTTTATGCTATAATATGTATTTACGTTGTTGTTTTGATCCTGCTTATAATTACTACTGGTACATGTACTACCATACAACCAATTTACACCCTTCACTTATTATGATTAGTTATGTAATCCACCTATTTCATTCTTATCTTTGGCTGATAGATCACCTGCACTGGTTAAATAATTCTGATACTGTGTTTAATTGATTGAATTTTATATAGATTCATGGTAGCAGAGTACCATTGAAAACCATGGATCACTAGACAGCCGTTTCGTCCTAGTATAGGACTCTCTAGCAGTGCGCACCTTAGATTCCACCCCGGGGGCCTTGGGTTGGTGAACACTTAACTCTCTTCACCGTTGGGCTGGCACCAAATGATAAAATTCCCACTTCTATCAATTTATGATATACTGCGACGATCATCGATTACCATCGGCTATCACTGTCTCACTCATTTACATACAACTATTGTTGTATATATTAGAGAAAAGCCTCATGATAGTCTAACAGAAAAAAAACTTTTTCGCTTATATGTTGTTGTGACACAAAATAATTTGTTGAATTATCGAACGCTGATGAGGTTTGCCTAGTCGATAAATGCGCATCTGCCCTATGCCCACTCGGTCCCAAGCCAGAGATAAAAGAACAAGACAATAGAACAACCAGACAGAATCAGAATCATATTATATCTCACACATTCCCTTATATATACATAAAACCTGACGGCACAGCAAATCAATTGGGAATCTAACATTAATACAGAATAGGAGCAATAGTGAATATGAACTGGAGTACGTATACACAATTGATTAGCTATAGTTTATCAATGAGAAATGACAGTCAATGTGTCAAATAAAACGATAGGGCAGGCGGAACTGAATAATAATAGAAATAAATTGTTCACCTTGAATATAACCAAAAATATTGAAATAGTCTATAGAACAACAATTCTTGAAAATATAATTAATCTTCTTTTGGTTGCCTAGCATATCATATATGTTGTTTCTAAGTACATTAATTATCACGAAGTAATTATTTTCTTTCTACTCAATATTAATTTTAATTACATTATATTCATTATATTGAATAACAATTAATTCATTTCCTTTTTTATACTTAGGCAATTCCACTTCATTCAAGAACACAAATTTTAGATGATTTATTCAATTTAGCAAAGTAAGTTGAATCTTAACTACACATATTTTACTAACAAAATTGACAACACATTAAAGCTAAGATTTAATTGTTAGATCTATTGTAAAATAAACAGTTTTTCTCTATAGTATATAAAACTATAATGGCTTTGTAATGACTTGGCTTTATTATGGCTTTATTATGAAAGATAGGCTATCATGTTATATATTGATGAACTCTACATGATACATTGATTTAATGCATAGGATACAATAGATTATAATACTCAAACTGTTTAGTTAATAAGTAGTAAAAGCAAATTTTTCTCGCAAATATAATAATTTATTCTAAAATGCTTACACTGGATCACTTGATTTAAGTTTTTTTATGACTAAATTATTATGAGTAACCTATATGCTTTTCGATTAGTTTAAACAAAATGTACTTGTTTTTACCATCTGAATATAGCTGTAGTACTACTATTCACGAACAAACATGATACAATGATTTTTTGTTGTAGTGCCTGTTGGAAAAAAATCAATACTAGCAGGAGGCTTTTTTAGTGCTTCTAGATTAACACAGTGGTAAACAACTATGTTAGTTGTATTATGGACGGTGAAGTTGACTGTTACTCTAATGTCGTCACTAGTATATTTGAGAAAAGACTCAGCATTCCACTGGTATAAACACTGCCGGTATGTGTGCTGCAAAATGATATAAAGATTAAAATTATCACTAAGAGGGGTTAGCAGTACCTTTAAAGTTGACGTATGAGAACTAAATGGGTAAGTGCCAATCACTTTTGGTATTTACGACAGAACTCATAGAAAGAAATATTTTCAATATGTTCTAGATCGAATAACAAAAATTATGACACTAATTATTCAAACGTACAATGATCTATATAGATGATTGCAGTGGCTACCGGCCACTTTGAAGACATATATCGTTTAGTCACTCATTCAAATAACTTTACGGACCCAAGTACTGGTATTTATAAACAATACATCGAGGCTAAAAGTACTACTGAAACCTAATAAAGTCGTCTGCATGAATTTCTGTATTGTTCCTAGTCTAACTTTAAAATCAATGAACCAATTTCCAACCTTTATAATTTCATAAATCATATAAAAGCAGTACTATCCAGTGTAAATTTCCTATGTTCTTTTCTCATTTTCATAAAGTATTACAGTTGCGTCTGCAATTTTTTCTCCCTGACTAATAGTCACTTCATGGTCATCTGTAGTAGTTCAAATTTGGCCACCAAAAGTTAAAATTTCACCTGATAAACATAAGTGTATTAGAAGTTATGGATATAATTCCTCGTATAATAACATGATATTTAGGTAGGATAAACGGCTGTGAAGTGGTATGCATAATATTTCGAACATTTGAGACAATATTGAAGATAACCTGTGGTCTACTTTCACAAAAAATAAATGACAATATCTCATGAATTTGGAACTATTTCAAAGGAGGATTTACTACGATGAACATACAGTAGTATGATCTTAACTAACTAAGTTGACTAAAAATAAGATAATCTGATGCAGTTATGATTCTATAGTCGGACAAAAATGCCTTAATGCATTATCGCTAGAAAGTTAGCGAACTAATTGGATATGAATGATTAGACTCGTAATGTTGATTTTATTGAACTGACCACTATATTCTCCAGCTTCTATAAACAAATAATCCATAGTTAACAGTGGTTGAAATCAGTTGATTAATCACTTAAGACTCAATAATTGCCTGCCTGTTCTGCTTTATAGATTTAACTGTGAAATAACTAACAAAAGTATTTTCATTGTTGATTTATGTTTGTGAATGTTTGATTAAAACAAATTAATATCCAGTGGTACTGTAAGTCTATGCAATTAGTATATGATCCCTTCACCCCCATCCAACCCTCTCGATTTTACTTAACTATTCTTTTTTCAATTATTTATAGTCGTGCCACTGTATCGTACGATGTCTATTTAAATTTGACAAAATATTTGAAAAATGAAGATCAGTATGTTGCATGGGAAACAACACGTCGAGCACTTTCTTATTTAGATCGTATGCTTGCTATGGATGAAACATATGGATCTTTTCAAGCTTATCTACGTAAGCTTGTTGACGAGCCTCTAAAATCTCTGGATTGGACAACAATGAACGAAGATAAAGATCACATGAAACAGTAGGTTACTTGTAGTTTTCAAAAGCTGTTTTCATTTGTAGATGATATTTTTATTTTAATAGTTGATATACTTTGTAAGTATATTTTACACAAATGAGATCATTTGTCTTTATCACGGAGATATTTGCTACACAGATTACATGGTAGTAATGAAGATCAAAAGCATGGTTTTATGAATATGCTAGAAATCCTTTCCAAGCATTTATCAAAGTGAAGGAGTAAGTTAGTAGTTAGGGCCCTAAACTTTCAACAGTTATAATGTAAGTCAAAATCTCGCTCAGCTCCTCAGGTATGGACAACTAGATAGTGATCATCGACCCCCTCCCCTCCACACATTTTCGATTATAGCTATTAGATAAGTAAAGTATATAACCCACCTCAAAGCAAAATTATTGTCAGCATTGTCAGTTAAACTTATCGTTTCCTATCGGTACTACAATTCTGAATGTATATAGAATTTTGTCAGAAGTTAATGAGTAAATTAACCGAATAGACTGATTTGTTCTTGTAGATTTATCAAAATATTATTGAAAAGTCCATATAGAAGAGTATATTATGTTTTATTCACATGTAAGCCATATATAAAAGCACTTAATGAAATAATGAAATCATCAGGTATAATAATTTAATAAATAGACTCCCTTGTTGCAATCATCTATTCCTTGAATAAATGTATCAAGTTTTATTTAGTTACTTAGTGTTAGATAGAGCTTTAGTTGTTTTTATTTTATATTTATTCTATCCCTCAGTATGTTACGTTTAACACTGACTCGACTTGCATGTCAAGCTGAACATCATGCCTGTGTTAAAATGGCTACAGAATATTATAAGAAATGGATGCTTAATCCCAAAGAAAACTTGTAAGTTACCAATTGAGCGAGATACAAAGTCTTTGTATTTGATTCTATCATTTTAGCTTTACCTTATTATCATCAATCTTAAAACTGTTACTATCATTAGACCATTAAGCTGGTACCGAACAGATATTAATTCAATCCTTTGTTATTTCGTGATATATTGAGCGAATTTTTCTATTGCCATCAATGAACAGCTAGGAAGTATAACGAAACTAGCTTCCAATGTTTTCTGTCTAACTCAAGCCAATTCTGGATGTCAACTTCAAATGCAGCCACCTTCCTGACAGTCAGCCATGATCTTTTTATTTGTTGTAATAATGCATCTATTCACAGAAAGACCATTATCATTCAAACGTAGTTTTGTCAATCGGAACGACTGCGACCCTATTGTGTATGAATCAGAAAAGTATATGTGAAAGAAAGGATTCAACCGTATGATAATTTATCATATTTCTGTCTCACTACCACAATCTGTAAAGAAGAATGTAAGGAACAATTCACCCTAATATCACATTACTATAGTTGAAAATTATCAATTATCATAGAGATTCAAAATGTTTGGCATATGTTACATTTTGGTTTTAGAATTTGAAGTTCAGTGCAACGCTTTAGTAGCAGTATTTGGTAGACTATAGTATATCAAGAATACACGAAATCAAATTGACAAACTGATAACATTACGAAATAGCAACAGATCTTCTCTATCAAATCAACTGTCTTGAAATAATAAAACACAATTTGTTTACGTAATAAGGATAAGCTTGTATTTTCCCGTTGATTTTTAATGGACTGAAGCGGACTGAGTTTGAATCCAAGCTTGAACATCAACATTGAGATGCAAGTACATCCAGCCGATAAGTTCCAAATAGGACGAAACGCGCGTCCTGGATTCCGCTTGCCAGTCACAATCCAACTTAAATATTTAACAATTTGTTTACGATAACGATATTCATAATAACACGTTTTACACACGGATGGACCGTAATGCAACTGTTAAAACAAACTAGAAAATTTATTACAATAGTAAACATTGAGAGAATAAGGAGAACTTATACTCAACATAATTATGATTGAAGTAGTAAAGGCCTCACAAAGTAATATATTTGGAATGAGCTTATAATGTCATAATCGGTAGTGGTTATGTAGTTTACAAAGAATTGGTTTGTTAAAAGATGATATTCATTATAAATTGGGAATAGTTAAAGAACTATTGTCATGCAGTGGAAGTCTGCCAAAATCTAACAAAATATCCTGTAAGAATCTTTAGTGACGACAGAAAATTATCTAAGTAATGAATCTTTTCTGGAACTGACGATTAAAACGTTTAGCTTTTTTTAATAACAACCCTACAAATTACTATAAAATACAACGTAGGCACATTTTGTATGAAACGTCTATCATGATCTCAAAGATTAACTAATTCTTAAGCCACTAACATTTACAATCTATCATACTCATTTATACACTCTGAATATGAGTTCAGACATTAAGTATACACTATCAAATTTATTAGAAGTATAGTTCACCTCTGCCATGAATGAACCCCAGTGAGTAATGCCGGACCATATGTTCACTGAATCTCGATAATTTTGATTGTCAACAGCTGATTTAGAATTCTCAGATTAATGTCATAGACGTCACTTATAAATGACAATATGGTAAGGATGCTTTAAATAACTTAGAAATGGTGTATATAATCATCATTATTCTAATATTTCACATCGAAATGGGGAATAATTATTAAATGTTTTATAGCCATTTATAAGTCACTGTGTATATACGTAGAAGCAATAGTAACTTTATAACAGAATGTATTGATGTCTGCAGTCAACAAGGCAAATTGTCGTTTGGACACGTTTAATTATTTAAGTAATTAAAATTAATATCAGTTGAACGATTTGGTTATTACACTTAAGTTTTAGTCGACAGGATGTAATCAAGTAGTTGGTTATGTATACCAACAAAATGTTCTTTAAAGGAAAAGAAACTAATTTCATGAAGATAGTTCTAGTGGAAGTTAAAGAATCACGAAATCTATTACAAACTATATTATTCTATTCCAAATGTTATGCTATTAATTGACAGTTTATATTGTGCTCTATAATACAAATATTTCCTTCTTCCAACCCCCACCTACACCCGCCCCCTTATTCCGTTCACATATATATACAACTATTTCATTCAATTTCTATCCATTATATAATTAAGAATTCCACCAAGTTTGAGACCTGCTGTCTATTGTACAGCAATTAGAATTGGTGGTCAAAAAGAATGGGAATTCTTAAAACAACGTTTATTAGAAGTGGATATCAAAGAAGATGAAAAAAGTAATATTTTACAAGGATTATCTTGTTCACGTGATATGTGGGTAGTAAAATTGTAAGTTATTCAATATTGTATTTACTTTTGAATATGATTGTAACTTGTTTTTCTTTAATGAAACAGATTGAAATGGATAATTACTTTATTAAAATATTAACAATTGACTAATTATGTTAAGAAAATAGAAGATTTGTAAAATGAATTAATAACAATAAATACTCATAAGTAGTAGATTGTTCTAATGATGAAAAGGAACTAATCTTTGAAATCAAGTTAAATTAACAATAATCTAGAAACGTCCGAACAGAGAGGAAGGTTGAACTAAGTAGATAGAGAGTAATAATTTCAGAATTAGGTTATTTATCTAAGAGGTGGATAAAATTAAGCATGTAAATGCTTTTGTCAATAAGAGAAATGTAATGAATAGATAACATGTAATAATTTTATAAAGTAGACTAGTTAGAATCAAGAGAGAATAAAATCATAATGTAAAAAAAAACAATCAGTAAAAAATTCAGGCTAAGTCTATGGTAGAACCAAATTTTAAGCCAGTTTCTTATGTACACATTGTTCAAGTTTCTCTGTGTGTTTGGCAACAGCTTCAGCAAACATAGAATACATAGACTTACTGAGTTTGGTGGATTCCTGTTGACTATATAGATGACTTTGAACGCGGGATCTGGATTGATTAGATGCCTAGCAATCATATGGTGTTCTATGATGGAGCTTTTAGTGCTGTCGCTGTTACCTTTCCATGACCACAATGAATAATGGTCTCAGATTAACAAGGACAATATGCCGACCATACGATGAATGTATTTTTCACCACAGGAGTTAGTGAATTAATAGACGCACCTGAAAGAGGTTAAATGTGATAATTTGAATCTACTTGAAAACTCAGATTGCCTACAAAAATACTCGTTGATAGTATTTTGCAATTATCTTCTTCAAAATATTAGTTGATAGATTACCGTTTAATTCAACATTAATGTATTGACTATTCATGAAGAGTGAAGTGTGCTGTTCCATTGCATTGACTAGGTGAGGTCAAACGGATGACCATGCTTGGATCCTGTATGCGTGTTTCGGAGACACAGCATACATCAATTGCAAGAGATTCTAATGTTTTAGCTAAGGCAGCCTGTTGACCGATTTGACACAGCGTACGCACATTAAAAGCTCCAACATGAAGTTTAGAGCGCGGCGTCAGGAGACCTGGTATGATAATTTGGGAACTCGGATAACCAGTAAAAGTGGCGCGCATAGAAAATGTAGGAGAAGAAGTGTTATAAGAAGAGACCAGAGAGGGAGAACGTGTTTGATCATGAACAAGGTGAACTCGAGTGCTATTAGAGGTATGAGGGCGGTTATCACTTCCCGGTTGCCCACACAGTGTTAGGGTCATTCTTGAGGAATCTGAAAGAGAAGAGGATTAGGGGAGGTCGTGATGACCTGAGAGTGTGACCGCAGTGCCCAGGGGACAGCTGTTTGGGGTCGGTCAAGTATATTAATTGTTGCTCCGGTTGTCAGAAGGGGGGGGCATCGGCCTCATGGCTTCTGAAGGAGCTCGGCTTTCACCATGAAACGTTATATTAGTCCTTCCAACTTCCAGGGCAGAGTTAGAATGGTTATATAAGTTTTTACTCGCAAGCTGTATTTTAGCATGGTAGTTGTTTTACGGGGTAGGGTTGCTAACCCCATGCCCAACCCTCCTCCTTTTTCCGGGCTTGGGACCGGCAGAAACCCTGTGGGGGCTCCAGGCGGAATAAACGCAAATCCACTTGATTTTGTGATAAACACTTACCCTATAACTTTACTTAGACAATGTTCAATAGGAAAATTTCACTTTAATTACTTTTATTGAAAATAATAATTTTCTTGATATTTTCATTTATAATGTAGACATTTGGATTGGATTATAAAAAATAATCAAAATGATCCACAAGATTTATCGGATTCACTTTCATCTGTTGCATTGTATCCTATTGGTCAAACACTTTTATGGGAACATATTCGTGAAGCATGGAGATTTATAGTGAATGAGTAAGAATTAATTAAATTTATATACATTTCTATTGGCAATTCTTATTAGTACAGTATATTTTATATGTTTTATAGAATTGAATTGATATGGTTTATTGGAGATTAGTATTAAGTTTTTAATTGATTGAATTCGTTATAGTTTAATGTTGTAGTAAACAGCTGTCCAGTGCTCCTTGATTTTCAAAGGGTGCCCTGTCAACATCAATCTATGATGAATTCAATTAACTATTCTTCAAAAAATTTCATTGAGTCCGTTTAAAGACAAAGGTTTCCTCTAGAAATGAACATACTGTCTGCTAACGAATACCACGAAACCTAAGCCCAGGATATCCTGTTGGTTGACCTCCTCTCCCACCAGAAAAACAAACCTTTCACACTCGAAACAAGGTATTCAGCTTGAGATTTAACAGTCATGAATCAACTATAGCACAAATAATTTTACCTCCATTGTTCAAAGGTTTCAAACTAGTATGGAGACTCAGTTTGTTATTAGTACTGGAGTTGACTGAAGTCTATGATGAAAGATAAATTTGATTAGTTTAAAGTTAATTAAGTTTGTTTATTCTACAACTTATATAATAATTGGTGGTCAAGTGGCCCTGAATGATGAAACTTATTTGTAGAAAAGTGGTTCAACTTATTATCACGACAGTTACAAATAATCGTATCGATGAATCATATTTATAGATTATCAAATTTTCAAAAAAATTGACACCTTTCTATTTGTATTCCACTTATATTGATCTCAGTTGGGTGCCATCGAAAATCAAGCAGAACTAAACAGCTTTTTAGTCCTTACATTGAACTCTTTAACGAAGCTCACCCTTGATTCCTCCATGGAATAGGTCTAAGGACCTTCAGATCTCTTTCAAGCTGTTAAACAACATCACTACTGAACCGGTGTCCATTGGTAGATTTCCCACTTCATTTAGTTTATTACACAGCGTGACTGTTATTGATTGTCAATAATGATAACTTTCCTACTTCAGACATTTCTGTGGCGAATACAGACAACAAAATTAAAATAACGATCTCCACAAAACCTCCTCGACTAAACTAAATACACATTTATCATAATCTGACTGACATTTTATTGTTGTTTTCAGAGGAAAAAATGCTACTCAGCCGACTACAAAAGCGTAAGTTTAGTATGATAAATCACTTTATCAAAATTTATTACAATACTCGCTTTATTTAATAGATAATTTTTTACTGTTCGTCTATATACGTCAATAACCACCTCATAAATTTCTTTGTATTTAGTTGACTACTTATAATTTTATAAGTAGTGTATTTAAAATATTTCATTTGTGAGCAACTAGAATGTTATGTGCAAAATTTCTAACCTTTGAGTATGTTACATTACATACTACATCACTACACATTGATGCACTTATAATAATTCATGCGATATAGTTATACTCTGCATATGGTTATACAATCATAGTGACATTTAGCCTCTTTTCTATATTTATATATGCATGGAATTACATTTTCTATGCTTTTACAAGTATAAACAAATATAATGTAGGAATAGAATAAACTCGTATGTTCCCGTTGATTTGTAATGGAGTGAAACTGATCAGTCTCTTTTTCTATAAGTGTATTCTGACAGGATTGCCTCGATATAGCTATAAATCACAAGTAATGTTTAGGTTACATTGTGGATTCTGGTGTGAACATCAACACATAGATGCAGGTATATCCAGCTGACAAGTTCCAAATATGATGAAAGCACGTCCTGGTTTCCACTTAACAGTTACAATCCAACCTAAACAATAATATATATATATATTAACATAGTCTACAGATAATATCAATGATGTTGTGGTGAAATTAGAACAGTTTCATTGATTTTGTGTATTTATTTATGATTATGTGCTTTAATCTAATTGATAACGTCCATTGAACAACTGATTCCCCCCCAACCACCAACAAACTACCCGTTATGTATTTGAGATTTCTAGTTAGTGACAATAGACTATTTTTTAAGTAGCTGAAAGGCAGATAAAAGTAATTTATTTATCACATATGAATTAGTGTAAACAACTACGACTCACACTTCTTGTATGACAGCCTGTGTTACCAACTGGTTATCGAAACCGAAGTCGGTGAAATAGTGCGTTAACCTATAACCTGGTAGTTGAAAGTCCTGCAATGTATTCGTTAAGCCACTACACCTACTATCTATCAACTACTAAGTCAATGGATTAAGCTCTATCCCATCTACTTCAGTTTAAAGTAATCGGGGTTATTTCACTAACCCATGCACAGCTAAATGAAATATAGCTTCATCATGTTTTCATCTTTATCTTATAAATTCTGTTCATTGGTATGAGAACTGTCAAAATACATTTCTTGGTATTTATCCTACAAATAGTTATACATTTTGTCAGCTAACTACGCATTTGTTTCTAGCTGTGATCTAGGTATCAGTTTTTTTCTAAATTTAGATCTTATTTATATTTAGAATCAGTAGTTAATCTTCAGTTGCCCTGGTAGCAATAGATCAATGTTATCAGATAAACAATTCAGTTGATAAAATCAATATATGTGTTAATAATTTGACTTAACTAAAATCAATAGCATATATGTAGCTGATGAGAATGCAACGAAATACCTTGAATTCAAAGTATTCTGCAAATGTTGTCGTTCTTGCCTTATTGAAATTTTTAAAGGGAACAAATTGCATAATATGCTATTCTATCTAATGAAATGTTTATTAAATAATTTATTTGTAACTAAGCATATTAAACACTTAGTGCTGTAAACCATATGATTAAACTATCAACAGTATAGAATAGTGTAAGTTTGCTAACATTGAAATTAGGTAAGTAGTTTCTTGTTTTCAGATGATAAAAATCTATATTCAGTTAAGAATAAACAATTTTCTTTATTTATTTTATAGATGTGTCCTAACTGTAATTCTGAAAATTCTATCTAAACGTCATTATACACTGAACAACATACCGGATCAAGAAGAAGTTAGTTGAAAGTTTTAAAATTTCTATTCATTTCATTCATTAAGTTATAAACTATCATAGAACTTGATAGTTCAGAATGAAAAACATAAGTTTTCCATGTAAAAAGAAAAATAATTTACTAAATATCAATACTACTTAACACTGTTTATAAGAACATTGAAGTCATGTTTCCGCTTACAGTGATTTTAGAGATTTAATGTAGTCAATAGCGATTTGTAGATGCCAACAAATGTTGTATATCCTATAGACATTCACTAGTGACCTGTAGTGGATTAAACCTTCTCCTTTCGAATTTAGTTTTACTTGTATATTAAGACCTTACATACCTCAACTAACTGCACTAAGTTGTCTCCGTCGCTGAACAAGTAATATCAATTTTAAGGTGCTACTAGATCATTATCTTACTATTATCAATCAGATTCAATACATGAACTAGGACATTAATAGGTATAGGTCAATTTAAAATGTTAACCAGAAATCAGTTAACTTACCTTTCAAGTTAACATCATAATTCTGTCTTAACAAGATTCATTTCTGTGTGAATGAGATGTATGTTTGTATCAAAGTAGAAGTTACTTTGTGATTGTTGATTAGCTAGAGATATTCAAAGATGTAACAAATTTATATAATGATTTGTAAAGTAAAACTAAATTCTACTTGATCATTATAAAGGTGAAAGGCAGAGACTGAGTTAGCTGATTAAATTCATCTATGTACAAAGTGTGTTTGAGAAACTTGGACACGAACAGCTATCATTAATGTAGTTGCATACATAAGTAAACCTGTAGTCATGATACTCAAACTTTGTATCTAAGGTGGGTAGTTTTTACAGTGTGAGTACTCCAAGGTTTATCGACTAACTATGAAGCTTAGATTATCATTTCAGACAATACAATATTCATATAATTTTATTAGAAATGAAAAATTTTCATCGATTTATTAAAGATTACTATAGTTGATTTCTATAGTTTTTTCTTCTAGTGAATTTTAGTATTTAAAGCTTCTACGTTAACACATGTGAAGTTTAAGTTATTGGGCCATTGTCAATCAAATTCACTATTTGGTGTTGTTTCTTAGTGTTTTCACTTCAGTGGATTTATCTACTCTTACTATTTTGAGAATTAACTAGTTCATAGACAAATGTATGTTTCTATCAGTTTAACTGTTGAAGTTTGACAGTTAGTCTAGTGTATTCAACTAGGACATAGTGTTTAATGTATACTGTCAACATAGGTGAATTACTTAAATACTTAGTAATTATCTTAATAATGTAATCCAATTACATCTACCTACATAGCAATTACTTCTAAAATAAATAAGCACTTCAGCAAGAATTTCCTGTTAATATTATGATTAACATTCGTTGAGAAAATTCAAACAAGTGTTGTATATGATTTCTGTAAGTTCTTTGATTGTTATTCTATTAATATGAAGATTCAGATGTCATATCTTAAGTGTTAAACATTTCACTGGAATAAAATATTATGAGAAACATACTTGATTTCAATTGAGATGATTATATTTGTGGAGATTAGTATTTATATTTGCATAAATATGTCACAGATTGATTTCGGTTTCGTTCTAGAGTGGAACTCCTCAACAATCCACATTCACAGATTTCACTAATGGGGCTACAGAGTGCCGAACACATTACCATCCGCACCACGAAGCAGGCTGAAATCTGATGGCAGAATTTCCACTTCTAATGATTTGTGATATATAGTGTGACCATCATCCATTGTCACTGGTAATAACTGTCTCACCCCAAACAAGTCTGAACTCCACCAGTCACGAAATCTGGGGTGCGCATTTCCAAGGAATTCTACATTGGAATCAAACGGCTATCCAGTGCTCCCAGGTTCTCAGTGATATCCTGCTAACATCAATCTGTGGTGTATTCAATCAAACAAAAATAGTTAAATTTTCAAAGACACAACGGAGACACTATTTATTTAGTAGAACTGAAAAAACTTGTGCTTTATGTAGAACTAAGCAGAGACTGTGAAACTGTTAATTAATGTAGTCACTTTAGAGTTGAACTTAATTAACTTAGTTGTTTAGTCTCGTCAAATACCACTCTGTAGGCGTAACTAGACTTTACCAGCTAGATTGATTGACTATGACTGATATTGAGGTGTATTTCAGCTAATGTGAAAAAGTTGTGTTGGAAAGGATAATTCTTAATGAAAACTGATTAAAAAGATAGTAGAAAATTTACAGAGAATATAAAGCTTTTTTCTCATGATTTACGAACTTATGAAGGTTAGAAATAGATTTATCGATTTTAAAATCATAATATGAGCAGTATAAGAACTCATTAATATGACTATA
The DNA here is from genome assembly GCA_034768735.1 of Schistosoma mekongi. Taxonomy (NCBI): domain Eukaryota; kingdom Metazoa; phylum Platyhelminthes; class Trematoda; order Strigeidida; family Schistosomatidae; genus Schistosoma; species Schistosoma mekongi. Next base: position 36,238,658 of record CM068306.1, read on the forward strand.
CATCATATAATTCCTAGAATTTTTATTAGGTTTCAAAAATTCTTCTAGACTGGTTCGATAAGCTTCGATGTTTAATGTATGGACACTTTTACTTAGGTTCATATAATCCTTTTGATGAGTAAATAAACGATGGACATAAGTGAGACTTAGTAGTGGCTGCTATCCACTACAATGATCTGCATAGATTATTGTACTTGGTAAGGCGAGCATCTAAATAATGATCATTATAATTTTTGTCATTCGATCTGGGACATACTATAAATGTTTCTATCCGATAGTTCTGTAGCGGATTCCAAAAACTTGTCACTGAGGTCAAAGCAATTAGTGCTTACCCCTTCTATTCTCACATATCCTCCTCTATTAAATTTTCTCTTTCCGATCACCATTTCGTTAATCTCAACGATTCTCCCAACTCCAGTCAGCGATAATTCTAATCATAACATCATTTCTGAGCATACACCTCTACAGAGTTGATACCGCTGGACTCCCGAGACCTCGCTAACATATACGAGTTATAATGCCAGTGTAACTGTATCATCCGTAATCTAATTAACGTAGATACTGCCCTCAGTATTATTTTAACAGTACTAAACAAAATTCTCATTGTTTATTTTACCATCACCCATCCTTACGTAAAATAACTCCATCACGTGTGTCAGTTGTTCGTGCTGCAACTGTATAAAGTCTACAATCAAGTGTAAACGTTTCGCAAAGTAATCGAACAGCTTGTAGATTACTAATAATAACGTTGTTATAAAAAATTGTAATGAAACAATCCAGAATAAACATTTTAAACTCGAATATAAACGAGACCATATAATCACTACTGTGATTTGTACAGGTCTTGCTATGTTCACTAGCACAATTTAGTTCCTGTCAATCCCCTGTTTAGACAACAGTTAGATCATTTTTCCTGAAGTAAGTTTACTCCCTTATGAGTTAAATAAAATACACAATAATGAGTACATTTGATTTAATTTTACTTTATTAGGTACTTGCTATGCAAACCTCTGGACAGAAGCTCCTTGAAAATCATGTACTCAAACGTGGATTAAATGATTTATTTAAACGATCTAAAGAAAACATAAAATGGACGAAAGCTCATCGTGATGTTATCAGTACTTGGTTAAATGAACAAGTTCCAGATAAGACAATATTACTTTAGATACAACTTTTTCATTATTATTACACTTGGCTTGCACTTTCATGAGGATCTCTTGAAGTTATATTGTATCGAATAAATTGTTTGCTAGTTTATCACTTCATTAATCATGCCGACTATCTAGATATCAATCAAACTGTCGATCTATACAACTGTATTTGTGTTTTGACAACAAAACTAATCATGCACTTTTCTCTCTTTGGTTTCTTATTTCATTGATCATAACTTCTTCGTATTACAACTTTAATGTACTCCTATTGTTTTGAATGCTGTAATATCTACTTGTCACTGAAACATATACGTTAGTATTTGATCCCGCATAGATGTGTAAGTAATCTGATATGCTCCTCCCTGCATGTAAAATACATATATATTACGGATAGTTTAAAAAAGAATTTATGAAGATGGATTTACAAGTTGATTTGTTATTATTGTTGATATTATTGAGAGTGTATGTGTATATGTAAAGCTACTCCTATCTATACATTATGATCTAATAAACAGTCTTAACCTTTGGGTTATTACGTAATATATTGTATTTCAACCGAGGAAAATAATACATGAAACAATTGTTAGTTATTTTAAATGTTTTTTCATTGAAATTTCTCAGTTTATGCTAAAATGGTATATTAAGCAACGTAATCTATCATGCCCAGTCCAGAATTTTGGAGCGTACAACTGTTTCGATAAATTCTTCTTCAGACTATACATGTATAAACTCACAAATATCATCTTTACAATTATTTAATGACAAAGGATTAGCATTGTGATTGAATATGCCAAAATCGTGAACTAAAATTAGTAAATTATATGTCGATCTGATTCTTAAGATCTTAAAAGTGGCCTACGACTAATATGAAAGTTTATGTAACAATGTATTAAGAAGATCATTAAATACAAACAACGAGTCCCACATTATGTTTACTAATTGAGTAAACATTATCGACTTTTGTAATTTGGTGTTGTGGAGATTGTTGAATTTTAATTTGATATCATGAATTGGTCTGAGTTAGTAAATCATGGCAAACAAAGAAGCTGAGCTTTTAGACAAATGAGCTGGCAGCCGATAGTTGATATACCTAACTTAGTTGATTCGTTAGTTTAAAATAACTTTCCTTTGATGCTGGCCAAGTTTTTAAGCGTTTCTAAAACGACACCAAAAGCTGCTTGGTTTGATTGTTTGGTAAAGTTGTGGATGTGCACTACTGAATAATCTCTTCGGACGACGAAACATCTGTCCAGTGTGTTTCGGATTTTAAGTCACTGTCTAACAAAGATCAGTTTGTATTATCAAACTAAAATTAATACTTTACCTCACAAATATTTATTTCAGGCTTTATAAATGCTTTTCTTCAACAGACATACAAACCTGGAACAAAATACACTACTTGTCAAAATCTTATTACTGAAGTAACATCTACTATTACAATAATGACGTTGGATTTATCCGTTTCAGTGAAATTATAACATAAATTGTCTGAATACTTTATTCCTCTAGGTTTACCAATTACAGACGCTCAGAGTTATTCAATTGTCAGTGAATTATTAGTTTCGAAGTGGCTGTATTGTATTTTGTGTTAGTTGATTGACTGATCTTATACCAGTTTTTCATTAGTTAACAGTTGATGCTAATGAAATTTTTGAATGTTTGTTTGTTTTATATACTTTGGTGCTTAACCGATTATCATCAACCTCTACAGTTGTTTGTCTGTAAATTAATAGATATTATTGTTATTCAACATGAGATTATTTTGTAACCGATTCACTATATGCATAGATTACCATACGAAAAAGATGTTTAGCATATTTGTAGGTCGTGTCCACGGCAAATTGATTTTAGTTGAAGTACTGTATAAGACTTGGCAATATGAACCAATTGTTTTGACTTATCATAAGACTTCACAATATCATTAAGGATTGTTGTTCAATCGCAATGGTTCTTTTTTTTAAGTGTTCGTAGTTATCATTCATTAATTTTTTTCATTGAAATTGTGAACTGACGAGCTAAGTAAAGATCAATGTTATAGAAGGCTGCTTACTCTCAACCTTTTGCTTCCTCCTCGTGGTTGACTGGATAATGTAAACCTCACAAACTTAGCAGAAGCAAACAATACACTGACCAGTTCAAATACAAGCCGATGATCTGGAATCTTCAGATGACTTAACTCTTCTATCCAACACACTTCAACAAATGTAGGTGAAGAGAACTAGTCTAACAACAGCCCCCGCAAAAGTAGGTCTCAATATACACAACAAAGAAAGATATAATAAAATATAATGAAGTGAGAACAAACTAAATCATACTTGACCTAAAGATATGAAAACCTTATTATACCTGAACAGCAGCATCACTGATAAAAGACGGGGATTTGGTCTGATTCAGATGTGAAGAGAAGGATTAAAAGGGCAGGGCAAAGACAACATTTCTGAAAGTGAAGAACATCTGGAACTCAAAACAATTGTCAGCCAACACGAATGTCAGAATTTGCAATACAAACATCAAGGCAGTTTTGTTGCGTGGAAGTGAAACTTGGAGAACAACAAAACTCACCATTCAGAGGATACAAATATATGTAAACAGTTTTCTATGCAAGATACTCTAGATCATTTAGCCAGACACCATCAACGACACCCCATTGCGTCAGAGAACAAACTAATCAACTTCCAGTCAAGAAATAAAGTAGGAAAAGGCGCCGGAGGTTGGTAGGACACACATTGAAGAAATCACCAAGCTGCATCATAAGACAAGCTCTAACTTGAAATCCTTGAGACCAAAAGAAAAGAGAAGGACCGAATAATTCATTTCGTCGGAGATTGGATGCAGACAAGAAAAAGTGAAAAGTAGTTAGGAAGAAGTGGGAAGGAGAGTCTAGAATAGTGTTGGTTAGAGAATGCTGGTTGGCAACCTATGCTCCATGTAGGGCAACAGGCGAATAGTTGTCCGATAAATAAATGATTACAGAAAGTTGTTCATTCCCTCTACAATTAGCATGACAACTCAAAATGATTGTGAACAACTTAATAATTGCCACCATTAGTGTTACTCCAAATGTGGTAGCCACTGCTATCCACTTTGTGAGTTTTCCTCAGATTCATTATAACTTTTTGACACCCTTCACTAAATTCAATATCATGTTATCATATTCTCCCTGGATAGAAACTTCATGAACGGTAGAAGTTGCACGAAACTTATGTCCTAATAAATACATCAAAAAATAACCTAGATAACTCATTGTGAATGTCACTTTAATCTTTCACAGTGTCGTCGACTTTTTTCTCACTGTTGATGACAGAAGTAAACACTTTGCTAACTAATAATATTAGGAGCTGCTAATAAAAATGAATTAATTGACTAGTTAAGATTAGAAAACATGGTAATGTTTGCTGTTGTCATCGGTCGTGCCGTTCCCTTGTTATGAATCATCTAACGTTTCTATTGTTTATGACCTCATGGAAAAAAAATCTTAAACACGGCTATCAATCCAGCAGTTTCTACTCTGATAAAGTTGAGTGCTATTGGAACAGCCACTACATCGATATCTACAGAAGCCAGTTGACATGATAGCTTATTGGGATTATTGGTTTTGTAATAATAATAATAATAATAATAATAATAATAGCTTTATTCAATATTACGCCTGGTACAATACGAATTTTCAGCATACAGTATCTCAACAAGTTACTCTTTTACTGTGTAAACATACGATTAAATTAACACCTAGTTCGTGTTCACAAAAGTAGCAACATCACCATTAAACTTTTACTTGATGACAGAACGATCCTGACGAAAAATAGGTTATGAAGTAAAATTCTTGCACTGTGATTAAACTACAGTTACGGTATAAGTTGAGACTGAAGAGAAATTGTAGGCAGTCAAATTTTCCAATAATAGTTAAGATTAAGAATTCCAGGAGTAGATGTTTGATGAGTATAGACCCATTTTAACTCATGATGCCAGCTACCATAATGTCTTTGTTCAGATCTAACTGAATTACTCATGATAGGCTGCAAACATTGTATAAAGGCTCATGAGTACACGATGCGATTTCGGAACATGATTGTGCAGTTAAAACGAAAACTAAAAAGCAACTTTTTTTAGTTATTTGATAAAAAATGGTAGCCCAAGTTTTCAAGCAGTTCCATTAAAAATAATGCCTTTGTGTTGACTGATCTAAAGACGTAAAAGCATTCGTAAAAGCTTATTGGTGTTGCCTATGTACATTAATGCATTAATGATTCATTGATTCATATTATGTTGACATTGTTTAAATGTATCATTGATATGGATGTACTTCATTCAGGCTGCATGTATCTTATACTATTAGTGTTTGAATAATACGTTACTAGCTTAATCTTTGTTTTAAACTGCGTCTCTGGCTTATTGTGTGAACTAATATTTAATTCCTGTCATAGCACCAGACATAGCATAATTCTGTATTCTTGGTGTCACCCACTGTCAAATTCATTACAACGTGGTCATTTACCCAATCACCCAATTTTGTGACTCTTTTAAGTGGTTATTATCTAGGCTTCTTTCCATGACCACCACAAATTCAAGGAAACATTTACTTAAAATCATCTGATCGATCGTGGCCAAAAATGTACATTAGATAATAGCATTCATGGTCATGCTGTAGATTTCTGTGAACAACCGTCCAATAACTATCTACTATTTTAGTAATGATAATTGACAGATATCCACATTTTAATGATGCCCCATGAACCAGATGTTAAAAAACGTTAATATTTTTCTGACCCTTATAGAGATGACCATGATTTACATTCTGACGTAGTCAGCCACTTCTCCAGCATTGAAGCATGATATAAGGTTTTTGACCCCTATGGAAACTTGTCATGTTATTGGGACATCGTATTTTATAATTCAATAATGATCTCACTATGGATCCTTATGGCCACTCCAGAAGTAATGTTCCTATTTCTAATTAGTATGCTAAATAGGAGCTACACTGTTACTGTCTTGGGTTAGACAGCCAGTGAAAACTAGAAAACACTTTACAGCAGTTTCATCGGAGCATAGGATTCCTCAGAAGAACATACCCACGACTCTACTGAGGGACTGAGTCCACAGATTCCAGTTTTCGCGAAGAACACTTATCCGATATACCACTAAGTCAGTCATATTCTCAAAGAGCACTGTATTGGCTATTAACTGGTTCAGTGATATATCGGGAAATTCAAGAAAAGTGAACAACCTTCTGAACTGTTTTTTCATAAGACCGTTTCATCGATTATTACGTTTCTATCATCATAATTTTTGCATTGCTTAACCCATCCACTGACCTCATGAACTTTGTCATATCATTAGTCATTCAGAAACGGTAGTCAACTAACTTCGTATCTGTACCCTCAGTTTACAGCGACTATTGTTTCTGTTTTGTGTGAATGTTTTTCTATTGATCCGCTGCATGACCAGGTATTATATGTAGATAAATAAATGAGTAAAATATAATTTAACTGTCTGGTAGTTAACCCAACTGCCCTGTTTTCTTCATTCTGGCTTTGGGTACTAGTAATTCCAGTGCGGATGTGTACACATACTAATTGGTCCTATCAAAATCACTCTTTTCCATATATTGCCGTTGTCCGTATTTCTCAAGATATAACAAACAGTTCTACTGATAAGCATAATATTTCATCTAAACATCGCATAAATTAAATATTAATCAATGTTCCCAAGTAAAGCTTCATAACATTGATGTTGTATCATAAATCACAATCGTACAATGAAAATATAAGTTACTATGAATCAACAGTTGAACAACGAGAACCTATAAATGGTAATAAAAATGTAATTCAACTTACTAAAACATAAAAACAACTACTACAATAATTACATGCATTCTGAAAATGTCAACTGGTATAGATTTAATGTAAGCAAACTGTGTAACTTCACTATTATGAAGGTATTTTATGATAAATGAACAGCTTCTGGCACAACTGTTTTTAACCACTCAACGATGTGACGAGCGTTTTCGTTGAACCGTACCAAATTTTCCTCAGACATCTTTATCAGTTCATTGATACTGCTTTGTATTGTATCGTTTACATGGTCATTTGTGGAGAGGAATGTCTATAAAAGTAACGAATAATAAATGAAAAATGTAGAGACAATGTTTAATTCAGTTTCATTTTATGGTTGCAAAATAACGTCATTAAATGTAGAGAACATTTATTGGTGTGAGATATTGGCATCAATTGAAGTATATTTGAGTAGAGATAGTATCTTCAGTCTAAGAAGATAGTGAGCAACGTCGGTGAATACATAATACTTGATTATTACCTGAATGATTATTGTGATCACTGGTTGGAGACACTGGTTGACATGGCTCACAATCGAATGCAATGGGATAGATACATTCATTCCTCTTCACCCTTAGATTTTTGAGTTAGAAAATTATTTTACACGTTTTATTCAAAGAAATTATTCTTCGTTATCAAATCATATTATATGTACCTAATCCTTTTTACTATCAGTGATATTACTACTACTTCTGTTAGATTGGTATTCGTCTTGATAATTTCGTTACTTTGTACTAACGTAGTGTATCAACTTGAGTAGATGCATATACACATATCAGGTTTCAAGTTACTTGTGAATGATTGATGTATCACAGCATAGTGTCAATTTGGTAGTTTTTCAGCAGTATAAATCTCATATCAGTCATTTAGAATGAAAATACCTGTATGATCACCAAATAATGAAAACGTTCAACTCTAAGAAATTTGTCTTACAAATACATTGATGATATCATGTTAGACTTAAACACATGTCTTCTTCGTTTGGAACCGGTTCAGAGTGCTTACTGATTTGACTTTGCTTATGTAAGTACTTGCTCACGTAAATTTGTTTTGCTGTAGGCAATGATAATTAAAGTCATGTGTAATACAGCTGTAGCATAGAAAAGTCACTTCTAAGAAGGCATTATTAGTAAACATTACTGCAAACAATTGAAAAATTATACTAACCACATTCTGATCAGCCTCACTAAACACTGTATTATAGTGTGTAGACAGTGCGTTTAATACAGATGTGGTGAAGATTCTGAAATGAAAAATCAAAACAAATATGAAACATTTTAAGTTAATTTTCATAAACGACTTATATTCTGTGGGTATACATTTGAATACCATTCGGTATTAACTGAACATTCTTTCTAACATAATAAAATGCTTTACACTACTGAATGAAATCATGACTCTAGAAGAACTTTAAGTTTATAGAACAAGAACTGCTTGGCGGGTGTGAATTAAAAGTAAGCTAAGTAAACATTCATGATTTTATGGCTTATTCATTACCTTTAATGTGAATTTTATTTCATCGCGATCTCTGTAGTTTTCGATATCACTGACTGGATTACTTGATGCTTTGTTTGGGCACCTACTGCTAATCGATACATTACTGTTGAGTTCTTAATCGGTTACCTGCAAATCGGAATACTAAATATAAATAATACTATCACACGTCATGCTTCATATATATCCTCCCGCCCCCCTCCATTGAGCAGAATATACTACCATATAAGTTTGCTTTGGTAATCGGTTTCTAAACGAATGACCTGTAGTTGTATGAGCCTAGTTCTATGTGTCAGTTGGTCACTGAATAGATACTTATACCATGTCTGTCTCACCCTTAGTATTGATATACATCTACTGATCACCTTAGTGTTTCTACTAACCAATTGACTCATCATCTAATGCATGAATCTTAAGTGATCGATGATTATAGGAAGTCGGTATGAAATCCTGAGTTACCAGGATTTCTTGCTAGATGATATTCATCACTTTGATCTGCTAGAAGTCATCGCGTGTTTAGTTTCTTAATCAAATCAACCTATGTAAACATTTTAAAACTATATGGGTAAATTATTTGATTAGTAAATGCTTCTATGTTAAACAAAAGAATGAACTTCTCAATGATGTGTTAGTATGAATAAAAATTTAGATTATAGAAATGTCTAAATCACTAAATAACAATTTGAGATATTAACATGAAATTTGGCAACTACAGCGTAACGTAGAGTCTATCACAAGGTACACTTACAAATTTGATATCAGGTGTTTGATATTAAAGTAAGATTAGACTTACGGATATTCGTTGAAATTTTGTGAATTATTCAGGTAATCCCATACAATCTTATTACCAACTGGAGATCGAGAGAATCCATAAAGAACATCCCATAGACTTTCATTATCTCTTATCCAATCAAAGTATCTAAATAATAGATGAAATTAAAACCGTCACTGTTATAAGTACATTCAATTTTCATCAACCACTTATGTTAATGAAGTACGCGAATGTCAAGTGTAATAATAAAATATGTCATTCAACTATTGATTTTACTATCGTGCCGAGGATTTACAATACACTAATCAATCAATCAATTCATGTTGCCTCTCGTGAAGCATAGGCTAATGACAAACATTCTCAAACTAACTCTAACCTGGGCTCTCCTTTTCAGTTGCTTTTAAGTGTTATTCGTTCTGCTATACATATCTGCCACAAATTCCCTGTACAACACATTCTTTAATTTTCCTCTTTTTCTGTTGCCCATAGAATTGCAGGTTAGTGCTTGTCTTGTGATGCAGTTCGGTGACTAACATAATGTGTATCCCATTTACCCCCCAGCTTTTTTTCAAATTTCTCACTTGATTAAATGTAAGTTGGTTTATTTTCTGTCAGAGAAGGTTATTGCTGGTGATGTCTGGTTATCAGAACCGAAATATCTTACACAAACAACTGTTTATAAATACTTGTATCTTTTGATGGATGCTTTCCGTAGTTCTCCAAGTTTCGTCTTCATACAACAAAACTGTCATGAACTGTCTTGTGTTGAAAATTGTGACTTTGATTTTAGCTGACAGTTGATATATGTTCTAGATATTTTTCAGTCATAAAAATGCTGCTCTTGTCTTCCCATACCGTGCCCTAACATATGCATCAGATTCCCCCTGTTTATTGATGACGCTTCTCAGGTATGCAAACGTTATCACATCTTACAGAGCCTCTCTGTCAAGTAAAATTAAACCGGTGCTCGTTGTTTCGTATCTAAGGATCCTGCTTCTCCCTTTGTCTATGTTGAAGCCTACGGCTGACTGAAAATTGCTGCTGCTACACTGTCTGCTCACCTGCATTTGTTGTTGTATGTGAGATACAAGAGCTAGGTTAGTCTTCTGTAAAATTCAAGTCGTCTAGTTACATCAGGGTTGTCCACTGTATTACATGCTTCCCTTAAGATGCTGCAGTTTTCATTATCCGGTCAATCACCAGAAGAAAAAGAAAGGGCAGGAATAAGCAACCTTGTCTGACATGAGTCTGCACTTTGAATGAACCTCTGAGATAAACCTGATACATGACTTTGCAGTGTAGTCCGTCGTAAGAATTCCGTATGATTGACATGTCTGGAAGACGACATGTGACTGGCTAATATTGTGTGTCGGACATACGGCATTGATCAGGTCTTATGTATATATATCTTGTGTATTATTGGTTATAATATATTCATGTGAGTAACAAGTGGGCTTCTTGATAATCGGTCGGATCTTGTGTCTGTGCAATAGACTAAGGCAAGGCTGGAGGTTAGCAGTAGGAAATAACACGGCAGATAATAGAATTGATAATATCGGCCACCTGTGCTTCAGATATAACAATGGTGTTGACTTTCTTCTCGGGTACATCATAATATCGAATAAGGTTCCATAATGCTCTTTTCTTCACTCTGTCAAATGCTTTTCGTAGTCAAGGGAATTGATGTAGGATGGTGAGTTCCGTTCAATTGATTTCTCAGCAATAATCAGTAGAGTCGCGATTTACTCGGTACTTAATTGAACTTTAGGAAATCCGATCTGTTGATTCGGAAGTCTGGCATCAACTGGATCTTTCAATCAACCCAATGACACGCTGTTGAAGACTTTTCTTTGTACTGAGAGTAGAGTGATGCTTCTGCAATTCAGCAATTACTATGATCTCATTTCTTTGGTTTCTTGGTGAGACATCCTGCTTTCCAGTATGTTGACACCTGCTTTATTTAGTGATAAGTAGTATTATCTTTTTCATATCAGTTCATTAAGAGATTAATGTAAGTAGTTATTTATGTATTAAACCGTATCACTGTTCATCATCTATCGATTGACAATCTAATAGTGTGTTGAGAAGATTATTCAATATTATTTTGATACTACGAATTAGTTGTTATACACCAATGGCAACAAACGAGGTTGCGCAAATACTTCGAAAATTGACTGAATTGGAAACATTAATGGTTAGAAGCAAGTCAACTCAATGGTCTGTTGGTTAGCATTTCATAGCGAATCATGAGGATCCTGGTCACATTTTCCTTATGGAGCACTAAATGAGTATTTCTCAAATGTACCACACTACAATGAAACAGCTGTTTAGTACTTCTTTGATTTAACTACTTTCCCAGTTGACAACATTTCTTGATATCAAATTATGATTAACAATATATTTCTCATTTTACAAGCTATACTCACTTATCTGAGAACCATTTCATGCTGATTTGAAGAATACTTAATTGCAGCAATCAGATTAAGATCTCGTATAAATGGTTATCACTGAATAGGGATGGCATCATGAGAGTTTCAGTCGACTGAGAATCTGTTAGAATTGTTCCCAGAAACTTCAACGAAGCCTCCAGAACCCTTAAAGGAGCCGGAGACATTCCGTTCAATCACTGATCGATAGAACCTTTTAGAATCTCGACGTGTAGCGTTCCGATTGGGTAGCAGTTGAGACTTCTTAATTCGGATTGGATGGATCATAATACTGATTTATTTGTTTCAGAAAACTATAAATATACGAATATTTTGTACTTGTCTCACTTCCCACTTCACTGGAATAAAGTTTCCTGTTTTCTCGTCTTCTGTTGTCTAATTTTGCGACTAGGAGAGTTCAAGGCGTTCAAGTGCTAAGATTGCTTTATGGATAGTCAAGTTATCAAGTACGAGATATAACAGAATCATTTTCAAGATCGAAAAAACGAAGTTTTAGGTCATAGATTAACTTACAGTTTCATAATTGACAAATTGCGTGAACAAGCCAATGCATCGAATATATCTTCATTATCTTCAAAATCACTAAAGTTTAACGACAGATGATCTCTTAATAATGTCCATTCCTGTATACCACCAAATCGAATTCCCGTACAATAAATAGTCTGTCTCAAAGTAGATGGTATACTGTCAAATGGAAGAAAAGTGAACCAGTGTGTAAATATTAGATAATTATAACTGATTACATTCATCAAAATTCGATTGACAGGTTAATACAATTTGAACATAACACACTAACAATGTGATCAGTTCACATTTATATTTGTCTCTACAATTGTCATCACTGATTCATTTGTTGTATTCATCTGCATTTCATAAAATATACCAATAATTTTTAATTGTGATTAATTCAAGTTTAATTGGTAGCTCTCTTACTAATAAAAACCACTTATTCCGATATATTTTATGCTGACTATGATAGATTTCTGTCACGTTCAAAACAAAATCACTGTTAATCCATTCGATTGTTAAGCTGATGCAATGGGATGATGGAAAACTCAATTACTGCCATATGTACATTGATTAATTAATCAGTTATGATCAGTGCAATATTTGTGCAGTTCAGTTTGATAGTGATCACATTCTATTGATCAAGTTAGAAAATGGTGATTAGAAAGAAAATCGACTCCATTTTGTGTGAATTTTTTTATCAAAGGAGGTCATTTCTGGTTCGAATGGCATAGTGGTAAAAGACATACACGCAAAACCGTGTAATTTAAGAACAAATTAACCAGGAAGCGTCAATGGTTAACTTTTCGAATAATTATTATTCTGTATCGTTAATTGTGTCAACGCGATGAGATAATTGTCTTAAGCACTGTTATGCATACAATAATAAATGATAAATGAAGAAGCTTAGTAATGACTGACAGGTTTTTTTCAGGTCCATTTATCCATTGATTGAAGAGTTCGGAAGTTTTATTTATACAGACTTGGTGTTCAGCAATACAAGCGAGTTCAACCAGTGTGTTGCGTAGAAGTCTATGAAAGAGTAAAACAGTGTGATAAGCAGTATATTCTAGTGATAACAATAATTTCATACGTCTTTCCATTACTTTGATGAGAATATTTCTAAACAACCCAATCAATATCAATAATTCTACTACTATGGATATAAGTACCTCCTACAGAGAGAAATATTTCCAGATTAATGAACAGAAAGGTTCAAATGACATAAGTAACCGAAGACAATGAAGTTTAATTGGTAGCTCTCTTACTAATAAAAACCACTTATTCCGATATATTTTATGCTGACTATGATAGATTTCTGTCACGTTCAAAACAAAATCACTGTTAATCCATTCGATTGTTAAGCTGATGCAATGGGATGATGGAAAACTCAATTACTGCCATATGTACATTGATTAATTAATCAGTTATGATCAGTGCAATATTTGTGCAGTTCAGTTTGATAGTGATCACATTCTATTGATCAAGTTAGAAAATGGTGATTAGAAAGAAAATCGACTCCATTTTGTGTGAATTTTTTTATCAAAGGAGGTCATTTCTGGTTCGAATGGCATAGTGGTAAAAGACATACACGCAAAACCGTGTAATTTAAGAACAAATTAACCAGGAAGCGTCAATGGTTAACTTTTCGAATAATTATTATTCTGTATCGTTAATTGTGTCAACGCGATGAGATAATTGTCTTAAGCACTGTTATGCATACAATAATAAATGATAAATGAAGAAGCTTAGTAATGACTGACAGGTTTTTTTCAGGTCCATTTATCCATTGATTGAAGAGTTCGGAAGTTTTATTTATACAGACTTGGTGTTCAGCAATACAAGCGAGTTCAACCAGTGTGTTGCGTAGAAGTCTATGAAAGAGTAAAACAGTGTGATAAGCAGTATATTCTAGTGATAACAATAATTTCATACGTCTTTCCATTACTTTGATGAGAATATTTCTAAACAACCCAATCAATATCAATAATTCTACTACTATGGATATAAGTACCTCCTACAGAGAGAAATATTTCCAGATTAATGAACAGAAAGGTTCAAATGACATAAGTAACCGAAGACAATGAAGTTTAATTGTATTCACCTCCAGACTATTTACTACGGGGTGAATCAGAAAAATATCAATTCATTCTACACCGTCTCATCCAAATAAGCAGTCTGTTGACTGTGAATCGTAACATGAATACAGGTCTAATAAATCACCAGTAATGCAAGAACTTTAAAAAGAGAAGGCTGTTATGGTATGCAATGAACATGTATGCTATTTCTAAAATGAATTTTGAGAAGCACCTATTATTAGCTGTCTGATTTAAGATAAAACAGTGGAATGTCGAATCAACTGGTTGTATATAGAGTGCACACAGTTATCCAGATAACCGTGAGTATCTGAACAACTGTTCCGCCTGTCTTTGGTACTACTCAATAGATGGACATGGATGGGCGGTGGTGATTAGTTTTGTAGTAGAACAAAACTGATATTAGTTCTCTTCTTCGACGTCAGTGTTCACCTATGATCCTTTTGGGATGTAGAACTATAAACTTTAAGAATATCGACAGCCTCTTCCTACACTCAAAACCAACTTTTACCTAATATTATCTGTGTTGAGGAATGATATATGTCAAGAGCTAGAACACACATTGGATTATTGACTGACTATTTCTATCGGTAGTGTAGCAATGAATATGCACCGTATGCACTTCGTAGTTAAAACAATTACTGGCATTGTATATTAGGAACAAAGTCTACTGTACTGTGAATCGTACCAGAGAATTCGAAATCACAATCGTCAAACATTTTCCGAAAGTTGTAGAATCTGAAATGATACAGAATAACGTCTGATGCACTAGATATATCGCATCATTATAGATTGATATGCCAAGTGTTATGGACATAATAAATTACACTATAATTACTTACATTTTGAGTAAATCATGATCTTCTTTGACAAATTCCCAATTCACTGATTTTATGTGTCCATCAACCAGTGTTCTTATGTATGCTAGGAAAAGTCCATAATCCTCATTCAGATTCAACATCTTATTAACATGTAGTAATGCTCTACTTGCTGTTTTCCATACTACAAACTCATCTTCTTCGTACAAATATTTTGTTGCATTCAGAAAAAGCGTATAATATACAGTATCACGACTGTTAAACAAAACAGATAGCATGAGTGGTTAGTTGTTTGATCAATGCCTCAAAATTTGAAGTCTTGCAAATTTTAATACAAGCGAGATAATCTCTGTGCTTTACCATTCTACTGATGTATCGTCTCTACACTTCGAGAATATTTCCACATGAGATTGATACATGTGAATGTAGAGAGACTCCCATGTTTCCTAAACATTATATAAACATTTAACAGAAACAGCCTGAAAAGAAGCGAAATTAGAAGAAACAACAAATCTGATTTATTTTATCTAAGCTGGACACTTTATTTACAATCCTATCATCGTCAGTGTCATAGACTTCATTGATGAAGCAATATCAAAGCCAATTTCAACTATCACCGAACAAAATTATTTCTGTTTCATAATGATAAATTTTAAAGACTGACTTGAACATGAATACATCAAGCACATAGTACATGCATCTATACACAAAAAGAGATTTTGTTGAAAGTAGGTTATGTAAATAACAAAATTAGATCTCTAAGGCGTTACTTCTCTGTAGTCAGGAAACATGAAAATTCAGACACCAATTACGTTTTCGACCTGAGTGTTAAATGTAAATTTTCGAAAATAATTTTCAACAGGTAGTGAATGTAAAGGGGCTAGACAATTGCAAACAGATTCTCGTTAACAACATGGCATACAACAGGTTACAATTATGAGATTGTGATGTATATTTCCTATCTCAGAACGATTATCATATGCACCATTTTAAATGCCTAATTACATTTATCTTGTTATCTTAACTTAAACGTATATGTTGACTGCACTTTGGTTTTGTCCATTACTTCTCAATCTAACCAGTAGTATGACAATGTACAATACAAATTTTACTTTAAAGCAGAACATCTAATTCATTTAACACCTACTTTGCAAGACTGAATAAATCATCCAAGATTTGAGAACGTGAATAGACTGGAATAGCCTGAATAGAAATTAATTAGAAATTGAAATACTTTGTTAAAATGAATTAAACAATAAATATGAAGCATTGATATTTTCGATGAGTTCCATTCCAAATGTGTTACAATACGACTGTACAATTTTAAAGGTAGTTTAGTTTTGTCAATGTGGTGAAATGCTGTTAACGTACTTCAAACAACAAATGAACTCAAGTGTTTCTGAAAGCATGATCAATAATATCAATGACACTGAATTCATTTACTATTACACAGTTACTACCCAATATACAGAGTAATAATGTAAGAACAATAGTTGAGCAGAATAATATGAATTCATTTGATTTTGAAGTTCTGCATCATCTTCATACAACCTAGAATTAATTATAACCATGAACAACTGAATGGGTATACATAGAATTTATATTTGAAACGTCATGTATACATTTAACGTTGAGAGGCACATATGAATTAATGAGCAGTTAATAAGTGGGCAAGAATCACGAGTCATCAACACACCTGTTCACATACATATCAACTATGAGAAGAAGTCTAAGTATGACAAATGTGCACATTTTGCTGAGTCCTATTGTGTCTACCAATTTACATCTACATAAAATGCATGGTACATACATCGGAAGAAAATACAGGAATGTCATTGGTTGCATTTTTAAACTCATTTTCCTAAAGCTTAGTCTAAATGGACAACTTATGTTTACCATTGCAATAGCTCACTAATTAATTGATAATCGGCATTATGTCAACGTATCAACTTCTTATAAATTGATCAATAGACAGACAAATTCGAAACTGTTATGTTTTGTTTAAGTTCCTACGTTAATCATCTAATCCATTACGAATTGTAGTGTAGATACATGATGCAACACTATTGACAACATACCGTGAAATTTGTTTGCAATTGATTTATTAATAGTTGCCAATTATTGTCAGCATAGTGAACTCGATAATATCCTGATTGATTAACATTCAATAGATACCAATCATTTGGTTCAATATTCAACGTTTCCTTTATTGTATCTAGTAGAACAAAGAAATTAACAATCAATAACATGTTAGTATTAAAATAAATCAAGAAGAACAATAATGACATAGTGATTCAGTGATTATAGTTGGTTTCATTTGTTATGTAGT
This sequence comes from Schistosoma mekongi, assembly GCA_034768735.1. Classification (NCBI taxonomy): domain Eukaryota; kingdom Metazoa; phylum Platyhelminthes; class Trematoda; order Strigeidida; family Schistosomatidae; genus Schistosoma; species Schistosoma mekongi. The sequence goes on from CM068306.1 coordinate 36,256,103, forward strand.
TAATAAATGATGATCTGTTTACCCACAAAAGAACATTCCGAATTGATATTAGGATAAACTTGTATATTCCCGTTGATTTGTTAGAGACTGAAGCTGGTCAGTCATTGTTGCTATATGTGCATCCTGAGCGGATTGCCTCGATATAGCGAATTTTTCACAAGTATTATATAAGTTGGATTGTGACTGGCAAGTGGAATTCAGGATGCGCGTTTCGTGCTAATTGGGACTCATCGGCTGGATGTACCTGCATCCCAATCTTGTTGTTCACAGTGGGATTCGAACTCAGTCCGTTTCTTGTCGAACTCCACCGCGTTCACCACTAGACTACTGAGTTCAGATAGTCACACATGTGTCGGTAAATCCAGCCGATGAGTCCCGAATAGGACGAAACACTCGTCCTCGATTCCACTTACCAGTCACAATCCAACTTATATAATTTTAAATTGAGTTCAGTTTTTAGTCTTTTAATTAAACAAAGCTTATTATAGGTGTTGTTTCATTAGAAAACATTCGCTTACTGAACTAATTATATAGATTGGAAGTCATCTAAAGTATTTGTGTATATATGGAGTGTAATAATTATCTACAATAATTGGAAAGTAAAACAGTATCACTTACTATTCATCATCCAGATAGTTTGCACATCTCTCCAATCCTTTGTTTTTGCTGATCCATAAGTTATTGGTATATTCCAAGAGTATCTTAGAGAAGACATTGCAAACAATACACTTTAATAACACACATCCATGCCTCATTAACTGAACACAATGATATTTTTAGTCGCCTCAATATATAGGTAAATGAATAAATGTCTCTCTGTTATAACGTCAAACAATTTAGTGTTGTAATAAGAACGAAGATGAAATAGATCTTTTGTTTTGCTAGGTATAACACTATTTTTCAATCAACCAACTCAACTCAGCACTAAATTGGAATATTTTCAGGAAAACTACAACTTGCTTAAGAAGAGTGTTTACTACTTGTGACACAGTGAACAAATGAAGAAGAGGAAAGGAATGAGTAAATGCAGTACTTAAATGACAAGGCGAATTTTCCAATAAACCTTTGAGAGACTAGCTATTGGAATTGAGATTGCCGTGAGTTTGCACTTAATTGAAGCAATCTTAGCTAAGTTGTAAAATTGTAGCTTAGTGTAGATTAGTGTATAATCTAAAGATTAAACATTTTAGCGAAAATTAATATTCTAGTGTTAGTAATATGATTTAGATTTAAGTTTCAGAGTAAAAAATAGGTTTTAATGCTAGAATTAGTTTTGACTAGTGTTGGTGTCAAATTACATGAGGTTAAAGGGAATAGTGTGACAAACATTGGCTAAAATATGTGAACTGGTAACACTTCGTCAATGTTTTTAATAGATGTTTTCCTTAGTCTTGACATCAGAGATAGGATTAGCATTTAAAGTTAGAACCAGTATTCAAATTAATAATAGCAATCGGATTCAGAATTTCTACTTTCAATTAGGATTCAGCGTTAAATGCTGAACTTCAGTTCACTAGAGCTCTCAAATTAGTTCAAAATGTGGTATCATTCCGGAATTAGTATCTTTAGTTATGAGATTGTTGTATGGTTAGGATTTGAAGCTACAATTACAGTTACAACCCGAGCGACACGGTAAATACCTTTAACATTAACTAGTTGTATTGTTATTTATTAATAGATTTTTGCATCGTTAATAAAATATGATTTATTTAGTTATTACTCCCACAGACAAACCTTGAGTATAACCTGATTTATTGACTCAACCATATACGTACATTGGTTTGAAGTTGGAATCACAGTGGTATGCATCCATCTGTGGATAAATGTTTGCCTTTCAATAAACAATTTCTTGCAGGAGGCATATTGTAATTAGTCTCACCTCAGATTCTCTGCAAAATAGTCTTACAGATTTTCAGTCATGTTAATGAAATTGTTCGTTATCATTTCTTTAACCCAAAAAGATGCAACGCCACTACAACACTATAATTCATTTATTTACCACTTATTTAATATTTATCAAGCATTTAATATAATTACTCTCTCCTGGTAAACTATTCTGTCATAAATACTGTCTTCGCATCAGCTTAAAGTGGTCAATGAATTGAAACGATGATTGACTCATCTGTAAAGTGATGGTGCGCATTTCAAGTATCCCGTTTGCCAGTTTCTATACTGTAATTCAGGTAAACTAACAATTAAGTACAATAGATTATTCCAAATGTAAACTGATTCATTCGGTTTCCTACATAATATGCATTGTGAAGTAGCTCACAAATATCATTAGAATGCATTATACTTATGCAGAATGCAAGTATACATTAACACATAACCATAGAAAAGTAGTGCATCAAATGTGTACATGACAAAATAAACACTCTATAATTGATCTTAATGAATCTTCATCCAATATCCACATTATTCAGATAAATTAAAACAGTTCACTTCAAGTAAAACAATAAAGTTATTCAGAAGCTAAAATAAGCCCAAATAAAGATTGAGTTGCACTGAACTAATGTCAACGGAAAATGGGCATGACTTATTAAATATTGCAAAAAGTCCTTTCAGCAGATATTCTCATATGAAATAAGTTATGTTGACAATTATAATCAACTTACTTATGAGATGAAAGTGAATTATTATCAGTAGGTACATAGTAATGAATTTGTTCAAAATAGAATACATTCGAATCATTACGGTGTACAATCACAAGTGGATAATTTATTCCTTTAGTCCAGGTATCCATAATTACTCCAATATCACTATCCGTATCACTGCTGTTCCATGCCTAAATTAGTAATGAAATTAGAATGGAACTACGATCACTGTAATATACTTGTAGTGTCTATCAATAATTAAATGATAATAAATTGAGTTAATGAGTTTCTACAGAATGTTTCTTAAGTTCTATTGAGAAGACGAAATAGGTGAAGATCACATAGTACGGAAATAAGATCATTATCAACATATTGTTATTTATTAATAGATTTTTGCATCGTTAATAAAATATGATTTATTTAGTTATTACTCCCACAGACAAACCTTGAGTATAACCTGATTTATTGACTCAACCATATACGTACATTGGTTTGAAGTTGGAATCACAGTGGTATGCATCCATCTGTGGATAAATGTTTGCCTTTCAATAAACAATTTCTTGCAGGAGGCATATTGTAATTAGTCTCACCTCAGATTCTCTGCAAAATAGTCTTACAGATTTTCAGTCATGTTAATGAAATTGTTCGTTATCATTTCTTTAACCCAAAAAGATGCAACGCCACTACAACACTATAATTCATTTATTTACCACTTATTTAATATTTATCAAGCATTTAATATAATTACTCTCTCCTGGTAAACTATTCTGTCATAAATACTGTCTTCGCATCAGCTTAAAGTGGTCAATGAATTGAAACGATGATTGACTCATCTGTAAAGTGATGGTGCGCATTTCAAGTATCCCGTTTGCCAGTTTCTATACTGTAATTCAGGTAAACTAACAATTAAGTACAATAGATTATTCCAAATGTAAACTGATTCATTCGGTTTCCTACATAATATGCATTGTGAAGTAGCTCACAAATATCATTAGAATGCATTATACTTATGCAGAATGCAAGTATACATTAACACATAACCATAGAAAAGTAGTGCATCAAATGTGTACATGACAAAATAAACACTCTATAATTGATCTTAATGAATCTTCATCCAATATCCACATTATTCAGATAAATTAAAACAGTTCACTTCAAGTAAAACAATAAAGTTATTCAGAAGCTAAAATAAGCCCAAATAAAGATTGAGTTGCACTGAACTAATGTCAACGGAAAATGGGCATGACTTATTAAATATTGCAAAAAGTCCTTTCAGCAGATATTCTCATATGAAATAAGTTATGTTGACAATTATAATCAACTTACTTATGAGATGAAAGTGAATTATTATCAGTAGGTACATAGTAATGAATTTGTTCAAAATAGAATACATTCGAATCATTACGGTGTACAATCACAAGTGGATAATTTATTCCTTTAGTCCAGGTATCCATAATTACTCCAATATCACTATCCGTATCACTGCTGTTCCATGCCTAAATTAGTAATGAAATTAGAATGGAACTACGATCACTGTAATATACTTGTAGTGTCTATCAATAATTAAATGATAATAAATTGAGTTAATGAGTTTCTACAGAATGTTTCTTAAGTTCTATTGAGAAGACGAAATAGGTGAAGATCACATAGTACGGAAATAAGATCATTATCAACATATTGTTATTTATGAAATTGTGTTATCGTCCTGATCAGATGAATTTCGATCTCATACTTCATTCATCAGACATCAAAACGTATTTGTGTCAATCACACTACATTCACTAAACGTTCAGAAGTCTCCTTTCTCCTGATCATTTTTGTTGACAGCTTACAAATAGTAAGTAATAAGTAATGATAGACTTGTAAAACGAGGTTAGAGGCTTTTAATTATATTCCTTGCCTGTTGAAATGTAAATAAAATTACTCCTCTATTATTCTACTTACTAACAAGTAGCATATATTGCATCCAACATTTGTTGAATTTAATGCTGTATGATTCATCCTCCGTTTTAAGCTTCATTCTCATGCAATCAGTCTCCAATGTTATTTCGACCATTTTGTATTCCGCCTTATCACAATCATGACAATCTACTCACCACAAATTAATTAGTAGTAAATTTATATTTGGAGGTTAAACAAAGCATTACAGTTGAGTGATGATAAGGAATTGAATGAAAGGTGATTTATTTGCTCTGTTTGTGTTCTTGAGTTGGAGATAAACAGAATATGCATCTGAAAGAATTTTAAAGTACATTTTGTAAGTCGATGAAGGCTTTACAACAAGATTGTTCGTCAGAATGGATATAACACCTTCAAAATTCTCTTCATCTCTTATAATTATTTTAACAAATACTTTTCCTCAACAGATAGAAATATTACATCGATCAGAACAAACCGTGAACTAAATCATTTAGCCATGATATAAAACATCACATGTACTTTTTTAAAAGACATCTTTTTTAAATACTTACGTCAGACAATGCGTTCCACAAATCCATTTCATCAGCATTCCCGTATTGATTTCGACGTAAATATTCCTTGGATAAACATTAAAAGCAATGTTTACGTGAAATATGTTTATAGATGACATTCAACTGCGATATAATTTGTAAGTACTCGTGGATACAAATATTTACTATCATTGTAAACTTGAACTATGCTATCCATAGTTCAGTATTCTATTTGCGTTTATTTCCACAATAATTGCATGATGAAATTCATCCACATGACCTGATTTCATTAATCATCTACTGTGAATAGGTTTTCTGATAATGTTAACCAATCATCTATCATTGTCATTCTATTAAGACGAACTTATCATTCGACTATTGCATAATATTCATTTATTCGCCTTCAACACTATACATACAATGATCGTTGTTTATCATGAGCTTTAAACTTGTGAAAATTATGGTAAAATGAATAGGTTTTCTGATAACATTCCCTCTACATACTACTGGTTGTTTATACTCACTGATACAACTAATGATATATCACGAAGAGTTTTAGAGTATACATGAAGCCTATTGAGTTGTAAGCGAATGTATCTGTTAATCATAAACGTCGATGCACTCACTGGAGACTATTATTTATATTACTAAACGAACATATAAGTCTCAATAAGTACTAACAATGCAATGTAAGTTCATTTCAAAATGAAACGTCAACAGAAAGATTAAAGTAGACATTCGTTGTAATGAATATGGCAAACAACGTTAACATGAATAGTTGATGAGTAATATCTTGTTTACTCATAACTAGGAGCTGGTAGAGAATGTTTCCATGATAATTATTAAATTACATATACATCTACTCAACACAGTATAAAAATTCACTTTATAAATGAAATCAATTTCGCCAGTCACAATTACAAATAATTAAAACAAAACTGTGTAGCCAACATTACCTTTAAACCATTTATAAAGGCTGTTTCACCCATAAACTTCTCCATCATCCTTACTATAGATGCACCCTAGAATTTACCAGATGTAACATACACGTCAAAAATAACATAACAATTATACAAGCAAATAATTAGTACTTTAATAACACAGCATTCCGAATGTCGAATACACGAACTTCGAAAAACAGTGCTTCTTAATTAAGTCACTAATAATACTGTAAACGTATCTAAGTGACTGATAATAAGGTCTCATTGACCAGAACATCTCACATGGTTGATTAACATACAGTCATATACTACTGGAAACAACTTGACGCTATGTTCAAAATTAATTTAGATAACGAGAATAGAGGGTTGTAGTCAAGTATTCCCAAAATCCTATGTTCCGTAAGTGTACCAACGATTTCACTGTCTTCTTTAACTGTACTAAACTTTTACAATAATTATGGCTGTATTCTATTAAGAGGACGAAGTGCAAGTTTTAATCATTAGTCTAAATATAAAAGTCGTTAAGGAGTACTTGAGCAAATAGACTGTCCAATTTGTGACTGTCAAATAATCATGAACACCGTGGATTCATATCATTAAGATTTTATTTGAAATTTGTTATACATCAATTCTTCTGACAACCAATTTATTATTTTTCAATGAATTTAGAAAGTACTATTTCATCTATGTATGTTTTATTTCGATATGGATGAAATGTTAAACAGATTGTAATATTTGGTCATTTAAATTAGTGAATGGATTGGAAATTGTAACATTACACCAGTTTAATGGTGTTGGTGGTTATGCGATTGTAGTAAGACTCTAAATGTCCGGCGTTCTACCCTCGAGTGAGTCATGAATGCCCACTTCTGAGGAAGCATTCAGTAGGACGAAACAGATTTCTAGAGCTCAATGGTTTCTCATGGTCTATAAAGAATATCACGAATAAATTCACGAAAATATTTTCGCAAATATTAATAATTAGAATAAATATTTCACTTATTATTTTGCGTACAACAGAGCCTAATTAAAGGAATTTAGCCATTAGTCAGTGACTACAGTGTCCAATAGAGGGTAGTGAATTCAATCGTTGAGATGATTCTTTTTATATTAATCCGTGAATTGTCATATAATATTATTATTTTGGCGTAAGTGAATGGTGACATATCCCTTGAAATAAATAATTATACAGTTTAGATTGTAGTTACAATTTACGCAGAATCATATTAATTACATTAGCCTACTAGTGGTAATTGGGTGTTTGGAGATTGCCTAATACTGATTTGATAAAACTGATTGGTCTGAGTTAGACAGCCAGTAAAAACCAGCATGGACTGTATAGCTGTTTCGTTTTTGTACGAGACTCTAGCGATGTTCGCACCCACGACGACTCTAGGGAATAAAGCCTGTCACTTTCAGGCTTCACGGCAAGCTCGAAACCAGTAGACCATCAAGCCAACAGGCTTCCGAGAGTTTGATATTTTATCTCAATCAATAAGTGACATATTTACGCAACCTCGTGCATTGTCATTGGCGAGTGACAGGGTATTCGTGATATGAAATCACCATTCAACAACACCTAATTATATTAAATATCAGCTCACCAGTGACATACTTTTCGTTGCAATTCTCAGAGTTTTGGTGATCAGTGGAGTTTAACCATGTATAATTTGCTGCAGTTATCTACCAATGATTATGATTGAGAACGTACAAATCACTAGTGAAATGACTGACCTAGAGTTCGTTGAGAAGCCTGAATGTCCTAGACTTGATTTATTGGTGAGGTTGTGGATTCGTATTTCTGCAGATATACTAGGCCATTTCTATCATCACATCATCGCACTTATCGATTGAAGAAAGTACATTAATAAGAAACAAGTACTAGAAATTAACCGTTTCAAAATAACGAGTAATGTACATACATCATAGATACTGTTGTATTCAACTATTCAGTGCAGATACATTTTCGAAACAATAATTCAACTGTTTAGAATACTGAGAAATTTAATGATTATTACGCAACACATTCAATAATACAATCATATACAATGAGAAAGATTAGTCGTCAAAATAAAACTCACTTTACTGTATACGATTAAATCGAATAATTCCTCCATTTGATCTGTTGTGTTGACAGGATAGTTGAGTGAATGTGTTTCTCTAGAAGAATCTTCGAGGAGTGAAGTTTGGATATCATATAGCAGGAACAGTTCATCCTTGTCATTAAATGAACAATTGAACCATTTCAATTTGTAACCAACTCAAATTTTGGTGGCTGTTGGAAAGAGGTATTAAGTTTAGCTGTTTGTACTCATCACGGATGGATAATTCCCTGACAAAATCTAAGGTACACACTGTTAAACAGTTCCATACTAGGGATAAACAGGTATCCAGCACTCCCTGCTTCTTATCGGTGACGAATACAAACAACTTGACTTAATGATATGACCAAAATTCCACTCTACTTCAATTACAAAAATCACTTCACTAGTAATTAAATACATAATATACCTGAAGCAGTGGAAAGTCGTAACTAGTGGAGTTCAGATATGTCGGCAGTGAGATAATTATCACTTGTGACAATAAATAATCGTCGAGCATTGTCGCAAATTGATTGAAGATTGAGTTCTACTATTGAATGCCTATTCAATAGTGAATATGCTAAACGTTCATCGAATGACCTGAAAGCTATGAATTGGATTAGCTTGCGGAGTTAGGAGTGTGCATTTCTGATCAGACTCATACTAGGACGAAACATCTATTCAGTGCTCCTTGGTTTTCTGAGGTATGCAACCAACATCAGTGCAAGCAATTATAACACATTTAGTTTAAGTCGCTAGAAACGATAAATTAGTTTCAATTATCTTATTTAGTTGGTGAAATTGTAGAATGATATTTGGTAAATTCAATTAGCAGAACATTCGTTACCGTTATATAAGCTTCATCGATGTTTATCCACTCCATGTTTGGGTCAGAGAAAGTGGATGGACTTTTAATGTCCTCCATGTTATTATATGTTAATTACATCAACTGCTCACATGGAGCTTGTTACACTGATCGTGACACAAGATGAGTTAATCATCGTAATTTAAAAACCCATGCATTGCGAATTTGGGACGGAGAAAGTACAACTATCAGCCTTCACTTGCAGTCGCTACTTCGAACATACAGACGATTCTGTAGTAATCCATTCAAGTAGACATTATCTTTGTATTTATAAAAGATTTGTGTTTTTCCTTTCTATCCCATAGCCAACAAACTTAGTTCAACCTCTCTATCTTTCATGTGATCAGTCGATATCATTACTTGTGTTCATCACAGATTGATCTCGGTTGGGTACCAGTGAAATCTGTAAAAAACCAGACAACTGTCTAATCATAATATTAGATAGTTTAGCAGTTCACACGACTGACGCTCTCACGTGATCAAACGCATAACATTTAGGTCCCGAGATGAATAGTTAACCATCAGTACCACTAGCCCGAAATCCAGTGAAACTATTCCCAATTCAAAGATTGTTTGATGCTATATGCGACTAGCCAACGCTATTAATCGTGAATGTTTCACTTCCAACAGATCACCAATGGACATCAGTTTACGGTTCATATCAATAAATGTAGATTTTGGATTCGAGTCTCTGATGTTATCTTCTATTTTTTCAAACATTAGAAAACATTTAATTATTGTTCTCTAATCCTCTAGATGTTTGTACATTCCTTCGCTGGTCGTTTATAATTGACAGCATTTCTCATTTTTATTATGCAGGGTCCTAAAACGTAACTAATGAAACAGAATCATGTACACGTAATCATTTCAACTGAATCTCTTCAGAATATTAAGTAATACAAGATGGTCTGTTCATATATTTTTCATTTTATGAAACATTTATAATTTCTATATGAAAAAATTCTATACCAATCTAAACTGCTGAATTTATCGAATCTTCATGATAAACAATCAACTCACAGCTTTCCAGTCAGGAGCTATAAATTTGATTCCAATATATTCAAAGTAACTTGCGAAACCCTCATTCAACCACAAAGTGTTCCACCAATTCATTGTCACCAAATTACCAAACCACTGAAAAGAAACAGAAAATCCCAATACAAAACATGAGATATTACGATTTCTCACTAAGTATGTATATGTAGACGAACATAAATAGTGAATGTCGTTGAACACCATTTTGGTGCATTCGAGTGTTATTTGTTCCATTTTACTGCCTAGAATAATTCACAACACTTGTTTTTAGACGTTATAATTAATGAAGTACAACTATATCTGACGAGAACTAATTACCCTCAGATAATTATTAAACGATGTTTCCATTTGACTAATTCAACTGAAAGTAAAACACTAGATTGTCAGCTTAACTCCAAGTGAATATGATGAAACTCTAAATCATCTTTTCTGAAACAAGCTTATGAATTGTCAGTGAAAATAAATTGACTAATGTCACAAATGTGAACCACTGTATTCTAAATCAGTAGACAAATGTCCATCAAGTGACTCAAACAACATTCTGATCGAAATCTGGGTTAAGTGGTTAACATGTGCTACTAAGCTCTGAATGATTTTCCTACTAACATCAATTAATCTGTCTTCATAGTGGGACAATATAAATTATTAATTATAACACACCTGGTGAGCAAGTTCATGTGAAATGGTCATAATCATTCGGAGCTTTTTATATTCTAAATCAGTTTCCGGATTCCACAATAATGCGGATTCTTTATACAACACCAAACCCCAACTTTCCATACCATCTACTGAGAATAAAGAGAGCGCAACCATATCTAAAACGTATTAGGAAAGAATCGAATGGATCAGATTTCACAACATTAAATTACACATGTGTGTTCTACAGTCAGACAGATGAAATACGTACCCATTTTTGGAAGTGGATAAGGGATTCCGAAGTAATCTTCAAAGTATGTCAGTAGTTTCATTCCAATTTCAAGTGCATATCCAGCTGAGTGAATCCTTTCTGGTCGTGCCCAAACAGTAAACTAAATGAAAGAATAATTTTACCAGGAGACAAATCACTAATGATTAGTTGACTTTATGAGTAATCAAAGTGATTTTTCATAACCATTTGTCAAATATTATTGTATAAGCAAACCGTTTCAATTCAGGGCAATCAAAATTCTATACACCAAGTTCATTTGCATATCAACAGCAAAATACACTACGGAATCTAGTTTAATATTTTAAATAACTAAAGTTTACATCATCCAGCCAAATACTACGTCCTTCGTTTTCAATACTAAATACTGCAATTTGCATTTGCAAGTGAGTGTCTTTATTCCTCACTTCATACTGCATTTCAATGAATTCGATGTTATAACTTAACAGGAGTAAATCTGTACAATGAGATACCTTTATATCAGGAGGGTGATATCCCTCTCACCTGATTAATATATTACAATGGATACGGATAATTGGTTTAATGAACAAGTTTCATGATCAACTGATGGGTAGGATCAGAAAACCCCTCGAATCAAGCTCAAGATGGTATAGAAATCAATAGGGAATATCGTGTCCAATCATCACGCAGATAGTTTTCTTATCAGAAACTTCTAGACAATGAGTAGTCACGTGATTGGACAATTATCTTATTACTACTGTGTTTAGTAGGATTCAGAAGTCTCTAGAAGCCTGAAGGACATTTGTGATAATATAAATACCCTAATTTCCTAAACATAATTGGACTCTTGCAGTATTTCTTGTCTTCTCTCTCGTGTTCGTATTGATGAGTAGTTTCAGCCTAGGGGGTCGTATCATAGTTTAGGAGTCGGATCGAGAGGTCAACCTAGACGAGATGACAGTTGACGACGGAGATCTCGGGGTCGATAAAAAGATCCAAACCAAGCGTCACAACACAAAATATACCAGATTATAAATCTGTACCATTATATTATCAATGCGGAGCAATCTTCTGTTCTGATGTGATGAAAACAATACTGACAAACAATTTAACTGATTTTACCATACTTACATTTCTTCCCTTTGAATCTATCTTCTGAATAGATGAAAACTGCGAAATTACAAATGCCAGCAAATACGTTGACATTTTTACAGTGGAGTTATATGTGTCAAGACGCCATTCATCGAACAAAATCTCTGACTTCTCCAAATTCATATTCGAGAGTGATCGAAAGCTCGTTGGGTAAATAAGAGAGACCTGAAAAAATGAGTTGTGAACAAATGAATTCGAAATGTTAGTAGCATGATAAACCACATTAAATAATTGAAATGTGGTAGGACACTAGTCTTCTATCGCTTAATACACCACTTCCAGGATATGATTACAATATATGAACCATGAAGTATCTTAACATTTGATTCCCTTCAAAATTATTCCACAACGATTACCTACTAATAAGTTATCAATATGTCAGAAAGTCATCTCTGTGGTAAATTATAAATAGTAATAAATGACGGTGAATAAATTACTCTATTGTATTTGATTTAGGGAAAAGAAGATAAAGCAGTAGACAATATACTATTATTGGTATTGATCGTTGATGTTAATATTCGTGTAGACGTTGCACACCATTTTTATTTCAGTAAATCTACAATAGGTTAATATAAGAATCACTAAACCTGATTCCCAGTTATGGATATGTAATTATTTTGCATTATATTGCACAATGTGTGTATGGTGTAACAAAATGAATAATTGTACGATTAACCTACAACAGTCATATATCTACTTGTAAGTGGATAAAGATGAGCGACGTCATTCGTACGTTTGAAACAAATTCCTATTTCAGTCACTATTCTGACACTTAGAATTATGCCTTACATCAGTTTAACTATTGTTTTAAGCGTCAACACGATATTTGTAGATAACACTTAAAAGGATTAGTACAACAATATCATCAATGTGAACTTCGTTTATTACAATCAGGGCCTGTTACATCACGTGGAGCATAGGCCGCCGACAAGCATTCTCCAACCGACTTTATCTTAGTCTACCATTTCCACTCCATCCTATGTGTTGTTCACTCTTTTCATGCCTGCTCCGAAGCAATGTGTCCTTAGTTCTTACTCATATTCTTTGACCTTAAGTATTCCAAGTTAGGGCTCGCCTTGTGGTAAAAGTTTGATGATTTCCTCAATGCGTGTCCCATCCATCTCCAAAGTATTTTCCTAATTTCTCCGTCGACTAGAAGTTGGTTTGTTCACTGTCACAAACGTTTGTTGCTGAATCTTTCATTCAGTTCAATAATATCCTGTTGAAGATTTTTTCTTAGTACTGAATGTAGAGGGATTCATCAGTAGTTCTCCCACTGTCTTCTCGAGTACATCATAATATTGAATATGGTTCCATAATGCACTCTACTTCACTCTGTCAAATGCTTTTCCTAGCCGAGGAAATTAATGTAGAATGGTGGGTTCCATTCAATTGATTTCTCAGCAATAATCAGTAGAGTCGCGATTTAGTCTGTAAACGATTGATTTTTACGAAATCCGACCTGTTGATCTGGAAGTCGGGCATCGACTGGATCTTTCATTCAACTCAATGAGAACATGTTGAAGACTTTTCTTGAAACTGTGAGCATGCTAGGAAGAGACAGAACTAGTTATTTTTCATGTAATTATTCTTATTTTTTATTACTTGTAAAATGGACGGTAACCGGTATTGTCGCTTATTTTCTCCTAAGTGATCTTGTATTTTGTGATTGGTTGCAGTGGATTTTTAGTGTGCTAATTATTTTAATTGTTGCAAGGTTGTTGTTGTAACTATATATACAAAGTTTGGACAGAATGAAATAGAATTTTCTCAGTGCTGCATTCGTGTCTTCTTGATTTGACTTCGGGCGAATAATCAGTTGTCGAGTTGTTGGTCACGGTTTCTGTTCGCGTAGATAATTCAGCGAGTTAAAGTTGTTGTTAGTGCTGTTGGGGTAAAAGGTAGGAGTTGCGTCATATTAGTTGGCGACATATCAGAGTAGAGTGATGCCTCTGCAATCATCAATTACAGTGATCTCGTTTCTTTGGTTTCTTGCTAAGGCACGCTACGTTCCAGTATGTTGAAACCAGTTCATTCTCCCTTATATTCCTGAAGGAAATGTGAAGCATCGCTGCGGTCACTTTTGTATCTGACTTCAGTGCCTCGCTCAGTTAGTATGTTGTCTGGCCCTGCCAACTTGCGACACTTAATTTGACACTCAGATGGCCATGTTTATTACTTCGATTGTTGGTGGGTCGATATTTATAGGAAGATCGGTAGACGTCGTTTCAATGACTAGTGGGTTTAATGGGGCTGGTCTATTCAAGAGTTGTCCAAAGTGTTCTACCCACCTGTTTCTCTGTTCTTGAGACTCAGTGATTGGTTTACCGTCCTTGTTCTTGATTGGTCGTTTCGGTTTACTATATTTTCCAACTAGCTTCATCGTTGTGTTATATGGGTGTCTCAAGTTTTCTTATTGTGCAGTATTTTCCATTCTCATTGTTAGGTCTTCCATATATTTCCGTTTATCCGATCTAACACTCCATTTTACTTGTTTGCCGGCTTCTGAGTATTCAGCCTGTGAGTTCTGTTCTTTTATGGCTGCTATTGATTGTTGTCTTCTTCCTCTTTTCTTCTTCAATCATATCCTGAGTGCCGACAAAGATGCATTCTTTATGATGGTGGTGATCCTTATGACCCAAAACCTCCTCATAAGTTGAAGTTACTACTTCCTCAACAACTTTCCAGTTATCATTCATAGTAGTTTTAGATTCTTCTTGTAGATCGTGAAATGCTTGGAACTTAATGCTTAGGGTTATCTTGAATTCGTTGAATTTGTTAGTATCCCGAAGAAGGGGTGTATTAGAATTTTGTAATACTGTCGCTCCAGTTGTCCACTACCTTTCTAGCTTCAGTTTCATTATGGCCACTACCAGGTGGTGATTCGTAAGTATGTTAGATCTTCTGTTTACTCTAACCTCTTACATGATCCTTCTCAAAGTTCTATTGATTTGATTCTTTGTGGTGTGGTCTGTTGAAAGCCAGGTAGATTTGTGTATGCGTTTATAGAAGTATATGGTGTTTTCTATAATGATTTTGTTGAAGGCACACAAGTTTGTAAGCCTTTCACAGTTTCTGTTTCCTACTCCCAGTCCATGTTATCTAATGATGTCTTTAAATCCTGTGTTTCCATTTCTAACCTTGATGTTTAGGTCTCCTATAGGAATGGTTAGGTCGTTTGTTGAGCACTACTCACTGATTGACTGCACCCCCACAGAGAACTGGTCATTGTCATATTCGTGTCTGTCGTTGGTGGGTACGTACTACTGGATGACATTCAATGTGATCCCCTCCTTCTTTGTCTTGAAGGGTGCTTTGATGATCCTAGATCCATGAGGTTCCTATCTTGCAAATAATTTTTGTGTTTCTTGGATCGGCACTAGTTTTGTGTGTGTAAGGGATGCGATTCCTTTTCCGTGAGCAAAGTATAACAGTTTATCTCATGAGACTAATCATTACCGTCCAGCTTGTAACCAATGGGTTTCACTTATTTCAATTGTCTCTGTATCGTATTTTTTTACTTTTTCAGCTATTTAGATGCTTCTCCCTGTCTCTCACATCGTGTAATCAATCTATGTATCTATATTAATTGTTGCCCAGGTTGTCAGATTGGGCGTCGGCCTCGTGACTCCCGAAGAAACTCAGCTGTTACTATGAGATGTCATAACTGTACAAAGTGTAGACTTTCCAACTGCCAAGACAGAGTTAAAATGGATTAAATGGCTTTCTCTGGTAAGCTATTTTTTACGCAGGTTGTTCTCACGGGATGACTAACTACATGTCCAACTCTCCTCTTTTATCTGAAATTAGGGCCGGCAGTAACCGTAGACGGATTCCATTTCGAGTTCTCATTTAATTCACCTATAAATTAACATCTAATGTATTATCTATGTGTATTTTATCGAGTTCCTTTTCTTTCTTTAAGAATGGCACGATTATATGATAAACCTATTATAATGAGTGTTGAATAATTCATACTTTGAATTCTGCTTTAAATGCCGGCTCATCCAAACATGGAAACACACGTCTTGCAAAAGTTGGTTCCATTAGAGTACATGCAAAATATCTAAAATAAATTAAAACAATGAAAATATTACGTTGATAAATAGTTGATAAGTAGGTTTTACTTGTTCTTAATTATCATATAAAACAGAATACACAATAGTTGAATAAATTGATAATCAACAAAAGATGATCTCCTTTGAATTTGACTCAAGGTTGATTTGTTGGTGGTGAATTTACTTGAAGTAAATTTATTTGACGAATCTTGTTGTCATACATTTAAACCTATAGCTAAGTTATGGTAAATTGTACTCTCAATAAAATGTAACACATAGATTCTATCTTCAATGGAGATCATCTTCACTTCAGGTTAGTTGGTTGTGATCATTTTTGAGTTGTGATGAAAAGATATTATTACGGATGTCGAAGAAGTGTGTAATTTTGACAAATATTTACTTTGTTAGAAAGAGAAAAATGTATTTCATAGTAGCAGTAATTTCGGTTTGATTTGAAAGATTACTACTGATCTAAAACTGTCAAACATACTTACAATGGTTAGGTTGATTTCTAATTTCTGCAACCCGATGAATTAATTTTCATCTTTATTCTACATTCATTAGGTCATTTGTTGTAAACGGTTGCCATTGGAAACAGTTTATAAGACTACTGATATGAAATGCATTTCTATGTTTTACGTTTATTTTATTACATTTAATCAAATTATATTTCAAGTATAAACACCACTAATTTCACAAGATAATGCATAATACATTTGAAAACTTAGAATTTAATAATAAACTTACTTATGAGTTCCATTTTCCAAATATTTACCCAAATATAACCCTTGACCATCAGTGTCCAGAACAGATTGAAACTGGTCAAATGTTAATTTATAATGAATGTTAGATTGTAAAGGTTTTTGAAGTTCTATACAATAACATTCTGCATCTTCATTGTAGGTTATCGTTTTTATGTCAACTGTAGAATTAGATTGATTTCTTTCACCTAACATAAGCATCTAATTTAAAATAGAAACAAATAAAATAACCAGTAATGATTCAATGTAATAATATTGAATTATATGATTAGTTTATGCTTAGTTTAAAAATATTATTTGTGTAATATCACTTATCTGATTAAATAACCTCATGATATAAGGCTTAATGATATCATACGTTGATGATTCTTAATGATGAGAAACGATGATGACAGTATGATAACTTGTAACATTCTACGTTTCTTCATGAAGTCAATTAGTTGGTGGATTGATTGGATAGAACCAAATTCCTCATGTTACTGTTGTACACTAAATCTCCGAATGAAGGCGATTTATGTGATATACTGGTTATTGGCTGTTTCAACAGAATTTACTATGAAGATATATCCATTTTTTAGTAACTGATGCATTGTTTCATATTGTAGTATTCTGATGATGTATCATTTGCATTTTGAAAGAGTTGGTGAAATAAGCTGAATGGGACTACATGCTAATAATAGTAATGAAAAGTAAGTAGAACTATGATTTTAATGGGATTCCAATCTGCATGTTTCTATCATAACCAATTAAACGAATACACTTGATGCTAATCAGAAGTTTATTAAGCAGACTTTAGAGAAAAAAATTATTCTAGAATGTATAATGAATTGCTATTATTTCTAAAGTGTAATGTAATCACGAACGTGATGGACATATTGTCTGACATTTAGTACTTTTAAGATGATATTAGAGACTATAAAAGGCTGTAATACTTATGGAGGAGACTTATTTTATTCGTGGGATGTTGTGATGTTCCATGTTCACACATTAACCATCTCGCAACTACTAAGAAAATGAATATTCATGAAATGTAGACAATTTGTCAATTACAAATTTGATATAGTACGTATGCATATAGCTTACAGAGCTAACAATGTGATAAACATGTAATTAGGATGAGTCTGTATTTTTCCGTTGATTTGTAATGGACTGAAACTTAAATATATAACTTGTGTAATAACGCTATATTGAGGCAATCCGTTCAGGATGCATATATGGCAACAGAGACTGACCAGTTTCAGTCCATTACAAATCAACGGGAAAATACAAACTTATCCTAATTACATATATATGCCCGTTGCACAAGTGTGACTAACTGGACACATTAGCCTAGTGGTGAACGCGGTGGCGTTTGACACGAAACGGACTGAGTTCGAATCCTAGTGTGAACATCAACATTGGGATGCAAGTACATCCAGCCGATGAGTCCCAAATAGGACGAAACGCGCGTCCCGGATTCCGCTTGCCAGTCACAATCCAACCTAATTATATAATGTGATAAACACTTTCTATACTAAAATACCCATTTTTGTCTAGAATGTGAAAATGATGATAGGTTCTACTATATACGGTTGTTGCAGTGTACCGAAGAGATGATGGAATGATTCAAAGTTCAGTTTGCCAAATTATTGCATGGAATAGAGCTTAATTAACCATAAAAAAACTACTGTTCAATCCACTACAGAAGTCATTTGTTCAGAACATTAATACACACAACGGCTGAGAATTTTAATGTTATTACACTAGAAGAGAAGCTAATGAAAGTCAAAGAATGCTTAAGGGAAAATCAGTTTTGGAACATGGTGATCGAGAAACATGGAAAAGTTAAGGTATGATAACCGAGAGGAGCTACATTTAACATGAAAAAATGTCCTCCTTCAACTACGAATTATTCCAAGTACAACACTACTAAAATTCACAAAATTCATAGCCATCAAGCGTCTAAATTCAGACCTGTGTATTGATAGAGACTCAGTGGTTGGTCTCTCCTTCCATTGGTGATATTATCATTATTCGATTTCATCATTTACTTCATTACTATTCATATATTTCTAATCACAAAAGTTGTCATTCAACACTTGAAACTCCACTTCAACCTTCTATTCACGATGATAATAATGACAATAATAGTAATAATAGTAACAATAATAATGTTACACCAGTATTTACTTCCGAATAACTTCACTTCATAAGTATGTTAAATACCTATTGCGTAATTCAATTTCATAATAATACAGGTTCAAATTAGCTGATGGATCGAATGGGACACACTGAACTCGTGTTAATACGCTCAATTGTTTGTTCCCTCTCTCTCTCTCTCTTCAACTTTATCAAGAGAATCAAGTGGATAGCGTTCGTGAATTTTCCACTTGCTTCAATATATAATTTTATATTAAAAATAATAGGAATCAATCGTACTTACATGAACTCTACTCAAATTCACATTCAGATTATTATATGCATGCACAAAGAAGACGGAAGTCGATTTATTACAGTAAACGTTAATCGTAACAGATCCATTGAAGAAAGATGTTTCCGATTTATTATCATCCAAATGAACTTGAATCAATAAATCATAGGAAAGTGGAACTAATGTATGGGGTAATCTGAAGTCTTTAGTTAATTTACTCAACATTATTTCAGTATGGTTATTGACATTGTTTTTTCTTCCGTCATGTGACACATCTGAAACGAAAGTTTCATGAAAACTTACAGTTGGTCATTACTATTAACCATCAGTTAGAAGATGGGAGTGAAAGTTTCAAACTACTACAATAAACGAATCTCTGATCACAAACATCATGTTATAACGAATCATTCAATTTTATCGCATCAGTTAATAACAGTGTCATACTGTTATTTTGATAGGTATAACAATCCAATACTTCACTACCTCGTGTATCTTGAAAATAGATGACTGGATAAGTATGCATTTTGTAACTTGTTCTCATATTGGTATATCTTGGAGAAAAATAGAATTTCAGATAATGCTGAGCTGATGGGTGTGTACCTCTTATCACGAACCGTTATTCATCTAATGATGTTAGATTATATAAGTATGTTGTGAATGTGATAACCATTATTTACTGATTTTGGATAATTTTTACGATGATAAACATGAGACAATTAGGATTTCCAACTATGCCTAACTAACATTCTTATCGCATTTTGTATTATGAACAGTTAAACTAAGATTTCAACTGATTCCATTCGGATTTATACATGTCATCGTCGGTAATTAGCGTTAATTCTACAGAGTCGTCACTACAACAATGAGGCCTCAACATTTGCTAAATTTATTTGGTTAAAATGTATTGATCGAAAGGATTATTCATATCCGTAATTTCTACTGACTGGAATAGCAAACATGGATTATTAATTTCCATAAAAACAATGCGTTCATGAGTGAATCAAACTGGTGAAGAGTAACATTAATGGCAAAGCATTTCACTAGGATTCTTCCTATCATTATATGTCTGATTGATTTGGTTACAGACTGACAATAAGTACTTTGAATAATTTAATTTATGGCCAGGAAGGTCTCTCAGGTGTTTAAGAAGAACTGTATGTAAGAAGAAATAATAAACGAATCAGTCAATTGAAGTACAAATGCAGGTAGACAATCAATTCTGTTGATTTGTATTATGCCAGCTGAATTCTTAAAAATCTATAACATAAAACATGCTTTACTTTTAATTTGGAGGTATTTGTATCATCTCGTCAATTCGTCATGATTTGAAATACACCTCCTGTATCACATTTGTCAGCCAAAATCCAACATAATTCACATGTGTTCTACTTTGTTTTACTATTAATCGTCATAACATCAATAATGAACATTTAGTCACACTTTCAGTAAATGGAAGTACACATTAACAAAACGAAACGTACCTGTATCTAATGGTGATTTGATTTTATGACTGAAATGGCTAACTGCTGAAATAACATCAATGAAGAGAAATGCAAAAATCATCACAGTTGACATGTGCAGCGCTCTCGCTGATAGTGATATTAGTGTGTTTTGTAATTCATCATTATGCATTGAGTAAATCTTGGAATGTTGCTGTACTGCATCGAAACGTCCCTTAACAAAATCACCAATATTTCTCATTCCCAGAGAATTCGTATGTTCAGAGTACTGTCAATCAAGTATACTAATATCTAAAAGCTAATGAAGATAGTTGATTCATTTATCGTTTATAAACTTTTCCAGCCACTGTGTATGTGCGTGATACTGAATGAGGAACGTGATATCTATAAATGTATCTAACCACCAAAAGTTAATCGATCATGCGTAGATAGATCGTGATCTGAGGTCAATGGGTTACCAATGATAAGATAAAACTTATCTAGTGAATTATTGACCTCACTCTATAAACATTAAATTAGAAAATATTCATTTATACGAACATTTTAACTTTGAATATTTGTTCCGATTTTGTTTATAGTTTAATTTATACTGTTTCTTTATAGTGACTTATCAGTGTTGATGCAATAATGTTCCTTCATTTAATATAAATGGTGATCACGATTTTAGTTGTTTGCATTTGTCGTAGATTGATGTTGACTGGGTACCAGTGACAACCAGATGGCCCTGGAAATTGTTTCGTTTGAACGTAGATTTCCCCGAAAACTGCACACCCACGATTTCGCCAATCAAATCGAACCCGTCAGCTTCAGGTCTCGTGATGGACGTCTAACAATCTGCATCAACGAGATAGCCAATGTGTAATGGTAGATTTGTGGTATAGTGCTTCGACCATCCAAGTTTTAGCTACTTACAGTAGGACCGTCCTTACATTTGCAATGAAAATTCTGACTTTCGTGTTAACTAACAGTTGTTTTGAGTTTCAGATATTCTTTAATTACAGAAATGTTCTCCTTTCCTCGCCTTGCCAATCTTTTTATACGTGTCTGGATCGGATTAGTTACCCCCCCTTTTTATCACTGTTACTACTATCCAGGTATATAAAAGTTTACATATCTTTCAGAGCTTCTTCTGCAAATGTAATAAAGTTGGTTCTCGCTGTTTTATATCTGAGGATCTTGCTTTAACCCATAAGTACTTTGAAGCTTACTGTTGCGGAGGTTACTGTTACTGTATGTGGGGTAGAAGAGCCAGGTTATCTGCGAAGTCCAGGTCGTTTAGATATAGCCAAGTTGTCTAATGTATTTCCAAGATGCAGAGGTTTTCATACTTCAATCAGCCACGAGAAGAAAGAGAAAGAAAGGATAGTAAGTAGCTTTGTCTGAAACCGATCTTCAATTCAAAAGTGAATCTGTAAGCTACCCTTCAGTGTAATCTTTCGTAAGAATCTGGTATGGCATTGACTACCTACCTTCTCAGGTACACCATAGTGTCGACTCCATAATATTTTCCTGTCCACTCTGTTAAATGCTTTCCGATAGCAGAGGGAATTGATGTGAAGTGGTGAGTTCCATTCAATTTGTTGTTCAAAAATGATCCGTGGAGTCACGATTTCGTTAGCACACAACCGTCCCTTACAGAATCCTTCCCGTTGATCTTAAAGTTAAGCATCAACCGGATTTTTCATTTAGTTCAATAACACTTTATTAAAAACGTTTACCGGTACTGAAAGTAGAGTGACGCCTATGTAGTTTTCGCATTTACCAAGATATCCTTTCTTAAAATCTTGATGAAATACGTCTCCTTCCAGTCCACTAGTACTTGTTCTTTCTCTTAAATCTTCCGAAAGGAATGTATAGCTTTGGCGCAGTTACTTCTGTTACTTCTGATCTTAGTATCTCAGCTGGTATTTCATCTGACCCTACTGTTTTGCCATTCGCAGTTTATCGAATAGCCATGCTGACTTCTTCAATTGTTGATAGGGTAACATTTATAAGAAGGTATGTAAGTGCTTCTTTTACGACCAATGCGCTTAATGAGGTCAGTCCATTCAAGCGTTTTATAGAGTGCTCTACACACCTGTTTCGCTGTTCATGGGTCTCAGTGATTTGTTTCCCTTTCTTGTTCTTAATTGAACATCCCGATTTACTGTATTTTCAAGCTAGTTACTTCGCTGTATCATATAAGTGTCGCATGTTCCCCTATCTTGTGGCCTTTCAAGCTGTCAGTGCCAGGTGTTTTACATATTTCCGTCTATCGGCTATATTGTTCGTCTTCACTTACTTGTTGGTTTCTGAGTATTCGACCTATGACTTGGATTTCTCTGTCCTTGTTCGGGTGTTATTGATTATTGTCTTCTTGTTCCGCCTTTCTTAGGTCTTATCCAGAGTATTCACAGAGATCCATCCCTTATGAAGGCACCTTTTGTTGCCCTAAACCTATTGAAATGTGGAGGTCACTTAATAAAAGTGAGATGTGTCCAGTGATTAATTACTACGATTTGAGTGCTACTGTGCATGTCTTGTCATCATAACAAATCGAATTTTATCGGTCAGGTTGAAAGATTACCACTATACTGTTAGTGTTACAAGCCATATTAAATGGACAAAAATAGTATTAATTTTGAAAACTTGTTAATAAATCTCTATCTATTCGAACTCGGCCACTTCCACTCGTTATGTTCATCTCATTCTTAAGTGTTATTAATAGCAACTCGCCATTAAATAATCCTCGAAATTTATGATATTTCATGATAAATGTTTTTAAGTCACTAATATATTTCATTGTGGGATGTATTTTGAAATGTTCACAATTCATGTTGATAGAGCTTTATTCACTTAATTCAGTAATTCATCCACTTTCAAGATAATATCATCAGTATAATCTTCTAACAGAATCGAGCGTTGTGAATTTCTCAACATTTCACAAGAGAACAGATATATTTGTTCGCCATCTGTTGGGAACGATTTAGTTGATACTCACTGCCTTCTATCTATTAATTTATATAATGCTTAGAATAATGTCATATTAAACAATTATTATGCTATTTATTTAATTAAACTCATAATTTACTTGAAGTATTCCTTGAAGATGAATCGTTTCTACACAAACAAACTTATTTTAACCATGTCCTATACGAATTGTAAATATTTTTGTACAATGCATACGATACAACTAAGTAGTCACTACTGGTCACGTAGTTCTTTAGATGTATCGAATACTACCACATTTTACTTTGTTTAATGTAGTTTTGCAGAGATTAGTTAGATTTCTTATTTGAATTGGACTCAAAGGGATCTCTTGTAAGCACCATATTAAGTCAAGGAGTCATTTTGTTTTAGTACATGACACCTCAGCGTCACACACCATTGATTAAGCAGTAAAATTAAATATGAATCAATGGTGTTGGGGGTTAGGCACTTGCAACGTGACCTAGAGATACTAAGTTTAAATCCCTGGTGAATTTAAGGGCACTCACAACAAAAGAAACTTAAACTGGGGTGAACCAAATATCTATTGCCCTTTTGATGTGCTGGGGTCCACACAGTTATTTTGATGAATAACAAAACTGTAGATAACTAGCTATTCTCCCGACTCCCCTCAGTAATGATTTCAATCATAACATCGTTTACATGTATGCATCTCGGCAGTGTTGATATCACTGGACTCCCAAGACTTTGCTCACATATAAGAGTGATGATGCTCGAGTAACAACCAACTGCCTCATCAGTAATGCAGTCATTATAGATGTCATCCTCAGTATTATTTTGAAAACACTAAACAAACTACTCATTATTATTGTTTATTTTGCCAACACTCATCTGAACGTGAAATAATTCCATTACGCGTGCCTACCATTCGTGCTGCAACCGTCTTGAGACTGCAATCAAGAGTAAACGTTCTACTAAGTTTAATTATCTAAACAATCTATCGTTATCTGTGAGACATTTCAATTAACATGATCAACCTGTGTATTCATATTTCGAGTTCTCGGAAATCAATAGTATTTGTGTACCCAAAGAGAATACAACAGACTACATTGAATTCTAAGAACCGTGCAAATGTTGTCGATTATACATTATTCATATATTACGAAGTTGTTCAAAAGACTGTAGATTAGCAACAACGTTGTCATTAAAAAATACAATCAAATGACCCAACGACGGTACTTTAACTAGAATATGAACACAAACTTGAAATCTTTATAATAATTCTCACTGCTTTCATCAACTAATCTAGCAAAGTTTAGTTCCTCTCAGTTCATTGTTAAGATTATAGTTGGATCCTTCTATCTAAAGGTAATTTGCTCATCAATGAGTTAAATAAGTTACACAATAATTGGTTAAATGAACATGATCAGATAAAACAATTTTTCTTCAGATACTTCTTTTTCAATATTAAAACAATTGGCTTGCACATTCACGAAGATCACTTGAAGTTACAGTGCACAAAACAAATTGTTTTTCCAGTTTACCATTTCATCAATCTAGCCGACTAAGTAAATTTTATTAAGCTCTTGATTAACACGATCAACCATTTTACAGACATTTAAACGAAATGCTCATTTTTCGCATCTACGTGTCTGTTTTCTTAACAATGTTCACAAACTGCTGTTTTGAATGATCATTCGTGGTAGGTGAAAAGACAAAATGACGATTGCTATTCATTGGAAATATTTGCATTTAAAACAATGCCTGGTTTTGTAGTTCCCAAAACCTGCATTCTACTTGGAAACCAATACATTAATACATTATATATAAACAGTGTAACTGGCAAAATTAACATTCATAATGACACCATCCAATTCGAATAAGACCATTTTGTGTAGATAATATTGGTTTCACTCTTCCAAATACTAGGACATTCAAAATCGTTCAATTCAACGTCGTCAACACATCTTTCGTATCTTTCAAACCTACTTTTATATATGCTTATAAAAACATCTCTTCTGATAAATTTACATACTGTCCAATTGTCCAGTGATTACAAAATGCATATATTCATCATCAGTTTTATTTCAAAATATACCTTTGAAAGCTAACCTCATTCAATTAGTGTATAGGTTATTTATTATCTCAAATAACACTATTAGAATGAAGTTGATTCTGTCAACATGAATCAATGCTAAATTAAAAGGGTTGTAAAATATGTTTTGTTTACAACTTAATCCAGATCATACAAATTACGCATATAATTATTTTCCATAATATATTTACTTGGCTAGTAGAAACAAACATACTCTACTTCAGTAACCAAAGAAACTTAATTGTAAGATATCACATGTAAACTTCAACAGGTTACCATTGATATCATAGCTGTATAATTGAGTGTTTTTCCTAACTACAAATCATAAATACTCAGTAACAAACAAATATAAAATCCAGACACTGAGGAAATAATGCTATTTGCGATTTTAGGGAGTTCATATGAACTCGATCATTTAGACGAATTCATATATTATAAGCTTAGTTTAGTTACTAGCAAATTGCATGGTCTTACTATGGAGTAGCGATCTAGTTGTTTAAACACTTGACTTTCTACTTGTAAGTTGCAGATTCATATCTTATTCAGTTTGGGAATCCGAGTATTGTGACTAGCTTTTGCACAACTGAAGTATGCCTCAATGTAATGTACATGAATTTATACTAGGCATATGAGTGAATTAAACGATCATCGACAACTGATTATAGTATGTTATGAGAAAATTTCATATCGTATATCACACACACATTACTATTGTGAAGTTTTAGATTATCACTGACTGACAGTAGAAATTCAGGTAGTATATCATTTCTTCTTACTAGGAAACTTCACAACAGGAAATTTCCAAATCCCAACTGAAAATACAACACACAACCTTCAGTCCTAACAATGGAAGTTTAATCTTTAGATTACTGAAATGCTAGCCAATGTCACACATTTCTAATTTCATGCAGAAACGTCGCAACGCGTAAGTAATTTTCGATGCAGATGAAGACGATTACGAATTAGTGAAAAGGCAATGTAAGCAATAATAAATACCGTTGTTTCTAAAATCTGCGAAACCTTTCCATCTAATAACCTTTTCGTTCACGTGTCATTGTTATACTCTAGAGAATTGCATTTACGTTGTCATGTAAGCTATTTAAATAGGCTTGACTCGTTGCGAATATGTGCCTTAAGAATACTAGTTATTCTTATCCCAGAAGCAATCCACCACCTATAATATCTGGCTTATAACAGCAGTACATGTGATTTGGGTTTGATAAGATATAAACAAGTGTAAAACAGTATGTTAGGAAACAGTATTTTGTACTTGTGAAAGTATATTGTCTACCACATAATCCACCAACTTTATGACTGATTCTACGCAGGGAATATAGGGTCCGACAACTGAAGAAAATTAGACCGATATTTAGTAGCATCATTGTGCTAACTCTCTTGACACTCCCCCGACCGTGCTGCTACCTTGACGTGGTGGTCGGGCTTGCCCATCGTGATGACTCAATCGGGCTATACTGGCTGGAACAATCGTTCCTCTAGGTCCTACCATGCCAGGCAGGTCGGTTGAAGAACGGTGAGACCAAAAGCAGCAAATATAAGGTCCGAGGACGAAGTCGTACTACCGACTGTACAGAGGTGTGACGGCAGTAAGGTGTTTTTTCGGAAAACCAGCATTGCAGCGATGCTGTCTTCCCACAAAGCAAAGACGAGGTTAGAAAAGGTCGACCCAAAAAGTGCACACCTCACCTTACTCCACGGATTTCCGTCTCTGGCAGTAAGGCCTCAACAAGTACGGAGCTACGACAACAACGAAAACCTCTCTCAAAAAGGCCGTGTCTAACCTGCCTCAGGTAGTTGTTCCTTAGGCAATGCGGTCACTCTCCCAAGTCTTTCAAACCAACCCTAATCCATTTTGCTTTTCAGGTACATCAAGAAGAACCCTTCCACAACCTGGGCAACTAGGAAGAGATAACCTCCCTCATACCGCTAACAACAAGCAAGATCATCCGCCATTTTAATCAAACTCCTTCTTTTATTTCTAACATTTGTCCTGCCCTCACCTTCAAGCTTAAATCCTTATCTTTAACTTACTCCTGTGTTATTAGTGCTAACGATTCCGGCACACAAAATAATGTCCTGAACATACTAAGGCCACGCTCCAAACTTCATATTGGTGCATTCAATCTACGAACCTTGTGTCAAATAGGGCAACAAGCCTCCCTAGCTAAGACATTAGAATCCCGTGCCATTGATTTATGTTGCGTCTCCGAAACACGCATACAGGATCCTAACGTGATCATTCACTTGACCTCGGCTAGTCAGAATGAACAACCTTCGCGATACACTTTTCGTTTATCTGGCGATTCAACAGCAACTTCTCGTGGGCTATCCGGTGTAGGTATTGCGTCAAGTATGAAAGCAGAACAGGCGCTTGTTGAATGGATTCCTGTCGACAGTCGCCTATGTGCCGTCCGTCTAAATGGTTCAGTAAGAACTCGGAAAGATAGGGACACACGCCGTTGTCTTTGCGTTGTTTCTGCCTACGCTCCCACCGACTGCAGCCTGGATGAAGTGAAAGATGAGTTTTACAGAAAACTTTCTGAACTTCTTCATAGGGCCAAACACTCAGATTTGGTAATCTTGGCTGGTGAATTTAACGCCCAAATAGGTAGCTTGAATTAATCTGAAAGACATTTAGGTGGATGCTAGTGTTCCAGCTCAGACAACGGATAACGGCGATCGTCTGCTGCAGCTTTGCTCAGATAATCGGTTATTTCTAGCCAACACGAACTTTAAGCATAAGGAGCGACATCGTTTAACATGGAGGCCTCCTGGCCCTACTCAACGGTGGACTCAAATAGACCATATTGCGATTAGTTACCGTTGGAGAGGCTCGATAGAAGATTGCCGATCTTTCTGGAGTACATGTTTGGGTTCCGACCACGCTCTAGTGAGAGCACGCGTTTGCTTGCGTCTTACCGGGCGAAGAAAAACTACTACAGGAAAACCTTTTAGAATTCAGTTTAGTAATGAAGCAGCCAATATTAAATTCAAGGAACAACTGAGGAATCACTTAGGCGATTACAAAGATGCCACCCGACTAGATACTGCTTGGCAAGATGTTCAAGCAGCTGTGGCATCTACAATGATATCTATCAAGGACTTAAATCAACATGTCAAGAAAAATCAATGGATCTCAATGGCTTCTGTTGATTTAATGGACTCTCGAAGACTTATCCCATCGGGCTCCGAACATGATGATGAGCGACGAGTAATCAGGCATAAACTGACGAAAAGTCTGCGAAACGACCGTGAGCAGTGGTGGGTAACGAAAGCAAAGGAAATGGAAAAGGCAGCGGCGTTAGGTAACACTAGACAACTTTTCAAGTTAATAAAAGAAATCGGTGTTAACAAATCAGCGTTAGTGAGACGATTTCTGAAAAAGATGGAACGCTTATTAGCTCTCAGTCTAGACTTAGATCGGTGGACTGAACACTTCAAGGAGCAGTTCAGTTGGCCTTCAGGTACTCTAAAACTTCCCACTATTTCGAGACAGAGAGAATGGAAAGTCGACCTAGGTCCCCCGACTCTTATCGAAGTCGAAAAAGCTATAGCTAATATAAGGCGAGGCAAAGCAGCGGGTCCAGACGGATTATCCCTAGAGTTGTTTAAGGATGGTGGTCCCACATTGACAACCCGACTGACTGATATTTTGACTAAGGTTTGGGGACTTGACATAATTCCGTCTAACTGATGTCGATCGTTTATCGTCCCAGTATATAAGAAAGGGTCACAATCGTCCTGCAATAACCATAGAGTAATTAGTTTGACTAATATAGTGTCTAAAATACTAGCTTCTATAATTATCAGACGCCTAACTGCAACTCGTGATCTACAAATACGAGAAAATCAGGCTGGTTTCAGACCTAGTCACGGTTGTATAGACCAGATATTCACCGTTCGTCAGATCTTAGAACACAGACATACTTTTCGGCGGCCGACAATAGTGGTTTTCCTTGACTTGAAAGCGGCATTTGACTCTGTAGACCGTGAAGTTTTATGGCAGTGTCTTTCATTGAAAGGCGTGCCCCAAAAGTACGTAAAACTTGTGAAGGCTCTTTACTCAAACACTATTAGTCGTGTCAGGGCATATGGCGAACTGTCATCTGAACATGTAACCTCAAGTGGTGTCCGTCAAGGCTGCCCACTTTCCCCATTTTTGTTTAATTTCATAGTTGACATACTGTTAGAAATTACGCTTCCATCTTCTAACGTTTTAGGGATTGATCTCCTACCAGGAGATCCACTTATTGAAAATATAGTCCTGTTTGGCGAAGACGCTGATACGACGCAGAATGTTTTAACAGCAATAAGCTCCAATGCAAGCATTTTCGGAATGCGTTTCTCTACCTCTAAATGAAAACTATTGCTCCGGGACTGGTTTTCGTCAACACCTGAACTAAAGATAGGGAGTGAAGTAGTTGAGCACGTCGACCACTTCACTTATCTTCGAAGTCTGATCAGCCTTAATGGGTTAGTCTCTGACGAAATCTCAGTATGAATTCAAAAAGCTCGTTTGGCTTTTGATAACTTACGTTACCTACGACGTAGACGAGATATTCGTCTTTCAATGAAGGGAAGAGTGAACTGCGCATCAGTTCGCTCTCTCCTACTGTATGGATGTGAGACATGGCCATTAAGGGT
This sequence comes from Schistosoma mekongi, assembly GCA_034768735.1. NCBI lineage: Eukaryota > Metazoa > Platyhelminthes > Trematoda > Strigeidida > Schistosomatidae > Schistosoma > Schistosoma mekongi. The sequence goes on from CM068306.1 coordinate 36,286,481, forward strand.
AGATGACACTCGAAGGTTATTAGTTTTTGACCATCGATGTCTACGAGACATCGCTCGCATCAGCTGGGATCACCGAGTAAGTAATGACGAGGTTAGACGACGGGTGTTAGGCAAATGTGGTAAATCATCCTGTGAGGTTGTGAATCTTCATCGACTGAGGTGGTTGGGACATGTGTTGCGTATTCCCAACCACCGTTTTCCTCGACGCGCAATGTTAGCGGATATAGGAATAGGATGGAAGAGAGTTAGAGGTGGCCAAACTAAAACATGACATCAGTCCATGAAGTCACTGACTGCTGGTTTGAGTCGTGTCGGTAGCTGCAGTCTACCTGGATGGGGTCCTCGCGATTACTGCAACCAGTGGCTAGAAACACTGAGTGACATGGCCCAGAATCGGTCACAATGACTCAGATGTATTCACTCATTGTCCTCCCTTAAATTATGAACTTTAAATTATTCCATTACTTTCTTTCAACGCTTCCTGGACCATATGTTCTATATGTTCACACACCTTGTTACAATTATTATTTTATTTTATTGAAGTAACTTCTACTACCAGGTAGACTCGTCGATTAGAGTAGCTTGGGTTAATAAGGACGGAGCCTACAAAATATAGAAAACAAACACAAACACACACAAGCACACCGCAATATACACACGCATGGTTGGTAACACTTCTAAAATCACAATATTCATTGCTTAAGTTCCTGGCGTATAATAAAGTGTCACTCGTTTTCTCGTAGCACATAAAGCAAATGCATAACCTTTGCACTGTAGGGTTGGTGCTTCCTGTGTTGCATTTGAGGCTCCTGCTCTTTCCCTTATGTATGTTAGGGCCTACTGATGCTGAGGTTCCTGCTACGTAGGTTGTCTTATATTGCCTTTATTAGTGTGTATGTGCTAAAAGAGCTAGATCATCCGCAAAGTCCAAATCATAGAGTCACACTCTAATAGTCCATTAAATTCCATTCACCCCCTCAGATATGGAGGTCTTTATGACCCATTCAACCACCAGAAGGAAGAGAAAAGACGAGAGTAGGCAGCCCTACCTGACTCCAGTGTTCACTGTAAATGCATCTGTCAACTGTCCTCCCTGCACGATTTTGAACAATAGTCCGTCGTAAGAATTCTGTATGATGTTAACGAGTTTCTCTGGTACGCCGTAGTGTCGAAGAAGTTTCCATAGCGTTCTCCTGTCTACACAATTAAACGCCTTCTCATAGTCAATGAAGTTGATGTACAGTGACGAGTTCCATCCAATTGATTGTTCAACGATGATCCGTAATGTTGAGATTCGGTCTGTGCACTACCGATCCTTACGAAAACCAGCTTGTTGATCTCGAAGTTGAGCATCCACTGAATCTTTCATTCTGTTCAACAACACTCTGTTAAAGACTTTCCCTGGTATCGACAGTAGCGTGATCCCTCTGTAGTTGTCACATTTGCTCAAATCTCCTTTCTTTGGTATCTTGATAAGATGTCCTTCTTTCCAGTCTGCAGGCACTTGTTTTTTCTCCCATAACCTACCGAGTAAAACGTGGAGTATTCTTGATGTTACATCTATATCTGACTTGAATGCTACAGCTGGTATATTGTCAGGTCCTGCTGCTTTCCCACTTTCGATTTGTCTGATGGCCATCTTGATTTCTTCCATCGTCGGTGGAGTGACATCTATCGGAAGATCTGTAGGAGCTGATTCGATGTCCGGTGGTTTCAGTAGAACTGGCCTATCCAAGAGTTCCCCAAAGTATTCTACTCATCTATTTCATTGTTCGTAAATCTCAGTCATTGACTTGCTTTCTATGTTCTTGACAAGTGGCTATGGTTTATTATATTTATCTGTCAGTTTTTTGTTGTGCTATATAGCAGCCTTATATTTTCTTCACTTGCAGCTTTCGCTGCTGTCGTTGCAAAGCTTTCGATGTATTCGCGTTTTTCTGTTCTGATGCTTTACTTGCTTATTTGCTTCGGTGTATTCAGTTTAAGCCTTGATTTTCTCTGCTTTTCTTTGGCTGTTGTTTATTTTATCTTCTTGTCCCTCTCTACTTGATTTTTGTTCGGGGTATCAGTGGAAGTCTATTCCATATAATAGTGCTTCTTGCGACCCAGAACCTCCTGACACTGAAGTAACTGCATCTATGATTCCTCTCCAGTTGTCCTCCTTAGTAGTTTCTTCTTCCTTCAGTAGATCTTGTGAGGCTTAGAACCTTTTGCTGAGAGCCGTTTTGAATTCCTTGAGTTTGTCAGCATCTCTAAGAAAGTCTATATTGAATCGTTGTAATGCTGCTACTCCAGTTTTCCACTGCTTCATGGCTCCAGTTTCATTTAAGCAACGACACAGTTGTGGTCTGAAGCTATGTCAGCTCCTCTCCCTCTTCGCACATCTTCCATCGATCTTCTGAATTTTTTATTGATGCATATATGATCGATTTGATTCTCTGTAGTATGATATGGTGAGACCCATGTAGCCTTTTGTATGCGTTTGTGGGGGAATACTGTACCACCTATAACCAATTTGTTGAAAGCCTATAAGTTTTCAAATCTTTCACCATTCTCATTTCTTTCTCCTAGTCCCTGTCATCGTATGATGTCTTCTTATCCGGTGTTACCCATTCCGACTTTAGAGTTTGGGTCCACCATCAAGAATGTCTTATACTTTCCTTGACACTTCGCTATAATTGAATGCAGTTTATCATAAAACTAGTCTTTTTCCTCGTCATTGCCATCGTTGGTTGGTGCATGACCGTGGATAATATTTATTGTGATCCCCTTCTTCATTGTTTTATAAGATGCTTTGGTGACCCTGGGTCCATGTGATTCTTATCCTACAAGTACAGTACGTGTATCTTTGGAGAGCGGTTAGTCTGAACTTTGTGCTACGCTTCCACTCGTGCTAACACTTTCACACAATCAGCTGTAATCTTAGTTACGAACTTACTGCTACATACCAAAAAAATCCTCATACTGAAGCTTCGCTCTGGTCTATATAACACGACTACTGAAATCACAGTATACACATATCACTTGACTGTTCAGTAAGATCCTATTTGAACATGGCTCGAAATAAGGCTTAAAGGTCCCAGCTGGGTAGCCTTTCTCCCAAAAACCCTGAATCTTCTCCTAGTGATCTACTTATCTCTGAACCGTAGATGATAAATAATCGTACAACAGTTGTCAAGGCAATCAATCTGACTGACCTAAACAGCGACATTGCCGTCTATAAAAACAAAGTCGAAGATGCACAATTGGCATTTACCAAAATGCAATCTATCTCAAGTGACCTAGCCTCGTTAATTTACTTGTTTGGAAAGCATGATGACGTAGGAATACATAAGGCAAAGCAAGCTGAAATGTTTCTTGATTTTATTGCAGCAGAAGTTATAAAGCAATTCACCTTGCTTCACAAAGCCATCGTATACAATGTTCCAGAGAATTCGCTACTTAGAAAGGTTAAAGCGACCCTATTAAAGGCTAGTGGCATGTCTCATATTCCATGAGAATATAACAGACTGCGTAAAAAAGACTGGCAGACTAGCTGCTCAATTCTACTCCACTTTGTATCCACCCTAGATTGCAAGCGCTTTATAAAATCATTAAGCTATATTGGATCTGATAGTGATTTCGAAAAATACTAATAGTTGCTGACAGAACGCCTCTATAACGTAGATCCCTCAACCGTTAAGGTGCCGTTGATCCTAACATTAAAGATCCCAAATTAGAATTAACCACACCAAATAAATTTTCCAGAACAAAGCCTACGATGCACCCTAGTGGTAAAACTACACCACGAAGACTATGCACACCACCCACTAAACTGGAAACTAAAGAGCCACCAAGCCCATCCATGACCACAACTCCATCTAGTTTAGACACATACTACAATATCTCTTACAACCAATTAAAATGGCAGCGACCTTGTAGACTTAGACATCACTCTCAAGGGAAGTAGAATTATCTTACAAAATAAAGAAGTGAGTACAATCATACAATCTAATCCACCATCCTACTGTTAAAACGGAAGCAAAATTCATACCCTATCTTTACAACAGGCATAATGTCCTCCCCATCTATTATGCCCAGCATAGCCTCATCCCTAACACTCAGGGAAATAAAATAATTAACAAGCGTCAAACCACTAGGCACAATATTTCTGAATCACTAAATTTGAAGGTTAGTGCTAAGAACAACAACAAGCAGTTCCTTCCCTCTCACCCTGTCTGTTACCTTGCATAAATACTTTGAAAGCAATTGAATGACACATGTAACTGCGTCAGAGAACCACGTGAAGATGACTCCTAAGGCCGATCCCAACAAAATGATCAACTTAGACCTGCTTGCATCAATCCGCCAACCCTCAATCATTATGGTAACTGAAGCATGGACTACCCCTAATGTCTCTGATCTAAGTATATCCCTTGTTATTTATGATCTGTACCATAGTGACACGCTGCATGGACGTGGAGGGGTTTGTCTTACATATGCTAAAATCACTTCTATTTGATACAACAGGCTTAAATAAATCACAAGACTCAGTGTGGGTTATTGTGAGACCTACTGTTTCAGAATCTTACCTATTCAGCTGCGTCTACCACCAGCCTAGCCCACCAATAGAGGACATAAACTTACTGTCAGACATTTTTACACTGACCTTCTCCCCACCCTTTACAGGTAAGGTTATTTGTGGAGACTTTAACATGCATGAAATCTCATGGTTCCCAACCCAAGCACCGAAACGCTATGACTTGCTTATGGAAAGTTTGGAATTTGGTGGCTGGTCACAGTATGTCCTTCGCTCTACCAGATATAAAGACATTGTAGATCTAGTTTTTACGAATGAACTTACCCTACGTACCGTACGTACAGGTAAACAATTCCCAGATAGTGACAACAATGTTGTCATGTCCAGTTTCGATTTAGAGCCTACAACTTATAAATGTCCGGTCACAATATCTAGCAGATCCTTCCACAAGATAGACAGGACGAGCTTTAAGACTCACTCCAAATGTCTTGACTGGAACAACTACTTCATGGAAGACGATGCTGATAAGCTGACTGGTATACTCTACTCTAACACTTATAATGCGCTAAACATAGTTGCACCTTTAAAATGTACAAAATCCAGATTTCTGAAAAGTATGCTTATCACCACCACTGCGAGAAGAAGCCTACGTAGACATGCATTTAAATTTCATAAACATTTTTCCTCCCTTATAACTATAAAAGAAATATGTATTAAGGCCGAGGCAGAAAGTATGTGAATGGAAGTTGCAATAGAAAAACAGGCGACTGCACAAAATAACTCTACGAGACTTCTCAAGACCTTCCGGAACAAAATCAGTAGCTCTAAAATAAAGGGTGGAAACCTCTAAATCTGTAGGAATAAAATGTATGATGACCCATGCCATATAGCCGTATTCAGTGAGCACCATATAGATAGGATTGAACCCACTACGCCACTATCATGCAGAATCAGGAATATAACATTTACAATAGAAAATATTACGAAGGCCATCACTACGCTAAAATACTCATATACACCTTAGGCACTGATATTATACCAGTTAAGTTACTTAAAATTGGTGGCACTTCTTAAACTAGTTGTATTATCACCCTCTACTGCACGCTACCCTACCTTATGGAAAACTACACATGTCATCACTAAGTTTAAATCTGAACCTGTAGGAATTATAGTGAACTACAGCCCTATCAACTTAACCTCTATTACATCAAGAGAAATGGAGAAAATAACCAAGGAGGAATTACTCCAATAGTTACTTAAGAACGAATTCCTCTTCCCTTCATAACATGGATTTCTAAAGAATAGGTCGTGTAACACATGCTTGTTAGACTATCTAGATGACATAACTACACAACGGGACAAAGGGCCTATAGTGTTCAGTTTATTTCACGACTTCAGTTAAGCTTTTGGCAAAGTTCCTCATAAGCTACTGCTCACTAAACTAAAGTCCTACAGAGTCAAAGACCCACTTCACTCATGGTTTGCATCTTTCCTGCAAGACAATACACAGTCAGGTTTAATAACAGTCTATCATCACCTAAACCAATTAACAGCGGTGTCCTGGGTCACTTATTGTTTATTATTTACATAAATGACGTTATAAAACATAGCCGACCGTATTTATATGCGGACGATCTCAAGATTTTATATAACTTTAAACTGGATGCTTTAAAAGAAGGTATGACTAATTCAAAAGGACCTCGATAGCCTAACTGCCTGGAGCCAAAAATGGAAACTACCACTTAACTACAGTAAATGGGGAATCACGCATATAGGCAAATATAACCCCTAGTCCACGTTTTATTTAAATGAGTCCAAGGTCCAAATACTCCAACCAACAAGCGACTTGGGTATTAAATATTCCGGTAACTTAATGTTCAGCGAACACGCCTACTCTATAATCTCCTAAAATAGAAGATTAACAGGCTTCCTTCTTAAAAATTCCATACAACGGAGGCTAAACTTACTTTGTTTAAGATATGTGTAAGACCTATACTCGAGTACTGCTCGTTTATCTTTTCGAGCATGAATAGAATAAATAGGATACGTGTAGAAAATGTACAAAGAAGTTTCACACGTTGAATTCTGGCAACTAACAGTAACATGGACTACACGACTAGACGTGATACACTTTCTGAAAAACCCCAGTGTCGTCGCTGACTACGATATAATTTAATATTCTACTATAAAATAATCAACTGAATATCATTCTCGGCTTTCTCTATCACGTGGAACCAAACGCCTAGATACCATCTTTGGAACTACGAGGCAACATTACTCATTAATAAGTACCAAACACAATACCACGGTAGGTTCTTTATCGTATTCTACAGAAAACTCTGGAATAAACTATCACAAAATATCCGCACTATTAAGTGTATCCTGATATTCAAACGACTGATTACCCTATGTCTAGAATCTTCGACGACTTACTACTTAACCTCGAATCAATCAGCAATGGCTTGTTAGGGTTCTAAAACTTTAAGCACCACAATCATGTACGATGTAGTTAAAGAAAAACGGAAAAAGAGATTCTGGTTTGAAACTGATTATTTTGCTACCATTAATTAGATCCGCTTTTTTCTTTCTATCTCATATATTCTTCTATGTCACCGTCTCCTCGAGTTTATGGTCTGCTCTCGTAAGGAATCGGTTTCCTTTAATCAACTTACTCCAAACGCTGGCTAGGAAGGTAATTAATCCACCAACAACTCACCGCTCAGGGCCATCCCACATAGATTGGCTTCTTTGACCAAACTTCAGACTATCAGCCTTATCTCGTTTCTGAATAGTCTCTATGGTTCATTCTACTTACTCGCAGCCGTTTCATGGGATTACAGCGCCACAGACAGAAAGCGCATGGTTGTTTGTTGGAAGTGTTCTGTGACACAAAATATACCCCATTACCGTACTACTGTAAACTGTGAAGTTTGTTACCGTTGGCTTCTAAATTAATTAATATCTTTATATAACGAGAATTTCATAACAATAACTATATTAAAAGCCTGTTAAGAAAAGGTCATATTTTTCTGATCATGCCTGTAAACTGGTATGTTGTCATGTAAAAAATACTACTTGAGAATAAACTATTATTATTACTACTCGCAACCAAAATAATTGGAATAGTCCTCTAAAATGTAATTCTGAAAGTTCATTACTCTTCTTTAGTCGCCCAACATAACAGATACATCTGAAAGGATGTGTCCATGTTTTTAATCAATAGTAGGTGATCCCTCGACTTAAGATGCACTGTAGTTATTATTTGATGTGACTTACCTCCGGTCGTCATTTATGAACACTAGGCAAAAGAGTAAATTGCAAGACTTCTGTTCACGGCCTCTACAATTTAAAATACAATTGACAAAGTTCATTTCATTAACGTACTCTTTTAACAACATTTTGGATGACGTGGACTCGACAGAATAAGTGATGTGAATTGGGACAAGTGTCCTTTATAGCAACAGCTAACGCCACCGTATTTTTCGGAAAGTGGCATTCTACGTTTATCATTTCTTTAAAAAACTGAAGAAACTTTTTGTACTTTTCGGAATTCTGGGGACTGACGAATATCAGTGCAATGGTTTTAACAATCATATTTACAACGATTGCTACAATATGATGTAGAAACAGTTTATTGCTGTTGGCTTTGTACGTTCCAATTAAAATAACGACGTCAATTAAACGACTAGCCAAAGTAATCTGATGCTTTAGCTCCAGACCTTCATTCGAATTGTAGGCATACGCTTCATTAAGCGATATAAAAGTCGTATACCGTTATAGCTCTCAAGTGGGGAAACTATGCGCCTGGAAGGTGAGACTGTGTAAAAACTTTATGCAGCATATTAAGTACAGTTTGTGGAATGAGCTGTTTACGGAACAGATGATATGCAATGTCAACTGCATTGGATGCAGCTGTTCAAGATATCAGTAAAGGTCTTAAAATATTCAAGTCCTCCGGGATAAATTTTTTTCATCCACGAATTATTTTCATGCTCCAGGGAGCTGAATTCCTGATGTGTAGTGCGCTACTACGAAGAACTGTCTAATATCCATCTATTTTCGCAGAAAATATATGTCGGACATTCACATTTAATAGATGCCACATGAAGGCGCCAAACGCACATTTAACATACCTTCTTCACACATTGCGACTCGCGCTTACACTGACACTTTTGGAATCACTTCTCCAACAGATAAACTGCATATAGGGTTTGTAGTCCACAGATAATGATATCCATGGATAGTGCAAGATTCAACGATTTTAGTTATTTATTACAAACCAGACTGAATACGGAACACCATGATATACATGGAATCTTAACATCCGTTATCAAAAAACACATTTGACAGTTAATTCATAGTTAGTCGAACCAAATTAGAAGAAAAAATTGGCTAGTAATTCTATAAGTACATTAAATTTATCGCTCAACTTTAAATACCGTCAGTTGTCCAGTCTTAGTGATTCACGCCTAACAATTAGTTCACAATAAATATATTTCTGTTTGTCATTTCTCGAAAATTTTTTACTCTCGCTGTGGTCATTTTGATCCTATGACCAAGTATTTGACAATAATTCATATTATCAGATTAACTTATAAATGACGTTCCACAAAATGGAGATACATCAATTTAGTTAACAATTTTCGAGTATTATGAACTTAGACAACATTAATAACGAATTGCATGCTGACGATAAAACACGCCTATCCTAAGGCGTCATCAAAATGTGAATGTGTGTCACATATCTTTGCTAAATATTAGATAAACAGTTATCAAAGGAACTTGGACAAATAGTTTCCTGAACATGAATGCAATTCTCTAGAGTATAACAATGACACGTGAACGAAAAGGTTATAAGATGGAAAGGTTTCGCAGATTTTAGAAACAACGGTATTTATTATTGTTTACATTGCCTTTTCACTAATTCGTAATCGTCTTCATCTGCATCGAAAAATACTTACGCGTTGCGACGTTTCTGCATGAAATTAGAAATGTGTGACATTGGCTAGCATTTCAGTAATCTAAAGATTAAACTTCCATTGTTAGGACTGAAGGTTGTGTGTTGTATTTTCAGTTGGGATTTGGAAATTTCCTGTTGTGAAGTTTCCTAGTAAGAAGAAATGATATACTACCTGAATTTCTACTGTCAGTCAGTGATAATCTAAAACTTCACAATAGTAATGTGTGTGTGATATACGATATGAAATTTTCTCATAACATACTATAATCAGTTGTCGATGATCGTTTAATTCACTCATATGCCTAGTATAAATTCATGTACATTACATTGAGGCATACTTCAGTTGTGCAAAAGCTAGTCACAATACTCGGATTCCCAAACTGAATAAGATATGAATCTGCAACTTACAAGTAGAAAGTCAAGTGTTTAAACAACTAGATCGCTACTCCATAGTAAGACCATGCAATTTGCTAGTAACTAAACTAAGCTTATAATATATGAATTCGTCTAAATGATCGAGTTCATATGAACTCCCTAAAATCGCAAATAGCATTATTTCCTCAGTGTCTGGATTTTATATTTGTTTGTTACTGAGTATTTATGATTTGTAGTTAGGAAAAACACTCAATTATACAGCTATGATATCAATGGTAACCTGTTGAAGTTTACATGTGATATCTTACAATTAAGTTTCTTTGGTTACTGAAGTAGAGTATGTTTGTTTCTACTAGCCAAGTAAATATATTATGGAAAATAATTATATGCGTAATTTGTATGATCTGGATTAAGTTGTAAACAAAACATATTTTACAACCCTTTTAATTTAGCATTGATTCATGTTGACAGAATCAACTTCATTCTAATAGTGTTATTTGAGATAATAAATAACCTATACACTAATTGAATGAGGTTAGCTTTCAAAGGTATATTTTGAAATAAAACTGATGATGAATATATGCATTTTGTAATCACTGGACAATTGGACAGTATGTAAATTTATCAGAAGAGATGTTTTTATAAGCATATATAAAAGTAGGTTTGAAAGATACGAAAGATGTGTTGACGACGTTGAATTGAACGATTTTGAATGTCCTAGTATTTGGAAGAGTGAAACCAATATTATCTACACAAAATGGTCTTATTCGAATTGGATGGTGTCATTATGAATGTTAATTTTGCCAGTTACACTGTTTATATATAATGTATTAATGTATTGGTTTCCAAGTAGAATGCAGGTTTTGGGAACTACAAAACCAGGCATTGTTTTAAATGCAAATATTTCCAATGAATAGCAATCGTCATTTTGTCTTTTCACCTATCGCGATTGACCCTCCAAAATAAGAGTTTGTGAACAATAATAAAATGACAGGCACGTTGTTTTGACAAATGGGCATTTTATTTGAAGTCAGTAGAATATATATTTCTGTCTTAGACTATGATGCTCCATTTAATTTCATACCTTCGAAAGTTTCTACTGGGATTATTACTACACTAACTAAAATCCATGGCAGACACCAAATATCACAGCACTTCATCATACATGTGGGTGTCTTGATAATAAGGATAAAGCAGTTTCCTTGCAACTTAGTCACTCCAACTCGATTACTGTTGCACACGTAACATATAACTCTCAATGATTACATGCACAAATAACGTGTCATAGTGAAATTCATGTACAGGTATTTACCAAGTTCTATATACCAGCTAATTAAAATGAAATGTTTGAATCGTTTATTCGATTGCTTCATAAAATTATCATGAAACATAAGAAAGTTTAATCAGAAATTAATAACGAGTTGTAATATTAACTGATTCTTCCAACGGAACAATCAAACCTGAGACTTGAGTGTCGATTGCGAAAGGTGAAAATGGAATAACTAGTGAATGTGAGTAATGAGACGTGTATGTTAGTCATTTCTATAAATAATTGTAATCTGTTAATAAATAACAACAAATAAGTGTCTTTTCGTGAATGAAAGTTAACTAAACTGATTAGAAGTAATCCGTTTAAAGATGACATTTTGTCTATATAAATTTTAATGAGACATTAATCGAAACATCATTTAATCCGGAAAGGAATTAATCAATCCCTATTCGGATATTTATATCAATGTACATTTTAATAGTGTAGATATTAGAAGGCTGTGGTAAGATTTGCAAAGCTTGAAGTAGTTGTGGATTTATGGATAGTGTGATTGTAGCCTAGATTACAGAGTGTTCCTTTGCGACTACTACTTTTAGATTAATTTAGAAGTGATTAAACAAAGGCTTTCTAGGTCTTTTCAGTTTTTTTAAGTTCTATGATCATTCAAATCATTCATCTGATAAATAAATATTGGTAAATCATATGACATGATAGTTTGTTATTTAATTAGTTGATGGAATACTGTTTAATGAAGCCATCTATGTTTTACTGGGACTGTTTTAGTCTTAACTGTTAAATAAAAATTTAATGATTATGCTTACCATGTGATACATTCACACAATATGCCTAAAAGAATTTCATCAATGTGAATAAGTTATCAGCAAAGTTGAAAATAGTCGAATAGAACACATGATAATATAAGAATATTATAAATGATATGATAACTTGATTAATTACGCCATTTTTAAGATGGTATATTGAAATATTGGAATATTTTGTTTCTATGTATTCGTTACCGATTGATCTCGGTTAAGTGGCGTGTAAAACCAGGGAGATCTAGGCAATTGGTTCGTGTTAGTATGGGACTTTTTAATAGTATGTAGCCTGGATTTCACTGACGAATCGTAACTAACTAATATATGTCACGTAGTAATAAACTTTTATTAACGATAAAGGGACTTGCTTAATAATACTAAAGATAAACGAATAATTCATGAGAGATACTCACTGTTTCTACTCACATAAGCAGACAGCATTTATGTAAACTTTTGTTTAACCCAAATGAATTATCCATTATGATTGAGTCAATCTTTGTTGTTATCATTATAGTTATAAATTAACAATACTGTGTTCACGTACTTTGAACGAGATGGTGTTTATTGAACCTTAATCGTTTACAGTCTCTCGCTTTGTGAATGAATAATAGAAGGACAAATGAGTGGAAAAACCACAATTTTTTAATTAATGGTCGAATTTTTACAAGATTCAACGTTTTCGAAGTTAAAACATGCATTTTGGTCAATTATAGAAATAACGAAAAACTTCCCACCTAGATATTTTGATATAAACTAACGGAGATAATAAATATCTGAAGTTTACTCTGGATACAACCACGACTGTATACTATGTAACTTTCATATTAATCATTCATGTATCCTACTTATGTTAGAAAAATAAAAATGCAGCTGAATAGATTGATAATGTGATTCATATCTTGATAGTTGTGGTGATTGATGAAGTGACAAAAAAGTAAACGATTTGTTCAAGACAATGTGACTTTAAAAGATCTTCGTAAAACTGGAATCCAAGTGTATTAATAATGAAAAAAATAGTGTCTAGAGTAATATTGATTTGACTGCAGCATGTTTACTTAACCAATTACTGATATCAATACGATGATGATGCCTATGATTCATACCGAAAGTACTTAACGTACGTAGTATCGTTTAATGGCATTCAAATTTCTGGATATAATTACAAACTGATGATTCACATGAGATTCATTTTAATATTTTGTGGTTGTTTTTAATATACGTCTATTTACTACAAATATATTTACTGTTGTACATGAAATTGAAGTTAATATTGGTTGAATAACTCACCAGTGTTCCAAGAGAGTAGGAAACAAAAACACAAAAACAAATATTAGGATAAACTTGTATATTCCCGTTGATTTGTTATAGACTGAAGCTGATCAGTCATTGTTGCTCAGTAGTCTAGTGGTGAACGCGGTGGCGTTCTACACGAAGCGGACTGAGTTCGAATCCCACTGTGAACATCAACATTGGGATGCAGGTACATCCAGCCGATGAGTCCCAAATAGGACGAAATGCGCCTCCTGAATTCCACTTGCCAGTCACAATCCAACTTATATAGAAAAGCAAATAGTTCAATATTACGTCAAATGTTTCATTTGCAATAAATATCAAATTACTATTTCTTTTTTCAATTAACAATGTTAAGCAAATGTTTGACGACATTCAGAGTAAATATCTCTTTTATAGAAAATAAAATTTCATTCAGATTCATTTAAAATATACACTTACATTGTAGATTGTTGATGTATTCTGTAATAAGAAATGAATGACAACATTTCATTTAACATTAATTAGATGAGCAGGCAAATTATACTTAACTCATTCTTATTACTAATTAGCGTGATTAAATCTTCATGCATAGTATAATCTCACTTAATTCACGTAAAACAATATCAACACTTACATTTGACAAGTCAAAGAACTAATACTGTGTTAGGGTTCTCGCGACTAAATTACACCTCGATACCTGCTAGCGAACGTATGACCAGTAACATAACAACCAGTAAGCTAAGCTATTCGCAGCGCCCCAGCCCAGCTAATTAGAGAAAGAAGTCCAAAGTCAGCAGAAGCTTTTAATTCCACAGGCAGCCCATCAAACGGAACGGCAATCACACATCTCATGTGTATATATACAAAAAGAGAGAGCGTCCTTGAAATGTTACAAATAGAGTACTAAAATAAACAACGAACCAATAAGATTTAACATCTCACTAAGTGGGTAACACGAACTGAAGGTGAAAAGGGAAATTTCTGGCGCGAAAATGAGAAATTTAAATTTACGCAAATAAATCACAAAAATAACAGGCTTACCAAGGAAATTCTGGGGATTTGACATCCCCAACATACTGTTTGTTTCAAATATGTAGTTGAAAGTAAAAAAATCGACAACAGTATTTCAATGACTAACAGCTAACAGAGTTTACAATAATAAACTTTCTCAATATGTTTTCCTTTCTAAGTGAACATTTGAAGGAATCATAAAATTATATTATAATTTCACTGTAAATTGTTGATATGCATTAATATGCTTACTTCTCTGATTAGAAATACTTGATTATAGGTAGTTTACAACTGTAATTACAGTTCTATGACATTTTTACAATCATTATCGAATAATAACAAAATTCATACTAAATAATAAATTCAATTGAAATGGTTATTTTCGTGGAGATAGGTTATTTATTTGATTGAATATGTCAAAGATTGATGTTGGCAGGATATCATTGAAAACCAGAAAGCATTGGACAGCTGTTTTGTTTTAGTGTGGAACTCCTGAAGCTCTAATGAGAAGTCGTGACTGGTGAAATTCAGACTTGTCGGGTGTGAGACAGTTATCACCAATGACATTGGGTGATCGTCGCGCTATATATTACAAATTGATGGAAGTGGGAATTCTACCATTGGATGCCAACCCAGTGGTGCAGATGGTCAGAAGTTTGCGGTCAACCTGAAGCCCCTGGTGGGGAATCTGGGGTGCGCGCTGCTGAGGAGTTTCACACTAGAACGCAACAGCTGTCTAGTGCTGCCTGGTTTTCAATGATACCCTGCCAACATCAATCTGTGACATATTTGATCAAATAATAAATTACCTAATTTCTGAAAACCAATTGTTAATATTCGTTACAACAGCTGTTTGTAAATAACTTTAGCATATATGAGTTATTACAAATATACTAATTAACAAGCACTTAAATATGATTGGTGCCTAAAGTACTTAGTGCATATAGTATCGTTTAATGGCATTCAACTTTCCGGATATCATCACAAATTAATGATTCTCATCAGATTCGTGTTAATATTTCGTGGTTGTTTAAAATATTGAGTGTCATAGTAATAACTTGTTAATTGGATACATTTTACTTTAAATATATCACATATTTCACCATATATCATACATTTCATTATATAGTTACTACATTATATGTATCTATATATATGCAATGAGAAATAAAATAAAGTAAATTGTGGTAGTTTGTGAACATTGGTATTAAGTTTTAGTTGATTGAATTCGTCACAGATGGAAGTTAGAATTCTATTATTGAATGCCGGCCCTGTGATGTAGAGGTTTTGGTATTCACCACCCTAAAGGTTCTGAGGTGGGATATAGGGTACGTAGGGATGTGGGGTTCATACTACTACAAAACAGCTATTCAGTTCTCCCTGGTTTTTTCTTTAATAACATCCTACCAACATTAATCTGTTGAAAATACAATCAACTAGAACTGAAAACACTTAAATGACAAAACTTAATCACTACAATTAAATCATAAACTACAATTATCTTCATTACTACACTTATTAAACAAACACCACTATAGAGATTTAAAAAAATGAAGTTGATTTTGTGTTTAAGTAAGTATTGTGAATGATTCGACAAAGATATAGCCTTCTCTCACTTTCAAAACTATCTAATACTATACAAATAATCAACCATATCGACTTGTCTACATAAATTGCCATGTGTAATATTTACGGAAGCATGAATTATGATAAATGTAATGCTGAGTTCTATCATCAAATGATCTGCTTTAATGAAATCGTAAACTAGGTAACTTTTTGAATAAAGATGGAAGATGGCAAGTGTAAGAGGGAATAATATGTTTCATCAATATCTTAGTGTGCATCAACATTGCAGAATTTATTTCACAAGATAAGCCCTGCTTGGCTGTTGTATAGCATGGGCACTCACAACGTCTAGTAACAGGTTTTCAGGGGTTATTTATTCACTTGATAACACCCATGGTGTTTCACACACACCACTATTTTGCACTGTGTCATTATACTGCATAGCATAAGCTACCAAAAGTCTACAATGTAGCGGTATTTCACACCAGATATAGCACTTACATTCTATGTTGATAGTTTGCATGATATACTGTCTAGAATGGCAGAACATTGAGAAGATATTATCTGACAGAGATATCATTTGGTCACTTGTAGTAGACAATTACATCGGTAGAAGTTGGCAAGCTCATCACCTTACACGGTTAGGTAAGTTTAACATGTTAGAAGTGTTACAAATGCTTACTTACTGTAAGTTGTGTTTCTACCTACAGGTAAGCTATTAAGTAATTTCTTCAAAACTGTTGACTCAGAGTCTGTGCTTAACTATAGTCAAGAAAAGAAGAACTTGACATAAACTTATATCTATTTCTAAAATGTAAATTGTTACAATTAGTACAACAACATAATCAGTATAGTCATTTAACAGGGGAAAAATAAAGAACATACCGAACAATGATGGAGAATGCGTCAATATGGATGACTATAGGAATTAGTCATATTTATACAAATAATACGACTGTGTGATTGATTATTAAACAAAAATAATCTATCCAGTCAGATTGAGCCTGATCGGTGGACGTCTAATTGAATGTTATTGGTCGGGTTAATTACGAAAATAACATTTTCATCGTAACCTCTTTCACCGTGTAACGTAGTGTACAGTAAATAGACGCTTCTCATAAATAAGTGAAACACTGCAGAACTTAGAGCATTTGTAATTTAGGTTGCATATATTCATCACACTGTGTGTAGTTTTAAAAATGCTGGTGATATTCTGGCTTGTGGTTTAAATACTTGAGCTCATATTTCTATTTTTTTTCATCAGATTACTTTCCAGATAACAGTAGAACTGTTGGTTTTTTCTCCACGATGTAATTTAGGTGCATATGGAACCCAATAATTGACACTAGATAACTAATAGAACGTTTACCTTTCAACGTTCTTGAAGTACATTCAGCACAAAACGTGTGAAATTTTACAGTTGATGCATTCTACAGAGAACATGCCAACTTTATAGTGTCAATGCATTTGACGATAAAGGCTACGTATTATATAAAGTAGGCACAATGGATGGTATACATGTGAATAGTTGACAGAGAGCACATGACAGAATTGTCATTACTAACGAAACATCTAACTGCCACACCTGCCATAACAGTGACTTTGAGGAAAGCTAACAATCTTTCGATCATCTTTGAAGTCTCTCGACCTAAAATTCTGAGATCAACTGATTTTATTAGTATATTCAATGAAACTAACTGGTAAAGTGGAATGCCTTCTGTGCTACCCTTGTAGATACCTACGTTATCTCATACATGATAAGCCAAAATCTTGTAATCGCATGATGAGAAGCAGTAGCACTGTAGATTATCGTCTACGACAAGTGCTGCGGCTATAGAAATCAATAATCGGTAGGTGCTTTTTGTCTGATCATTTGTTAAACAACGAAAGCAAGAGCTTCTACTTTGTGTGGCATGCAGCGAATAGTGGTTATGGTCAAGCAACCATCCTGCTACTGAATATTTTCATCCATCATTCAAACAAGTACAGTCTATTTGTATCCAAATGATTGCCCATGTTATTAGATACTAGGTGATTTAGGAGACAAACCATTCGTAATGATGACGGTGTTGTCAGTTGTTATCGTTATCGTCTGATCCTGCAGACTTATTTAACATAAATGTTGTTCACTCTACGATGACTATCACGGATAATAAAGCAGCTTCATTCCCACGCACTGTAAGCTTTTCAGCAAATTCATTTATCTAAAACCTGATACCCGTAAATATCTACCAGGGAACCTTACGAGCCTCTCTGTTCGAGATTAACATATAAAGCAAGATAACCGGGACAAAGTAAATCCCAAAACCACATATTTCAAAGCCAACAATTAGACCATACATTGGTAGTGTGTAACTAGGTTTCAAAGTGGTCAAAATGGGAAAGGGATGGAAGTTGGTGAGGGAACATCGAACAAGTTTCAAGCCTCAGAAATTTAGATTTTGTAAACTATTTCATAATCCAAATGTTCGACATCGAAATCTATCGTGGTAACTGAAATCTTATTACACCGCTACGGAATGTTGTAAGATAAGAATGCATACATCTCAAATGAACTACCAACTTATGTGTGAACAAAGAGGTGATAAGGATTGTAATTTCTTATGGAAATAATAAATAAAGTGATCTGAAAAATACTTTGACGAATAACAATTTAATTCAGTATATGTTGGAACATAGAAGTTCAAAGTACAATCCGAGTGTTATTTGAATGCAACATAATGTTAAATTGCAAAGACCTGATGTTACTGCATGATACCAAGTGCATAGTTTATGAATAAAATTAATCAAACAATATACAAATTGTACTCGTCTGAAGGCACTGGTGGAATTGTCAATCTGAAATAGCTAATACGAAAAACTAGAGTAAACCTAACAAATGTTTAGAGAATGTGGTTACTTGCTAAGAATGGATTGAGACGAGTGGTATTGTAACAAGTATATTCAAATAGAAGACATGATTTATTATGAAGGAACTTCCGATTTATTTCACATATTTTCCGGTTACATAATCCTAGGTGCTCTATATAAGGTAAAATCTATGATACGTCTCCTCATATCATAAACAGGAATTTTGATTACAATACACATTGTTTGTATGAACTTAGTTACAGTCATCTTGAACATATTTCTACATATTTTTGATTCAACCTCACTTTTGTTGACTTCGTAATTGGATCCTACTAATGCACCTTCAAAAGCACTCGTCAATTTATCCTAGCATTTTAGAACATTACATTTTATTAAAATACAGAGATTGAGTAATACTGAATGGAAATAACCCATTTTACTAAATTCATATTTAATTCGAACCCTGAATTACATCTGATAAGAAATTTTAGCACTATTATTATACTATTGAAGTGTAACTTAAGTAGATGTATTCATTAGACGAAACAATATGCTTTCCGAATCAGTTTAACAGTTACATTTATAGTTTTATTCCACGAAATTACTAAGTACTCAGTATTTTCAAGCAATATTGTCCAGTACGCCATCAGTTGTATATAACTGATCGTATTCAAATGAATGTCTTGTGCATTATACTATTGATAACTGACTCCGTTAGTTAACTTTTGACAAATATGGATTGCATGACCTTGTGCAAATGGACAATTCATAAAGAATCTATAACTAAACGATCCAATGATAATCAGTGTAGTCAAATGCAATATTATGTATGATATCGAAGAAGAAATTAAAGTACATTAAATGATTGGTAGAAACAATATTAACTAATAAATTATATCACAAAATCGTTCGATATAGTTTTCATTTAATACTATGCACCTGTGTTATGTGACAAGAACCATGAACTCGTTTATTGATTTTTGACAGTATATTGCTCAGTAGTCTGGTGTTCTGGTAATGTTCATTTAGTAGTAATTTATCATTTACGAAAACATCCATACATATCCACAATAAGTGTTATACAAACCTGAAGAATTTGAATCTGCCACTAGAACACCATAATCCAACAATACAACTTCACTATAGTCATGTGGATAGAGATTATTTAATCCCACAATCGTAATTTGCTGTATTTATATTAGATTCATATGAAAGTCCTCATAATATCGTTTACTGTTCATGGTCGATTCTATTCATAATATATGATTTAGTACAAAACAATTCAAAAAAAGCGATAGAATGAAATCTACAAATCATCAAATTTATCATATTTTAGATTCGTGGTTCTGATGCACAACTTCCTGAACTACAGTCCTATACTCAAAAATTAATTTTCGGATGCCGTATCCACATTCGTAACTCTCCCTGCTGTCAAAGCTAACTATAAGTTAAATTTAGTGAATCTAAAATCGAGTCACAATTTACAAACCAAAATGAACTATATAAAAAGTTACATTGGATGACAATAGATCGACAGAAGGTATAGAGAAATCTTTGCTTAGATTGTTATGGAAGTGGGCTTACACTATCAAAATAAACCGTGTACACTGCTGCTATTTTAGTCATTTTCAAGTAGTTTATAATATTCCAGTAAAGAATTGATGACTATATAATCACTTTATAGGAAAAGTACAGACGATAATTGAATGGTAATTGTTGATTAACGGACTACTATGCTGTAGTAAATAAATGTCATAATCGACAGTCTTCCTACCAGTAGATTATTTGGTTGAATTTGTGTTTCCTTTGAATGTGTTGATTGGTATGATAATCAATTGAATCCATGCATAAAATATTTAACAACTACTAGTATCTATTCAGCTTATGTCAGTAAATTATACTTATTGGTTTAGAAGAGCCACTGACTGACTGAACACGATTAATTAGTAATTAAGTTCTAAGCGCAGAATAACCCCAGTTTGATTTAAAACTAGTCATTATTAAAATCTAACTATCTTGCTTATAATTAACTTAAGGTGATTCGTGCTGAATTACAAAGTAATAAAAGTGGGAATCTTACGAATGAATGCCGGCCAAATGATATAGAATGGTTGGCGTTTGCCAACCCTAACCACTTAGATAGGAATCAAGGGTATTCACTGTAGAAGAGTCTTGTACCAACATGAGGCAGATGTTCATGGTTCCAACGTTTTCATTAACACTAATCAAGGATCATTTCGTGACTATTGTGATCATCTAATATTTGATAATCGCATAAAGTTTCCTTCTTTTGATCAGAGCAAAGATTTTTGAACGAAGAACATTCTTTCAAACAAATTCTTTCTTACCAATTCAAAATTAATGATCGCATCATCAAAATTGTCATTTCTTAGGCAAATACATATCAAGTTTGACGGCATATAAAATTGGAATTGTGGTGTAGATGTCGGGTGTTAACGTTGATATAATAATGATCATGTAATGTTTAACTCGCCTAAGTTTAAACAACGTTTAAATTCATTAATTTGTTAATCAAGTGTTTAATGACACATAAAGGTAACAGGTGATGACAACCATTACAGTCGGTACAGATCAATGAAAGATTGAATTCTTTTTAAATTGACATCGACTAAATATAAATTTGGAAAAAAATATGTGTAAGTAATAATTAAAATTTGAGGCGCAGTGAGAGCGTTATTAAGACTATCCACCGTCTCATTTTACCACACTTAACTTACATAAGACATGCAGTTTGTATGAGTTATTCATTTCAGCCAGTCAGTCAGATACAACATAAAACTTTGTACATGTGTACATCAGTTCAAGTTGCCATGCCTCAATTAGCAGATAGAGATTAAATTGTCGGACCAAGTCCCAGAGTAGGGGAAGTAGTAACAGAGTTGGTATTAATGGGAAGGAATAGAGATCGGTGATAAGATTTAAGAAAATATTATTCAGTAAAGAGAAAATTATGATAAGTTCAGAAACGTAGAATTTGGAGGAAGACAGGAAGTGGATGCACCTGCGCCGCTGCTAACGATTTTGAGCCATATCACACAAGGTCTCTAACCATTTATTACGAGCGTCAAGCAGACCACAACAAGGTAGTCTACACCTACTAACATGGCTCAGCCTAACTGTCAGTGACTTCATGGACTAGTGCCATGTTTTGGTTTGGCCGCCCATAGCTTTCTTCCAACCTACTCCTACACCAGACAGCATTGCTCGTCGAGGTAGGCGGTGGCCAGGCATACGTAACACATGTCCTAACCACCTTAGCTGATGAAAATTTACTACTTCATCAATAGATTTACCATACATACATAGTACTCTATTCCTAACCCACGTATTGCTTAATCGGTAGTCCCAGTGAACACGAGCAAAGCTTCGAAGACATCTATGATCGAATACTAAGAGCCTACGAATAATCTCTATCCTTAATGGACATGTTTCACAAGTTATTCATTTAGTAAAATCTACAGTGTCATTACATACATATATATATACATATATATATATATGTACCAAGAGCAGTTACACATTAAGGGTGCTTCCGACAGCAGAAGAGATAGCCACCCGTAATATGTAACCAGAGCTCTGTATACAAAAGAAACATGTTCAGCTTATATAGCTGTAGACAACCCAATAATTTCTTTTCCGTTTTAATTGTACGACGAATTATTGGTGCAGTGTATATTTATTCCTCAATTTTGTGTCATTTTGTATTATCGAAATATTATTTTCTTCTTTCTTATCATTTACAAGCCGGCTGTAACAGTTTTCAGGAATAAACAAGTGAATTTTAATAACACATTTCATGAAACCAGTAACTTCATTCTAATAGTGTTATTTGGGGTAATAATCAACCTATACACTAATTGAAGGAGGTTAGCTTTCAAGGGTATATTTGAAATAAAACTGATGATGAATATATGCATTTTGTAATCACTGGACAATTGGACAGTATGTAAATTTATCAGAAGAGATGTTTTTATAAGCATATACAAAAGTAGATTCGAAAGATATGAACGAGTGTTGACAAGCGTTTCATCTATGCGTCAAGCTTATACTTATTATAATGTTTGTAGATTTTAATATTTAATGTATATATCACCGTGCATTAAGTAAATAAATATATACTAATTAGGGAGTGAAAATGTGTTGTAAGTAGATCGTTAAATGGTGTATTATTTACTATCGTTTAGTATCAAAAGACATGATCAAATACTACTACTAATTATACAGGAAAAGTGAAGTAAATTAGCTTGCTTATTAGCTCTGTAGCTTAAATAATACCAATAACATTAGGCGAATTTACATGATAATTGACTGTGAAGTTTTGTTAGCTCGTTTGTGAACAATTAGAGTAATTGTATTAATGAAAGACAAAAGAGATCAAAGACAACGTCTACGAAACGTGTTGCACCAATTATGAGAAAAATTAACGTGGAGAATGTGTGATCTTCCATTTATTTACTCTTGAACATAACCAGTCTTGTAATAGAATCACAGTAAATGTGATCAGTGATATGAATGCGCATTCAAATAAAACAAGGATAAACGTTAGATTGATGCATGCCTGAATTGTCAGTCTACATGACAATGGTCAGTCAGTTGTATGGTCAGAGTTCAAAGGAATAAGACAGTCAATTGGAATGAAGAAATGAATGAAGGCAAACGATCACAAATGTAGCTACAAAGAAGAATTAACTTAATACTCATGAAATAACTGGAGAGGATAGTTAAATAAGTAGTGTTGACGACGTTGAATTGAACAATGTTGAATGTCCTATTATTTAGAAGAGAGAAACCGATATAGTTTACACTTCATATTCTTATTAAAAGTAAATAGGATTCTTTTCGTGAATTATGGCTAACTAAACTGGCTAAAAGTAGTGCGTTTAAAGAGTGTGATAACATTTTTCTGATGACATTTTGTCGATATAAAGGAATTTTAATAAAACACAAAACAAAACGTCATTTATTGCGAAATGGAATTAATCAATTTGTTGGGATGGCTCGCAAAAACTTCAACGAAGCCTCCAGAACCTTTGATGGAGCCAGAGACATTCCGTTCAATCACTGATCAATAGAACCTTCTAGAATTTCAACGTGGAGCGTTCCGATTGGGTAGCAGTTGAGACTTCTTAATTCGGATAGGATGGATCATAATTGTGATTTATTTGTTTCAGAAAACTATAAATATACGAACATTTTGTACATGACTTGACTTGCCATTTCACCGGAATTAAGTTTACTGTTTTCTCGTCTTCTGTTGTCTAATTTTGCGACTAGGAGAGTTCAAGGCGTTCAAGTGCTAAGATTGCTTTGCGGCTAGTCAATTTATTAAGTACGAGATATAACACAATTCCTATTCGGATATTTATGTACATTTTAATAGTGTAGATATTAGAAGGCTGTGGTAAGATTTGCAAAGCTCGAAGTAGTTATGGATCGTCGATATTGTGATTGTAGCCTAGATTACAGAGTGTTCCTCTGCGACTACTAGTTTCAGATTGATTTAGAATTGATTAGGCGATGGGTTTTTAGGTCTTTCTGGTTTCTTCTAGTTGTATTATCATTTAAATCATTCATCTGACAAATTAATATTGATAAATCTAAGTATAAGTTTACGTCAATTCTCAATTCATTAAAGACTTATTTATAGAAGCTCACATTATTTCTCATAATGCCGGAAATGACGCTGACCACGTGACTGTCCAAAATGTTTTACTAGAATCAATCCATGGTATTCCCTTTAAAAATCTCCTTATTATTTTTATGTTTCATTTGTATTACTTATCTTTGAAGTTGCACTAAGCACATACGAAATGATTTAATTAATGACTATCAAGTTACCAATCATCATTTATTATTAATTCATATCAATGTTTACAGTTTAATTAACAATAATTGTAAAGTTAATTGAAGCCTACTTTAACTACTAATAATTAGATACCTTTATTTAAATCTATCCCGTTGTCAACTTAAAAGTAGCCTTTAATCTTCATCAGTAAACATTTATTTGGTCAACAATATAAAATTAGAATAAACTAACAAGTCTATTCATTCAATGAAATAACATATAGTACTATACTACATTCATTCATTATAAAATCATACTACATAGTAATATCGTATAAATGATATCACTAAGTTTTTAAATGATTAATTCTAACATGAAACCTATTAATGAGAATATTAGCTTTCATTAATCTATTCTAAAAAAGTATAGTAGGTATACACTAATAAACTTTATGTTGGTTTGTGACTGGTAAGCGGAATCCAGGACGCGAGTTTCGTCCTATTTGGGATTCATCGGCTGGATGTACCTACCATTACAAATCCATGGGGAAAAAAAATACAAACTTATCCTAATTACTAATAAGCTTGTTTAATTTTCTAATCTCATTTCATTTAATCTTAAAAATTTTTCTCTTTAAATAACTTCAAAGTATAAAATGATCAACAAATTATCTCATTTTAGGTTATAAATTTATTTTATTAAAAAAAAAAAAAAAGAATAATAATAAATTAAAATTGAAATTGTTACTTTATTCATTTGCTTAGTGATAAATTAACTTTCATTTATTTGCCTAGTTATTATGTGTTACGTAAATTCTTCGCTAATACATCAATATATTTATATATTGTAAACAATAATTTTGTTTTTTGTATTTATTTAACTAAGCATTTACATTGATGTTTATTTAACTATACAATAAATAAGGTTAATTATAGTTAACAATTACTTACCTTATGTCTATATATGTACATAATTCACTAGTTGTTATACTTCGTTTTTTTTTACTGTTTATTTATATTGATAGTTTAAATTGAAGAAAAAAAAAAAGTAGAGAAAAAGTAAATAAATTAAAGCTAATTCTATTTTTTGTCTGAACATTCCATAAACAATCGTGTACCGTTTATTTATTTATTTATTTACTTTTTCCTCACTTCACACTTCTTATCAATAATTTCAATAGATGAAAAAGCCTTTTCACCATTACACAATCAAAGTTAATTTTTGTCCATCTTTTATCTTAACACATAAAATAATTTACATTAAAATTGGTTATTCTTTTGTGTGTTTTTTCTCATATTTTTTTTCTTTTTTTTTTCCATTACTATTCGTATTTATTCATATAAAGCTAAGATACAATGAAATTCATTCTATTACACTAATAATTATTGTTTATTAATAATGCAAATGAAAACTTTTTTCTGTGTATATTATATTCACTTATGAAGTAATCTTAGGTAAGTTAACATTAATGTATTCATTTTATATTTGATTATGTAATACTAATTAACTTAATGTAATTGATATAAATTTGATTGTGACTGGCAAGTGGAATCCAGGATGCACATATAGCAACAATGACTGACCAGCTTCAGTCTATAACAAATCAATGGGAATATACAAGTTTATCCAAATATCAATGTGCCCGTTGCACAAGTGTGACTGTCTGGACTCAGTAGTCTAGTGGTGAACGCTGTGGCGTTCGACACGAAACGGACTGAGTTCGAATCCCAGTGTGAACATCAACATTGGGATGCAGGTGCATCCAGCCGATGAGTCCCAAATAGGACAAAACGCGCGTCCTGGATTCCACTTACCAGTCACAATCCAACTTATATAATACTTGTGAAAAATTCGCTATATCGAGGCAATCCGCTCAGGATGCACATATAGCAACCATGACTGACCAGCTTTTAGTCTCTAACAAATCAACGGGAATATACAAGTTTATCCTAATATTAATGTAATTGAGTTATTTAATCCTATTTCACTGTGGTATATCAATATACTGATATTTTAAATGTATTTTAGCTGTATTTGTGAGATAACTTGTGTATGTATGTAATAAATCGTTGAAAATCATTAAAAACAATTAAAATGAATATCATAGTGAAGAAATATTTTGGTTAGAGTACAGCTTATGGAAAAGAAAACGTAGTAATCAAATCAATGTATGATGTACTATTTGCTTCAGTGTTGCAACTAATTGGAACTAAAAATACATACTATAAACATTATGTCATACCTAAGAATAGTATCTAGGTTATTTCAGTTAAAATTAGGCTTCTAAAGAAGTAAATGTGATTTTAGGTAAGGTAAGAAATAGACGAGAAGGGATTTTTTCAACCGAAACTCGTAATTGCGGGACCATCTCTTGACATATTCAAGAAAAATTTGAATCGGCTAAACAATCCTATCGTCAGGACTGATACAAAGAATTCACCCTTTTGTCATATTCATACTGAAACTAATAATAACCCAGTAAGCCGAAAGGCTTGTATCAAAGCATATAACGTAAGGGAAAAAGGTGTGCAAAATATTGGGATAAATGCATGTGAAATTCAGGGTTTTGCAAAACTGCTCATGGTTTATCGGGTTACAACATTTTGTCCAAACGTTTTACCCGACCTTACATTAAGTTTATCTCAACGTTACCCCACGTTTTGCGCAAAAATATAGTTTTAACTAAAAATTCTGAAATCTATTACAAATGCTAATCCGTATGATAAATGTTGTTTCCAGCTTCAAGTTCTACTTATATTCCTGAACCTAAGTTCACTAGTGTTCTGAGAAAGAACAAATGTAATGTAATTCCAGAATCAGTATTTAGAGTTTACCAAATTTTCGTAAAGTTAGGATTTAAAGTTACATTTAAGGTTATAACACGGTAACACGGTAAACAGTACTTACAATTAGCTGCATTAATTAAGTTAGACTGTGTCCGGCAGGAGGAATCCAGGACGCGCGTTTTGTCCTATTTGACACTCGTCGGCTGCATGTATCGAGGCAATCTGCTCAGGATACACATATAACACTAAAGACTGGCCAACTTCAATCCATAACAAACCAACGAGAAGATAAATATTCATCCTGATAAGCTGTAATGTTATTCTGTAATAAATTTTTACATCCTTTATGAAATATGACTTATTCTGTTATTACTACCACAGACAAACCTTGAGTACAACCTGATTTATTGACTCAACCATATACGTACATTGCTTTGAAGTTGGAATCACAGTGGTATGCATCCATCTGTGGATAAATATTTGCCTTTCAATAAACAATTTCTTGCAGGAGGCATATTGTAATTAGTCCCACCTCAGATTCTCTGCAAAATAGTCTTACAGATTTTCAGTCAAATTAATGAATTTCTTCATCATTATTTCTGTAACCTAAAAGACGCAACACCACCACGACACTATAATTCGTTGATTTACCATTTATTTAACATTTATGTCGCATTTGACATAATTACTTCCTTCCGATAAACTATTCTGTCATGAATACTATCTTCTCATCAGCTTAAAGTGGTCAATGAATTGAAACGCCGATTGACACATCTGTAAAGTGATAGTGGGCATTCCAAGTATCCCGTTTACCCATTCCATTAATGTAAGCTAGCCAAAATCTTTTTCTCAGCGATTCCATTTTTAAATCAATATGACTATGTATTTTATGCCAAAATTAATTCGATCAACAGGTCTTCATTATTATCCAGTCTAGTCATCATTTGTGGAATACATGGAATGTTTTCCTACTAATTGACAAATTAGAATAGTTAGTGAGTTACTAGATTGCCTCAACAACAACAAAAGTGCATGAGAATAAGGACTGAGTACATCTAGTAGTATTGATATTAATAAAATTGGTGAATACAATATTCCAGTAAAGAAAGTCTTCCTTGCGAGTTCATTTACAGATGTCGTACACCCATATTTGTATTGACTTATAGAATATACTAGTTGATCAAGAAATAGATAGTGATGTAGATCAAGAAATATCTAGAAAGTATGTCGAAAAGGAAGTTGTACAACAATTTAATGATGAAAGAAAAATACTAATATGAAACTAATTGTTCATTTGTCAATTCTGATGAAAGAAATTAAGAACATGGAATGATTATTAATTAAGTGTTTTCACCTATCATTATGTTATAAAGTATTTTTAAAGAAATAAGTCTTACGACATCTATAAAACGAAAGCTTGTATGTGTTGGTTTTATGCACAAGGTTTAGGTTTGAAACTATGACTTACTAGTACCTAAGAAATGCGTAAGTTACTGATTAGTTTTATCTTTCATTCCAATTATTTGATTGATGATGATTTTGAGTATTCTAGAAAGAAAGAGTGACCGATAACCACTAGTTGTTACCTTGACTTCTACTTTCGAAAGCTAAGCCGGGAAATATATTAAAAGGAATGTTTGGAAAGTAATCGCTCTGTGCTGACTGTGTAGTCTACTTCATATGAACCAGCAGACCTATAGATGCATACAAACTTAGTCCAGGGCGAGTGTTTATACTTCACACAACCATGACAATAAATTGTAGTGAGTAAAAGTATATTGAACCTAAAAATAAAAGTGTAAAAATAAACAAAAACACAATCAAGAAATTTTATAGGAATTAATTCCCAACATAGAACTAATTTAATGTTGCTACTTAGTAACAGATTTAAGATTTGATAGGGGTATATACTAACACATTTTTATATACTTAGTTTTGTCTTATCAACAATCCTGATTGATCATCATGATACTACGTAGTTATATTTAACGACATTTTACCAAATAAACTTGTTCTTTATTGACATAGGAGAGTTTCCTGTGGTAAGGCTACTCAAAAACAACATGTATATCCAAATTCATGGAATTAGTTGTGTAAAAATATATATATATCAATTGATTGGATTTGTCACAGATTAATGTTGGTGGTGCACCAATGAAAACCAGAAACAGCACTCTCCCCTTAGTATGAGACTCGTCAGCAGTGCATAGATACAACTCCACCAGAAGGATAAAATAATCGTTCAGTGCTTCATTGTTCTTAGTGATAACCAACTATCATTACTCTGTGATGAATCCAATCAACTCAACTTAATACCAATCTTCACAACAACTATCTCGATTCAATATATACAAATTGTTTATCACATGGATTATTCCACATAAGCAAGATCTTAATGACAGTTGTTATTGAAGGTGAACTAATTTAATGCAAAGTATTTTCTAAGTTATTCAACCATTACACCTTTTGAATACTTTGAATTCATATGGAAATCTTATTTTAAGTGGGCTTTAAAGCTTTTGATTAGCTTATTATCCACTTTATGATAACTTATATATTAATGCATAGTGTTATATCTAATTACTTATCTATTTACAAATTACTAAACACCATAAATTATCAAAATCATTTGATAGAGATTATGATTTTTAAAAATATTTTATCCTTTTCAGTTCATAATCTATTCACTCCATTACAAATGCAAAAACGTGTAATTAATGGTCAAACAGCAGAGAAATATGAATATCCATGGGCTGTATCTATTAAAGGCACAAATCCTGTTTATAAACAGGTTACATTTTGTGGATCAACATTGATACGAGATAGATGGTTACTTTCTGCTGCCCATTGCTTTTGGGCTGGAGTATCGCCAAAACCATAGTAAGGATAAGATCTCAACGTAATTAATTTATTAACATAGGTTACTAAATAAATATACTTCTTCAACGTATAGATAAAAAAAAACGTTGAATTTTACCTAAACAATAATTGGTTTTGTTTTATTTCTGTGTTGTGAACTTTCACTTCAAGACCATTTTGAATGAATTAGATACTCACTAATGTTAATGAATGAGAAACTGCATTCTCAGATTTTGTTTACAAATGATGTTCAACATTTCGTCTAAGTCACTCTAAACATCCTCTTATATTCATGCAAGTGAAAGATAAGTTGCCAGGATTGATCAACTCAATATATATGCATATTCACTTGCTCCTGTGGATTAGCAAGAGTTGTTCATTGAGGCTACCTCTCCTCAGCATTCGGGAAGTTGTTTGAAGGCATAGACTAGTAAGGGACAACTGAGATCAGTCAAATAATCAACTTAAGACATCTTGTTTCTGATTCATCGTTTGACATTATTAAGAAAACTCAGTCAATAAAATCAAGAAGTGTAAACCTTACGTTATATAGCAAAAGCCATAGCTGTCCATAATTTAAAACCTGAGCCGTATATACTAAAATAGTTTGTTGGATTATCTTCTTAGCCATGACCATACCTTAGTCACCTTTTCTATTATTATTATTATTATTACTATTATTATTATTATTATTTTAAACGTTAACTATGTCTCTACTGATTGGTTACCATTCATAAATTTCCTTCATTTTAAATTGGTAGAACTTACAGTTACTTAGTTGTTTCTAATGTTCGCATATTTATCATACATACCCTTTGATCGTTAATTATATTTGTGTATTTTATGATTATTTAGTTGAATGTTACACCATAACTGATCAATATGTTGACAAGCATACAATTATTGGTTGACCTATATTTTATCAGACATATCTATACGTATATGAGATTGTACAGAAAATGAAATCGTTCAAAGGGAATCCTTCGTTAAATGAATCTGTTATATGGTAAAAAGCTTAAATAAATGTTGACATACCATATCATGAGCCTTTACTGCTGATTAAAATTCGACCCACAAATTCAGTAGTAGCCCTATCACCACAAGGCGTTATAGTTAAAGGTTAATTTATTGCTTGAATTGGTATGGGTGTTGCTGAAGTGCCAACATTTATTGATTGATCATTGTGTAGTGACTATTCATAATATTTGTCAAGTCCTTTATAGTGCAGATAGAATTCTGTCAATTTAGTTGTAACGTCGTCAATAGTCTTAGTGACTTGACGTCACTGATACTATGTAGAGATATGAGGTAGTTTGTGGGATTTGAGGGGGGAAGGGTAATTTGGAGAAGACTCAAGACCTTAGTTTCGTGATATCTGGAACTTGTCAGTAATCTTTAAAGAAATACATGCTCTGTTACTAAACTGAGGCCGTTATCCAATTCAAATTACTATTTGTTAGTTGTCTAGTAAAATGATGTAACTTTGAATTGAATGATCTTAACAAACCTTAATTTTGCAAATTACTTAGGCATATATACTACATCATGGCATACTTGCTGTGATCATTTATATCGAATATAGAGAGAATAATTATACTTCTTTCTTAACGATTTGGGAATTTTGTTCAATCGTTAGAGAGGCAGATAAGAACGAGTATTATGGTTATTTTTTTAAGCTTGTCTTAATTGAATGAAATTGATTACTTACATTTTAGCCTGTTAGATGTAAAGAACTGGCATGTTCAAGCTGGTAGCAATGTGATTGAAGTAAGTTATCATTATCGCATTTTAACTGAATAATTAGTTACAATTAGGGGGTTTTGTGGAGATAGTTAATATCCAATGGTAAAGCGTTCGTCGCTGAGCCAGAGGGTCCTGGGTTTGATCCCCGATGGGGTCGTGGATGCGCACTGCTGAGGAGTCCCATACTAGGACGAAACAGCTATCCAGTGCTTCCAGGTGATCAATGGTTGTCTGATTCACACCAATTCGTGATGTCGAAATTGAATGAATAATTAGTGTCGACGTAATAAGTAATATTATGATACGATCATTTGTTCATATATTAAGTTATCATTCCTGGAAAAAAAAATAGTTGAATGTCATATAATCATATAAGTGACTATTTTCAACTTGTGGATATTCATAAAGATAAAATATTGGCACTTTGATTTGTTTACTTTTAAAATATGCATGTAAATACTGAATAATCTGATACTATTTTGGCATACCGATATTCAAGTTGATGACACAATTTATGCTCTCAATTTAATGTTGTCGAGATTGGTGAATTTGAATTTGATGACATATAATGACTTGAATTCAAGAATCGTTGATAACCACTAAGTATTGATTAGCCGTTTCGTCTTAGTATAGTATCCCTCAGTATTCAACTGACTTTACAAACAATCGTTACCACATACGGTAACACCTGAGTGTTATTTAGAATGAAAACAAGTATTTTTATTAAGATAGCTCTAATCTTTAGCTTTATATACCAACTAAGGAATGCACTTTTATTGTTAGTCGACCTGTAACTCAGTAGTATATAATGTACTACCAGATTTGTATATATGAAATAAGTAAGTAGCTATTCGAAAATAAAAAAGAACTTTCAATTCAGAAGAATTCTAAAGTAGTTATAAGGTTAATTGGTGTAAATGTTTCTACAATCTTTTACAGTTTAGTTTACGCGAAAGTAGAGAGTAGCAATAATTTTTTGTTTATTAAAGAATTTTTTAAAGATTTTCTTGGAATGGCTAACAAAAAATTCAACAAAGCCTTCATAAATCATGAATTAGCGGATGATATTCCCTCCAGTTACCGTTCAGTAGAACCTAACAAAATCTTTATATCGAGTAATCTGATTGGAAAACAGATGTAAACTACTACTTACTAACTGAATAAATTGTAATAATCAGTTCATTTCTACAGAAAACTATAAATACCCTAGTATTTTTCACAACATCTAACACTTACTGATATAAGCATTTCTTCCTACTCATCCTCTATTTTCTGATTAATGGTTTGAAGATTCCATTGCTTTCAACTGCTTAAGCTGTATACAATATTGTTAATAAAATAAATCATAACTCTTGTAAATAAGTCCCAAAATATTTTATATGCACAAGTTGATCTAAATGTATAGCCGAAATTGTTTTAATTCATTTCTACTGACCTTCATAATCCGACAATCATGGTATTTGGTTGTAATATTTATTTTGTTTATGTTATCAATGTTGATTTCATTACATCAAACATAATTACATTATTAGTAGTGATTTTATTCTGCATCAAAATAAAACTGTTTACCTAATTAAAATGAGGATTCTAACATCACTTAACTGGAAGAAATAAAAAAATCCTATCCAATCCAATTCACTCTTAAAATATAGCATTAGAATACAACTGATTATTTACATCATGATTGTTTACTGGCCTAATTTATATTGCATGTCTAGTGGAATGTTGTAAGTGCTTAACTTATATAATCCTAGACATTGGTTAATTACTATGTAGTGACCAAATTGTGATGCTTGTCCATTGAATTTTATCGATCTAGTTGTAATCTGGTCACTAGTCTAAGTAACTTAACTTCAGGGGGCAAAACAAACTTAACTTAAATCTATAGTTTTCTGTGGACTATCTTAAAAAAACCTTCTATCTTTGCATAGTATCAATGATGTCGAGTCACTTAGATTAATGATCACATTACAGCTAGATCAATAAAATTCTATCAGCACTATAAAGGACTTGAAAAACATCAAAATTGGTCACTACACAGTGATCAATCAATGTACGTGTCTCAGTCCTACAGAGAGTCAGTCAAAATCTGAATGGATCAACGGTTACGGCAACGGATTGTGAGAATTAGAGAACTGAGTTCGAGCCCACTGAGTACCTTTGAAGATCCCAGGCACCTCTTTCTGAGAGGTGCTAGACAGTACCAGACTTGTGTTCAGAGTTTTCTGGTAACAACCGTTCAAACAACTCGTCCATATGTAGTGTTACATCATTCAATCACTATAAAGTCGGTCCACCCTAGCCATTGCAACCTGTCTTTTCTACAAATATAAGATCATACCAGATATCTTAACGTATTTACGACGATAATGCTAAAAAAGGGTGCAGAGGGATTAGTAGTCCGACTGCCTGACAAGCCTATTCTATAGCTTGTCTTATTTGACTAGCCTTCACTATCACTGACCTTGACTACTTGTTTTCAAATAAACTGATATCCACTGATCATATTCAACCCAAATATTTATGGTAACCTTCACTCTAATGTGATTAACCTTAGAAGTACATTTTCTGATACTTTCGAATGTTGGATTGTGTTTTGCATAGAAGGAGTATGTGTATAATAGATCTTAACAAAATTGCTAATTCTATCTTCAGTTGGGAGAAGAACATGGATACAGAGGGCACGTATTAAAACCAGGCACAAATCAACGTCAAACGCTTGTAGCCACTCTAATTAAAAGATTAATTGACGCTTTCTCCAGGTAAGTTAAATCTATGTTATACCTTTATTTTAATAGAACTTGTCAAACGAATGTTATTTTATTGCACAGTATAATATTTACACTACTATTTATGTAGCCTGTAGCCCCTAGGGTTGCTGCCGGTCCCAAGCCCGGATAAAGGAGGAGGGTTGGGCATGGGGCTAGCAACCCCATCCCGTAAAACAGCAAATGTGCTAAAAAAACGCTAACCAGTAAAAACCTTTATAACCATTTTCACTCTGCCCTGGGAGTTGGAAGGTATGTTATGACGCCTCATGGTGAAAGCCGAGTTTCTTCGGAAGCCACGAGGCCGATGTCTCTTCTGACAACCAGAGCAACCATTAGTATAGGTACGTGGAATGTCCGCACGCTGTGGGAAACAGGGAGGACCATGCAAATAGCTGAAGAAATGAAAAGATACAACCTGAAGATACTTGGAATAAGCGAAACGCATTGGGTGCAAGCTGGACAGCAACGGTTATCCTCGGGAAATGTGCTTTTATACTCCGGCCACGAAGAAGAAAACGCCCCACACACACAAGGAGTAGCATTGGTGTTATCCCAAGATGCATGGAAGTCTCTTATAAGATGGGAACCTCATGGACCTAGGATCATCACAGCATCCTTCAAGACGAAGAAGGAAGGGATTGCAATGAATGTCATCCAGTGCTACGCACCCACCAACGACAGCCACGAAGACGACAAAGACCAGTTCTATGCGAGGCTGCAGTCAATCATCGAGAAATGTTCAGCCAAGGATCTGACTATTCTAATGGGCGACTTCAACGCCAAGGTCGGAGTGGATAACACCGGGTATGAAGACATCATGGGACAACATGGAGTGGGAGAAAGGAATGATAACGGTGAGAGGTTCGTGAACTTATGTGCCTTCAACAAAATGATTATAGGTGGCACCATTTTCTCTCACAAACGTATACACAAAATTACATGGATTTCACCGGACCACATCACGGAGAACCAAATCGACCACATCTGCATCAATAAGAGGTTTAGAAGGACCATGGAAGACGTAAGAGCAAGGAGAGGAGCCGACATAGCTTCAGATCACCATTTGGTGGTAACTAAAATGAAACTGAAGCTGAGGAAGCACTGGACAACTGGAACAGCAGTATTACACAAGTTTAATACAGCCCTTCTCCGTGATACTAACAAACGCAACGAATTCAAATTAATTCTCAGCAACAAGTTTCAGGCATTTCATAATCTACTAGAAAAAGGTGGAACTAATATGGAAGACAACTGGAAAGAGATTAAGGGAACAATAACCTCAACATGTCAGGAGGTTTTGGGTCTCAAGAAACAACACCAAAAAGAGTGGATTTCTGTTAGAACTCTGGACAAGATCCAAGAAAGGAGGAACAGAAAGACAGCGATCAATAACAGTCGGACAAGAGCAGAGAAAGCCAAGGCACAGGCCGAATACACCGAAGTCAACA
Source organism: Schistosoma mekongi (assembly GCA_034768735.1). Lineage (NCBI taxonomy): Eukaryota > Metazoa > Platyhelminthes > Trematoda > Strigeidida > Schistosomatidae > Schistosoma > Schistosoma mekongi. The sequence continues at coordinate 36,322,532 of CM068306.1, forward strand.
AGCAAGTGAAGAGGAGCATCAGGTTGGATAAACGGAAGTTTGTTGAGGACCTAGCAATGACAGCGGAAAAAGCTGCAAGAGAAGGAAATATGAGGTTCTTATATGATACAACGAAGAAGCTAGCTGGGAAATTCAACAAGCCAGAACGGCCAATCAAGAACAAGGCTGGCAAACCAATCACTGAAGTGCATGAACAACGGAACAGGTGGGTAGAGCACTTCCAAGAACTCTTGAATAGACCAGCCCCACTGAACCCACCAGTCATCGAAGCAGCAGCCACGGATCTCCCTATAAGCACAGACCCACCAACAGTCGAAGAAATCAAAATGGCCATCAGACAGCTCAAGAGTGGCAAGTCAGCAGGACCAGACAACATACCAGCAGAGGCACTGAAGACAGATATAGAAGCAACTTCAAAGATACTCCACATTCTCTTCAGGAAGATTTGGGAGGAAGAACAAGTTCCAGCAGACTGGAAAGAAGGGTACCTCATCAAGATACCAAAGAAAGGTGATCTCAGCAATTGTGAGAACTACAGAGGCATTACTCTACTTTCAGTACCAGGAAAGGTCTTCAACAGAGTGTTATTGAACAGATTAAAGGGCCCAGTCGACGGCCAACTCCGAGATCAACAGGCTGGATTCCGTAAAGATCGATCATGTACCGATCAAATCGCCACTCTACGGTTCATTGTTGAACAATCAATTGAATGGAATTCACCACTTTACATCAACTTCATCGACTATGAAAAGGCATTCGACAGCGTGGATAGGAGAATATTATGGAGCCTTCTACGACATTACGGCGTACCCGAGAAGATAGTCAACATCATACGAAATTCTTACGACGGACTACATTGTAAAATCGTGCATGGAGGTCAGCTCACAGATTCATTCGAAGTGAAGACCGGTGTTAGACAAGGCTGCTTACTCTCGCCCTTCCTCTTCCTACTGGTCATCGACTGGATCATGAAGACTGCAACATCTGAAGGCACTCTCGGAATACAATGGACAACATCGACGAAACTAGATGACTTGGACTTTGCAGATGACCTAGCTCTTCTTTCTCACACACATCATCAAATGCAGAAGAAGACCAACAATATAGCAGCAGCCTCAGCAGCAGTAGGCCTCAACATACACAAAGGGAAAAGCAAGATCCTCCGATACAAAACAACAAACTCTAACCCAATTACACTTGACGGAGAAATTCTGGAAGACGTTGAAACCTTTACATATTTGGGCAGCATCATCGACAAACACGGAGGGTCTGATTCGGATGTGAAGGCGCGGATTGGTAAGGCACGGGCAGCATTTCTACAACTGAAAAACATCTGGAACTCAAACCAACTGTCAGTCAATATAAAAGTCAAAATTTTCAACACAAATGTGAAGACAGTCCTGTTGTATGGAGCTGAAACTTGGAGAACTACAAAAAGTACCCTACAGAAGTTACAAGTATTTATAAACAACTGCCTGCGTAGGATTCTTCGGATCTGTTGGCCAGATACCATCAACAACAACCTGTTGTGGCAGAGAACTAATCAACTTCCAGTTGAGGAAGAAATTAGGAAAAGACGCTGGAGATGGATTGGACACACACTGAGGAAACCATCAAACTGTGTCACAAGACAAGCACTGACTTGGAATCCTAAAGGCCACAGAAACAGAGGAAGGCCCAAGAACACATTGCGTCGGGAATTGGAAACAGACATGAAGAGAATGAACAGCACTTGGGAAGAGCTAGAACGGAAAGCCCAGGACAGAGTTGGCTGGAGAATGCTGGTGGGCGGTCTATGCTCCACTTGGAGTAACAGGCATTGATTGATTGATTGATTTATGTACACCTTCCTGAATGTACAGTTACAAATTCAAGGTGTTCATATAATTGATCTGAATTGTTTCAATTAAGAAAATGGCCTAATTAAATTATTCCGATTAATATAAATGAATGTGATTATTCAAAAAGAAAGTAATTCCTTTTCTCCTTGTCTTATCATAATGAATGTTAATCAAGAAAAAACCGATAGAAATGCCTTATATCTTGTTTATTTCAAAGACCTACTCCTCATTTGAATTCCTCGCTGAGAGGGGGAGGGAACAAAATCTTGACTATTATTGTCTTTTATGTTTTTATTTCTTTAAGTGTTTATTGTCACCTTGAAAAAGTTGTAGTCCACTGAACGAAATCTATAACATGATGCCTTTTAGAAAATGTATTTTCTAGTATTGCAATCTACGATTTCATGTAAAACAAACCTCTAGGTAACTTAATAACTAGTGACACTGTACAGTTATTTCGTTCCAGAGTGAGATGACTCAGCTGTACACACCCATAATTAAACCAGGTAGTCGAATCTTGAATCCTTAGGTCATAAGGCAAATAATTAACCAACAGTAACGCTGGCCTAGAATTCAACAGTAAAGTTTTCACTCTAGTCAATTTTTAATCTCTAGCTGTCATACGAAGTTATTGTTGTCCTGACAGTTGATGATGTAACTAAGTTGTAGCAGATTATCAAGAAAATAACAATGCATAAATAATTTTTGGATTTAATATCACAAGTTGATCTGACTAGATAACCGTTGAAAACCACAAAGCACTAAGCAGCTGCATAGTCGTATTACAGGATTCTTCAGAGGTGTTCATCCCTTACCCCGACAGGGAATCTGAACCAGCAGATTCAGGCCTCACTGCTAACACTTGACCATTAGACAACTGGGCTGGCCGGCATCCAATTGTTAAAATTTCTAACTCAGTCTCTTCGCTATATATTTATGCGACCTCATCCACTTTCATTGGTGGGTAAATGATCTTCATTAGAACATCAGTGATTAACTTCTAAGATAATTTGTAGGGTTCTAGTGCGAAGGTGCGATTAGTGGAGTCCAGCTATGTCGAGTACGAGTCAGTTACCCACCGATGACATTGGATGAGGTCGCGGAAATATATAACGAACTGACTGAGTTAGACGTCTAGAGACAGGTCGACTCAGTAATTTAATGGTTGGGCACTGACCGCAAAACCTATTTGTCTTAATTCTTTAATAGAGTCATGGATGCCTACTACTGAAGATTTCCATGAATGAGTGAAATAGTTGCTCAACGTTTCATGATTAACAATCATCGTTTAAATCAGACCAATTAGTGATATCACAATCCAATTAAATAATCTCCATAACACCTAATTGAAGTCACCTTTGGTGTCACAATTGATAGTTTAATAAATAAACTACCTGGAGTACCATATTAATTTATAAATCCAATCAATCATTTTTTTCATTGATCTATCAACTTTACCATCGAATTATACAATTTAATTGTCAGTAGTTGAGTAGTTTAAGAAATACACTTGAATTTATCTCATTTGAATTAATCTAAAAACGTTTATTTTCATATATTTTCGTGTTTAATTTAATAGTAATTCAAAAGAGAAACAAGGAGCTGTTTGGCATACACATGTAAAAAAAATTGTACTACATCCGAAATATAAACCGGGTAAGATCTAAAAAAAATAATGATAAACAGTAAGCAAATTATTTAATTGTTAAAATAACTCCCAGAGGTTTAATCTCTTCCCCCCCCCCGCCGCCTCCCAACAATCATATTCTCTTTACTAACCAGTAAATGATACCAATTATCAATAATAATTCATTTATGTAGTTTTATTAGTTGAATGCATCTAACTTAATCTATTCTTTTCATTGTTATTAACAATTTCATTTTATGCATTGTTTACAGAATTTATTAATGATCGTTTCGTTTTACTATTCTTCTAATTCATTCACGTGCACATTAAAATAAATTTCTAACAGATTTTATATTCAGTTGAGATGGTTCATAGAGATTGGTACTAAGTTTAGTTGATTGAACTCGTCACAGATTGATGTTGGCAGAGTACGATTGAGTATTGGAAAACTGTTTCCTCCTAGTATGGAACTCCCTGGCACTGTGCACCACAGATTCCACTGCAAGGGCTTCAGATTGGCGAGCTCCTAACCATCTGCACCACTGGGTTGGCATCCAATGGTAGAATTCCCACTTCTATCAATTTAGGATATAGCACGACGATTATTCTTTGTTAGTGGTGATAAGTGTCGCACTCCTGATAAATCTGAACTTCACTAGTCACGACTTCCCACTAGAGTTTCATGAACATCCTGAAGTTAATCACTAGTGAGCTGATTATTGCAGCTGAATATAGATGGTTTGTGAAGATTGGTATTAAGTTTAGTTGATTGAACTATGTATTGACTATATATTTACCTCCATAACTGTATTGTGGTTATTATCACCTCATTTTTGTTGACCACTCCAGACAAATCAGCTTTTATAAATCCAGTAACCGCAATGGTTCAGAAATTTTGTAAATGCAAAACCTGTTGAGAATCTTCCAAAAATACTTATCTTTACATAGTGTAGTAATACCGATGTTGAACTTATTCTAGATATTTGCACAGTTTCTTTCGACAACATTGTAAGTTTAACTGCAGTAATTTGAAATAAGTTGACACTTCATAAAAGACGAGGGTAAAAGGTGTTGACACTGTTGATATGTAGACTCCGATTATGATTTATAGTGAATGAAACGTTCCATTGAATAGGCTGGTTATAAATAGAAAAATCACTATAGATACTAAAGAATTATAATCGTAAACATGTCTATAATCAAAAGCATGTTTATCCGTCTTGTTTAATGCAGCATACAAAAACAGTAATTACAAATTAGTTGTGGGCAAAGAAAATGCGGTTACGTACACGAGTATGTAGCGATAAATGATACCTATAACGTAATTAGGATAAGCTTGTATTTTCCTGTTGATTTGTAATGGACTGAAACTGGTCAGTCTCTGTTGCAATATGTACATCCTGAGCGAATCGCCTCGATATAACGTTGTTACACAGTAGCCTAGTGGTGAACTCTGTGGCGTTTGGCACGAAGTGGATTGAGTTCGTATCTCAGTGTGAACATCAACATTCGGATGCAGGTACATACAGCCGATGAATCCCAAATAGGACGAAACCCGGGTTCTGGATTCCACTCGCCAGTCACAATCCAACTTAAATGTATAGTTTTCTACAACGTCTTCATCAATCAATCAATCAATCAATCAATCAATCAATCAATCAATCAATCAATCAATCAATCAATCAATCAATCAATCAATCAATCAATCAATCAATCAATCAATCAATCAATCAATCAATCAATCAATCAATCAATCAATCAATCAATCAATCAATCAATCAATCAATCAATCAATCAATCAATCAATCAATCAATCAATCAATCAATCAATCAATCAATCAATCAATCAATCAATCAATCAATCAATCAATCAATCAATCAATCAATCAATCAATCAATCAATCAATCAATCAATCAATCAATCAATCAATCAATCAATCAATCAATCAATCAATCAATCAATCAATCAATCAATCAATCAATCAATCAATCAATCAATCAATCAATCAATCAATCAATCAATCAATCAATCAATCAATCAATCAATCAATCAATCAATCAATCAATCAATCAATCAATCAATCAATCAATCAATCAATCAATCAATCAATCAATCAATCAATCAATCTCTATAATCAAAAGCATGTTTATCCGTCTTGTTTAATGCAGCATACAAAAACAGTAATTACAAATTAGTTGTGGGCAAAGAAAATGCGGTTACGTACACGAGTATGTAGCGATAAATGATACCTATAACGTAATTAGGATAAGCTTGTATTTTCCTGTTGATTTGTAATGGACTGAAACTGGTCAGTCTCTGTTGCAATATGTACATCCTGAGCGAATCGCCTCGATATAACGTTGTTACACAGTAGCCTAGTGGTGAACTCTGTGGCGTTTGGCACGAAGTGGATTGAGTTCGTATCTCAGTGTGAACATCAACATTCGGATGCAGGTACATACAGCCGATGAATCAATCAATCAATCAATCAATCGATGCCTGTTACCCCAAGTGGAGCATAGACCGCCCACCAGCATTCTCCAACCAACTCTGTCCTGGGCATTCCTTTCTAGCTCTTCCCAAGTGCTGTTCATTCTCTTTATGTCTGTTTCCAGTTCCCGACGCAATGTTTTCTTGGGTCTTCCTCTGTTTCTGTGGCCTTTAGGATTCCAAGTCAGTTCTTGTCTTGTGACACTGTTTGATGGTTTCCTCAGTGTGTGTCCAATCCACCTCCAGTGTCTTTTCCAAATTTCTTCCTCGACTGGAAGTTGATTCGTTCTCTGCCACAACAGGTTGTTGTTGATGGTATCTGGCCAACGAATCCGAAGTACCTTACGCAGACAGTTGTTTATAAATACTTGTATCTTCTGAAGGATACTTTTCGTAGTTCTCAATCCAAGTTTCAGCTCCATACAACAGAACTGTCTTCACATTTGTGTTGAAAATTTTGACTTTAATGTTGACTGACAGTTGGTTTGAGTTCCAGATGTTCTTCAGTTGTAGAAATGCTGCCCTTGCCTTACCAATCCGCGCCTTCACATCCGAATCAGACCCTCCTTGTTTGTCGATGATGCTACCCAAATATGTAATGGTTTCAACGTCTTCCAGAATTTCTCCGTCAAGTGTAATTGGGTTAGTGTTTGTTGTTTTGTATCGGAGGATCTTGCTTTTCCCTTTGTGTATGTTGAGGCCTACTGCTGCTGAGGCTGCTGCTATATTGTTGGTCTTCCTCTGCATTTGATGATGTGTGTGAGAAAGAAGAGCTAGGTCATCTGCAAAGTCCAAGTCATCTAGTTGCGTCGATGTTGTCCATTGTATTCCGAGAGTGCCTTCACATGTTGCAGTCTTCATGATCCAGTCGATGACCAGTAGGAAGAGGAAGGGCGAGAGTAAGCAGCCTTGTCTGACACCGGTCTTCACTTCGAATGAATCTGTGATCTGACCTCCATGCACGATCTTACAATGTAGTCCGTCGTAAGAATTTCGTATGATGTTGACTATCTTCTCGGGTACGCCGTAATGTCGTAGAAGGCTCCATAATATTCTCTTATCCACGCTGTCGAATGCTTTTTCATAGTCGATGAAGTTGACGTAAAGTTGTTAATTTCATTCAATTGATTGTTCAACAATGAACCGTAGAGTAGCAATTTGATCGGTACATGATCGATCTTTACGGAATCCGGCCTGTTGATCTCGGAGTTGGCCGTCGACTGGGTCCTTTAATCTGTTCAATAACACTCTGTTGAAGACCTTTCCTGGTACTGAAAGTAGAGTAATGCCTCTGTAGTTCTCACAATTGCTGAGATCGCCTTTCTTTGGTATCTTGATGAGGTACCCTTCTTTCCAGTCTGCTGGAACTTGTTCTTCTTCCCAAATCTTCTTGAAGAGAATGTAGCGTACCCTGGAAGTTGCTTCTATATCAGTCTTTAGTGCCTCCGCTGGTATGTTGTCTGGTCCTGCTGACTTGCCACTCTTGATCTGTCTGATGGCCATTTTGATTTCTTCGACTGTTGGTGGGTCTGTGCTTATAGGGAGATCCGTGGCTGCTGCTTCGATGACTGGTGGGTTCAGTGGGGCTGGTCTATTCAAGAGTTCTTGGAAGTGCTCTACCCACCTGTTCCGTTGTTCATGCACTTCAGTGATTGGTTTGCCAGCCTTGTTCTTGATTGGCCGTTCTGGCTTATTGAATTTCCCAGCTAACTTCTTCGTTGTATCGTATAGGAGCCTCATGTTTCCCTCTCTTGCAGCTTTTTCCGCTGTCATTGCTAGGTCCTCAACATATTTCCGTCTATCTGACTTGAGGCTTCCATATTAGTTCCACCTTTTTCTAGTAGATCATAAAATGCCTAGAACTTGTTGTTCAGAATTATCTTGAATTCGTTGCGTTTGTTAGTATCCCGGAGAAGGGCTGTATTAAAATTACGTAATACTTCTGCTCCAGTTGTCCAGTGCTTCCTCAGCTTCAGTTTTATTTTAGTCACCACCAAATGGTGATCTGAAGCTATGTCGGCTCCTCTCCTTGCTCTTACGTCTTCCGTGGTCCTTCTAAACTCCTTATTGATGCAGATGTGGTCGATTTGGTTCTCCGTAATGTGATCCGGTGAAACCCATGTAGTTTTGTGTATACGTTTGTGGGAGAATATGGTGCCACCTATAATCATTTTGTTGAAGGCACATAAGTTTACAAACCTTTCACCGTTACCATTCCTTTCTCTTAGTCCATGTTGTCCCATGATGTCTTCATACCCGGTGTTATCCGCTCCAACCTTGGCTTTGAAGTCCCCATCAGAAGGGTCAGGTCCTTGGCTGAACATTTCTCGATGATTGACTGCAGCCTCGCATAGAACTGGTCTTTGTCGTCTTCGTGGCTGTCATTGGTGGGTGCGTAGCACTGGATGATATTCATTGTAATCCATTCCTTCTTCGTCTTGAAGGATGCTGTGATGATCCTAGGTCCATGAGGCTCCCATCCTATAAGAGGCTTCCATGCATCTTGGGACAACACCAATGCTACTCCTTGTGTGTGGGTGGCGTTTTCTTCTTCGTGGCCGGAGTATAAAAGCGCATTTCCCGAGGATAACCGTTGTTGTCCAGCTTGACATCAATGCGTTTCGCTTATTCCAAGTATCTTCGGGTTGTATCTTTTCATTTCTTCAGCTATTTGCATGGTCCTCCCTGTTTCCCACAGCTTGCGGACATTCCATGTACCTATATTAATTGTTGCTCTGGTTGTCAGAAGAGACATCGGCCTCGTGGCTTCCGAAGAAACTCGGCTTTCACCATAAGGCGTCATAACACACCTTCCAACTCCTAGGGCAGAGTTAGCGTTTTTTTAGCACGTTTGTTGTTTTACGGGATGGGGTTGCTAGCCCCATGCCCAACCCTCCTCCTTTATCCGGGCTTGGGAGCGGCAGCAACCCTAGGGGGCTACAGGCGGAGTTCTACAACCTCTTACTAACGATTTTCAATTGAGGAGAGACTTTTCAACTCTTAACCAGAATAATGAACTTATTGTCAAAAATAGAGAGATTTCAGGAGATCAGTAATATGAAGCTTTGATGACACTCATGCGTTAGGCCTTAGTGGTCATTGTGATGAAGCCAAATAACTGCTGGTTATTTTAAGTTATAGGTGTTTACCGAAATAGTTTTCCTAAAACGTGATTCTAGTTGATTTTCAAAATTAATGTTTACAGGTTATCTGTTTAAATGAATTGTGTTAATCATTCTGTTATATGTATATGCTGCTTGCTCATTGTAAACATATCCATTTACTAAACTAATACTCCCATTCGCCATAAACCTAAAGCACAGCTTATGGTGAGTTTATTTATATCTTCTAGACTTAAAGGTAATCCCTGAATCCTATTTATAAATGCATCCTCATGACGAATTCTATTCATGACCAGTTGCCAATCCTTATTTTATGCATAGTTGTTTGGTTTGATTAAGACTATGTAAAGGTTTCTTTAATGGAGTAGAATTTTATAAACATAAGAGGACGTTTTCAGACACTTAATGGTGAAAATATTCAATACTGTGTCTTACGTAAGGTATGCATGTACGTTTAGACAACATACTGACGTTTCTACGTACTCTGATTAGGCCATAAATCTTATGAAATAAGGACCATTTCATTATTCCAGGTATTTCCGTAAACAAAATTATCCGCAAGTAACAGTAAGCGCAGATCAGATAGTGCACAACTAACATAACGTACTTCTAAGAACTTTGTATCCCTATTATTTTGAAGATATTCAAAGGTATCGTCTGTGCTTGAAGATAATACTTAAAATTAGTGACTCTGATGTTAAATTAATTTACATCATTTCATGTTTTAGATGATCTGGAATATGATATAGCCTTACTGCAGTTAGAAACCCCATTACCATTAGAAGATCCAGGAGTTGAACTAGCCGAGTTACCACCTCATGAAGACTATCTAGCTTGGCCGGAAAATCACGTCGATTGTATATTTGTTGGGTGGGGCTGTCGTGTAAAAAACGGTAAACCGTCAGCACATGCCCAAGCTGTGCATTTTCTAACATTGAAAAATGAGGATTGTTCGTTAATTTATGAGAATGCTGCAGGTTTAAATGATGATCACGAATTTTGTGCTGGTTACTATCAAGGGCGTGTTGGAATATGCTCGGTAAGATTTATAGTTAACATTTTTCATCTTGAGGTTCAAAGTGAGAATTATGATTGATCAACTGTAATGTTGATTAAAATGTTGGGTGCAACCAAGGGGAGAAATTTAACTATTTCAAAACTTTTCGCAAAATGTAACCATTTCTAAGCAATCATCGATGATTTAAAAAAATCCCAAGACAATCAGAAGGCATATATTGTGATACTTATTTTGCACTAAACATATCAAAACTTAATTTTAAAAATAACTACGTTTTTGACACCAGGGTAAAACACTCTAGTACTAAGCTTGTCAAATAGTAACTTCCTTCTAAAAAATCGACGTATGGTACACAATCTAAAATTTTCTAAACTAAAACACAACCTAAATTAACATCAATTTAAACCGACCATAAATCTAACCTAACCCTATTTCTAACTTAAACCTTTACATAACTGTTATGAAGCCAGAAAGAAAGAGAGGGAGGGTTTGGTCGGTAGTAGCGAACGCCAATGAAGTGTGCCTAGTTGATAATGAGCAACTGACCTAAGCCCACTCACCCCCAGGCAGACAATAGAAGAACCAGAATTGCGGACCGGAAGACGGAAAACCGAGAACTGAAAACGGAAAACTGAGAACAACGGAAAGAGTGACAGTGAATAGGTACAACTTGTAAACAATTAAGTAAACGTATTTCATAGTAAATAACAATAGACTAAGAGTAAATACACTAAACGAGAGGACCGAGCAAGGGGAACGTCACAGTCATAGATATGAAAATGATTACATTATCCACAGTTATAATAATTGAAATAATGTTCTAAAGCACAGTTCCTGAAGACAGTCAATCTTCATTAGGTGTTCGGCATATCAATAACTGTAATCTTCGACCTCAGACTGGTTATTTTGTTTGTAACACATGGTTTTAGAATATGAATGTTATGTAGTTGTATTAAGGAATGAAAACGTAGTCCTTTTATTAATTTACAAGCAGCAAAGCCTACACACAATTGGAATAACTAAGTCACTTTAGGGAAATCTGTATACTATTTTTAATATTATCTTTTTTGCTGATAAAATATTCATTTACAATTAGCTCTATGATTGAATAAGATCAGTTGTAAAGTTGTAAGTTTGATTGGCTCACCTAAAATCCCAGATAACCAAAGTATGTAGTGAACAACTGAAACGATTATATATCGCTAACATTTTATGTTTCTCTCAACCTCGTCGCTACATTGTAATCTAATCAAACTGTTTACTAAGTTGTATGAAACAATTTGGGACTGCTCTAGTGAACATTATATCCTTGAATGACTGCTGTATTATCAAATGTTATTTCAATAGATTGTATCATCCATATTCTAAAGTAACAAGCTTAACGTATATTTTGTAGTATGAACTTACAAACTAAGTAGTAAGTTACTGTAGATCTTTTAGCATAATTGAAACCGACGTCTCATCACGACTGCGACTGATTTACAATCAATGTGTAGACTAAGTTATGTCAAATAAGATGTATTAAAAGAAGTGGTTCTAAAAACTTTCATTAAACTGCATCACGAGACATGTACAAATTAGAATCCTCAAGGCTAAAAAGAAGCGGAAAAAGAAAGAAGACAACGCACTGGGAATTAAAGGTAGATACGAAAAGAATGTGCAGCACTTGGGAAGAACTGGGGAAGTCTGGCCAGTGGCCTGGGATAATAGACATTGATTGATTTTTACCTACTTTCAGGATACCACAAACATTATAAAAACTGTACACTCAACAAAAGAAATATTCTATGTTCACGTAATACAGAATACTTGTTTATTTGGTTTCTTATGTGAAGACAACATTATGAAACTATTGAAAATGGCATTCTAGAAAACGTACATCATACGGAATGCATTATTTTACACCAAAACGATATCTTAATTAGTTCTTCCTTTCTTCACTTTAAATGTGAATTGATAATTAGGATAAACTTGAATATTCCCGTTGATTTGTTATAGACTGAAGCTGGTCAGTCATTGTTGCTATATGTGCTATGTGTGACCAGCTTCAGTCTATAACAAATCAACGGGAATATACAAATTCATCCTAATACCAATGTGCCCGTTGCACAAGTGTGACTGTCTGGACTCAGTAGTCTAGTGGTGAACGCGATGGCGTTCGACACGAAACGGACTGAGTTCGAATCCCAGTGTGAACATCAACATTGGGATGCAGGTGCATCCAGCCGATGAGTCCCAAATAGGACGAAACGCGCGTCCTGGATTCCACTTGCCAGTCACAATCCAACTTATATAATACTTTGGAACTGATCATATTTTTTAAGAATACTGTTCTGCATAGCTTAACCGGTTTCACTTGGCAACAAAGTATGATCATTGCTTCAATTTGTTGTATACCAATGCTTTCTAGATTTAATCATTAGTAGCCTTTGTGAACTTGTTTGTCCTTTGTGAAAAACGTATATATAAACCACTGGGGTAGAAAATAGTTTGAAATTTCTTGAAGAATGTTTCTTTTAGGACCATAATTTGAGAGAAAGATGTTTCGTCATAGAGTATATATTATTTAACTTCATGATCATTAAATGTTTTAACATAAACAGAGCTTTAAATACTATCTGCTCTGTAGGAATTATAACCTTAAGATAATACGTAGCAGACATAGGTAAACTGAAATTACATTGTGAAACAAATTGATTTTTTTTTCAATCAGTTAACTTCTATTATGACGCCAACTTTTATGACGTGAGAAAGAAAGGAAGGAGGATTTGGTTGGTAGACGCAAATGCCTAGTTAATAATGCGCAACTGACCTAAGCCCTCTCACCCCCCAGGCCGACAATAGAAGAACCAGAATTGAGAACCGGAAAACTGAGATCTGAGAACCGAGGACGTGTTGTATTTTAATCATGCCTTTATCTATACATAAAATCAGACCCCACAGTAACCCAATCACAAGTCTAACATTGATGCAGAACACAGGAAAGAGTGGCAGTGAATGGGGACAACTTGTGCACAACTAAGTAACTGTAGTTCGCAGTAATAAACAGTATACTAAGAGTAAATACACTAAACAGAAGGACCGGGTAAGGGGAACGTAACAGTCATAGAAATGAAATGATTATATTGTCCACATCTATAGTAAATGAAATAATGTTCTAAAACACAGTTCTCAACGATAATCAACCTTCACTAGGTGCCCGGCATATTAACTTCGTACTAGTATGTCTGATAAGTAGTACTTAAATGTAATTTACTTTACGTTTTATAACCTTATTTTTCAAAATATCTTTGTATAAAATCAGGTGACTAGTTTCATTTGAAAAGTCATAATCACCTAACAGGAACGAAACCATCCCTAGAGTTTGCAGTTATTTCCTATAGACTTGAAATGGAATAAAATATATAGTTCATTATATCCTGTTACATAAACCTTTAGGATTACACTGGATGTCATATGTATAAAAGCAGATGGATTAGCGTAAATGTATTGAATTCATAATGACAATTAAATGTAATCACCATCTTTTTGGTAAAAAAATTCAGTGTTTAAATAGATTCATTCAAGATATATTTCACTGGAATCAAGTATTGTATATCAGCTAAAGAATTACTGATACCAGCTACGAAAATGAATATTGTCATGTCATATTAAACACTGGACATCGGAATTTTACGGTGAGCACTATAACTGAAACCTTTAATGAAATTCCCAATATCTCTAGTCTTATTTCATTCACTACAAAATGTATCCAATATATGAGATTATATACTAGTTACCTTCTATACTGGATATGCTTAACTTTATATGTTAAAATGTTCTAACCATATAAAAACAATGACTGTTTAAAACTTTCTTAATTCTGATATATTATGCAATTGACCATGAAATCATTTAAAATCTTCATAAAATCATTTAACTTAATATGGTTATTCAATCGTTTTGTTAATGTTCTATGTAAACAACAGTATGAATATAATTTGAAAGTATGAACAATGAAACATTATTTTAATGTTTGGTGAAATATATTATTCACTTTGCAGTTTGTTTAGTCTTAGGATTTAATCATATTATCTATGTAGAAAAAATGTTTACCTGTTGTTGTTATTTTCTAGGGTGACAGTGGAAGTGGTTTAATTTATAAGAAAAATAACAAAAACTATGTTGTTGGTGTTGCTTCAGCTACACATTTTGCAGCTCCAGAACTGTATCCAGGAATATTTACAAGAGTTTCATATTTTACTGACTGGATTCATGATGTGATAGACGGAGCAAATAATCAGAATTCAACTAATTCAAATTAATACAGTGTACTATATATGTACACTAAGGTATCTGCAGTATATTTTCTGATGACAATCAGCTTTATTTAACATTAAATTATATAAAACTGAACATTCAACTATTTTATGTCATACTGATTCATTCTGTTTTAAGTAACATGTAATGCATATTTTTTATAACTATTAATTGCTTTCATATGAAGGACTAACATCTGATATATTAACATATTCATCTCTTAGTTATGTACAAAATGAAGAATTCACTGCAGTCAACATTACATAATTTCATGAGCAGTTTTCTAATGATTCTTTGATTATTATCTATATGGTATGCTTTATTTCACATCACTACAGATATTTCACTTACTTATGATTATTTAATCTCATCTTTATCCATTATGCAAGAAATATAAAAGTCTTTTAAGTAATGAAATGATTTTCACTAAACTGTTACGTAATAGTTGTTTAGTAAAGTTTCTATCCAATACATTCTGCAAATAGGTATGTAGTATGATAATTCTGTTTATTATGTGGTTGAAGTAATTTATGAATGGATTAGTTAATAGTTTTGACATCACTTAATCTTTAGTTTAGTATTAATTAGTTATTTAAAACATTGAGATGATGTAATAATCTTCCCGTAATCATTATTTAGGGCTTTCCTTATGAAAACCCCTTTAATGACAGTAAAAGCTCTTCATACATTCAAACCAATAAATACTAAGTTCATTTACTTCGAAATGTGTAACACTGTTAAAGATTTATACCTCAAGAATGATTTTCACCTTTATAGCTTTCCGATATTTTGATGCGAATACAGAATATTGAAAATAATTAGACAAAATACCTTCAGAATCTAAAGTACACAATTAAACATAATGAAAATCGTATGTTATTTATGTATACTTACTACAGACAATGCATTAAACTCATGTTTGTGATCAATATTAAAGTACTTGTTATATGAAAGGTCATTATTGACTAAACTAGATACTATTTTGTAAAAAATGTAAATAAGTTGGCCTAAGATTTAGTTTTATCATTTTGAAATGGTAACTATCACTTCTACGATAGTATTATCGTAATGAAAATATCTGTCATATATGTATACATAATGCTGGAATAGAGAAATAGGTAACACCTTTCAATTGGTGTAGATAAGTTTGTAATAGTCAACTAATAATGAGAGAATTTACAAATTAGACAATTTAGTATTTTTACTAAACGTGAAGTATAACTAAGTACTGATAATCATAAACGAGAATCAATAAACTATTACATAATCAAGATTTTACTTGGTAAAATCTACCATAACATCATACACCTTAAGATTTAGAAATAACAGTAAGCGATATTGTCTAACAGCTTTCAAAACGTACAAAACACAAAAATGACAAATAAGATAATATTCCCTTTAGTTGACTAAACTGTGTAATTTATCAATATATGGGATTACGATAACATGAATATACAAAACAATTATCAAAGGGATACAGAAATACATTTCATGACTTCAAGGTATTGATAAAAATAATTAGATAGAACAACTCTCACGAAGCTCATCCTGTTGATACATATTCAACAGAATGTTATGCTTATCTCATTATAAATAACTATCCACATTTATAAGCATTATGATAGTCAATGCCGGCATAGAGACTGATTGAACAGATTGTGGATTCTTTTTAATGAAATGAATTGTTGCTTATCAAACACCAGTGGAATTACCTGAGAGTGATGATTTTATTTGAGAATTCTATACACGTTCACTTAATTATTAGACACTTAAAAAACAATAACAGTGGTGTAAGTGTAATTAGTTGTTGTGAAGACTGGTAAGTTTGAACTTAATATCACGAAACAGTGTAAAATGAATATTGAAAACCAGGAAGTACTGGACAGCTGCTTCGTAGATGTATGGGACTCTTCAACAGAGTGCAGTCACGACCCCACAAAGGAATTGACTATGGGATTTTTAATCCTCATAACAAACGCCTAACTATTAGTCGATTGAATCGGTAGGCTTCTAACGGTTGTCGTTTATAACTTATTCAATTCGTCATACATTTGTGCCACTTCATCCATTGTCATCAGAGGGTAACTGTGTCACATTCTATTTGGTTGAACCTCACTACTCATGTCGATATGTATCGAATTGGTAACATTAATAAGTTCCATATTTTCAAGTTAAATATTTGTTTATTTAATGAACGCATCTTATTTCGGGCTTATTCACTTCCGAGATAAGGATTTTATATCGCTTTTACTCCACACAGACTGATCTCCGCTAAGTAATGTCTAGAATAGGAGAGAACTGCACATGTAATACGTTCTCGTATGTATCTTCTCAACGGTAATCGCGCAACAACTTCACCAGTGAATCAAACACGTGATGTTCGGGTCATGCGAAAATTCCCTAACATCCACACCACTGACATGCAGTCAAAAATCACACGAGCCCCATCTCAGTCGATTTATGTCATACCACAATGAATGAAGCAACACTTTGAAACCAGTCTTCATGAAACCGCATCAACTTAACATTTATTCATTCACATTAACAATATGTCTAGCTCATTCAGTTGATTGTATGCAAACAAAATTGAAAAGGTTTTTACTGGTTAGCGTTGAAGTATGCTGGTCGGCGGCCTATGCTCCACATGGGGTAACAGGCAATGATTGATTGATTGAAACAAAATAAAACATTAAAATAAGCCGTGAACTCATCACAAATCAGAATAAACTATTTTATTTACTTTCAATCAAATCACAAAACATTTTATTATAACAATACAAAAATATCGCTATACATCATTCAGTTCATATGTATTCAACCATAATATCTACATGGTTGTATACTAAACATTGAGCAAATGTATATGACTACAGGAATCGCCGGTTATCCCAACAGCATCATCTAACCACATTTGAAAATGAGGAAAGCTTGATCTTTTAAATAGAAGTAGATAAAATGTTGTGTTTCATGCGTCACATAACTGAAAAAAATGTATAAACGGAGTTAAAGTAATTTGAACATGATATTGTCATGAATATAAACAGGTAGTCTGAAAATGGTTTATTCACTTTAAATCATAACGTCATTTAGTTTTATTATCTACGTGGTGCAAGATTTCCACTTCTATGAAGTCCTACACTCAAGTTAATGATTTGCACAGTGCTTCCTGTCCCATTTAACTACAATCACTTAGTAATATAAATGACAGAATATCACAACATATACAAACGTATCATACGTATATTTAGTGAAAACCTTTCAAAATTAATACACTAACATTTAGTAGCTAACACTCACTGAAAAATAATGTTAAACTAACGATAAAATTAACACTGAGTTCAGTACAAAACAACCATTTGACTAATGTACATTATTTCAGATTATTCAAAGTATGAATGAATTGAATACCAAAATGCTCATAAAATAATAAAAATTACCTGCCAAAATGCTTCCCTACAACACAATGCCAATTTGGTCGGTATTCTTTATCAAAATCTTTCTTTATATAAGCAGCAATATCTTTCTCAATGTCATATTTACTAAGTGCTGTAGCGGCAGTATGTACAGCATACTCTTGCATATCTTCAGTCATATCAGTATTCTTAATTACAGCTTTAAGTTCACCCATCTTATCTCTATGCTGTTTTGTTGATATTAACAAATTTTGCAATAAACTATATTATCTTTACACAATATACCTTTATGTCATTGAAAATTTTAATTAGTCAACTATATCACTGTTTTCATTCGTTAATCAATGTTTAGTAGATTGGCTTCAATTCACCTGACTAAATTAGATGAACTTCTAGAGAAAATTAACTTTTTCTCTCTTTCATAATATGCATTGAATTGGCAAGTACACTATCACAAATACCTTAGAAGTTATTTATATTGATTGGTTATTCTAATTATTGTATTGTTTCATTGATGTGTTTAAGTGAGTAAATGAGTGAGTGTGTGTGTTTCAGTGAGATGGTATGTGTAGATGTGTGCATATGAATGAATGAAAGTAGAGCACATAGCACATAGTTACTATTATGAGAATATTAATGAAACTATTTTATTAGAAATGAAGAAATATTCATTTCAAAATATATTTTAACTAAATCTGAAATTTTCTTCTTTAAATTGTAAAGATTTTCATCTTAACTCATTGAACTTGTATCTCTGTGAAAGTTTTCTTCTCATCAATTCTCATTGTGAAGTAGAGTAAGAGAATCAACTATTACTGATTACTTATGATTTTTTTGTCTAATTAGATTGAAGCTAATGTGAATAGTCTTGTGTATAGATTCTACTTACTATCTATAACAAATATACCTGTAAATGTATATGAATGGCACTGTATTGTTTAACAGAGATATATGGAGATAATCCATTTAGGTTAGTGTTACATTGTATCGTAAATTGACAGGAATGTTTAATGTGAATTGTTGAAATTCGACTCAGTAGGCTAGTGGTGTGGCTAGTGGTGGTAACTTTATGGGTTAGCTATGTTCAATGTATACCATCGTATGATATTTGCCCTTATTGAACACTTCGAAATTCTGTATAATTAGTTATTTCTATTCTACCTAGTTTATTAGAGTTTTCTAGATTAAAGAATTTCTTGATGAGATAATCCTACAAACTAAACAAATCTCTTCGAATTCACAATTATTATCAATAATGACAACATAATTAATCTTTTAGACTGCTGAGTTATCATTCCCTAAAATGTTTAGAGTTAACTAAATTAGAACTTTAGTACTATAACCATTAAAAGAATATTGTTTTACATCTGTTTGACGTGAATAACCACTGCTTTTGAATAAGGTGGAAATATACCGTTTGTCTGTCGCTCAATCAATCGAAAATGAGTATTTAGGTTTACTGAGTGGCCTGTATACATAATGTCTTTATACAGCTCAGCTAGGTAAGTTCGGATTGCAGTCAAATGACATAGAATATATTCTGAGATCCATTAAGATAATACTCTTGAATATATTCTTGTCAGTGTATGTAAACAAATAAAACAACTAGAATTAGCTATAGGAGGTCTGCTATTGAAATTAAACTCTCTGAATAGGTTTTTCGTGTCATATGTGTTAATCCAACTTTGCAGCATGAGAGGCGAATGCATTTCTAGCTCATAGTCGATGACTAATGTGAGCACCAAGAGCAAATATTACCCTTTCATTAACTAAAATTTGACAAATGTATTTCTTTTATGGACAGTTGCTTATAGTAGAACCATATATCTTGGATTAAAACATTTACTGATGAGTTTCTTGGGATAAATGTCTTCGATTAGAGTTTTAGGTACAACTTTGTGAATCAGAGTTTGAAAACTTTCAGAAACAAAGTTATAACTAGAATTTCTTTCATTACGATTAACAGAAGTAAATTAAATAAACTTAGAATCTAGAATGCGTTACATAAAAGAACAGTAAGGTATTGTACACAATAGAGGATACACATTCTTTTTTTCTTTGAATAATAACCGACTCTACGGTAAAGTTAATCATTTTTTGTGTCTATAAATCTTCATCTCATTGTAGACGTAGGACGGTGATCGTTCCAGTCGGTGTTTCTATACACTCCTGAAATAGGAAAGCTGTAATCATGAAAACAAAACACAAGTTTAAAGAAATTTAGCTTCTAACAACTCTTCTCCCTAATAAAAACGACATCTGTAACAGAATAATATGAATTCACTACATTATGTGATTCCCCATCAGCTGTATGCAATCTAGATTTAATTATATGCGTTAAAAACTGCACAGGTATAAATACTCTACATCGGGAAAGCGCATGACTAAAGAATAGGTATGAGCTTCTGTGACTGTTGGTTTCAGCTTAGAATTTGCTAAGTAAAAATTTATCAATAGGAAAGCGGTTTAGGGTGGAAGGATATTATTAGTAGAATAAACTACCGTAATGAAGTGTTATCCAAATGCATAAAACCAATTCACAGGAATAATAAATATTTCGAGATTATCTAAAGGTTGTAAACTTCTAGAATCAAAGTTACGGCTGTACAAATATTCATCTATGTAGATATTAAACAATTTCCCATGATTTCCTCCATATTTGTGAAAATAGTTCGATTTAAATCTGGACCATATATTTTTTATGTTATCTATGTGAATTCCTGCTACGGGATCCACAAAGTATAGGCTGTGAACGACGATATGATGATTAAATTCAAGTGTTCATAGGCACTTGTATGACTTCAAGTCATCGGTGTTAATTGTTGTTTTCGGCTCGACACATTTCCTATTTATTGTGAGCAAGGTAGAATTATTACGGTCAGAGATTCTTTCTGCGTCATTTTCCGAGATATCGATTCAAAATATCAAATATCTACTGTACGTGTTAACATAAAATCTACCTACCCATATTGTATGAATGCTAAATCCTCGATTATATTTACACTTTCCCAGAACCATTTCATTTATCTCAACAATTTTACCAACACCGCTCATGGACATTGGTGTTTTGCTTCGTATCACAGAGCAGACATCTCTGAAGTACTAATACCAGTGAACAGATTCAAATTCACAGGCATCTGTCATGGTTGCAGCTACAGTTACAGATGTCTTCAATAAACAGTTCATTACCACGACCATTATCTGCTGGAATAAAATTGTGGAACGTGTAAAGAATGAACCAAATGTAAATGATTTCTATAGCCAGTATTTGTGACACCAAAATATGAGCATATCAAGCTTTTCGAAACATTCAACCAGATGCATAGATTCATCACATTTGCATAAACATGTTCTTTGAAGTGAAAGAAACTCTGGCATATGGCTGGTAATAGTTTTATTGTTAAACTTAGCTAACATGTGATAAATTGTCAACATAGTTAACTAAACAATCCAGTATGATGTAGAAATAAAAAATCTCCATCTCATTTGTTTGTCTGCATTCTTTTATTCTGCCTGGGAAAGTCATGAATACATCTAACGTTAACATGTGCATGCGAATTAATAAAAAGTTAATAACTACACAGTAATGAAAAATCGTTAACTCAGTTGTTTATTTATAAGGCATTTATAAGAGAATTTTCGGAAATTGAACTGAAAGTGCATGGAAACAGAATTTAGCTGGTATATGACTTAAATTATATAATAACTAGGGAAAATTCGAATAAGAAAAAATAAAAACTATATTTGATGCTAATAAGGTAAAATATGATTGGCCATAGTATGTTTTAGATATGCACATTTAATTAAAATCCTTTTAAAACAATTGCTTTTGTAAAAGCGCCATACATTTGAATTTGTTCAATTGTTAATTATCAAGTAAGCCGTGAGTAATTGTACCGATAAAATATGTTGTACTTTTATTCTCAGTTGTCATAGAATACGCTCAAAGATACAGATACTAGCTCCCCTTTGTTTCATCTTATGTATGTACACTTAAGGAAGGTTAATTACTAGATATAAGAAGTGACATAATATCTACATTTGATTATCTGAAGAAGTAACTGGCTTGGTAGATTGAAATTATCGTAGCTAACAGATATGCTCTTTTCACTATGGCATCTAGTCTAAACTCAGTAATTTCACTTATTCCATATCCCTTGAAGTAGAGGTTTAAGAATACTAACCTTCACTCAACTGTATAGTAGACTCAGCACTATTCACTTCAGTCATTGTATTCTCATTTATGAATTAAGTTTAAATAATAGAACAACAAAATCAAATGAATCTACACCGCTTATCAAATACTAAGTACTAAGTATCATTATCGACCGTAACCTAAATCTATTAAGAACCAAAACACTGAACATAGAATAATAAATACATTTTATTGAAAAATCCAAAGGTTATTGGTATAAATATATTACGATTAAACGAAACCTTTATAATACAACTAGTGAATACATCTTCTTATCTTTGGAATATCTTAAAATTTTAAATTGAACCTTAAGCTCTGCAAAGTTTAGGTTGGATTGTGACTGGCAAACGGAATCCAAGAAGCTCGTTTCATCCCGTTTGGGACTCATCTGCTGGATGTACCTGCATCCCAGTGCTAATGTTCATACTAGGATTCGAACTCAGTTCGCTTTGTGCCAGACACTACCGCGTTCACCACTAGGCTACTGAGTGCAGGCAGTCCTCTTAGAATTCACATATAACAACAGAGGCTGACCACTTTCAGTCCAGTACAGATGGACAGGAATATGCAAGCTTATTCTAATTAAACTCGGCAAGTTTACAAACTCATCAATCGATTTCTCTCCTAATCAAATTGAGGCAATATGTTACTCAGTATTTCAATAGAAGATATGCTAAGTCTTCATTATAAAATTAATCTAAAACAAGTAGATACACAACTTACCTATTCCATAATTTATTTGAAGTAACAAGTTTCATATACAACTTTTGAATTATTTTACTAAAAGTTTTTTTGAAAAACACACGTTATTCAAAGTCAAGTAGCTTATTAGACTAAAGATATTCCAAGAATGCGTTCTAGGATGTCTATGTGTAATCAACTGAATTTGCTCGTAACTTCTGCATGTAATACAATGTTTAGAATACAGAATTTGTCATGTCTTTATCAAAAAGACAAATGCAGTGGACTGCAGAAAACTGTATGTCTTTTTAGTTAGTCGTTGACTTGTAAACATCTTTAAGTAGCTTTACTTATAACCGTTTGATTAAATAGTTCAATATAACCGCTATAACTACGGTAAACTATTCAAGCATAATCAGGAATTAAAAGTAGCTATAACAATGAGATTTAATGAGAAAAACAAATTAGTTGTACTTTGAAACATCATGTCAGTTGTAAACAACTATAAGTTATCAGTAGTAATATAATTAAGGACAATGGTTTGATGTATATTATGAACGTATTCGGAAACTATAATATATATATCCTTTAAACTAATTATGATAGTTAATTATATGATCACTTAATATTCTTATTACAATTATTACTAATTGAAACTGTACATAGCCTACTTATGAATGATTAGTGCCTATTTTTCCAATCTTGACTATATTTAATATTATGTCATACATCCTCTCTTACTTATTACAACTTTCAATTCCTTCAATTCAACTTCTTTAACTGTAGCTATCATCTATATTATAGAAATACATACGTACATAACTTTAAATATATCATTAATCACTTCAAAAGTACCATATCGGTCTTTCAATCACTAAAGTTTTATTATTCAAATCTATATTACTGTTAATCACTTTAAGTAATTGATAGTTGAAAAGAACATTTAACATAGAATAGATAAGATTACTACAGAACATTTTCTTAGTTTAATTTATATCAAGCTTATTCAATGTACTAAATGTATAATAGAATCATAGTTGTCTATGTTAGTTACATAACGATAATTATTAAGTGAAATTCATAAACAATTTAAAGAGTGTACTCTTAGTAAATGAATGAATTCATCTTAAATTAGATTACTATGAATATTACTATCTATTATCTATTACAATGTATGTAGTGTATTCAATAGATTCTATACAGTAGGAATATAAATAAATAAGAAATCATGATTTAATCAGATAGTAATATAAAAGTTATTATTTATTCACTTTCAACAACATTACAAAATATTTAGTTGCTAACAGTACATAAAATGCTCAATGCACTTTGTTTGTTTGTTTGTTTGTTTGTTTTAATATAAGGATGTCAACATGTAAAGCATAATCTCTACGTATTTGTATTGTCAATAATAAAGAAGCGAATTAAACTATACGTCATTCCGGATATATCAATAGTATTGTCTAACCGGATTTGAAGAGAAGGATAGCACGTTCTTGTAAATAGAAGTAGATGAAATGTTGTGTTTCATGCGTCACATAACTAAAATTATGAATTGAAAAGAATGATTACATTTGTAAGAGTGTATGAATACTTAAATAAATTAAATCATTTGTTAGATAGCTTAGTAGCTTGAATGTTGATCTTCTTCGTTTGACCTAATCTATTCGTTTATATATATATAGGTAAACAGTTTTATATTAGTCTACCTAAAGTCAGATGGTAATACAAACTACAACACACAGTAATCTCTACATATCTCCTTATGCTAGAATCACTAATTTGCTCATTAGTGATTGTTTTCGATATGTAAAAATCAAAATTCTAAATAATAACTTTAACGAATGTAATTAAATCATGTTATAAATAAGATAGTAGCACTCCAAGTTAATTGATTTTTAATAAGTAGTATCACAAATTATCTGAAATCTATTACAACCAACTAAGTGGTAGTGAAACATGACTGTATTTTGAAGTTATATACTAAGATGTAACAGTTGACTTAAACTTCCTAGTATTCAACAGTTATTTAACTGAAATCAATCAGTGACTTAAACTACTCAACATTCATCATAAACTGTCCTACACTAATTAACATTATAAACAGTATAAAATGAGTCTATTTATTATTAACTATGCAACACAACTAGTACATATAAGTAAAAATATAATTTACACTAAATTCATTTACCTGCCATAATGT
This sequence comes from Schistosoma mekongi, assembly GCA_034768735.1. Classification (NCBI taxonomy): domain Eukaryota; kingdom Metazoa; phylum Platyhelminthes; class Trematoda; order Strigeidida; family Schistosomatidae; genus Schistosoma; species Schistosoma mekongi. The sequence goes on from CM068306.1 coordinate 36,347,422, forward strand.
TTCCCTACAATACAATGCCAATTTGGATTATATTGACGATCGAATTCTTTCTTTATATAGGCAGCAACATCTTTTTCAATATCATATTTATCAAGTGCTGCAGCAGCAGTACGTACTGCATATTCTTGCATATCTTCATGCATATCAGCATTCTTGATTACAGCTTTACGTTCTCCCATTTTATTAGTAAAGATTTATAAAATGATATATTTTTTTCTCGTTCTCTTCTCCTCTTTACTTCTTTTTTTTCTATTAGTCTAAACACTAAATTGAATATGATAATACTAAACAGCATACAGCATATATTTATACTAATGAAAATTATAGCTTCACATATCATATCACTATTTTTTTATTCGTTAATCAATCTTTAGTAAATTGGCTTCAATTCGCTTGACTAAAATAAGGATAAACTAGAACTAAAAAGAATGAGTTACTATGACATAGTTAATTTCTTTAGTTTGTTTTTTTTTTTACTATTTTATTTCTTTTTTTTTTTTTTAGTAACATGTAAGTAAAATGAAATCAGTTGACAAGTAGACTATTATAAATGAAATTCTATTTTATAGTTCAAAAATTAGAAGTGTATGTTTGTTTTTTGAATAAATCATTGATACTACTATTTACTTATTATGGAATGTAGATAATCTGTTGTCATTTATTTATTCTCATTGTATTTGTTTATTTATTCATTGTAAAGATATTTTATATGAATTCAATCAGTATACATATATAAGGGTATGTTATATATGCATGTGTTGTATTCGAGATCGTAATTTCTAGAATGATGATAATATGATAGTAGAATATGAAATTTTATTAAAACTAAAGAAAATTTCACATAAGTTTATTGTTATTATGAATAATAAGAAATTGAATAAATTCGTTTCAGTTTAACAACCACTGAAAAAAAAAAAATAAAATAAAAGCGCTATACATCTGTTTCATCTTAGTTTGTGTCAGTAACACAGTGAATATTGACTACTGTACTATCGAAGTGAACTGAAACTGAGGCTAAAGCATATTTGTTATAGCCCCTGAGTCATCACTCAACAGTTGATAATTCTTGCTTTAGTCAGTTGGTAATATGTTTGAACCTTTCATCTAATATTAGTCGTGGATAACTGCTTCATATTCGACGTGATTGAGATCACATATAATTAACTTTAAGAGGTGATTCATGGATTTCTAGTGAGATATAACTAGTGGATTTAAATGATGTTGAATGTGAAGTAGTTACTGACATACGACAATAGATGAGGCCGTGCAACATATCACAAACTAACTAAGTCTCAGTTTGGCCGTTTGGTGATTGAGCTTTCGCCCATGGGGTACACTTTCCAGCATAATCGTTGGTGCGTAATGTTGTGACGTTTCAAACTGAAATGAAACACCTATCAACCGCTTTTTATTCAGTGGGCGAAAGAGTATATGAAATTCAATAAATAATATTATACAATTCACAGATTGGATTTAGACGAATACAGAAATAATGTAGATAATGTAGGTAATTAACATCACATCTTGTTCAAAGCACCTTTCATTGTGACTAAAATGAGGTGGCTTTTTGAGATAGGTATTAAGATTTTAATTGATTTGATTTGTTATAGATTGATGCTGATAGTGCACCATTGGTGGTGCCGACCCAGTGATGATGAGAATAAGGCGTCCACCACCCTGAAACCTCTGGGCGGAAATGTTGGGCACACGCTGTTGAGGAGCGCTATACTAGAATGAAACAGTTATCCATCACTATATGATGTTAACAAATTCATTTTGATGTTTATAAATTTTATCGATATTCAATTTGTTACATTATACAATCAATATATACGCATGGGCCCTAAAGTTACTTATTGATTTTCTTTGTAATCCAGCCTACTTATATTTTAATATAATTAACATAAACATATTTTAGTTGATCGAATATGACACAGATTGATGTTGGGAGGGTACCATGAAAAACTACAGAGCACTAGACAACTAATTCGTTCTACTGTGAAACTCAGCAGTACGCACCCCAGATTCTACACCTGTGGATTCAGGTTGGCAGCGAACAACCAACCGTCTACACCATTGGGTTAGCATCCAATGATACAATTCCTATTTCTATTAATTTGTAATATAAAGCGCGTCAATCATCCCCATTAGATCTATATACATATTTCTTAAGCTAACAGTGTAACATGATATGACCTTCATTAAAGAGTACATTTAGAATGAAGTGACAATGCCATTTACTGATTCATTATATTCTAACTTATAATGCACATAGTATAACAATAAGAAAATTCCAGTTCATCATCTTTTTCATTAAAATATTGTGCTAAAGTATAGTTCATTAAGTATTTACCTATTCGAAGCATGCTTTAATGTCATCTAATACCACCATTGTATCTTTAACTAATCATTAATATAATTTCAGGATCATTATTCTATAGTTCATAATGATCTGATCAAGTTTCTTTTTTTACGTAAAATAATCTTTATAAATCACAAAATTTATGAAATTCTATTTAATTATTTAAAAGCCCAATAAAATTCATTATTGTGAAGATGAAATTGAGGGTTTTGTCATAAGAAGAAACCCCAACAAGAAATTATGTTACAGTAATGTGCTACAACAATCAAAATGAATAATATAAATGGTATTGTAAGTATACATAATATTAATATAAGGTATTATTAATCAGTTGTTTGGTCTTTTACGTACTGATAGATTTGTCAGTTTCATGGTGGGGGGAGGTGGATATCCAGTTACATTCTGTAAAGTAGAACCGTTACAAGAGTGATTGAGTAAATAAAAGTAAATAGATTCTGCTATTAAGCGTAGATTATATATATACTAAATAAAACCCGGAATTCATATCGGTTGAATCGATTTTCAGCTCAAAACTTATAGATTATAAATGCATTGTCTAAACCTACTAGTCAAGGACTGAAAAAGAAAAGAATTGTGAATTCTGATTTGAGAGTAGGATAGTATCTATAGGCATGACGTGAATATACTAAATGCTAACGAAGTTATACTGTACGTACTGATCATTAGTCCTCCTAGTGGTTGACTGGATCATGAAGACCTCCGCATCAGAGGAGATGCACGGAATTTAATGAACAAGTAGGATGCAACTTGATGATTTGGACTACGCGGATGATCTAGCTCTCTTAGCACATACACACTAACAGATGCAAGCGAAGACAAACAACGTAGCACCAACCTCAGCATCAGTAGGCTTGAACATACATAAGGAAAAGAGCAAGATCCTCAAATATAACACAGGGAGCATCAACCCAATTCAAACTTGATGGAGTAACTCTGGTAGAAGTGGGTACTTTCACATATCTGAGGAGCATCATCGATGAAAAAGGAGGGTCCGATACAGATGTAAATACAAGGATTGGCAAAGCCAGAGCAGCATTCCTACAGTTGAAAAACATATGGGACTCAAAACAACCGTCAACTAACCTCAAAGTCAGACTCTCCAATTGGAACGTCAAGACAGTCCTGCTGTATGGAGCTGAAACTTGGAGAACTACTGCAAACATCATCAAACGGATACAGGTATTTATAAACAACTGCCTACGAAAGATACTGAATGTCTGTTGGCCGGAAACCATCAGTAACAGCTTACTATGGGAGAGAACAAACCAACTTCCAGCCGAAGAAATTAGAAAAAGACGTTGGAAATGGATAGGACATACATTACGCAAACCATCAAAGTGCATCACGAGACAAGCATTAACATGGAATCCTGTTGGTAAACGGAAAAGAGGGAGGCCAAAGAACACAATACGTTGATAATTGGGATCAGGTATTAGAATAATGAACAGCAACTGAAAACAGCTGGAAATTATTGCTCACGACAGAGTTCAATGGAGAGTGTTAGTGAGCGTCCTATGCTCCTCTGTGAAGAGTAACGAGCGTAAGTAAGTAAGTAAGTAATTGATCATTAGACATCGAATAAATGATTTTAACAAAATCAAAGACCAATATCGTTCACGTACGCATTCGAGATTAGAAGTGCACACGGTGTTTGATGCATTACAGTGGTAATCCATTTAAACCAACTTTCATTCTATCTCTGTTTAAATATATTCTTCCCTGGTAAAATTAACACTTTTATAGCAAATGTTTGAAGAACACAAGCGTTTTTACCTATCATGATAAGCATAAGATAGACTAATAGTCAATGACAATTCAATATTTACACAACAATAAACTATCAAATTAATAAACTAAACTCAAATTATTCTTTATGTATTTGTATTTTGCTTAGTTAATAAAGTAAATATTTTCGACTTTTTGTTTTAAATACACAATTCAGTTTAATAGAAATACCTTCTTAAATCTAGATTATAGTTAAGTGAAATATACAATTAGTGAATTGTTGAAATGATACAATTGATTGTTGTATACATGTGTATATTCACTTCCTAACTTAGCATCAAATAATTCCGAATTAATTTATTTACTTTTTTGTAAGTTGTTGCTTTGTTATTATCATATACATTAAGTAACTTCTTAAGTTAAGTAATCAATAAGACAGTCTTAGTAACTATTATTTTTTAGTGTTTCTAATTTAAAGAAACTAGATTTTAGAATGTATTGAAGTTGGACTGTGACTGGCAAGCGGAATCCAGTTTCGGCTGGATAGAATATATACTACTTAATAAATAGTTAGATATAATGAGTAGACTATAGATATTTTGATTAGTTTATAATCAAGTTTTTTATTTATTAAGTTATTTTGTTAATTAAGCATGTATACATAAAGCATAGAATAGTGTTTCCAATGTATTCTCCAAAGCTAAATATAACAGTTTATAGCATATGTTTGATACTTATGAGTAATTTAATGCATTTCTTTAAAGTAATTACTGTAAAGTATTAGAAAAAATATTAAAACATAGAGATGATCGTTTCGTAAATTATTCGATTGTCTAAGTTGAATCGTGACTGACAAGTGGAATCCAGGAAGCGCGTTTCGTCCGATTTGGGACTCGTAGGTAGGCTGTTCCTGCATGCTAATTTTGATGCTTACACCGAGACTGACCAGTTATGATTCATAACAGATCAATCGGAAGATACAAGATCGTCCTAGTTTGATTCCTTGTCATTATAACCCTTGTTAAGTAAAATGACAGCTACATCCAATCTTGACTGTTACAATTAACATTGAAAAGAAAACTAGAGTTTATTGAAGGCATAATAAAATGCAACGTTTTATGATCAAATATTGTAGTAACTACTGAACTCTGGATAACGAATTAATGCAGATTATGTAACTCATACAAACTACAAACCACTGGATAGTTATACTGTTCTTCAACAACGCCCGTCCACGTCTACACAATGTGTTGAATTTATGATCTTCAAGTTGCGAAATTTACATTATTCACAACTCAATAACTTCGGTTTTATTTTACTAAAAAGATAATCAAACAGATATAAACGAAGTATTTGTACGAATTAATTGGGAAAATATAAATACTTAGCCGAATATTTAAGCTGTGCATTATTATAATTATCAATTTTACAAACTGGATACTTCAAAACAGTCTGCTTAAATGTTAGTTTTCAACCGATAAGTTTCATGTTGAACTTAATCTTTGTTTAGTCATGCAAATAGCATTTCTAGCTTCAACATAAACAACGTGATTCAAAAATGGATAAATCACGTTACATTCAGGCACATTATCTAATCCAAATAGTATTGCGTTAAATCAAGTAGAGAATTGGAATATATACTTACTTTTATTATTTCTAAAGTTTCACTCACAGAATAAATAAAATTAATCTAAATTTGTTGTGAGATCATAATTTGATTTGTAATGCACATATTCATCAGCGATTCGAGAGATTCAGGAATGTGTAGATTCTTTTTTACGTTTATCAAAGGTCTTCACATCATTATTCAAAGCTTTTTTGAAAAGTACTAATTAGTATGCAAGCAAACCCAAGTTATTACATTGAAGTGGGTCCATTTGTTGCTGGCGACTTGAATACACCAAAATTACTTTTAGCGAATTTAGTTGATTTTTCCGATTCAATAGCATAATTTTATCAATAGATAACTGATAATAGTACGAATCACTTGGAAAGAATGGATTCATGTAGTTGAGGCAAGATTGAATCAGCTTATTTAAAGTAGATTGATTTCAGTAGTCATTTCTGTGGGACTTTTGGATTTACAATTAAATTATGGCAAACAATGACTTAATTCATCATATGAATGTAATGATGAATTTTTACAATCCACAGTCTGTGTACTTACTTTGGTAGGAACAAGACATAACTGATGAAGTCCAGTCATGGCATGTGTAAGGCAGTTAACCACTGATAAAAATGAATAAAGTTGTGTAAATATATCGCGAAGTTAGTAATAGTAACTGGTTATATTCCCCAAGTATTAAGCAACCTTTGAGGAACCTTATTGTCTTGAAGTCGACTCTAGAGAGGTCGTACATCCTGATTTATGTTGAGATACAAACAAAGAAGCAACAACTGATTGGTTCTTTCTGGTTTTCAGTGGGTGTCATACCTAGGTTAATTTCTGTTATATACCTCTTATATATGTTACCTTTTGAAATTCATTTATTTTCTATGATAACAGTTAAATTAAGAGCATATGATGTTCTCTGACAGCAGAGAAAAAACCAATAAATTTTAGTTGAATTGTCAAATACACTTAACATGCTAACAATGACGGCAGATAATAATAACTTGCTAAGTTTAAGTTGGACTGTGACTGGAAAATGGAATCCCGGATGCCTGTTTCTACCCAATGTGAACATCAGAATTGAGTTGCGGGAACATCCAGCCGACGAGTCCCGAATAGGACAAAACATACGTCCTGGATTCCGCTTGTCACTCACAGTCTAACTTAAATATGACTTATATACTATCGCTATATCGAGACAATCTGCTCAAGTTGTACATATGTTAACAGAGGCTGACCAGTATCAGTCCAATCAACGGTATGATACAAGCTTATTCTAAATTGTTAAGTCCTTTTGTTTGAAAATAATCAAAAGATTTAGAGAGTCTTTATTACTTTTCAGCCATCATGTATTACATAAAGGTGGCTAGTAGTTAATAGTATTTTGAAATATTACTTCTAATTAAACTAGTTTTTCATTTACGATATTAAAAAAGAAATAATATTTTGGTTATAATTTTTTCATTACTTATGAATTTTGATTTCAGTAATATATTCTATTCTTCTGAATCGGTAGTATTATTAAATAGTTAATGAATATTCTATAAAACCAGGAATAATACAGTTATTTATGACGTTGTATGCACTGCATACAGTTCATTCCCACAAGTAATCAGTTATGTCCGTATTACCTCATTAGTAAAAAACAGTGAAACTTGATGACAAGTAATCGAATCGATCAATAAGTATCAAATCTTCCCAGAATGCAAGTTTATCTTTATGACGATATTGAAGATTGATAATTTTACCGATTTGCCTAATAATATTAAACACTATTTAAAATCCAATGAATGCATCCATTCAATTCACATTACAAGCAAATCTATGTAGTTGAGTTGAGATGGTTATTTTTGTGAAGATTGGTATTTTCAGTTGACTGGAAACGTCATAGATTGATATTAGCAGGATACCATTGATAACCATGGAGCACTGGACAGCTGTTTTGTTGTAGTGTGAAACTTTTCAGCAATGTGCACCCTAGATTCCTCACCAGGGACTATAGTCAGGCGAATACATAACCATCTGAATCATTGGGCATACCTTCATCCAATGGTAGAATTCTCATTTCTATCATTCCTGACAAGTTTGAACTCCATTAGTCACAACTTCTCACTATAACTTCAAGAACATTCTGAAGTTAATCACTAGCTAATTAATCACTATAATTGATTTGGCATGATTATTTTTATGGAATGTAACATTAGTAATCATAATTACTATTATTATTATTATTTATTTCAGTAATACATTAAAATTTTCATTAATTATTATCACATGAATAGAATATTATACAACAGTTAATTTTGCCAAATGATGTATTAGTTAATTTTGTAATTTTAATACACATTTTACATTCTAGTAACAGTCAATTACAATGTAATACACTGTTAATTACTTTTTTTTGTTACTATGATAAATTAGTTAATTGGCAATATGTTTAACTGTTTACATGTTTGTTTTTTTTTGAAAGGGGGGGGGGTTTGTTTGATGTATTTTCTTTTGATTATGCATAAATCTATGTAAAGTATTTATTAACATACAAAAAAAAACACATTGTCAATGCATCAAATGACTACATAGACGGGGAATGACGCGATATCAAAAAGTGTTGTTTTTTTTTTGTTTTGTTCTGTTTTTTTTTCTTTTTATTGAAGCTAAGCTACTGAAAATTATTTTTTTGTTTTTTGGTGAAAACACATATGAATAATAAAATTGAAATATGTATGACATAAAATGAAACCTATAAAAATTACTTAATTTAAACATACACATATACTTATAATAGAAATTATTATTATTATTATTATTATTTATTCATTTAAAATGAATGAACGTAAAGCTGTAATAAAAAATGCTGATATGGATAATAATGTACAAGAGGATGCTGTACATATAGCAGCAAATGCTGTTGATAATTATAATGTTGAAAAAGATATTGCTGCACATATTAAAAAAGAATTTGATCGTAAATATTCACCTACATGGCATTGTATAGTTGGAAGACATTTTGGAAGGTAAGTTAAATAAGAAATAAAACAATAACAATAAGATTATATTAGTAAAAATGTATTATGTTATTTATTTAACATTGATAGTTTATACAAATAGGCATATGTATGTGAATGTTTACATTTATTATTCATGAATATATTATTTTGATAGGCATGAGTTATACAGCTGAAGTTTAATGACAATAGAATGATCTACAAAACTTTAATCAGAACGAATTAACTATAACTATGTAAGCCAAAATGAATGTTTTTTTAGCTGCTTTTTATTAAAGGACATTAAGCCAAGAGTCATTGTAATATGATTGCTGCAATTCATAAAAATCTTTGGTAAAAGACTTAATATCCATCCGTATAAAACATATACAGGTATTATTAAGGCCTAATCATGACTTAGAATGCAATGAAGAATTCACCATTCATAATGAACTGTTTATAATTGGAATATATGCAGAATATATTGTTGTTACATCACTAAAAACTTATTCAAGTTATTCTCGAATTCTTTAGACTTATTTCCAAGTTGAATTTTACGTAAGTATTCGTCTAGGTAACGCCATAACAATATTCCATGAGCTCCAAAGTACTTTCCACATTAGTTAAAGATTATTCGTATGGACTCCAGCTAATGGATCAACAAATTATCTCTTGTACACTACGACCCTGTAGACGTACACCACATTTGAAAGTGATTCATAAGGTTTTTAATTGTCACTATATATTATTGTCCCAAGTAGGAAGTATTTATCTAATACTCTAGGAAAGGTGGTTATTACAAAAATTTGCTTCAATTCTAATTTGGAACGAGCAAAAATGGATCCGATCTGAGGGGTTGCCGACACCAATATTCAGAGGCCAGAAAGCAAATACTTGGATATTACTAACCATCTCGAGTTACTTAAGTTTTTAAAAACTAACATTTCCTTTCCACATCCACAATTTACTACTTTTATAAATAACCCCATAGTTTACAAACTATTTATTATTACTTATTATTACTAATCGGACTTAGGTGACCCTCTAACGTCAACATGATGTTGACAAGTGTTCACTATAACCTTCACACCTTTCGGTTGTACTTTATTGGTTCAGCCTTCTAAGTTATGTCCACAATTATTTTATAGGTATAAATTATTAAAAAATACTTTGTACGTCGAAGAATAAAAGATTCTTTTGCAGCAGTAAACTGAAAATTACGGCTGCCATGAAAGCAATAATATTAACGTGAAACCCAACAACTTCTTCACTTAAACTAAATTAGGTCTTATAATTTCTACTCTATTTAGTTCACATAAAATAAAAGTGTCTTATATATAGGGAACATTTATTGAAAGAGTATAGTTAACAGAATGGATATAAGCAGAAATTGAAATTAACAGAGATGAATTAGTAACATTGTAAGCTGTTGTTATTTGTATTAATTCTATATTAATGATGTAATGTTTTCATTCTCCTTTTTTTTGTTATTCTTCATTTATTAACATTTCCATCGGAAACAAAAGTTATGTAACACATGAAACGCATAATTTCATCTATTTCTATTTGGATGATCGAGCATTTCTACTATTTAAATCAGGATAACTAAATAACTCTTAAGTAATTCATGTGAATAAAGTTCATTTATCAGTACTGATGCTTTTTATGCATCGTTATTATTGTACTGCATTATAATTATGAAATATAATATAGTTATATTATTGTTTACTTAAAATATTTATGTACTTTACAACAAAAATGTTTGAACAAAGTATGTTCTTGTCGATAAATTCACCGATTAAAGTCTACACTTCTCAGTTGAAAATTAACGATTACATAATCAAAATAGCAAATACATCATTCCGATATCATGGTTGACTGCATATGAACATTTTAGATTGTGGTGTAAATGCTGATTGTTTACATTGATGTAATTTTCAACCTGTATAGGTTTATACGACAATTGACTTAAGAAGTTTGCCTTAATTTAATTGAGGTAATAATTAGTGAATTAAAGAGTTCCACATCAGAACAAAACAGTTGTAGAGTTTGCCCTGGTTATTAGTGGTAACCAAGTAACATTCATCTGTGATAAATACCATAAAATGAGTATACTAATCAAATATATTTAGTGAGTCGACAACATTGACAAGATAAAAATCAGATCAAATATCTAGTAAGCGACTGAGTAATACAAACAACGATGCCAACTATGTAGGTATTTGTAAAATGACGTGAATAATAAACAAAATTCGTCACATTTGTAAGTCTAATGATAATAATAGAAAGAATTAATAAGAATTACCTCATATATGTGATGATACGAATGAAATAAGAAACAGAAAAGTCGACTGAGTCAAATTCACAATTTACTAAGTATCCATGATTAATAATAATAATAATAATAATAATAATAGTACGGAGATGAGAACATAGCAATTAATATTTGGATGAAACAAAGCGAAGTAATGGAATCACACAAAACGTGGAGGTCATATGTACGTCGCATCAATTAAATCATTGTATAATTGCGGTGAAAACTGACTTATTGAATGTTGGATTGGTCAGAGCGTGAGAAGAGGTTGAAAGTATTTCTTACGTATCCAGATCTATAGCCTATTAACTTGTATGTCTGCTACTTCTGCTGTTTAGAGGATCTTATGTCTAACTAGTCTTGGAAGATAACTAATCACACGGTAGGTTACGTTTGTAATTGATTCATACTCTCTGCTTAGCCTGTTTAAAATAAGTGGGCTGATAACAAAATGTTGTTGTTTCTGACAATGTTATTGTTTAACCCTGTTGGGGTGGTTGGTGCTCGCAAGCACAGAGTAGTGAATTTCCAGATTATCGGCTAATGCAACTTGATTTACATCAGCAGCTGAACTATTAGGTACAAAAGTAGGAGGAAAGATTGAATAATTTATTCTTCGATCTCGTCTCCATGATTGGAAGGGTTGAAAATATGAACTTCGGTTTTCCTGCTTTGAATGTTTTGTAAATGATTCAACGTAACTGTAGCATTAATATATCACTGGGTGGACTAACTCCAACTGAAAGTTGTATAAATAACGATTTTTTTATCCACTGTCTGGATTATCTTCGTATTTACTTTCCTAACGGTGTTTGTTTATTAACTTTAAGGAGTATCTATTCTCACTTAGGGTTTTATTACAAGGCTTTCGTTTCATTGTAGGTTGTTTCGGGAGATAAATATTTTTTATTACTCTACGATGGAGAGTTTTTAAGAGAATTATTTTATACTGTATCGGGACAAAGTTAAAAGAGGTTGTGTATTAACCAGTCTAAGTAGTTTCCATATTTAGGTTGCTTCTCAATAAAAAGCCAAGCAAATTATCCTGTAAACTCCTTTTTTGGGAAGTAAAGATCAAATTAAGAATAGTCAATGCCGTCGACCATTAGTTCGAAACTGTTAACATCCGCTGGATATTATTAGTAACAAATGAGGCATATAGTCAGCTGTAATATAAATGTTGTAAGTGTGGTAAAAGATACTGTCGTTAAGCGTTGTGGAACAACTATAAGCGAATCAAAAATTATGTGAAATGCAGTTAACCGGTTAAATAGGATACAACTTATCGATGTTGTGTACATGAATAGTTTTATTCTACACGTAAATGGAAATAAGTATTACATACATAAACAGACCATTGTTATATAATATTTCCCACACTGATCTTTTGATAATGTATGTGAAGTCAAAGAGACTCTATTTGAAATGATTAAGGCTAGAGGGATTATAACACCAAAGCAGTAACATATCTTGCCTAAAACAAATACAAACAGCTTGCCCTTCTGACTAGTTTCAGATATGACTGATTCTATCAATCACAATAAGACAAAACGACAAATTGAAATCCTGTAACTGTTATCTAGAGAGGTCATCAAGCACAGTTAAGCCCTAGTTTAAGTTTATTAACAAAATAAAAGAACTGATAGTCGACAGTAAATCAATTACATCAGTAGATGTATCATCTTTGTTCACTAACGTTCCCCTATCAGAAGAAGCATAATATATACGCGGTGAACGTAAGCAAAGAAATATGAAAACTGAGATTCCAGCTTCCACGCCAAAAGAGTTGATCTTCAGTGTACAATGAACTTAAATTTTCAGTTTAAACTAGAATTTTATAGGCAACCAGATAGTGTCGTAATGAAATCATCATTGAACTCATTCCTTACAGATGGCTGTCTGTCAGTACTAAAGAATGGTCTTCTTAGAAACGGGATCAATAAGTTGGCATTCTTCTATTTCTATGTAGACACATTACGAATTTAATGCATAAAAATAGTATGCTTTTAAGATTTATAACGTTCATTCAACAGTCGCATTCACCTTAAAAGAAGATCATTATGATAATATCTCGTTCTAATACATCTTGTTAACAAAAGGGGTAGATAGTAAATTAAAAGAAGTATACATGAAAAACCAACATCAACTTGTCAATACACTCATTACAACAGTTCCATGCAATTAAGATGCAATAGAAATTTAGTGAAAAGTTTTAGATATCATTAAGACTGAGTTCAAATCCCACTGTGAACATCAACGGTGGGATACAGGTACATCCAGCCGATGAGTCCAAAATAGGACGAAACGCGCGTCTTGGATTCCACTTGCCAGTCACAGTTCAACTTTTATAATATTTTACACATCATGTTAGATGTATAAACTCTAAGGACACAATGTCAAAAAGATCAGCCACCATTTAAATTATGCACAGCATGAACGCAAATGCAGTGAACTACATAAATAAACATATTCCGTAACCCAATCACATAAACAGGAAACATTTGCCCTATTTACGTTAAAATACCAATTTAACCGCTTTTGTGGATCACGTTACATTCTTCCTGCCGTTCGGTAACTCAGTCACAGGATTTCCGAACATTACGCTGCATGTTCGAGTAATCGACAACTACGACAAATAAAGAGTTTTATGGTAACACAATTAACTCACTTGGAACATCAGGTAGGTGTTAAACACAATTTTAAAATCATTTACTAAATCCTATTAAATTTGCCGTATGATTTATACACTCATTTTTGAACGTAATAGTAGCCATCGGCATCTACCTTTTCTAGCTACTTTTATTAATGCACATGAAGTTTGCATAATCTCTTTCCCTACTTTCACTAGCATAATAGCCAATTCCCAGATGGTTTGCAAATAACTTACTGCACTCACTCCTATCATAATTAATATTACTGTTATTACTCCCGGCGAAATATGTTCTCCTTTTTCACTGGCCTTCATGATTCCAAGTTAATGCTTGTCTTGTAACGCGGTTTGATGATTTCCTCAATGCATGTCTTATAAGCCTCCAGCGCCTTTTCCTAATTTTTTCTTCGTCTGGAAGATGATTTGTTCTCTGCCACAGAAGGTTACTTTTGATAGTATCTGGCGAGCGGATCCGAAATATCTTGAGGGGATAGCTATATATAAATACTTGTGTCTTTTAAAGGATGCTATTCGTAGTTCTTCGTTCAGGTTTCTTCTCCATACAATAGAACTGTCTTGACCTTTGTACTGAAAATTTTGACTTTAATGTTATCCGACAGCTGATTTGACTTCCAGCTGTTCTTCACTTGTAGAAATGCTGCTCATTCCTTGTCAATGCACGACCTTACATCTGCATCAGATCCTCCTTGCTTATCAATGACACTGCTGCCTAGGTGTGTAAAAGCTACCGTCAAGTATAATTAGGCTGGTGCTGATCGTGCTTTAATTAAGATACATGGTTCGTCTAGGAATAATGCTATGCATTAGCCTAATATATTCATAACAACCTGATACAGCAACTAAAACAATCTAATTTAGCAATTAAAAAGGTCATTTAATCAAAAGGCCAAGTATTCATAAGAAAACGGTTTTAAAGTATAGAAAGAATTATAATTCATTACACCACTTCACGTAAAAGATTATATCAATGATTACTTAAACAGACTTACTGTTTGTTTTGTACATTCAGAGAAGATTGAAACTTTCTGTTGATCATGCTGTTCATACACTTCAAGTTTCACCTACGACAACATTAACGCAATTATGAATTAAATCCAGGGATCTGTTTCGTTCGTAGGATTCACGATTATATAGTACAGTTTTGCATTCTTTATGTTTGACGCTGAGTAATTACATAATATTTTTCAGCAGATTTTGTATTTTCTAACTTCATAACAAACCGAATACTTGTAAAAGTGCTAATACTTGAATCCTCATTATATGAATTTCGGTTTGGTAGATAATTTTTATAACATAAAAGTATTCTACTAATAAGTAGTATTATTTAAATGTATTTAACGTTACCTAAAACACTTTCAATCATGTATATCAATCAATATACAGATATTTTGTGCCAAAAAGACTAAATGTGTAGCTACCTACTTCGGAGTGTACACTTGAATTAGAACTATATGATAAATCAGATATACGCGAATATATATATATTACTTACTTACTTACTTACTTATGCCCGTTACACCTCGCTAAGGAGCATAGGCCGCTCACCAGGGTTCTCCATTTTAATCTGTCCTGAGCAATCCTTTCCAATTGTTTCCAGTTGCTGCTCATCCTTTTAATGTCTGCTTCCAATTCTCGCCGCAGCGTGTTCTTTGGCCTTCCTCTTTTCCGTTTCCCAGCAGGATTCCATGTTAATGCTTGTCTCGTGATGCAGTCTGATGGTTTGCGTAGTGTATGTCCTATCCATTTCCAACGTCTTTTCCCAACTTCCTCTTCGGCTGGAAGTTGCTTTGTCCTCTCCCATAGTAAGTTGTTGCTGATGGTTTCCGGCCAACAGACATTCAGTATCTTTCGTAGGCAGTTGTTTATAAATACTTGTATCCGTCTGAGGATGTTTGCAGTAATTCTCCAAGTTTCAGCTCCATACAGCAGGACTGCCTTCACGTTCGAATCGAAGAGTCTGACTTTGAGGTTAGTTGACAGTTGTTTTGAGTTCCAGATGTTTTTCAACTGTAGGAATGCTGCCCTGGCCTTGCCAATCCTTGTCTTTACATCTGCATCGGACCCTCCTTTTTCATCGATGATGCTCCCCAGATATGTAAAAGTATTCACTTCTTCCAGAGTTTCTCCATCAAGTTGAATTGGGTTGGTGCTCCCTGTGTTGTATTTGAGAATCTTGCTCTTACCCTTATGTATGTTCAAGCCTACTGATGCTGAAGTTGCTGCTACACTGATTGTCTTCGCTTGCATTTGTTGGTGTGTATGTGCTAAAAGAGCTAGATCATCTGCGAAGTCCAAATCATCGAGTTGCATCCTACTTGTCCATTGAATCCCGTACATTCCCTCTGATGCGGAGGTCTTCATGATCCAGTCGACCACTAGGAGGAAGAGAAAAGGTGAGAGTAAGCAACCTTGTCTGACTCCGGTCCTCACTAAAAATGCATTTGTCAGTTGTCCTCCATGCACAATTTTGCACTGTGTCCCGTCGTAAGAGTTCCGGATGATGTTGACGAGTTTCTCTATTATGCCGTAGTGTCGAAGAAGTTTCCATAGTGTTCTCCTATCTACACTGTCAAACGCCTTCTCATAATCAATGAAGTTGATGTACAGGGGCGAGTTCCATTCAACTGATTGTTCAACGATGATCCGTAGTGTTGCGATTTGGTCAGTGCACGACCGATCCAGCCTGTTGATCTCGAAGTTGAGCCTCCGCTGAATCTTTCATTCTGTTCAACAATACTCTGTTAAAGACTTTCCCTGGTATCGACAGTAGCGTGATCCCTCTGTAGTTGTCACATTTGCTCAAATCTCCTTTCTTTGGTATCTTGATAAGATAACCTTCCTTCCAGTCTGCTGGAACTTGTTCTTCTTCCCAGATCTTTTTGAATAAAACGTGGAGTATCCTTGCTGTTAGGTCGATATCTGACTTGAGTGCTTCAGCTGGTATATTGTCAGGTCCTGCTGCTTTCCCACTTTTGATTTGTCTGATGGCCATCTTGATTTCTTCCATCGTTAGTGGAGTGACATCTATCGGGAGATCTGTAGGTGCTTCTTCGATGTCCGGTGGATTCGGTGGAGCTGGCCTATTTAGAAGTTCCTCAAAGTGTTCTACCCACCTATTCTTTTGTTCTTGAATCTCAGTGAGTGTCTTGCCTTCTTTGTTCTTTACCGGTCGCTCTAGTTTACCATGTTTATCTGCCAGTTTCTTCGTTGTGTCGTATAGCTGTTTCATATTTCCTTCTCTTGCAGCCTTCTCCGCTCTCGTTGCAAGGCCTTCGATGTATTTCCGTTTGTCAGCTCTAATGCTCTTCTTTACCTGCTTATTTGCTTCCGAGTATTCAGCTGAGTATTCGGCTGTTGTTGATTTCTATCTTATTGTTCCTCCTTTGTTGAATTTTGCTCAATGTCTCAGTGGAGATCCATTCCTTATAATGATGCTTCTTGCGGCCTAGAACCTCCTGACACGTTGACGTTAGTACTTCTTTGATTTCTTTCCAGTTGTCCTCCATAGTGGTTTCTTCATCTTTCGGCAGATCTTGTAAGGCTTGGAACCTGTTGTTGAGAGATATTTGGAATTCGTTGAGTTTGTCAGTGTCTCGGAGAAAGCCTGCATTGAACCGTTGTACTGCTGACACTCCAGTTGTCCACTGCTTCTTTAGCTTCAGTTTCATTTTAGAAACCACCAGATGGTGGTCTGAAGCTATGTCAGCTCCTTTCCTTGTTCGCACATCTTCCATTGATCTTCTAAATTTTTTATTGATACATATATGATTGATTTGATTCTCAGTAGTATGATCCGGTGAGACCCATGTAGCCTTGTGTATGCGTTTGTAGGCGAATATTGTACCACCTATAACTAATTTGTTGAAGGCACATAGGTTTGCAAGTCTTTCACCATTGTCATTTCTGTCTCCCAGTCCTTGTCGTCCCATGATTTCTTCATATCCAGTGTTGTCCATTCCGACTTTGGCGTTGAGGTCTCCCATCAGTATTGTCAGATCCTTTCCTCGACACTTTGCTATAATTGATTGCAGTCTATCGTAAAACTGATCTTTGTCTTTGTCGTTGCCGTTGTTGGTTGGTGCATAACATTGGATAATATTCATTGTAATCCCTTTCTTCATTGTTTTGAAAGATGCTTTGATGATCTTGGGTCCATGTGGTTCCCATCCCACAAGTGCATTACGTGCCTCCTTGGACAGCATCAGAGCAACTCCTTGAGTGTGGGGAGCATTTTCCTCTTCGTGGCCGGAGTATAGTAGCGTCTCTCCCGAAGCCAATGTTTTCTGTCCAGCTTGAGTCCAATGGGTTTCGCTGATTCCGAATATTGTCAAGTTGTATCTCTTCAATTCTGCAGCTATTTGATTTGTCTTCCCGCTCTCCCACATTGTTCGAACATTGCATGTACCTATAAAAATATTTGCTCTGGTTGTTAGAAGGGGGGGCATCGGCCTCATGACTTCCGAAGAATTTCGGCTTTCATCATGAGGCGTCATGAATCCTTCTACTCCCAGGGCAGAGTTTAAATGGTTTAAATGGTTTATCTTGTTTAATCTGGTTTGCGTTTTTTTAGCAAGTTTGGGTTTTTACGGGATGGGGGTGCTAGCCCCATGCCCAACCCTCCTCCTTTACCCGGGCTTGGGACCGGCAGTAACCCTAGGAGGGCTACAGGCGGAGTTATATATATATATATATATACGTATAAATAACGAAGACTATACTTTATTTATTAATCCTAAGACTACAAGTAACTGGATTCTATTGCTGAATCCTCCTTTCTTATGAGAAATAAATTTGCTAACAATGAAAGACAAAGAAGTATTTATTATTGGTTAGTTGAAAAGTATTCTATTAATTTGTTCAGTTTGTGAAAAATGTACATTTTCACATAATGAGAAGGTACACATAATATTCCAATTTACGTGTATTGTGATTATCAATCAATCTACATAATATTCTTATTAGTGCTATTTGGTACACGTACTTAGAACTTCGTATTCAGTATTTCGAATTACAGTCATGAAATAATTCAATGAGAAGTCAGCAGTAGTGGTAGTATTGTATTGTTATAACTAGAAATGGAATTCCAAGTAGTCAACGGTCAGTAATCTATGGACCAGTTATTAAGCAATCAAGGGACTAAAGGATCCATCTTGAAAGAAAAAATATATATATATAGAGAGAGAGAGGAACATCGATGTCCTAGATACGGATAAGCATAAAGGGGTGACAATAAGACAAGTAATGATAAGTAGGGAATATAGAGGTCAACTTAACATAGTACACTAAAACAATGTAACAGTGGGGATGAGTAGCCAGATACACACATAGGGAAGGATTCATGAGCTATAAAACATGGTAATACGTTTATGCAAATATCACGAATAAAAGTATGCATAAGTCATATGATTTCCTAGGTTCACCTGATCTACTTATTGAAAATCACCATAACCTATAATTTACCTTAATTAACTTACACGAAATAATGTCTTTTCTCGAGTTTATAAATAAAAATATAGAGAACAGAATAATTTAATAACACTAATTGACAGTCAGTAAGTACTTGACAACTATTTAGTCCCAGTATGAGATTCCTCAGCAGCCTATCCACAGCCCTACCTGGGATCGAGTCCAGGACCTTCATGCTTCGTAGAAAACGCTCAACTATTGGACTACTGAATCAGTGGTGGTTGTGAATTCGCACTTCTGATGAGTTCCACACTAGGATATACCAGGCTGTCCAGACACAATTCAAATCAAACATTACTTACAGACTGTTGCGAATACTTCAAAAATTGCTACAACTGTTTGTAATTGGTTTATGAACATTAACCTGAAGATATAACAATTCCCACTATAAGTATATAGAAAAAAACTGAGTGGAACACTTTAAGTAATTAAATGTTTTTTTACGGAAGTACTACAGATATATTATACCATTCAGCCATCTTAATGATGTTCAGCTGGTATATAGTTGTTGAAAATCCTGTATAAAGCTATTCACAACACAGGAAATTATCAAAATTCTACTGCAAGGGAATAAAAACGTATTTATTCTATGACCATTTACTAGATTTCGTCCATTGAAGTTACTACTAAAAACATGAACTAAAACATTATTTTACTTCGATAACTAAATTAGTAGCCTGATCGTCTAAGCTACACAAAGTAAATTCTGAGTATAATTTTGCAAAATAATAATCAACGTTAGGGTGATTTGAAAGCAGATGACTTATGGAGATTAGTATCAAGTTTAGTTGATTAGATTTTATCACAGATTAATGTTAGCAAGGTACCATTGTAAACTACAGCGCACTGGACAACATTTTCTTCTTAGCAGTAAACTCTTCGGCAATGCACATCTCCCCCGCATATTTCGCCCCAGGCGCTTCAGGAAGGTGAACGCCTAACACTATACCACTGGGTTGGCATCCAATGGTAGAGTATTCACTTCAATCAGTTTGTTTTATTTTAGTCATTTCAGCGAAGAAGCTGGGACCAGCTTGTCTAGCCAAACGTTAAAATTTCCTTTTATGTCACTAGCTGAGACTATTTACAAATATACTCTATTCACATACCTTACATACATTCGATCCCCAAGTTTTGTGTATCTTTTCATTCTTTTTTGAATGGAAATTCATATAATGCCCTGATATTAGTTTGTTCAAATGTGATTAGTAATCCGATATAGTTATTATGAAAACGTCCAAGGGAAAAAATAAGTAGTTATGACAAGCGAACTATCAGTCTTATTTGATACTTACCTTGAAAACGAACTCAATTCACTTTTTGTGGTGCTGTATACAAGTTACTTAGGATGAAAACTATGGTTTGTAGAAACCAATGTCACAGGAAGATTCAAATTATAATTAGATAGACTGAACTTGTTCTAGTAGGTTTTCTTTCAAATCAGAGATCTACGTCGTATTTAGTATATTTGTTGTACATATGGATACAATAGTGTAGTTTTACTCAATTTCTATGTGAAAACATTAACAAGCTAAAATAAGACTAGCTAATTCATTACGTATTACAGTGATATTATATTGTCAAGATTCATCTCAATGAAAAATTATTCTTAATCCTAGTTCTTTTCATCTTAGATGTAAGAAACAAATAACTACTTTCTTGCTTGTAATTGTTACAGAATGATCTTTTTTGGCTACTGTTAAAAACTAGAAACTCATTTATGGACCGTACACACCACCCCATCAGTGACTGAACACGGAATCTTCAGTACTAATTACTACGTATCGACATTACTGAATAAGCTAGTAAGGCCCCCATTTCGGTCACTTAATGTTATCAAAAGACAACTATCTATACCAGGCAAGTAAATTAGGACAACTTGACTGCCTGATGTTCTCTTATATTTAATTAGACCCGGCTGAGATCCATCTGTAACGAATGCAAACGCTAAAGGGAAAAGTCAATCCCAACAAAACCATAACTAGTTGATAAATCAATTGTAACTACTTTATTTGAGAATTGTAGATGTGTATCCTCAAAACAAGAACTAGATATTTATTGTTAGACGCAAAAACGATTCCCTCTGGTAACAATGCATACGAATTCTAATAGATATTTCCGGTTATGAATAAACAATATGAAATACTCGGTATTTGCTTTAATATTCTACGTACATATATCAGCTGTTCCTGTGGAGTAAGCTACATAAAACGCATTGCCAGGCATTTTAACCAGTAAATAAATGGGCACCTTCTACCATGATTTGGGAAAGGCCAAACAGAGTGTATACATAGTTCCATCTTATCTCATCTGATAGGCAGCAGCCAAGTAAGTAAGAAAACTAAGTCATTTAAAACAATACACTGCGTACAACCATATCATTCCATTGAGGACTGAATTCGATTATTACGTGTAACAGAAGTTTTGGGGATTCTAATCAACAGCTGTAGCTTATGTGTTCAGAAGTAATATACCGTACCCTTCCTTGGCTAAATTAAACTTAACAGGTGACTTTATCAAATCTTCATACTTTTGCTTCTTTTTGTTTCCCTTCATATCCTTTTAGTTTACTGTCTCTGCCATTTATTAGAACTGCCTATCTACACATATCCTGTTGAAAAAACTATTTCAATAAACAAGAAAACCTACTAGAACGTACAAAAAACGATATTACAGTTCAGCAAAGAGATTTCTTGTAAGCAGGTTTATTATCTAAAACTGTACAATTGCATATACATAAATATGATTTAATAAGATTATTAAAATTGGTTAAACATGGTAACAAAATGAAGTGTACGTAAAATTACTCCTAGTCAATAAATCTTTAGTCAGAGTTTGAGAATGAAGGACATAAGAACCGTGATAGAAACCATGGTATTAAATTGGGTTAATTAATAAAATAATATTCCTAAAATGGAGTGTAATTAGTGTGATAAACTGAATTATGAAGAATGAATTAAGTTCAGAAGGCATAAATAATATTGAACAGGTTTATGGTTTTGCCGACAAAATTTGGTAGACAAGCATTTTTATCAGTGTCTTTTTGTGGAACGCTAACTCTCCATCTACAGAATCAAAGGTGCAAAACATTTGAATTCTTCACTCAAGTGACAATCAAGCTTCTCTTTCTGCTGATAAAGACCCAGCTATAGAAACTCGTTAGTCGACTATTCCATGGAAAATCCCAGTAAATGGATCTTCATGGTGTTCTATCAGAATTTCCTACCATTTTGTCATAGAGGAAGTGGAAGTTTAATTCATTTTCTTCTTCAAGAATGGATGCGACGGATGAGATATAAAAAAATTTTTTTAATTCACTCTAACACCCTCCCCCACCACCACCACTTAATATTATTTATCATAATTGATTTGATCTTGTTTCCGTGACCTTCTGAACTTAATTCATTCTTCATAATTCAGCTTATTACACTGATTACACTTCATTCTACAAATATTATTATATTAATTAACCCAATTTAATACCATGGTTTCTATCTTGATTTCTATGACATTCATTCTCCAACTCTAATTAAGGTTCTATTGACTAGAAGGTTCTTCTTAATCTAGACCATATAGATCCTATGTTATCTATGTGAATTCCTGTTACGGGATCCACAAAGTATCGGCTGTGAACGACGATATGATGATTAAATTCAAGTGTTCATAGGCACTTGTATGACTTCAAGTCATCGGTGTTAATTGTTGTTTTCGGTTCCACATATTTCCTATTTATTGTGATTAAGGTACAATTCTTGTGGTCAAAAATACTTACAGTGTCATTTTTCGAGATATCTATTCAAAATATCAAATATCTACTGCAGGTGTTAACATAAAATTTACCTACCCATATTGTATGAATGCTAAATCCTCGATTATATTTACACTTTCCCAGAACCATTTCATTTATCTCAACAATTTTACCAACACCGCTCATGGACATTGGTGTTTTGCTTCGTATCTCAGAGCAGACATCTCTGCAGTACTAATACCAGTGAACAGATTCAAATTCACAGATATCTGTCATGGTTGCAGCTACAGTTACAGGTGTCTTCAATAAATAGTTCATTACCACGACCATTATCTGCTGGAATAAAATTGTGGAACGTGTAAGGAATTAACCAAATGTAAGTGGTTTCTTTAACCAGTATTTTTGATACCGAAATATGGGCATATCAATCTTTCCGAAACCTTCAACCAGATGCATAGATTCATCACATTTGCATAAACATGTTCTTTGAAGTGAAAGAAACTCTGGCATATGGCTGATAATCGTTTTATTGTTAAACTTAGCTAACATGTGATAAATTGTCAACATAGTTAACTAAACAATCCAGTATGATGTAGAAATAAAAAATCTCCATCTCATTTGTTTGTCTGCATTCTTTAGTCCTGCCTCGTTGTTTAACAAATTGTAATTTGAAATGACCTTGGAGACTGCTGGTGTGAAAGTTCTGGAAAAAATCATGTGTGCTTCATCCACCAAGAAAACTCAACCCGGAAAATATCTTTGTAATGATGAAACTATTGGTGCTTTTGAAAGTGACCTTAAAGTTTTAAATGTATTAGTTAAAAAATTTCTCGTAACCTCCTTGTTACTAAAATGAACTTTAAGATTCCTGGTATAGAGAAAAAATATGAGATGGCCAAGACACATTTAATACTGATATTTGTTAGAACGACCAAATAGAATCTACTGTTATTGTTTATTCAATCTAACTAAATAGACGCTTACTGCCTGGAATGAAGCCAGTGCCAGTAAGCTTGTCCAGAGGAAGTAAGTGAGAGGATAAATTATCAGCAAATTGAAGAGAGTACCAATTCGTTTACTCAATATGAACGAAGCCTTTTATGTAGCCCATTCTGCAGCAATGAGTAATAAGAAATACAAAATACATTATAGTCAGAAGTAGGGGGGAGATGTGTCCGGAAATTAAGACATTAGGTTCATACTAAAATTAATATAACTCTGGAAATAAAATAGATATAACAATCAATAATGAGTCTATATAACGTTTACAACTTAATTAATGCAGATATCATAGCTACTAAATAGTTAATAAATACTGTTTAGAGGAAAGTATCCTAATAACATGGAAAACAAACTTCATAACTTGTAATTTCCAAATCTTTACCTCGTTAAAACATAATTATTTTATTGAAATTAATATTGATGTATATCCAATTGTACAGAGATGAAAATGTAATCACTACATATCAGTCTATTATTTTTACTTACTAATTTTATTTCAATCAATTTATTCTCTCAAATCTCAAGCTACTATCCCATAGTAAAATATTTATTCAATTTATTTTATTCATTCTTATCAATACTACGAGCTTATTTATCTACTTATTATTCATTTATACTTTCTCATAGTTTACATGAAAACAATATTATTATTAATTAGGATAAGTTTGTATTTTCCCGTTGATTTGTAATGGACTGAATGGGCTTAAATATATAACTTGTGTAATAACGCTATATTGAGGCAATCCGCTCATAATGCACATATGGCAACAGAGACTGACCAGTTTCAGTCCATTACAAATCAACGGGAAAATACAAACTTATCCTAATTACATATATATGCCCGTTGCACAAGTGTGACTAACTGGACACAGTAGCCTAGTGGTGAACGCAGTGGCGTTTGTCACGAAACGGACTGAGTTCGAGTCCCAGTGTAAACATCAACATTGGGATGCAGGTACATGCAGCCGATGAGTCCCAAATAGGACGAAACGCGCGTCGTGGATTCCACTTGCCAGTCACAATCCAACTTAAATAAATATTATTATTATTATTATTGCTAGTATACGCTATTGTTGAACTATGTTACATTTCGTTTTATTTATTCATTTTAAATTTTTTATTCTTTCATTTAAAAACATCAATCAGTATGTTAATAGTAGTATAATCAGAATGTATATTTTAATTTTATATTAAAGAATATTTCATTTAATATAATCATTTTGTAATATTAAAGATTCTATTCATATTTCATATGTAATACATTTATATTAATCAATTGTAATATATATTTTTATTAATTTAAATGTAATTTAAATGATTATTAATAAGATACATAGCAACATTTTATTGGTAACCTTCATTTTATTCTTTTAATGTTAAACATTTAAACAAATTGTTTTTTTGTTTTTTTTTTAAATTAATTACATTTTATTTATTAATATAAATTGATTGGTAGAATAATTTTATTAATTTTAATGTGTATAGTTTAAGAAGTAGAACCTTGTTAAAAACTATTTCTTATCAGTTTCTCTTACAATTTATATATCAGTAGAAGATTTCATTGAAGGTAAGATATAACATTTTTCAATTAAGATGATGATGATGATGTTTGTGGATATTGATAATTTAGTTGATTGAATATTTGATAGATTGATAGATGTAGGAATACTATTACTGGATGCCGACCTCATGATGCGAAAGGGTTAGGCCTTCGCCTTCAACCTGAAGCTTTTGGTGACGAATCTAGAGTGAGCACTGCTAAGGGGTTCCACACTAGAATGAAACCACTGTCCAGTGCTCCATGGTTCTCAATGGTACTCTGCCAACATTAATGTATGATATATTCAATCAACTATATATTAGTTTTTACAATTTCAAACTAAATACACCTAGTTATTAGTGTTGTTGTTGCCTTTACTCTGTAGAATAAATTTTATTACTTGAAATAAATTAGAATGGAAACAAGTTCTAATTTAGTTGAATCATCTGAAACAAAAGCACTTGTTTGCCATACTGATATGAGTCAATCAATGCAAGATGATATTATTACTATATGCTTGAAATATTGGAATTCATGTCAAAGTAGTTTGGATACACCAGCTTGTATTAAAAGAATATTGGATAAGAAATATGGACCAGCATGGCATTGTATTATTGGTAATGAATACAATAGGTTCGTGCTATTATAATTACCAATTAACTTTAAGTTATTATTATATGTACTAAAGTATATTATAGTTGAAACGTATGTGAATCTTCCAGCTGGTTTGTCAGAGGCTAAAATTGATCATTTTTTGTTGTATGTACATCCTAAGCGGTTTGTTACGATATAGCGATAGCTCACACGTATTATTTGAGCTGAAGGATGCATATACATTCTAATTATGTATGCATACCTGTTGCACAAGTGTGCTTATCTGCACTAAGTAACCTAGTGATGAATGAGATGACGTTTAACATGAAACGAACTGAATTCTAGTCCTATCGAGAACATCAACACTAAGATGAAGGTACATTTATCTGACTAATCGTAAGTGAAACGAAGATTACATCTTTGATTCCACTTACCAGCCAGAATCCAATTCAAATAAAGTATACTATACTTGTTGAAACATTAATTCGTTAAATATTTTATGGGTCTATGTAATTTAGGTCCATCTTTAGTGAAGAAAATGTCTGAAATGTTTCATAACTACTTTATTTCCATTTTCCATTAATAAATATTGATCTAATATTTCATGCAGTGTATTGTTGTACAGTCATTAAAGAAGTTGAAAGGTTATTGTACTAGATTACTGTATGTTAATTAAAGCTTAACGTTTCTGTTCCATAGAATAGTTTATTGTGCTTCTTAATAACATGATAATTAGTTAAATGCATTAGTCATAGTATATCAACATTTCAACAGACACCAATATTGTACTTCTTAAGAAGCATTATTGTTCATTGTTTAGTTACTTAGAAATCTTACACTATTAACTGGTGAAACATTTGATGAAAAATTTTGTCGTGCGAAATAGTCCAGTAAATGAACATTTATACAGTGTAAGACTAAAACACATTCCATCGTACTGAAATGTATTTGACAAATAATATTGGTAATATTGACAGACTTAACTTACTTAATTTTAAACTCATATCATTGTAAAATAAGGCATACTGAATAGATTCCTTTTTTAAGATATCAACTTAAACTCGTGCACCATACATATTTACAATTTTACACAGGACCCATCCAATATTCCTCAGATCCTGTTGAAAACATAATAATCTTCGATTACTAAATTGATAGTTAACGGTCAACATTTATATATTCAGTGTAGTAACAGTTGAACCAACAACTTAAATACTATTTTATCAATAAAAATTTTAAAAAATGTGTACTCATGGAATTTATCTCCAATCTTTGTAAAAGGAGATACAAACACCTGTTGACGACATATTCATTGAATAATGTCTTATTCAGAACAGCTAATTGTAATGAATGGTGAATAAGGAACCTATATACCCATAAGAAACAATACAACGGATAGATTTTTACAATATTCTATTTATATCTTTTAATGTAACTTGTGTATAACTTTTATAAATCATGCCATATTATGGTTTGTCAGTAATTAAGCTATTCATTCCTTTATAGGAAACGCATAGTTTATTACTGTTTACTATTCAACAGTTGTGTTACATCAAACACTTATTAAATGTTATTAAAGAGATATTTATTAATCAATTAGACCAGTAAACTTCAATAAAACAATTTCATAATTCTGATAATACTGATTTATTATGCTTACTGATTTTATTGTTACGAATAACTGTTTTAAACTTATTCATAAACGACAATCGTAACCGGTGAATGTTCAAGATTTATTCTTACAATCTGACGTTATAGTCACTGTGTATAAATTTATAAAGACTGAACAAGCAAGCATTATGCAGAATGAACTAGACTCAATGGTATATTTGATCGTTTTTTCCATTTAAACAATACAGATTTTATATTCATTAACCATTCCCGCTACTCCCTAACATTAAAGATGTTTGTAAGAGTTTCATGATAAGTTTTCTGGGTATTCAATTTAAATTTCTTTTAGTTGTGTCACACACGATTCACAATGTTTCCTCGACTTTAAATTTGAAAAGAAATCCTTCATGATTTACAAAACAACTTTATAGTTCTTTTTTGATGTAATATACAAAGAAAGCGAAAGACTGGAAGAGAGAAAGCTTTTGCATATATGTACTCAATATGTTGTGTAGAATGTGTATACATTATGAAATAAATTTAACTCTTTTATGTTACCAGTTGTTGTTGTTTTACATTTGAAAATGGTACTAATATACATTTTAATGAATGAAACTAATTGGAATAAGACGATATTGAATAATTATAGTAATTCGTAAAGGAGTTAGAGATTAATAATGCAAAAGTAATTTTCTCCAGTTATGGAACCTATTGACAGCACATATTTATAACTCCAAAAGGGAATTGAGCACAGGATCTTTAGATTTCTGGAAGAAGGCCTTATCATTAGACTATTGAGTCGATATATAACGGTTGATTTTCCTAACTTCATCAATTCGTAATAAAATTACACGATCTTATTCACTCACATCATTGAGTAACTGAACCGTACTCAACACAGTTGAACTCCACTGATCACATCGAATTAATGAAAACTTTAAAGATTACTTCCTGAAATTAGTCGTTAGTGAGCTGATGCTGATTATATTTAAATGTTATGTCGAATATGGTTAAATTTAAACTTGATACCCAAGTGAATGCATGATATTCAATTCAGATTAAACAGCATTCTCAACAATACTCAATTACAAACAATTAAAATTAATACCTTTCTCCATAAAACCACCTCAATCCAAAACTTAATTACTATAAACAAATAATTTTTTTTAGCTTTTTCTTACTACCTATTGAGTGTTCAAACTCATTAAGTTCAATGTACCTGTTGGCATATTTTACATACTTACAAGTAGAACATTTCTCATGTCAAATTTGTATTAACACATTTTAATAGAGTGACAGAAGTGTCAACTGAAAAATTGTAATGTACTATGGTAACAAATGAACTATGTTCAACCACTCATTTTGGTAGTTCAAATATATAGTTGACTTACCCTCATCTCAATATGCATTACCGTCAACTAGGAACTTATAAATAAGTGAACAGCTACAGTGTTAATTTGTCTACGTCTATAAAACTATATATTTTTTGCTTATACAGTTCAGAATAAAACGAGCTGTGTAGCTTGATTTAGAAAAAGTGCTTATTTGTCGAAAATATATTCAAATTCTTTTCAATTTAAAGTTCAGTAATTTCTACAACATCCACTTACAATTAACAACATCTTACTAATGACTATCTTTAAGAGGTTATTCTTAGAGTTTTATTAAAATAGCTTGACTAGTGGAGTTTAGCCATGTTGAGTAGAAACCAGTTACTCACCATTGGGAGTGAACGAGATCGTGCTGTTGTATTACAAAATGATTAACTTAGATAAATCAACCGTTGTAAACTGCCCCAATAATCTAATGGTGAAGTGTTCTTCGTGAAACCCTAACGTCTAATGCTCAATTCCCTGTTTCGTCGTGGATAAGCGCTATTGAATGTTCCTATTCTTAAACAAAACAGTTATCCTGTCATTGTTTCTTTACAACAATTAACAAATAAACAGTTATTAATTCATCCAACTTTGTCTGCTTGACAAAATGCACAATCAGAGATAACTGCATATTAGTAGCTTTATTGTTATTAGGAATAATTCCGTAGGCATTTAATAAAGAATATGAGTTAACATTCATAATGAGAGTAACAATAATACATCATTTTAAGCATTTTCAAGTGATTATTATTGTAAAGAACACCATAATTTCCAACTAATATTTTGTTAACAATGGAATCATTATGCTATGTTTGCTTACTTACAATTAGCTTACCAAATAACGAAAACAGAGATTACATAACAACTGTGAATAATACCTGAGGAGTAATAAAAGAGACGAGTCCACAGTTAGTCGGATGTTTAGATACCTTTTTTAGATATTTATCACACCTTTTGATATTGTTTATTAACTAAGAAAACATCAATATATTTCACACTGTCAGTTCCCTTTGTGAATCCCAATAACGTAGGAATAACAATAAACACAGAATAATATGAACTGATTGCTAATTTCTTGTTTGTTTACATCTATTACATAACATCAACATAATAGTGTTATGACTCGTGATTGATAGCTTGACTATCCGCAAACAAGTTTAATACTCGAACGTCTTAAACCTTACTAGTCGTAAATTCAAAGGACAGAAGACAAGTAGACTAGAATCTGTTTTCCAATCAGATAGTGATTTATGTACGAAATATTCGTGTATTTATAGTTTTCTGAAACAATAAAATAGTTATTATAATCTATCGAATCCGAACTAAAAGTTTCAACTATTACCCAATCAGAACAGGCCACGTCGAGATTCTAGAAGGTTCTATTGATTAGTGATTGGATTAAAAGTCCCTGGCTCTTGCAAGGGTTCTGGAGGCCTTGTTGAGGTTTCTGGAAACTGTCACAACATATAGATAATCATGTGCGTTGGTCATAGTAAATAAAGAAAACGAAATGACATAGAATATTCGTTTAGTGTATATGTACGTAATATATATGCGTATATATACGTAAATGTATGTATAAAGTTACATAAAATGTCGACATTGAAAAGTTGATACAAGTGTGATTAATAAGTGTTCGATAATCAATAAGATGAAGTACATATTAGCCCTGAAGGACTTGATGAGAAGATAACATAAATTTTCAAGAAATTCGCTAAGTTAAGATTACAGATGAATAATGGAATGATTATAAAGCAAGTGGAAAATATTAAGCATAGATTTCATAGTATGATATAAACAACCATCTTACTAAGATGAATAATACTGGTACACAGCCAGAACCAATCTATGACGAAGTCAAACTATTAAACTTAATAATAATAATGATAATAATAGGATTTGATCAAATTTACCGTGGTAATGATGAATTGACAACTGTCTCTTTTTGAATGCACTGAATTGACTTGAGTCTTGATTGTTATTGCTCCAAAGAATAGTAGTGTATTTCCCTATATAATGATTCTTTTAAAAGAATGAAAAATGTTGATTGTAAGACTGCTATCACTTAGTTATTGTACTATACTGAGGCTGTAACATCCTCAAATTTAAACTTTTCGAAACATGCGCGAATAAACGAATATGTTCTCTACTCGCTGTTTATTAAATGTATACTCCAAAATGCATACATGTAAACTGATATACTTACTTGAAGGTACGTTGAATACAGAACTTTTCGACCTGTCTTTGATCTAAAGAGTAGTTCATTTTATTTGAAATTACTGGATGAGTAAACTTTACTGTTGAAGTTATTCTGTGGTTAATGAGTTCTAAAAATTTCATCACCTTTGAAGACACAGTATATGAAACATACATTTTTTAAACGTAAACATATGTGATACGTTTATCCGGCGGATCGGAATACATATATGTAAACCTTCTTGGGTACCTCTTTACTAGGGAAGAGGAAGACCCACGAACACATTGCATCGGGAACTGGAGACAGACATGAAGAGAATGCAGAGCACTTGGGAAGAGCCGGAAATGAAAGCCTAGGACAGAGTTGGCTGGAGAATGCTGGTGGGCAGCCTATGCTCCATATGGAGTAACAGGCAGTGATTAATTGATTGATTCTTGGGTACTCATTTTAGCATAGACATTTTTAATAGCATTAAATTATTTTACTAAATGCTCGTAAGAGCGATGTTATCGTGGCTTATTAAAAAAATTCATTACAATCCGTCTTTAATAATTTAATGCGTAGAAACCGTTATAGTTTAGATTCATTGTAGTCCGTGAAATTTTCCAATACTGATACTTATGCAACTTCCAATCCGAACATTATTGAAATCCGCCGTCTACGAATTGAAAATTTTGACTGATTCCATATCCCATCTTAAATACTACTTTTGATATGCCTTGTTAAATAAACTAAGTAGATATGAAGTGTTTTAGATTACTAAAATCAATAAATATATCATCCACATATCTGCAGTAGATTGTTATTTTATTGATTCTATGCTGTAGTTTCGATTAGTTAAGGTTCCCAAATGAATGTGTCACCTAGAATCGGGCCTGAATGGCTACTCATGGTTACACAATCAATTTGGGATACATCATTCTACTGAACTGATGATGTATACCTGTAGAACACATAAGCAAAAGCTGTTTAAATTCACTAGTTGTTAAAGCAAGAGGGCCAGGATAATGACAAATAGCATCAAAGATTTCTTTTGAAAGGAACATTGTAAAATGTTAAGAGATGTCAATGGATACCATAAATTTGTCAGAAAAATTTACTCAAATTCAAAGCCATCGTTTAGATTGCAGCTGGTATTGACTGACTTATTACTATTTTTATTTCTTAAATAAACATTGTATCCTTCAAAACTTTTAAATCAATTTACATAACTATTTTTCTCTAATGTATAAGTCCCAAAGTTCAACAGTGAATGAAAACTAAGTAGACTTTATGATGATTACCTAATTAAACTACAATAAAAATGTATTTATGAACTGATTAAATAGACCTAAGTGACTGATAATAAGTGTTTACATAACAGTATATGTAACTCTGAACTCGGTAGCCGTTTTCTAATTAGTTCTCTGCGTGAGTAATGAAATTACACCGCTGAGAACGTATCATTAGATACAAGTATGTGTGCATGTGAAGAGTGTAAAATACAATATTAATATAATCAGTAAAAATTCAGTATGTGTGTGTGCGTGTGGAGGGGAAAAGTTATTTAGTAGTGATAAATGACATTTGAAAAATCAATTCCTTATATCATTTAGAATCTTTCAAGTTGTGGTTTTCATAACTGACAAAGTTATGCTGCTATTTCATCCTAGTATGGGACTTCGCAGCAGTGTGTACCCTAGATTTCCAGTGGTGCAATGGGTTAGACTTTCACCGAACTGAGGCCCCTGGAGAGGAATTTGGGATGCACTACGCTGACGAGTCCCATTTCAAGACGAAATAGCTGTTCAGTGCTCCATGGTTTTCACTAGTACCCTGATAGCTTCAACCTGTGAGAAATTCAGTTAACTAAATCCATATCAGCTAAATAAACAGGTAGAGACAATAGGTTGTAAGGCCCAGGAACTTTTTATTTACCACGATAGGCGTCTTACTATTCGTCCTATCACTACCAAGTACAAATAAATGTGTTTCCGTATTCTTCAACAGATTTCAAGTCATCCATTTCTATTAAGTGGGTTTGTAATATGTTATTTCCTCCGATAACACTAAAGTATCCACTATAGCTGCAAATCTATTCCAATTATTAATTTATCGCCAAATGAAATTTCCTTATTTTACAATTCGAGCTTACTAAGTTGCATATTTACTGTTATGCAACATTTCGTAATGAACGAATACGATTAATCGCATATTTACCCTTCAGCTGTAAATGTCATTATGAATCCACATCATTTACGCTCGGAAGTTGGGTAAAATAAGACAGATATGTCTAACCAATCTTTGTTTCGTTTTACTACTGTTTTCATTTTACTAGTGATCATTAATAGTAGTCCATGTTTTTATACTCTATACAGGTTGGTATCAGTCGGGTACCAATGTAAATCAGAGAAGATTGGACAGTCGTTTCATCCTAGCAAAAATTCCTCTTCAGTGCTCACCCTAGATTTCACTAGGAGTTGTGGCTGATAGGGTTCAGGTTTGCCGGAAGCGAAACAGTTATCACAAATGGTAAATGTGGTTTCTCAAGTGATAAGACTATGCACAATTATCTGCTGCAATGACTGGCCTCTAAACAACCTTTGATTGGTTGATGCGTAAATCAGTACACCACACACTACTATGAAATTCAGTTGAAGAGCTTCTGACATTTTTATCAGTAAATGGTAACTGTCTACAAAATTGCCATCTGTTAATTTGAAATGTAACAAGAGGAAGTTTTTGATCAAAATCCAAACAACGTTCCATAAGGATAAATCATAAGAAATTTATTTAAGAATATGCGATGAATACTTAGCCTTAGCATAACGTGAAACCAAGGATTCTTTTTAGATTTTACTATTTAAGACATCTTGTGTTATGATGTTAACTACGATGTATCACGATATGCAGAGACAGAGACGTTGACTGGAACCAATACCTGAAAACCTAGACACCAAGGCCGTCGTTCTATGTCTGTACGTCTGTCATGTAAATCCTCATCCCCAAGCTGGATAGAGGAACATAACAACAACCAAACTGGTCAAATCGTGCTTCATTCGTTTACATGTACACACAACCTTACTATACAATCGACCAATAAGAAGAATAAAATTTATACAAAAGAGGGACAAGAATGGCTAACAATTGATGGAACAGATACGTAGTCAATTAGTTATTATTACTGAGTGGATAGTAATATTGTAACAGTCCGCGAGTCTGGCTGGAGGTTAGAGTGAAGGAAACATATCAGTAATGGAAATGAAGTAAATGATTCACTTGTACTCCAAATAAATGAAATAATCATCTGAAAGACAGTTTCGAAAGTTGGCTACTATTCATGAATTGGCCAGTATAACATCTAATGTACTCATATTTGTCCTTAGTAGAATAATACACTTTGTACACGTTTGAAAATCCTTTCGAATCAAACTACATATCACATTAAAATAAAACTTTGAATTCGTTCTCAAATTGCAATTTCATGTATTTATAATGAAGAGTTCTATTTTACTTAAAAAGTATCATCTCTTTCATACTACGCATATAATATAAGCGATAAACATAATAACAAATAATAAAAATATTCCCCTAAGTTATGAATATAATTTAACAAAAATTAATATCTACGAAACGTTTTACCACCCTACCTCGACGAGCACTGCTATCTGGTGTAGGAGTAGGCTGGAAGAAAGCTATGGGCGGCCAAACCAAAACATGGCACCAGTCCATGAAGTCATTGACAGTTGGGCTGAGCTATGTTAATAGGTGCAGACTACCTGGTTGGGGTCCGCGTGACGCTCCTAATAAATGGGTAGAGACTTTGGGTGATATGGCTCAAAATCGTTGTCAATGGCGCAGGTGCATCCACTCCTTGTCTTCCTCCAAATTCTAAGTTTCTGAACTTATCATAGTTTTCTCTTTACTGAATCATATTTTCTTAAATCTTATCACCGATCTCTATTCCCTTTCATTTATACCAACTCTGTTACTACCTCCCCTACTCTGGGATTTGATTCGACAATTTCATCTCTATCTGCTAATTGAGGCATGGTAACTTGAATTGACGTACGCATGTACCAAGTTCTACGTTGTATCTGTCTTTTACCATTGAATAGACGATATAAATCATACTACTTTGGTTTTAATCTGTTTACTTTATTGTTATCAGTAGTATAATTATGTAACATAATAATCAATAAGTAATCACCCAACTACTAATTTATTAAATCAATGAAGAAGAAAAAAGGAATACTGGATATTATTATCATAATGAATGTATATTATTGATTTATTTAACTAACATAAAAGAAATAAGAAGTGATATTGTAATAATAAATAAATAAATACAAAATATTATTATTATTACAATCATCTTTGCTAAGATATTCAGTATAGTTTGTTTTGTTTATTTTTGTTTCTATAAGATTGAATTTAGTTAACATGTTGAAATTATTAATTATTATTATGTAATTTATTTTTTTTTTTGTTTTTTTCAACCAGATTTAAACAGAAGTACTGCACGATCATCTAAGTAGAAATAAATGAAATTTTGTGTTTCATGTGTTACATAACTTTGAATGAAAGAGAAAACAAAAGAAAAAAAGAAAAGAAAAAAAGCACGATGAATGTTTAATTTATAGTTTAAGTAAAAAAACATTTATAAAGATTAATTAATTTTATTTGATTGACTATATCACAGATTGATGTTAGTGGAACTCCTCAGAAGTGCGCACCCCAGATTCCTCACTAGGGGCTTCAGGTTGACGCGAACACCTAACCACCACTGGGTTGGCATTTAATGGTAGAATTCCCACTTCCATCAATTTGTGATACGTAGTGCAATAATCGTCCTTTGTCAGTGGTGATAACTGTCTCACACTTGACAAGTCTGAACTGCACCAGTCACGACTTCTCACTAGAGTTTCATGATCATCCTGGAGTTAGTCACTAATAAGCTCATTATTATTAATTAATTAAAAGTGATATTATTATTTAATGGATAAAATGATAACAATAAGTAGGATACTATACAATATAAGTAATACAAGATAGATAAAAATCTTCTATATGTACTTACCTTCCATAATGTTTTCCAACAACACAATGCCATGTAGGATTATGTTTACGATCAAATTCTTTCTTTATAAATGCTGCTACATCTTTTTCTACATCAAATTTTTCCATTGCACTACCAGCTACTTGTACTGCATCATCTTGCATTTCAGGACTCATATCACTATTCTTAATCACAGCTTTACGTTCACCCATATTGTTTTTATTTATCTCTTTCTATTTTTCTTATTGAATGTTAATTTAGTTAAATGTTACATATAATTTTATTTATTTATATATATATAGATTTTATAATTTAAATCATTTTAGTTAATATGATTGAGTTTATTGAATAAAATTTTGCTTCAGTAGCTTAGCTTCATTTTAGTTAGATACATGTGTACATTTGTAAAATAGTTTAAACTAGATAGGTTCTCTTAATTGGTTCTCTTTCATTTTATGTTTGCATTCATTTAAATATACAATAAACACTTACATAAATGATTGTGTTACATAGAATATCAAATAAGTTAGTAAATAGTGAAATGTTTAGTAAACTATCTCTTACTAACTTTATGTGATTATGCCAATATATGTATACAATGATGTAAGTATTGCAATAATCAATAAATCATTTAACCTGTTCAATGAGATAGACTTGTGTGTGAGTCTGTGTACAAATATTTGCAGGTATTTACGTGGGTGGATAAAGATGTTCCTGTACACAGTACGAGGATCAAAGATACAAAATGAATTGATTTTCTTTTTATATTGAACGCTCACTGGTGAATAGTTTCTAGCTTACACTAGTTACTTAATAGGCATTGATAATTTTAATAAATACAAATTGATACAAATTAGGTGCTGAACCAGTAGTGCAGAAGGTTAGATGTTAGCAAATCTGAATTCCCTGGTTCGGAATCTTCGAGGGTGCACACTTCTGAGGAATCCCACACTACAATAAAACAGCTGTGTAGTGCTCCGTGGTTTTCAATGATACCCTATTAATATCAATCTGTAACTTATTAAATCGACTGATAATACAAAAATAATAAATACTTTTCAAGTATATCAAATGTTTAAGTAGATTAAATTATCATATACTAAGACGAAATGGGTTGTTTAGTCCTCCCTAGTGTTTCGGTGATACGCAACCAGCATCATTCTGTGGTGAATACAGACAACTAAAGTTAACTATGTGAAAAAAACCATTGAATCATGTGAATGTACATAATCAAATGAAGTAATCATTTCTTCTAATTTTAGAAGAAATGTTTGAATAGGATACTTTATTGTCTAAAATATCCTTTAAAAGTATAATATTCTAAATGTACAGGAGGGACTTTTCATATTGAATTTAAACGTAAATTCATACCATTTGAAGTTAGATTATGACTGGCAACCGGAATCCAGGACTCGCTATTCATCCTATTTGGGACTCATCAGCTGGATGTACCAGCATCACAATGTTGACGTTCGTACCGGGATTCGAACTCGGTCCTCTTTGTGCCAAACGCCGTCGCGTTCGCCACTAGGCGGTGTCCAGGTAGTCCCCTCAGGATGCACATATGACAACAGAGGCTGAGCAGTTTCAGTCCATTGCAAATCAACGGGGAGAATGAAGCGTATTCTGATTAAAAATTCATACTGTTTATTTAAACAGTGGATAAAGTCTTATTGGCAATAGTAATTCTTAGATGAATGTACTCAAACAAAGCAATTATGTGGTGACATTTATAGTTTATGGTTCCTTAATTTTGCTCCCAACAGGTAATTAGATATCCCTGAAACTTATGAAAAAAACTTAAAAGTAGCATTGTTTAAACCAGTTAGACAATTAGTGATTAAAGCTAAAAATATGTAATATTCTCATTCTTTCACCTTTATACAATAGAACTGTAACTGTTGTATTCGAATTTGTGGCATTGTTTCCAGTGCGCATTGGATAATGTGAAATTTATTTAACCGTTTATAGTGCTAATCGAATTCTGTGAAACAAATTGGATTGTAGCCATTAGTTTAAGTGACTTTAAAATGCATGCACTATATTGTAATGGAAGATGGTTTAGGAGTGCTGGCAGGTAACCCTGAATATGTATTTCATACTGTTCACAACCCATCAAAAAATGTTATCTAATGCTTCCTGGTAAGTTTCAAACAAGCCTACATATTATGATATACAGAATTGACAAACTTTATAAGTGTTCTTTTAATAAAAATTATAAAAAAAACTACTCTGAATCAACTATAATAATCATCTCACTAAGTATTAACTACAAGGTGTCCTTGAAGTTCAAGTGAGAAGACGTGACTGGTGAAGTTTATATTTATTGGAATGAGATAATTTATTCCAATCACAATGGATGATTGTCGTACAGTTTTAAAGTCGATGTAGTTGGGAATTCTCTTATTAAACACCACTTCAGTGATGCAGATGGTTATGCATTTGACTCATAACCTCATGGTCCTGGGTCCAATTTTCTGATGTAAGTAAAGATATAGACTGATAAAGAACATAAAAATACTAAGAAACAGTTGTTCGGTGCCCTGTGATTATCAGTTATACCCAACAAATACAAGTAGTGAATATGGTAAAGACCTAAACATTCCTCTCTATGTTGGCAACTAATAAATGGAAACACTGGAAAAAGAATACTTCTGAACATAAGAAATTTGATATACTATGTTTTAGACAATACCTTAATTTGCTATATTACAGTTTATAAGACACTTTGTCTCTATATATAATGCTTATTTAGAATCATTATTGTAAACAAATCTCAGGGTATTAATTGAAATCATTGTAGGATGCTGTATTACTGCAATCCTAATAAACATCTACCATTTCAAGTGAGTTTATAAAATGGAGAAAACACTAAATGATAAATCACAGTAATCATTAATGATAATTAACACTTCATGATATCTAACTATCGATGATGCAATACTGAGATAAAATACTACAATGTTAATTTGTTAACAGGCGATTTTGATTCATTGTAACAACAGTATCTATCCCTTTCAATTTGTTCTATAAATTAGAATTAGGCTATAGGTTCAGTATTAAGTATTTTCATTTGAAAGTTTTTATAATGATGAAAATATATTGAAGACAATGATCTATGACAAGAAAGCGTTTAAGCAATATCACTACACGTTGATCTCATGTGTTATATAAGAGTGAATAGCTAAAGTAATATTGTTTTCATTTCCTTCACATTATGCCACTAAAATATGCAATCTCTATCATAAAATGCTTTTGGTGTTTTTTAATCAGTTTATTAACTTTTATACTTTCAATTGAATCTAGGAAATGAGTACCATCTTATGGTATGTTGTCGTATATGTCAAGAGAAATTTTGTGAATAATAAATTATCTACTACATTAATTTGTAATATTATTTGTAATTCTATCCTCTATTCATATATGTCATATAGTACTGATAATAATTTTTTCATATACATAGTATACCTATGAAAACTGGAGAATAAAAGTATTAATGAAGTCTTAATTTTCATTGTATACCTATATACCATTACTGAACATTGAAATAACAATTAACAAAGAAGTTTGTCTACTTTATATCAATAATGTCTAACACTTTCAAAGAGTTTCTATTCATAGTAGAAACAGTTTACTTTGTAAGAAGTTTTCAAGTGTTGTATCTTACTATTTACGTTATGTAATACTTAAATTAATCATCAACATAAAAATGATGAAAGTAAACAATCAATTAATTTTTCTAACTAACTAATAATTACAGAAACAAAAAAAATAGTTTTAAATTACCTTCCAAAATGTTTGCCAACTATACAATGCCAATTAGGAACATATTTACGATCGAATTCTTTTTTAATATAAGCAGCAATATCTTTTTCTACATCATATTTATCCATTGCAGCTGATGTTACATAGACTGCATCATCTTGCATTGTTCTTTCCATATCAGCATTTTTAATAACCGCTTTACGTTCTGACATTTCACTATGGTTAATCTGATAAGTTTTCTTTTATTTAGAATAATCCGTAAAATGTTATGAAGTATTTATACTTTAATGTTTTATATATCAGTAAATAAGTAATATATTCATCATTATTATAAAGTATCCAACTTTAAATTAAATTGTAATTGTAAATTATGTCATTAATATTAGATGAGTAGCCTTATTGTACAAATTCAACTGTCAATTATATTATATAGAATATAATCATGTATCAATTATAATCACACGGC
The DNA here is from genome assembly GCA_034768735.1 of Schistosoma mekongi. Classification (NCBI taxonomy): domain Eukaryota; kingdom Metazoa; phylum Platyhelminthes; class Trematoda; order Strigeidida; family Schistosomatidae; genus Schistosoma; species Schistosoma mekongi. The sequence continues at coordinate 36,387,914 of CM068306.1, forward strand.
TATACAATACAACAATGAATATCACTGTTACTAATGATTACATAATAATAGAAATACTATTAATGATTATTTTAATAGTAGATGTAAGAACCACATGGTAATAATGTGAAATGTTTTATATTTCAAAAAAATAAAAATGAATAAATTATTACACAATTGAACTTTCATGACAATTAAGCATTCATCAATTCCTTATAATAATAACAACCAAGATTACAATGAGAAAAATAATGTGTTGTATTATGTTTTCTTTTGATATTAGTTATATATAGATCTAGTTTAAAGACAAAGGAGATTTATGTAATGGTTTGTTTCAATATTATACGAAGAATTGTTGAAGTCATAAAGAAAATATTCAATTTATAAAATTAATGAAATATTGTTCTAGCTTCAAACACTTTATATCAAGGTGAATTTATGATTTAGTGTGGAGTAAAATTTGAAGTCAACAAATTTCTCATCGTTATTAGACGACTGGATTAGATTACAACCAAAGAAGCTCAGCCAGCCTGATTATTTTTAGAACCTATAATAACTATTGGAAAATTTACACATATAATTATTGAATAGTTTATTGCATGTGTATTTTACTGAAGGGTATTTATTTAATGTCTTTTTCCTGGATGAAATTTATCTTGGTAGTAATCCATCGATCGTGTCAAAGTGATGAAATGTTTCGGATTAGAATACAGTACATATTAGATGCTATCCGGCCTTCAGTGATTCCTCAGACGATTTCATTACTGATATATTCATTTTATACTACAGATTAATAGTGAATATAGTTATTGTTGAATTCGTTCAATAAACGACTATCATTTGCTAGGGATTGTGAATTAAGATAATACCTGTACACCAGCTAATGAACACATGACCAGTAACACATAAATCGGTAGAGCTAACTAATTCTCTGAACCCCAACCCAGCTATCTAGAGAGAGAAGTTCAACGGGAACAAGAAGCGTTTAATTCAGCAAGCAGACCATCAGACGAATAAAAAACACAATTCATGCATATATATATATATAAGAACGTCCTTAGAAGTGCCACAAATATCGAGGGAAAAACAAAACAGACCAATCAGATTTAACATCGGAAAAAACAAACTGAAAATGAATTGGGTGCATTTTGGTGAGAAAAAGAAAAATTTTAAACTTACACGAATGAATCACAAATATAGTAGGTCTACCAAATGAATTCTGGGAATCTGACATCCTCAACACATTCAATGGGAAAGTCTACTTAAGCATTACGGTATTGTTTTTTATTTAACATTAAAATTCCTCGGTCTCGTCAGTTTTCTTTTCATTCCCTGGCACAGTGTATTTTCCTTTCCATAACTATTTAGTTCATAGGCATAATTAATCCAATATTTTGTGAATTTAAATAAATTAAAATGGTTTAAAACCATATTAAATAAAGCAGGTTGCACAAGTAATTGTTTCATCTTAATTGAAATTATGAATTACTATAACCCATAATTTACAAATCTTAAATACAGTTCTGAGAATATCAGCGTGTTTCACGTATTAAAAATTCTGTTTCGCATACAGCTGGAAATATACTATAAAATATCATTAACATTAGTCATCTCGGCTTGATTGCGTTCTCTGAACTACGTGGTTTAATTGCGAAGCTTTCATCGTCATTCTGTACGACTTTATTGGCGCAAACCACTGACAGAAGTGAATTACACATTTTTCTTTACAAGTGACTAGCAGCTTGTTCTGCTGACCTTCAATGTGATTGGTTGTTATTGACACTTGTCATTTTTGTCCAGTTAGTTTGATAAACTCGTAAGGAAAATTAAATAACTCACTGATGTCAGATGCTTGTGCAGACGAAGTCGTCTAGAATGGGGATGAAAAACTCGGCAATCATTCTACCGAGCTCATAGAACACAATCGAACAAAGAACATCCTCCTAAGCTATAAATCCTCTCTACCATCTGAAGGAACTTTTATTATTATGTTTAGTTGCGCGATATACATTATTTGTGAAAATTACATTGTTTATTGTCATTAATAAGCTACTTTACTGTCTAAACTGACTTGACTAAAGAATGTTTGTAGTATATCTGGTGTTCACTTGATGATTTTCAATTAACTTAGAACTTTTCCAACATCTCTTCACTTTTTTTCATCTACACCGTTTTCCAAACCTTTTTCTTTGAGTATCGCATCTTCATTTAATTATAATTCTTGTTCAGTTTGATTATGTTTTTCGAAAAACAAAAAGGGATGGTTGTATGAATGTATTGATTGATACCTTAAAATGATTGTAGCCTAGTGATAAGTACAGTCAAATATGATTTATTAATGTGAACGCTCTTCCTCACTCTCCATAAACTAATTTTAGAAGACAAAACATGTGAATAGAAGCCAGAATTCGAGTTATATTTTATAACAAATTAATACACTTATATATAACCAGGCTCAGAGTCCAATGATTGTTAAGCATCGGTCTCGTAGGTCATTCATCAACCAGTGATAATAAGCTATAGATATCACACTTATTTGTTAATCATCATATCATTCTTATATACCGTTATTACTTCCACTAGTTCCACTAGTTCTTACTACTTTCTACAATCTCATTGTCCTTCTCAAATTTTCTGATTATTATATGATATTATTAATGGTTTAATCGTCAATTTCATTTGATATCATCATTTTAAACATATTTTCTTTGTTTCAGTACAAAGTTAGTGGCATGTTAATTAACTGAATATACAAACTGCTTCAGCAAATCCAATGATTTACCAATTAATTGTGTCTACTTACATTTCGTAATAAGATGATCATGATTTGAATTGTAAATTTTAGGTTCATTAAGGTTTTGTTTCACCGGACTTCGTGGATCGTAACAATACGTTTGACTTCATATTATAAATAGTGGTTATATGCCTACAAATATATTTATTAATCCATGATTATATTGGATACACGAAATAGTATATTACAGATGTTATACAGAAGATATAGAAGGGAAGAAAGAATATTTTGGCACTGAAGAGTGGGTTTAGTGATACGAGTGTCAGGTTTATATCAATAGCAGTGACGTTTTGTTTCCTCAGAATAGTGAGTAAACTGCTACTACTTTAATTTCGACGTACGATGGGGTCGTGGATGAGCACTGCTGAGGAGTCCCATACTAGGACGAAACAGCTGTCCAGTGCTTTCAGGTGATGAATAGTTGTCTGATTCACATCGATTCGTGATATCAAAAATTGATAGTTAACTATCTATACAAACCCCCTAATTATGGTTACTAAATAGTTTACAAATGAAGCAATAATTATATTCAATGAATGTTTCTAGACCTTGGTAATGTTCTAAGACAGCTATTATTAGGCCATTTTATAGAAAGTAGAATTAAGCATTTAATACATAACTATCTTTATTCTTATTTTATTCAAAGCAAGTAGTATATGGTGAGTGGATAGCATAACACTTTTTAATCAACCTCAGTCGTTCATTTACAGATGTTGTTTTTGTTAGGCCGGGTGATTAAAGAAAAGCGGAGAACTTTCAGAACTGTATTTTGGAGAACTATTCTGATTATTTTATTCATGAGTAATGCAATCATTTTGTTTCCATCACTGTTACGTCTCCCTTACCCGGTTCTTCCGTTTAGTATATTTATTCTTTGTACATTGTCTATTACTATGCACTACGGTTACGTTGTTGCATTCTCCCCATTCACTGCAACTATTTCCTTTGTTCTGTATCAATATTAGATTGTTGATTGGTTTAATGTATGGTCTGGTTTAATGTATATATAAAGACATGATTAAAATATAATACGATCTCGCTCTCCGTTTTCCGGTTCTCGATTCTGGTTCTTCTATTGTCGGCCTGGGGGGTGAGCGGGCTTAGGTCAGCCGCGCATTATCAACTAGGCACACTTCATTGACATACACTACAAGCAACCAAATCATCCTCCCCTCTCTCTTTCTTTCACGCCATAACATTTTTACCACCTTTCATTTTCACTACTATCTTACATGGTTTGTCAACTTTTAAAAAACTTCCTTTGTTATGTAGGCGAACAATTGCAGTGTGTATATTCCTGTTTAATTCATTCTTATTTCCAGGTATTATGCTTGCAGATGCCGTTCATCTAATTAGCTCGCAATATTTTTTTACGTATTCTAACAGAACAAGTTGTGTTATAATTAACGCCAATGAAGCCTTTTAATACCGTATACAGCACTAACATTATGTGATAAAAATATCCCAATGTCTGACCGAGCTAAAAATAATGGTCTTCTACATCCATTTAAATTACTGCTATGAAAGGGTTTTCTATTCTAATAAAATTGTTCATGTAAATACTTATTACGAACATTTAAATCTGACACCTTTTCCACAAAACCACTTTACTTCAACTTCAGTAATTGACTCACTGGAGAATAATTTCAGGATAATTCTGAACTATTAGTGAGAAGTCATCACAAATGAAGTTCACAGTTATTGGATGTGATACAGTTGTCACCATTGTTATGCTGTAGTATAAATCAGTAGAAGTGGGAATTCTATGATTTGATGTCGTCTGCTCAGTAGTGTAGATAGTTAACCATTCACCGTGAAACTTAAAGAACCCTGATTTGATTCCCGGGTGTAACCAGTGTGGACTTATGAGGAGTCCTATACTAGGGCGAAACAGTGCTCCATGGTTTTCAAAAGTACTTTGGTGATATAAACTTTAAACGAATACAAATAAGCAAACCTAATACCTGACTACATAAAACCACCTCAATTCAATTAGCGTTTTATTTAATGCTTATGTGCTTATTTATTGTGATACAATTGTGGAATTACAGAATTTTACTCAAAATGTTCTAGCCTCCAAATAGCATATAACACTGGAGATACAACATTGAAATAAACGATCATTATTCTGTGGGGTATACGGAATTGAAGAAAAATAAACACTGAAATCTTGATTAAAACTTAATCACAGATTCTCTCAATAGTTAACACAAGAAGTTTAATTAGAAAATATACTAATTATCTACTAAATGATTTGTTAGTAGGTAGTATTCTTATTCCAAATTTTTCCATACTCTACATAATAATAATGTCGAATTGTTATCATGAAATAATTAATAATAATAATGATAATATTGGCTTTATTCAACAGTAGGTTTAGTACAATATGAATCCCCAGCAAACAATGTCTCAATAAGTCACTCTTTTTCCATGTACATGTCTGAAAAATGATATATATATATATATATATATATATATATATATATATATATATATATATATATATATATATATATATATATATATATAGCGTATGTTGGACGATGGTCTAGTTTGAACGGTCTTTAACTTAATCCCACCAAGTTTCAAACAGTCAGTCTAAGACATGAAAAAGACCTAAATGAATTCGTAAATTCTCACGATGTTTGTAAAATTAGAGATTCTATAATTAAGATTGCGTGGAATGCTAATCAATTTGGTGTAAATTTCACTTCTGTAGTTTCGGGGAATATCACGCACTTCATATATATATATATATATATATAAAGTTCTTGATATTACCAAAACTACGTAATCGCTTCACATAGTATATTAAACGAAAAACCCTCTTTGTTATTAGCAAAACATGCAACGATGAAAATAGTTCAGAAGTGAAAGTTACACCAAGATGATTAACATTCCACGTAATCTTAATTATAGGATCTCCAATTTTACAAATATCGTGAGAATTCACAACAGCATTTATATCTCTTTCATGTCTTAGACTGAGACTGACTGTTTGACATTTGGAGAGATTAAATTGAAGATCATTCAAACTAGATTATAATCCAACATTCGCTTAGAAATGGTTCATTTCACAATAATTTAAAGAAGAAGAAACAGGCATACAAATAGTAAGATCATCTGCGCACTTAACAAGAGTGTTTTTTATAGAAGAGGAGAGGAACAAGTCATTCGATAAAAATGAGAAAAGAAGAGGGGAAAGAACAACACCTTGAGGCACACCAACTTCTGTTGATAGGTGAGTGGAGCATTTTCTTTTGTACACAGTATATTGATTTCTTCCGGAGAAATAGGAATACGGTCAGTTGATTATCCAGCTTTATATGTTCATATTCTCAAGTTCATTCAATATAGCATGTTACCAGCCACCATGATGTCTTCCCCTGTATATAACTGGATTACACACGAAAAGTCTCAAACTTTTTATTAAGGTACATGAGTACGCAATCCGATTTTGGGGATATGATTGAGCAATTAAAACATAACAAAAGACGAAAAATTAACTTGTTGAGATATTTGGTAAATAGTGATAGCCATAGATTTCAAACAGAGCGCCAACACTGACTGAATTGTTAATGCAAATATAGGAGAGATTTCCATATCATATATTAGCCGACATTAAGTTGTTATCTCTAAATGTAGAGAATAGTGTAGCATTTGTGAAAACAATAGATGATTGTTTAATTGAAGTATATTAATCGGAATCATGAATAGTTAACATTTTTAAATCGTTTACTTTGTTAACATCAATTTGTTAATTAACTCAATGATATTTATCAGGCATTATGTGTTGCAGTATTGTTTATAGACAACTATCATCCACATTTAACATACATATAACATAGAATACATATTGTTACTATGTTATCATGTAAAATGAATGATATTACAACTTAACAACTAATATATGAAGTAGTTAGTAAAAAATATATCTTTATTGATTATACAAACTGTCAACAGTAATGAATATGAAAGTATATTATGTAATAATAAATAAGCTTTATTATTTGTAGATGCTTAACTCAATTATATCTGAATAGAAGAATATATGTCTCATTTACACGTAATAGAATGTATCGTGATTGTTCCATTTCTAAAGAACTATAAGTAATACATTGATTGATTCTTATTTATTTTTCTCTTATTAACATACCTGTCAAAATGTTTGCCAACAATACATTGCCAATATTTTTCATAGTGTGAATCAAACCTACCTTTAATGAATGTAGCAATATCTCTTTCTGATTCATAACGATTTATAGCTTTCTTTACAAGCTTCTCTGCATAGCTTCTTATTTCATCTTGAATATCACATTTTATCACTAGTATATCTGATTGTTTTAGTTTAGACATTACAAAAAAATAGTTAAACAATAAAATAATCCATATATATATATATAACAGCACATGGTAAGAAAACAACGATATATAATATATGACTGTATTATTGGCTAATTAATGTTAATGTATAATCATTATGGTTTACCTGTCCGTATTTTACAGTACATAAAAATGGTTCTTTCTACTTTAAATCATTTAGTTGGAATGGAAGAAGGCGTGATGAGGAATGATTGAAGGGTTTTGCATACATCTTCATTGTGTTAAAGCTTATACTTTAAATATTATAAGACATTATTTAGAATCAAATAGGCATTGATTTCATGTCTACTTAATTGTTTGTACTTTTATACTTAACTTCACTAAAAGTTTTCACCTATTCAGTCTTTAGTTTTACTTTGTAACAGAAAGTAATTCATTGAATTGTATATATTACAGTGAAAAGAAATATGTCTCATGGTATAGATATTGTTCTGGCAATGTATATTATGGCATGATATTTTCTATGCTAATCATGGTGGCTTGTTAAACCATTGGATTTTATTCTACTAATGTCATTACTTAACTAAGTTAATGTATATCGATTTAATCTTAGTAATAATAACAACGATTGTATAAGTGATCCTTCATAGGTGAATGTTCATAAACTGTATGTAATATAAAGTGCTAACATAAATTACTAAGTTAGAGAAGTCACAAATACTTAGAATTGACAACTGCATATTCGAATTGAGAAGATTTAAGGAGATTGATATTTTTAGTTGATTGATTACGTTACTATGATGTTAGCGGAATCTAGAGTGCGAATTCCTGAAGTGTCCCATACAAGGGCAAACATCTGTCTAGTGATCACTAGTTTTTTTGTGATACCCTACTAACATCAATCTATGGCGAATTCAATCAACTAACAATTATATACTTTATGGTTTGAATGTCTACATGGAATATCTTAAGAATCATCGGGTAACTTGAAATTTAGCAATAAAACATAATGCCACAACTCAGTCGAAATATCATATACATAGTAATAGACAATAATACAGTTTCCGGAAGCATGATATGCTATCTGATTTGACTTTACTTGCAAACATGAAGAAATCAACCAGAATTAAGCTTGTTATTTCAAAGTCGAGAGCATGTTTGAATTTCAAATGCTTACTTTAAATTGCTTGATTAAAATTTTTAATGATAACTTTATCATTAATAATCACCAAAATCTGGAACCACTACGTAAAATTATACCTTTTGTCTATGGACTAGATATAGGTGCAGTACAATCTTCTAACACTTATGGTGGACTCATTGTACTGTGTTGGGTGAATAATTCAATAGGAACAGAAACTCCCTTTACTACGGGTCATAGAGATATCAGTTATTCTGGCATTCACACTTGCTAACGTAAGCAAGGTTTCCGAAGTGTGTGCCGGTCACTTGGTTATGTCCAAAGTGTATCAAAGTACACTGGTCACATCGGACAGAATTTCTGAAACTTAATTGAGGTCCCAGAAATAATATGATATGGAGTCACATGGATGACTTTCTTAACCCATCATATTACAATTTCGAAATAAATGAACCAATTTTCAACTTTTACGAATTCATAGATAACGTAACAATTTTATATAATCTATAATGTTTCCAAATCTTTTTCACAGTTTTTCATAATATACTACTGTTTTCTTACTAGTCAAAATACACACCTATGTCGATCAGGTTCACTAGAAAAGCTTAACTTCGCCAAAGTAGTCATCAACATAATTGATTGATTTCTACTCTAATTAAGCATAAATACTTTCATTTTTTTATACGAGTTAGGTCCTGGTTACCAATGAGGTACATATTTGAAATAAAAAAATGTATAACTTGAAACTGTTGTCTATTCTGATAATTGATATGGATCTATAAACATATTGGAGAAACAAGGTTTTCGAATACTTTTATTTTTATATAATCTACTAATTACAATTTGAAATTACTTCCAATTCAAGTTTCTTCATTGATTAGATATAATCACGAAACATTTTCATCTTTAATGATAATGATGTAACTAAATGACAGTTATTACATAATAGGGAGTAAAGTTTAATTCAGTATTCAACTGGTAACCAGCTAACTTCTAAAGGTTTATTCACAATCGTTTATATACGTAATTATAAAGTAGGTTATTTTATTCATATAAGTTAGTTGCTAATTGAATAGTTAAATTCAAGTACTTTCTTTCATTATTTTTGATGTTTACATTAGTTTGATTTTCTGAATTACTATCTGTATAATTTTATTCGATCAGTGTTCTGCATCTTTACATTAACAATAATCTACATAGTCATTCGTCTAAAACGAGTGAAGTAATAGTGTCTAGTAGGAATAAAATATGATATTAAAAGTCTTGTAGTGGTAAATAATTTCACCAAGATAAACAGTTATGTAGGCCTTCGTCATTGATATTAACAATGTTTTGTTTTAGTAGACACGACTGGCTGAAGGCACTCTGTCAGGTATCACCACTAGATGACGACACGATTCACTGTGTAAACCAACTCCTTCCATAGTCAACCAACTTAGATGTTGTAATTTCATTCACTTTCTACTTACAATTAAATATACCTTCCTCTTCGCTCAACAATGCCTTCTGCTTTCTGTCTTAACTGCACGTGTAGGGTTAACCTTTAGAAATTAGCTTGTATGTAAAACAAGTGTAATTTGATCGTATACAGCATACAATCCAATCTAATTAACAAACTATTCATCGGCTTTTAGTTGATCTATATATATTATCCAAATGACAATATCACAAAATGTCACTGTTGGATAAGTAAATTAACTTTGTGAAATATTAGATTTCTTTGAATATAAGCCATAATGATATTTGTCAATAAAACATATTTTTAATCCTTAAGAAACTTAATTATAATGTCAACTTGAATAAGATGATTGTTATACTTCTGTCTTTTATTTAACATATGAACATTTCAATAGAATCAAATAAACTAATAAGATGTCATTCATGCAAAAATATGTACACATTGTGATAAAACCATTTTTATTCATATAAGTTAGTTGCTAATTGAATAGTTAAATTCAAGTACTTTCTTTCATTATTTTGATGTTTACATTAGTTTGATTTTCTGAATTACTATCTGTATAATTTTATTCGATCAGTGTTCTGCATCTTTACATTAACAATAATCTACATAGTCATTCGTCTAAAACGAGTGAAGTAATAGTGTCTAGTAGGAATAAAATATGATATTAAAAGTCTTGTAGTGGTAAATAATTTCACCAAGATAAACAGTTATGTAGGCCTTCGTCATTGATATTAACAATGTTTTGTTTTAGTAGACACGACTGGCTGAAGGCACTCTGTCAGGTATCACCACTAGATGACGACACGATTCACTGTGTAAACCAACTCCTTCCATAGTCAACCAACTTAGATGTTGTAATTTCATTCACTTTCTACTTACAATTAAATATACCTTCCTCTTCGCTCAACAATGCCTTCTGCTTTCTGTCTTAACTGCACGTGTAGGGTTAACCTTTAGAAATTAGCTTGTATGTAAAACAAGTGTAATTTGATCGTATACAGCATACAATCCAATCTAATTAACAAACTATTCATCGGCTTTTAGTTGATCTATATATATTATCCAAATGACAATATCACAAAATGTCACTGTTGGATAAGTAAATTAACTTTGTGAAATATTAGATTTCTTTGAATATAAGCCATAATGATATTTGTCAATAAAACATATTTTTAATCCTTAAGAAACTTAATTATAATGTCAACTTGAATAAGATGATTGTTATACTTCTGTCTTTTATTTAACATATGAACATTTCAATAGAATCAAATAAACTAATAAGATGTCATTCATGCAAAAATATGTACACATTGTGATAAAACCATTTTTATTCAATATGATTGTTAGTAACTAACTGTTTAGTTGTATTTATTCCTTGAAAGCAACATGAAGAGTAGAGTTTATTCAATCTTACTGGAATCAACTGTAAGCATTTGTGATGGCTTTTTAACTGATCGAAAAAGAAGAAATGTTAAATCTTCTAGCCTGAAGTGAATGAAATCACCAGTTTCATGAGTAAATGACCTATTAAAAATATATAACATTAGTATAAATCGATGGACATAACAAAACAATAGTAAGTTCAGTGTTACTTCTATTAGATATAAAAATGATCAAATTACTTGTCAGTTGATAAATATGATCTTTTAACAATTGATGTCAATGTTACAACAATAGGCAAACGTTAATTGTTTCAAAGTAAGGTCTATTGAAACGCTGTCCAAATACAATGAAATACATCTAAGAACGTATTTAAATATGTACTGCATAACTTCGTATGGTATATAAATATGTCGAGTGGAGGGGGGTAGTGGAATTCGTTGCTTTTGTTTAAAGTGGTAACTTGTTTTATCTAATATAGGTATACTAGAAGTTCGCCATGGTAAAATTGACCAAAATTCTACTTATCTTATAATATATTTGACTTGATAAACTCAGTAGGGAACAAGAAATATTTGAAATAAATTAATTATCTTTGGATGAGTGGTACAACAAACTCTAGAATTGTAACATCTAACATCATTTGTAGCATAACAGGTTTATACAGAGGCTTTTGGTTGATTTACTAATAATAAGTTGTAACATATACTCTACAAATTAATGTACTTTTTTAGAAACAGTATTGTTCTGAGACGTTAAGTTATTCATTTTACCAAGGAAGTCAACAGGTATACAGTTGTCTTTAAATGTATTCATCTGATTAAGCATTGACTAGTTATTCCGTTTTCATCTACGTATATTATACATAATTAGATAAGGTACCTACTTCAACAAGTTTATCTTTGCAAGAAAGTCAAAAAGCCTTATTTGTAAGCTATCAACTAGTCATCTAAATTCATACGTAAAAGTGATTATTCCTAAAAACTTTATATGACAAACGACTGACAAAGAAACCAAACAGTAACTCCTTCAGATCTTTAAGAAAAAACTTTATTGTCAATTGATTGAACCACAAAACATTATAGAATAGTTTATCTTTAAACCGTAATATCAACTAGATTTTATACATAACCAAAGAATGGTCTATTTCTATTAAGATGAACTTGTATCTTTCTGTTGATCGCTATGGACTGAAGCTCGTCAGTCTCTGTTGCTACATGTGCATCCTAAGCAGATTGCCTTGATATAGCGATTATTCACAAGTATTAAGTTGGATTGTGACTGGTAATTGGGATGGAGAATGCGCATTTCATCCTACTGTGAAAAGCAAGATTGGAATGCAGGTACCTCTAGCCAATGAGTCGCTAATAAAACAAAACATGCTTTCTGGATCCTACTTAACAGTCACAATTCAACTTAAATGATCCATTACGATAATCAGGTTGTAAAAAACATTGCTTCATCAAATTCTCTGTAATTATGGATCAATACTTCCTTAGTTTCTAACGATGAACATCTTAATTCAAACGACAAAACATAATTCATGTTGTTTAAAGTTGAATTTCGTAAGAAACATGATAATATGTCATGCAAAAATCATATAGAAATTAAGATAAAATATATTTAAAGAGAATATTTACCCGCAAAAATTTTTACCAACTACACATTGCCATGTACTTTCATATTTTCTATCAAAATTTCTTTTAATAAAATAAGCAATATTACTCCATTCTACATCCATAACAATTGCTTCTGATGCTGTTCTCGCTGCATATTCTTCTTGATCATCTGTCATTGTACTACTTAGTATAGCAACTTCATATTCTTTCATTATTATTGTTAATGTAACAAATTTAATGTATTCAATAATAAATTGTAATAGTTACTAAGTGAAAAATTGAAAAAGAAAGCGAAAAAGTCAATTTAAATCAATATGCAAGATGATCTACCAATTACGTACAAAAATGGATATATTGTTTGTTTGTTTTTTTCACTTTAATTACACATTACTTTTTTTTTCATAATTGTACTTTGTGATAATGAAGAGAAATAACTAAAAACAACAGAAAATAATTCAATCTTTGTTTCTGTTGTAGTTGTTGTTATTGTTCTATGTTTATCGTATTAAACAAGATTATTACTTACATAACAGATATGATCTGTTGTCATGTGATATGAGATTAGTTCATCTATTAATTAATTTATTAACAAATCAGATTTATACATAAGAATAATGACTAACTTTGAGTAATTCATAAACAAGATTTGATAAAATGTAAAAGTACTTAATGTAGTCCTTTTTATTTTTAGGTTTTGTATTCGATACATTAAATAGATTTAATGATTTAAAATGTAAAATTACATAATTTATTAAATTAAACGTAAGCAATTTTAGTGTAATTTATTACATTATAAAACTGTCAATAAATAATTCATTTATGTATGTTGTTGTTATAATAAGGTGAAATCGATCTATCTCTGTTGTCATGTATAGATTGTGAGTGTAATGCCTCGATACAGCTGAAGTTCATAAGTGTAATTTAATATGGATTGTATATGATAAGTGGAATTCAGGAATCGTGTTTCATCATATTTGCAACGAATTGTACTGACATATCTGTTACACAAGTGAGATTATCTGGACTCACTAGCTTTGTGGTGGAGAAGGTAGTGTTTCGTTTGAACATCAACACTTGGATGAAGGTTCATCTTTAGTTACATCTACCATACACAAACAACAATCGATCTATGTTAAAAGTCAGAATTAAGAATATATATATATATATAGAATATTTATTAACAAAACAATTATTCAACGTGTATTCAAAAATTGAAAATATTACAAATGTAAGTAGTGTATACTCAAAATATATGTAAATGCAACAACTAAGCAATGACAAGCATTCCAATAATAGTTTAATGTTTATGCCCAGAAAATAACATTAAACATTCACATCACAGTTCCAAATATGCATTCTGTTCTCCATTATATGTAAATGATGTATCTGCCTCGGAATTGGCTATTTCTGTGATCATTAAGTTTGAGCTCATAATCGTAGAACCTGATGAAAATTTATCGAGAAGAATATTCTTTGTTTAAATGTTTTTCTTATGATAGGCAAATAAAATAGTTAATTTGATAAGTATTACTATCTCGTAAAAATAGAACAAACAATCACTGATACTATACATCTATCGAACGAGTCCCAAATAGAAAGAAACGCAAGTCCTAGATTCCACTTTCCAGCTATAATCCAAACAATAATCTAAACGAGTGAAACAGATCGTAATCCAATGATCCATGTGTGATACATACTAAATGTCATCAACTGAGGCAGACAAAATGATTAAATTGATACCAATTAGAAAATATAATAGTTGGATAATCATTAGTTTCGATAAAAATTGAGAATAGGACACCTAGGGAGGCAAAACAAAACCGTGTAAATGAAATTAAGTCTAGAGAGTGCAATTCAATTTATGTAGGCGAAACATCTAGACAGAAGTGTGTTACATTAATGGAGCACATACCGTGTTTAAAACTTGTTTGCGTGATCATTAGATCTAAGAAGGTTTGAAAGTACGTCGGTGTTTGCACCACACTCTTTGAAAACAGGACATTCAATAGATTTCCATGTAGCTATATTACTTCGGAAGGCTGTTATTGTATAAAAAACTAGAGGATTTGAACTTTCTTACTGGTAATCAGCCATTACAGATCTAATGGATACTCTTAAATTAAGTTTTTTCAGTTTAGTTTAGTAATAATTGATACTGTTAGACTAGAAAGGCACTTTCATTCTGAATTAAATAACAGTATCACAGTTCGGTTTTCCTCAACTCGGTAAAATGGTGAGTTTAATTTGTCAAATGTCTATTGATTTTCAGTCTCAGTTGCATGAGTTTCATAACTTTTAAGTGCATCAGATTTCGACGATATAGTGGATTGTTTACTGCATTTACCAGTTAATAAGGCTGATTAAACTTGTTTTACTTATCTGAGTTTTCAGAGTAGCTTCCTATACAATAACGTATTTCTTATATTTGACCTCGATGTTTATATTACCACTAATTTAAGTATAAGCCACAGAAGGACAAAATTTACTATATTCGGTTTCTTTAGGATCAACTATCAAAATAGGTATTTTCAGAAATAAGTTTACTCGAAAAACACATTGTTAGATATACCAAACTATAGTACATTCCTAGTTTACTTCATCTAGCTCACATTTTTCTTCCATTATTATGACATTTTTACTACTCTTTATTCATAATTATAACGTATTTGGATTTCCTTGTTGATTTTTTATAGACTAAAGTTAATCAGGTACATCCGGCTGACGAGCCCCAAATAGAACGAAACCCACATCATGGATTTCACTTATGAGACACAATCCAAATCAAAAGAAAAAAGAACAATGGTTTTAATTCGTTGATTGCTTTTCTACATGTTCACGATCAGTGGTATATTTTCAGTCAGTGAAGAAATAACGGATTTTTAAATTTTATACTAACGTATTTAGTGTATTGTAAAAATTATACTGAGAGTATAAACAGCAATAAACGTTCATTATGGATCGGAAATTTTTCGCACATACTGAATAACTTACAGGATAGAAAAAAATTCGCATTTAATTCAAATGCACTAATGTTGTTTAAAACTATGACTTAATAGAAACAGAAATGGTTTACTAAGAAAATAACTTCACAACAATTCATTGATATTATAGTTAAATGATTTCATCACAGTATGATATCGGTAGGGTACTATTAAAAACCAAGAATCGCTGAATAGCTATTTCATCCTAGCATAAAACTTCTTAGTAGTACATACTCTACATTCAATAATAAGGTTATCTCTACGTGTTCTTATAATTTGAATAATACAAATTTGAATACAACTGTTACTTGTAAAACTAAATTAATGAAGTGATATGATAGAAACAAACTGATGAACAACATCATCTTATTAAGTATCAAGTAGCTTATTGATTTTTCATTGAGTCACAAGTCTATATGTGTGAAGAAACAGATTTCTACAAACAAAATACTACAATAATGAATGTTAGTTAATTATTTGTTTTCTATATCTTATTAGATACATTTTAATTAAAGATAACAGAATGTATAACTGTATTGCTTATTAAAATGAATCCACTTGACCTGATGTTATCTTATTTATGAATTAAAGAGTTCTTACAACACTATAGATACAATTAATGAAAATTACTAAGCCATATGTGATTTGTTGTTTTTTTTTTTATTGTATTTTAGCAAAAAAATCATCCTGTTCTTGGTTTTTGCTAATTACATTGACCTAACAGCTTATTATTTATGAGATGAGTATATATACACCTATATATTTGTATGTTTTCTATTAATAAACAATAATTCCATTGTTCATTAAATTCTAATGCATAGTGTTAAACGATCTGATATAATTGTTGTTAGATGTTATATGCATGATAATATGAGAAAAGATGCAATTAAATTTCTTCATAAAGCAATACATCGTTATACAGAAGAACGAGAGATTGCATCATTTATTAAATCACATTTTGATTGTCATCATCGTGCATATTGGCATTGTATTGTTGGTAAACATTTTGATTGGTAGGTTATTTTAAATTGTTTCTATAGACTTAATCAATGTTCTACTCTTTGTTTTTTTTTTCTTCTTCTTTTTCTCCATTTAGTTCTGTAGCATTTGAATCAGAACATTGTATTCTGTTGAGAGTTGAAGATTTTTTAGTTTTATTATTTAAATATGGATAAATTAAAGCAAATGATTAGTTTACTATCTGTACATTATTATATGTATTCATTTATAATAATATATTACTTATATTTATATTCTTATCTTATTCTTTGTATCTTTCAAGACTTTATTCAAAGTATGGAATATTATAATGTATTACGTAATATTTTTAAAATTTATTTGTAGGTAATAATTGAATGTGTTGTATGTATATTTGGAGATAACTTTACAAGTTGTCAGATAATATTCTATTATACATAAATTAAAAGTATTAATATCTTTCTGTTGATTCGTTATATACTGAAGTTGGTTAGTCTTTATTGTGAAATGACCATCCTAAATAGATTACTATGATGTATAAGTAATTCATCAGGATGAATTAGAATGAAATGTGAATTCTGAATTATATCTATTAGCTGCAATACAGCTTAATTCAGTTTTATTATTCAATTTGTTGTATTGTCCTACACCAATTAATGAATCCAAATGAATTCACTTTGTTATGAATAATTTTGTATTATGATTCAATTGTCAAACATTGAAATATTTGTTATTAATAGAATTAGAAAGTTTAAGCAACAAAACGATTTATTTAGTTATAAATTAGCAATAAAACAATGAAAGTTAAACCACAAAAGTGTATACTCTTTCAAATTACAACATTCACTCTAAGTTATTCTAATGAATGAGTATGAACCAACCTAATAAGCATATTTCAGATACATCACCGACATGTATGTAAATTGTTTACTATGATTTAATTCTTAATGTTGAATAATACTTACTGAAAAGGGAGGCATTGGTAACAATATCTACCAGTATTATTGTTATTCACCTTACTATACAGTGCTTACATTATAAGTAGATATTACTTTAAATGGATACATATTAACAAAGTGTTTACACTGTATTATGAATGATAATCTCATTTTTAAAATTTATTAGGTAAATACATCATTTACAAATTATTATACTATTAGCCTCTTAGTAATAATTTACCATCAGCTTATCTTATTTATTTTTGTTTTTCTCTACTACAATCAAATATCACGGTAAGTGAATGCTAAATAGCCTAATTTCTAATACCATTTCTACATTCAATGATGAATAGGTTGTAGATGCCTTTTTTTTTATCTTATTTAACAAGTTAGTAGTTTCTAAATCAATTAATAAAGAAGTAAGTCTTTTCAATTTCTAGAATATGAGTAGAGTAAGTCAGCGTATACAATATAAACTATTAGGTAATGAATAAAAATATTCAAAAGCCTGATTGTTAAATACTTTACGTTGTTGTACTTTCTAAACGTTAAGTGAATCAAGATGGATTGTCCTCATTGTTAACCAGTTGGCAATTATCTGGTAACTTCAGTTATTTATTCATCATAGGTCTTTTGATGACATTCTATCTTTATAGCAAATAGCATAAAATGTCAAGTTGTTTGTTATGAATAAAAGCTTTTACTTATCAAATACTGGACCAATTAGTAATAGGAAATACAAATATATTAAAGTCTGAACAAGGAGCGATGGGGCTTTGTATACGGAAATTGGGATAATAGGATCATAGTGAAATTGCAATAGTCCTGAAAGTTAAACATATGAAAGCCTACTGTTTAAGCATTACATACACTATGGCTACTAAATGTTAATTAGATCCAATATCATTAAAAACAGACTCTATATATTGTGATTTGTGATTCTTTGCCCCATTATACCATGAATAAGTACATTTTTCACTAGGTTTTCAGTTTAATTTTGTCGTCACTACTTTTAGGAATGCAAAATTCAAGCATAGATAAATCCTATTTCGAATTAGTGGTAAACTACAGTTTATAGATGAAATTCTATACAAATTTTGCAAACTATAAGCTGATTATGACATGATAATAATATTCTGATAATATGAAAAAGACAAAGAGCTTTGCATATATGTATATATATACTATCATGAGTAAAAATAATTATGTTACCTACCATCTTAGTGGCTTTAAGAGTTGTGATTAGATGAAAGATTAAACCACTAGAATATTTTTTAGTGTTTCCTAGAAACACCTATAGTATATAAGTAGCTATCTAAATGTTCGGTAAAAACTTTTATTGGATATGATAAAATTTACAAAACGTAACCTCAATTATGTATCATCTCCATAAATCTTATTATTTGATTATAACAAGTTTTATTTTAAGTTACAACTAAGTAGTCGTCTACAATCATTGTTACATTCAACTCAAAGAATCGTCAATGTAACCAAAATCACAAGTTTGATCATAGAAAATACTTACTTCAATTCAAAATAAAAAGTTAAGCAATCATGAACAATCAAATATCCTAGTTCGTATTTCTCTTTTTTCAATAATTGTTTTATACAAAAATGTGTAATAAGCAAAAATATTTGTATAAACTATCTTCTTAATTAGTACACCTACTGCCAGTAACTAACCTACTACATTCCATTAAATTTTACTAGTATTTAGTTACTATAGTGAAATGTAAAAAAAGTTTTGGTAACTTATGATAAAAATTTTTAAGCTAAAAATTTAACAAAAATTTCATTAAAATTACAAATCAATCATTGAAAAACTACATACTATTCTACATTAAGTGAACAGAGAAATCACTAGATGATCTCTTATGATTTCTTATCGAAATGAATAATTTCTAAAGTTATAAATGAATCATAGTGAAATTGATTAAACATTTTGTTTGATGAATCTCACTATAACAAACAAATTATTATATAAGTTGGATTGTGATTGATAAGTGGAATCAAGAACGAGCGTTTCGTCTTATTTGGGACTCATCAGCTGGATGTACCTGCATCACAATGTTGATGTTCATAGTGGGATGCTCATATAGCAACAGTGACGGACCAGCTTCAGTCTGTAATAAATCAACAGGAATATACAAGTTTATTGTAAAACAAACAAATTACTTTTGAAAGTATAAAAATTATTAATAAATTACTAGAAGTGATTTCATACTCAATTCTAATGAGCATTTTAATCATGCTGATCTAATAAAGTGTAGCGTTAGGTGATGTTCCATGATAACTACTAACAAATACCTTCAATTAATCTTTTGTAATGGATATTGTACTACAAATGTAAAACGAAATCAGAGTAATATTGACACCAAAAAGAGCGTCGATTAGTTGAAAGTTAAGTTTAGATCCGTAGCTCTAACTGCCCCCCCTCCTCGTTTACTGAAAACAATAGGAAAACGACTACTATTTAGGTTGTATCTACACCAAGAAAGCAAATTGTCCTATAGCAGTTTTAACGCAGATACAATAGAAGCAGATTAAATGTAGCGGAATGTTGCATAGTGGTCAGTTTAGAAAATGTTAAAATATATATCTAAAGTAAGTTTATTAGTTAAACTTCAGCTTTTGATTCACTTCCTAGGCTTATATTACTAAGTAAATATTAGCACATAATTCAACTAGGAGAAACTTCATAAATTCGAAATTCGTTTAATTGTGTTGTCTGTATAATTACTTGTCATGGGTGTTTTAAACTGCAATCTCGGTAGATAGGATAAGGTGGAATTTGCTTGTACTAGCTGAGTGTTTTCAATAGTCATACTATAACTCACGAAGCAGAAACTAGGCTTCGTAATTTTCATTTCAATTATGTTTCGGAGTCTTGCTTGAAATTTACGATACTTAGTTTATCCAGATAATTAGAATGCTTCAACGTACGAAGTATTACACTAATAATCCAGTTTTCATGTACCGCCTATAAGGAATCTGTCATTACTCACTCTATATGTTCATCACCAGCCTTTATTTCTGTAGATGTTATAAACATTTTAATTAATTCCTATTTTTAAACTAAGTTATGAGGTTTCTATCTACTTTCATTACATCATCCATATACTACCTACTTTTTGATGTTAAAGATGTTATCTTTACTGGTTACTCAGGCCATTGACAAGATATTCATGTTGAAAGTTGCCCAAGTAAAGTAACAAACCCGGATTTTATATATATATATATATATATATATATATATACATGTCTTTACATATGTTTATCTTCGAATAGACACCTAAAAAATCTAAGCTGATTTTTGGTGTTTTTATTCAGATTAAACAATTTCCTACCATTTACATCAGAAACTACCATTAAGACTAACTAGCTAAACTTCCAAATCATTTGTATTCTATGAACATCTATAATAATGTCTTGGTACTTATCTTCTCCAAATATAAAACATGGTATATCCTGAAACTTTATTAGTTCACTTGTACGATAATGTCTAATGGTTTTATGTATTGTGTAACAGTCGGATTCTGTATTCTATTGATGAGTGTCTTCTGCATAGGAAACTGACATTCTCAACAAAATAAAATGATAACATATTCTTTTCTTTAAAACAAATAGTTTATCAGGTTATTACTTAACTTTATTGAGACTTTCCGTGTCTGAATACGATGAAAGAAGATTCGTGTTAGTATAGATTAACCATTTTCAGTATAAAAGTTATTAGTAAGTAGTTGACCTATTAAAGGTATTATTTCATGAACAATATAGTTTTGGTTTTCACATCTGCCATTCATTCAAATTATTGTTGCTACTGAATAACCGCTATCATAAAATTAAATCGCGAGAACGTGTATTCTGACTAAGAGTTCTGACTAAGGTTGTTTGCTAAGATCGGTTTATTATTCACTGTTTGGATTTTGGTTGGCTATTATTGAAAACCATGAAATGTCAGACAGCTGTTATGTCATGATAAATGTCAGGCAGTTATCTTAGATGGTGTCACTGTGTCACAAATCGACTGAAGTGAGCATCTTACCATTGTAAATTAGCATAGTGGTACTAAAGTTTAAGCTTTTGTCACGCAACCACTAGGCTTCGGGTTTAATGTCTTAACTACATCTGCTGTGAACAATGTCAAGTAGTCTCAAACTAAGAGAAACCATCTGTCATTTATTGAAAGTGTATCCAAAATACATTCGCTCTCCGTTATGTCTTAGTATCTTGTCTAGTTAAAGCTACAAACGATTGGTTATGAATGTTCATTTGATTACGCATTCTTCCAAAAACATTTCCACTAACAAATATTCTCGTATTTAACTGAAAAAATTCTTTTCAAGTTAAAATAAAAGAATTTATGCCTTCATAATATAGATTATATTCTCATATATGAGCATTTTCACAGAATCATCCCGTTGTCATAATTTCTACAGTCTATCATATGTCACTA
Organism: Schistosoma mekongi; assembly: GCA_034768735.1. Lineage (NCBI taxonomy): Eukaryota > Metazoa > Platyhelminthes > Trematoda > Strigeidida > Schistosomatidae > Schistosoma > Schistosoma mekongi. The sequence goes on from CM068306.1 coordinate 36,409,965, forward strand.
AGTAGTTAACTGTAACACTTTGTAGGTTACTACAATACAGATAAATTTTATATCTCTTCTCAGGGTTCAACTTGAAAATTATGTAGAATAAAGCATAATTTTCGTTTACATGCCCCATATAGACAACTCAGTAGAAGAATTGACCTGTTTTTATATGCAGCCTTAATTTTACTAGTAGCACCGTTTTTAAACCATAATCTCACCTTGGAACTACCGCTTCATCATACTAACTTGAACTGGCTCCATGTTTTTGCTGATGGATGTAATTGGATTTTACTTAATTCTTCATCAGTATAAATTTCTATAGCACGGTGAAGCAGTTGTTTCTTTTATGAATAAGTGATGATGAATAATAAAAAAGAGTACACTGTTCATTCAACTAATGTTTTATGCATACAGCTTTTAACTACTCTATCTCTCTATTAGTAAGTAGTTGACCTATTAAAGGTATTATTTCATGAACAATATAGTTTTGGTTTTCACATCTGCCATTCATTCAAATTATTGTTGCTACTGAATAACCGCTATCATAAAATTAAATCGCGAGAACGTGTATTCTGACTAAGAGTTCTGACTAAGGTTGTTTGCTAAGATCGGTTTATTATTCACTGTTTGGATTTTGGTTGGCTATTATTGAAAACCATGAAATGTCAGACAGCTGTTATGTCATGATAAATGTCAGGCAGTTATCTTAGATGGTGTCACTGTGTCACAAATCGACTGAAGTGAGCATCTTACCATTGTAAATTAGCATAGTGGTACTAAAGTTTAAGCTTTTGTCACGCAACCACTAGGCTTCGGGTTTAATGTCTTAACTACATCTGCTGTGAACAATGTCAAGTAGTCTCAAACTAAGAGAAACCATCTGTCATTTATTGAAAGTGTATCCAAAATACATTCGCTCTCCGTTATGTCTTAGTATCTTGTCTAGTTAAAGCTACAAACGATTGGTTATGAATGTTCATTTGATTACGCATTCTTCCAAAAACATTTCCACTAACAAATATTCTCGTATTTAACTGAAAAAATTCTTTTCAAGTTAAAATAAAAGAATTTATGCCTTCATAATATAGATTATATTCTCATATATGAGCATTTTCACAGAATCATCCCGTTGTCATAATTTCTACAGTCTATCATATGTCACTAAGTAGTTAACTGTAACACTTTGTAGGTTACTACAATACAGATAAATTTATATCTCTTCTCAGGGTTCAACTTGAAAATTATGTAGAATAAAGCATAATTTTCGTTTACATGCCCCATATAGACAACTCAGTAGAAGAATTGACCTGTTTTTATATGCAGCCTTAATTTTACTAGTAGCACCGTTTTTAAACCATAATCTCACCTTGGAACTACCGCTTCATCATACTAACTTGAACTGGCTCCATGTTTTTGCTGATGGATGTAATTGGATTTTACTTAATTCTTCATCAGTATAAATTTCTATAGCACGGTGAAGCAGTTGTTTCTTTTATGAATAAGTGATGATGAATAATAAAAAAGAGTACACTGTTCATTCAACTAATGTTTTATGCATACAGCTTTTAACTACTCTATCTCTCTATTAGTAAGTAGTTGACCTATTAAAGGTATTATTTCATGAACAATATAGTTTTGGTTTTCACATCTGCCATTCATTCAAATTATTGTTGCTACTGAATAACCGCTATCATAAAATTAAATCGCGAGAACGTGTATTCTGACTAAGAGTTCTGACTAAGGTTGTTTGCTAAGATCGGTTTATTATTCACTGTTTGGATTTTGGTTGGCTATTATTGAAAACCATGAAATGTCAGACAGCTGTTATGTCATGATAAATGTCAGGCAGTTATCTTAGATGGTGTCACTGTGTCACAAATCGACTGAAGTGAGCATCTTACCATTGTAAATTAGCATAGTGGTACTAAAGTTTAAGCTTTTGTCACGCAACCACTAGGCTTCGGGTTTAATGTCTTAACTACATCTGCTGTGAACAATGTCAAGTAGTCTCAAACTAAGAGAAACCATCTGTCATTTATTGAAAGTGTATCCAAAATACATTCGCTCTCCGTTATGTCTTAGTATCTTGTCTAGTTAAAGCTACAAACGATTGGTTATGAATGTTCATTTGATTACGCATTCTTCCAAAAACATTTCCACTAACAAATATTCTCGTATTTAACTGAAAAAATTCTTTTCAAGTTAAAATAAAAGAATTTATGCCTTCATAATATAGATTATATTCTCATATATGAGCATTTTCACAGAATCATCCCGTTGTCATAATTTCTACAGTCTATCATATGTCACTAAGTAGTTAACTGTAACACTTTGTAGGTTACTACAATACAGATAAATTTTATATCTCTTCTCAGGGTTCAACTTGAAAATTATGTAGAATAAAGCATAATTTTCGTTTACATGCCCCATATAGACAACTCAGTAGAAGAATTGACCTGTTTTTATATGCAGCCTTAATTTTACTAGTAGCACCGTTTTTAAACCATAATCTCACCTTGGAACTACCGCTTCATCATACTAACTTGAACTGGCTCCATGTTTTTGCTGATGGATGTAATTGGATTTTACTTAATTCTTCATCAGTATAAATTTCTATAGCACGGTGAAGCAGTTGTTTCTTTTATGAATAAGTGATGATGAATAATAAAAAAGAGTACACTGTTCATTCAACTAATGTTTTATGCATACAGCTTTTAACTACTCTATCTCTCTATTAGTAAAGCACTTAATAATGACATACTATTGAGTTGTTCTTCCTCTAACGTGGATGCCATTAATGGATGTTGTTGAATACATATTTTCTATATTAAGAAAGTATCAGTATGATAAATTATAATATTCATCTTTAGTACCAGAAGAACTCAGTTTGATTATCAAAGTCCTTGAATCTTTTAGTAGATAGAATAGGCTATAGAGGATCAGATTTTGCTGCTTAGTTCTAAGTTACTAATCATTTTTTCAATCTTATCCGACGCATTATTCATGACTAAACGTTTTTGGAAATGTTCTTTCGTCACTTAGCAGGAAGTTTAGTTCTTCTGTATAGTCTTTACTATTCAAAATTACTAGACCTTTGTTTAACTTAGAGATTAATTATTGATCGCTGTTTCTATACTTCAATAAATTTAATGTCAAGTTTCTCTTTCAGTTATGAGTGTTCTTTCAGTTTGTATAGTAGCATAATTGTATGATCCTACTTTGAGAAAAAACACTGATTTTTTAACATTTCGTAACTTAGTAGAAATCATCTCATCAAAGAATAACCAATCTGTTTCAAATAACTAGAAGTTCAACTGTCTATTTATTTAAATGTTTAAAACATATTTATTACTGCATTATCAAAAAAATAATCTGCTAAATACTAAATTTATTAAAAGTAATAGATTTAAGTTCGAGTTCTTATACTTACACCTTACTAACTGAATTTTTTTAACATCCCATAACTGTAGACCAAAAAATAATGCTTCAAATTCACATAGACTCTCAAAAAATAATTGATAAACTATGTACCTGTTGATCTGAATTTGATAGAAAAATAAAAAATGGCAAATTGAATAAAGCAATATTTTTTTCTATATAGTTCTTCACCAAGTCTCAATATTAATATATAGATTTACATGTGTTAAAATCAATATGAGTAAATGATGATGAGTAATGTAATATTAATGTCAATTTTGATATTACAAATTGATCTGAATCAGACAACCATTGATCACCAAGTAACTATGTCCACAAACCTCCTAATTGTTATTAATATCAGCTCACTAATGACTAGCTCCTTGAGGTAATTCCTGGAGTTCTTATGTGAAGACGTGACCGGTGGAGTTTAACCGTGTCGGGTGTGAGGCAGTAACCCACCGATGGCATGGACGAGGTTGCGCAACATATCGCGAATTGACTGAATTAGAAATACCAACCGTTAGAAGCCGAGTCAGTGGTCCGATGGTAAAGCGTTCACGGCGGAGCCAGAGGGTCCTGGGCTTGATATCCGAAGGGGTCGTGAATGCGCACCGCTGAGGAGTCCCGTACTAGGAGGAAACAGCTGTTCAGTGCTTCCGGGTGACTAATGGTTTTTTGTATCAGATCAATTCGTGACAGTAAATTATCCCCACAATCCCCCCCCTAATTGTAATTAATATTAATAATAATAATAGTAATTACTAGAGAGCGGAATGTAAATTTGGTTGACAATTAAAGTTGATTACATAATGATAGGATTTGCACAGAACTAGATATTTAATTGTCTTTCAATTACAAGACCCAATTAATTGTTAATAACGATTATGTAATAATAGAGTGAAAACATGTGAAATCCGATTTAGAGATCAGTTTATTGATCACTTTGATGACTTTAAAAATAAGGAGTGAAGAGTAAGTTCGAAATGATCAGTTGATTGTAAGAAGCGATTATACAACAAAATTAGAATGAAGAACAAGAGATAAATGTATACCTATAAATTAGCTTGATGGTCAAGAATGAGGTTTAATGTGTTACTACGGCTGCATTATGGCCTCTGCTATCCGTAAGACCCTATATCTAGAGGTGAAAGATAGACTGGTTGAAATTCCATATATTATTTTGAAGCCTGTAATTACACTGATCTATTGCCTTATATGCACTAAATGTTCCACGACTGAAATTCTACAAGGCTTTTATTGTCATTTAGTAAACCAAGAGGGATGAACCAAGGAATGATGCTCGAAAATGCAATAATGGGTTTCCTGATAGGTTGCACCGACATCAATGCAGAATAAACATTTATATGAATTACTTGAAATATTAGAAACTATAATATATGTTTGTCAACTGATGCCTTACTAATACAACATAGTTCAGCTTATTAAACACATACTACAGCCTGAATGCAATACATGCATAATACGATATATTCTTCATTAAAGGGCGAATAATCTTCGAAACAAGTAATAACTTTAATATTAACTAGCATCAATAAATATCACTAACAGAAACAGGATTTGATTGTGTTAATCAGTTGAAAGTTCTCTTATATTAAAACTATGAAAGATTTATTTATAAACATGTTATATCTTTGCAAGAGTTTAGATAATAGCTACTGTCGTTGTTATGACCTTGTAGAAAGTTGACCTGTTATTTCCTCTGCTGTAATGATTTTGTATGGCGGCAGAGTGATAGACAAGACACTACTTTTAAGTCAATTGGTCAGAACTAAGGATCACGAACCAATCGTTTATTTGAGCCCATTTGTTTCTATAGTAATTAAATTACAGTTATTATACATTAAGAAAATCACCAACTGTGAATAAACTTTACAAGAATCGACAGGAGTTATTATTAATACAAATGGAATAAGGAATCACACTGAACTAATTAATACAATCAAAGGTCATAACATTTAGAACAGGAGAAGAGTATAGATTTACATAATGATAGCATACACTGAAAACACTTTAATATAAGGCAATTTTAATAAATCAATCCAAAGTTTGATGTCAGTTGGATATCACGAAATAGTCTGAACAGTCCTGTGCTAAGACGAAACAGATATCCAGTATATCCTGGTGGTCAGCAGTTTTCTAATTCAGACCATTTTGTGATATCATATTGACATTCAGCAATCTTCAAAACACCTAATTACAAAGTTTTATATTTGATTTCTAAATAATTTATATTTTTAGAAAAACTGAATTTCCCCATAAAAATAATAAACAAGCTAATTTGAATTGTTTGAGTTGAATTGTGACTGGCAAGCGGATTGCAACATGAGCGTTTCGCCATATTTAGGACTCATCAGCTGGATGTACCTGCATTCTAGTTTTGATATACACGCCAGGACTCGAACTCTGCTCATTTCATGCCAAACGCCACCGCATTCACCACTAGGCTACTGAACCCAGACAGCTACACTTGTGGATGATAACTCAACGGGAATATCCAAATACATCCCAATTATATGTGCAATATGATTGCTAGCTAAATACAAATAATTCATATATGAAATATACCAAATATCTAATGAGATAATAAATAATCTGTGTAACATTTTCTACAACCTTGAAATTTTTCATAGAGATTTTTAAGTTGACGTTGTTTGAAAAACATAAAGAGAATTGAGTTTTAATAAACTTTAATATCAAATTTAAATTGCTTGTGTAGACTGGTATTTTTAGTTAATTGAATACGCCACGGATTGATGCTGGTAGGGTTCCAGTGAAAACTAAGAAGTACTGTACAGAGTTTCCGCCTTAGTATGGGACTCCTTAGAAGTATCTACCCTAAAGTGTCTCCTGGGGGCTTCAGATCGCGCTATACATCACAAATTGATGGAAGTGAAGATTATAAAACTGGATGTTGGCCCAGTTGGGCAGAGGGTTAGGTGTTCGCCGTCAACCTGGAGTCCCTGGTGGGAAATCTGGAGTGCGTACGGTTTAGGAGTCACATACTACGATTAGTTCGCTGTCCAACGCTCTCTGGTTTTCAGTGATGCCCTGCCAACATCAGTCTGTGACGTATCCAATTAACTATAAATTTAAATATGTTTAGAATGTTTTCTTTTCTGTAAAAAGAATACTATGAAATATCTGAGAATTTTCACACAAATTAATAGGTGATCTAAAATCAAAATATTTTCATATATAACAACTGTTGGGGATGTCAGATCCCCTGAATTCTCTTGGCAAACCTGTTATTTTTGTGATTTATTTGTGTAAATTTAAATTTCTCGTCTCCACGCCAAAATGTTCCTTTTCACCATTAGTTTGCGTTTCCAACTTAGTGAGACGCTAAATCCTATTGGTTTGTTGTTTATTTTAGTACGCTATTTGTAACATCCCAAGGAGGCTCTCTTTTATATATATATACGCATGAGATGTGTAAGTTGTTATCCGTTTGCCAGGCTGCCTGTGGAATTAAAAGCTTCTTACGTTGGACTTCTTCCTCTAGTTAGTTGGGCTGGGGCGCTGTGAAATAGCTTAACTTACCTGTTGTTGTGTCGCTGGTCGTACGTTCGCTAGCAGGTATCGAGGTGTTTTCCTTAGTTCACGACATCCTAGCAACAACAGATTAATTACCATTATAAACTAAATGATTCCTGTAAATGATGTTCGTTATATCGGGCAATTCAAGAAGGGCAATTAACTTCCGGAACTGATTTTTAGAAGACTGTTTCATTTACTTTCAGTATATGTATATTGACTATTTTATTTATATTATTGTCTTCTTCCCACAGCCTAATCTCGCATTAGACTCATAAACTGTCATCGTACCATTTGTCATTCGGGAATTGTAGTCAATTAATTATGTATCTGTAATCTCATTCCATAGACATTCCTGTTCTTGTTTTGGATAAATGTTATTCTTCCTATTGGTATGCTGTGTAGTCAGGTTATTGTTTATATATAAATGGATGAGTGAAATACAACCTAACTGTCAGGTGGTTGGCTTAGTTGTCTTGTATTCTCCATTCCGGCCTGGGGACTAGTAGTCAAGGAGCAGGCGTGTGCGTGAACTGATTACTACCATAGGGGTAACTATTTTCCGTATATATATATATACGCATGAGATGTGTAAGTTGTTATCCGTTTGCCAGGCTGCCTGTGGAATTAAAAGCTTCTTACGTTGGACTTCTTCCTCTAGTTAGTTGGGCTGGGGCGCTGTGAAATAGCTTAACTTACCTGTTGTTGTGTCGCTGGTCGTACGTTCGCTAGCAGGTATCGAGGTGTTTTCCTTAGTTCACGACATCCTAGCAACAACAGATTAATTACCATTATAAACTAAATGATTCCTGTAAATGATGTTCGTTATATCGGGCAATTCAAGAAGGGCAATTAACTTCCGGAACTGATTTTTAGAAGACTGTTTCATTTACTTTCAGTATATGTATATTGACTATTTTATTTATATTATTGTCTTCTTCCCACAGCCTAATCTCGCATTAGACTCATAAACTGTCATCGTACCATTTGTCATTCGGGAATTGTAGTCAATTAATTATGTATCTGTAATCTCATTCCATAGACATTCCTGTTCTTGTTTTGGATAAATGTTATTCTTCCTATTGGTATGCTGTGTAGTCAGGTTATTGTTTATATATAAATGGATGAGTGAAATACAACCTAACTGTCAGGTGGTTGGCTTAGTTGTCTTGTATTCTCCATTCCGGCCTGGGGACTAGTAGTCAAGGAGCAGGCGTGTGCGTGAACTGATTACTACCATAGGGGTAACTATTTTCCGTATATATATATATATATATATATATATACATTTTACGATCTAACTCAAATAATACTTGTGAACTATCTCCATATAGGAGCAATCCGCTCAGGATTCACATATGATACAAGAGACTGATCAATTCATGAAAATCAACGGGAGATGCAAATACATTCTAATTATATATACATGCTCGTTGCACAAGTGTGCTTGTCTGAACTCGGTAGCCTATCGGTGAACCCAGTGGCGTTCGATAACAAATTAACGAAAGATCCAAATGAATTCTAATTACATTTACAATAGTTTTGAAATCATTACCAAATAATTGGTAGCGATAAGTAGTAATTTTACAAGTTCGAAGGTGTTTGTAAAATAATTGTGACAAATTAACAAAGCGATTAAGACATGAAGGTGAATAAGGTAATTATGGAATTTTTAAAGTTTGTAAAATGGATTGGCATATTGATGATTCCATAATATCTATTGGGGAAAAATAACCGATAGAGTAATTACAAGAAAGTTGATATTCAAGACTATTGTAAATCATATGTAGTCTTTAGTGATAAGGATAGTAGGTCCGATTAACTTAATTAGTCCTTGTAGTAGTTTTTCAAGTGTAGATCCAGCTTCTCCTTGAAAGAGTTCACCGATGGAACTGATACTACCTGGTCAGGTAGTGCGTTCCGCTCGTTGACCACTCGATGTGAAAATCGGATTCCAGCACCGAGTTTATTCGATCACGGTTTTTGAACTTTTCTCAGATAGCATCTATGATGAATAGTTCTACAGGGTGCAAAAAAGATAAAACATTAACACCTGCGTCATTATTTAAAACACGAAACGCCAATATAAGGTCATCTCATGTCCTACAATAATGGCAAATGATTCAGGCGTTACAGTGGCTTATCTTAAGGGAGGTTTGAAAGGCCTGTTACTAGCTTAGTACCTACTCGTTGAACCCGCTCAAGTGTAGTTATATTAGTATAGATGTTCAGTGAAAAACTAACTGAAAATAAATACCTCTTCAATCCATTCATCATTTCTAAATGACTAAAATGGGATGTCTTCGTTAAATGATAATAATATGTAAATATATATTCAACACTCACATATACATAAAAATAACTATGTTAACTTCATATTCATTGATACTAAAATTCAATAATTTATGATAACCAATTTACTTACATTATGTAATCCATTATTTTGGAAAAGTAATAAGTAAATGAAATCGGCTTATTGATTTCTATTATTTATGATAGAAAATCCATACTATACAATAAATGTCATTTACTTCATAAACTAATTAGGATAAACTTGTATATTCCCGTTGATTTGTTATAGACTGAAGCTGGTCAGTCATTGTTGCTATATGTGAATCCTGAGCGGATTGCCTCGATATAGCGAATTTTTCACAAGTATTATATAAGTTCGATTATGACTGGCAAGTGGAATCCAGGACGCGCGTTTCGTCCTATTTGGGACTCATCGGCTGGATGTACCTGCATCCCGATGTTGATGTTCACACTGAGATTCGAACTCAGTCCGTTTCGTGTCAAACACCACCGCATTCACCACTAGACTACTGAGTCCAGACAGTCACACTTGGCACACAGTCACACACGAGGCAATCCGCTCAGGATTCACATATAGCAACAATCACTGACCAGCTTCAGTCTATAACAAATCAACGGGAATATACAAGTTTATCCTAATACCAATGTGCCCGTTGCACAAGTGTGACTGTCTGGACTCAGCAGTCTAGTGGTGAACGCAGTGGCGTTCTACACGAAACGGACTGAGTTCGAATCTCAGTGTGAACATCAACATTGGGATGCAGGTACATCCAGCCGATGAGTCCCAAATAGGACGAAACGCGCGTCCTGGATTCCACTTGCCAGCCACAATCCAACTTATATAATTCATAAACTAAGTAAATATTTATCTCAAAAAAATATGACTCTTTGGATGATCAATAATTTTTTTAGATTAAATTCCATCATATTTAACAATTTTGAGTGATTATAGTTGGAGAATTTAGGCCTTCAACCTCCCCCCCCACCCATCCAGTTAAAAAAGTATATTTACTCAGAAATTCAGTAAAAGATATTGTGTGTGTTGTGGAAATTGTCGAATCTTAACTTGATCTCACTAAGTGGACCAAGTTAAACAACCACTAAAGTATTGGACAAATATTTCATACTAGTATGTGACACTTCAGCAGTGTTCATCTATGACTCTTCTAGGGAATCAAGCCTACAATCATTAGGCATCGTAGCTAAAGCTTAATTGTTAGACTAGTAAACTCATCGCCATTCGACAGTTGATATTCCTAACTCTTCCAACTCACGATATATTTAAGTAACCTCATCCATTGCCATCAGCGGGTAAGTGTCTCACACCTGGCATGGTTGAATTCTATTAGTTATATCTTTTCATTAGGACTGCAGGAATTATCTCGAGAAGTTAGTCATTAGTAAACTGATACTGATTGTAAGTGGGTGTTGTGGAGTACTGTTGAATTTGGACACAATAAAACGAATCGACATGAATATGAAATATATTTGGCATTGAAGCAGGAATCAAGACTCGCAGTATTCTTCTTTGGTTATTATGTGAGAACCGTTAGTCAATCAGTGAAATATTTTAGATAATCAGTTTAATCATTTAATCAAACTGATTTACTCATTAGTCACGTTTATAATTAGTAATCTGAATCATTAAACATAGTTTCTTATTCTTTGATAAAAGTAATGACATTGCCAACAGCTACAGGGACAAAAAGTAATATTCATAATTGAACAAATTTCTTGAAATATTTTTCTTCTTGTAAATAGCAATACAGTAACACACTGGTACTTTAAATAAGACACTTCACTGTGGATTTATTCTTTATTGAGTATTATAATTTATGTGACGGTAGAATGTGAAGTCACACTGATTATGTATAATAAAACATTTATTAGTCATAATCATCGTAGAATTATTGTGATTGTTTATTCATACATTTTTATACAGTTTGTCGGACAATTTACGTTAATTTATCATCAGTAGTATTAAATCAGACAGTAATGTCACATAAAGGAATTACATCATAAATTACGGATAGAATAACATCCAAACAAATGACATAGTGTTGTAATGCAAAACTGAAAAATAAGTAGTTCAAAGATATTTATATAAATGATATTGACTGAGGTTATTCACAACATCTTCAGCATTCAGTAAGTTTATTTCATCTAGTAATTCTAAATAAATTCTTCATTCATTTGGTTAGTGAAAATTTAGTTTGAACGTTTAATGTTTTCTGTTTTATTAGTGTTTTTCATTTAGGAAATAGGGCTATTCTACACTGACATACTAATAACAAACACTTGGAGATAACTCACGTCATATGAAATGAATTATTTAATTTTAATTGTACTTTAAAAATTGACATTCATCCATTAAATCAATGGAAAAATAATCTTAAAGTTGAACACAACGCATTTAGTTAACATTGGAGACGTTGCAGATAACTTTGAGTGTGATATTCAGTGAGCTGTAATTACATTTAACAATTGTTTATTATACTCATAGTACATGTTATCATTATACGTTGGATGATCACTGTGTAACGATCAATCTGACGTTAATCAAGTTCTTTATAGTAGTAACCGAATTTTGTTGATCGAGTTATAATGTGGCCTATTAGTCTAAGTAACTCGACATCACTGAAACTATGTAGATATGGAAGGTGGTTTAAGGGTAGTTGACAGAAAATATTTAATTCAGGACAATCAGTTTTAGATTTAATCTCTATTAAAAATCAAAATAATTCAAACTTTTTATTGCAGAAGTCCACATTTACTCACTTCTTCATCAATCCTCCTCCGTTCTCTCAGTTTCCAAAAACTCTGGAAGAATAATTTTGGTGAGATGATTTGAAATGATCTATGACTTCTGCTATAAGAACTGGCGATGTTTGATTTCTATTTTTGACGCTTCGATTCGTAAATGTTCTGAGGGTATTTATTCGCTTCTAAATCATCACAGAGATGAACACAAAACTGAGCAACCGATACGTCAGATACATAGCGCTGTATGTGGAACCGGTAAACACCAACATATGAAACTATTTTAATCAAACTGATAGACAGAGAGGATGTTCAGTCATACATTGAATATGCAAGCACAAAGAAATGAACATTTTAAAAGTTGTCTTTTTCAGAAAATAATATGGACCTCTACAACTAAATTCCCTCCCCATATAAATTAGGATTGTAGAAGCAAATTGTCAATGTGAAAGTTTCTTTATCGACTTCAGTATTTTTACATGGTATCACTGTTGACATCTAGTAAACACACGTCTACACTGTCATCTGGTAAACATCAAATATTCATTTTAAACAAAACATTTGTTTGTTAGTTGGTGAGTTGAGATAAAACCGGTCTCAAACATGTCGATAGAAGATTGTTAACCTAAGATAAGATACTTTCAGTTGAGTTCAAATTAATTACAGTATAAGTATATGAACATCACTGTATGGTATGCAGTTTACAAGTAGATCTCATTGATACTGAAATTCCGTTCTACGTAAACCTTTCTTTGATCCAGAGTTTTGAACTTACGCAACAAAACAACTCTGGCGACATTGAAGCACATTTTGTTAGATTTTTATCTATAATAGTTTGTCCAGAAAGTTTCAAAATGCTGAGCTATGTTAATTATTGTAGTACTTCATTCATTGTTGCTCTTGGTTATTTATCACTTATTAAGACTGTGGGACTCGACCTAGATTTACTTAAATCTAATAACAGATTATTAACACTATGTAAGTACCTATTTTGTTGGTATGCTTGTTGATATCCTCTTTATCTATCTATGTTTATATGTGCCAAAATAATGCACTTCTTTGTATTTTGTCATTGCCTTTCCATCTAATTGCTTTTCTCGTTCGTTTTTTGATTAATAAACTGGTTGTGCTGGTGAGATATTCTTAATTCTGTTACAATTATCGATTTATTATTGTTCTTAAACGTAATTAACTGATTCGTCGTCATGTGCAGTAATTTGGGGCCTAAGAATCATAATCATAGTATATTTGGTCGTTCCATTGTCTGAGGCCTCAAATACTACAAGTCATATACTTATCATCGAATTCCACCAATAGCAACATCGTATACCAACTTCTAGTAGTTCGTCAACCTTCATATTTTAATATATGTTTCGGAGTTTCATCGCTTGGCAGGGAAACTACGTTAGCCATAATAATTACTGCGGTCTAAGATATTCGGATACTATAAATGAAGCATATGTTGTAACCTCCCGCCCAGATAAACTAGTATAATTATTATGGACTTTTATCAGTAAGTATGAATATATACAACTGTTAACAAGTATATATATATATATATATATACTGTTTACTTTATATTTTTTACTAAAAATATTCCTGTAATAGTATGAGTTCTTTCTGGTCACCACAAGACCTTCTCTTATACATGTCGTGACTATTTAAACATTACCCTATCCTATATACTTGAGCACTTTTCCTGACAAATAAAAGATTATTACTAAACACTACTAGGATAGTGTGAATAACCTCTCCACCTTAAAGACTATCAGTGTAATAATTAAATGTTTATACTGTGACATTTTAAAAACAATTTACATACTCGTATGATAAATGGCTTCTCATCAATTGATAAGCACAGATATAGGCATTGCAAAGTCTGTTTTGCTTGTTTGAAATCCCTTATATTTTATTGTATTAAGGGATACCTTTTAATTTGCATTTGGTGTTGTTTAATTATCCTCTTTTTCAGCAATAACTTTTATTCTGTTCATCCGTGCTTATGTTAGAAAGATTATCGAGCTCATATTCTTATTGTGTTATAGATTTTGTAAATTGCTTGTTTATCTTTGGCTGCTTGAGGAAAGGGAACTACTAAGCTTTATGCACTAAATTCGTGTTAATTTTCGAGCACAGTATCGAATTTGCGCCAATATACTCTGTTATTGGTTATTATATGCCAGATTCATGAATAACTGAAGAACTTATCATTCCTATATTGAAAGGTTGTCACCTCTTGAATGAAAATGGGATCTTGATTTTTACGGACATTGTCCAGATGCTAATTTGAATTTAATTGTTTGATATGATACAGAATGTCCTGTGAAACAAGACTTAAAAATAACTGGCAGTAATGAAATCCCAAAATTAACATCGTAATTTGTGTTCTATCCAGTTTGTTGTCAGAATTGATTATTACTATCACAACTATGAAATTTCTGGAGGTTTTAAAAGATTATAGTGATTCTTCTATCGTCCTACAAGGGTTTCTTCTCAACCGGGTATCGACAATGACTATCATGTCCAAAACTCAAACTAAATAAATAACACATCGTCACAAAACGATTATTTGCATGACTAATGTTGATAAGGATACGCGAAACTCGAAAATGGTACAGTAAATGTAGACAACAAATAGAAAAATACTTCTGAACAATAACAACTCCCAGAATAGCGCGTGCGTTTGATCACTCACTTTTAAAGCCAATGGCCGCCAATTCTGGGACTCTTCGGGACCAGACAAAGTTTAATAGCATCAGTGTACAACTTTCTTGACATTATCCCCACAAAAAAGGATGTATTGCTTTTTCAAGTTATGTCAGGCTTTCTTCAGACAGGGTCTGAAACACTGAAAACAGAAACGTGCATACACACTACAGAATAATTTTATTAACATATGCATACACATATTAGCTATGCGCTGCATCCCAACACTCTCATGTGGCATAAACGTACAAACAAATCTAACCACTGTTACCTACCATGCTATTTCTGCAGAACACTTGACTACTTTGAGTATGCTGTTGTGCAGATGGTTAGATCCTAGGTTACCTGGAAAGTGGTCATCGTGAATATAAACACACGTCGTTGTCCCAATGCATTCTGTGTCTCTTAGGATCAATGTCCCTGTCAAGTGTTTGTAAAACTACGATGATATGGTGAAAACAAGAACCAATAATTATGACCTCTGAAGAAAATGCTTTAATAACTAACGTTTGGAAATGTTTTCTACCAACAAGAAATTCATTTTTCAAGCTGTTGGATATAATGTTTTGCTACAGACTGATTCAGGAAGGATTTACTGGTTCATTTATTAATAGCTAAAAACGTTGCATAAGTCTTACAAAAGGGCACTTTCGGAACGGACCACTCGTAGAACACATGGCTTATAAACGTCACTGGTTAACAGGGGAATAGTTCATTGAAACCATTCATATGTTTAGGTTATCTAGTTCAACGGTAGCTCAGATCAAAAATTTAGAAATCACCGAGGCTCTTACAGTCCGGCATAAATTGCTCATTGTCTTCACTCCTAAGAATCATGTTCAGTTTTTGATTTTAGTATGGTCATAGTGCCTCTTTTAAGTTTCTGATCAAGTTTTTCGTAAGTACTTTTCACCACTCACATATCATCCTCATGCTGAGGTTTGAAGGTATATAGATGCAGATTTCACTCCAAACAACACACTGGATACAAGCAACAACTGTCATGCTTTGCAGCCAAAGCCTACGCTCAGCCCCACTATATATTAAGACATCTAGGGATGCTCACCTCTGTATTCTCCCTCTCTACCAACGTAACCAAACTTTAGGCTACGACTCGAGGTAAACAAAATGGTTGTAACTCCCCACCTCAAAGGAGATATGGTCTTGGTGGTGAAGTTAAACAAAGAACTACGAAGTTTACAGATTTACAAAGACCAGCTGCGTTTTCTTAAATGCAAAAGAACAAGAAGCGACTCAAAGATATTTCAAATAACCTGCACAGCCCAACCCATCTGTTTAAGACAATACAACCTAAGTTATCTGGAAGTTTTCAATTAAGTAATCCTCAGACGATCGCACACTAAATGAGGGACACTTGGGTCAGGATCCGCTTCTTCACACTGTAGGTTTACTTAGTCTGGAATGTTTTACAGACTACTGTGACCCTCCCCTTCAGCAGACTTACTAGCCACCCTTATGTAGCTGTTGAGCAGATTTGTGCACTTATTGTAATCCGTCCTTCCTAGAGAAAAGGCCGACGACGTGTCATTTTCTCTTCTCTTACTGCATATTTATAACCATCTGACGTACCATCACCGTCAATTCACCTTCCCCTTTTTATTATTTCCATTTTCTAATCACTCGTTTTGATGTAGTGCCACATAATAATCCTCATATTACATAATTGATTAAGCTCTCGACATTGATTCTGACCATGTTTGCTCTAGTGGACACGACTTGTTAAAGACTTTTGGTCACACACCGTCACCAGATCACGATACGTTACAATATGGGAAGCATCTCTCTCTAGTTAGCTAGCCTAGACGTTGTTATCCCATCGACGCTCCATTTGCGGTCAAATATTACCTATCCTTCACTGCCTTCTGATTTATTTACATTCACAAGAGTGGGTTTAATTGTTAGAAGTCGCTCTGGTTATACGACAAAAGTAACTTGTTCATTTAGCTGATGCACTTCACTGTCATTTTATTACCTACCTCTTGACCAACTAATTATCTCCATATCTCAATGCCTTCGTATCATAAAACTAATACTGATCCTAACAGCCAACTAACAAACTGCTTGCCAACGCGATAGACCTTGGTTCTCGGAAACTTACTGTTCTTAGACACATATATGAAATCTGAAGTGATTTCGGTCCACAAATCCCATGTTACAGCCGAAGGGTTTTGAGCTGTAGAATAGCAGGATCGCACTCACTGGGCACTGTCAAAGACCAAGAAATCTACCTCAATATCAAGACACAGGCACCAAGTTATTAGATGGTTCAGACTAGCTCGTTTAAAAGATATTGGATATTGGAGGTCACGTTGTTGGTTTAAATAATGGCCTTAAATGGTTTTAAGGAGATATTCGTTAAGCAAAAGGTAGCATGTGGTTAGTTATAACAAGTATTTTGAAAGACTTTCCGTCCAAAGAAAAAGTTTGCACCTGATACAATCCGTTATCACCTTCACAAACACGCAGAAGCTTCACTAAGTGCAGGAATTGACCTTAGAGAAGCAGTTAAAAAACCAGATGAAGAAGAACTAAATGATTGGATAGCTGTGCATGGTAAGTTTAAGATTGGGCCTTTATTCTTCCAGTTGTTGATTTTTATAATCGCATCAATCTGATTTATGGAACTATATGTGATAGGTGCACGGAGCAGACATGTCCCACTATGTCTGGCGGCAAAAAGTTTGAATATCATTGGCGTGACAACGTACATTACAAAAAACCTACGCCACTGCCAGCCCCCAAATATATTGATGAGTTGATGGACTGGGTTGATGCCCAAATAAACGACCCATCTCTCTTCCCAACTGATATGGGTATTATATTTTACGTTACATGAATTCGTAGGTGTTCCATTCCCAAAATGCTATATTCCAACTGTAAAAAAAATATTTGGCCGGTTGTTCCGGGTATTTGTCCACGTTTATATTCATCATTTTGATCGCTTACACGAAATTGGAGCGGTATGTGGTTTCTTCTTTACTAAACCTATTTAGGAGGCTCATGTTAACACATGCTACAAGCATTTCTACTACTTTGTTACTTATTTCGATCTCATTGATAAGAAAGAACTGGAGCCCCTGGTTAGTTCTTTTTTATTTTTGTTAGCACTTGTGGTTCGTCTATCTTTATTTTATATGGTTGGTTGTGTAAATTGATGAGAATTAATATCTCTGGAGATTTTGTTTTATATAGAATACATGTAAATGGGCACACAAATGGCTTTTAAGTGGACTAAATAAAGCCATGTATAAACGTTTAAATCACTCAGTTACTTAAACAAAATACATAAAGATTAGTTTATTGGTTGTCTCAACAATTCTTAGTTGCGTACATATAGTACTCTGTGCGAAACAGTTGTTAAAATCTGATTTTGCATTCCTACCACTTTATATCGTTCAGTCTCTATTCAATTATTTAAGGCAATGAATTCCAATCAGTGTTTCAAGTAAGGATAGGGCGATCTGATAGTATTATTTATCATTTTCCGAATACACAGTATTTATGAATTGTTAAAACAATATCTGTATTTTATCGGAGCTATTTAATCTTCTAATACCTGCAGAGTAAGTAACAGACGTGTAATATTCCTGATCTTAACTAGAATAAAAAGGATCACTGTTTTCGAATATCTAACCGAACTAGGTTTACTTCCAACTTCTTGTTCACATAGTAATGCAAACGGCGTCTTTTCATTCCCTATACGAATTCATGAGTTTACTGGTCGGTTTTAAAAGCATTCTGTTCACAAGCTTATGACTTCTTCATAACTTTCCAGTTTTATTCCAGAAATCCATAATCCACAGAGCACCTTTTAGTTTCCTGACTTTCAGCTGGCCTAAAAGCCATGGTATTTTTGGGAGAGGGTTACAGGAGTGGAAGTATTACCTTTGGTCCTAGGGAATAATCTTGGTCCATTAAACTATCAATAGCAGAAACACTTGGGATGAGTAAGCCATTTGATACCTAGGTTGCATCTAATTATTTATGTTTTAATCTTGGAAAGTTCAGTTACACAATTATCATCAAGGACTCTATCAGTGAAATAAATAGCCGTCATGAGACCGACCTTCTCATGGTATGAATTAGAAAATATTTGTTTTTAAGCATTTGACTATTAAAAGTAAGTCAATTGCTTCGGATGTTTCCTAATATTGTACTAAAATCTTCTAACTACCTTCACTTATGACTTTGTAGAATGATCTAACTCAAAGAATCTGTCACTGATGAAATCAGACAAATAAAATTTTCGCAAACTTTTAACATCAACGTTACCCTAATGAGTACGGTGTCAATACAAAGTAACGGAAATGACAATATGAACGATTCCTTTACATTATTTTATCTTCGAGTCTTGGCTGTTTTCATTTTTCCGACGCATACAAAATTTATTTTTGGCATGTAAAATACGTTTTCAAGATATCTCCGCCTTTATCGTTTCATAAAATAATCAGTCTTGCATTTCGCCTTTCCCTACTGTTATTTAATTGATATTTAGTCATATTTTCTTTTGATTTACCATGGGTATTTATTTGCTTTCTCTTATGCACCTGTTAAATCCACTTAACATACATTCTCTATTTTTCTACTTTAAGACATTATATAACATTTTGTATTTTTCAAAACAACTACAAATTAAATGGAAAATATCCTTTGTGACTGTTTTAAAGGATTGACTTTTAATGTCTTTATTAAAGAGATCAATTTGAGATTCTAAAATAATGTGTTACTTGATATTTTCACTTTTGTATCCAATATAGGCAAGAATGTATTTTTATATCAAAAAATGGACTGTATGTACACAAAAGTTTGAAAAGTGTTATTATAATCCATGTAAGAATAACTATATAGATGTTTATTTTAATAATCTTCAGTAATAATTCTAGAAGTTGAAATTTTTCATTTTAATCTTTTGGCTTTGTTAAATGTACTCGAAAGTTTAGTACACGAATCTGTACTTGCTAGCTGTATAGTCCTTTTCTTAGAAATACTTCTTTTATTATGGTGTACTGAGGGAATATTTCTCATTTTGTTTAGTAAAATACCATATAATTTAAACTAACGAGCTACTGAATCCAAACAAAATGTTTCGGCACTCGAGTTCACTGAAATGAAAATCTAATTAAATTACAATATGGTGCGTTTCAATCTTCAAAAAATGAGCCTCTACTTGGGTGTAAGTCATGTACACTTGAGTTTAATTTGTGATTCACATTCTCTAATATAGATATTTTTGTCATCGGTGTTGATAGGTTTTTTTCGCTACATATCTTAAAACCTAAAGATCCCAGTTCATTTATTATTTTGGTTAGACAATTGTTAGATTTATTATTTTAGTTTTATCAGATATGGCTTCATTGTAACAGAAAAGCAATCAAAATGTCACTAATCCTTTCTAATTTTATACAGTAAGGTTGTATCTATTATCATATTTGCAACTCTGTATTTCAACTATCCATAGCAGAACATCGTATTGAATAAAGGTAGTGGCATAATTCTCCCAGTTTACGTAAACTTTTAACAAGCTGGTCGCATTTTCCGATTTACGTATTAGTTCACTGTTCACATCTTAGAGATGTTCCGTGGCAATATCATTGTTGATTAGGCCATCACCCCTTTTCACAAAAGTGCCCTACCAACATTTTAAATACCAGCAGTTGGAATGCAACATTCTTAATCTCATCACTATTGGGCCAAGGGCGTTGATTTATGCACACTTTTATACAGGGTTCTGAGATAAAATAACCATCGATATGGTTTTTTTTTACTTGCATAATTTCTTGTAAGCTGTATTTGTGAACGGTTCAAAAGTGAATAATTGGCAATGGGAGTTGTTAGAAGGCTAAAAGCATGGCATATTTAGAATACGTAGAAGACAAGAAGCGAAGGAAGTGAAACCAGTTTAGAACCAACCTAGAGTGGAGAATATTAACAACGTATAGATGAATAACTGAACGCGATGTGTGTATTGCTTTTCACTCACCGTGATTTTCACTGACGTGTTCTTTTGGTCCAGTCAGTTATTTTATCTTAATCTTAAGTTCTGCATTGCTCCATTTATGTCATCCCTTGATCCTGCTTGATTTTCTGAACTTTTTTTATTCCTAACATTCAGTGAAATATTATTTATTATCTTCCTCCCACCTTGTTAGATTTATCTCTCATTTTGTTGATCTCGTGTGTAGCTAGTTTGGTAGTTACAAGTACTATACTGTCGACTGATTTCTGATGTTATTCACCTATCTAGAATGTTAATTTTTACAACAAACCATATGAAAACTTCAACTCAGTAAATAACTAATTATATTTGGCCTACTCTACAATATGAAGTTCAAAACTGTGAATACATATATATGATATTAATATCGGCTCACTGTATCTATTCTAATTGTTGGAATCAATGTTTACATCATATTAATCTCATTTCTGCGTACATTACGTTTTACATTAATTAACTTTACGTTGAACTCTGATAAAAATTCAAATTTGTACAAACGTGTTTAACATTATTTTTGTCTAAACGTGAGATTGAACTCGAAGTGACAAGTTTCATCGAGTCGACAAAATCAATTTAATTGTAAATGTATACAAGTTGTAGCATATTAATTCCATCTGATTTTTTCTAGAATGTTTATAATACACATTGACCATTTGTCATATTTAACAAAGTTATTAGCAAATTTTAACGGCTGTTTTAATTTTGCTTATGGTCAGATCGGCTAAAATATTACTCATGTAGGAATATGGACTTCAGTTAAGCAATGGCATTTATTCTTTTGGATTTAGTGAGCTGGTAACCTGCTTGAATTAATATATTTGTAGTCTGAAAACCAAGTGGTTCGAGTCCAATTGTCAGACATTTTATTTCGATCCCTTGAATAAGAAGTATAATTATTACATGTACTCGGGGCAACCAAGCTGTATAGCTGCAAAATATCACTGCAGTTATCGTTAATTATGAATACTTTGTGTAAGTTGATTAAAGGTAGTCGGTAGGAATACCTTGACTTGGACTTCACATTGTTTAGCACTCTTCAGTAAGGTGTATCTGTAATCTTGAAGGAACTGATGATCGGATTTGAAGATATGCCAACCAGTTTCACAACCTATGATCGTTATGACTGAGATACTCAGCCTTTCTGGGGGGACTAGGATCAGTTACTGATCAGTGATTAATGTCTAAACTAAACGAATATAATACTGGTCATAGACCAGCCAGTGTAAATTAAGAATACCTGTATGCATGATATTTCAACTCACTGTGTCAGACAGTATTATTACTATTCTAATGACTAGTGATCCTAATATAAACATAACTAATTACCTATAAAATTAAAGACGAATTTAGGTGCCACGCATTTATCAACGATATATTGAAAGAGTTACCAATTCATCGGGATAGTAGGCATTACAAGTTTTTTTTAAAAAAACAACCTGCCTCTTCAATCTAGTACTAGTTCATAACAAACCAGCACGCTTCTCTGATGACTATCTAGTTTCCTTACCTTGAACACGTTTGAACAGTTAAGTTGCATAGCAAAAATTACACTCTAAATTTCGTGTTGTTAAGTGATATGAATGTCATTTTCCAATATTCAATACTTAAATAAAGTGTCAACTGTGTGAAATTAGAAAGAAGAGTCCACTACTTACTGGATTTTATAAAAGCATAGAAAGGAAATCAACTGAATTGTAACGATTTTGAGAATAAATAATAGGTACTTCTTTAAAATCCAGGGAAATTCAACATAAATAATGAGACTGAAGATGCATATGAATCATAACGTGCGAATGGTTCACTACCGATGTGTTTATCATTATCACTAAGGTTGTCTGTCTATTCAAACCATATTAATCTTGAAAAGATTGTTATTATTGATTTTAATGCGTTATTTGCACTGCTTGTAGGTCGCACTTTTACTTGAGACTGTCGCCAGAATTGTGTTTCAGTAAACAAAATTACTTGATGCAAATTCCCTCAGACAACCAGCATTACAGCGATTCTGCCCTCCCACAAAGGAAGGGCGAGGTTAGGAATGGTCAGCCTTAGAAATCTACAACTCACCTTACTCTACGAACCTCATTTCTGGAAACAAGGCCTTGGTCAGTACGGTGCTAACACAGCAAAAGCCTTCAAAAGGGCCATGCGTAACCGGCCTGCAGCAGTTTCCCCTTGGATACTACAGTCGCACTCCCAGGTCATTGAAACCAACCCTAACTGTTATGACGTCAAAAGAGCTGCTATGACCTGGTGAGGTATGACCGAGTGGTTGATGTCATCTTGTGCACACGAAGTTGCAATAAACACCAACTAGAGTGCTTAGCTGGTCCCTATCACGTCTGCCCGATGCCCACTCAATCCCAAGCCGGGACACCAGCTGATATATCAACCATACAAAATCCTATTATAGCTCAACCATTTGTATACAAACCAGACGACACAGCCAGCCAATTATGGAATTAACATTAATTCGAAACAAAGGAGACAGTGGTAGTGAATTGAGATAACGTGTGCACAATCACTTGACAGTAGTTCATTAATGAGGAATGATATGCTAACAGAAAATGTGCTAAACAGGAGGATAGGGTATGACGCACATATTAATGATAGGAAATAAAATGTTTAATGTACACACAACTAATCAACTGAAAAAGTCTGATAAAACGTAGTTATGGGATTTAGTTATTCTTCCTTAGTGGTCCAATATAACACTAACCCAGTTTCAGGTAAATCAAGAAGAGGAAAACTTTAACAATGTGGTCTACCTGGAAGTAAAAATCGCACTCATAACTCCAACAATACTTGCGATCACCTTGATCGAATTCCTTCTTCAATTCCGAATATTCCTTCTATCTCTACTTCCAAGCTTGAATCCTTATCTTCAACCTCCTCCTCACGTGCTATCAGTGCCAACGATTGTAGGCCACTCACTGCTTTCTCTAGTCTACTGAGACCACGTTTTGAACTGCACATTGAAGTATTCAACGTACAAACAGTTTCAAATGGGGCATCAAACCCCCATAGCTCGCGTCATAGATGTATGTATTGTTTCCAAAACACGCATATAGTGATGCATGCGTGGTCATTGACCTCTCCTAGCCAATACAATAAACCTATGCCATATACCCTTCGGTTTATCCTGGAACCCGATAGCCGCTTCCCGTTGATTAACCAGTGTTGGTATCGTATTACGTATGAGGGCAAAACAAAACAGATGTAGACTTCATGGCTTGGGGTCCACGAGAACCCCGCAACCAATGGCTGGAGATTTTGGGCGATATGGTTCAATTTTGGTCACACTAGCAGAGGTATATTCATTCTTTATTCCCCTCAACTTTAGAGCTTTAGTTTATTTCATAGTTTCCACAAACTAATAGTTTTTCTCTGGACCATATTCTGTATATCCAGTCTTTTATTTTTACTGCTATTATTATCATTGAGGTAACTACTACTTTTACCGATTTGATGTCAATCTTGCTGTTCTACCGAAGTTTGGAAACTTGTACTAATACACATATGTGTCAGATCCTGCGTTGTTTATACATATATGCATCTATTTAAAACCTATTCTAAGTAAAAGCTGCAATCTTTTATTTTTAATTTCTAGTAGAAGTCCGACTCTGTGAAAGATAGTTAATACAATAATATTACTGAATTTTAAAAGCACTTTTGGATCTGACTTTTCACAATACGAATAGACTCTAGTGAAACAACCACAGTAAACTAGGAAATACTAAATCATCTAGCAGTACTCATAATCAAACCAAGGATTGAAAAACACAGGGCCTTAAGGCTTTACGGAGTGGGATAAATTTTCGGAGAAACCCCAAGTTACAGTGAGACAGCTATCTAGTGCTTCCTAGTTTCAGTGGTTGTCTAATTAAAGTCAGTCTGTAATGCGTTACTTCATACAATCATGATAACCTAGACATGTTTGTCAACGCAATTATCGTAATGTAAATTATAATTCATTGACTCTTGACTACATTATGACTAGATTTTAAAAAGGTTTAATGGGAAGTAAGTTTTAAGTATTTTTCCATGAGCATAAATTAGGTAATTTGTATTGAGTTATCATTAATTTAAAAATCATAAGAAGTCACAAGTGATCACAAATGATCCCTCCCTGTATAAGTTTTCTGAAGGTGACACACACTGTCTTAAAATAGAATCAAACCCAAAATCCTTTTAGGTCTTGCATATTTCTGGCACTGTTCTGTCATTAATTCAGAATTCATTAGTTCCTGTTTCCAACTCCAATCAGTTACCGTTCTCAATGCCATGATTATCCAATTCTATCGCTAATAACTGGAAATAAAAAGAAACAAACGTATATAATATCATTTTCAATAGTACCATGTAGGTTGCAACCAAAAGACTGCTTTATATAGAAAAAACGAAATGGTTACGAAAAAAATTTAGTTTTCTTGTTGATGTTGACCTGTAGACTTAAAAGTGTTATGATGATCACTGAATAACAATATTACAAGTATGACAAATAGTGGGAGATATAGGTCAAGCAGGTTTTCCTACTTACTACCTACAACCGCCTGATATCGAAACATAGTGCACACTTCAAAAAGTCAGACTAACAATCATACAGCAACCTATTTGTTAGAATCCTATCAGCAATATACGAATGTTTAGACACAACATTGGTAATTACTAGGCTATCAGGTAATGTAAGCAACCTCATCCTATAGACAGACAGACAGTTGCAACGTAGAACTTGGTACATCCTATAGAAGGTCAGTCGATGACCTAAATAGCTCAATGGTAATATCACAGATTAGGAAAGTGAGTAACATGGACTCACATTCTACAAAGATTTACTCGACGGGATTTTCAAACTAAAATAGAGTTTGTTGGTATTTTAATTTTGCTCATAATTCTAACTAATCATTGACTGACTCACCTCAGTTGTAAAACACACAATATCATATATAGTCAACAGGTTTACAGCTGGTTAGTTCTTGTTTTGGAAATATTCTATTATTTGAACTGGCCAGTATTAAAATCTGCTTCCGTTTAATGTCATATAAATAGATACGTACTGCTAATTAATTTATATTTAAGAAGAATGTATTAAGTGCTTAGTAAGATGCCTTATTACGTAAGGTTTCTGGTTTTTGCGAGTGAACAACTTATCTTTTCTTCAAAAGGATGAATTAAATAAGCGAGATGTCGTATTTCATCATACACATCTTATCATAAAATTTATGTTAACTGACTTAAAGTGTAATTGAAGATAATATTTTTCATTACAAACATCATAATTAATAAAAATAATAGGCTTAGATTTTTCTAAACATTTTCATTGTTCCTTATATGTTGTATTCGGCATGATAGATCATATTAACATTTACCCAGTGAGTACTACATATTTGATTAAATATGCCATAGATTGATGTTGGCAGTGTACCATTGAAAACCAGGGAGCACTAGGCTGTTCACTAATGACCAGTCTCAAGAGTTTCCTAAAGCCCTAGTAAGAAATCGTGACTGGTGGAGTTCAGACTCGTCGGGAGTGAGACAGTTATCGCCACTTACATCGGATGATCATCGCGCCATATACCACAAATTGATAGAAGTAGGAAGGGGTGCAATTGATTAGGTGTTCAACAACGTAAAGCTCCTCGTGTAGAATCTGGGGTGCTCACTTCTAAGGAGTTCAGCACTAAAACCAAACAGCTGTCCAGTGCTCCATGGTTATTAATAGAACCATCTCAACATCAATCTATGGCGTATTCGGTCAATTAATAAATAGTCGGTAGTTTAAAAATTAAACAAGAAAAATGCTAAAGGTAACATTATGAGTAGGTTTTCCATCTATTATTATTATTTCCATATGATGGAGTCAATGTGGTGAAATTTATAATTTGTTTATAAAATCCTAAATTTGGCTTTGTAGTTAGTATTATGAGTACCGATACCTGTTCATGTTACCTGAACTGTTTGTGAATTGCAGTAAAAGTAGTGTATTTTATTACCACAAAGTGATCACTTCTCCATTCACTTGTGTTATCTATACTTATTCCATATAGATCCTATCTTATTCGATAGACGAAATTCAAATTAATTTTTCGAAGAACAGACTTGTTGTTATTGTAGAGAAAGCATTTTTAGAAAAGACAACACACATTATCATTACTGACATGCTAGATTTAATAAGCATCCTACATATAGTAATATAACAATTACGAACCAGTATTAATGTATTAAACTACTTTATACTGCATTCTTCTAATAATTCGATTTCAAAATAGTGAACTTACTACATGGTTTGTAGTATTATTTTACTAACTTGAAAAGTTACCGTTTCATACTAAGATATCAATAATAAAAATAGGAAAACATCGATAAATTGTTATGGTAGCTAATATTCATTAAGTTCAATTTTCTGTATTGTAATACAGTTGAAACTACTAACAAACATTTCCTGATCTAGAATTTATACTTATTACCAATTATCAGTTAGACTATAGTTTTAATAGTTCGAATGTATTTGGATCTTCCCGTTGATTTAATATGGATCGATCGAGTCTCAGTGTGAACATCAATACTGGAATGTAGGTACATCTATCTGAGGAACCCCAAATAGGACAAAACGCGTGTTATGGATTCCACTTGCTAGTCACAATCCAAATCAAATAATATAGATTTAATTTCCAGTAGGTTGATAATCTTTTTTCTATATTCTAAATGATTCAGAGCTAAATGTTGGTTCTATTGAATACATCGAGAACCATGTATACACTAATGAGATGTGTCATTGTCATTGGTGATAACTGTCACTCTCCCAACATGTCTGAACTCCACCAGTCACAACTTCTGACTAGAGATTCGTCGCTCTACATATCACAAATTAATGGAAGTGAGAATTCTACCATTGGATGCCGACCCATTCGTCCAGACGGTTAGAAGTTTGCGTGAATATGAAGCCCTGGTGCGGAATCTGGGGTGCGCACTGTTGAGGAGTTTCACCCTACAACGAAACAGCTGTCCAGTGCTCCCTGGTTTTCACTGGTACCCTGCCAACATCAATCTGTGATATATTCAACCAATTATATACGTATTAACAGTTCCATACTGATAAACATTGTTTATAATAATGTTAGTTTATTTGCCAGGCTGAAATTTATATTTCGATTGCCGTATTTAATTATCTGCCACCATAATGTATTACGTTAACTAGTGAGGTTCCATGCTAAATAAGGAGACTCCAAAACGTATATCTAAATATAAGGTTTTAAGAACTATAAATAAAGAAAGGAATATATGATGACGTTGTTGGTGGAATTCGATAATGTATGTATATGACTTGTGATTTTGATATGGAGACAGTGAGCAAACGAAACACGTTATGACAGAGATTTGTAGGTCACAGAATACAACAGCTAACATTGAGTAATAGTAATTTGTCAAGAATTCCACAATTATAGCAGAATTAATAACATGGTTCCAGTAGGACCAGTTTTTTAACCAATAGGTTAGCGTATACGTAGAACGTTAAACAGCAGTGACAAAGTATAGAGGAGTATATTATCTTGACACATAAGAAAGATACTTAAAATGGATGTCAACAAGCTTACTAACGAAATAGGTTCATACATAATGTTAGTAATATATTATTAATCTTAGGTATCTCTAATTCGTGTCCAACATGGTTAATAATTGTCTTTAATATCATAATGGGTCTATAGATCATAATATTAAGGCTTACAATTTTAAAACCTGTAGATGTACTCATCTCACCCCGATTTTATTATGCAATACAACGTGAATGATGACTTTCATATTGTGATTCATCAAGAAATAGCTTGTAATAGACGGTATTAATGCTTGGCAAGTTAACATAAAATACTAATTTTATGTGTTCACTTTTAAACTCTTTAAACTTATCTTAGAGACCTTTTAGACTATTAAATCAACTTGGCCGCAAAAGATGGCTTTATTATGTTGTTTACAAGCCATATACATGTTTAATTCGAAAGATTTTCTTACGTTTATTAGGGTTCAGAGGAAAGATGAAAGCAATGTTTATTCATTAACATTGTCAACGTTATGCATCAATTCAACTTAAAAATAACATAATGGGGGTGTGGAAATCATCTATCAATGGCAATGGATCATCGCAAAGTGACTGAAGTTAGTTTAAAATAGTCGTTATAGGTGCATTTCCACTTTACTTATGAATCAGAACATCTTAACCGTTAAAACATCACCTGACTATATTTTTAACTATTACTGATCAATTATATTTATGCTGTTTACAAAGGAAAGTGCTCTATTCACCTATTAACAGAATTTGATGCACCTCAAGGTGCTGTTCTTTCCTCTTTTCTTTTTCCATTTTTTCTTGAATGACATGTTCCCTTCATCTTCTATGAAAAATACTTTTGTTAAACACGCACATGATCTTACTATTTGTATGCTTGTTTCTTCTTGCTTAAATAGTTATGAAATGAACCATTTCTTAGCGAATGTAAGACTATAGTCTAGTTTGAATGGTCTTCAACTTAATCCCTCCAAATATCAAACAGCCAATCTCAGTCTAAGACATGGAAAAGATATAAATGCTGTTGTGAATTCTCACGATATTTGTAAAATTGGAGATCCTATAATTAAGATTACGTGGAATGCTAATCATCTTGGTGTAACTTTCACTTCTGAACTATTTTCATCGTTGCATGTTTTGCTAATAACAAAGAGGGTTTTTCGTTTAATATACTATGTGAAGCGATTACGTAGTTTTGGTAACATGAAGCACTAATTATTATAATTTGTCAGTTCCTGCATATTAGCGATTATTTTATATTGTTCCCCATTATTTTCCCCCAAACGTTTGAGAAAGACTATGTTGTGTTGCGTAGAGTACTGGAACCTGTTAGTAAAGTGTGTGGCGTGAACTACGACGTTATTATTATCACGGTTATAGACAGACATTTGAAATCCTGCAGACAGTTATATAGTGCTATTCTATATGATATAAGCCATCATCTTCATTCACATGTTTAACCATGTATTTCTTCTGACAGAACGAGACGTTGCTACATCAGAATTCAAGCACGTAAGGAAAAGTACAAATGCTCCAGTATTTCGTATTTATCATTTGTCATATTTCGTGAAAATTTGTAAGAGCCAATCTAATTAGAAATCTATGTGCACAAATTATTATGTAATGCCGAGACTCCTGTTTCTTATGCTACACATAAACACATTGCTTTGTCGTATTTTTTTGACTTTGTATATATATATATATGCCAAGATCTATCACTCGATTTTGATTCTTATTTTCATCAATGAAAAGCTTTTCAGCTAGTAATGTATACAGTTGTGTACATCCATAATACATCCGTAATATTAATATAGTAAAGATTTTTTCTAAGTACTACAGGCAATTACATTTAGTCAGTTATTCACATCTATAATACTATAATTATTCCTTAGAAATACAGATATGCAATATTCTATGCATATAAAAGAATATTTTATTCTCTAAAAATTGTATGATACAGTTATGTACTTCAGTTTGTGTACTATATCTACTATAAAAAGTTAGTAAATATTTATTTTTCAAGAAGTTCATTAAAGATTAGTTAATATAATTCTTTCTTTAGATTTTGTTTGTTAATCGATTTTTTCAGTGGATTATTTATATTTCCAAAAATACTTTTAACATATCTCATTAGTGTATACATGGTTCTCGATGTATTCAATAGAACCAACATTTAGCTCTGAATCATTTAGAATATAGAAAAAGATTATCAACCTACTGGAAATTAAATCTATATTATTTGATTTGGATTGTGACTAGCAAGTGGAATCCATAACACGCGTTTTGTCCTATTTGGGGTTCCTCAGATAGATGTACCTACATTCCAGTATTGATGTTCACACTGAGACTCGATCGATCCATATTAAATCAACGGGAAGATCCAAATACATTCGAACTATTAAAACTATAGTCTAACTGATAATTGGTAATAAGTATAAATTCTAGATCAGGAAATGTTTGTTAGTAGTTTCAACTGTATTACAATACAGAAAATTGAACTTAATGAATATTAGCTACCATAACAATTTATCGATGTTTTCCTATTTTTATTATTGATATCTTAGTATGAAACGGTAACTTTTCAAGTTAGTAAAATAATACTACAAACCATGTAGTAAGTTCACTATTTTGAAATCGAATTATTAGAAGAATGCAGTATAAAGTAGTTTAATACATTAATACTGGTTCGTAATTGTTATATTACTATATGTAGGATGCTTATTAAATCTAGCATGTCAGTAATGATAATGTGTGTAGTCTTTTCTAAAAATGCTTTCTCTACAATAACAACAAGTCTGTTCTTCGAAAAATTAATTTGAATTTCGTCTATCGAATAAGATAGGATCTATATGGAATAAGTATAGATAACACAAGTGAATGGAGAAGTGATCACTTTGTGGTAATAAAATACACTACTTTTACTGCAATTCACAAACAGTTCAGGTAACATGAACAGGTATCGGTACTCATAATACTAACTACAAAGCCAAATTTAGGATTTTATAAACAAATTATAAATTTCACCACATTGACTCCATCATATGGAAATAATAATAATAGATGGAATACCTACTCATAAAGTTCCCTTTAGCATTTTTCTTGTTTAATTTTTTAACTATATATATATATATATATATATATATATATATATATCAGTATGATCCTACTGGTAATTTCCTCTCTTCCGATGCCGTACTTTAGGTGTTCACTTCAACGCTCATCTCTTACTCTACTGGCGAAATAATAAAGACTCTAAATGTGTAAACATTTTTGTTACTCAGTTAACTTCGCTTTATGTTAATATTCTGCCCCTTGATTCTATATGTTAGTGTTATAAATCGTCTTATACGGTCGCCAAGTAAACACAGACTCTGCCCACTTACTTCACTATTTATAAAATATTTTTCTGGTCTATTTCTGTGATCATTGTTCTCGTGTAAAATGTGAATGGTATTTATGTGTGGTACATTGATTACTTTCGTTCTTCATAACTATGGAAACTTAGTTACCATGATAATGAAAGATGATGTATCTCATGCGATATTGTTCACTCGAAAACGCTCTCTCTCACTTTCCATACGAAACGTCAACTTTTTTAAACTGATTATTATAGACAAAGTATGTACTAACAACATAATTTCCGATAGTAATTATTATGCCATTAATTGTAATAAAACATTTCTACATTATATTCGAAAGTCTGTATATGATCCTGTTGATGTAGTAGAGGTCTGGAATTAATCAGTCTATACTGGCTTGTGTGCATCGTAAACGGATTTCCTTCATATGGAGTTAATTCGTATGTATGATTAAAGTTGGAATGCTAACGTGAATCACACATGAAGATGCACACATTTTTACATTTTTATACCTGTACTTCTACTTATTCAATTGACGTTTTCTTCATAAGGACTCTGATCTAAGTAGACATGTTCAATTGAATCATCATTTATATGTGATCAATTATTAATGGAATAATAGATATTACACATTTTGGTATACAATACGTGAAGGAAAACATCAAGATTTAAATAACTGTAATACTAGGACGGTGTGATCTATTTTTTAGAATCTAATGTTAGTTATACAAGCCAAAATATTAGATTAAAGCAAAATGATAATACCATAGAGACATTTCCTAATAACGATAAAAGCCTCATTAGACTACTGGATCCAAGAGACATCTACTTTATTTGGCCGACATTGTAACAGACAGATAAAAAGATATAAGCGATTGAATTATGAAATGACATCAGACCATGAAGTCATTAGCTATTAGACTTAACCCTGGATGATTGGTTTAACATTTTTTTATGTTTTCATGTAAATTTCACTTCATATAAAAGTGAAGCTTGAAAACAGTATTGTTCACTTATATGAGTTGCTCTAATTTAAACAATGAGAATTCTTAACATCTAGATGAGATTGTCCAGGAAGAGAATGAAAGCTCTGCAATTAAATCATTTTGTCTGGAGAATTCAAAAACACTAAAACAGTGATATTTTTTTCCTAATAATAAACAGTAGTTATCAACTCAACACTTGTTTTTAATAAAGAATGCCTAAATCATTAACGTTGAAGTACTGTTTCAATACCTAAAAGATGATCCTGTAAAAAATGAAAATAAAGAATGTTGATTATCCTTAAGTGATCCTTGATTAGTAGCACCCAATATTACGTTACTCAACCCTTATTATTTGTTAAATTCTATTTGATTTCAATTTTCTTACTACATTAGGGATATAAACAGAACAGCTCATTTTGTCTAACGTTGTAGGTTGGGAATCCCAGAATTCAAATTTATTTGTAGTTGGTATTGGTCAAAATAGTGTATACGTTTGTGATAAGTACGAAGCTGTTACGTCTCATACAGTTGAATATTATATCACTCCATATCACAGTTAGGCAGCTCTTGGATTCGTTCCAAGTAAAGGCTGGTATCAGACAAAACTACCTAATCTCACCCCTTCTCCTTCTGCTGGTGGTTAACTGGATTATGAACACCGTAGCATCTCAAGGCAAGTACGGAATACAGTAGACAACATAGATACAACTAGGTGACCAAACTAGCTCTTCTATCGCACATAGAACAACAAATGCAGATGAAAATGGACAAAGCAGTAACAGCCTCTGTAACAGTATGCTTCATCATGCACAAGTGAGAAAGAAAGGTCTTTAGGCACGACACAATTAGCACCAACCAAATCACATTTGTCGAATAAGCTGTGGAAAATATGGGGACTTTTACATACCTAGGCAGCATCATCCTGGAGGAATTGATAATGTAAAGGCGTGGATTAGTAAGACAAGGGCAACATTTCTACAATTGAAAAACACCTGGAACTCTGAACGCCTGTTAGTTAACGTCAAAGCCAGATTTTTCAATACAAACTTCAAGATAGTTCTATTATATGGAACTAAAACTTGGAGAACTACGGAAAGCATTATTTGAAAGATACGAGTATCTATAAATAAGTGTGTACACAAGATACTTCTGATCCGTTGGCCAGATACCATTAACAACAAAACAACCTACAGCTGAGAAAGAAATTAGAAAGAACCTCGGAGGTGCATAGGACATTCCTTGTGGAAGTCACCAAACAGCGTCACAAGACAAGCATTAACCTGGAATCCAGGACGCAAAAAAGGGGAAGACCGAAGAACACGTTGTGCTCGGAATTGAAGGTAGACATGAAGAAAATGAATAGCACTTAAGAATAATTGGTAAGGATAACCTAGAACAGAGTTGTTTGGCGAGTGTTGTGCGGTTGCCTATGCTCCGCCAGGAGTAACAAACATTGACTAATTTATTGACGTATCACAGTTAGTGATATCGTCAGACTGCTGGTAGAATTTACCGAAGAATATAAATTAGCAAGAAATTCAAATTTGGTGGGTTCTTGGCCTATGCCCAACAATCACTTAGGATTAAAGATAATTTTTCTAAGAGGGTTCTAGTAACTATTAGTCAATAACTCTCAGACTACTATGATACCTTCACTAATAAATCATCTTCAATTCTGATAATTCATGAATGAGTACTGCAGCATATTGTGAACGTAATGTTATTATTTTACTTAGATTATTAGCTGACGGTTGCATTAGTACTATTCTTATGGTAACTATGTAATCATAATTATTTTCTTCTTTCTCTCTCTGTATATATATATATATATATATATATATATATATATATATATATATATATATATGAGTTAAACAATATTACACAATGCTAATATTACAAATTCATTCTCAATATCTTCCAATCATAAGCAATTATAGGAATAGATGGATATGCAATTTACGTAGTAGTATTCATTGATGCAGTGT
This sequence comes from Schistosoma mekongi, assembly GCA_034768735.1. Taxonomy (NCBI): domain Eukaryota; kingdom Metazoa; phylum Platyhelminthes; class Trematoda; order Strigeidida; family Schistosomatidae; genus Schistosoma; species Schistosoma mekongi. The sequence continues at coordinate 36,444,614 of CM068306.1, forward strand.
TTAATATCAATGAATTATAATCGAAAGTAGGAAATTTGGTGGAATTTACTCGAGAACCTTATTAATCTGATTATTCATTAAATCAGTCGACAAATATTCTAAAAGGTGATAAGCACATGGAGATTTATTGAATAATTCGAATCACCAGTTCCGTGAAGTACATTCATCAACAGCCAAGTAGTAACAAATGTCATTTTCGTGTAGACATATAGCGCTGGTCAAATTCCATCGATAGTTTCAGTTTGGTGATCAATCTAAATTGCTCAATATCCCATGGAATATATTTTGATTCTAAGAATGTTTAGATAGACAGTCGAAAACGGAGTGTGGCCTAGGATTCGTGTTTCTGGGTTTTCATTACGAAATTGTATCAGAAGTCATCAGAAAAATGATGAGGTATATGAGATTCAAACCAAGATTACTCAGTTCCACAGTCTACAACCATTACCACTACGATATTAGGATCTCTCACTAGAGAGTGTCAATTATTAATAATCCTGAGTCATATAAGGTTTCCTGCTGTATACTTCTAACCATCTAACACTAATTAGGTAAATTAAGTGTTGTTTTAAGAGAAATACATAGTCTTTTCATGAATTACAACTCTACTATACAACAGGCTATTGTGTTTTTGCAGATGATGTACTAGTATAAACACTCATAAATACTAGTTTGCATAATTTGGAATTTTTTTTAAATTCACTTTCGACTGTTAGTTGTTATGAATGAATGTTACTTATACATATACAGATGTTTTGTTTATCTCTAAAAAGAAAGTTCTTCTTAATTGACGGTTCAAAGCATACAAGTCACATATTATAAACAGATTTAGAACAGAAACATTAAGTTAATTTAGTAAAGTAAAATAAAATCTATTAACACTTTAAGGAAACTTTTAATGCTTTAACTTTACTCTATACATTAGTAATATTGTCAGTCAATAGTGACTTTCCTAACCCAGCTTAAATGTATGAAACGAGCTCATGTATACAACTGTTATCTTTTACTCATTATCAAAATGTTTAATGTTATTGGGTAGATTCTGTTCCATAACAGAATGTCTGTAAATGTACTTAACACAATTGAATGAAGCACTTAAATTCAATGGTTGCAATAAAACAATAGATCAACCTTCACTGAGTTCGTTTGTGGAGGTTAGTATTAAGTTTTAGTTAATCGAATACGTTACAGATTGATGTTCATAGGGTACCATTGAAAACTAGGAAGCACTGGACAGATGTTTCATCCTAGTATGAGGGTTCACAGTAGTGCGCAAACGTCAATCTATGATGAATTTAATCGATTAAAATACATAATAATAATGATAATAATAAAGTTGAGCAATTAGTACAAACAAAAATATATGAAAATTAAGTCATATTAATGTGAACTTAGTCAATCGCCTAGCTATAAGAGGTCTGACATATATATGCATTTGCAGGATAAAAGATACAAAGAAAATATTAAAACGAAGGATCTAATAGTAGACTAACAAGTAAATGCACCCACTCGATTGTGATTGGTTTTGAACCACGTACCTTAAAGTCTTCAAAAGTTGATCAAGTTATGACGTGAATCCTCCTCTCTCAGGCAGTCTCTGAACTGAACAACTAGAAACGTAGACAAACAAACTAATGACAGTCGATTATTTACTATGATAAAATGCAAAAACGCATAATAACAGAGTAAATGGGATAAATTAAAGAATAACAAAAAAATCTAAGTTCAAACAAAAATTTACTGAAAAGGATTTCTATTTTCTATGTAAATTAATGATCCCATTACTTTCTATGAAAAGGTTTCATTAAGATAAATGAAATATACAAGTTTCTTATTACCTATAATATACATTACGCAAACCATCAGACTGCATCACGAGACAAGCATTAACATGGAATCCTGTTGGGAAACGGAAAAGAGGGAGGCCAAAGAACACTCTGCGTCGAGAATTGGAAGCAGACATTAGAAGGATGAATAGCAACTGGAAGCAATTGGAAAGGATCGCTCAGGACAGAGCTAAATGGAGAACCCTGGTGAGCGGCCTATGCTCCTCAGTGAGGAGTAACGGGCATAAGTAAGTAAGTAAGTTATTACCTATAATAAGTAAGTCAAAATATAATAATACAGATCGTTTAGTTTATTTTCTTTTTACTTATTTCAATTTGTTATATAACAATTTAGAAACAAATAGTGAAGTATTATGTCGCGAAGTAATTATGGAATATGCACAGATTTAGATATTATACTAATACAAGATATCAGCAAACACTAAAGTTGACAAGGGAAATAAACAATTACAATTAATTAGTTTTCTTTTCTATTAAAAGTATTACAGTCAATTGTAACAATCTATGTGACTTATAGAAATACGAAACCATATTTAGACAAGTTGACTTATTGACTAACGCATTATATATCTTTGATAATTTTTTGACTCTAACAAAAAGAGACACTTGAATACTAACTTCGTCTTCAGTTTCTTACAGTTATAAATTCATAAAAGTTTCATTATGATGACCAGAATAAGGTGTATATGCATAAATGTGTTGAACACATTTACATAGTTAAACAATGATCCATGTTAAAATGGTGAATTTTTACACCAATTACTATTTAAATATACAATAATTTTTACTATTCAAGTGTTCTATTTACATATTGTTCAATTTCTGTTAACATATTCAATCAAATCTTGACGACTTTCCTATAAATTGAATTTATAGAACTAAAGTTTCATTACATAACTTGTGTAATAACGCCATATCGAGGCAATCTGCTCAGGATGCACATATGGCAACAGAGGCTGACCAGTTTCAGTCGATTACAAATCAACGGGAAAATACAAGCTTATCCTAATTATATAAAGATTAATATTTCATTAATGAATTGATGACTAGCAAAGTTCGATTACGATTTACATTATTTGTGTTTTGAACTTATTCATAAACATAAATTACTTAACAAATAATGAATTTATCATTCAACTATGTAAAATTAATTGAAACGATAGAGGTTTGATGATTTAATTTCAGTATGCTCATTTTGAATCCTACAGTTAATTAAAATTTTCTTAGAACTTTCTCCTATTCAACATCATCCATTAATGATACTAAGTAGAAAGATAAATGCAATTGGGCAGTATGGTTTTAAGAGAGCTATAAATCGTCACTAGATTTCTAATTATGATGTATCATGTTGCTTTTCCTTTGCTGAGAGTGCTAATGAACCGACTAGGAGAAATTGAAATGGTGATATTCATCGATGTTAATATTTGTGATTTCTATTTATTTGTATGTTGGAGAAGCGGTCAAAAATGTGCTAGAAGAACCAAAAATCTACTCTAAAGAAAGTGATAAGCGGAAACGGTTTACAGTTGTTTTCTCTAAGACACTAGTCAAATTTAAATGTTCAATTTATGTTTATGCCAAAGTCTTTGAATGGATACTGTACTATTATTCATTCTCATTATAACTCAAGGAATCCATATACTAAGATAAAAGGTAGGGAAATTGAACTATGATCAGTTTAAGGTTACTTATCAGTTAATAAAGAATGTTATAATGATAGCTATACTAATAGGTTTTATATTAGTTAATATATTTGTAGTCAAACTAAACAATAATTCATTGATATATTAGGATAAACTTGTATATTCCCGTTGATTTGTTATAGACTCAAGCTGGCCAGTCATTGTTACTATATGTGCATCCTGAGCGGTTTGCCTCGATATAGCGAATTTTTCACAAGTGTTATATATAAGTTGGATTGTGACTGGCAAGTGGAATCCAGGACGCGCGTTTCGTCCTATTTGGGACTCATCGGCTGGATGTACCTGCATCCCGATGTTGATGTTCACACTGGGATTAGAACTCAGTCCGTTCAATCTGCTCAGGATGCACATATAGCAACAATCACTGACTAGCTTCAGTCTATAACAAATCAACGGGAATATACAAGTTTATCCTAATACCAATGTGCCCGTTGCACAAGTGTGACTGTCTGGACTCAATAGTCTAGTGGTGAACGTGGTGGTGTTCGACACGAAACGGACTGAGTTCGAATCCCAGCGTGAACATCAACATTGGGATGCAGGTATATCCAGCCGATGAGTCCCAAATAGGACGAAACGCGCGTCCTGGATTCCACTTGCCAGTCACAATCCAACTTATATAATTCATTAATATAGTTCATTGAAAAATCTAAATATTATTTTAAATGATTCAGAAAGAAAATATAATGTAAAAAAAATTTCATTTAAACAAATAAATCATTTTAATAACTTAAATTTTAGGTTTTTATTTCATTTCAATAAATATTTAACTCTATAGACTTAAATAAACATAGAGATTTATTTACATTGTTACAAACTAGATAACAATATTGATATATTTTCTCAGATGAGATAAACGCATGGGTTCTTATCGATTTAGTATTGTCCGCCGTACGATACAACTAAATTATCTAGGGTAACTTGATTATATGTCTGATTCCCACGTTAGTTTGTATGGTTAGTGTGAAACGCACTCACTGATACTTGTACTTCATTCGGATACCATGATTTGTTCCTTCCAAATCCGAGGCTACTACAAAAGACTAGACTTGTAAGAAGATTGTATTGTGGAATAAAAATATATTTCCGACGATCCTAGCAAACAGCGTTTACATATCTAACAACTGAAGTTGAATTAATTGATGAAAGTTTACAAATAAATCTTACAAAAAACAATTACTACAACGCCTTTCGCTTGATTTAATGAACTACTGTATTTTATGGGGTTCTGAATCCCCAACAAATAGCCTATTAGTTAAATTCTATTGTAATAAACTAGTTAAACATTTGGATATATCTTAAATGATAATTGAATAGTCACTACAGACAATATACCAATGACAAATCCATGTGTATAGATTTGAGTTACATTTTATATGTATGAATTAGTGATAATACTCAGAAGATAGAACAAGGCTTAAACTTGTGAATTATCAATAGAAAGCTGATTGCTTAAACCAACAAATTACTGCATCATATTTGTAAGTATATTCATACTCAACTGTTTAAAGCAATTCAAATTATGATCAAAAAGTTCGGACTGTAATATTTTTGGATAGGGTCTGCCTCATTGCCAACTGTTATGTTTAAAATATATTCAGCAAAATTACTCGTATGGTAAATATTGTGTGTGTGACCTTTATAATTACCAATCAGTGTCCGTATACGTTTGCCATGTGACTAGCAGTCCCCAAGCCAGAAATGAAGAACACAAGATGGATGAGCCAGCCAGACTGTATAAAGTAACTTACTTGAAGTGGATCAGTCATTAACATAACAATAAATGGGAAGAAGAAATTAATTTACTACAGGATATAAATAATAATCCTGTGATTGACTGATCTAGCTTAAACAAATAGGATCCCAAGTCCTGAATAATGCTATTCGATTTCGAACACCGAGACTTGCAGATGGCTCTGTAAAGAATAAATTAACATTCACCTATATAAAAGTAGATTTAGTAACTGTGAGATTGACGATCATGTCTTTTTGCAACTGACAGTTCAAGAATTGTGAAATAGTGGTAAAGGAAATAGGCAAACTTTAACTATCTAATAATTCAGAAGCTCTTTAAGAGTATATGAAAAATGCTATGTTGAATACATAATGAAAATCAGGAGTAAATTGTTGGACACAACCCAATCCTGAAACAACATTTTGCATTTAGATGGGGAGAATCGCACCCCAAGCAAGCTTATATTGATGCTTAAAGTAGTCATAAAACGCCGCGTTTCGTAAGCATCTTCATTCAATACAGCTGTCATCTGTATATTCGAAGTCAACGAGTTTATTCCTTGGAAGGAGGTCGACCCTTGGGAAGTCAGAAGGAAATGTAGTAGTATTCGAGTATTCGAGAGTCGGTTTAAGGTTGATGCGCTTCATTGGCACTCCTTTCATTGACAGATATTACCACATAACCTCACGATCGGCAGAAGAAAAGGCCACCTTAAGGTCAAGAATTACAACTGTTATTGAACATCGAGAAGTGTGTCTGTTCTCTAGAACCTGTCAAAGTGTGGATATCTGGTCTATAAGACCAAAAATAAGGGAAAAAACAAATTTACCATACCAACACTGGTGATGATCAAAGCTCAAACCAAGGCTTACAAGTTATCTTAGTAATATTTATTTTATTCTTTCGATAACAAAACAGTTTTAATCTAGTAGATCTTGAAATGTATATATATATATATAATCAACAGTTATGACAACTGTCTAGTAGTAATATGATATGAAAAACATTTACTCTAAACAGTGTTGTATGTACGATATTGGTGGAATACTACCAGTTGCATAATCGATAGCATGAATTCATTATATGTGGTATGGATTTTAGAACTCTTTTAAGTAAAATGATTCATGAAACTCTTGTTAATCATCATTAAAATGAGGTAATTCTTAGACAAAGCTGAAAGTAAAATAAGTTCTATTACATTTCTAAGGGTGACATTATCTTTTGTTATACTTCATTGTTAATACATAGTCAAATGCTTTTGAATATAACAGTCTGTTTTAAACTGGAAAAAAAAATCCAAATATACAAGAACTATAAATATCCAACATTTTTGAAACGTTGTACATAAATACAAATTACAAGTTAGTTATCAGTGATTCTATCATTAGTTTATTTCAATTACACTGAATAGCCAGTATAATTGACGATGATCGTATTTTTTTTTTATTAGTTATGATAGACCACATCATTGTCAATGGTTTTGGTTAAAGAAAGAAAATGAATTGAAACTTTAGCCTGGTAAAAAAATGAGAACATTAATATGAGTCACATTTCATCACGTTAACACAATATCATATGATGATTGTTTGAATAAAAGAACATTTTTCAACAATTATATTGGAAGATTAAATTATTTTACTAAAACAATTGAAGATATAATTATCACATAAATATTTGTAAAACCATAATATTATAAATTAGTCTTCTAAATGCATTTTAAGACTTATCGATAAATTCTGAATACAATGTAGAATATTATCAATTATAAAGTTGTATAATCATGTATAGGTATGAATCTGTAGTAATAATGATCATTAGAAGTATAAAGAAAATGCAAATAATTTGGCCTATAATTAAATGATGTAGTAATTGTTGAATTGGATTTCGAGGTAAGTGATAAGATGTAATTAGTTAAATTTAGCTGCGTGGACTTTAAAATAGTGTAATATATTTGCGAATTGATTGAAGTTAAAAATATTAACTGTCGGATATTGGCTTAGTAGTTTAACAGTTGGCCATAAAACTTGACGGTTTTGGCCTCGATCTCCCAGTGGAGTCGAGGATGCAGACTACTGAGGAGTGTCATATAAGAACGAGACAGATGTCCAGTGTTTTGTAGTTTTCATGGGTTGTTTAAGTCAGATCAATTTTGTGATATAAAATTCAAAATGGCTGATGTAACATTACAAGTCATTCATATGGTGTGCGTGAAATTATACAATGCATTTTGATAATCCAGTTGAAATAACTCTATATAGTTACTTAAATATAGTCGATATGACTGAATTACAAGTATTGTCGAGAGAAATATTACACCCTACTATTACCCCTAAAAAAGGAATCGATCAGCATTGATAATTAAGGAGAATTTTATTAAAATTAGAAACAGGAAGTATAGTAGGGTTGAAAGTTTCACTAAATAGTTGATTAAATAACTATAGTGATTGAATACCTTAAACAAAAGCTTGACTAAGTTTATCAGTAGGATATCCATGCATAAATAAACAATTCCATAAACTGAATACTTCATAATGTTTGGTTACATTGGTTCACTATTTTCAACATTCGTACTGTAAGCCTCCACACATCTGTTACTTTTCTCCCGAATCCGACTCCCAACCTCCCAGCTAGTTGTCACTTTGCTTATAGATTAGATTACTGAGAAACATGAGTGTCAAACCATTGAAAGTTCTTTAAACGCCCCTGCATTATTGGTAGCTTCCACAATTTTCACATTTATTCACAAGTGAACATTTTTTCCCAATTGTTACTTACATATATCTATATATTCCTCAAAACTCGAATTGTAGTGTCGGAAATGTTGGTTTCATCAGTTTGTTAGTTGCCACATTTAACTTTACAATAAGCAACGAGTTTGACAAACACTTTTGATGAAATTATATGAATTTTTCTAATGACAAGGAGTATAGTGTCCACATATCTTATCCAGATTTTAGACTTGATCATTGGCACTACTAAAGCTTCGAATATCGATAATCCCTTTAACATTCCTTCCTGTCAGTTGAAAATATGTTACTAGGTACTAATCTATGAACTCAACTAAATTTTGAACATAAAGTCTTGTATGTTGCATAAAGTTTGTGCTATTAAATATGTATTAGATATACTGAATATTTTACCAGCAATCTAAATGTTCAAAATCTTATTAGTAAATAACATAGGAGACTTAAAAAAAGGGTTGTATGCATTTATTAAATAGTTATCATTCTTTGAATTTCTCTTGTATGTGAATATTCATGGAAGTGCGACAACTCTCCATAGATGAAAAGCTAACGTACATAATTTCAACTTACTATAAAATTGTAAGTGTTCAAGTTCATTATATTTTATTCTCTGTTAGTCTTAATTTGATGAATTTATTTATGATTTTAGAAATCGGGTTATCCTATTGTTTTTTATAGAATTTCTTTATCGGTTTGTTACACATTTCCATCATAATTTACGTAAAGACATAGAGAGTATAACTCGATAAGAATTTACTAGGTATAATAAGTCATGGAAAGATTTTGAGAACCAAAATCCTGGGGAAATACAGAGTGAATGCAACTGCACAATTGTGACTGATTCTCAGTCATATTGCGTAAGTTGGAAACCATTAGTCATGATAATCACGCACACCCCAACATGGTCGCTTGCATCTACTAATTTGACTAAAACGAACACTCACTGACTTCAGGTACAGATGCTACATCTTCATGTGGTCCTGCTAATCTATTTCTATACCAGTCAACTTAGCTCATCGAAGTGGATTCGTTGAGCACATGTGTTGTATCTACTTCAATCTATGAAGATTCACCACTTCATCAAATGACTTACCAATTTGCCATGCGCTGAAATACTCGAGGTATGATTTAAAGACACTTATGATCAAATACTAGTAACCCACGAATGTCAACTTTAACAGCCATAAAATAAAACACTACGAACTTCTGTGCAGTATACTTGATTTTTCGTTGACAAACAAACATCTGACCCGTGATGTAAACAATGCAGGGTGGTAAAATCCAAAGGAGTCTTCTGAATCTATGCCCACATTTTGCCAGACACCAACCCACCAGAGATGAGATTTTCAGTATAAGTAAAATGATCCGTACTCTCACTATTGCTAAGTAAGAGTTTACATTTTGTCAGATTAATGTTGTTAGGTATCAAATCTACTTCTGTATACCCTAAACGTCAAAATATAATCTAATTTTTCTGTGTCTTAACTAAAAGTTCTATATAAGAAGGTACAATAATTGTAAACAATTTTAACATTATTGCGTTTGAATTCATTGTTTTATATTGTACGTATAGGTTAATATGAGGAGGGCATCAACTTTACCAAATGAGTTCTCTATGACAATCAACGTCACACTAAAATATCTTTACTGTCTTCCCACCCTACCACCAATCCTCCTTTCAAATAATTATCGTCTTAGTACTAATACCTAACTTCGAGGTAAATCCTTGATGTTCTGATGAGAAGAGTTTAATTATACCACAATGAACAGAAATACTTCCCTTAGATAAAATCATAAAGTTTATTTAATCATTATGTTCAATTTAGATGGTTATTTTTGTGGAGATTGGTTATTTAATTGCTTGAATATGTCGCAGATTGATGTTGGCTGGACAACATTGAAAACCAAGGAGCACTGGACAGCTGTTTTGTTTCAGCATAGAACTCTTCAGTAGTGCGCACCCCAGATTCCTCACCAGGATACTTCAGGTAGACGGCGAATATCTAACCCTTGGATGCCAATCCAGTGGTTCACAGGATTGGGCGTTCGCCCTCAATCGGAATCCTTTGTGCGGAATCTGGAGTGCGCACTGTTGAGGAATCTCACACTAGAATAAAACAGTTGTCCCTGATTTTCAATGTTGTCCCGCCAATATCAATCTGTAACATATTCAATCAACTAATCTCTATGTGTTAATCCACATAGTAACTAGGTAAAATTCTTAGCAATTCAAAGTACAAAAATAAAAATTGAAAGACTCTCATTCATGCAAAAACCCTGTGACATACAATCAACATCATTATTATTAACATTAAAAAAAAACCTTAAAAATTCAGACTATTTAATCTAGAATTTTAATGTTCACATGAGTGAAAAAAAATACACCAGCAGTGATTAGTAACAAAATCAATATAGAAACAAGTAGAATGTATGTTACATTATAAATTTATTACAAATGATTATTATTCACTTAATCCATCATAAACAGATATTTTATGTTACCTTAGAAATAGTTAATTTCTAAGGCTGACTTCATATTTATATGTTTTTTCAAGTTGATAAAAGTGATGAAATGATGATAGAAATCACCAAGTATAGTTTTATGTTCTTGGTTTCTAGACTCGATTAATGAAACTACTCAGCTGTTCAAACCTTGGGTTTGAACGTGAGACTAAATCAAAGGAAATCAGAAGCCTTAACTAATGAAAAACTATTTCACAAATTAAGTTTTGAACCCACTACCTTTCGTTTGATAAGTGTAAAATTCAAGAACTCAAGACTATATAAATGACCTCCAGTAGCTCCTCATAAAAACCGGCTAGTTTAATTTGAATTCTTTTGAGAGTGGCTATTGGAGAAATTCAGCGTATTAGTTAAAGTGTAACAGATACAGAGAAATATATTCAAAAGTAACAATAGAACAAAACGCCTGGAAGCTTGACAGACGGCTAAATCAACTATACTCTAGTAAATGCAAAATTACTTTTACACTGTTTTGCTCCATTTTCACGTGTCTCATTAATAACTTTCACTGAAATATTAAATAGATCATACAAGATTAGTTCAGATAAAGAGCTTTAAACTTGGCATATGTAAAAATTCATCTCTACATAAGCCATATCATGTGAAACGAAATGCTGGCAGGAGTGTATGAAATAAACTGACTCCTCACTGATTCTGAAGTGCTGAACTAGCTAGCAGTGTATTTAAAATTTGAGACTCTACAAAGATTTACTTGGACCACTCAACCCATATAATCACTTCACATGCAGTGCTACATCGCGGTTAAGGTTACTAACAGCTTCTGTAACCCTTAGCGCTACACTGAACTTATATTATGAATTAATTAGAATGCATCTAATCACACACAAAAATGTACTTTAATTGCATAATTGAGTAAACATAGATATGTTTACATAAAAGAAAGCTACTTTAAGAGTATGTTTTATTAAGCTAATTTATAGGTTTCTTCCTGTTTTTATTTTATTTCTTTCCTGTTATAGACGTCAACACGATTATTCTAACCAGCCTGGAACTACATAACATTACACTAATGACTTTACATCTTCATATTTTTGACGCTTCACTCCTCCTACCAGGATAGCACTGAAGCCTGAAACCTGGATCATCTCACGTTTTCATATGAAGGACTTGACAACTTACTATAACACTTCTTTATAGGTAGCACAAACCTGCTTGATCATTGTTATCACCAGTACTGTTATCATTGTATTCGGCTGCCATCTATTAATAACTATAAATAACTTTGTCGTTAATTAGTTTTTATGAAGGACCTAAATTTATTATATGATCCTTTGCTCCACTTGTCTCAACTAACAAAAGCCACTATCATGAAATAGAGAAAAATAATAGTACAAATAACCGAAACTGAATGTTTTCCATGTTTAGACTTTTATTTACCTTCGAAAGCAAAGACCATACATATACCATACGAAGTCGCACATGATAACGAACTAATGACAGTTTTTTCAGTCTATCTCGTACATTTATATTATTGATGATAATTCTGTAAATTCAATCACTAATTTGTTGCTATGAAATGAATTTACGTCACGTTCCATATTACTGACAATACTATAACATTCAATCAGTCTGGAATATACTGTAATTTTTTTCGACAAAATATTATTATCTCAGTTTTAATGTGGTATAATTAGCTTTACTAAATTTATACATAAAATGGACCGCCTAAAGGATAAACACTATTGAATAGGCAAAATGTAAAGACCTCCTTGATTAATACATACGAAGACGAATTCGAATGACATTGTTTACAATTCCAGTGAATTTATTTTGTTGACTATATAAGTGGATTTAAGAAAAAATATTTCTACTAACAGGAATCAAACTCTTAGCCTATGGACCTTAAGAATGTCAATCGAGTTGGGTTACTGTTGTCATATATTAATTTAAAAATTATTTATTCAGTTAGCATGTGAATGGGAGTCGTGGTATCATTGACTGTATAAACCTCGAAATGAATTAAATGGTTTACAGTCAACTGTCGACCAATAGATTTATTGAAATAAATCTAATTTGTCAATCAGTAAACAACGAATTGAAAGCTAATATTACATGTCAAGTAACCAATAGATGAGATAGAAACAGGAGTATATGAAGTATCAAAATAACATAACGTCTTCCCTATGCATAGAAATTAATACATACAGATAATTAGTTTACTGAGCTACTTTGTTGATATCATTTAGATAAAAAGACGAAAAATGAAAACATTATCTTTATTAAACAAGACCAGTAAAAGTGAAAGAGAAATCAACAGCAATCATCAAATGTAATGCATTGAGAATAAGTTCAGCAGTTGCACAATGAAACAGACACATATAGTTGTTTAATATAGTTCAGAAGTGAATGCTACCCTTTTCAATTATGTAATTATTACTTGCTCACGTTGGCTGTATATGCATAAGTATATATCCTTATAAAAGAAAACAATTGAAAACTAAACATTAGATTAATCAAATACACTTCATGACAATTTTATCAACATGTGTTAACAGTGTTAATAAAGGTTATTAATACAAACAACCTTAATGATATTCACTAATAGGAATGAATAAATCAAGTACACATAATAGTAAATATACTTAGTTTATAACTTTAAAGTAAAATAAGTGGAAATATTGAAGACTAGATAATCAATAAGTAGCATTAGTTAACTTCCTTTTAGGTGATAAGTAAAAAATAAAACAATAGAAGTAAATATAAATGATGTTTTAGAATCTGATTCATTTAAATGTGAAAATTCTTTAAAAGTAAACCATGATACAATACAATTTTATCATCAATCAATAAATTGTAACCAATTTTCTATGAAGGCACTAGCTTATGTTAAATGTTCAATGCATTATTTTCAGTAATTAACCTTTTAATATTTACTTTCAAAATAAATGAAAAATAACAGATATACATAACTGGGTAGTACTAATAGCCAAAATAAATAATCTATGGTTACCAAGTTATAACTAACAAAAAATGACAGAAGTCATCAATGGTAGCAGTGAGAATGATAAATATTATAATGTTAATCATGAAGTTAAATCAGTAAATGTACAAATTGAAATATTATGTTGAACATTAATGAAAAGAGGAAAAAATATTCACTAGTTCAATGAGAAGAATTGGAATATTCATATTAATCAGGGGAAAAAAACAATGTGAAATGAGGAGACATGGAAATGACGAAAAAACTAACAAAAAGTGGTAAATCAGTATAACGTTAAATTAATGTAACCGGTTGGAACAAAACCTTGACGTGTTCCGTCTTCTGATACTACAGCTGTCCATCCGGAATTATTCGAATCTACACTTAAAACGTAATACAGTTCTCCAGGCTTTGTTGCTAAATATGTATTTCCATCACCTGAGTGAAAAGGAAAATGAAAGATAATATAAAATTCTAATACAATATCAACTGATAAATTGTTTACGAATAAAATATCGAGATTCAAGTGGAATGTATTACTATGATTCAACGCTAGTTGAATCTTGGTTATTGTAAATAATTAACTGGAAGAATTACCATCAACTGGCGAAAATATTGAAAAAGGGTACTAGGGCTTATTGGTTTCAAATAGATTACTAGTGTGGTAACGAATGTTAAGTACACTAACTGCACTGGTTATCACTAACAACATTTATTTTTAAATTCACTAAACTTATACTTCGTATGATTAAAACTACTTTTGATACTAACTTCTGGACGAAGACAATAAGAATTGAACAACTAATAAGAATGATTAAACGATTATTAAACAGTTAACGGTTCACTAAATACTCTTTGGTTATGTAGAAACTACAGTTCAAACTGTTCTTTTTGGCTTTCAGTGTACGAACTCTATTTCAAATCGTGCGGCATGTCACCCTGCCCAAGACCTTAGAATCTTGTGCCACCGATGTGTATTGTATCACCAAACACGAATTTCTGAGGATAATTAGTGCTAAATATAGAAAATCATACGATGAACAGTTGTTTCTTTACAGATATTCTAGATATATGACATCCACGTTTGTATATTCTATATCGGCAAGGTATTTTGAACATGTATTCTTCTCCTACAGTTTCTGAGATTTTAATATGTAAGTTTTTCAAGGTATAATTGTGTAAGATACTTATCTATCTAGTATGCTACAAAATACGTATGCATTATGATGTGTTTGTAGATCTTACAGGTATGTGTCATCTTAAAGTGATTAAGATTTACAAGTTTCGATAATCTCAGAAATAAAAACTATAATCTATGTAACACAATCCACAATCAAGCAGATGAGTCAGTGAGTTAGTGGATAATTTGGATAACTAATAAATACTAGGTTGCAGATTCGAATCCCACCCTATTTAATTCGGTCTGGAAAATTAAACAGTATGGCTAGCTCTTACATTTAGAATGTGACTCAAAAACAGGTAGATCTGGTAAAGAAGTTAAGTGAATAAATAAATTTACAAAAAGGGATTAAAACTAAACTATTTTCAACAGTGACTACTTCGTTCAAAAAAAAATATATTTTATATATTCCCCCCCCCCCAGTAATATTTACCTTCATATTCGTAAAGAGCAGAAGCATAGCCTACATATTGAATTCCTGCATGCAAATCTGAAGCATTATTTATAGTACCGTTATCTTTACTATAAGTGTTGTTATTAGTAGAATCGTCAGAATCCGAGTCAAATGAACTATCACTTTCATGATCATCAAAGCTTTAATTATAAGAAAAAAAAACAATATACTAAATAGTTATCATGCTTTCAATACAAAACGAAGAAAATATAAGAAATAATTAATGTTTTCATTAATACACATGCCACACAAAGATATAAGCAAAGGTATAACTACGATTTAAAAGATACAGTGCATAATTTGAATAAGCAACGTTGACTATCAATGTTATATTTGATAATTTTGATGAAAATTTAACAATAACATATTTTCAAGAAAAGTGATTTCTTAGTGAAACCAGTTTATAAAACTGTAGTGGAGAAATGTAGATGGTTAGGCTTAGAATTTAGAAATAAGATGGTACCTAGAGTTTAGGATTAGAACTATGGATTTTAGAGTTACAAGTTAAGTTGGAAATGTAATTTTTAGAAATAATTATTTATTGATTCTCTGGTTTTAGACCTCATTAACCTTTAAGTTAATCTAAAAAATGTGTAAGTAATAGTAAAATGTTATATACATTTTGTTGTTGGCACTCGTCACACATTTATCTCGGTTAGGTACTAAGGATCTTTAAGTTATGTAGCGAACTCTCAGCTGTCAGTGCCAATGAGGATTCCATTTCAGAAAAATTATGATATGGCTCGACCATCATCCAATGCTGTTGACAATAACGTTCTCATTCCCAATTTATTTGACCCCCACCAGTTCGAGCATTGGTAGTATGGATGTGCACTGCAAAGGAGTCCTAACAATGATAAAGTTAATCGATTATACACGGCTAACTCACTGAAATACAATTCTGAATATTATCCTGTCTGATTGCTAAAAGAAATACATAAGTCTACCGATATCTTCATTCCAAAACATTTCGTTACTTATGATTACATTTCTCAACCCAAATCATCTTTCAAAGTTATTTATATGCTCAAATGAATTGATTTAAAGAGAATATAAATCTAAAAATGATGTTCAACTGTTAACGGTTTACATATTCTTAAAACTAAACAAACGACCATAAATAATCATATTTTTAATCTACTGTAATAGGTTTAAAACTATTTATGTACTTGTAAAGGAATTTGCTTGTATGTTGCTTTGAGAAAATCTAAATTAATGAACGCAAAGATTTGTTCTAGAAAACTCCTCGGTCAATAGAGTCTAGAGCAAAAAGGAAAAAACTGTTTAAAGTACCTTTCTAAAGCAGATGACTGTGAGCAACAAAAACGAAATATGTAAATAAATTACAACAAGAAATGCTAAAAACAAGGTTAGTAAAATACAACATTGAAAAAAAGATATATAGATAGACAAACATACGATTTTGTATTTGCAGACTGAGCATTAATCTTCGAAGCATTTGCACTAGCGTTGAATACAGCACGTGAACTAAGCTTTTCAGCGATTGATTCAGCTTTTGTATAAGCTACATCACCACCTAGATTGTTGAATTTCACCTGACAATATGATATTAAAAAATGAACAAATTATAGTTTCATTATGATTAATAATAGAAACTTATGGAACCAAACTTCTCCATATTACTCACATAAATAATCTAAAAGATATAAGAAAATACTTTTGATTAATTGTATACTTTCGTATACTATGCCATGATTCTATACTTCTTAACTAATACGTTAACGGCATAAAATGATTAATCAATAAATGAACAAATAATAAGGTACATTACTTCTGTGTGATAGACAATTAAACATAACATTTCGAGGTATATATAATTCTTCAGAGTATAACGCTATAAACACGGGACAAGGTTGCTTCCAAAATTAAGAATCGAAACCAAGCACTACTGCAATGATGACAGTAACTGTTAGACTATTCCTCTGGTAAGTAAACCTCATTAGGAGATCGGAAAGTAGTGTGGGTGACCATGAAAATTGCATAATTAGTGGACATAACACTGAAAATTCCTGGCCGTTCGTTGCACACGAAATCCCACCGAATTACTAAACTGAAGTTTATGTTAAGACAATAAATGACGTAGAGTAATAGATGTAACTATATTTTATAAACGACTATTTCAATAGACAGTAACCGTCACCCGTTTTCAAGTTCACTACCAGTTTAGTTGACACAACTATTCTTTTCCGCCATAAATTACTATCGATTGCTATAAAAAATATACGGGCATTTATCTTCTTTTCGGCTGCCCACATCAAGGAAGGGTTCCTCCTCTGGATATTCACACAAACAAAATTTGGTCAGGGTTAGTCGTAATCACTTGGGAGTCTGACCACAGTGCTCAAGGGACAATCGTTTCAGGCCAGTCACACACAACCCTTTAAGATAGGTTTCTGCTGTAATAGCTCCATACTTGCTAACGCCCTACCACTGTAGACGGACATCCGGAGTAAAGCAAGGTGTGCAATTTAAGGGTCGACTATCTCTAACCCCACTCTCTCTTTGTGGGAAGACAACATTAATTTTGGGTCAGTCGTCTGAGGGAAACACCTAAATGAAGTGACACCTGTGTACAATCTTTAGTACGAATTTGTGCTCGTCCACTAGGCTTGGTGTTTTTAGTTTTATTATTCTTCAATCGATCTGTCTAGTAGGGTAGGACCTTAAGGAACGATTGCTTTAGACACTATATCCCGACTAGTCTATGACCATAGACAAACTCGACCACCACGTCAAGATGGTAGCAACGGTCTTTTTCCGACATCATCTATTGAAATGTATTGAATCTAATGTAATTGTCTAGTGTGTTTTCAAAAAAGTAGACAAGAAAATATTTCAGCAAACAGTATATTGTCATGTGGATTTCTTAGTGCTTAGTACAGTATAGACTGTATGAGCAGGTACATATAGTTAGTATACATAGTTAGCACAGTTACTATATTTAGCATTCAGTTAACATAAATATAAAACAAGAAGGTTTACTTCAATATTTCTAGAGCCGGAAAACGAGCAGTATTTAGATAGCCGGTATCCACTGATATGTCAGGGTTTCCCACTTTCTAAGAAGCTTAAACATCATCAGCAGCAGCAACGTAGAACCGGGCACAAGCCCACAGGTTCAAGTTGCCATACCACACTAGCACTACGAGATTACAGAGGTAACGTATAGACAGAATACAAGAGAGAAGAGTAAAGTAAAGATGTCCAGAAAATAACAATAGAATTCAAGATCTAGATGAGGTTAAAGAGTGAATACACTTGCGCCACTGTGACCGATTCTGAGCCATATCGCCGAGTGTCTCCAGCCATTTGTTGCGATCATCACGCGGACCCCAACCAGGTAATCTACATCTACCTACATAGCTTAGACCAGTAGTCAACGACTTCATGGACTGATGCCATGTTTTAGTTTGGCCGCCCCTAACCTTCTTCCATCCTACTTCAGCCTCAGCCAACATCGCGCGACGGGGTAGACGGTTGTGTTGGGCATGCGCAATACATGTCCCAACCATCTCAGTCGATGAAGGTTAATGACCTCTTCGACTGATTTACCGTGTTTCCCAAGAACCTTTTGTCTAACCTCACTATTACTAATCCGGCTATTCCATGATATACGAGCGATGTTACGAAGATTCCTATGGTCAAATATCTGGAGTCGACGCATATCTTGGGTTTTCATGGCCCACGTTTCGCAGCCATATATTAAAACGGCGCGGACTGCTGCGCAGTACACCCGGCCTTTCGTTGAGACACGGATATCTCGTCTGCGCCACAATTGCCGTAGATTGGCAAATGCCAATCGAGCTTTCTGAATCCGCACTGAGATTTCGTCAGACACCGATCCACTAGGGGTGATGAGAAGAAGCTTTAACCATGTGTTTGGAATACTTATGTGAATCATTTGAGACAGATATCAATAGAAATGATTTGTGTGTTTTTATCTTCTTTTCACAAATAGTTTTACTGTTAGTTTATACTAGTCATTTTTCCATTTAATTTGTTATTTACGAAATATATATTATCTCCGTGTCTAGCTATTTTACAATCGTGGATATTACTATTTCTTTTTGCTTAACATTTTCCAACACATTATTTCTATTGCATTGATTGACGATGCACAAATTACTTAATAGGTACAGATACATCTACCTAGCTTCGAGCAAAGACTTGAAATCCTGCCCCATTAGCCAAACTAAGGTGGAGTGGGGCCCTATCTTAAGAATTGGATAAAAGTCAAATGTTTTGATCATTAAGCAACCACTTTAAATCCTGATAGTTTCTACGTTATTTGTAATTGACCAGCTGTTAGTTATACAGCACAGAGTTCTGATAAACTAACATACACGATTAATTAACAAGATTAACTATTTTCCAAAATTTCAATAAAGTTACCAAGTGCACTATCAATTCCTTACAATTCTAATGAAATAGCAAACAATTTGTTGGCTTGGCTCACATAAATTCCTAAAAAAAACCTCTGAAAAACTGAAAACATTATGTTCAATCACCATTTAATGGAATTTCTAGAAGCCTTGACATAGCATCGTTCTAATGGTCCATTGCAAAACAATTTACTTTCCGACCGGATGAATTATAGTAATGACTTCTCGTCAGCTCGAAACTATAAAATACGCACGATTATGCGTACACACTTGACATTTATTAGTGTAAAATCTTCTTTTGAGTCTTCTGTCTTTCGATTTCCGACTTCGGAGGTCCTGCGGATACGAATTTAAAAAAACTAGTACGCAAATTAGTAACCAGTAGTTTAAGCCTAAGCATGAGATTTAGTAAAAGTTTACCGAGAACTGGCAGGTAGCAATATAGATTAAATCATGTATCATGAACAGTACCTAATGTCACTTAGAGAAAAACAAAATGTTTACGTTACTTATCCACGAGAAACTTTCCTACCTCAAGATCCTTAATATGCTGCCTCAAAGAATTTAAACGTCTGCTGTAAATGCCACCTGCACGAACTAAGCACTCCATATCTCCGAATTTAGGATTTGTTTTACAGGAATCAATCATACGATCGGTGCTTCGTCTTTAAAAACAATGAAAATAAAAATGCATCTAATTAATGAGAGCTTATGATAACGCTACAAATAACCATACAAGAAAGTAGACACTAAGATAAGGGGTTAAAAAACCCAGTTTTACTTACACATTGTGCAGCTTCCAATGTTTATTACTAGTTGCTGTGGAGATCATTGAATTTGAAATCTTACATCATAGACTGGTTTTAAGCAACCACTAGGAACCAAGAAGCACTAGACAACTTGTCTCATACGCCGCCGATGTGCTCCACGGAAGGATGGAACAACTATCTACTGCTTCTTGGCTATTAACAGCTATCTAACTAAAGTCACTTCATAATATGAAACTTCGAATTTTAACGTTTAAGCTTTTTATGATGCAACAACTAACTGACAAAATACTGAAATAACTGATGATAATCCACGGTTATTTGAATGAAATAACAGAATGAATAAGCCTAGAAATGTGATTCCAAACTATAAAATCAGTTATTGTCATTGTTTCAATCCAGTAACTTTTACACTAATAGTTGTAAATTTCTCACAAAAAAATATACATTAAGAGACAGACTGCTCTAGGAGTAACCTATCAATTTTCAATGCCTTAAGGAAAGAGGGTAAAATTTCAAGATAAGTAACAAGTTTAATTAAACGAAATTCATTTGAGATGTTTTTCTGCTTTCAGTACTAGTTGGATACTAAAATATATCCATTCTAAGATTTCAGGAAATAATCAAGTATCACAAATACCTTTGAAACAAACGCAGAGAATTTAATCAACAAATGATTACGATCAGTTTAATGGAAATTTATTCCACATATGATCTAAAACATCGATTAACTTATTTACCATATTTGAACTAAGGCGAGTCGGTACAGTCGAACGAAAAGTGATACATTACCTTCCATAATAAATGTAACAAACTACAAAGTTTGTTGGCAAAAAGATCAATTTCGTATTTGCTTTAGTTTGGTGGTAAAAAGCGTAAGTGATGACTCTAGTTGAATCACTTCATGAACATGCTAAAGCTATTGACTAACATATTCTTAATAACAAAAGACTTACAGTTCATTATCAGTCTTCACAGCTAGGTCTCTTAGCACCTTCAGTCGATCAGCAACTTGTCTGATAGTCAAATCTGTATTCTGGAAGTACAATTATGTTTTAATAGTTAGCTTATTGAAACTAGTTTTTAAAAATATAAAAGTACAAAATAAACAACACTCATTTAACACGTTCTTATCTAGACTAAATATGTTAAATAAATAACCAGATTGATGACTTCATTAGTTTAAATATGGACAGTTTAATGATAATGTCTACTTTAATTGTGATTAGTATTAACACTATACAAGTCCTATGTATTACAATCGCAAGCATAATTTACATTATGATGATAAAAGTGACCTATTAAAAGTTATTGCAACAGAGTCAACATAGGTAGATTTATACATTTATTATTAAATTCACTTCCAAATTTCAGGTAAATAAGTTTCAGAAGAAAGATCCACTGGTCAACTAATGATTAGACTATGTAATGAGTTAATTTTATCAAAAGACCTAATAGCGAGTGAATAGATATTTAATTCAACCATTTCAAAATAAATGGAACACTGGGAATAAACAGATACTTGAAGTGTAGTTGTATATTTGATATGCCGGGCACCTAATGAAGATTGACTATCTTCAAGAACTGTGGTTTAGAGCATTATTTCAATTATTATAACTGTGGACAGTGTAAACATTTCATTTCTATGACTGTTACGTTCCCCTTACCTGGTCCTCTCGTTTAGTATATTTACTCTGAGTATATTGTTTATTTACTATGAACTACGTTTACTTAATTGTGTACAAGTTGTACCATTCACTGCCACTCTTTCCTTTGTTCTGTATCAATGTTAGATTTGTGATTGGTTTACCGCGTGGTCTGATTTTATGTATATATAAAGGCATGATTAAAATGCAATACGTTCTCGGTTCTCAGTTCTCCGTTTTCCGGTTCCCAATTCTGGTTCTCCTATTGTCGGACTGGGGGTGAGTGGGCTTAGGTCAGTCGCGCATTATCAACTAGGAACACTTCGCGTTCGCGTCTACCAACCAAAACCCTCTCTTTCTGGCGTCATAACAATATTTAACCTTCGCAATTATTTAACAGTGTAGATAAAGAAGTGACTACACACAGTAAAAGTTAAGTAGGAAAATAGTAAGAAAGATTAAAAGCGAATAAGCATAAAACTTCCATTTTAGATGCTAGCTTAAGTAATGTAGACAGGTGTACTGAGGTAGTAGTATCTTCGATTTACTAGAAGTTAGTGATCACACGTGACTAAAAATCGATCAGAATAGCAAGGATTCATCTAGTTCTACAGTCTACAATCGCAAGCACTTACATAACGTAGTATGTCACATTTTAAAGCTCTTTACATATAGAAAAGCGATTTATATACCAGTAATGAAAAATGAATAGACAGATAACAGAGTCACAAGGTATTTAAATGCAATTATACAGTGGTGCTCTATTATAAAAAAGAATGAATAAATAATTTAAACTCAACTTAGCATCTATATCTTAAGAATCCGAAAAGCATGTATGAAGCTTCTTTTAGTCCAGTCGATATCGTAGTTGTTTAGTATTATAAAATCAGTCATGTGCAAAGTAAAACTTATCTTATATACAACAACGTCCAAGTTGCCACATTTCATTAACACAGCAAGATAAACATCACATTAGTTGGGATAGTGGTTAGATCAGTGAAAGTTAGATATATATAGAGCATCATATATGGAGAAGGAATTCATTCATGCAAAGATGAATAATAATTTTAAGCTCACGATCTACGGGAAGGTAAAATGAATGTATTGAGGCCACTGTGATAAACTCTGAGTTATGTCACCCAGTTTACAACCTCTGATTACGAGTGGATTCCGACCAAAGCCTGCATCTACCAGCACGGTTCAAACGAACAGTCAGTGAATTTATGGAGCAGTGCCACATATTTTGATTTGGCCTTTCATATGTTGATTAAATCCTCGAAGACATAAAACTAGAGTTATTGGGAATGGAAAGAGGAATTTCATTGTGAACACAGTGATCTTAAATGCATTTAGGTATAAGGAGGGAATTATCGTTCACCGATTGAAAGCCCCAATATGGGGTTTAGAGAATAACTTTCGGAAACCTAGAATGGTGCTTCGTGGAATCGAATTACTGGTGGCACAACTAAGACAAGTGGGAGAATGATAAGAGTTAGGAGTAGAAATAGAGGAAATATTAGTAAGGATTTGGTTGTGATAAGGGTGATCTTGAGTTCTGTTAAAGTATAAGAGCGCCTATCATCTTCCAGGTTTCCCACGTTGAAAAAAGGGTTCATCCTCTGGATATTCACACAAACAAAATTTGGTCAGGGTTAGTCGTAAT
This sequence comes from Schistosoma mekongi, assembly GCA_034768735.1. Classification (NCBI taxonomy): domain Eukaryota; kingdom Metazoa; phylum Platyhelminthes; class Trematoda; order Strigeidida; family Schistosomatidae; genus Schistosoma; species Schistosoma mekongi. The sequence goes on from CM068306.1 coordinate 36,468,220, forward strand.
CACTTGGGAGTCTGACCACAGTGCTCAAGGGACAATCGTTTCAGGCCAGTCACACACAACCCTTTAAGATAGGTTTCTGCTGTAATAGCTCCATACTTGCTAACGCCCTACCACTGTAGACGGACATCCGGAGTAAAGCAAGGTGTGCAATTTAAGGGTCGACTATCTCTAACCCCACTCTCTCTTTGTGGGAAGACAACATTAATTTTGGGTCAGTCGTCTGAGGGAAACACCTAAATGAAGTGACACCTGTGTACAATCTTTAGTACGAATTTGTGCTCGTCCACTAGGCTTGGTGTTTTTAGTTTTATTATTCTTCAATCGATCTGTCTAGTAGGGTAGGACCTTAAGGAACGATTGCTTTAGACACTATATCCCAACTGATCTATGATGATAGATAAATTCAATTGTCAAGTCGACGCGATGGTAACGATCAGGATACTACTAGGTGGATAACTAGAAAATTAATTCACTAATGCATGTTAACTATGCCGTTTGCACGAAATCAGATGTCATAGGCTATGTTGTCAATATTTTCCCATTTAAATTATTGGGTTCAAGTGAAGACTTTAGCATATTAGAAGTTAATTTTTTATAAAAAATTATGGTTACTTATCACCAGTTTAAGCAACAATCAGTAGTGTTCAGGGTTATTTTATCTACTACTTTTTTTCATTCACATGAGGTAACGAGTTGTGAGGTTTAAAAATATTACAATCTCATCACATTTTCGCATAACAATGAAATGTTTCAAAAGCCAATATTAAGAAAATCATATAGAAGTGAGTACTAGATATAGATATTTATCGATAATAGAACTATATATTTATTAATGTATTCAATTAAGTTAGTATGATAATTATGTGAAGACATTAGGTATTACGTGGAGGACTGAAGTAAATCATACGATAATCTATCGCCTATAGTTTTGAAACTTGAATTAAAAGGCTGTAAAAAGCAAAAATAATTATACTTTTGATCAAAATACGATACATTTTAGGCTCAAGTTATTATGCAACAAAAAACTTCAAACCCAAATGAAGCAAAGTGATCAAGTACTTGTGGATTAATAATATACTCACATAAACAAACTTACTTTTATACTTTTTATACTAATGCCACAAATGAATGGTGAACGTAAACTAAGGTATTCTTCTTTTGAATTCTTGTGAGTGGATCGAATGAATCCACTCATCACTCCACTTCCTGAAACAATACTACCTGAGTTATTTAATTGATTTGAGCAGTCTCCAGACTCAACGCCAAGTATTAGAGCTCCAAGTTCTGAAGCGGAACCATCTAAAATACTTGGAGGACACTTATCTAAATCAAGAAACGGTAAATCAGCTGGAGGGTGTTCATCGGTGTGGAGCCTCTTAATCACCTTGGCCGAATCCTGTAAGAAGTTGTGTGAACAATATAAAATTGAACATAATACACTCACTGAATAAATAATGTCAGTATATATATATATATATATATATATATATATATATATATATATATATATAATGTCACATTTATTTAGAAAAGCAATTCGTGCAACGGGATACACCGAACACATAAATGAATAACATATACATGTAAAACAAATTATAATCGGAACAAATATAGTTTTACTGACGGCATTACTATGTTAATAAATTACTCGTATAATATCTGAATATTCAACCGAAATTCTTTTATGACGCTTTTGGTTTATTCTGACTGATTAATTAAAGATAATCCACTAGTAGCTATGCGTTTCGAAGTCACTGAAAACTCAAAATACTTATGTAGGTTAATCCTTTAGTTGTTTTGGTACAAGTGTTACAACGTTTTGATGAAATTAGTAAAATTTATTAAAGAAATTCCAATTACAAAATATAATGCTCTAATAAATAATAAAAATCATGTAAGTGGACGTATACTTACAAATAGAGACGGCCTATTTATTAAATTAACTAAAGAAGCAATAGGAAAGTTAAATTAGTTTGAAACAAATTGTGACTGTAATGGAAGTATAATTGTAATACGAAGATATTCATGGCAGACAGGCGTACTTCGTAGCAACATAGATTAACCAAAAGACCAAAAAGTTACTCGGATGTGACAGAGTGGAAGAGATTATTTTGCAGAGACAAACTATTTGAAGAAAGCATCTGAAAAAAACTTACATGGGAAGAATCAAGAGCAGAAACTGCTTCAGAAATCAATTTGTTGCAACTAGTAAGTTTAGATATTGTTTCCTCATTTATACGAGCCACCATTAGCAAGATTTCGCGAGTGCGATCGTTTCGCATACGACTTGAGCATTCTATATCATCTACAAAAGCCACGATATCAGTGCGGAAATGACGTCGATTGGCTGTATTGTATTTAGCTAATTCGTCAGCATAATTCCTACTAGATTGATCAAAGGACTGTACTTTACTTTGATAAAGAGCTTCGAACTAGACAACAACAGCGAAATGACAAAGAGAAATGTTAACTCATTAAATATTAAGTCGAAATAATGCGAATCAATTACACATTTAGTATGATAAGCCGAAAGTTGGAAAATACAAACTGACTGTTGGGTACTATAATAAAACATTATATATACCAAGAGTATAGATCCTCTAATAAGTCATTATTATGGATGAATATTTCAGTACTAAATTTTTGCCAGAAAGATGTAGTTAATTTAAACGGTATGATCACAGTTCGGTGTGTACAAGCATATCCAATGATCACCTATTATAGTCACAGCATTTTAACAATACACTTCGAATGATATAGCAAGGTCATTTTATGCTAATGATGTATGTATGTAGAATCGACATAGAACCTGGAACATGTGTGCATCAGTTCAACTTGTCATACCTCTATGGCACCGCAAAATTAACACCACCACCAATAGTAGAAATTACTTCAATAAAATAAAATAAAAATAGTAACAAGGAGTGTGAACATATAGAATATGGTTCAGAAAGCGTAGAAAAAAAGTTATGGAATAATTTAAAGCTCATGATTTAAGGGAGGACAATGAGTGAATGCATATGCGCTATTGTGACCGATTCTGGACCATGTCACTCAGTGTTTCTAGCCACTGGTTACTGTAATCGCGAGAACCCTATCCAGGTAGTCTGCAGCTATCGACACGACTCAAACCGGTAGTCAGTGACTTCATCGACTGATGCCATGTTTTAGTTTGGCCGCCTCTAACATTCTCCTATCCTATTCCTATATCAGCCAACATTACGCGTCGGAGCAGACGGTGGTTGGGCATACTCAACACACGTCCCAACCACCTCAGTCGATGAAGATTCACAACATTATCGATTGATTTACCACATTTGCCTAACACTCGTCGTCTAACCTCGTCATTACTTACTCGGTGATCCCAGCTAACGGGAGCGATGTCTCATAGACATCGATGGTCAAAAACTAATAACCTTCGAGTATCATCTACCCTTAGTGGCCACGTTTCACACCCATACAGTAAGACAGAGCGAATTGTTGCGCAGTACACTATCCCTTTCGTTGAGAGACGAATATCTCATCTACGCCATAGGTGACGTAAGTTGGCAAAAGCCAAACGAGCTTTTTGAATTCGTACTGAGATTTCGTCAGAGATTAACCCATTAGGGCTAATCAGACTTCCAAGATAAGTGAAATGGTCGACGTGCTCAACTACTTCACTCCCTATCTCTAATTCAGGTGTTGACGAAAACCAGTCCTGGAGCAATAATTTGCATTTAGAGGGGGAGAAACGCATTCCGAAAATGCTTGCATTCGAGCTTATTGCTGTTAAAAGTTTCTGCATCGTATCAGCGTTTTCGCCGAACAGCATATTCTAAGTCAATAAGTGGATCTCCTGGTAGGAGATCGATTCCTGAAAAGTCAGACGATGAAAGTGTGATTTCTAACAGTATGTCAACTATGAAATTAAACAAAAATGGGGAAAGTGGGCAGCCTTGACGGACACCACTTGAGGTTACAAGTTCAGATGACAGTTCGCCATATGCTCTGACACAACTCATAGTGTTTGAGTAAAGAGCCTTAACAAGTTTTATGTACTTTTGGGGCACGCCTTTCAATGAAAGACATTGCCATAGAACTAATCGGTCTACAGAATTAAATGCCGCTTTCAAGTCAAGGAAAACTACCATTGTCGAGCTCCGAAAAGTATGTCTGTGTTCTAAAATCTGACGAACGGTGAATATCTGGTCTATACAACTGAGACCAGGTCTGAAACCAGCCTGATTTTCTCGTATTTGTAGATCACGAGTTGTAGTTAAGCGTCTGATAATTATAGAAGCTAGTATTTTAGACACTATATTAGTCAAACTAATTACTCTATGGTTATTGCAGGACGATTTTGACCCTTTCTTATATACTGGGACGATTAACGACCGACACCAGTCAGACGGAATTATGTCAAGTTCCCAAACCTTAGTCAAAATATCAGTCAGTCTGGTTGTCAATGTGGGACCACCATCCTTAAACAACTCTAGGGATAATCCGTCTGGACCCGCTGCTTTGCCTCGCCTTAGATTGGCTATAGCTTTTTCGACTTCGATAAGAGTCGGGGGACCTAAGTCGACTTTCCATTCTGGCTGTCTCGAAATAGTGGGAAGTTTTAGAGTACCTGAAGGCCAACTGAACTGCTCCTTGAAGTGTTCAGTCCACCGATCTAAGTCTAGACTGAGAGCTAATAAGCGTTCCATATTTTTCAGAAATCGTCTCACTAACGCTGATTTGTTAACACCGATTTCTTTTATTAACTTGAAAAGTTGTCTAGAGTTACCTAACGTCGCTGTCTTTTCCATTTCCTGTGCTTTCGTTACCCACCACTGCTCACGGTCGTTTCGCAGACTTTTCGTCAGTTTATGCCTGATTACTCGTCGCTCATAATAGTGTTCGGAGCCTAATGGGATAAGTCTTCGGGAGTCTATTAAATCAACAGAAGCAGTTGAGATCCATTGACTTTTCTTGATATGTTGATTTAAGTCCTTTATAGATGTCACTGTAGATGCCACAGCTGTTTGGACATCTTGCCAAGCAGTATTTAGTTGGGTCGCCTAAGTGACCCTTCAGTTGTTCCTGGAATTTAATCTTGTCTGTTTCATTGCTGAACTGAATTCTAATGGGTTTTCCTGTAGTAGTTTTTCTTCGCCCAGTAAGATGCAAGCAAATGCGTGCTCGTACTAGAGCATGATCAGAATCCAAGTTTGTATTCCAGAAAGATCGGCGATCTATCGAGCCTCTCCAGCGGTGATTAATGGCGAGATGGTCTATTTGAGTCCACCGTTGAGTAGGGCCAGGAAGTCTCCATGTTAAACGATGTCGCTCCTTATGCTTAAAGTTCATGTTGGCTAGAAATAACCGATTGTCTAAGCAAAGTTGCAGCAGATAGTCGCCGTTATCCGTTCTCTGAGCTGGAACACTAGCATCCACCTAAATGTCTTTCAGATTGGCTCAAGCTACTTATCTGGCCGTTAAAATCACCAGCCATGAGTACCAAATTTAAGTGTTTGACCCTATGAAGTAGTTCAGAAAGTTTTCTGTAAAATTCATCTTTCACTTCATCCAGGCTGCAGTCGGTGGGGGCGTAGGCAGAAACAACGAAAAGACAACGGCGTGTGTCCCTATCTTTCTGAGTTCTTAGTGAACCATTTAGTCGGACGGCACATAGGCGACTGTCGACAGGAATCCATTCAACAAGCGCCTGTTCTGCTCTCATACTTAATGCAATACCTACACCGGCTAGCCCACGAGAAGTTGCTGTTGAGTCACCAGATAAACGAAGGGCGTATCGCAAAGGTTGTTCACTCTGACTAGGTGAGGTCAAGTGAATGACCACGCTAGGATCCTGTATACATGTTTCGGAGACACAATATAGATCAATGGCACGGGATTCTAATGTCTTAGCTAGGGAGACTTGTAGCCCTATTTGACACAGGGTTCGTACATTGAATGCACCAATGTGAAGTTTGGAGCGTGGTCTTAGTATGCTCGGGATGTTATTTCGTGGGCCGTAATCGTTGGCACTAATGACACAGGAGGAAGTTGAAGATAGGGATTTAGGCTTGAAGGTGGGGGCAGGATAAATATTAGGAATAGAAGGAGTTTGATTAAAATGGCGGTGATCTTGTGTGTTGTTAGAGATATGAGGGCAGGTTATCTCTTCCCAGTTGCCCACACTGTGGAAGGGTTCTTCTTGGTGTACCTGAAAAATAAAATGGGTTAGGGTTGGTCTGAAAAACCTGGGAGCGTGACCGCAGTGCCCAAGGAACAACTGCTTCAGGCCGGTTACACACGGCCTTTTTGAGAGAGGTTTTCGCTGTTGTAGCACCGTACTTGTTGAGGCCTTACTGCCGGAGACAGAAATCCGTGGAGTAAGGTGAGGTGTGCATTTTTAGGGTCGACCTTTTCTAACTCCGCCCATCCTATGTGGGAAGGCAGCATCTCTGTTATGCTGGTTGTCCAAAGAAAACACCTTACTGCCGTCACACCTCTGTACAGCCAGCAGTACGACTTCGTCCTCGGACCTTATACTTGATGCTTTTGGTCTCACTGCTCTTCAACCGACCTGCTGGCATGGTAGGACCTTGAGGAATGATTGTTCCAGCCAGTATAGCCCGATTGAGTCATCACGATAGGCAAGCCCAACCACCACGTCAAGGTAGCAGCACGGTCGGGTTGTGCTAATCATCATCATCAGTAACGTAGAACCGGGCACAAGCCCACAGGTTCAAGTTGCCATACCACACTAGCACTACGAGATTACAGAGGTAACGTATAGACAGAATACAAGAGAGAAGAGTAAAGTAAAGATGTCCAGAAAATAACAATAGAATTCAAGATCTAGATGAGGTTAAAGAGTGAATACACTTGCGCCACTGTGACCGATTCTGAGCCATATCGCCGAGTGTCTCCAGCCATTTGTTGCGATCATCACGCGGACCCCAACCAGGTAATCTACATCTACCTACATAGCTTAGACCAGTAGTCAACGACTTCATGGACTGATGCCATGTTTTAGTTTGGCCGCCCCTAACCTTCTTCCATCCTACTTCAGCCTCAGCCAACATCGCGCGACGGGGTAGACGGTTGTGTTGGGCATGCGCAATACATGTCCCAACCATCTCAGTCGATGAAGGTTAATGACCTCTTCGACTGATTTACCGTGTTTCCCAAGAACCTTTTGTCTAACCTCACTATTACTAATCCGGCTATTCCATGATATACGAGCGATGTTACGAAGATTTCTATGGTCAAATACCTAGAGTCGACGCATATCTTGAGTTTTCATAGCCCACGTTTCGCAGCCATATGTTAAAATGGCGCGGACTGCTGCGCAATACACCCGGCCATTCGTTGAGACACGGATATCTCGTCTGCGCCACAAGTGCCGTAGATTGGCAAATGCCAATCGAGCTTTATGAATCCGCACTGAGATTTCGTCAGACACCGACCCACCAGGGGTGATGAGACTTCCAAGATAAGTGAAGCGATCCACGCATTCAATTACTTCACTCCTTATAACTAATTTAACTCCGCCTGTAGCTCTCCTAGAGTTACTGCCGGTCTGAAGCCCGGTTAAAGGAGGAGGGTTGGACATGGGGCTAGCACCCCCATCCCGTAAAACCCAAGCTTGTTAAAAAAACGCAAACCGGATTAAATAAGATAAACCATTTAAACTCTGCTCTGGGAGTGGAAGGATATATGACGCCTCATGATGAAGACCGAAATTCTTCGGAGGTCATGAGGCCGATGCCCCCACTTCTAACAACCAGAGCAAATATTTTTATAGGTACATGGAATGTTCGAACAATTTGGGAGAGCAGCAAGACCAATCAAATAGCTGCAGAAATGAAGAGATACAACCTGACGATCCTCGGAATCAGCGAAACCCATCGGACTCAAGCTGGACAGAAAACATTGGCTTCGGGAGAGACCTTACTATATGCCGGCCACGAAGAGGAAAATGCTTCCCACACCCAAGGAGTTGCTCTGATGCTATCCAAAAAAGCACGTAATGCACTTGTGGGATGGAAACCACATGGACCCAGGATCATCAAAGCATCTTTCAAAACAATGAAGAAAGGGATTACAATGAATATTATCCAATGTTATGCACCAACCAATGACAGCAACGACCAAGACAAAGATCAGTCTTACGATAGACTGCAATCAATTATAGCAAAGTGTTGAGGAAAGGATCTGACAATCCTGATGGGGGACCTAAACGCCAAAGTCGGAATGGATAACACTGGATATGAAGAAATCATAAGACGACAGGGACTGGGGGACAGAAATGACAATGGTGAAAGATTTACAAACCTATGTGCCTTCAACAAATTGGTTATAGGCAGCACAATATTCTCCCACAAACGCATACAAAAGATTACATGGGTCTCACCATATCATACTACAGAGAATCAAATCGATCATATATGTATCAATAAAAAATTTAGAAGATCAATGGAAGATGTAAGAACCAGGAGAGGAGCTGACATAGCTTCTGACCACCACCTGGTGGTTTCTAAAAGCAGTGGACAACTGGAGTGGCAGCAGTACAACGGTTCAATACAGGCTTTCACCGAGACACTGACAAATTCAACGAATTCAAAATATCTCTCAACAACAGGTTCCAAGCCTTACAAGATCTACCGAAAGAAGAAGAAACCACTATGGAGGATAGCTGGAAAGGAATCAAAGAAGCGCTAACGTCAACGTGTCAGGAGGCTCTAGGCCGCAAGAAGCACCATTATAAGGAATGGATCTCCACTGAGACATTGAGCAAAATTCAACAAAGGAGGAACAATAAGATAATCAACAACAGCCGAATACTCAGCTGAATACTCGGAAGCAAATAAGCAGGTAAAGAAGAGCATTAGAGCTGACAAACGGAAATACATCGAAGGCCTTGCAACGAGAGCGGAGAAGACTGCAAGAGAAGGAAATATGAAACAGCTATACGACACAACGAAGAAACTGGCAGATAAACATGGTAAACTAGAGCGACCGGTCTAGAACAAAGAAGGCAAGACACTCACTGAGATTCAAGAACAAAAGAATAGGTGAGTAGAACACTTTGAGGAACTCCTAAATAGGCCAGCTCCACTGAACCCACCGGACATCGAAGCAGCACCTACAGATCTCCCCATAGATGCCACTCCACCAACGATGGAAGAAATCAAGATGGTCATCAGACAAATCAAATGTGGGAAAGCAGCAGGACCCGACAATATACCAGCTGAAGCACTCAAGTCAGATATCGACCTAACAGCAAAGATATTCCACGTTTTATTCAAAAAGATCTGGGAAGAAGAACAAGTGCCGGCAGACTGGAAAGAAGGACATCATATCAAGATACCAAAGAAAGGAGATTTGAGCAAATGTGACAACTACAGAGAGATCACGCTACTGTCGATACCAGGGAAAGTCTTTAACAGAGTATTGTTAAACAGAATGAAAGATTCAGTGGAGGCTCAACTTCGAGATCAACAAGCTGGTTTTCGTAAAGATCGGTCGTGCACAGACCAAATCGCAACACTACGGATCATCGTTGAACAATCAATTGAATGGAACTCGCCACTGTACATCAACTTCATTGATTATGAGAAGGCGTTTGACAGTGTAGATAGGAGAACACTATGGAAACTTCGACACTACGGCGTACCAGAAAAACTCGTCAACATCATCCGGAACTCTTACGACGGTACATAGTGCAAAATTGTGCATGGAGGACAACTGACAAATGTATTCCCAGTGAGGACCGGAGTCAGACAAGGTTGCTTGCTCTCACCTTTTCTCTTCCTCCTAGTGGTTGACTGGATCATGAAGACCTCCATATCTGAGGGGATGCACGGAATTCAATGGACAAGTAGGATACAACTCGGTGATTTTGACTTTGCGGATGATCTAGCTCTCATATCACATACACACCAACAAATGCAAGCGAAGACAAACAACGTAGCACCAACCTCAGCATCAGTAGGCCTGAACATACATAAGGGAAAGAGCAAGATTCTTAGATACAACACAGGGAGCACCAACGCAATTGAACTTGATGGAGAAACTCTGGAAGAAGTGAATACTTTCATATATTTGGGGAGCATCATCGATGAACAAGGAGGGTCCGATGCAGATGTAAAGACAAGGATTGGCAAAGCCAGAGCAGCATTCCTACAGTTGGAAAACATATGGGACTCAAAACAAATATCAACTAACCTCAAAGTCAGACTATTCAATTCGAACGTCAAGACAGTCCAGCTGTATGGAGCTGAAACTTGGAGAATTACTGCAAACATCATCAGACGGATACAAGCATTTATAAGCAACTGCCTGCGAAAGATGCTGAATGTCCGTTGGCCGGAAACCATCAGCAACAGCTTACTATGGGAGAGGACAAATCAACTTCCAGCCGACGAGGAAAATTAGGAAAAGATGTTGGAAATGGATAGGACATACATTACGCAAACCATCAAAGTGCATCACGAGACAAGCATTAACATGGAATCCTATTGGGAAACGGAAAAGAGGAAGGCCAAAGAACACGCTGCGTCGAGAATTGAAAGCAGACATTAAAAGGACGAACAGCAACTGGAAACAATTAGAAAGGATTGCTCAGGACAGAGTAAAATGGAGAACCCTGGTGAGCGGCCTATACTCCTTAGCGAGGAGTAACGGGCATAAGCAAGTAAGTAAGTAAGCTATAACTGACACACACAGACAGTTGCAACGTAGAACTTGGTACATGCGTACGTCAGTTCAAGTTGCCATGCCTAAGTTAACAGATAGAGATCAAATTGCCGAATCAAATCCCAGAGTGGGGAAGGAAGTAACAGAGTTAGTATTCATGGAAGGGAATAGAGACCGAGAAGATTTAAGAAAATATGATCCAGTAAAGAGAAAATTATGATAAGTTCAGAAACTTAGGATTTGGAGGAAGATAAGGAATGGATGCACCTGCGCCATTGCCAACGATTTTTAGCCATATCACCCAAAGTCTCTAACCATTTATTACGAGCGTCACGAGGACCCCAACCAGGTAGTCTGCACCTATTAACATGGCTCAGCCCAATTGTCAATGACTCCATGGACTGGTGCCATGTTTTGGTTTGGCCGCCCCTAGCTTTCTTCCAGCCTACTCCCATACCAGACAGCATTGCTCGTCGAGGTAGGCGGTGGTCAGGCATACGTAACACATGTCCTAACCACCTTAGCTGATGAAGATTTGCTACTTCATCAATAGGCTTACCGTATCTACCTAGTACTCTATTCCTAACCCACGTATTGCTTACTCGGTGGTCCCAGAAAACACGAGCAATGCTTCGAAGACATCTATGATCGAATACCAGGAGCCTACGAATATCCTCTATCCTTAATGGCCATGTTTCACATCCATAAAGTAAGACGGATCGAACTACTGCGCAGTAAACGCGTCCTTTGGTCAGTAGTCGGATGTCTCGCCTATGCCACAGATGACGCAAATTCCAAAAAGCTAATCGGGCCTTATGTATGCGCGCAGAGACTTCAGCAGACACCAGACCGTCAGGGCTGATGAGACTCCCAAGATAAGTGAAGCGGTCAACACATTCAACTGCCTCACTCCCTATCACTAACCTCGGTGTCGAATCAAGCCAATCCTGAAGTAACATTTTGCATTTGGGTGGAGAGAATCGCATCCCAAACATCCTTACATTCTTGTTTAAGGTAGTCAGAAGATTCTGCATTTTATCAGCATCTTCACCTAAGAGAACTATATCATCTGCATATTCTAAGTCAGCTAGTTTATCTCCTGGAAGGAGGTCAACTCCGGAGAAGTCAGACGATGAAAATGCCAACTCTAAGAGTATATCAATGATAAAATTAAATAAAAATTGGGAAAGCGGACAACCTTGACGAACACCACTTGAGGTAATCAGTTCTGATGACAATCTGCCATAAGCTCTCACTCGACATGTGGTGTTCAAGTAGAGAGCTTGTATAAGGTTAATGTACTTCTCTGGTACGTCTTTCATTGACAGACATTGCCACATAACCTTACGATCGATAGAGTCAAATGCCGCCTTAAGGTCAAGAAATACAACTATTGTTGGGCGTCTAAAAGTGTGTCTATGTTCCAGAACCTGCCGAAGTGTGAATAGGTGGTCTATACAGCCACGTTCAGGTCTGAAACCACCTTGGTTCTCTCTAGTCTGCTCTTCACAAGCTTTAGTTAGGCGTCGAAGTATGATTGAAGCTAATATTTTGGACACTATATTAGTTAAGCTGATTCCTCGGTAATTTTCACAAGAGGACTTCTGTCCTTTCTTATAGATTGGAACAATTAGTGTTTGAGACCAGTCAGATGGGATTACGCCCAATTCCCAGATTCTAGACAGGATCCCGGTTAATCTCTCTGCCAAAACCGGACCACCATCTCTAAATATCTCAGGGGTTAACCCATCGGGTCCTGCTGCTCTCCCTCGCTTTAGGTTCCCTATAGCCTTCTCAACCTCACTAAGACTTGGGGGACCAGTATTAACTTGCCATTCAGATTGCTTGGGAACGGTGGGCAACTGGGATGACGCCGAGGGTCAACTGAACTGTTCCCTAAAGTGTTCTGCCCATCGGTCCAACCTTCTGGATTGACACTGAATAATGCTCCCATCTTTTTCTGAGATAGTTTCACTTACAGTTGGATTTCTGATACCCGTTTTCTTGATAAGTCTGAATAGTTGCCTACTGTTACCTATTGCCGCTGCCATTTCCATCTCTTTAGCTTTCGCCACCCACCACTGCTCACGATCATTTCGTAAGCTTTTAACCAGTTTGTTTAAGTTGCCTTCGCTCCTCATCGTATTTAGGACTAGACGGGATGTGTTGCTGAGCATCTATCAGTTCAGTAGATGCAGCTGAAATCCACTGAGTTTTCCTAACATTTTGGTTTAGTTTACTAGTAGATATCACTGCTGTTTCAACAGCTTTTTGGATATCATTCCAAGCTGACTCGGGGTGGGTATCGTTTATACAGTTGACTAATTGGTTTTTAAGTTGTTCCTGAAATATATTCTTGACTTTTTCATCAATAAGTTGGACTCTTATGGGGATCTTTGCCGTGGGTCTTTTACGTCCAGTGAGACGCAGACTAATACGCGCTCGTACTAAAGCGTGGTCTGAGTCTAAACATGTGCTCCAAAATGAGCGGCAGTCTTCTATCGAGCCTCTTCAACGGTGGCTAATAGCAATGTGGTCTATTTGAGTCCAACGTTGAGTTGACTGTGGGGGGGCGCCATGTCAACTTATGTCTTTCTTTATGTTTAAAGTTAGTGCTTGCGAGAAATAGACGGTTATCTGAGCACAATTGTAATAAACGGTCGCCATTATCTGTGCGTTGGGCCTCGACACCATAGGATCCACCTAGGTGCCTTTCGGTTTCGTCTAATCTACCTACTTGGGCATTAAAGTCACCAGCCATAATCACTACATCAGTACGCTTAGCTTTTCGAAGGAGGTCTGAAAGCTTTCTGTAAAATTCATCTTTTACTTCATCGGAGCTGCAATCAGTGGGAGCGTAGGCAGAGACAACAAAGAGGCAACGGCGTGTGTCCCTATCTTTCCGAGTTCTTATCGTCCCGTTTAGACGGACAGCGCATAACCGACTGTCTATGGGAATCCAGTCAAGGAGAGCCTGTTCAGCTGTTGAACTTAGTGCTATACCTACACCAGCAAGGCCTCCAGTGGTAGCGGTGGGGTCTCCGGAAACACGAAGGGTGAACCGGACCGGTTCATTGTTTTCACAAGGTGAGGTCAGGTGAATGATTGTACTTGGATCCTGTATACGCGTTTCAGAGACACAGCAGACATCGATGGAACGAGAATCTAGGGTCATGGCTAGGGAGGCCTGTTGTCCTATTTGGCCTAAGGTTCGAACGTTAAAAGCTCCGATATGTAGTTTAGTGCGAGGTTTCAGGAGACCAGGAATAACGTTTTGTGAACTCAAACCATTAGCATTAGAGGCGTCAGGTGATAAGGTTAGGTTAGTCGGGTTAATCGTGGGAATAAGGGAGTTATTGAGGGTTGAGGGTGGGATTTGACCTCGAGCAAAATGATCGCTTGTGCTGTTAGAGGTATGAGGGCGGTTATCACTTCCCGGTTGCCCACACCGTGGAAGAAGCTATAACTAATTTAGGAGAAGAAGCAGGCCAGTCCTGGGGTAACATTTTGCATTTGGGAGGGGAGAAGCACATCCCAAATATGCCTGCATTGTTACTCAACGTGTTCAAGAGACCTTGAATGCTGTGTGCGTCTTCACCAAATATGACTATGTCATCTGCATATTCTAAGTCGACAAGAGAGCCTCCTGGAAGGAGCATAATTCCTGAGGACTTAAAAGAAGTGAGAGAGATTTCTAACAGTACATCTATGATGAAATTAAATAAAAAAGGGGATAAGGGGCAACCCTGACGGACTCCACTTAAGGATGAAATTTCACGTGACAATTCGCCATATGCTCTGACTCGACCAGTGGTGACCGAGTAGAGGGCCTTTATAAGGTTAATGTACTTTTGAGGTACGCCTTTTAATGACAAACATTGCCACTGGACTTCAAGGTCAACAGAGTCGAACGCTGCTTTCAAGTCATGAAATACAATTATAGTTGGACGTTGGTACATATGTCTGTGTTCGAGGATCTGGCGCAGGGTGAATATGTGATCAATGCAACCTCATCCAGGTCTGAAACCAGCCTAGTTTTCTCGAGTCTGTTGTTCCCTAGTGTTGGTTAAACGTCGGATGATTATAGAGACTAATATTTTAGACATTATGTTAGTCAAACTGATTCGTCTGTGGTTATCACAAGAGGATTCCTGTCCCTTTTTGTAAATTGGAACGATCAGCGATCGAGACCAATCAGATGGGATGGTGTTTAGTTCCCAGACTTTGGCTAATATATCAGTCAACCTGCACGCTAAAACTAGACCACCATCCTTAAAGATATCGGTAGACAACATATCAGGCCCTGCTGCTTTCCCTCGTTACAATTTACTTATGGCGTTTTCAACCTCACTGAGAGTTGGGGAGCCTGTGTCAGTTTTCCATTCGGGTAGCTTGGAGATTGTGGGTAAGCCAAGAGTGGCTGGGGGCCAGTTGAACTGTTCCTGAAAGTGTTCTGCCCATCGTCCTAATCTTCGAGATTGAGAGTGGATCATCGACCCATCTTTTTCAGAGATAATTTCACTAACTGCCGATCTCTTGATACCAGTGTCTTTAATAAGTCGGAACAGCTGTCTACTATTGCCTTCCTCTGCCGATGATTCTATCGCTTTTGCTTTTGTTGCCCACCACTGTTCACGATCCTTACGCAGACTCTTTGTCAGTCTACGTTTCAGTTGTCGTAGCTCTTCATCATATTCCGAGCCTGCTGGAATGAGTTTTCGAGCCTCCATCAGTTCCCTAGAAGTACTAGAGATCCAATGATCTTTCATTGGATTGGGGTTAGATGCAGATAGCGCTGCTGCGTTTACACCTGCTTTAAAATCATTCCAAGCTACTTCGGGATGAACCTGTTGGTCGTGGACGACTAAATGCTTAGCCAAACCATTCCTAAATGCAATCTTAGCATTCTCAGTCTCAAAGTGATATCTAAAGGGTTTGCCTGATGTAACCTTTTTGCGACCAGCAAAACGCATAGAGATATGTGCTCTCACTATGGCGTGGTCAGAATCTAGACACGTGCCCCAGAAAGAGCGGCAGTCCTCTATACAGCCTCTCAAACGGTAGTTGATGCCGATGTGATCAATTTGTGTCCATCGTTGTGTAGATGTTGGGGGGTCGCCAGGTTAAACAATGTCTCACCTTATGCTTAAAGTTTGTGCTAGCTAAGAATAAACAATAGTCTGAGCACAATTGCATCAAACGATCTCCGTTATCTGTTCTCTGGGCTGGGATGCCGAGTGACCCACCTAAGTGTTTTTCAGCCTGACTTAGCCTACATACTTGGGCATTAAAATCTCCTGCTATAATAACTATGTCTGAGTGCTTAGCTTTCTGAAGGAGGCTAGAGAACTTCATATAGAAGTCGTCTTTCACTTCATCTGTGCTGCAATCAGTGGGGGCATAAGCAGAGACGACAGAAAGGCATCGGCGTGTGTCCCTATCTTTCCGAGTTCGTACTGTGCCATTTAGACGGACAGCACATAGACGACTGTCTACAGGGACCCACTCGAGAAGTGCCTGTTCTGCCCGTAAGCTTAGTGCTATGCCTACACCAGCAAGGCCACGCGAGCTTGCGGTAGGGTCTCCAGATAAACGAAGAGTGAAGTGTGCAGTTCCATTGCATTGACTAGGTGAGGTCAAACGGATGACCATGCTGGGATCCTGTATGCGTGTTTCGGAGACACAGCATACATCAATTGCAAGAGATTCTAATGTTTTAGCTAAGGCAGCCTGTTGACCGATTTGACACAGCGTACGCACATTAAAAGCTCCAACATGAAGTTTAGAGCGTGGCTTCAGGAGACCTGGTATGATAATTTGGGAACTCGGGTAACCAGTAAGAGTGGCGCGCATAGAAAATGCAGTAGAAGAAGTGTTATGAGAAGAGACCAGAGATGGAGAACGTGTTTGATCATGAACAAGGTGAACTCGAGTGCTATTAGCGGTATGAGGGCGGTTATCACTTCCCGGTTACCCACACCGTGGAAGGGTCATTCTTGAGGAACCTGAAAGAGAAAGATGATTAGGAGAGGTCGGCATGACCTGAGAGTGTGACCTCAGTGCCCATGGGACAGATGTTTGAGGTCGGTCAAGTATATTAATTGTTGCTCCGGTTGTCAGAAGGGAGGGCATTGGCTTCATGACTTCCGAAGGAACTCGGCTTTCACCATGAAGCGTCATATTAGTCCTTCCAACTTCCAGGGCAGAGTTAGAATGGTTATAAAGATTTTTACTCGTAAGCTGTTTTTTAGCATGGTAGTTGTTTTACGGGATGGGGCTGCTAACTCCATGCCCAACCCTCCTCCTTTTTCCGGGCTTGGGACTGGCAGCAACCCTGTGGGGGCTCCAGGAGGAGTAATAATATTGTGATATTATTGCGATTTACTAACCCGGTATACGTTTCTATACTTAGCTTTGAGCTACATATTTTGCGAGGTTAACGACCTCACTACCTAAACCGGAATGCACAAAGCAGTGCCCACACTTGTAATCTAATAGGCAAAAGTGAAGCGCGCTGACCAATAACGAAATACATAAAATAACGATACAATCCGAAATATAAGCAACGCTCACTAAACTAAACTAGACAAAATATACAAAGCAATTGAGTGCTGGTTACAAACAAGCAACCGAAGTGTTGGTTTTGCGTTTATACAGTTCATACATAACAACTTGTACATGTCCTCGGTTACATGACAGAAAGTGGGGAGATTGGATCTTGTGGCTACGTAACAAGTAAAAAGGAATATTTGCATATATTATCTAAGTGGATATAAAACAACTATTCCGTACTCGTCATAGCACTAGACCTATAATGTCGACGAAATATCCACAGACATCAACATGAACTACAAGCAACCTAGCACAATGTGCACTATCATCCTACTGATAGACAACTTAAAAATGTTGACCAAACTTATCCTTAGTGTAACAATAAATAATAAGCTCGCCTTTTGTTGATCGATTCGTGCTAGCTGGATATCGTTTTGGGCTTTCTCCGAAACTTCGTAAGCCTTCTGCTTTTCTTTGAAGCTAGTTACATACTTCTGCCAACATAATTCTAACTGTTTACGTGACTGTTCCATAGTCGCGTTTAGTTTTAGCCAGTGGGAACGCTGCTTTTCCAAAGATCTCTTCTCATTTTCAACTTGGATTTTTAATGGGTTAACAACGGATTCATTAAGCTTTTTGGAACTAGCCTCGTGAGCAACGCCCATCTCAAGGATTTGTGGTACGATACTTGAATATGTTAGAACAGAAGACAGTTCATCAACATCGGGTTTCTTCCTCGGTAAATATACAGAAACAGTTTTTCTACAGAAAACTTCATGCTAATGAAATACTACCATACCTTAGTTTCTTTCCAAATTCGTGCTCCAACTTCTGAACATCTGAGAACAGCTTGAAATATGACTCAGTTAATCCGATCTGATCGATTTCATGTTTAAAAATGTTTTCTACTTGATCCTAAAGTTACAAAGAGTATAACTTGATTAAGCAGGGAAATAAATTCAACTGTCTGGAGATTATCACACGATACATAGTAATAACAAGTGAATGGGCCAACCTTCCTACGAATGATTTTTTTCAATCAATACCATTCCAGTACCGATAATGATGATATGATCCAATCAGATTGAAACATATTTGATGGATTTTGTTAATATAATTATTTAGGTTATTATGACTTGACTTCCCTATCTACCTAAATGTAAATGGTGCAAAAGTAGGTTATTTTTCGCTCTGCCAACTAACAAAATCTAGTAATGTGGTAAAAAGATCAGGAATTTGCCCCACAAAAATTGTTACATGCCTGAATCTGACTATGTGGTCCATAAAGAACTAATTTAAGTGATAAAAACTGTACGTACCCACAGCTCAACACCCCAACTCAGTTCATCCATATGCGTAACGGACATAGAGAGAAGACGCGCTTAATGTATGACCCAATATCCAATAACTACGCAACCATCTAGAATGAAACAGAAAATTTCACTTCTGTATTTTATGTTTCTGGTTTATTTTAGGATATTTGGTTTCATCTATGGATGCTGTTTTGTCCCTCCATTGCACTAGTTCTAAAGAATCCAATAGGCGAGACTACTGTTCTTCATCTTTTTTCTTTTCGCTTTTTCATTTACTTGTTATCAACATCTTTATCAGTTCTAATTTAGTTGATTTTTCTTACTTTTTCTATGTCTTTTACTTGGCGATTGTATTCATTGTCATTTTGCCTTCTAACTAATATATAATTTTAACATAGTTCATCACGCTTCATATGATAAGGAAGTTAAGAAGACGATAGGCAGTCGAAAAATTAGAGTGAAAATATAGGTGAGCAAACAGAGGGGAAAAAGACGTGAAAACGGTAACAAACTAAAGACAAGGTTTACATTCTGTTTTGTGTGCTACACTAGCTGTAGACTTTACTTCAGCGAGCGATTGGTGTAACTTTATTGATCTTTGTTTATGTAATGACCCTCATTGTGCGAGTTTTTACCCCTGTTGCTCTTAAGTTCTCTCTTATAAGTGTTTTCTAGGGGTGTTTTCAGTTTTATTTTACTTGACTTCGAGGTCTTGTCACAAGCCATATTAATCTTTTATTTTGTTGTTTACGTCTGAGTACAGTGATTCAGTACGACTGGCAGCAGGTGGAATCTAGTTTCTTTGTCTAGCAGGAGCGCATATTATCTTGGACAAACGGTCACTTTCATATTCTTACTACCTATTTTTCTGTAATATAGAATGGATGTACAAAATGTTTGAATCACCTCTGGTTCTATACAGAATGGGTATTGTTGAGGCATGTACGCTACAATTGTTTTCATTTTTTGAATACAGAAAAAGAGATGTGATGTCATCCGTGTGGTCACTCTACAGCCCCCTGTATTATGTTATTATTATATTAGTGGGAAGTGGACTGACTTAATAAGCCTGTATATATATGGCAAATCTTTAGC
The DNA here is from genome assembly GCA_034768735.1 of Schistosoma mekongi. NCBI lineage: Eukaryota > Metazoa > Platyhelminthes > Trematoda > Strigeidida > Schistosomatidae > Schistosoma > Schistosoma mekongi. The sequence continues at coordinate 36,487,854 of CM068306.1, forward strand.
CAAGTCGTGGTGGCGTCCAAAAGCAGCGTATTTTAGGATGGCTTGTAACCTTTAATTCTAGGACCATTCTTCCAGGATTAACAGGTAATGTCGTAGTCATGGTACCCCATCGCTAAATCTATTTTTTCATAATTCGCGTCATCGGTTAAGTTCATTTTAGAGATGATTATATTTGCGGCAAGGTTTCTGACAATGATGATAAGCAACAGGAGTGAAGTGTCCTTCCATGTGATAAAGGAGATTACGATATACTCCAACCATGAGGTACTCTTTTTGTCCTTGTGTTGCAACCAGGACAGTAGAGGTTCCGAAAATCCAATAAGAAATGCTTCTCCAAAAGGATTACGCGTGAAATTGTGTCAAATGCGCCCATGATACTATGGAAAGGGTGTTTGTTTTCGTATCCTCACCCTTAATTGCTATCCACATATCCCACACCAACCGCAAATTTATAGAAGATGTACTATCCAGTAAGTTGTTTTACGCTTCGTGTAATGGGCTGCTATAGACATGAAGCTAGATTTGTGGTACTTTTAACCAAAATAATGATTTATTTCCTGACATCGGAAGCAAACCGTCTTTACGAGCAAGATCAACAAATGTAGTGATTATTCCCTGGCGTCAGGAGCAGACCAATTTACGGAAAAGATCAACAAAAGCCGGCCATGGCAGGGTCCAGTTGCCACACAAACGAATTAGATCAAGATAAATAAGAATCTGGGGTTATGATGCATAGGAATGTAGTGAATCATCCAAGAGTGAGGATGACAGTTGGAAACTAAATAGCTTATATACATGTGGGTTCAGTAGTTGAACATTACAGAATGTAAAATTTCAGTCTGTGAAGGATAATAAGGTTGTACATACAGACCGTGGTATTTCTGAAACAGAGTGTAATATCTGACAGAGTTAGGTTATTCAAAAGCCGGAAAAAATGGTTTTCAAATGCAATTTTTTAAAACGTTGACCTTGTCCAGAGGTATGAAACGTGGGTCTGGCGGAAAAACTCAGTTTTCCACACGGCACTTCGTGGAGTATGTGTTGATATTCATTTCTATTGTCTGCAGTATATCTAAGGATGCTAAAAAGAAAGTGAGTAAAATACAGAGCAGCATAAGGAGGAGATACAAAATTAAATGATAAAAATTAGAACGAATTCACTAAAGGACGTTAAATAAATTACCTCTTAGCCAGGCAGCCATTTCATCGTTCAGAACCACCGGATAAGTAACGAAGCCGAATGGAATAAATAAATGTAACAAACGCGGGGACTAGAATTAGTAGAATACGTCCAAAGATAATATATAGAGTTTAAAAAGTGTAATATTAGGAACTACAATTAGTTAGATGGACTAATTGCTTCTTGGTGCTTTGGATGCTAATTATTAGCATTTTATCAAGAGAACATAAGTCCATGTATACATATCTTAGACAGTCATTGCAGAAAAACACCAAACTTGGGTCATGTTCAAAAGTCATGAACCCGCGCGCTACGAATCTGACTGTGCTTAATCCCAAGATCCTTAGGATTCCCTTATTACATACACCAAACAACACTCGAAAGTATACATGGCCAGCAAACCTTTACGGATTATCTGGTAGACTACTTGAAACACAAATCACCTCTCAGATTTATTTAATACAATCTCAACTATGCTGCATACACCCACTAACCACATAATCATTGTCGCATATATAGTGACTGATTCCATTTACTAAAATTACAAAACGAAACATTATCCGTCATTCCAATAAACCACACACATTATCTCTTTCTTGGAATTATTGACTCAATTCGGTGAGTTACTGTGCTTAGCTCGTACATTTGCTTATTATTTGTTTTCTGCTCCACATTTGTCATAAGGTAAAAGTATATCCACTCATATTATTATCGAATCGCATCCCTCGTAAAACCTGATTGATTATAATGTCTACGGAAATTTTACCAACATCTAGCTCCAAGCGTCTGGAAAAACGTGGAAAAAGGCTTCGGTCCTATACCCCCACCGATCCACTACTAAAAAAATCCAGCGTCCCATGCGATGTAAGTCCAACTGAACATAACAAACATGTTCCCATCGTCATCGTTGAGGACGTAATGAAGTCTTTCCTGACTAGACAAGATGCAGGTCATTGCAAGCACAGTGACGACTTGAAAGGCCTTTATGATAACCTTAAGATTCTCAGCCCTCTCAAATGCCTCATCAATCCTGATAATACCGAAACATCATATCATCTAAATGTAATGAACAATATCATCGACTATGTAGCCTCCGAAGTTTTTGAACGCATTAAACGCTCCAACAATGTTATAATCTTAAATGTTTCCGATACCTGTCCTCTACAAACTATGAAAAGTAATCTCCATAAAGCTAACAATATGACTGACGTCCCATGCTCATGTACAAGGCTAAATAAAGGCCCCCATGGCCTAAGTACACCGGTACTATTCAGATTCAACACACCAACGGAGGCACGAGACTTTCTAAAATTCATGCAGTATGATTAGACTAGATCCTGTGTACAAAAATATAAAGTTAGTACCAGATAGGACTCCCTGTCAACGTATGTCAGGCAAGTCCGGCAAGAAACCTCTATTATTTAAGCGTCACGCTAAATCTAACATCGACAGCCCAAAAAGTTTATTTGACAAGAAGATTATAAATCCATATCCCTCAAAAACATCGGTTGTACCCATTAAAAGTCGAAATACCGTAAAAGCTATAGAGGAAGATAGCAACAATACACCTAGTACCCACGTTATTGACTTGGATTCACCAGATACAAAAAGCAGCACTCTGAGTAATAATGTTGGCAGGAAACTCAAGATGAGCCCAGTAACACCAGTTTTACGCTCATCAGATATAATTACTAGTAGCTGGGATGTTGCAAGAAACATTATAAATAATAATAGTAGCTACACACTAAACACCCAGGCAGTTGACTTAGATTCACTAGAAAGAATAAGCAATCGGTTACCCCCTGACATTGGCTACAACACTTACACTAAGTCACAAACCCAGACATCTGACGACGATTTCAGTATCGAATACTTTATTCAGCCTGAAGGGCAAACAATGAATGGAAAGCCACAGGCTTCCCAAATATCATCACAACACCCACGAAAAAGTAAAGGAAACGCACCTTCCAGAAAAACCTTTATAACACAAAATATACATAAATTCGAATATACAACATTGATAAACTGTCCTCGCAGGTGTGAGGGCATTCTTGGGCCTGCCCCACACATACCTGAAATCAGTTCAGCCGGCCAAAGAAACTGCATAAAACAGAACCATTTTTTGTAATCACACCGGTTCCCCAACCAGCAACCTCATCCACACTAGGATTCACTACAAACATTATAAAACTGCTTCCACTGCTCGCAACCACCTTACTACTCCAGACGCAACTTTGGCAGACGAGACAACCCAAGACACTTCATCAAACATCCACTCGGAGACACAAAAATCAGCCAACCTATCAATGAACCGGCTGGCCGTATCGATTGGAACATCAGGTAAACTTCCCAAGCATATTCGCTGCAGCAAGTCGTTAGCCGCGTTCAAAACATTACTTCAAGAATACCTTTCAGGTGAAGGTCTATGTAACTTCCTCAACTACCCTGAAATAACTGATCATATATATAAACAAGGTCCCAGCTCCGTATAAACAGCTTTAAAATTTATCAAATATATTCATAATACACCATATGCCTAAGGACTCATAATTAATAATGCATATTTTCATATTGTTCCAATCTACACGCATACACCTTAATTCACTTATGCGAAAACTGATAATTTGATTACACCGACAATTAATCTTATCCATCTTCTATCATCAATTATACACCAATTCACTACTTCGATGACAATTTGACCTTTTAATTATGTTGGGTTCATTAGTTGTCTAATAATCCTATACACATTGATTTCATACTGTAATTATCCATTGATTTTCAACGCCATATACTTATTCATGTACACACACACACAAGCACACTTCTTTATTCAGAAATTTCACCCCTTTAATATCACTTGAGTGAAAATTCACAATTTCATCACACTCTTAATTGCACTGTATGACCTCTCCATTAATATAACTCTCTATGTATTTTATGTGGTTAATAGTGCATATTTTCACTGTGTCCCAATCTACTTTATTATTAGTATTATAATTATTATCTGTCTACTTTATTATTATCATTGTTAATAACATTATTATTATCTGTCTACTTTATTATTATTATTATTATTATTATTCACCCTTCCAATATCACCTGAGTGACAATACACAATTTCACCACACTGTTAATTGCACTGTTTGATCTCTCCACTACTATAATTATCTATATATTTTACATGGTTATTAGTGCATATTTTCACTCTGTTCCAATCTGCTTTATTATTATTACTATTATCTGTCTTCTGTCATCACTTATAAACCGATTCTAAATTTTGATTACAACTTGACCTTTTAATTATATTGGGTTTATTAGTTGGCTAACAAACCTATTTATGCAAAGTCTAAGCTACGGCTACGCATTGAACTCTTTAGAATTATCCTTTATTTTTTTCTTTTTTCTTTTTCTTCTTTTTTCATTTTCGTTTTTTTCGTTTTTTTCTTTTTTTATTTACACGTCCTACATTACATTAGCGTTTATACTCTTAATACTACTTCGCTAATTTGATTTATTGAATTATTATACTCAACTGATGAAGCCCAAAGTGGTTTCTTCACAACGCTTATTGTAAATGAGTAGTATGTGATTAAAATAAATAAAATAAATAAAAGTCATAAGAAATATATGTTTTACCCATAATGCTTTCACAATTTGTCTTTCATTCCACGAAAAAATCCCTGAGTAACAAAAATATTCCTAATTAAACGCAGTTGAAGACAGAAGGCTTAGTTCATACAAATATAGCGATTAGGCGGCAGAGCATACATTACAACTATTTAGCTGAATTCTTAAATAATGATAAGGCAACAAGTGGAGCATAAGAACGTTTAAAATAAAGTTCCAAGCAACTTGGAAGATTAGTGTTTGGAACTAGCATCAACTAACAATGCAGCCACTGAATTAAATTATCCGTATTTGGTCAGCTTCTGATGCTCCTTATTTAATCAGACATATTCGATATACCATCTGCTTCTCTCATATTAATGTCACATTCCTTCATTATGTTAAGTGGTCTGATAAGGAAAGGTAATGTATTCATCACAATGAAACACGTATTTCTGTCTCCTATTAAGACAGAAGTACGATGAAAATGACTATTAAGACATTAAATGAACACCACAATTGATCAATGAGATTTCTTTTTCAATTACTTTTTCACCAACTCTCTACACTAATATACCTATAATTTAAAATAGAGGCAAAATCGATACCAATCAAATGGTGGTGTGCCAGACTTTAATAAAGACACATACCAGTCTGTTCATGAAGATAACTAAAAGTAGTCAGCAAAAGGTGTAGTGAAAAAAGTGGCTACTAATCAGAGGTCATAAATAATGGACAAATGAATAAGAATATGACGGTGCTAAACTGACTGATAATGCAATATGAAGCAAGGGAATAAACAGAAGGATATGATAAGGGATCAAGTGTTAACTCAATAGATCCTAAGTAGTAAGGAAACACATGCATACAGGAGGCAGGCAGATTTAGACCATACTAAAATGTTAGAGAATAAACAATAATAGCATGGGTACCATATTAAAATTATCGTTATTATCTGAAATTGATTACAGAACTCACACCGGCTTACAGTCATAACAGCGGTAATATACACATTCGTACGTATACAAATACGCATATCGCAGGAACAAAATACATAAATAATGGCTGCTATATCTGGAAGTTCAAAAAAAGTAACTAATCTTCTGAACTGTTTTTTAAAAGACTATTTCACTTATGTTAAGTATAGGTGAATCTATTATTTCACTTTAATAATCATATAACCAACACCCTGACCTCCCATTATACTCGTGAACTGTTGTCCTAGCATTTGTCATTCAAGAATTGTAATCAATAAATCGTGTACCCGTACCCACCCATTCCTTAGCCATTGTTGTTTCCGTTTGCATAAATGCTATTCTCCCTATTGGTGTGATGCGTGGTCAGGTTTTGTGTACATATAAATGGGTGAGCAAAGTGTAATCCGACTGCCTGACCGTCTGGTGGTTGGTTTAGTTATTCTGTGTTCATTGTGGCCTAGTGACTGGTAGTCGAGGGACCAGATGTGTTTGGGCACTGATTGGTAATTACCGAAGTTACACTGTATTTTTCCATACGTACTGACTGGCCGATTACATGAAGATATAATAAAAGCAAACTGCACAAAAGTTGATAATAACACTAATTGTTATCAAGAAAGCGATGTCTCAATGCAAACTGATAATGGAGTTAGAAAAATATTGTGATAATAGTTATGTAGGAATAAACGGACAACGACTGAGACTACGAAATTACATAACGGTGAAAGATTTGACAAAATTAAGGGGAAAATGTAGAAAAAGAAAGAAGGCACTAGACAGGTACCTATTTTAACCCCGCTTTACTATAGCCTAGGTCAGTGGCCAACGTAGAGCGAGTGTATGTATGAACATTTTCTTGAATACACAGACCAGGCTTGTGAATGTGGATGGGAATAGCTTTTCTGTACGTAGAAGACGGACCTTTAAGCTATGAGGAGTCACCGATGGAATTCGATAAATCCTTATAATAGACTTCTTAAGATCGACTCGATATTTGTTTACCAGGTTCCTTGTCTAATAAGGAGGGGTGATACTCTGCAACACCATGATGGAACTGCCAAACTGTGTGCCCCACATAACCGGCTCCGCAGAAGCAGTCAAAGTAATAGCGGTTCATATGTCTGGTCTTCAGCAGAGCAAGGATTTTTAATATATTTTGGGATAACGATTCGTTTTGATGTATTCTTTTATAAACTCCACATATACTTTCATAAAATTAGAAATAGTTCAACAGGGTAGCTGGTGACTTACATCTCCAAACTAGCCCATTTTGTGAAACGGTTTTTCTCTTGTCTCAGAAAATCGTAATTTCTGTCAAAAGCTTTGAGGATAACAACCCTCCCAGAGAAAAATATATTTGGGAAGTGTCTTGTATAAGTACAAATATTCCACGCATCAACTGACCATTAATAATATATCTAGAAGCTGCCAGTGCATATTTACTGAAAAAACGGTTTAGATCTAGAGAACGCAAATCTTGTGAAGGTTTGAGACAACTAGCAGCAAATACACTATTCATAATACAGCCAATTCTGTAAAATATGCGCTAATAGACGTATCAAATGACGTGAACCTACTAGAAGTTTGATTGCAGCCAACTAAGGCCCATCCTACGCTTACTTGGAATAATTTGCCACTACTGTCTCAGAACAGCATGTTATTTTTGACACAGTTATATATACTTGGTAAAAAAAGGACATAAATTAAAAGCTTAAGAAAAATGTATGGAACACTTTATTTTAATATGCAATGCTTTTGTATCGAATGAACCAAAAATGAGAAAGGGACATGAACACCACACTTTGCTTACATGGAAACGTTAAATATAACCCAAGTCACATACTAGTAATCGAAGCAAACTGCGAACGTCTGCACAGTATCTCTTAGTAGAAACATGCAATATTATTAGAACAGGCAAATCCTCGAATTTTACTCAAACTTAAAAAGGTTTCTTTGTCATGAGGTCTCCTTTTGACAAGCCACAGATAGCGATTTTACATTTACTGGGTCAAAATCGCCCAACTGAGATCCACATCGACGCCAAGGAGCTCCTGGCCAATCGGCTCTACCAAATGTTTGAAGCGACATCCATAATTGACAGTACTAGGAGCTTCGGTTCAAGCGGGATGGAATCCTTAAAAATCAACCCAAATGTAGATCTGGTATTTTGAATCTGAACAGCTAAACAGGAACTTTACTCTCCTAACGCCTCTCAGAAAAATACCCCCATTCTCTTGACCAGGGCTTGGCTCCAGATGTGTAAAAGGTGACGCGCCCACCCCAATTTTTTCTAAGGTGGCTGACGAGATAATCGTTCGGACCATCAGTCAGTGATTCACTTTTTGATAGTCACTAATATTATGGAGTCCTTAGTCGATGATGGTATGCACAACCACCTTGCAATTATCAATTTATTTGCTCCTTGGTGCCGTGATTTCAGCACTGACAGTTCATCCACCGTAAACCCGCTCTTCACGGGGAATATTTGAACCAGTGTGATTTGTCGAAACGACACAGTAGGTATGGAACACCCCTAATTCTCAAAAGCCGCCGATCTAGTTAGTCATGATCGCCCTGTACGACGTAGACTCCGTATTTCTTCCTTGCCCAACCATATGTGATGAAGCTGAATAAACTGTCAAAATAGGGTGTTAACCCTTTATACTCTTTGTCTTTGCTCGTGAAACAAATGAAAAATTTTGTTCCTCATACAGTGGAGTTGAATATGAACCATAATACCTGCAAGATCTAAAGTCACCATTAAATAATTGGCTCAAGTCATATCTTGACAATTGCTTACTCAGGGTAAATGTAAATTACTCTCTTCCTCAAGTTTCAAAATATCCCGGTGGAATTCTACAGGGTTCAGTTTCAAAACCTTCTCTATTTAGTTCGCACAAAAACTCCCTCTTAACAGTTATCTATTAAGCTATGACTCCTTGCTGGCGATCTAAAACTGTGAAACGAAGTCCGGTCATGAGGATACACTAGCTTATTGTCATGATTTTGCTCAACTTTAAAGTTAAATCTTCAGAAGTGGAAAAACTTTTAACTGGGAAAAATATAGCGTTACTCATTTGTAACACTGAGCTGATTACGCACAGCATCTAGATAATCTTGCCGTAGCCGAATCACCACTTGAAAGAAGTTTGGGTATCCAAACACACTATGACCCTTGATTGTATGCTCGTAGTGACAAAAACACTTTAATACTCAATCCTTCACCTGCGGTTTTATCAGGTGGAAAAGGATATGTGACTTTGAGATCATCAGCAAACATAAACGACTTAACATCAGGGAAACAATCGCATACATCAGTGACACAGAGTGATGTAGATGGGACCAAAATGTTACCCTAAATAACTCCAGGGGTTATAGGTTTTGGATGGAAGATCACAGGGTCAAATTTAAGCATTTGTGTGCGACCACTGAGGATGAACCTGATCCAGTCTAACGTAGGACAGGCAACACCATGTCTTAAGTTCCCTTATCAATAGCATGTAGTCAACGCAGTCAAAAGCTTTGAAAATGTCAAAATATAGAACGAGAACTGTATAACCTTTATCGTTGTTACTGGTTTCTCGGTTGAAGAAGTTCAAGTTACAAGTCTGACAACCGGGATTTCAAGAGGCCATGTTGGTTAGGTGTAATTACGTTCTGCGATAATAAGTGCCTAGGCACATTTTTTCCATAACTTTTACAAGAATAGGAGTAATATTAACTGGCCGATAGCCGCAAACATCCGACGTAGAGACTGACTTATGCCTGCTATTAATAAAAGAGTCCTTCCAGATGTCTGGGGATGTGGATGGTTCTAGTGAGGTAGTAAAAATTTTAAGTAAAATATTTAAGGTACCACGCCCGCCATGTTTCGCTATATTATGATTTAGACTGTCTACATTGATAACCAGGAATATTTTAATATATTAATGGCTATATCACTGCTGCTACAACTGAATTCACCAGTGCTAATTATACTTATAGATGAGTTAAAATGTTAGTGAGTTTTAGCAAACTAGAAGAGAATGTTTGATTGCAGAACTCGGGAATAGTTTCAGGACTGCTAAATGTCCTACCTCTATAAACAAGGAGTGTACCAGTATGTCCATCTTTTTCAATTCGCTTGTTAAAGAGAAGCGTCATGGTAGGCTGCTTGGATGGACCAGTAAAGGCTATAAGTTCATCATCGCCCGGCCTTATCATGATAGGAAAAAAATCAAGCCGCATGTGTCAATAAAAGAACCTAGCGCACAAAAGTTACGAGAAATAAATACCTTTTTTAGAGGGATCGTAGCTTCAGTCGATAGTGCGGAGGGATGACATGCTTGTTACTTCTGCGCCATATAAGCTACTTCGTAGTGGGGGGAAAATTTGTCAAAACAAATGCCACCGATTAAAGCCTTCGACGTGGAAGAGTTAATTTTAAAAATCTTATATCGATGATTGAGAAAAGAGTTTAGCCAAACTAGTAATAAATAGCTTTTTATTCTCAAATATCATTGTGTAGATGAGAGCATGCCAGTTTACAGGCATGATTAGAATGATATGAGTTTACATACATGCAAATATTTTGAAACATTACTGAGAATAAAGGTACAGTATTCTAGTGAAAGTCTAACACAAACTTTATATAGCAGAATACGAGAATCATTGCTATAAAAGTTACGTAGTATACAACCTAGTAGTCGATGTGACTTAGATATCTGCACATTGACCTGTTCTGTAAAAGACAGGTTATAAGAATACCTTAGTCCTAAGTCAACTACTGACTGAAGCCTAGATAACTTACTACCCTTTATGAAGAGATCGAAATCGAGGCACTTATCCTTAAAACATGTCCAACCACACTTAAAAGCATTGAGATCTAACTTCTATTTTGAGCACCATACTGTGACCTTGTTGAGTTCGGTAGTGATACCACTGAATATGTGTGCAAATTCGTGAGGGGGGAATGAGTACACTATTTTGAGATCATCTGTGTATAGAAAGGGTCTACCCATGCTGAAGCATTTGCATATATCATTTATGTAAGCTATAAAGAGCAATGGGCCTAAGACACTTCCTTGTATAACACCACGTGTAACCGGTTCGGGCTTCGAAAGGGTGGAATTAATTTCAACTATTTTGATGTCCATTACTGGGGAAAGAGTTTAAACATGCAAGTAATGGATTCCTAATCCCAAAAGAGGAGAGTTTGCTTACAATAAGCTTGTGGTTAACCATGTCAAAGGCTTTAGATATGTCTAAGTACAATAATAATACCAGGTTCCCAAGGCTTCGTTTATTAAAGACTAAATTAAAGAATTCAAAGTGACAAGTCATACAGGACCTAGTTTTGAGGAAACCATGTTGAGAATTAAAGATGAGATTTTCGGATAGTAAACAATCAGAAATTTGATCACATACTAGTTTTTCCATTATACTAGAGATAACCGGGGTGATATTTATGGGCCTATAGTTATGCAAGTTTGTCCTGTCACCTAATCTAAATCGAGGGCATATGTATGAGGTTTTCCATCAATTAGGGTAAGATCCTGTTTTTAATGAAAGGTCAAACAGTTTTAATAGGATTAATGGTAGATTGGGTCCTCCGAGTTTGAAGTAAATGGATGCCATGCCATCTACTCCATAGCTACTTGACGTCCTAAGTGAGTTTATGGATTTGCAAATATTGTCATAAGTGAAGGCAACGGATTCCATATGGTTTGTAGCTGAGTCGATAATGTCTACCTCATTTTCTTTCAGGGGTATACCCCTGTTAGCGATCTCCGATCTCGTAAGATAAGGGTTTGCAAATAAAAAGCCTGTGATTAACTATGCCAAAAGCTTTAGATATGTCTAATACGTATAGGAGACTAGTGAGACTTCGGTTGTGAGGAAGTTGGAGATGGAAGATAACAAAGGCGGGGTGGAAGCGTTGGTATTTTCAAGAAGAGCTGAGACGTTAGTTGACAGAGGAGCAAGATTATGTTTACCTTGGTTATGGTGGGATGAATTTCTGCGAAAGCTGACAGGTAGGGTGGCGTTGGAGTGTAAATATGTGGTTGATGGAATTTTCAATGGGTACTTAGTATCTTGTGAGATATGAGGTTGGCAAAAGTTTTATTGTCTGTAATGAGGGTGCCTATGGATTTTTGATAACAGGTCTGATGGGCAACTAGGCTTTTCAGAGGCGGTGTTATAAGTATTACGGTTATTTTTGTTAGTATGAGTATCCACAGGTTCCATATAATGGTGCATGTAAGAGATCTGGTCACTTACTGATTCATTACATGTCGCTCGGTTGGGGAGGTGGTTTGCTTATTCCGGACAATATTATTATCTTGACAGGTTAAATTGTTAGAAGTCATCTCAGGACGGGTGTGGTCATCTACTGTAACTGCCTCACGCCCCTTAAAACGACAATGACAGGGTGTTAGGTCAAAAGAGATATTTGTTTTACACGGAATCAACAAGCTGTTTTTGCTTGACATCAGGAACCTCTTGGCATCTTAAGAACTACTGAATTTAAGTAGTAGCCAGAAAGTAACCTTGTTTGATATCTTTTCATGATGAATGAATAAACGGTTAGCGTCATTCATGTCACATGCTCCAAAGCATATATCTATTATCTGATAAGGGTGTGCGTGGTCAGGTACACTGTATATTATAACTTTGCAAGAAGATATTGCTCTTTCTGACACCTCTTCTGGTACAAATCCTAATAGGTACTTGGTTTTCGCAATGTTGTCGACAATCTTGTCGATCTCCCCATTCCATGGGCACTTAAGTGGTATCAATTGGTTAAGTTTAGAATAAGTTCCGGTGAGTGAGTTTTGAATTAGTTTCATGTCTTCTCAGTTTTTCTTTCGGTATCACGATGAATGTCACCGAGGTTGTTAGGCACTATAACCTAATAGAAGCTAGTTGTGGGTCCAGTGGAGTCCGACCTGTTGTTATATAGTACTGACATACCGATATGTTTAGGGATTAATTAGTTTATGTCAACCAGCCTGAGAACGGGCAAGATATATGGGGTTGAAATGATTGGTAATACAAGGAGTGATACGAGCATAGATAAAAGTGAACTGGCTTTAGTTAATTAGCGGGTACGATCAGTGTGCTGCTGTCCAAGGAGGCTAGATATTTTAGTGGATTTTGGAATAGCAGATATCTGCCTATTGGCACAGTTTTTGCCGAGGCTACATCAAGTGTAAGCGCTAAATCCGAAGCAGATGAAAATTAACTAGAGCTATATATGAACTAATACGGAATTAGGGTAAAACTATATCTTTCAGAGAATTTTTATTAGGGACGATAATATCTTATCGAGTAAAGCTGTGATCTTCAAAACTTTCGGCAAACTCTGAGACGTTAGTTAGTGAAGTGAAGTTTAAACTCTTTGAGGAAGGTTGTAAAGAAAAAATTCCTAGGTATTGTACCTATATAAGCAGTCACAGAAAGAGATATGAATAATTTCTTAATTATCGCTAAAATATATTAAACAGGTCAAAATTGTGCATGAACGAAATTTATTTGGAGCAGTGATTAGACTTGAATAAGCAGACTGTTATACCAGTTAATTACTACAGTGCAAGATGCGATGATGTGGTATCTAGTAAAACCATCTTGGTGAAGCAAATCGCACTATCGTTGGGAGGAGGAAGTTCAGCAAACAACGACGAATAGGACGGAGAAATATCCTCTTTGTAATATTATAGCAAGAAACACTATTAACAGGCCACTTCCGTGCTGCTCACAACAGAAAGGTTCACGGAACGAATCATCAACGACTGTCTTTGTAACCATGTTCCTATTATATCTGGAACTGTGAAAGAAAATAGTATGCGACAAAATGTCTGATCATCTACTCTCCGAAAAACTTATCCTTTATTCCCGACATGATTTTCTCAAAACCATGTGGAGTCATTTCGAATTATTTAATTTATTCTTTACTAAACGAAGCCTCGGGCACTTGTTATTAGTATTGTACATATCTAGGGCCTCTGACATGGTTAACCACAGGCTTCTTATAGGCAAACTCTCCTCTTATGGGATTAGGAATCCAGTACCTTCATGCTGAGACTCTTACCTCAGCCACCGACGTCAAATTACTAAAATTTACTCCATCCTGCCGAGGACCCAACCGGTTATAAGTGGTCTTATGCAAGGAAGTGTTTTAAGCCACTGCTCTTTATAGCTTACATAAGTTCTATAAACAAATGTTTCAGCATGGGTAGACCTTTTCTTTTCGCGGACGATCTTAATATATTGTACTAATTTTCGCCTCACGAATCTGAACATATATTCAGTGGCGTCACTGCTGAACTCAACAAGGTCGCAGTACGGTGCTCGAAATGGAAGTTAGAACTGGATGCTTCTAAGTGTGGTTAGATATTTTAATCCCTCTATAAACGGTAGTAAGTTATCTACGCTTCAATTAGTAGTTGACTTATAATTCAGGTACTCTCGCGGTTTGTTTTGCACAGAACAGGCTACTATGCAAACACCTAGATTGCATTGGCTTCAGGGTTGAATACTACGCAACTTCTATGACAATAATTCTCATATTTTGCTGTATAAAGTTTGTGTCCGACTTTTACCAGGATATTGTACCTTCGTTCTTAGCAACGTCTCCGTTAAGGATAAACTAAGACTGGAGTCTATCCATCGTCACTTTACTCTTCGTATTTTTCAGGCTGATCGTATTCTGGACAATAAAACTAGATGCAGTAAGTTAGAAATAGATACTCAATAAGACGCCAACTGGAGTCAAACCTAATCTACTTCTACTAGATATTGAATAAATTAGCATTTCTGCCGTCTGATAAATTTCTGTTTGAAGAACCTTTTTGCGATAACTTACGAAGTTCAGCTCCGAAAATGAAAATGTCACATTCTAAATCTACACTTAATATGAAATATTTTGCAAATAAATTATCTAGAATCTGGAACATTTCACCTCAAGTCACTTAGGAAACAGATTCACTTTCTTGAATTGTACGATATGCTGGTAAGTTAGTCTCTTTTGATATCATATTTAAAATGTTTAAACCAACTAATATTTCTTACTCCATTAGCAAAATAATAGGGACTCTGAACGTTTGAGCATCATTCTCCTGTCTTAGTCATATGGCAGTACTCTTCTCTTTTAATTAATTTATTAGCATATGTAGTGTATCGTGTCTTTCAATGCCCATATAACCACTAAATTTTGCCCATTGTTTTCAGAATACCAGTGCTGTTGTTTTATATTCTCTCTTCTTTCATCTCTAGTTGTGGATGATAATGTATAAAAGCAAGTATGGAACCCAGTGACACAGTACTATTGACTTCTCTTCTATTCCCAAGCTCTAAGTACTCCTGGTCTTATCCCGCATCTGGACATGCTCAATGATCCATTTTGCTCACTCAGCCGTTTTTTTGGAATTGTAGCGCCTTGGTCAAGAGGGTTGTAGCAACTTAGGTTGACTAGTTAAAAGTTTGCTTCAAAAGTTAAGCACACGTCAAAACAATTAGACTTCAGTATTCATTTACTTCCTTATTCTGCATATTGATTACATTTCCTGTTATCTTATATTAAACGTTGAGAAGTGTTTGGGTGTTCGGACCACTAGAACCCCCTCCACACACTACTGAATAAAGACCTATGCCCATAATAATCTGGTTTCTTCTGTAACTAGATGGGGATATAACTAGGCGCTAAAACCTCACTGTTCTTAACCATATATGCACCATGATACATTATATGTATTCGGTACCCAAGTACTGTATACCTTGATGCTGTTGTTTCGGTTCTCAATTCATATCTTTATATGTTATTAATACCCTGACAAATAATTGATTCGTCGAAATCCTTGTATGTATGTAAGCCCATACAATTCTGATCATGCCTGTAAACTAACATGCTCTCATGTACAAGATGATACTTGAAAATAAAAGCCGCTTGTTTATTTATCTAGTACCCGACGATCTGCTTCGCCGCATAGCTTTTGACAGTGCAGGAACCTGTTGGCTTCATTGATTAGTAGATCACAACTATTTTGTACTCATAGTCCCCCAAAGTATTTAAAACGGTGAATCATTCAATTCATTCCCAGAAATTGCAGTCACTGGGTAGTGGTGGGTTCCTGAAGGATTAACTGAGCGGCCACCTAGGTAAAATATCTCTGGATGCCAAACGTCACTGTCTTGGCTGACGGCTTTCTTAAAAGGAGGTCATGCACCACATGCATGATTGACTTCTTTGACGAGATTACTAGAAACCGTGATCAGAAAAAGTTAGTGATAATACTATACTTTGACATAAAAATAAGCCTTCGACAGGGTACTACACAATCTACTAATCTGCAAACTGTAGTCCATAGGAATCACTAATCCACCCCTAGGGTGGTTCAAATCATTCCTCACAAACCGATACCAGATAACGAAAGTAGGCACTGTAACGTCAACACCACGACTTATAACCAGTGGGGTTGTACAAGGTAGTGTTCTAGGGTCCTTACTCTTCATTATATATATATTAATAACATATGCAGGTGATTCATAACAGGAAAGCCATACCTGTATGCCGACGACCTGAAAGTAGTCTATAAGACAGACAAAAATAACGTGGCACATTGAATCGAAAATATACAGGACGAGCTAAACAACCTAGGTAAATGGTGCTCAGACTGGTGTCTGAAAATTAAATGCTGAGAAACGTGGGTGGATATGTGTTGGGGGGGCCCGAAACTTGAAATGTAACTTATACTTATGAACCACAAAATCCCTAAACCTAATACGGTAACCGACCTAGGCATACAATATTCTCACATAATTAACTTCTCTGAGTACATTTCTGCCAAACAGTCCAAATCACGACGACTCCTAGGCTTCATTCTAAGAAACTTTCATCAAAATGAGTCAAGACTCAGTCTCTACAAAATATATGTAAGACCTATACTTGAGTACTGTTCCTTCCTATTTAGCGATCTACGAACAAGTGACAGAATGAGAGTGGAGAGTGTGCTGCGCTACTTAACACGGCAGATAATTAAAGGCAATTCTAAAATAGACTACAAAACTAGGTGTCACATGCCCGAACTGGAACCACTATGGAAAAGAAAACTAAGAACAAACTTAATCCTTTTTTATAAACTGCTGCACAATATGACCTACACCTCAACTAATATTGCATATCGCACCTACACTCGGGACTATTATCTGAGAAGCAAGCTCTTTCGAATTAAAATTGCAAATTACTAAACAAAAGCTTGCGCAAACTTTTATTTGGTTAGGTATGGTCAAATATGGAACAAACTGCCAACAGTAGTACGCATAGCAGATAATCTCCCAGTATTTTGCAAGCTACTTAATATAGCGCTTAAAGATATTAGCTTCCTGGTTGATGAAGGCACGTATTCAGACGCACTAGAAATAATAGGTCTCCTTAATATCTGAAAAAGATTGGACATCAATGACTCAACGCGACTACCTGTCTGAGTAAAATATATCAATAAACCATTAAACGTTCATCTACAATTCACTTGCTAGAAACAACGACTTACAATCATTCGGATCATGTTTTGGGTCACCCTAATACCTGTGCACTACACACACAAAGTCTCTTTTCTCGTTTTTATTTTCTTTTGAAAGTTTGCAGGAATATCAATCTCGCAGACTCCAATACCTCACGATAGATATCCGCCGAAACCGGTATCTTGCTATTGAAGTGTGTCAGTAACCAGAACCTATAGATGATTATGTACATGACAATACTCTTGGTCTTATCCCGCTTCTGATCCATTCTGCTAACTCAGCAGGTTTTTGGAATTGTTACGCATTGGTCAAGGAGTGCGCGTTTCTTTTTAATATATACACCATGCCACAATACACATATTTAGTGTCCTAGTACTTTAAACATTGTTGCAGTTGGTTTGGTTTTCAATTCAACTGTTTGTATGTTATGAATGTACTTACAGTGACACTGTCGAAATATTTGTATGAATATAGACTCATATCATTCTGATCATGCCTGTAAACTGGCATGCTCTTATGTACACAATGATATTTGAGAATAAAAGCTATTTATTTATTTATAACATTTGCCAGTAGAGTGATACATACTTTTATCCTTGAACCACTTCTCTTCCCATTATCTATAAATAGCCTTCCTTGGAACTCAGAGCCAAAAACCCTCCTACACGCAGACGGTCACGAATGTTGCAGAAGGATTCAAGGTCCCTCTGATATTTTGACCCTCTGGAAGGACTTGGATAGCACACATAAGTGGGCTACTTGTAACTCACTTCCACTTAGTACCAATGAATGCAAACTGTTAGTGGTGAACAATCGTGATGCATCATCTACTTACAATCTTGGTGGATTAAGTGGCACTGTCTTTGCTCCAGAAAAGTCTAGGTCTGTTTCTCAATAGTACCTTAAGTATCTGTTGCAAATGACTTGCTGTAGTAAAGAAACATCACTCTCTTGCTGATTTCTGTCAATAACTTTGGGAAGCCTGAATCTTGAACTAATCATTAATATTTTCAGCGCATAGTCAGAATGACGCCTTGAAAAAAACACTTATATTATGTTTCTTCATCTTATGAAGGACGTTTCTCCTTTGGATCGTGTTCAAAGAAGAGCAAACAATAAGCAAGCTGAACTAAAATGTTAACACAATCCAACGCCACTAAGAGTAATAAACTGACATCTAGTGCTGTACAGAAGGGTCCGGGAGGATATTATCTTGATGTGCCATATAGTTCACAGTCCTCCTCACCCTAACAGATCACTTATGAGGTTCAGTCCTTCACTGAACCCTAGAAGATACCCTTGTGGATGGAATACGAAGGACCTCTCCCTGGAAGTAGTGTCAACATGTTTATGGTTAAAATGTTGGAACTCTTTCTCCAAAGAGATGGTGTTGATAGCTTCGGCTAAGTCCTTCAACAAAAGCTTGATGTATATTTAACCTCTGCACGAAATGAAGGAAACATGTTAGGACAACTCCTACATCCCACTCTTAACTCGCATTCTAACACTATTTTTTTAGTGTCAGAAGGAACACAGTTACCGTACTCTCAACTCTTACCCCACTTTTACTACCTAGACTCAAATTTCGAGAAAACAACAATTTTCCAATTCTGACAAGTAAAGTTTAAAATTTTGAATTAATTTTTAATCCATATAATCGACAAAACAGACGTGGTTCAGGAAAGAGTATAATGCAGAAATGAATATACAGGTATAACCAGACAATCAATGTTTCAAGAGTGTACATTGAAGCAGGAGCAGTACATTATGCAGAACAGTATTGATGACACATTAGAACACTATTGTGACAATACATAAAACAAGCACTTTGATGAAAATCCACTACATTCTGAATGTTGAGTAAGCATACGATAAACATAAAGTTGCATATTTATATCGTTCTATAAGACACCTCTCATCACTGGGTGTATGCTCATTAACATATAACAGACCTAGAGACAACGTCGTATTGACTCATAAAATTTCGAATACTCTTGGCTGCCCACTGTAGCTGTAACACATGTAATCAGCAGTCACTGAAGGGCCAGGAAAACCTGAAACCCCAACACATAATGTTAACCATGAACTTCACACCAAGAGAGAACACAAAGTGGTAGCCACGTGTCTTTATTTTCAAGATTAAAATTTGCGGGGACTGTACAAAAGGAATGATTTGTTTATAAAGTAGTCTTATGAGTCATCTTGCAAGTTCAGTACACACAGGGCTCGCTCTTCTACTTCCAAAGCATTCATTTTTCGTCAGCCTAAAATAGAAAGAAGATAGCATCTATTAACAACAGCGTACATAGTGATTTCGACGCTGTTACATAGTACAATTAAATATTGTGCCAGAACCAGCTATAGTAGAAACACTAGGAAACTAGGGGTGTAGCTTAATCAGTCGGATTACAGGCACACTTTCTACTCTTCAAAATGGCAGAGTGCCGGAACTTTCCACCAGCTAGGGCAGTCTTAATGACTTTGACATAACCTTATTAATCTTCGAATATTTCTTTTATTTCTACTAGGTTTACGCAGTTAGATCCTAATTTTAAGGAATCAGGAACCAGACACAAGTAGTGCTGATTCTCTCAACCACTAAAAATCTGCTAGCTAAACTCAGATTCTAAGGAGCAAGTAGCTTATTACTGATACCCAGTACATTTTAACGTTTGTGTCAGTGTCATTCAATTAATCACCCTGCCTTTTTCAAGTTTGGCCTTGGCGCCATTTAGCCTTTTCTCCCTATCTATCCCGTCATATGACATGAAATAAAATGAGCCGTAAGCTTTTAGTCAATTACCTGTCAACTTTATTTTAGAGAAAGATGCGAACAAAGTGGTAACAGTTGTTGCTTATTTGTGTCAGGGAGATAAATCAAAGGAGATATCATACACAGATGCCAAAGTCATTGGTAATGGTTCATTCGGCGTCGTATATCAAGCCAGACTTCTGGAGACTGATGAAGTCGTCGCTGTTAAGAAAGTTTTACAAGATAGGCGGTTTAAGGTAATTAATTTGCTTTTTGGATTTAGGCATTTAGTAACTAGTTAGAGGTGGACAAGATTCTCATATAATTTGTTTTCAGTGCTTTGTTTCGTAAGTGACATTAGCTATTTGAAACCCAATTTGTAGATAAGAAGAAATACTTTGTGCAAACCGATTGTCACTGTTTAAAAAATGGCCTGCGGTCAGTAGATTTCGAGATTCCTACTGTGATGTTATAGTCTCGTTTTAAAATTTAAAATAGCTATTGTTATCTAGCATAGAGGGTAGTCATGTAGGGATATTTCAGACTCCTAGTAGATGTCCACAAGCCTTTGTACATCTACTTTAATATTATTGTCCACAAGTTGATTGCGATCTATTTCATAAACCATTTATTAATATAACACCACATACCCCATCAGTGCAGCGGAGACAGACAGTTACAACGTAGAACTTGGTACATGCGTGCGTCAGTTCAAGTTGCCATGCCTCAATTAGCAGATAGAGATTAAATTGCCGAATCAAATCCCAGAGTAGGGGAGGTTGTAACAGAGTTAGTATTCATGGAAGGGAATAGAGACTTAAGACATTTAAGAAAATATGATTCAGTAAAGAGAAAATTATGATAAGTTCAGAAGCTTAGAATTTGGAGGAAGATAAGGAGTGGATGCACCTGCGCCATTGCCAACGATTTTGAGCCATATCACCCAAAGTCTCTAACCATTTATTACGAGCGTCACGCGGACCCCATCCAGGTAGTCTGCACCTATTAACATGGCTCAGCCCAACTGTCAAGGACTTCATGGACTGGTGCCATGTTTTAGTTTGGCCGCCCCTAGCTTTCTTCCAGCCTACTCCCATACCAGACAGCATTGCTCGTCGAGGTAGGCGGTGGTCAGGCATACGTAACACATGTCCTAACCACCTTAGCTGATGAAGATTTACTACTTCATCAATAGGCTTACCGTATCTACCTAGTACTCTATTCCTAACCCACGTATTGCTTACTCGGTGGTCCCAGAAAACACGAGCAATGCTTCGAAGACATCTATGATCGAATACCAGGAGCCTACGAATATCCTCTATCCTTAATGGCCATGTTTCACATCCATAAAGTAAGACGGATCGAACTACTGCGCAGTAAACGCGTCCTTTGGTCAGTAGTCGGATGTCTCGCCTATGCCACAGATGACGCAAATTCCAAAAAGCTAATCGGGCCTTATGTATGCGCGCAGAGACTTCAGCAGACACCAGACCGTCAGGGCTGATGAGACTCCCAAGATAAGTGAAGCGGTCAACACATTCAACTGCCTCACTCCCTATCACTAACCTCGGTGTCGAATCAAGCCAATCCTGAAGTAACATTTTGCATTTGGGTGGAGAGAATCGCATCCCAAACATCCTTACATTCTTGTTTAAGGTAGTCAGAAGATTCTGCATTTTATCAGCATCTTCACCTAAGAGAACTATATCATCTGCATATTCTAAGTCAGCTAGTTTATCTCCTGGAAGGAGGTCAACTCCGGAGAAGTCAGACGATGAAAATGCCAACTCTAAGAGTATATCAATGATAAAATTAAATAAAAATTGGGAAAGCGGACAACCTTGACGAACACCACTTGAGGTAATCAGTTCTGATGACAATCTGCCATAAGCTCTCACTCGACATGTGGTGTTCAAGTAGAGAGCTTGTATAAGGTTAATGTACTTCTGTGGTACGCCTTTCATTGACAGACATTGCCACATAACCTTACGATCGATAGAGTCAAATGCCGCCTTAAGGTCAAGAAATACAACTATTGTTGGGCGTCTAAAAGTGTGTCTATGTTCCAGAACCTGCCGAAGTGTGAATAGGTGGTCTATACAGCCACGTTCAGGTCTGAAACCACCTTGGTTCTCTCTAGTCTGCTCTTCACGAGCTTTAGTTAGGCGTCGAAGTATGATTGAAGCTAATATTTTGGACACTATATTAGTTAAGCTGATTCCTCGGTAATTTTCACAAGAGGACTTCTGTCCTTTCTTATAGATTGGAACAATTAGTGTTTGAGACCAGTCAGATGGGATTACGCCCAATTCCCAGATTCTAGACAGGATCCCGGTTAATCTCTCTGCCAAAACCGGACCACCATCTCTAAATATCTCAGGGGTTAACCCATCGGGTCCTGCTGCTCTCCCTCGCTTTAGGTTTCTTATAGCCTTCTCAACCTCACTAAGACTTGGGGGACCAGTATTAACTTGCCATTCAGATTGCTTGGGAACGGTGGGCAACTGGGATGACGCCGAGGGTCAACTGAACTGTTCCCTAAAGTGTTCTGCCCATCGGTCCAACCTTCTGGATTGACACTGAATAATGCTCCCATCTTTTTCTGAGATAGTTTCACTTACAGTTGGATTTCTGATACCCGTTTTCTTGATAAGTCTGAATAGTTGCCTACTGTTACCTATTGCCGCTGCCATTTCCATCTCTTTAGCTTTCGCCACCCACCACTGCTCACGATCATTTCGTAAGCTTTTAACCAGTTTGTTTAAGTTGCCTTCGCTCCTCATCGTATTTAGGACTAGACGGGATGTGTTGCTGAGCATCTATCAGTTCAGTAGATGCAGCTGAAATCCACTGAGTTTTCCTAACATTTTGGTTTAGTTTACTAGTAGATATCACTGCTGTTTCAACAGCTTTTTGGATATCATTCCAAGCTGACTCGGGGTGGGTATCGTTTATACAGTTGACTAATTGGTGTTTAAGTTGTTCCTGAAATATATTCTTGACTTTTTCATCAATAAGTTGGACTCTTATGGGGATCTTTGCCGTGGGTCTTTTACGTCCAGTGAGACGCAGACTAATACGCGCTCGTACTAAAGCGTGGTCTGAGTCTAAACATGTGCTCCAAAATGAGCGGCAGTCTTCTATCGAGCCTCTTCAACGGTGGCTAATAGCAATGTGGTCTATTTGAGTCCAACGTTGAGTTGACTGTGGGGGGGCGCCATGTCAACTTATGTCTTTCTTTATGTTTAAAGTTAGTGCTTGCGAGAAATAGACGGTTATCTGAGCACAATTGTAATAAACGGTCGCCATTATCTGTGCGTTGGGCCTCGACACCATAGGATCCACCTAGGTGCCTTTCGGTTTCGTCTAATCTACCTACTTGGGCATTAAAGTCACCAGCCATAATCACTACATCAGTACGCTTAGCTTTTCGAAGGAGGTCTGAAAGCTTTCTGTAAAATTCATCTTTTACTTCATCGGAGCTGCAATCAGTGGGAGCGTAGGCAGAGACAACAAAGAGGCAACGGCGTGTGTCCCTATCTTTCCGAGTTCTTATCGTCCCGTTTAGACGGACAGTGCATAAGCGACTGTCTATGGGAATCCAGTCAAGGAGAGCCTGTTCAGCTGTTGAACTTAGTGCTATACCTACACCAGCAAGGCCTCCAGTGGTAGCGGTGGGGTCTCCGGAAACACAAAGGGTTAACCGGACCGGTTCTTTATTTTCACAAGGTGAGGTCAGGCGAATGATTGTACTTGGATCCTGTATACGCGTTTCAGAGACACAGCAGACATCGATGGAACGAGAATCTAGGGTCATGGCTAGGGAGGCCTGTTGTCCTATTTGGCCTAAGGTTCGAACGTTAAAAGATCCGATATGTAGTTTAGTGCGAGGTTTCAGGAGACCAGGAATAACGTTTTGTGAACTCAAACCATTAGCATTAGAGGCGTGAGGTGATAAGGTTAGGTTAGTCGGGTTAATCGTGGGAATAAGGGAGTTATTGTGAGTTGAGGGTGGGATTTGACCTCGAGCAAAATGATCGCTTGTGCTGTTAGAGGTATGAGGGCGGTTATCACTTCCCGGTTACCCACACCGTGGAAGGGTCATTCTTGAGGAACCTGAAAGAGAAAGATGATTAGGAGAGGTCGGCATGACCTGAGAGTGTGACCTCAGTGCCCATGGGACAGATGTTTGAGGTCGGTCAAGTATATTAATTGTTGCTCCGGTTGTCAGAAGGGAGGGCATCGGCCTCATGGCTTCCGAAGGAACTCGGCTTTCACCATGAAGCGTCATATTAGTCCTTCCAATTCCCAGGGCAGAGTTAGGATGGTTATATAAGTTTTTACTCGTAAGCTGTTTTTTAGCATGGTAGTTGTTTTACGGGATGGGGTTGCTAACTCCATGCCCAACCCTCCTCCTTTATCCGGGGTTGGGACCGGCAGCAACCCTGTGGGGGCTACAGGCGGAGTTATGCAGAGGAAAACAAACTAATTGGTAAGCATGAGGAAAAATAATCATATATAGTTCTGAAACTATGTGCTACTGGGAGCTGGGAGTAAAGTTGGAGAGTGAAGAGTACGGAGTGGACCCAAACCCATAGATTCGATTAAGTCAGTCATTAACAACGTATAACCTAGTATATCTACGCATAGGTTCAAACTCCCATATCATATCAGCACAGCATGAGAACATTTACAAGAATAACATGATAATATATTGCAATAGAGACGAGTAAAGCAATGATGTACATAGAGGAGTAATAGAACTTAGGACCTATATAATAAACAGCAAATACAATAGCGTTACTGTGGCTTATTCTGAGCCACATCACTCAATGTCTCCAGCTATTGACTGCGGTCCTCACATGAACCTTAACATGGTAATCTGCATCTACCAGCATGCCTTAGACCAACAGTCAAAGACTTCATGATCTGATGCCATGTTCCGGTTTGGCAACCCTCACTTTTCGTCCATCCTACTTCTATCCCTACCAACATCACGCGACGAGGTAGGCGGTGGTTGGGAATATGTAGCACATACACTAAACATCTCAATCGATGAAGGTTTGCGACCTTCGACTAATTTCCTGTTCTCCTAGTACTTAGTGTCTAACACCACTAGTGCTTATACGATCATTCAATAACAGACGGGCGATAAGTCGACGATTTCTGTGATCGAAGTCCTGGAACATACGTATGTCTTCTGTCATCATGGCCTATGTTTTGCAGCCATAAGTTAAAGTAGGGCTGACTGCTGCACAATGCACTTGGCCTTTTGTTGAGAAACGGATATTTTGCCTACGCCACAAGTGACGTAAGTTGATAAAAAGCCAAGCGAACTTTCTTAATCAGTGCTGGGATATCGTCAGACACCGACCCATCACGGCTGATGAACCTTTCGAGATAAGTGAAACGGTCAACACTCCCAGCTACTTTACTCCCTATGATCAGTCTAGGCGATGATGCAGACCGGTCCTGAGGTTACATTTAAGATTTTGCACAGGGAGAAACTCATCCCTAATATGCTTGTAGTGTTACTCATGGTATTCAGAAGACTGCATATTGACAGCGTCTTGACCGAGTATGGTTTTATCATCTGCGTATTCTAAGTCGACAAGTGGGATTCCTGCAAATAGATTAATTCCTGAAGTGCTAAATGAAAAAAGTGAGACTTTTAAGAGAGCGTCTATGACGAAATTGAATAAAAAGGGAGATAAGGAGGCAACACTAATGAACTACAGTTGAGGCTAAAAATTCTCGCGACAATTCGCCATAAGCTCTAACTGGACCAGTCATTTTCGAGTAGAGAGCTTTTATTAAATTTGTGTACTTTTGAGGTACGCTTCTTGACGACAAATACTACCACCGGGCTCGGTTTACGAGGTCGAAATTTCCCTCCAAGTCAAGGAATATCACTGTCAGATTGGTGAGCATCCCCATGTTTTAGAATATGACGCAGGGTGACTATGTGATTAATGGATATTCATCCTGGTTTGAAACCAGCCTGGTTCTTACGAATATGTAAATCCATAGCATCGGATAAACGTCGGATGATTACAGAGGCTATTAGTTTGGCACTATATTAGTCGAACTGATCCCTTTTGTGGTTATTACAGGAGGATTTTTGTCTCTTTTTGTAAACTGAAGCAATCAACTGGGACCAGTCAGGTAGGATGACGTTCATTTCTCAGTCAACTTACCTACTAAAAGTGGATCACCATCATGCTCTTTTACTTCGCTTCGAATTACTTATAGCCTTTTCAACCTCACTAAGAATTAAGGGACGCGTATCACTTTTCTGTTGATCCTTTTCCTAAATAACCTCACTAACGGCCGACTTCCTAATGCCAGTTTCCTTGATGAGTCGGAACAGTTGTCTACTATTGCCTATTTCCGCCGCCCCTTCCATCGCTTTTGCTTTTGTTGACCACCACTGCTCATGCCCCTTGCGAAAACTTCTCATTAGTTTACATTTCAGTTGTCGTCGTTCTTCATCATTCGCAGAGCCTGCTGGAAGGAGTTTTCGAGTCTCCATCAGTTCATTAGAAGTTCCAGAAATCCATTAGTCTTTCATAACCTTTGAATTTAGGTTGGATTCAAATATCTCTGCTACATTTCCAGATGTTTTAAAATCCTCCCAAGTTTCAGAATAAATCTGCTGTTCTTAGCTGAACTTCTGAATTCATTCTTGACCATTACAGTCTCGAATTGACATTTAAAGGGTTTTCCTGTTGTAATGTTTCTGCTTCCAGTAAAATGCATGGAATCACGTACTTTTACTAGAATCTAGACACGCTCTCTAAAATCTGCGGCAATCTTCCACAAAGCCTCCCCAACGATAGCTGATCTATCTATTTGTGTCCATCGTGTTGATGTTGGAGGCCACCAGGCTAAACAATGTCTCTCCTTATGCTTAAAGTTTGTGCTATCTAAAAATAAGTCGTGGTTTGAATGTAATTGAATCAGAGGGTCTCTATTATCCATTTGTTGGGCTAGGATGCCGAGTGAGCCACTTAAGTGTTTTTCAACATGATTTAGCCTATCAACTTGGACACTAAAATCCCTTGCAATGATTACTATGGCTGAGTACTTAGCTTTCTAAAGGAGGCTTGGGAACCTTGTGTAAAACTTGTCTTTTAATCCATCATGGCCCAGTTAGTGGGGGGGGGGTGGCATAGGTGAATGCAATTAGAATCATTGGTATATATCCCTGTCTTCCCAGGTTGGTACTTTACCATTTAAACGAACATTACACAAACGACTTTACAGAAATTCACTCGAGAAGTGCCTGTTCTACCCGCAAACTTAGTACTATGCTTATACCAGCAAGGTCTCGAAAACTTGTTGTCGAGCCCCCTAAACAAACGAGTAAATCGCTCTGTTTCTGCGTATTGACTAAGTGAAGTCAAGTGAATGACCACTCTGGGGTCCTGTAATAATAATACTAGTAGTAATATCATTGATTAATAAAAAATATGGAAGATAAGAATTAGTGGGATGAAATATGTAGAGTAATTTTGAAGCTCATAATGTAAGTAAAGCAGAGTAAATGTGTCTTCCCTATTGTAACCGATTCTAATTTGTTCAACGTCTCGCATTACTAGTTGTGACGGCCTCGCGAACTCCGATCAGGTGGTCTGTAAGCACCATCATGGCTTAAGCTGGCCCCTAACTTTTCTCCGTCCAACCCCTGTGTTAGTCAACATCGCGCATCGAGGTAGATAGTGGTTAGGCATATATACATAAGATGCGTTGTTGTAAACAGTATTTTCTGGGATAGTTCCTAGTAGTGTTTGGGATACTTGTTCATAAGAATGGATTCTTAGTGTTAGTATTTAATAAACCTATCTATCGTTAACTTTACTATTTATTTTTAGAATCGAGAATTGCAAATTATGCGCCAACTGGACCATCCAAATATCGTGCAGTTGAAGTACTTTTTTCACTTCGTGGGTGACAGAGTAAGCTCTTATTTTTTATTCGACAGCGTCGTCACTATTGTATCCTATTTTTAATTCTAGTTAGTGCTTTCAATTTTTAATCCATTAATTCTACTATATGTCGATCAACAAGTTAACTATGAGTTATCTGACAGAATCATGGATAGATCGTCCACTTAATATTTATGCTATGAAAGGATAATATCACATGATCATTCGATAAGTAATAGTTATCAATCTAGTAAAAATTTGCGTCAGGTTGAGTTACTATGCCACACCTACACGGGAATATGAACTTAACGAGACAAACAGCAAACAAGTCGAATAAATAGCAGCTTTAGTGATAATGGGAAAGATTAATGATTAAAGAATACAGTTTAAAAAGAGGTGAACTTGAGCAGTAAAAGCTGCTGAATAATATTGAAGGTGAAAAATGAGTGCATTTATACTACTGGCTGATTCCGAGTCATGTCATCCGACATCTCCAACCACTGGTCACGGTTGTTGTGCAGACCCCATCCATGTAGTATGACCCTTCCAAGGTCGATTAGTTCACTAGACAATGATTTCATAAGCCGATTTCATAGTTTACGTACCATTACTTTTTTACTAACCATTCTGACTTCCTTCAACATTTTGTAGTGAGAATAGTAGTAGTTAGACGTACGTTGTACTTTTTAAATCCACTTTTATCGATGGTTGTTCACAATTTCGTCAGTCAATTTACCTGGTATCCTAAGCTAAACCCTTCACTCTGTTAATTGACTATACGTTGGGAGTACCTCAATGGTATTTATGATCAAAGACCTGCAGTCTTCATGCTTCTTGTACTGTCATAGATCATGCTTCGTACTCACATAGGAAATCACTCAATTTTCAATAATATTTAAATCTGGTTATTAGGTTTAGTTCTTATCTTCTATATAATTTATATGTGTACGTCTAGATTTAGGATATTTTATAATGGGAATTAAAATGCAGCACCAAACATACGTTAATAATTTACAGCCGATAGCATGTATTCGGGACTGCAAAAATTGATTTTAAAGCTCCTGGTCGTATAGTCTTCGAACTACGAAAGCTTCTCAATACCACTTTGATCATCTTCATATATTTTTTTCACTTACTCCAGAAAGATGATGTGTATTTAAATTTGGTTCTTGAATTCATTCCGGAAACAGTTTATCGTGTTGCTCGGAGATATGCTCGTCAAAAGGAAACGATTCCTCTTTTGTTTGTAAAGGTAATTTTCGACTTTTTAACTTCTGTCGTTGTCAACATCATTTTCACACCTGACTGATTTATATTATATTTTGCGAAATTTCTTTGCAGTAGTAAATAATTTCTGCTCTTGTGTTTATCATTCTGACATTTCACTTTCATAATAGAAAGTTCTATTACCTCGTTTAGTACCTCATTTCCTACAAATACATCACTATCTTTAGGAACTGATATTGTCTTGTTACGGCCACTCTTAGTCTTTTTTCAACTGACTGCAGCTAACCAACTCATCGTGCCAATGAACTGATTTACATGACATCCCAATCATTTCAGTTGACGGAGTTTCATAATCTCATTGACTGTTTTACTTATAGTAGCATAATATTATCTACTCACTCCTTGCATTTTGCGCGATCAGTGCTTTTACATATATTACTGTGTACACATTTGTACTTGCAACTTATGAGTATCTTGTACAACTAAAAATTGTTCTATTTCGTAAACCAATACAAGGTGGATTGCTTCATATTATACTCATAGTTTAATTCTCTCTCACCATAGATAGTAGGGATGTATAATCATTAGATCTTCGTCCGTGCTAAGAGTTTATCAACCAACCCACAAGGGTTGGTCAACGTACTTAATTCATCAAAATATGACATTATTTAGAATCTTTTATGAAGTGGCATTTTGCATTTTGCATTTAGGCGTTCAAGGAAGCGAATTCACTGTGATTCTCCCAATCAGAACTGCGTAACATAACTTCAAGATTGTAATACCTCAGACTAATTCTAAACATTATTGTCGGTGACATCTGAAGTGGACTCATCGATACCTGTTTCTATTTCCATTTGTACTAGGGGTTTAGGGCTTGATATCAGTATCGTATTTAGTCATTCGTTAGATCATCATCATCAGCAGCAGCAACGTAGAACCGGGCACATACGCCCACAGGTTCAAGTTGCCATACCACATTAGTACTACGAGATTACAGAGGTAACGTATAGACAGAATACAAGAGGGAAGAGTAAAGTAAAGGCGTGTAGCAAACAATAATATAATTCAAGATCTAGATGAGGTTAAAGAGTGAATACACTTGCGCCACTGTGACCGATTCTGAGCCATATCGCCGAGTGTCTCCAGCCATTTATTGTGGCTATCACGCGGACCCCAACCAGGTAAATTACATCTACCTACATGGCTTAGACCAGTAGTCAAGGACTTCATGGACTGATGCCATGTTTTGGGTTGGCTGCCCCTACCCTTCTTCCATCCTACTTCAGCCCTAGCTAACATGGCGCGACGGGGTAGACGGTTGTGTTGGGCATGCGCAATACATGTCCCAACCATCTCAGTCGATGAACGTTAATGACCTCTTCGAATGATTTATCGTATTTCCCAAGAGCCTTTTGTCTAACCTCAATATTATTTGTTCGACTGTTCCATGATATACTAGCGATGTTACGAAGATTCCTATGGTCAAATACCTGGAGTCGACGCATATCTTGGGTTTTCATGGCCCACGTTTCGCAGCCATATGTTAAAATGGCGCGGACTGCTGCGCAATACACTCGACCTTTCGTTGAGACACGGATATCTCGTCTGCGCCACAAGTGCCGTAGATTGGCAAATGCCAATCGAGCTTTATGAATCCGCACTGAGATTTCGTCAGACACCGACCCACCAGGGGTGATGAGACTTCCGAGATAAGTGAAGCGGTCAACGCATTCAATTACTTCACTCCCTATAGCTAATTTGGGAAAAGAAGCAGGCCAGTCCTGGAGTAACATTTTGCATTTGGGAGGGGAGAAGCACATCCCAAATATGCCTGCATTGTTACTCAACGTGTTCAAGAGACCTTGAATGCTGTGTGCGTCTTCACCAAATATGACTATATCATCTGCATATTCTAAGTCGACAAGAGAGCCTCCTGGAAGGAGCATAATTCCTGAGGACTTAAAAGAAGTGAGAGAGATTTCTAACAGTACATCTATGATGAAATTAAATAAAAAAGGGGATAAGGGGCAACCCTGACGGACTCCACTTAAGGATGAAATTTCTCGTGACAATTCGCCATATGCTCTGACTCGACCAGTGGTGACCGAGTAGAGGGCCTTTATAAGGTTAATGTACTTTTGAGGTACGCCTTTTAATGACAAACATTGCCACTGGACTTCAAGGTCAACAGAGTCGAACGCTGCTTTCAAGTCATGTAATACAATTATAGTTGGACGTTGGTACATATGTCTGTGTTCGAGGATCTGGCGCAGGGTGAATATGTGATCAATGCAACCTCATCCAGGTCTGAAACCAGCCTAGTTTTCTCGAGTCTGTTGTTCCCTAGTGTTGGTTAAACGTCGGATGATTATAGAGACTAATATTTTAGACATTATGTTAGTCAAACTTAATCGTCTGTGGTTATCACAAGAGGATTCCTGTCCCTTTTTGTAAATTGGAACGATCAGCGATCGAGACCAATCAGATGGGATGGTGTTTAGTTCCCAGACTTTGGCTAATATATCAGTCAACCTGCACGCTAAAACTAGACCACCATCCTTAAAGATATCGGTAGACAACATATCAGGCCCTGCTGCTTTCCCTCGTTACAATTTACTTATGGCGTTTTCAACCTCACTGAGAGTTGGGGAGCCTGTGTCAGTTTTCCATTCGGGTAGCTTGGAGATTGTGGGTAAGCCAAGAGTGGCTGGGGGCCAGTTGAACTGTTCCTGAAAGTGTTCTGCCCATCGTCCTAATCTTCGAGATTGAGAGTGGATCATCGACCCATCTTTTTCAGAGATAATTTCACTAACTGCCGATCTCTTGATACCAGTGTCTTTAATAAGTCGGAACAGCTGTCTACTATTGCCTTCCTCTGCCGATGATTCTATCGCTTTTGCTTTTGTTGCCCACCACTGTTCACGATCCTTACGCAGACTCTTTGTCAGTCTACGTTTCAGTTGTCGTAGCTCTTCATCATATTCCGAGCCTGCTGGAATGAGTTTTCGAGCCTCCATCAGTTCCCTAGAAGTACTAGAGATCCAATGATCTTTCATTGGATTGGGGTTAGATGCAGATAGCGCTGCTGCGTTTACACCTGCTTTAAAATCATTCCAAGCTACTTCGGGATGAACCTGTTGGTCGTGGACGACTAAATGCTTAGCCAAACCATTCCTAAATGCAATCTTAGCATTCTCAGTCTTAAAGTGATATCTAAAGGGTTTGCCTGATGTAACCTTTTTGCGACCAGCAAAACGCATAGAGATATGTGCTCTCACTATGGCGTGGTCAGAATCTAGACACGTGCCCCAGAAAGAGCGGCAGTCCTCTATACAGCCTCTCAAACGGTAGTTGATGCCGATGTGATCAATTGTGTCCATCGTTGTGTAGATGTTGGGGGGTCGCCATTATGTTAGTCAAACTTAATCGTCTGTGGTTATCACAAGAGGATTCCTGTCCCTTTTTGTAAATTGGAACGATCAGCGATCGAGACCAATCAGATGGGATGGTGTTTAGTTCCCAGACTTTGGCTAATATATCAGTCAACCTGCACGCTAAAACTAGACCACCATCCTTAAAGATATCGGTAGACAACATATCAGGCCCTGCTGCTTTCCCTCGTTACAATTTACTTATGGCGTTTTCAACCTCACTGAGAGTTGGGGAGCCTGTGTCAGTTTTCCATTCGGGTAGCTTGGAGATTGTGGGTAAGCCAAGAGTGGCTGGGGGCCAGTTGAACTGTTCCTGAAAGTGTTCTGCCCATCGTCCTAATCTTCGAGATTGAGAGTGGATCATCGACCCATCTTTTTCAGAGATAATTTCACTAACTGCCGATCTCTTGATACCAGTGTCTTTAATAAGTCGGAACAGCTGTCTACTATTGCCTTCCTCTGCCGATGATTCTATCGCTTTTGCTTTTGTTGCCCACCACTGTTCACGATCCTTACGCAGACTCTTTGTCAGTCTACGTTTCAGTTGTCGTAGCTCTTCATCATATTCCGAGCCTGCTGGAATGAGTTTTCGAGCCTCCATCAGTTCCCTAGAAGTACTAGAGATCCAATGATCTTTCATTGGATTGGGGTTAGATGCAGATAGCGCTGCTGCGTTTACACCTGCTTTAAAATCATTCCAAGCTACTTCGGGATGAACCTGTTGGTCGTGGACGACTAAATGCTTAGCCAAACCATTCCTAAATGCAATCTTAGCATTCTCAGTCTTAAAGTGATATCTAAAGGGTTTGCCTGATGTAACCTTTTTGCGACCAGCAAAACGCATAGAGATATGTGCTCTCACTATGGCGTGGTCAGAATCTAGACACGTGCCCCAGAAAGAGCGGCAGTCCTCTATACAGCCTCTCAAACGGTAGTTGATGCCGAGTGACCCACCTAAGTGTTTTTCAGCCTGACTTAGCCTACATACTTGGGCATTAAAATCTCCTGCTATAATAACTATGTCTGAGTGCTTAGCTTTCTGAAGGAGGCTAGAGAACTTCATATAGAAGTCGTCTTTCACTTCATCTGTGCTGCAATCAGTGGGGGCATAAGCAGAGACGACAGAAAGGCATCGGCGTGTGTCCCTATCTTTCCGAGTTCGTACTGTGCCATTTAGACGGACAGCACATAGACGACTGTCTACAGGGACCCACTCGAGAAGTGCCTGTTCTGCCCGTAAGCTTAGTGCTATGCCTACACCAGCAAGGCCACGCGAGCTTGCGGTAGGGTCTCCAGATAAACGAAGAGTGAAGTGTGCAGTTCCATTGCATTGACTAGGTGAGGTCAAACGGATGACCATGCTGGGATCCTGTATGCGTGTTTCGGAGACACAGCATACATCAATTGCAAGAGATTCTAATGTTTTAGCTAAGGCAGCCTGTTGACCGATTTGACACAGCGTACGCACATTAAAAGCTCCAACATGAAGTTTAGAGCGTGGCTTCAGGAGACCTGGTATGATAATTTGGGAACTCGGGTAACCAGTAAGAGTGGCGCGCATAGAAAATGCAGTAGAAGAAGTGTTATGAGAAGAGACCAGAGATGGAGAACGTGTTTGATCATGAACAAGGTGAACTCGAGTGCTATTAGCGGTATGAGGGCGGTTATCACTTCCCGGTTACCCACATCGTGGAAGGGTCATTCTTGAGGAACCTGAAAGAGAAAGATGATTAGGAGAGGTCGGCATGACCTGAGAGTGTGACCTCAGTGCCCATGGGACAGATGTTTGAGGTCGGTCAAGTATATTAATTGTTGCTCCGGTTGTCAGAAGGGAGGGCATTGGCTTCATGACTTCCGAAGGAACTCGGCTTTCACCATGAAGCGTCATATTAGTCCTTCCAACTTCCAGGGCAGAGTTAGAATGGTTATAAAGATTTTTACTCGTAAGCTGTTTTTTAGCATGGTAGTTGTTTTACGGGATGGGGCTGCTAACTCCATGCCCAACCCTCCTCCTTTATCCGGGCTTGGGACTGGCAGAAACCCTGTGGGGGCTCCAGGCGGAGTTGAACAAACTGTAGTGTCTCATTACGTTTATTAGGATCATATAATAAAAGTGATTGAAGTAACAGCCTACGATGTACAAAATCATTCCTTTGGTAACTTGTCTGTACAATAGTTTTGTGAAGAGCTCACTTTCTAAGGGCAGTGTAAATTCGTAAATATTAGATCTCGAAGTTCACAAACTTTGCTCACTAATTTTTTTCATAAGTTGTAATGCAGTCGAATAGATCTCTAACCTTCAACTGATCCTATGTCTCGTTTCTTAATCCATATATCACACGACAATGAATAACATCCTATTAATGGCTTGTACACAGTTGATGTGGATCACAATATGATACAACGTGTGTGTAGTTCGTATAAATAAATTTCGTATTAATTATAAATTCACTTTTTTATCACTAGCAAGTTCTTTGCACTTTTACTTTTCTGCGTCAATTAATTTAATATACTTTAGAAAACATGTTTAAACTACTTTGCTTAGTAAACGTTTCCCTAGGAATCATGATTTTTTGTAACTTTCTATTGACTATTTCTTTCCGGGCAAAAAAGTACACGTTTAATGATTTCCCTGGGTTATATGCATTTAGATTTGCTATCGTGTAGGGCTCTAAATCAATCAAATTCAATTGCTAGCATGAAAATGTCTATATATTTCAGAAACAATGGAAGTAAACTGTGGTTCTCAATATATGACACCGCCCATTGTGCCAAACAATGTAGATTTATGATCTCATCTAATTTCCATTCTCTAACGTCATATATGTCAATCGTACTGATTGATTTACTTCCTTACTATTAAAGTTACTTGTTAAGCAATTTGTTAGTTCCTTTGTTCTCGCCTACTTCAGTTTCTTTTTTAACATCATTTTCAATTAAATTTTGGGAGCTAATATTGACTTCTCATTTGTATTTTACTATTGACATGCAAACGAAACCAACCTTGTGTCAAAAACTGTATCATAGCACTTAACATGTGTCCGATACGTTTGATGCTCTGATGTGGTTTTTATTAACTGTAAAATGTCAAGTGCGAAAAGTTTTGTGTTACTTTATTATTGTATAATCTAGACTCTGAGTATAGGATATACGATTACTTTTATGCATTATTTATCAAAAATATATTGAAATAAATAAATCTCCCTCACTTGTCTATTAGGTTTATTCTTCTGCGTTAAGTTAGTTTACATTAACTTTCAATATTGTACCAAATTATCCTCATTATGTCATGAAAGTAAATCATATCAGATGAGATCAGTAATTACTTTTTCACGCTTGACTTTGAGAGTAACTGAAAATGTATTCATTGATCCACGTTTGATTGATTGTGGTTTGATAGTTAAGATGATGACTAAATTCAGACATTACGTTATGAGAATTTCAATTCTCTAAGTAGCATATAAGCATGTGATGTCTTAGTTTTCTCTCTCTTTAATACTTACATACATCAATAGTATAAAATATTTGACGATTAAGAATTTCAAATATCGACATGGGTGATACAAAGAGTGCGGTATTGATAATCAAACATTTGGCGGAAGTTCAAGTGAGTCTACTTATTTTAAACATACCTGTAGTCAAGCGAAACTTAGCGGAAATTTATGAGTTTTTGTACCAGCCCTTATGGTATAATTATTGTCCTCATAGATTATTTTTACAATCTATGCTTAAAATTATTATCTCTAAATGCCAATACTCATCGACTTCCGGACTTGATGTAATACCCAACAATAAATGCTGGATGAAAAGAAAGATGTTTGTAGACGAGCTTCTGATGTTTCGTGACAAACCAAGCACGTAAACAACAATACTCATTGTGTATCATTTAAATTACGTTAGAATCTAGATAATATCATTCATTAAAGTGGACTAATGAGATTAATAAACCAGTCAAAAAAAGGTTGAATGCAAACAACACTTAACGTTATCTAACTATAGCAGTTTAGCACAGTAAGGTAGTAAATTAAATAGATATGGTAACCTAATATTTCGGGTAACGTCAACAGTTGGAGTTACTATCCCGTTTCTATAAAAATAGTGGATTTGATCCAGTGATAAGAAGTTATTTACTGAATCGCAGCTCCACGCTTTAATGCAAATGATTTCTTTTCCAAAAATTATCTATGGTATTTTCTTCTAAATATCACTAAACAGCTTACAGACTAAATT
This sequence comes from Schistosoma mekongi, assembly GCA_034768735.1. NCBI lineage: Eukaryota > Metazoa > Platyhelminthes > Trematoda > Strigeidida > Schistosomatidae > Schistosoma > Schistosoma mekongi. The sequence goes on from CM068306.1 coordinate 36,524,687, forward strand.
GTATATTCTAAACTTAGCCAAATTATTTTCCCAACCATTTTCATAAGGGCTAGTTTAAAAAAGTTAAATTAGTAATCGGTTAGTGGAATTTACTGTTTGCAGGGGGAAAATGTTTTGTAGAGCTTTTGTTTCTCATATATCTTATTTATCAGTTGTTGATTTTTTTTCTCCAGCTTTATATGTACCAACTTTTCCGAAGTCTGGCCTATATACATCATAAGGGTATTTGTCACCGGGATATTAAACCCCAGAATTTACTTTTAAATCCAACTACAGCAGTTTTAAAGTTATGCGACTTCGGAAGGTCAGTTTACTGATTACATGTTAAGATTCTTTTCTCATATTATGTTTTGTGTATATAAGCATTCTTGTAAATTGAATTCATTGTACATTTTTTTGGTACATAAGTTTTGGTAAACCTAATGATTCTTTTCGACACTTCTTTCAGAGAATATCAAACTGCTGATGTGTCAAATATATATGCTTATAAGTCACGTACATCTAACATTCATCATTATTGTGACCTAGTGTTCTTTCTATGTCATCCTAAATAATTTGGGTCTACAGTCACCTCAAGAAGAAATGACCATCCTGAACAATGTATTCTGTATTGCTAACCCTAAACAACGCTAATAAAATAATACTTGGTCAAGCCAAATCTTAAGATTTATATTAACACCAAGATTTTATCTTAGGTTGTATCAATCAGTCAGTTGTGTTCGATGTTAGTGTGTTCGTGCGGTAACTATTAGCTCGATTACAGGCTAATTGCGAACACCAGCCAATGACAGGAAGGAGCTATTTCTGCCACTAGCGTCCCGACCCAGCTACCTAGAGAGAGAAGTCCAACTTGAGTAAATGGTTATGATTGACTAACAGCCCGGAAGACAAGCATAGCACCATATATATATATATATATATATATATATATATGTATATATATCAAATTGCGATGATTATTAAAAAAATCACTTGAATTACAGCAATAATTCATATTGAATTAATAGAATGATTACAACTAAAGTTATCACCCTGGGTTTTCATTAATTCCAAATGAAATTGATCGAAAATCAACTTCCAAAAATCAGTGTGAAGTTTTCTACTTGATTTTCTTAGTAAGTGATTGTTTTTTGGGGATCTAACATTCCCAATATATATGGAACTTGGCACATATGTGCATCAGTTCAAACTAAATACCACTTTATAGAAAGATAAATAACAAAGTACCAATGATGGCGATCTTCATAAAAAATAATCATAGAGTACATAATTCATAAAAAAGGAATTGATTCGTGAGAAGAAAGGTATATACAAATTTCAAAGCCCATTGTTTAAGGAAACTCAAAGTTAATTACCCCTTCCATTCCCAATGATTCTGAGCTATACTGTCAACAACTAGTTATAACTATTTCGCTGTACCCAACTAACACTTCCCAGAGAAACATCATTGACTTCATACTTTGGCCACCCTTTTATCCTATCCTGCTCTTACACCAGCCAACAACATGCGTCGAGGTAAGCCGTGTTGGAGCATACGTAATACATGTCCTAACCACCTTCATTAGTAAAGGCTAACAACTTGATGCCGTTCAGTGACCGACTAGTTTTTAAATTCTATTTCATAGGCTAAAGGTCAACTACAAGAGTATCATACTAATCATTGTACTATCTTTGTTATTAAACTAGAATAAGTCAATAATGAGAGTGAAAGAGTTGATATGACGTGGGGTATTTGTGTTCACTATGTTTTTCAGTGAAATCAATATCCCAATTTTTCACAAATGTTATGTAAAACATCTCAATCTTTCTTATCATTAAAATTGATTCGGATTAATTTATTTATCTAGCATTTAGCTTACAAAGTGTATCAAAGTATTAAGTCACCATTAAACCCATAATGTTTTTTGGTTTCTTAATCGTGCATTATTTCATCTATACTTTAACCAACTGATTATTTTGTCTTTGTAGCGCAAAGGTTTTAGTTCGCGGTGAACCTAATGTTTCTTACATATGTTCTCGTTATTATCGGGCTCCTGAATTGATATTTGGTGCAGTGGATTATACATGTCAGATTGGTAAGTATGGTGTTCTATAGAAGAAGATTATATGTTTGAGTTTATCCAATTCCGGGTTTTAACACTTCTATGAACATGTGGTTGAAGTACGCAGAATAGGTCCGGTAATCTCCCATTCTACACACATTTTCTTTAACTTTGTGCTAAGGCTCAGTAGTATTAATATCCATGGGAAATTTACTTGTTCATTAAAATATAGCTTTAAACAAAATTATGAGATTTGTAAACAGACTATTAAGGTTGAAATTACTCTATTAATAGCCGTAAAATGCTTAATTTGAAGCGTAACTTTTTCATACCCACATCGTTTGTAGAATTTGTATTTTTAAAATGGGATTCAGAATATAAATATATGCATAACATCTCTATATGCTGAGTTTATTACACTATTATTCAGCTTACGGTATCTTAGTGAATAAGGATGGTGTACGATTTTTAGGAAGTATATTGCACGTCCATGTAAATCAAACGATAGGACTGTTTAACTAGGACACTGGGGACTTTTGGTATCTTTAACTTGGCCCTACGTAATATATCCCATAATCAAATGGGGCTAGAACTACTACTGTTTGCGTCTAAAATTGTGGCTTCCATCATTCTGTATAGCTTATGATTGTCTCGAAAAAATTACTTTCGTTTGATGATAATGCCTTACTAGTAATTTAGGTGTCTGACAATGTGTTTTGCCGTTTACAAAAATGCTACAGAATATTTGTAGTTCAAGTGAATGATATTAATGATGTTGAGTTCTCCGAGCTCGATGGTTATCCATGTGTACTGCTATTGGTGACAACATATCATGTTATTTTATTATTACCTTGTCTTCATGTATGCATTGATGAATATGGGGTCCAATTTTTCCGATGTTGTGTTTCTTGCAATTTATTTCGTGAGTGATGTTGTATTTGTCTTCTTTTACTGTTGTGCCCCTTACTCTGAATAAAATAGAATAATGAGATTGTGTCGGCTTGTGGGTGACATCATTTCCAAAGAGGTTTAGAATCCTCGTAGCGATTGCCGAGATGTTTTTTATGTATATATGTAGTAGGACGAACCTCTTCTTGATTTCTGAAGTTGGTTTTTCGGTGTTCGGTAGCGTTACCATGGACATCCAAGAATGGGGTTTTATTTCCTAACTCGGAAGAATTGTCTATGGACAGTATTCAAAATAGCTAAAACCTGCTGCACCAATTTTATCACAAGGTATCTGGCAGCTCGACTAATTATTAATAAATCAACTTCAGAAATCACATAGAGGATTTTCTTAAAATATATGATAACTGTCTCTGAAGTCACTGCGAGGATTTTGAACCACCTTGGTAATTACTACCATCTACAAGCAGACGCAATAATTCCATTCTATTTTATCCAGATTAAGGGGCACAGCATGAAAAGAAAACAAATGCAATATCACAAAACAAATAGTAGGAAACACTTCGCTGGAAAAAGTGGCCGTTTTTTTTATCAACACATACACGAACACATGATGTCAGAAAAACAACAGGATATGTTTTCACTGATATCAATGCATATAAACATCTGAGAACAGGAACTCGAATTGGAAAAAATTGGATCTCCTTTTAACCTCAACTTAATTTAACGATGGCTATAAATAATTTCTTATCCTCTTCTTTAGTCTCAGCTAGTTCAAAAGTCAAATACTGAATAAAAGACTTGTTGATGATATGGAAACTTTCTAACTAAGCTTACAACAATTACATACTCATAATATGTTTGGAGGTGGGACGGAAAATTCTACTTTAAGAGAGCTTTAAGAAGAACTAAAAATTGTTTTATCCTTGGGTTCCGTTTATGTCAGAGTTCGTATTGCTTACTTTTTTGCAAACATAGAAAGTGAGTTTGTGCGAGCGAGGCTGACTAACAGGTCAATCAGTCATGAACATACGCATAGGTCCAAGCTGTCATACCACATTACACGATGAGATCAAATTTACAAGATTAACACAACAATATAATTCAACAGAAAGGTATGAAGCAAACGACAGAAATTAAGATCTATATGAACATTGCGGGAATGCACTAGTGGGTATAACTAAGTAAGTTGTTACTCATGACGTCAATCACGATATCTCAACTACTGTTTGATAGATAGATGAGGAATATACAAAAGTATATTAACAGTAATTACACAACAGCCTCATGCATTGATATTCGTGAAGCAAATCACATAAAACGGACAGTGAGCTGTATATATTTACAGTAATTATTAGTCAAAGAAACTATCAACTGAATAAACTCCACATATATTTGCATGAATGATTATTTTACTGATTACAACAACACATTAATTTAATTGATACCATTAAATGCTACGGAATTTGCACTAGAGTAACTAGCTGGAAATAGCACACATTAAACTACCTTAATGTCATGAAAGTGTAACAATCAAGCTTACATATAATATGAATGCATAGTCTTTTACTTGATTTTGTGAATACTTTTATTTTTTTGGGATCTCACATCCCTAACAGAGGACTATACATAATAAATAATTAAGTTGTATGAGATGCGAATGTCATTTTGAAATCGAGTTATTTAACATTTACTGGTTGTCAAACATCAACACATTCTGTTTAGAGTAGAAGTCATTTATGGTCACACTGTAGATTTTTATGTTCTCCATCAACAGTAATGTGCCGTTTAAAGGATTATATATTGCCTCAATTGTAGTCTTTAAACTGCTACTATCTGGTATTTTAAGTATTATTACAGTTCTATATAATGTCATCTCTTGCGTGTTCACGAAAACTTTATTTCATTTTATATGTCACCTTTCTCAGTTACCCATTTTACGGAACTGTTTTGTTTTGTAAATAAACAACATTTACTTTGTACTTTTAGAACACTTGTTACTGCTATTTCATTTCTACCATAATACTACTAATCTGTTTTCGTCTATAATTCATTACTAATGGCTACAGATGTCTGGTCAGCTGGATGTGTACTCGCTGAACTTTTGCTAGGCCAGCCAATTTTCCCTGGAGAGAGTGGTGTGGATCAACTTGTTGAAATTATCAAAGTTCTTGGTACTCCTTCACGCGAACAAATTCACGAAATGAATCCTGACTATCGAGAATTTAAATTTCCACAGATTAAACCCCATCTTTGGTCAAAAGTAAGACATTTTGTTTAGTTCTGTGCTATGCATATTTTGATTGTTAATCCAAGTTTTTTTGTACAAAAATGTATGTGCAATTTTGTACTTCTATACACTACTGGTTGTACTACTTATTATTTATTTAATACCTATTGTCGATGACAATGTAGTTACTGAGTGGACGTTATTACCCTGACATTGGATTTGGTTTATATTTTACTGTTATGAAGGTGACCATGACTTTTAGTTGAATACCTTGGGTGATATAAGTGGGAATCAGTAACAGTGATAGATGCATTCACTATTTACCTCCATATTGATCTTCGGTTCATTGCCTACCTTTACATTCTGTCTTCTCGAACTATATTTTCACTGTTTACTCACCTTAATAAAGTTGTTACTACGATTATTTCTATCTTTTTGTTATTCGTCTTGTTAATTTCATCTCATGTTAAAGCAGAATGACAATTTCGGCTGATGTTCATTTGATCCAGATTACGCTAAGAATGACTGATTTACTAGACTAAAGGTGATTACAACAGTAAGAAATCAAAATCTTAGCACATCAGTTCAGTTTGTGCATTGCTGGAGTTCATTTCTGTTGAGATGTTTTTGGATTATCTATTTCTTTGGATATAGTTGTATCTCGAGAAGCGGGTGGTAGTTCGCCACTAAAGGGATAGCAAAAACTCAATATGTGCAAAGTGTAAGCTTGAACAGAAGACCAATCTCTTTAGTAGTGTAGTTGCTATAGTGAATGCTATTTACAATTTGGAATTCTTATATAAATACATGATCTCCATTCTTGTTTACATAATAGGCTAAAACCTTATATTATCCCCATAACTTTTCAGGTGAAACTGGAGGTAGTTATCTTTAATGAAAGTTATATACCTCAAAGGTATTTCAGTAAGCTAATTGATGTTATTTGATTTGTCAGATTGAAGAGTTGCTTTAATCAGTTATAAGCAATAGAGATTTGGTTGTTTTGCTATTTGTGATCTTTCTTCGGGATTTATTCAGATTATTATTATTAGCATATGGACATTTAAGTTCAAGTATCCAGGGTTTACGATACCATCTGGGTTACAAATCTGGATCGCAACCTTTTTAATTTTAACTACATAGTTGACGTTTTGTATGTTTCGGAAGACCATACAAAATATCGAAATACATTTGTACTATACACTACATCTGTATCCACTACACGAGTCTAACAAAAAGTAACTTTTGTACTATTTATACCACAACTGAGTCCTACCATAATAAAGTCATGTAATAAGGTTTAATGAATATTGTCTACCTCATTAGGGTTCGATTCGCAACCTTCGTTCATGTTAAAACTTTTATTACGAATGTAACTCGTTCATTTTATTAAGCTTTTGCGTGTGTGTATTACCTGTCTGAATGAACGTTTATATGAACTACATTCATCTAATAATAGTAGGTTGATGTTTTACAGTTATTGATTCCAATCCTTATCTCCTAACTGATTCATTCTTCGGCGACAACGATAGTTAAACACAGGGTTGCTGCCGGTCCCAAGCCCGGATAAAGGAGGAGGGTTGGGCATGGGGTTAGCAACCCCATCCCGTAAAGCAAACATCATGCTAAAAAACAGTTCACGAGTAAAAACTTATATAACCATTCTAACTCTGCCCTGGGAATTGGAAGGACTAATATGACGCTTCATGGTGAAAGCCGAGTTCCTTCGGAAGCCATGAGGCCGATGCCCTCCCTTCTGACAACCGGATCAACAATTAATATACTTGACCGACCTCAAACATCTGTCCCATGGGCACTGAGGTCACACTCTCAGGTCATGACGACCTCTCCTAATCATCTTTCTCTTTCAGGTTCCTCAAGAATGACCCTTCCACGGTGTGGGTAACCGGGAAGTGATAACCGCCCTCATACCTCTAACAGCACAAGCGATCATTTTGCTCGAGGTCAAATCCCACCCTCAACCCTCAATAACTCCCTTATTCCCACGATTAACCCGACTAACCTAACCTTATCACCTCACGCCTCTAATGCTAATGGTTTGAGTTCACAAAACGTTATTCCTGGTCTCCTGAAACCTCGCACTAAACTACATATCGGATCTTTTAACGTTCGAACCTTAGGCCAAATAGGACAACAGGCCTCCCTAGCCATGACCCTAGATTCTCGTTCCATCGATGTCTGCTGTGTCTCTGAAACGCGTATACAGGATCCAAGTACAATCATTCGCCTGACCTCACCTTGTGAAAATAAAGAACCGGTCCGGTTAACCCTTTGTGTTTCCGGAGACCCCACCGCTACCACTGGAGGCCTTGCTGGTGTAGGTATAGCACTAAGTTCAACAGCTGAACAGGCTCTCCTTGACTGGATTCCCATAGACAGTCGCTTATGCACTGTCCGTCTAAACGGGACGATAAGAACTCGGAAAGATAGGGACACACGCCGTTGCCTCTTTGTTGTCTCTGCCTACGCTCCCACTGATTGCAGCTCCGATGAAGTAAAAGATGAATTTTACAGAAAGCTTTCAGACCTCCTTCGAAAAGCTAAGCGTACTGATGTAGTGATTATGGCTGGTGACTTTAATGCCCAAGTAGGTAGATTAGACGAAACCGAAAGGCACCTAGGTGGATCCTATGGTGTCGAGGCCCAACGCACAGATAATGGCGACCGTTTATTACAATTGTGCTCAGATAACCGTCTATTTCTCGCAAGCACTAACTTTAAACATAAAGAAAGACATAAGTTGACATGGCGCCCCCCCACAGTCAACTCAACGTTGGACTCAAATAGACCACATTGCTATTAGCCACCGTTGAAGAGGCTCGATAGAAGACTGCCGCTCATTTTGGAGCACATGTTTAGACTCAGACCACGCTTTAGTACGAGCGCGTATTAGTCTGCGTCTCACTGGACGTAAAAGACCCACGGCAAAGATCCCCATAAGAGTCCAACTTATTGATGAAAAAGTCAAGAATATATTTCGGGAACAACTTAAAAACCAATTAGTCAACTGTATAAACGATACCCACCCCGAGTCAGCTTGGAATGATATCCAAAAAGCTGTTGAAACAGCAGTAATATCTGCTAGAAAACTAATCCAAAAAGTTAGGAAAACTCAGTGGATTTCAGCTGAGTCTACTGAACTGGTAGATGCTCGGCAACACATCCCGTTTAATTCTAAATACGATGAGGAGCGCAGGAAACTTAAACAAACTGGTTAAAAGCTTACGAAATGATCGTGAGCAGTGGTGGGTGGCGAAAGCTAAAGAGATGGAAATGGCAGCGGCAATAGGTAACAGTAGGCAACTATTCAGACTTATCAAGAAAACGGGTATCAGAAATCCAACTGTAAGTGAAACTATCTCAGAAAAAGATGGGAGCATTATTCAGTGTCAATCCAGAAGGTTGGACCGATGGGCAGAACACTTTAGGGAACAGTTCAGTTGACCCTCGGCGTCATCCCAGTTGCCCACCGTTCCCAAGCAATCTGAATGGCAAGTTAATACTGGTCCCCCAAGTCTTAGTGAGGTTGAGAAGGCTATAGGGAACCTAAAGCGAGGGAGAGCAGCAGGACCCGATGGGTTAACCCCCTGAGATATTTAGAGATGGTGGTCCGGTTTTGGCAGAGAGATTAACCGGGATCCTGTCTAGAATCTGGGAATTGGGCGTAATCCCATCTGACTGGTCTCAAACACTAATTGTTCCAATCTATAAGAAAGGACAGAAGTCCTCTTGTGAAAATTACCGAGGAATCAGCTTAACTAATATAGTGTCCAAAATATTAGCTTCAATCATACTTCGACGCCTAACTAAAGCTCGTGAAGAGCAGACTAGAGAGAACCAAGGTGGTTTCAGACCTGAACGTGGCTGCATAGACCACCTATTCACACTTCGGCAGGTTCTGGAACATAGACACACTTTTAGACGCCCAACAATAGTTGTATTTCTTGACCTTAAGGCGGCATTTGACTCTATCGATCGTAAGGTTATGTGGCAATGTCTGTCAATGAAAGGCGTACCACAGAAGTACATTAACCTTATACAAGCTCTCTACTTGAACACCACATGTCGAGTGAGAGCTTATGGCAGATTGTCATCAGGACTGATTACCTCAAGTGGTGTTCGTCAAGGTTGTCCGCTTTCCCAATTTTTATTTAATTTTATCATTGATATACTCTTAGAGTTGGCATTTTCATCGTCTGACTTCTCCGGAGTTGACCTCCTTCCAGGAGATAAACTAGCTGACTTAGTATATGCAGATGATATAGTTCTCTTAGGTGAAGATGCTGATAAAATGCAGAATCTTCTGACTACCTTAAACAAGAATGTAAGGATGTTTGGGATGCGATTCTCTCCACCCAAATGCAAAATGTTACTTCAGGATTGGCTTGATTCGACACCGAGGTTAGTGATAGGGAGTGAGGCAGTTGAATGTGTTGACCGCTTCACTTATCTTGGGAGTCTCATCAGCCCTGACGGTCTGGTGTCTGCTGAAGTCTCTGCGCGCATACATAAGGCCCGATTAGCTTTTTGGAATTTGCGTCATCTGTGGCATAGGCGAGACATCCGACTACTGACCAAAGGACGCGTTTACTGCGCAGTAGTTCGATCCGTCTTACTTTATGGATGTGAAACATGGCCATTAAGGATAGAGGATATTCGTAGGCTCCTGGTATTCGATCATAGATGTCTTCGAAGCATTGCTCGTGTTTTCTGGGACCACCGAGTAAGCAATACGTGGGTTAGGAATAGAGTACTAGGTAAATACGGTAAGTCTATTGATGAAGTAGTAAATCTTCATCAGCTAAGGTGGTTAGGACATGTGTTACGTATGCCTGACCACCGCCTACCTCGACGAGCAATGCTGTCTGGTATGGGAGTAGGCTGGAAGAAAGCTAGGGGCGGCCAAACTAAAACATGGCACCAGTCCATGAAGTCCTTGACAGTTGGGCTGAGCCATGTTAATAGGTGCAGACTACCTGGATGGGGTCCGCGTGACGCTCGTAATAAATGGTTAGAGACTTTGGGTGATATGGCTCAAAATCGTTGGCAATGGCGCAGGTGCATCCACTCCTTATCTTCCTCCAAATTCTAAGCTTCTGAACTTATCATAATTTTCTCTTTACTGAATCATATTTTCTCAAATGTCTTAGGTCTCTATTCCCTTCCATGATTACTAACTCTGTTACAACCTCCCCTACTCTGGGATTTGATTCGGCAATTTAATCTCTATTTGCTAATTGAGGCATGGCAACTTGAACTGACGCATGCATGTACCAAGTTCTACGTTGTAACTGTCTGTCTGTCTGAAAGGTTATTAGTTTCTCCAGTTCGGTTTAACCAGATTTCGCATGTATAGAACAGAACATCTCCCACTGAGGCCTAAGAAACCCGACTTTTTCCAGTCTAACTCACATTATGTCGGAATCAGACAGGACGCAGTTCGGCATAGGTCGATCTGCCTTTCATTATGCGTAGATTGATCTAATCGGCCGCCACCACCAGCCCTAACATGACTGTCCATATAGACGGACTTCTCTACCACTTCTGGCGGTTTACCAAGGAGATTGAGATTAGACGCAGACTCCTGCCATTCTTGCAGAGTTATTATCCGTTTGAAAGGTGCATAGTACATACTGTACCTACAGATAGTAATTTCAACTTGATTACGTACGGTTCGGATGACTTGTATGCTGTCATACAGCAAGACCTCATCTGCATACTCAAGTTCAAAAATCTTTTTTCGGTTAGCAGATCCACACCGCCATCACACATTCCTTCCAGAACTGTTTCCAGAATGTCATTGATGGAAAAATTGAAAGGGGATGGTGGTAATGGCCAACCCCACTTCTGGAATAGAGCAGTAGAAGAGTATGGTTGTATGGCCCTACTCTGCCTAATCCTTTAAAATTTTGCTAAACTTCTCAGACACACCCTTTTTCAAAGGCAGTCTCAACACACTCCTGGCCAATAAATTGATGGCGATCCTGTTGTCACGAAACAATACAATTGTTGGTCTGCTATATGCTTGGTGGTGTCCCAACACTTAACGGAGGATGGAAATGTGATCAGTATATCCACGACCTAATATAAGACCAGCCTGCTCCTCACAAGTTAGCCTTCCACTCGTTTTGGACAACCGACTAAGTGTGATAGGAGCCATTGAACTCGAAAGCCATGGAGAGCAGTTGTTTTCCTCAATAGTTGTCACATTAGTTACTTAAGCACTTTTTAAAGATTAGGACGAAGACAGCTTCGTTCCGAGATGATGAAACAGGTCGTCAAACTTTTCTCTGACCAGAAGTAAGTCGTTCGGACTTGGTCATTTTTTACGATTCAGAAGTCGGAGTTCCTTACTGACCTCCTCTTTGGATGGATCAGTTGTCATCAACTAGGGTGGGGAAGGCAATCTGGTCGAAGTTGCTGGGGCGCAGCAGATTATTTGGACTGATTCTTGGAAACTCAACCCATCGTCTGTAACTATCTTTTATGTTAGTAACTGACGTAACATCAGGTTTACAGATTTTGTTCACTGATACCAGACTCCTTGATGTTAGTGGCTCGGGCGAGTTTAAACAGTTTTGGTGAAAAGCTGACCATGTTCATCATCACTAATCACTGTAATTGTGTGTGTGCCGGGATGCTTCCCCGGAACCCAAAACGAAACAGGTTGTTTTCTCAAGATGATCACTCCCTGAGCCTTTGTCCTTAACATCAGCTGTGTTCCGGACGTTCGATTTTATTCTTCCACTTTAGTAAACAACACCGTCGTGAGAGGGCAGTGATTAGAACTTACCTGGCAATAACTATATGAGAGTTTTTCAAGAGGGAAAGCAAACCCTCCCGACCTTCAGGGCGTTTGGAAGCAGTGATCGATAATTTCTGTATTAAAATTGGTCAATTAATTATTCTTTAACTTGCGTAAATAGTAGTATTTTACATCTCGAACTGTCGACTATCACTGCTGCTAGCGAAGCTGGTTGGTTTTTGCTAAAGAATTTGTAGTGGCAGAAGTCTCTCAGTCTTAATCAACTCATGGTGTAAATATGAGTTCAGGTTTTCATATCATATTGTACAATGACACAAAATTAACGACATTCAAACCAAAATGCAGTTCGAATGGAACTAACGAAAAGGTATGTATGGAGGACTATTGAAACCTAATATCTAGATGAAGATTATGAATGATTGCACCTGTGCCATCACTACAAAATCTGAGCTGTTTCACCCAATGTTTCTAATCAATGATTGTGATTATCTCTGGACCTCAACTAGGTAAGCTGCAATAGCCAATACAGTTCAGACCAACAATCAACGACTGTATGAACTAATGCCAACGTTTCTGTGCCACTTAGTCAATAATTGGTAGTGACTGTCACGCAAACTGCAAACAACACTTTTACGACAAACATCAACAACTTCATGGCTTAGCCACTCCTAGTTTTCCATCACTCTCCTACACCAGCTAACACCATGCGTCGAGGTAAGAGGTGGCTGGACATTCGTAATACATGTCTAAGTCATCTCAGCCAATACAGATCGGCAACTTGGTCAACTGGTTCGCCATTTTTATTTAGCACTCTGTGTCTGACTTCAGTATTGTTTGTTCGATTGTCCCACCGTTAACGAGTGGTAGTCCTTCATAGGCACTTTAATACCATCCCAAAAGAAAATAATTGATTGCTATGTTGTATTATGCTATTTTTCTGTTATCTTTGTTGCATTTCATTTGCTCTTATCTGATGCTTCCGATCAGTATCATTTTCTCAATTCATACAGTCATACTCGATATGCTCGATGCACATTTTATATCCTAACGTTCTCAGCAACTTCGTATAGGTTGCAGAGCTCTCATCCTCATTTCAACTTTTTTCTTAGGTTTTTCGTCCTCGTGTTCCATCAGAAGCAATTCAGATGGTATCACAACTACTCGACTATACACCTTCAAAACGCTTGGAGCCTTTAGATGCTTGCTTACATTGTTTTTTCGATGAACTAAGACAAGAAGAAACTAGACTTCCTAACGACAGACCTCTACCTCCATTGTTTAATTTGACACCTTATGGTGAGTGTTTACGCTTTCTATTGATTATCACTGTTATTTCGGTGAGTTACACATTGTTATTATTTTTTATATTATTTACGAGTGAAAAACTTCTTCTTTACTGTTAGACTACATCGCAGCATCGGCAACATCTTGATGATGTAAGTGGAAACATCGAAATTTTAAAATAATTTACTATATACAAAAAGAATGGTTAGTTTGAATTAAGTCACTTTTGTGTGTGTTCAGCTACTCTATTGCTACATTTGGATTATAAGATGGTGTTGGTTTCCAGACATTCTTTTCATATGGGCTGTTCTACACTTTTTTGTTTTGCTACAAGAATGTAATAAAATTTGTGTAACAGTATAACTCAGTATACTGATTCCGTTTTGCTGCTGTCTCTCCCATTGCCTCGATAACTTGTAATCTACCTTATATCCAGTATAAGTTGGTTAAGTTTTATTCAATCTTCAATAGAGCAATGTTTGAAATATTGTTTACACAGTAGCACCACAATATTTAAGGCGTCTGACCTTTATCTTTTAGGTCACGGATTAGTGTTCTGCTTCACTTGCTTCGGTTCAGGTAGCCATTAATGTTACTAGCTCTCTCATGTAGAACAGAACATAAACATACTTATCGACATCCAATAATAGTTGTATTTCCTGACTTGACTACAGCATTTGATTGTGTAGACCAGAAGGTTCTTTGGCGATATTCATCATTAAAAGGAGCATCTCATAAGTATAAAATTTGGTCAAGGCTCTATACTAGAACACAATTGATTGCTTTATAGCATATGTAGAACTATCGTCGGAACTTTCGATTCCATGTGGTGATCAGGCTGTGTATCTTCACCGACTGACTTGGTTAGGACACTATATTCCACGATATATGACATCATTCGTTGTAGAAGTAGAAAGAAGTTAGGGGTAGTCAAAAATTGTCATCTTTTTTCATGACCACCGACATCATTACTACTTTGTTATTCGTTTTGATACGATGAAATGGTATGGGAACCTGAACTGATGTGCATATATGCTAAGTTACACTGACTGATAACAGGTACATAAAATTAATTGGGTTGAAACACTGAATTTCGAATAAGCCATTTAGTACACGTTCTAGTTGTTAACACCTTCGTTTAACAATAGTAAACTTAAGATTTAATACACAACTTTGGGCATCCTTTTTTATAAGTTTTCTGTTGTCAGTAAAAGAAATGTCACTGACCGGTCGTTTTTATCAATCGTATAATAATCAATATTTCTACTATGTAATTTCCACATTGTTTTATTAATCTTATTCTTTTACACATTTAGAAATGACGATGAGAGATGATATGTACAAATTCCTTCAGCCTTCTCGATCATCTGGTGGAGCCGGATCTGGTGGAAACGAGTCGTCGAATTTACCTCCCACTTCAAGTCTTTCAACGGTAGAACAACAACAGCAAACACTTCACTGTACTAGTCACATAAAAGATAGAACAACTGATACTGTATGTGGTAGTAATCCTACTGAACAAAATCATGACGTCGCATCTACATCAGAAGGGAGTAAATTATCGGATTCAGAAATTCGATTAGGCATTGTCGCTCCATCTGGTAGTTCAGATAACCTCCAAATAGCATCAGATAACAATAGGAACAATAGTAATAATGACAGCAACAATGTTGATATACCTCAACAACCAAAAGATTCTTGTCGCAAAGAGTCAGAATCCAGGGGTGTTCATGGTGTCAGTAGTTAAGGAAGATAATTACTACCTTTTTATCTAAATACCAACATTTGTCCACCAATTATGTGACATGAGTTAATTTGAAATTCTGTATCGTGTTAATCAAGGACAGATATTAAACCATTCGACTCAGGTTTCTCGTGAAGCTTATCCCCTCTTGGGACGTGTGTTAATTATCAAAATGTATATTTACCAACAAGTTGATAATATCTATATAGAAAAGATAATGAACTGCCTCTAGACGATGACAATCATCATGTAGCGTGTATGTAATAGAATTCATAATGACGAAATTCTTCGTTCCATTTTGTTTTGTTCTTTCTCTCTCTCTAGGATTTCACTTGTTCTCGATTTCTGTACAAACATCATACTCTCATATTACACAACCAGATAATCCAATAATCACTTCTCGTCTGTAATTCTTTTATATTTTCACTCATCTTCAATCAGTACCATAAACAATATTTGCATATTTCATATGCATTGTTCTGTTTGTTCATATATGCTACGTGTTATATTTGTAGTCAGTATATTATTTTTAGTACCTTTAACAATGGTCATGTAATTTTGTTTACTTTTCTCTCTAGTTAGCTCGTCTGTCTATTTTTACGTGAATGTTTCATTCTAAGAAACAGCAATAATGCAGTAAATAGTCTTTTACACCAAAAAATAACACCTTTGTTGTCACTACTCATTTTTGTTTGTTGTCTTCTGAATGTTCTATTTTAGAATGTTAATCAAGGGTGTATTTGTTTTCTGGTTGTTAAAATGCTACACCAAAATTATTATTTAAACAATATTTCCTTGGAACATACATCTATATTGACTGTAATATTTCCTTCCTCTTCCCTAGTGTGTTTATTGGCTTATCATTCTGTCGAAGTTTCAATGTGATCTCCACATTGTGTTTACATTTGTTTATCATTCCTGTTACTTTTCACTATATGGAGCGCCCAATACACATCATATATATATATATATATATATATATATATATATAATACAAAATATCTCTTCCTCCACATCATATATCGTTCTCGTCACTGATTTTCTTTTGGTTCGTCTTTCATATCAAATGGCATTATAGATTATAATTATAGACAAGTATATCATTTTATTATCATGATGTGGAATAGAAACCTTTAACACTTCTCGTGCATACCTTTTTATTTGTTCTCTAATGACTGTGTGTGTGTGTCCATGTTAATTATAAAATTAACAGGTAGATGTTAACCAACTGGGGGGGGGATCAATGTGGACTAATCAAAGTAGTATTGATATGTTTCAGTTAATGATTTATATCTGAAGAGTGTAATTGTCACTATTAAGGTAACACTGGATTGCAGATTAAAATGCTTAAATCTCACACATTGGTCTCCTTATCTATATATGATGTGTAGTGTACGCCTGCGTAAATTTATTCTAGAAAAGAAATTTCTTTCACTGTTTCAAAACCTGTTTGTAACTACGTGTTACTGTTATATGTGAATAGTTTTTAATTTTCTCAAAGTAACACTTATGTAATATATGCATCAATATATACATATACATTACAACCTGTGTCCTTTTTTGCGTAGTCATTATCTCTTGTATGATCAATCAGTCTATTATCCTTTTAAGTTCTTTCCTAAATCTAGATTTAATAAAATTCATTTCTAATATTTGTCTTACCGTTTGTGTGATTTGTCAGTGCATCAATATCACATGTTTGCATTCTTTTAACTGTCATTCAGTTTATTTGAAAAAAAAACAAGAATGGATGAAGAGTTTGAAAATTCTGGAAGCTTTTTACTTTTTCTCATTCATACAACGCAAAGTAAATATTTGCCCACTTTCTAAGTCTAGGAGATGGAATAGTTTTTTTGGTTTTTCAGACTGCCATTGTTTATATACATCCTGATATAAAGTAATGAACTGTGGTATGTCTTAGGAATTAAATTTTGTAATTGAATTTACAGAAACCAATATAATTAACTGGTATATAATAAATTTAGCTAGCTAATTGGTACGTTTGTTATCTTGCACAACTGCAGCTTTGATCACTTGATTTTTCACCACGATATAACCGTCGATATATTTTGTAAACACTGAAGAATTTCCTACATAGATTGCATCCAAATTATGACATGACAGTCGTATCTACGTTCATGCAAATACAACACAATGATTGGTAGTGTTATGAAGCCATATATATATATATATATATATATATATATATATATATATATATATATATATATATATATATTCTGTTCTTAGTTTCTTTCCTGGCAACGTTTTTCTTGAGTTTTGAAGATTACTACGCTGCCTGATTGAATTAATTACTAAAAGGTTAACCTATTGATAAATAAGTGCACCAAATATCACTCGTTACTATGTTACCTGAATGTCTGTTACGTTTCTCATAATTACCAATTTTACAGCTAAACAAGTTTTATCTTTTTATAAATTAAATGATTTGCCTTATACTTTATCTTATTATGATAAGTATTTAGTGATATGGTATTTCATAAGTGGTTAGGTTCTCTATCACAGCATTGTTGGTCACTTTAGAAGACGCTGTTTTTATTGAGTTGTAGTAGCTGAAGTTGCACTCAACATATGCTCGTATAAGTCATACGTTTTGGCAATACTAGATTACTTCGAGTTCCATATTCACAAGCATTTACAAAAATTGTCTTCTTTATATCGGGCAGTAAACCTCACTAGCTAATACTCTAGAATCTCATGCCTTCGATGACTCCGAAACACAGAATCCTGTCATGATCAATCACTTGGCTTTATCTAATCAGTGTGCAAAGTCGACGCAATTTACCTTACGATAATCCGTTGACTTGACGTTAACTTTCATGGTCCCGCCGGTGTATGTGCAGCCATCTGACGCGGTCCAGAATCGTTAGTAATGGCGCAAATCCTGGGCTTCGACATTTTTATATGCCTTTCAGGAATTAATCCTCAAATCATATTTTTTTGTCGATTGGTTTTTTACTGTCACTGATGTTACCACGACATGTAATACTTTGTTGTTTATCGTGTTATGATGTGGCAAGTTAGACCGATCTGCGTTGTAAAAGATTGACTGTTTGCGTATCAGTTTAATTTATCACTTCATAAATTTGATTTTGCAAGTAAAACATACTTCCGCTGAAATTTTCTGAATTATTTCTGCAAAGCCGTTTAACTGCGTTTGTATAACAAGTTCAGTTGTAGAGTTCGTGCAATGTAGTTAATAAATTAATTTCATTATAAAACCATTTAGAATGCATGAGAAATACAAGCGGAGTTTTGTTTAGTATGATTTCTAAAATATGTGGAAGTTATCATAAATTGGAGTATCTGGTTAAAAAGAAACAATGACGTTAGTCGCTCGAATGATGTTTGTGAATTGTAACTGATATTCTGTAATAAGTCAGAAATTTAAGGATAAATATTTCAAGTAATAGGGACCGCAACAATATAAGCTGTCACAAATTTTTCTACCTTCAGATCTCGTTAAGCTTGTGTTTATGCATTTCGAAGTATGAATATATTCTTTTCAGTAAATTGAGTCTGATTTTACAAGTATCAATCGTGTTGCAGCTAACGACATTTTGCAAATCACCAGATTTCTCGACCTTGAGTTCCGTCTAATGTACCATGAATTTTTCCTCGAAGAATGATTTGTATATCTTGACCTAACAGATCTAATGAACAAAAATATTTGCAAAACGAATATGCAAACGACTATTTATCTCTTCGGACAGATGTAGACTGCTACTTTGGGACATTTGCTTTAAGAAAATCGAATATATAGATACAGTCAAGTTTTTTTCCGAGGGACTCATGTACAACCTCATCTTTGAATCTGAATTTGTGTATAGACTCATATCTCCTCTGATTTCCTATTTTACGATGTAAAATAGCATCTGTCATTTCTGATATTCAGTCAACGAAATATGCATCTCGATTGCATTCTTTTACTTCGCTTGTTCATGTACTCTACTATTTAATTTCCGTCTGATGACATCAGGGAACATCTAGTCCATAAAGAAGCACTTTCATATATAACTCCCTTAAGTGCAATGTGAAAATATGAAGTAGCCGGTTCTGCAACATGTTGTTTATGACCATACGTTTATTGTATTACTATTAAATTACCTCTAATTCTCATTTTATAATGATACTTTCAAAATCAAATATAAAATCTGATTGTTATTTCTTGACCTGTAATCGTAGATGCATCCCGTAATTTCAAACGTATAGTGTGTTAAACAAATATTACCTATGACAACTGAAGTAGCTGAAGTTAGAAATCTAAACTGCCGAATAACGTCTCAGTGGCTCTTAGTGTTGAGTCACCGTTTCAAAGACTGATAGTTTTAGGCTTGACTTGGGTGTATTATACTGAGAAGTTACATATTAAGGTAAAATTAACCGTCCATTACTTCCTCGTTATCACATTGGTTGTTCAACTCAGGTCAGTGCGTACCAAATTTCTAACAAATTATCCGTCCAGAACGACAATGAAAGCTCCGTAATTAATCTATGTTGTTTAGAGGGCTAAAACTGTAACTTATCTATCCAATTTCTTATTTTATTGCTCATTCTTTGTTCTTTGTTTAGAAGTTGAATGGATCATATACATATAATTGTAGAAATTCATAGGAAAGAATTCAATTCATCAAAACACATATATTGATCAATAGTTTTGTTTATTATGATTGAATGAATGGTGTGATTATTTGGAATTCAGATTGCTGCAATGATTGTCTTTTGTTCTTGTTTTTATTTTTAGAATTTTTTTTCTATTGATCTTTTCGTCATTTTCTCACTAATCATTATTTATGTTTGATACACAGTATTAATGAATCAATCTGTAACATTGAAATAATCATTTATCAAAAGGTATAGAACTAAGAATCAAAGATACAACTAAAAGGTAAAAGATTTCGTTATGATCTTACAAATAAATAATTGATAGTCATTAGAAATGGGAATAGAAATTTAGTAAATAAATGAAATGAGTGACTAGTATTGAAATGCGTTCATATATAACTCCCTTAAGTGCAATGTGAAAATATGAAGTAGCCGGTTCTGCAACATGTTGTTTATGACCATACGTTTATTGTATTACTATTAAATTACCTCTAATTCTCATTTTATAATGATACTTTCAAAATCAAATATAAAATCTGATTGTTATTTCTTGACCTGTAATCGTAGATGCATCCCGTAATTTCAAACGTATAGTGTGTTAAACAAATATTACCTATGACAACTGAAGTAGCTGAAGTTAGAAATCTAAACTGCCGAATAACGTCTCAGTGGCTCTTAGTGTTGAGTCACCGTTTCAAAGACTGATAGTTTTAGGCTTGACTTGGGTGTATTATACTGAGAAGTTACATATTAAGGTAAAATTAACCGTCCATTACTTCCTCGTTATCACATTGGTTGTTCAACTCAGGTCAGTGCGTACCAAATTTCTAACAAATTATCCGTCCAGAACGACAATGAAAGCTCCGTAATTAATCTATGTTGTTTAGAGGGCTAAAACTGTAACTTATCTATCCAATTTCTTATTTTATTGCTCATTCTTTGTTCTTTGTTTAGAAGTTGAATGGATCATATACATATAATTGTAGAAATTCATAGGAAAGAATTCAATTCATCAAAACACATATATTGATCAATAGTTTTGTTTATTATGATTGAATGAATGGTGTGATTATTTGGAATTCAGATTGCTGCAATGATTGTCTTTTGTTCTTGTTTTTATTTTTAGAATTTTTTTTCTATTGATCTTTTCGTCATTTTCTCACTAATCATTATTTATGTTTGATACACAGTATTAATGAATCAATCTGTAACATTGAAATAATCATTTATCAAAAGGTATAGAACTAAGAATCAAAGATACAACTAAAAGGTAAAAGATTTCGTTATGATCTTACAAATAAATAATTGATAGTCATTAGAAATGGGAATAGAAATTTAGTAAATAAATGAAATGAGTGACTAGTATTGAAATGCGTTCATATATAAACAGTTATGAAGCATAAGGCAATTATGTTGCTTAGCATAAGCTAAGGGGAAACAGCCGAAAAAATAATGGAACATTAATGGAAAATGCAAAAAAAGTGAAGAAACTATTGAGTAAACTATTTATCAATATAGAAATCCGGGATTATAATGCGCACCACCAACGCTTTTGTAGTATTATGTAAATTTGATTAACTATATCACAGATTGATGTTGGCAGGGTACCATTGAAAACCAGGGAGCACTGGACAGCTGTTTCGTTCTAGTGTGGAACTCCTCAACAGTGCGCACTCCAAATTCCATACCAGGGGCTTCAGGTTGACGCGAACGCCTAACCATCAGCACGACTGGGTCGGCATCCAATGGTAGAATTCCCACAGTTATCACCAATGACAATGGATGATCGTAGCGCTACATATCACAAATTGATGGAAGTTGGAATTCTACCATTGGATGCCGACCCAGTCGTGCTGATGGTTAGGCGTTCGCGTCAACCTGAAGCCCCTGGTGTGGAATTCGGGGTGCGCACTGTTGGGGAGTTCCACACTAGAACGAAACAGCTGTCCAGTGCTCTCTGGTTTTCAATGGTACCCTGCCAACATCAATCTGTGATATAGTTAATCAAATAAAATAACCGATCTCCACAAAAATAACCATCCTCATTGAACTATTATGTAAATGTTTGTGTGTGCATTACATCATAGTGAGTCCAAAACTGTATGATTGTGATCAACTATATACTGTAAAATAGATTATTTTATCACTTTGTTGTTGTATTTTTAGCCATGTTGGTTAATACTTTTATTCATCAATAGGAATGAAGTTAACTTAAAGTATTATAGTCTTGAAAATAAGTGCTGTCGCTTACTGAAATTCGTTTGGGAACTAGTGAGAACTATGGTTAATGACTAGTTGCTTCGTCTTAGGTTAACGTTCTTTAACAAAACTCCCACTATCCCACTCGTTAACGAGTCTAGATCTTTTAGATCACGCAAATGATAGCATCAGTTCATAAAGTTTACCATAAAAGTGTCTGATTATATATATTTTCAGGTGATTGAGAGTTAAACCATTCAGGTCTGTGAACATGATTCTGAACGTTTCTTTGAATAAACCATCCAAAGTAAATAAATGTAACGAAGTACAGATCGATGAGTGTATGAACTTTTAGAAATCACTGAGAGCGTATAATCAATATTTTGTAACGAATTAAATTATCTAGTCAAGTTGAATTCAAACGAAAACTGTCTAATTTAGGAGCCATTAGCTAAATGTACCTTTATCCCAGTGTCAATGTTCACACCTTGGTATTAACGCTTCAAATGTCAATTAGTTATCCAATAAACTCCTGAATCAAGATAGACACGGGTATGAAGTTATTTGTGAGAGTTTACATTTTCACGTTGCTGATATTCAGCTTTACTTGACAAACGACAATATTGAAACAGTTTGCTCATAATGTATTTATGCTAATACAAACTAATCATCTGTAAATCTTAATATCAACAACAGGAATATATAAACTTTTATAAGTAAAATTTAATATTTACTTTGAAAATTGGCATCATAATGAGTGAATAGCTAAATAAGATTCAAGAGAAGAGACAATCTTGATTATAATGAGTTTAAATTTAGTACTGATTTAAACAAATTTAGTTACCGATTAGCAGTGAAATCTACACTGACTATTTCGCGAATGAGTATTCACCAGATGGACATTTCAGTTATTTACATTGAGTCCCAAATATGACTAAATATGCATATTTGACTTCATTGTGAGCTGCAAACCAACGTTAATAAAAGTTATGACTAAACGTCATGATCTCGTTCATTTTGATATAATCCTATCGTTATACTTAGATTCTCTTTTTTGATCTCGATCGCTTTATAAATCAAGTCACTGTACACAAGTGATTGTGAGTCCAGACAGTCACACTTGTGCAACGGGTTCGAATCCCACTGTGAACATCAACATTGGGATGCAGGTATATCCAGCCGATGAGTCTCAAATAGGACGAAATGCGCGTCCTGGATTCCACTTGCCAGTCACAATCCAACTTATATAATACTTGTGAAAAATTCGCTATATCGAGGCAATCCGCTCAGGATGCACATATAGCAACAATGACTGAGTATATTTGTGTTATTCGTATTTATCTTGATCTGATAATTAGGGTCGTCGACCACATATTAGCTTGGCATTCTTATATTTTAAAATCAGATTTAACATGTTCTACTTAGCCCACGTTAATGACTGAGCATAGAATTAAAATACAGTACTCAGTAACTTTATTTATCTGATTATGATTTCTAAATATCCTAAAGGAACTTAATGTGTCCTGATGATGCGACTAAGTTACTCGTAATTTAATTTTCGTACAACAGAGAAAACTTCAGGAAATCTCAAAATCACAAATTAAATAACGGATTTTGATTGATAGTAGTGGTTGCAATCATTGAGTTGTAAAATGTTAATATTGCCATTTAGAGTGGGCGAAACTACGGAACACTAACAATAAAACATGATACATAGATATTAGATGAATGTTGTGTAACAGCTAGGTAAGTCTAAAATTACAGGAGAGAAATAATACTATGAGCATTGATAATCGTTTTGTTGGATCAAACTATTTGTAAAACTATCATGTTGAATACTAGCTATTGTGAAGTCATAAAAGAAGCAGACACTAAAATCAATAAACATTAAACACTGTAATTTCTGGCACATGAGTTATTTTCCATAAATCCAGTCTAAATACATTACTATGCACTGCCTGTTGTTGTAAACAGTCAAATACAACATTATTTTTCAACTGTTAAGTGGTAATACTGACTAGTTTGACGCTACTAATAATGTACTTGGTCATTCCAACTCCACCGACATTGAGAGTTTCTACGCTAAATGTAACAGAGTTGTCGGCTATGTAATCATATGAATTTTGCAGGGAAACAATGCATTGACAGTTCCAAGTCATAGAAGTGTTGTTTAGCGAACCTGAAAAGATCATAGATGTAAATGAATTAGAAGTTGAAGTATAATAAAGGAAGGAAAGAGAAATGTAGTGGGTTATCGACACCTCTTGTATAAATCTCCAAAAGTGACATTATTGGTGGGTACCAAATAGAATGGCTTGTACACTTGTGTCAATAATCCAGAAACTTGTAATACTAGGAACAAAAATATACACAGAAAGTCAGCAAGCTTATAACTATTCCAAAACTTATGGTTCCCAGCATACAAACGCTACTCTGTATATCCAACGACCAGAAAACAAACATTTTAGAGAGTGGACGGGATAGATTATAGGTCTATTTATGTCTCTACAGTGAATCTCAAAGAAGAATATTATGCACTATGTTGATGGCTAACTTTATCGAGTATACTTTTGAATTTAAAACTGGAAAATTATAGAGAATTCTTAAAAGTACATCAACGATATAAAAACAGATATCCTCTGTAAAATATTTTGTCATTCTTTCACATTAACATACCAGCGCTTCTTGTTTCCTGATTGGCTGAATAAGGTTCAATTCTTCAGTCACTTTAAGAGTCGCTCAGGCTCTTCTGTAAGTTGTAAGCTAGTTACTATGTTAATGGCTTAAACATAATGGAAACTGTTATCTAAAATAAATTTACTTCCATAAAAAAATCACTTATACGGTTCCAACTCTTGTTATCAGTGGTTAGGTTTATCCACAATGATTTCAATATAAAATAAGTGTATTTCTGCAATACATTCAGTCATTTTCTCGTTCATTTTGTGGACGAACGATGCATACTAGAGTGCCTTTTTTATTGAACATTTTATACCAAACTCTAATTTACGTTTTATTTGTTTTCCATTCGAAATATCAGACCAAGCTACAGTGATAATTCTAAATGTATCCAGTCGTTTGTAATGAAATCTTTGGTTAAAATTACATTATTAGATACAGAACTCATAAATTAAAAAAACAAGAAAATGTTCGAACTTGAAGGTTATAACATAATGATTGACAATGTTGAAGATAACCTCATAATATTAAACTACGTTTTGCATAATATAAAAGTTTATGGCAAACAGAAGTAAAATTACAGTTGTCAATCATTATTAATAAATTCTTCGTAATTTCATAGATTATATGTTTACAATAAACGTGACTAAGACATATTTGGTTTGTTAGCATTTGCTTGATTGTACTTGTGCCAAGAAAACAACTGAATGATCATACTGATTAAACTATTTACAGAACGTTACAGCTGATTACTATGCCTCTAATATTAAGTAATTTATATTTTCTTGAAATTTTTTCATAGCTATATATTGATTAATTGTTAAGTTGTTATTAGATAGTATTGAATTAAGTACTTGCCTATACTGAGGTGTTGCGTTTTAAAGGACTAAACTATCAATTAATTAGCTAATGAGTTTCAATCTTGTTTACTGTTATTATTCAAACTTAATGTACTTTTAGACAATTGATTTTGTTTATCCTTCCTATTTATTTATTTATAACTCATTTAAAATTAATAGGATAGATGATGTTTTTATATGATAATAAAAGGGATTTTTTTTAATTGAGAATTATTTTCAATATTAATTTCCGTTGTGTTACCTTGAGGCAATCTAAAGTTATATTTATTCAATGTCATAAAAGTGCATAAATCTCTTAACTATCTGACAATTCTATATTTTGTTAGACTTATTATAGGGTATTGTAGAGATTGTTGAGCTTGAAGATTCATATCATGATTTTGATAGGAGACCTCGGAGGAAGTATTCTATGGTTTATATTTCTAACTCCAGTCAATTAGGAACTTGCTCCAATGAAAATAGTTGGTAACAGTTGTTCTAAAGATGTACATGACAGAGTGATTTAAAGCATAAACTCACCTTAAAATGGCAAGTTCCAGGATCCCATCCCTTGGAAATAGATTTTTTACTACGAAGGGACTATTTAAAAACAACAGTACTTAACAGATTTTGTTGTAATATAGTAAACCTCAATAATTCGCTTCTAGTCATACATAAAGCCGGACTTAGAACCTTTAAATTTCAAGGTCGGATCGACATACCATTGGACTACTGACTAGTAATTTGACTACGTTAACACCTTTATGATACGCTACGCATATTTTTAAAAACAGACCAGTTTACCAATGAAATTACTATCTAGATATCCAACTTTTGAAAACGAGAATGCATTGGACAGTCGCTTCATCTCAGTATGGGGACTTCGCAGCAACAGTCACCCTCAATCATTTCATGGGCTCTAACTGAGGATGTTCAAGCTTCTCGATGAACTTCGAATAACCTGTCCATTCGTTGTGTACACATAGAAAGTAGGTCAAGCAGACCAACTAAACTAAAGTACCACTTTCCAGATTATTCCATATACTGTAATGTTATAGGTAATGAATACTTTGTCTTTAATACTTTTATACTCCCCTTGCCTTAATCTTTAGTTTGACATATTAAATGTTCCTGACATTTTCCGTTGATGAACTGTAACTGACTAAAGGCGTGTGATCCCTCAGTTTTCTATCATTGATGTGCTTGTGCTGTATTATTTTTCTAATTGGTCTGTGGAAGTCAGTTTTGTATGTATATAAGCGAATGACTAGAATATCTATTTGACTTGATTGATCGGGTTGGTCAATCTTGAGTTCCTTTTATTCCAGCCTGGGATTAGTAAGTAAAGGCACATGTGAGGAAATTGAGTAGCAGACTTATTGTAGTCAATTTCTGTATTGATTCGAACAAGATCGTCTTATTAACTGATCAAAAGTTAACGATATATCCTAAAGTGAGGTCGATTTCTGAGTGGATAGCAAAGTCAACAATAAGTAAGATGATTTCCTTGGCATAATCGTTAACACAACTCGACTCTTTCGAGATATTCAATAGGCTTCACATTCTGAGTAGAAAGTAAGTTAAATGTTTAAAGAAAACCTGTGAAATGTACCTGTGTATTTACCACCATGCAAACACTCCGTTAACTATAGTATATTTCAAATAATATTCAAAAACCTTTTAGAACTTTATGCCCACCCAAAGGCTAAAAGTATAAATTCTACAGTAATCTAAATTTTGAAAACTTAGAAAATCATGTGAACTCTTTTAGAAAAAATGATACTATTGTGCCATAGTTACTATGATAACCACATCGTTTATCTTCTTTTCAACAATATATCTACTCAGTTGTGCTGCTTTATTCTTTGCTGATAATACAGTATATTGTAATATCATTCAAATTAAGCTTAAATTATAATTTTGTTTGTATAGTTATTAATACTATTGAACCATACTACTACATATTTCATAATATTACAATTTACATTAAATTTTAATAAATCAGCCTTGTTCTCATTTTCGAATACATGTAATTAAACAAGTAAACGAATATTCTAATCTCTGTAACCAAGTGTATATCAACGCATATTCACTAAAGACATTTCTCTCTTAAAACACACTGTAATAGAATCATTTCTAAACGAATTACTATCTTTTTTCGTCATAATAATTATCATTGAAACTTCATTTTTGTTAAAGTGAAATTATCAGTATTTTAAAATATTGCATCATTATTTTGTGTATCTAGATAATTTGCATAGACTAACCGTTGAGTTGATTCAAATGATTACATAACATGAATTCCATTTCTATGTTTTTTTTTAAACAAAATAGTATGTGATTGAAAAGCTCTCTTCTTATTTAATAAATCAGTTTTTTTACAAGTTATCTAATCTAACGACGTACTTAGTGAAATGAAAATCAGTTAAGGTGAACAAACTGAAGTTATGCAAATTAGTAGTTAATGATTATAAGGTTCGACATACACTATGAACGATAAGTCAGGTCACAATACTTCTGAAACATTACTACTGACCACTAATTCAGCTTTAAGACGATATGTTAACTAGTGTGTAAACTAAGTCACCAACAAAGTAAGCATGTAGATTACCACATTGTCATCCTTCAGAAAAAAAAATTAATAAAAAATGTAACAGGATTTTCAATAGAAACCTCTTAGAAGACGGAATCTGTGGAGAATACTGACTTTGAAATCATTTCACGATAAAAAACAGATATCACAGTAAACTATTGGGCATTTGACGAATGTTTTACACTAATTTTAAACTACTTGGTAACTTACAACTAGTAACTTATGAAGGGTTAAATCCAGGAATTTCAAGTCTAACAAGAAAAGCAATACTTTTAGGCAACTGAATCTAGAGGTCAGTCATCTCAGAATATTTTATGACGATCAAAGACGCTACGTACTTCACTTGAGCGATATCATCGTCCCTCACCTCGCTCGAATCTGAATATTTTGCAAACGAGTTATGAATGTGATGAAACATATGGCTTCAATTAAAATCACAGCCATAATTCAAAAGTACAGTAATATGAATGCGTTATAGTAAAAGTGGTATATTAAAATACATCAGAACTCTGTTAGGTCCCTGGTCAACAATGATAGAGTCCCCTACCTGAATAAGACAGCCAGGGCTACTTGCTTCTAACAAATTTACAGTCTATGTCAATGCATGAAAATTTTTACAAAAGTACCTTTAACAATAGATAAGAAGCCTGAAATATCTAGTCGGTCAATAATCCCAACGAAATGTTACCAAATGCTACCTGAAAATAAGCCATTATTATCGTTATTAGAATTCTTTTAGTCTCCTACTGATGTGGTTACATTGAATTACCTGATTTTATTAATTCAGATATTTAACTTTGCATTATAGTAAACACTACAATGCATTAAAAGAAAATTCCCCAGCAGTAAAACTAACAAGCTAATTAATATTGTTATACATTGTTTGTATTCTTCACACAATGATCTAGAGTAGTTTTTATTGAAAACCAAAGAGCACTAGATGGATGTTTGTTTCTATTACGAGTCTCCTCAGCAGTGTACACTCACAGCTTAAGCAGGGCCCACACCCAGGAACCTAAAGATTTCAGGTGAAACCAATCTCAAACGAGACCACTTCAACTCAACAATTATTACTAAGTATAAGGCTACATGGATGAAATTTGACCTTGCTCATTATAATCCTATGACAGAATGTGAGTACGATTAATTTTTATAGTATTTATAATCCTGAACTAAAAACTTTAAGTGGTTACATTTTTCTTAAAAATTTATTAAATATTCATAATCAGTATACAAAGCGCTTTATATACAAAATAAATTTTATTGATAAAAAGGATAGAAATATTAATTATTCTTGACAAGGATCCGTTGACGATGTGGATGCGAAAGAAATATTTCGTTGAGCGTGAAGTCGTTTACTTCTCCTTCTGATTCTTCCTTGTGTTCTTGCTTCACTCTCATTAGCATCGATAATATTCAGTGTATGCATATCGTTAATCATCATTTCGGTTGCACTACTATCACCTGAACTGTCACTATTGATATTCACCTTTGTCATATCAACACCCACATTGTTTGTGTTTATTTGCACAGGTCGTTTTGAAGAAACTTTAGTTGAGCTTGATGAAGTGCCCGCTGCTGGTTTACGTTCACTTTTTTTACGTAATTTCTTAAATGGATTAGCTGGTCTACCGAGAACAACTTCACGTGGTTTATATGCTAAATAAATTGAGTCTTTTCCAGTTGGCGTTCGATTCAATGCAATATCAAAGGATCGACAATATAATTGTTCTATACACATAAATTGTATAAAGCCGACACTGTTGGCTATAGCGATCCATGTTGCACATGTTGGATTCGGATTGAAACGAACCTGTAAGAAAAACGAAATAGTAGCTAAAATTGATAGTTTAGCGACTGCGTAGCAAAGGATGGTGAAATTTGAAGAGGATTTATGATGAGGCGATTTAATTTTCATTTGAAATTGTCTAGCACACAAATCTGTTCGGATATTGGTGGTTACAATGTAGCAGTCAGATTGTGAGTGTTAAATTGAAATACCCTCGTTAAGCTGGTTGTCTTTCATGCCTTCTTAAGTACCGTTCATAACTACAAACTACAGTATGAAGTTATGATTATTTTCGTTAGACTATCGTTTCAGTGTACATAGTACATATATTATACTCAAAATATACCAACATTTAAATGTAATTTCATAAATACCACTATTTTGGGTATGATGAATAACAACCGTATCTCAAAAGAAGGATCTTGAAAATTTTTTTATTATATTAACCATATGATTTAAATGTATAGCTTCCATTGTCTTTCTAAATAGAATCTTCAGTATATACTTCATAAAGAAGTGAATTATTATAATTTATCCAAAATTGAAGAAAAGATACAATAATGATCACAGTTACAATTGTATGCTGAACGTAAAAATTGTAGACGTAGTTAATGATGTGACTAAAGATTATCATACTGTCAAAAGTTTAAGTGGTCAAATGGGATGAATTCACAAAATTAATATGATAAGAAAGTTACCTGTTATATTTAGTAAATTAATTTATACTACTTGGTATATCACATTTTTAATTGTATGGTTTTATGGAGTTTTGTGTAGGTTTATAGATAAGATAGGAGTGTGTAAAAAAAATTATTTGCGGGTAAAAAGAATTTTCTCCTCATTCAATAATATTGACTAGGTGAATCAAAATAAAACTTTAGATAACACTAACAGATCACTGAGATATGTTGTCCTATCATTAATTCTAACCACTGACTAGTTTAAAGATTTTAAATCACGCAGTCATGTCAATTTGTTAAAATCAAACGGCAATAGGCCTTGGAAAGACATTTCAAGTTAGTTGGTACTTACCATGAAAACATCTGCATTTTTAAACGAATTGACGCATATTGACAGATTCGAAAAATGTCACTCGGTATTGCAATTAGAAACGTTACATATTTGAATGTTATATGAAACATCACCTCCTCAAGGCCATAGATACCTGCCGACTAGAAAAAACTTAAATCCAAAGCCTTTTATCTATTGCTTTTAACCACCTACCTAATATACTTTTTCTAGGTTGCAACAAACATTCAAAAATAAATAAAGTAGTAGTAAGAACAAATATTTTAAAATGCAACTTCACAAAATGAGGTTTTCTTTCAAAAAGTATACCAAACTAAAATCTTACCTTATTTATTCTCAGCATAGGAGTATTGATGAAATCCAAAGTGGGTTTCATTGGTACCTTATCCTAACAAAAAAATCCATGGTGTAGAAAAAAATGTAAAGTAATATCTAGACAGTAGATGAGAGGAATGATGTTTCCTATTTGCAAAACCACAGAATAAATGTTATTTAATCAGTAAAAAGGCAATTTTATGGTGATAGAGCTAGAAAAAGTTGCTAGATTTGCGGGTAATTGTGTTTTAAGAACGATGATTAGCATTCACGAAAGGAAACATTTTGGAAGGTTATTTCATAGTAAAAACGTTTTAAAATCACCTTATAAATGAAGCTGATAATCAAAATAGTTACTACGAGTGTGTAAAACATAATAATATGATATGAATGCACCATAGTTAAATAGAAAGATAGAAGGAATAATATGGCAATTTAGATTAGTACAAATATTTCTTATCATACTAGGTTTGGAGCGAAATACTTATGATAATAAACAGATAGTGAGACTGGAGTAGATCAAATAGATCCGAACGTATGATAAAGTGAATAAATATCACATGATTCATGCCGATTCCAATTTGTTGGAAATCTTTAGATGAAAGTGCTTGCTTCTCTGCAATATAAAATATCCGACAAATTTGCTTTTACAAAACAAACTGCTGTTAGAAATCGTTACGAAATTTTGAATATACCCACGGAGATTTAAATCAATACAGTATGCATATAACACGACATCGTAATGTTAGGCTAGCCGCACATACAGTGTATAAGATACCTTGTCAATCAAATGATGTGCTGTATTCAATTATAACTGCCCACATAATATTTGTTCCACCAGATAAAAACACTTAACATTTAGTGCTGAGGTCAAAGAAAGTGTCTCAGTATAAGTGAGGAAAACGTGAAACACTATAAACACCATCAAATCAATAACATAAATTTGAACATTCTATTTAGAGATTTCTTAAATCAGCTGTGAACAGCCCAAAATAATCGAAAAGAGTAACATACATAGAAATACAACAGTTTGACATACAACTAATTATATCACTCTTTGTAATCATATTTAGGCAGTTTCCAGTTAGTGTAAGAAGCCTTGAAATAGAAATGATGAATATGTTTTCACTCAGTAAATCTTATTATCCTTGATATGGCAAAAATTTATTAAGGAATAAATCAAGTTTTATGAAAAATACAAATTCTAAAATAAATGGAAAGAAAACTATTTATTATCTTAGCATCTAGAAATAAGTATGGAAGGACACTCAACAGAAAGAATGAGTTATGAATAAATAATCATAACAATGATCGATAAGTGTGAGCAATTAAAAGGAATAATTTACTGTCTATTTTATGAACACTGATGTTACTACTACTTCTTCTACTTTGATATTTATCATACTGAGCTGACAGAACGTCACAACTTGGACCTATATACATGTCAAGTATCAAGTTCTACATTGTTAATTATGTGACTTTTCAGATTAAATCCTTGGAAGTGTTAAGAAGGAAAAATGGTAAAGAAAGCGTGTTTCTATAAATAAATAAAGTGATAGTTCTAAGAAATTGTGAAATGACAAAAGATTTATTCGGATAAAAAAGTACATAAGGAAGAAAATTAAATTAAAAGCGTTACATAATTTTGCGAAATTAAGCTATAAACATTGTTTTTTTGTTACCAAAGCCGTTGAAGATGACTAGGAGAATGCAAAATGTTAAATTTTAGCCTTCTAATCATTTTATGGTAGTACAAAATTTTAGTAAAACGTGCTTGGACTGTTTACTGGCTATTTTGAAAGCTTTAATTTTGTCTACTACGAGATTGATGTGAAATAAGTGGCACTCTTTCTTCTGAAACATAGATTTCTTAGATTATGCTAACCAAAACTTGAAGATTCGAGATTTTCTGTCCTTCCAATCTATCCACTTTGTGTGCATACGCGACTTCAAAAATGAAAAGGTGGTCAGATGGATACGATTCCACTGATCCCTAATAATAAATCGTTACTTAAAATTTTAATTTCAAGATTTTAGACCAAATAAACTTAACTCCTTGTATGCAGTTGATAAGACAGAATTAAATAAAATGAATTCCGGCAATTCCGAAAATCCAATTGTTTTTATTTCATTTATGAAAGGAAACGAATGTATGAAGGATTGCACAAAATGATAATAGGAAGAAACGAAATAAAATACTGATGAACGGATTTTGATGTTCATGATACTGTTAACAACAATAGTCCCAAAACAGTTGCTTTAAGTAAGGCTTTTATTGATTATTGTAACTGGCTTTGGTTATCTGGCACACAGGTAAATTATCCGAATGTATTGAGTAGAGAATGTCTGGCTTCTGATCCCAGTGAATTTCAATTATACTTAAATTGCTTGATGGCATGTTGGATAATCGTAGTTTTTTAATTAAACTGAACCAGATTGTAAATAGTGACAACCACTTTTATGAATATATTTGTCACTAAACAAAACAATCACAACATAAGCATAGGATGGGTTTGGATAACTGGAAATCAGTTAGTCAGTATATCAAACCAAACAATGACCGACAAACAATTATAATCAGTGTTGTAATTTACATAACAGACTATAGCTAAACAACCATTGAAAACCAGAAAGCACTGAACAGTTGTTTTATTCTAGTTATGAACTTCTCAGTAGAACCTACTAACAGCTCTATCAGAGGTTTATTGGTTTCTGATCATCTACCTACAGTTAGCCTGTGATGTGAACTACGATATCTACATCCTCTCCCTCCCGCCACCTATGCTAATACGGAGCAATCTATATTGGCAATAAAGCTTAATGTTCAGATCTTAATTCTATTACCAAGTCCCACTGATGTTTTTCAACTGTTTTTTGAACTTTTTAGATGCGTTAACACCAGACCGAAGAACGTTGTGAAACTACGCCGAGATAAATCCTCATAATCCTTCATTATCTAAGCAGCTGATAACTGGCTCACAACACTTATAGCATTTTATATGCTAAGAGAGCTCAAGAATCTGCAGTCCAAATTTTAGCAGTCTATATAAACGTGTACAAGCTCCAAAGTATTACAGAAGTCAAAACTTTAATAAGCCAAAACAATGGATGACGAAAATGTCTCTAGAAATAAAAGCTGCTCAGAAAGTAATCACTATAAACTGTTACAATTGTGTTGGGTTGCCAAAAGTCTGTATAAGAATCTGCCAACTTTGAGACCATGAGCCACATCTGAATGGCCAAGTTAAGACAGATTTCGGTAAAATGTATTAATTTGTATCCTCTGAGCTACAGCCAACAAAAGGGAAAACAGACACAATTAAAATACGACGGCACTCAGCGTTAGTGTCCCAAAATGCAACTAGTTCATTTAATTGGGCAACGTACAAGCGATTGTTTACTGCAATGCTGTCAGAGGATGCATATTTTACTTTAGATTCGAACAATAAGCATACACATGTGAACCAAGAGAAATTATTAGTAAGGTTTCATACACCTTATAGATTACCCATGATAGTCCTCTACATCAGACAAGTAAATTACAAAGCAGATGTTAGGGGCTAATGAAATCTAAGGCCAGACTACATAAGACACTCAAAAATTGAAAGTCATAATGTGTAGTTTGGAGCACTGATGAAGAAAATCGTGGGTAAAATCCTCAGTGTTTAAATTATTAGCACACGCAAAAGATAAATTTATCAAGAAGTTGACTATAAAATTGTATTAAAATCGAAAAAAAAGAGAAGCATCGGTGCTGAGATGGTTTTGAATTATCATTCTCGTACATTTTGAACTAGAAGTCATTAGGATAAAATATATATGGAAGGACGTTCGGGTGTAGTCGTCAGGAAACTCTAGGACTAGGTTTCGTGCTATTTGGCACACGTCGGCAAGGCGTACCTGCAATCTATGAGAAAACTTGCGCTTTCATGAGACTTTAATTCCGATTCACCAAGTTTCACAGTCATCGACCGTTACTACTGAGCTATTCGGAAATATATGTGAATAACGTTTTAACTACTTCTTCAGTTTATGAAGACGCAATGTAGCTGAAGAAGCTAGCCTAATGTTATCACCACACCCGTACATTGAGTACTACGGCATTCAATAAATTTCCAGTTGACGTGCACGTTAAATGGGTGGTTTCTGACGATGGAACTTTGAGAAGTAGGTGTTTCGCCGAGGTCTGTTAAACACATTAAGGTGAAAGCATAAATTTTGACCAAATGTGAAAAAAATATACGTCGCTAATCAAATTACTGTAATTACCTTTAACAGGATGCGTAGCTGATAAGTCGACCATAGCTTATGCCAGCACATAGAATGATCAAGTTTACAGTGTTCACAATTCGGTGAAGGAAAGAGAGAGAGCCGAAATTTCGCATCATCTAATTCTTTAGAATCCATCTCTGATGAAAAGACAGCAATACTATTCGTGGTAGTAGTATTCGTATCGGTATTAGTAATCGCAGAAGCTGTTGTTGTTTTCGCTGTAATCGTAGAGGTAATATTGGTTGAAAAAGGATCAATTTTGCGCTCATCCATAAATGCGTTGATATCTACTATGTCATAATCAAATTTAGTTAAATCCTCTGATTCTTCTAACTTTTTATCAGTTTTCAGTACGCTCTGAGTTACTTCATCTGATGGTCGTTTTTCCATAGTCCATTGGCATAATGGTATTCTCATCTAAGTGAATGTATAAAATGAAAACAGTAGTTTGTACAAAAGCAAGTATATACGTAAAAAAAATATTAACGTTCAGTAAAATACCCTGCATATACTACTAACAAACAAAGTGTTTAATGAATTACTGCTTGAATATTAATTTACTATACACAATCGACAGACAGTCTTAGATTTAACGTGATTAGAGAAAATAAATCTAAACACTCAATACATAAATGGAATGCGTTGGGAGTTGGAGTAGTAGATGTTTGAATTCATTCTTTAATAATTAGTTGCCATGGTGCAACTAACAGTACTCCATCTCGTCGGTTTATATTATTCGGATTTGCCCATATGTGAAGGGTTTCAGATGTTAACCTTTCTTTGTAGGAATTAAAACCTTTTTGAAGGATTTTAATTCCATTAAAATTGATACCGTGTCCTGATTCTATTGAATGTAATGCTATTGCCGACTTATTTTCAAGTTCCTGTATATCGTCAGAGGGTTTGGGAATATGGTCCGAACAAAGTATATGTTTCTTCACCCTTACATTCAATTGTCGTGATGTTTCTTCTACGTATATAGTATTGCATTCATTATATTTGATCACGTAGACACAGTTTGTTTGTTCTTCTTTTGGAACTATATCCTTGATATTTACAAGTGCATGGCATCCGCTGAGATTATTTACAAATGTATATTCAATTCAAAATTAGTGTAAAGTGAATAAAAACGGTAACAGGAGATAAGTTATAAGATGCAAACAGATAAGGTGAAAAATTGAATGTATTTTTGTGCAACTAACTGTCAATGGTGCTATCGATTTCCGCTACATTTTAGTTTGATCACACTAATCCTTTTTAAAATCTACTCTTAGTTTAGGTGTATATTTTTAAAAATCTGAGAACGAACATATTTCTAATGCACATATTTATCACAAATTGAAAAAAAAACATTGGAAAAATAGATTGCTAGACGATTTCTTACGAACAAATGATTAATTTAGGCTGAAAAGCTCAGTGAAAACGTCTTAGACTGCGAAACTAGGTGTAACAGGTTCGAATTTCATATGAAGTACCAGTTCCCTTGAAAATGCAGATAATTTTTGCGGAGTAGCATTAAACCTATGTCAAGGTTGCTTGAAGTCTACCACTAACTGTCCAATGGTAGTAATTCAGAAAATTCACATCATGTAAATCAGGGCAAAATATATTAGCGGACAGTATGATTTTCGACCAGATTTTCATTAAACTATAGTTAAATATACAGTAAAATTTATACGTTTATAATATAAACAAATTAAGGTTATTTATGCGTTAATCATAGCGCTGAGTTTAGATTAAATAACTCGTTATAATAAGTATAAATTAATAGTAAAATGACGGGTTGTGGTAAAGTATGACCTTATGATTCATAATTTAAAGAAAATAAACATTAAAATAATGATTATTAAAGAATAAGTAAAAAAAGAAAACTGTGTGAATAATCAGTTTGGGTATGGAGGGAAAAAGAAAATACATGAAAGAGATGATAAAAGTTAAAAGGTAAGTAGAATAAATAAGGTTGTCTATTAATTTTATTCTAACCAAGGAAAGAGTAGAGATTATCAACTTCTTTTGGATACAAAAGACTAAGGTTGTTATTTTTGTGAATTCTTATGGCTTATGAAGTTGAAATCAATTGAGAAAATTAGAGGGTATAAGATAAATTATTGCAAATGTGTTAAATTTATCTACGCCTAGATTACTATTGAATAAGTAAATCTTAATGATGAGTTATTTGATGAGAAAGAGCTCCTAGAAACAAACACCAACATAAAAGTGAATACAAACTTAACAAATATATTATTTTTATTCCTTACAAAGAAAAGCTAGTTAAAGTGTTCTTGCCCATATATGGAACGATATTATAAGTGATTTTAGAAAAAAAAGTAGGTGTTTACACCTAAAGATTACTGATTATTCATTCATTCTAATAAGCCTAAATAATGCCCTTGAAATACTATAATGATCAGTTCTTAAGATAATTATC
This sequence comes from Schistosoma mekongi, assembly GCA_034768735.1. Lineage (NCBI taxonomy): Eukaryota > Metazoa > Platyhelminthes > Trematoda > Strigeidida > Schistosomatidae > Schistosoma > Schistosoma mekongi. Next base: position 36,562,449 of record CM068306.1, read on the forward strand.
TCACACACTAATTCAATTTTCACAATAAAATCATTCTATGCTGGGCAAAATTATACCATGCCAAGATATAGAAGTATTGGTGTTCATAGATAAGCTGATAACGGTTATTCTTATTTTAAAAAAACTAATTTAGCAACTTACTTTATAATAAGTGTAATGAACTGAATGATTAATTAATTTCAAACCCAAGCAAATTGGCAAAGGCCAATTGAGCGTTTTGTTTCCGAGCCGAGATTTTATTAGACACCAAACCAAAGATTATAGCTTTTCAAAACATACAAAACTTCAAAGCCAAAGCCTATTGGAGCTCATAGAGATGTGCATAACAACATACTTTTAATTCACTAATACAATATACAAGCAAACGAAAGGAACACCAATGGGATCACTAACATCGGGACTTATAGCAGAAGCAGTAATGTACAAATTAGAAACTTCAGTATCATCAATAATCAAATCAAACATGTGGATCCGTTATGTAAACGACATATTCGTCACCACTAAAAAGAATTAGTTGGGAAATGCCAAGAATATCTTTGAAGACAGGAGATTTACATTGGAAACGGTGCTAGATAACAAACAACCATTCTCGGATGTGCTGACCACCAGAACCAACACAGGAAAACTGGAGACTCAAGTATACCAACCCATATTGATCAAATTCTTAATTACAACAAACCGATGACCCACAAAATCAACTGTGTGAAAACTCTATTTCAAAGGGAGAAGATACATTGTAACCACACGAAGAAATAAAGAAAAATATTTAATGACTGCCTTCTAAAGGAAAGGCTATCCACGCAACTTCATTAAGAAATGTCTCTCAAGAACCGCAAAACTCAAAATCAAAAGTCGAAATCAACAAACAGATTATTCTACCATATATGAAAGAAATATTTGAAATTACTAAAAGACTATTGAGGCAGTTAGGAATATAGGTTGCACACAAGTCAAAAAGTTCACTACAATCAATTCTGTGCAAAGTAAAGGGAAGGTAACAAAAGAAGACAAACCAAACGCCATCAACAAAATCAAGTGCTCTAATGGTGATTAAAAACAACATCGGACAAGGCATTAGACCTCTCCTTCTCTGCTCAAATGAACATCAATTGGCCGTCAAGCGTCACGACGAATCACCTCTCATACCGTTACATACGGGCAATAATGGACACAAATTTGATTTCAAAAATGTGGTAATTTTAGACAGAGGATTTACAAAGAAAACAAGTGAATTTTTAGAAGCTTGGCATTCAGGTCAATCGGTAATCAATAAACACATTAATCAACCACTCAAAAGATTAATAAACAACTACAATACTATGGATCAGGGAAGAGATTCAAAACAAATGAACATACGGTAATAAACGTCAGTAATAGCGAATCAAATTCAAGGTCGGCCGAACAAGCTGCTAGTCACATGTGGAGAAATTTACATAGCTCACCTTTATCAGAAGTTTGCGAAGATGAAATCATTTAGAACAAAGATAAAAGCTACTCAATAAAACCATTCAGATTAAAGATCGCGATCAAACTAAAAGTGTGCCTATGTTCCAGAACCTACGGAAGCGTGAATATTAAGTCCATTCAACCACGACCAGGTCTGAAACCACTTTGATTTTCTCCAGTTTGCTCTTCACGAGCTTTAGCTAGGCGTCGAAGTATTATTGAAGCTAATATTTCAGACATAGTACTCGTTAAACTGATTCCTGAGTAATTATCACACGAGAACTTTTATCCCTTGTTCTAGACCAAGACGAATAGTATTCGAGACCAGTCGGATGGGATTATGTCCAGTTCCTAGATCCTAGCCAAAATCCCAGTTAATCTCGGTGCTAAAACTGGATCACCGTCCTTAAATATCTTAGCGGTTAATACATCAGGTCCTGCTACTCTCCTTCGCTGTAGATTGTCTATACTCTTTTTAACCTCATTAAGATTTATGGGGAAGATCATCAATTCGCCATTCAGATTACTTGAGAATGGTAGGTAACTGAAGTGTGGATGATGGCCAGTTGAACTGCTACCTTAAGTGTTCTGTCCATCAATCTAATCCTCTGGATTTATAGTGAGTAATTGTCCCATCGTTTGGGGAGATAGTTTCATTAATAGCCCGATTTCTGATACTTGTTTCCTTGATATGTCTGAACACTTGCCTACTGTTATCTATTACCGCAGCCATATCATATAATCTGCGAGGATATAGTTTACAGATTCCATTATCGATTTCCAAAATTAAAATGTTCTAATTTACTAAGAGATAAGAAAAATACAAATTCCTTTGTAGAGCAGTGATAATACTAACCACATTATTTCTTATTATGGCCAAGAAGTTCTACTACTACTGATATAGTGATGAATCAGTAATTGTTTGGTGAACTTTATTTTGTAAGTAATGCAAGAATTTCTACATAAATTAGCTACCATTATCACATTTATCTGAAAAAAAGTGAAGATCGAATTGATGTATTTGAGAACAAAACGAGAAATTTCACTAACAAAGAAATAAGTATGAGGAGTGAAAGATGTTTTTAATGAGTAAAATAGCCTGAAATAAATAATTAATGCTCCAAACAAGGAGTCACAAAAACAATCGAATGTCGTCAAGTAAGTCATATGTCAATATTAGCAATCATGATTGGGCAACAAAGCGAAGACAGACAGGCGTATGATATTTGATGAACAAAGTATTATGATATTCTCCTTTTCTTACGTGTGTGATTGTGCAACCGTGACTTATATAATCCTGTTGGTTCTAGCTCTAATTCTTGACTGAAATGATGGGTTTGTTGTTCACATGTATTATGTAATTCAGTGTCGTACTAACGTCTTATCGTCTAGATGCTAAATCGTACAGTACGTCGTATTGCGTACTATTATTACACGCCATTTGTTATCATATAGATGGATACATTATATACATTCATAGAATTGTGCTCTAACATATTTTCTTGAACTCATGGAGTCAGGGTTACCCCTTTCATCTATTAAAATAGTCTTTATTTAAATTCATTTAGGGTTACAGTGTTAAAATGTCATTTTTTAATATTTTACTCAGAAAATGTATAATAGTTTTTCATAATTCAATAATTTCTGTATTTATCTTTTAAAACCAGCTTTAAACCAGGTTCGAATTCTGCTGTAAACTCATTTACCATGCAATAATTCGTGTACTCGACTTTGAGCCACACACCAAGTATAACGGCAAAGGATATCATCCAGTTACCTAGACTGAGGTAGCTGAAGCGAAGTCTGAACTAATAACTTGAATATTTGAGAATCGAAAGTCTTAATCATTAATCTACCACTCTACCTAATAATAAACAGTCAACATAATAGTATTTTTAAACCATACTTGATGGGTTTGGTTTGTTTCGTAGTTTATGAATATCATTGTATAAATAAGCGAAAAGTTATACTAAGTGACACTAGGACTACGTTAAGTTAAAAATCTTAATAAATTTGATAACATGAAAATCGACATGACGAAACCCGTCTTGTGTATGATACCATTGTCTTAGTTGATTTCTAAATCATATTTCACTCCCCACCACGGACTCAGTGTAAATTGTGATAACTCTGACTACAGTATGTCTCATGTAATTCTTACCGATCCATGAAAGTAAGGCAGATATGTTCTATAACGGTGTGTATGTATGTACGATTAACATAGAACCTAACACATGTGTGCATCGGTTCAAGTTGCCATACCACCATGGCACCGCAAGATTAACACCATCACCAATAGTAGAAGTTATTTCAATAATGATGATAATAATAATAATGACAAGGAGTGTGAACTTATATAATATGGTTCAGGGAGCTTGGAATGAAAGTTATGGAATAATTTAAAGCTCAAGATTTAAGGGAGGATAAAAAGTGAATACATCTGCGCCATTGTGACCAATTCTGGGACATGTCACTCAGTGTTTCTAGCCACTGGTTACGGTAATCGCGAGGACTCGATCCAGGCAGTCTGCAGCTACCGACACCACTTAAACCGGCAGTCAGTGACTTCATCGACTGATGCCATGTTTTAGTTTGGCCGCATCTAACTCTCTTCCATCCTATTCCTATATCAGCCAACAATGCGCGTCGAGGAAGACGGTGGTTGGGAATACGCAACACATGTCCCAACCACCTCAGTCGATGAAGATTCACAACATTATCGATTGATTTACCACATTTGCCTAACACCCGTCGTCTAACCTCGTCATTACTTACTCGGTGATCCCAGTCAACGCGAGCAATGTTTCGTAGACAACGATGATCAAAAACTAATAACCTTCGAGCGTCATCTACCCTTTATGGCCACGTCTCACACTCATACAGTAAGACAGAGCGAACAGTTGCGCAGTACGCTCTCCCTTTCGTTGAGAGACGAATATCTCGTCTACGCCATAAGTGACGTAAGTTGGCAAAAGTCGGACAACACATAGGCGACTGCTAACAAGAATCCATTTAAGAAGTGTCATTTAAGAAGTTCTGCTTTCATACTTAACGCAATACCTACACCGACGAGCCCACGAGAAGTTGCTGTTGAATCGCCAGATAAAAGAAGAGTGTATCGCGAAGGTTGTTCACTCTCACTAGGTGAGGTCATGTGAATGACCACGATAGGATCCTGTATGCGTGTTTCGGAGACACAACATACATCAATGGCACGGGATTCTAATGTCCTAGCTAGGGAGGCTTGTTGCCCTATTTGACACAGGGTTCGTACATTGAATGCACCAGTGTGAAGTTTGGAGCGTGGTCTTAGTATGCTCGGGACGTTATTTCGTGAGCCGGAATCTTTGGTATTAATGACGCAGGAGGAAGTTGAAGATAAGGATTTAGGCTTGAAGGTAGGGGCAGGATAAATATTAAGAGTAGAAAAAGGAGTTTGATTAAAATGGCGATGATCTTGTATGTTGTTGGAGGCATTAGGGCGGTTATCTTTCCCTAGTTGTCCACATGGTCGAACGGTTCTTCTTGGTATACCTAAAAAGCAAATTGGGTTAGGGTTGGTCTTAAAGACCTGGGAGTGTGACCACAGTGTTCAAGGAACAACTGCTTGAAGGTGATCACATACGGCCTTTCTGAGAGAGGTTTTCGTTGTTGTAGCTCCATACTTGTTGGGGCCTTACTGCCAGAATCGAAAATCCGTGGAGTAAAGTAAGGTGTGCTTTTTTAGGGTCGACCTTTTCTATAACGGCATTACATGATATGCGCAACCATACTAAGAACTTAAAGTTTATCAGTTTCACTATTCAAATAATTAGAATAAGAAATGAATTAGGATCATGGAAGTTATACATTTTGAAATATTTTCCGTTACAAATTGTTTTAATCATTCTAAAATAACAGTAGTACATGTATGCATGTATGTATATATGCCATACCTCTATGGAACGTCAAGACTAACACAACATTAGTAGAAGTAATGCATGTATTACACAATTTTCCTACTAAAGTATATTACGAAGTTCGATTAAATAAGGTCAAGTGGAAAATGAACAAAGGCATTATATATAGTTAAAAAAATAATTAGAGAGTAACAAAAACCTTTCACCACATTACAATAAGAAATTGCAATTAAAATGAAGATAGCCTGTGGAATTAAACACATCTTGCTGACGCCGGACTTCTTCGTCTAGCTAGCTGGGCTGGGGCTCAGAGGAATAGATAGCTCTACCTGTTATTGTGTCATAGGTTTGTTAGCTAGTTGAGGTGTCATCTTAATTCGCAAACCCCAGTAGTTGGTAAGTGGAAACTATCTGGTTGGTGTCAGTAAGATAATTACAATCAGCGGAAAAGATGAAATCACTCTTCAACTCCTCTGGATTTTAAGTACCATCATTATTTTATTAATATATTTTCACTTCTTCGTGTTGAACTATACTTGATATTCATTTTATCGATTTGACGTCGTCACGCTAATGTGGTACGGGAACTTGAGCTAACTCATATATATAGCAGGATTTAAGTTGCTGATGCCTGATAGACCATATTTCAGATATCTACTTGTAAAACAACTAGCTGCATGAATCTCCATAAAGTGATATTTCGACATGAATATCTTAGAAGGGATGTTAAAATGTTCAGTCAATAAATATCAAATAAGCTCTGTTAAAACCATCAAGTTGAACAGAAATTAATTTCAATACGCTTGCTGTATATAAATACAAAGTTCCAATAGACAGGCATACTTAATTGCTTGTATTTGACATAGGTTGAAGTTGGCTGGGTATCACTGAAAACCATAGAGCAGTGGATAACTGTTTTGTCCTAGTATGAGACTCCTCGGTACTGCGCACCCGCGATTCCACCACGGCACTCAACCCAGCGACTTCAGATTGGCGAACACCAAACTCACTGCATCACTGAGACAGTGTCCAATGGTAGAATTCCCACTTCAATCAATTTGTGGTATAATGAGACGATCATCCAGTGTCATTGATCAAACTTCCTCACTCCTGGCAAGGCAGACTTGATAAATATCTCATTAATTTGTACCAAAGCTGAAGATACTTAAAAACAATTAAAGTTGATTCTTATTAAGTATATCTATAGATAACAGCGTTGATACCTATTCATATAGTATGCATTCGATACTTTCAGGTGGTTATCATTACAAAGCGATCATTTTCAATAGAGTAACAGAATAACCAATACTGAACACTTATGGCTATTATAATAATTAGACATTTTAGAATACCACAACAATATAAACGCACATGACACCTTTGAATATCTAAAATATAAGATTCCCACAGAGCTCATGATTATGCATCGCCCGTTACGTTTAAGAAGTCCAGAATTTCTTATCAACTACTTCTAATTACCTAACATCAACAACACAGTGCATACGATGTTGTCACATAAGCTGGTGACTACACTGTAACTGATAAGATTCGGTCAGCAAGAATGGTTAGGAAAGTATAGTAAAAATCACTACTCATAACAAATTAACGTAAGTATCTATGTCCTACAACAAGTCAGTCATGGCTCGAACAATTCGTGGTAATGTATCAGTGTGAAACAAGGGTTTAAATTCCACAAGAATCACATTTCCTAAGAATCCTGAGTACACATTTCTAAATCCTAGATAATATGAAACTCAAGTTAAGGGTGTTCTGATGATTACATCCATCGCCCAAATATATTGAAATGAAAAAAAGTAACATGATATAGCAAGGCCTCTGAAATAGGTGATAGAATAGGTCCAGTTGATGCAATACAACTACACAGGAATTAACTTATTTCCTATGTATAGTGAAGAACTTTAGATAAAAATTATTCAGTCAAACATCCTCTAAGAAAAAAATTATCAATTCATCATTATTTCGCATATAAACTTACTATGTCAAATCTAACTGCTTTTAGGAACTACAGTGGCTATTATGAAAATTTGTGAATTTTTGATTACTTCTACAGGTGGGATTAGAAATTTTCCAATCGATTACACATGACCTTATTTAGACTTTCACATAAAACGCATATTCTAGAATCCCTATCATATATATATATATATATATATATATATATATATCGCTTAGACAACACGAATAGCATCAACCCAGTATAATATCACCTACAATTAAAAAAATTGGTAAATACCAATCCAGAATAGCTATATGGGCAGCTTTAAATACGTAAATTAGTCTTCCCATTTTCTTTGTTTAGCACTATAAAAATATCACCTATGTAATGGCAGCGAAGAGATAGTTGGACAATCACATCTTTAAGAGGTCTGTTTCCTAGTTTTGCAAAGATAAGTCTAAAAAGAGAAAACCTAGTGGTGACCCACTGATGTCTCGTATAGTTGTTCAGTTATAGTTGTAGAAATGAAAATGGGCATTCTTCATACACTTAAGTATTCACCTTCCTATATTTGTTACGCATCAGTCCAAATTCCCCTGTGAATCCAGATATAGGACGCACAATTTGGAAGGTTTGTTATCGCATCGCTGAAGACCATCCGGCCTGGTTGAGCAAAGAATACTTCAGACAGATAAAAGTTCTACTCAGGCCTACTTGATCGATACCGAGATGACAAGAATAAATCTTCCCGAGTTATTTATCGAATTTCACCAACTATCCACATAGCCTGTAGGTTTGTGATATGTCTGGAAGAAGACATGTGGCCAATATTGAGTGACAGACATACGACAATGACTAGGTCTTATATGTATATACATTGTGTATATTATTGGTTATAATATATACGTGTGAGTAACAAGCTGGCTTCTTGATAATCAGTCAGATCTTTGTGACTGAGCAATAGATTAAGGCAAGATTGGGTGTTAGCTATAGACAATAGAGCGGCGGATAATAGAATCGATAATATCGGCCATCCCTATTTCAGATACAACAGTTTGTCTTTAACATACGTTTGAGGTTACAAACCGAATTCTTGCATTTAGAAGTTTGTACAACAATAATCTCTACTTCGGCCACCAACGTAGGTCGCACCAAAGTAGGGTAAAATGGAACTTCCTAAACGTATATTTTTTATTACTGTCTCAAGTTTCTAAAGATCTCATCATTGTGTGCTCACATAACCAGAATATTTGTCACTTTATTTTTACTCAAATATAAAGTAGGACCTTCGTGAAAAGTTAATTGAAAAGAATTTTCTTCGCTTCAATTCCTTGTCGCTAAATGCGTCAATCGGATTTCTCATGTCATATGACAAACTATGCCAGCTCATTAGCATAATGGATGTAATCCATAACACAAGCCCCACATTTGCTATTAAGTCAATGAGGAATGTAGAATGACTCTCAAACATAGCTTTTGGACCCGAGACATCCAAAAGCAATAAGATAGGCTATATTATAGATGTCACAGTTCATAACTCCCTCGAAGTTTATGTGTGACTAGAAAAATTATATACTCACACAACCACCCCATAGATAGTATCCTTGCAACACAATAGGATACAGTGTTACGTAGCATGAAGTACAGTGTATTCAGAGTACCAATCCGAAAAAAATCTCATGCACTACAACATCCAATAGTATACCATATACACATCGCACTACGCACCATAAGACTATGAATCTATATATGTGTCGTAACAGATAGGAAAACCAATAACCGTCTACTCACATAACAACAAGGTAACTAGTTTACTGACTAAAAATTCGTGATCACCTGTTTATTAAACCTCCTTGTCAGTATAGTTGGTAGGCGCTCGACTACTGTCACGGGACGGCTAGGATTTATTAATATACTGTCATACTTTTAATTTAACTCCTCTGTTGTACTTCCAGAGAGTAGTAGTGATTGGAATAGTTATCAGTAGCTTCAAAAATTACTAGAAAAATGTGAATTATGCATTAAAATTGACCCTCACATGTACATCAGTATGCCGTTAGTTCGCATTTCCTGAAGAGGTTAGCTACATATGGATCTCGTGAAATTAATCTAAAGTGTGTTAGCCATTTTAGGTATTTTCTGTGATGCTGATTAACAAACTAAATACACAAGTTAAATAATATTCTAATCAATGTGTTCTTTTTTAGAAAAATAATGCGGTTTGTATTTATCAATAAGAGACAAGGATTATAAAAGTTATGTAGTTAAAGAATAGTAGTAGTTTAAATATCAAGGATTTTGTCAAGATGCTTGTTTCTGAGTCATTTATAAGGTAAGTTATTTGACAATTACTTAGTGAATCTGCTGATTCAGATCGCGTAATGGAAGTATGAAGTTGTGCTGGCTTTTGAACGACAATCCAATTAAATTTATTTGCATGAACCTCCTGAGAATATGTTGACAGTTTGTTAGTACTATACAGCCCTACTTGAAGCGCGATCAAAACATGTTTGCGTAGTTGTACAATGATTAGTTTATTTTCAGCCAATCAACACTAAGGAACATTCGAGGAAATGCCAGGACATCCCTATATGAACTTTATATAAACTAATGTTTATTTACTTTGCACTCTGCTGTTCCTATTTTCGAATATAATTTGCTACCTGCTTAAGTTTTGTTCTGATTTAGAATCAAGTCGTTGAAGTTGTCGTATAGTGGAATACTAGGCAGGAGTAGAACGTAATATTATCAGCCCAATAATGATTCAATACAATTTTAAGCCAAACTAACAAAACTGCATATATTAGCTATAAAACCTGTTAACATTAAGGTCACTTTAAGAATTCGTAAGCAAAATTTCAATTGTATTGGCTACTAAAAATACGAAATTATCAAATAAAACTGATTGCCAAATATAACAGAAGTCAAATAGAATATGATTAAATTTAAGGTAATATTTTTACAGCCTTGCAAAGAGGTTAATTTCAGAATGAACTACCAATTATTGGTTAATTGGTGAGGACAATGTATTATCCCCTACTATAATTTAAGCTCATATACAATAACTGACATAAAAAGTAATACTTCATGTCCAATTACTGAATCTCATTAGGCAAATAAAATATTTCTAGGCAAACAGAGGCTAGTAACATAAGAAAATGTCAGAATAGTTATCCGCAGTGAATTCTTGTGGATCACTGTGAAACAACGAAACTAAACATGTTCTATTTACGGGATTGTGCACAGAAAATACGTAGAACTACGAAAATGAGAACTCACTACACCAGCCAACTATAATCTAGCTTTAATCATACTTGTGAACAAACGCTACATCGAGACAGTCCCCATCAGGATGAACATATAACGACAGGGACAAATCGAATTCACTTCTTAACATCAACGGGAAACTACAAACACAATTAGATTCTATATACATCTCCGTGGTACAGGTGTGGCTGTTTGGACTCAGTAGCTTGGCGGATAACGCACACACGAATAGACAGTGATTCAGTGTGAGCATCAACACTAAGAGGTAGATACATCCGTTTCCCGAGTCCCAAGTGAGGAGAAATGCACATTCAAGACTCAACTTTATAGTCATAATCCAATTTTAATCAAATGCGATACCAATAAACAATTAACGCAGTGTAATGGATCAATACTCAAACCTTCAACAGTAAATATTAGAAACCTATCTACGAAGGTCATTAAACTTTGCAGGATCATTAAGTAAAAGCAAAATAATCATGAAGAATAAATTAATCGACAATAAAAGAGTAGGACTAACAAAAAGAATTGATAATGCAACTACACTATCTGTAATAAATTACCCTGCATTTGTTTTAAACCCAACTAGTGTCAATAATACAGTAGAAACTTAAAACAACTTGTCTGTGTGATAAATTTTGATAATGCAATAAGAAGACAAAGTTTATCAGAGCTATGTGACATATTTTCGTAATACATTTCGAGCAATCTGATCACACATACACTTGTTAGGGCATTTATTTATGAAAAGTAAATGGTCACTAGACAAATTAGAGTATAAGCTAAGTAAACAAGGATAATGAAGCGAACAATGCGAATCACTTTAAGAAAGTTGAGTAAAATTACAAATTGTCTTTTAACACACAACGGGGGTTTGAACTTTCGTATAGGCTTCAACAAACCTTAGTATGCGTCCTAAAGCACTTTTATACAACACCAAGAAAGATGATTTGATACCAATTATGTGACCTGTATGTATGTACAATCAACATAGAACCTGGCACATGTGTGCATCGGTTCAAGTTGCCATACCACCATGGCACCGCAAGATTAACACCACCACCATTAGTAGAAGTTACTTCAATAAAATAAAGTAATAATAGTAACAAGGAGTGTGAACGTATAGAATATGATTCAGAAAGCGTAGAAAGAAAGTTATGGAATAATTTAAAGCTTATGATTTAAGAGAGGACAATGAGTGAATATATCTGCGCCATTGTGACCGATTCTGGGACATGTCACTCAGTGTTTCTAGCCACTGGTTACGGTAATCGCGAGGACTCGATCCAGGTAGTCTGCAGCTACCGACACCACTTAAACCGGCAGTCAGTGACTTCATCGACTGATGCCATGTTTTAGTTTGGCCGCATCTAACTCTCTTCCATCCTATTCCTATATCAGCCAGCATTGCGCGTCGTAAAAGATGGTGGTTGGGCATACGTAACACATGTCCCAACCACCTCAGTCGACGAAGATTCACAACCTCATCGACTGATTTACGACATTTGCCTAACACCCGTCGTCTAACCTCGTTATTACTTACTCGGTGATCCCAGCTAACGCGAGCGATGTTTCGTAAACATCGAATGTGACCTGTCTTAACTACGTGCTTGGCTATAGATAATGAAGGTTGTTTATCCTGTACTTTTATTTTGTCATTCGAGTTCATTGGTGTTGAGCTACCCTTACAGTAGAAACTAATTAATGTAGTCGAAGCAGCGATAGATAAAATGGATCAAAGGAAAATCACTCTCAATGATTAAAAGTGACCAATAAAAACCTCAACCAGGGTACAGAAAATGGTCTAGAAAAAGAGGGAAATAATTGTAGTCAAAACTAGACAATAAATTTTCAGTGCAGGTGGTAAAATGATATGAAAAAACAAGAGTAAAATTTAGTATTTGGATGCTAATAAACATGGTGCCCTATTAATTAACGCTACTCGAGGTTTATCTACCAGGAAATAACACTTATTGTATTATTTAAGTAAGCCAAATGATATCCAAATATAATTAGTTTCAGATTTAACAACTTTATTAAATTAATAAGAAAACTATCTTTGCTTGCTTGAAATATTTAAAAGTGTCATTAAATATATTAAAGTTTCAGATATGTATCACGATGACGGACGAGGATATATTCGATAAACAACTCAAGGTGAGTGAAACGATCTGTTATGGAACTACGCATTAGACAAGATATCAGATCAATGGGGAAATAGATCAGAGGTTAAAAGCACTCAGTTATCAATAGCTAGATTACTGGTATGAACTGTAATCCATCCACAGTTATATGTCATAACTACTACTACAAAATCCGTGGCTTAAAATCAAGTAAACAGCACTGAACTTAAGTTAATGAGCAACGACAATATGCATTCCAGATAATATGCAACACAGTAAAGAGATATCTACTCAAGGTTAACACACTGATGAGTCGCAACAACCATATAATCCATAAAATGAGTGATATATATTTGTGAAATTCCAATGAGTAGAAATTAAAATTTCTGACGTTTCACGGCTTAGTGCAGGTCGCTTCTTCAGAGAAATGAATCATTTTATAAACAACCTATTCAATGCTCAATTTCTTTGAAATTATCAAACTTGGTAATGATAAATACAAACCATATAATCTACTTGGAAGATTTATATTTTGAATGTTTTAAACAATGGAATCCAGGAAATGTTTCGTTTTATTCAAAACACGTCAACTAGTCAATACGTCGGTTGGAATCCACTGACAACCTGGAACAAATCTGTGTTAGCGTAGGTTATTATACCACTAAATAAATGGATGCACCTGAATTCCAGTATTGATGTTCAGGCCAAGATTGGAACCCAGTACTTATTGGCTTAAATGCTAACATGTTATCTACTAAGATGTTAAATTAATTATAAAACATATTTAAAGGTTACACTACCAACCGATTCTAAGTACCTAACAAAAAATGTTAATTGGTGCGTAGCAGAAAAATTATTTTATGGCTGCGAATAATGACAGCATGCTTTAACTACTGTCAAGAGTTTCCACATAAACATATAATACGTGAGAGAATTTTTAAAAATACTCCCCCCCTCCCCAATCTCTACATGATGTCATGCAGAACGATAATGAAAGCTAGTAAATTAAACTATCCAGCTCAATATAATCAAAAATATCTGTACAAGTTAATTCGACTTCAATGAAACAAAAAGGCAAACAAAAGTTATTTTAAAATAATCCAACCTCAGGAATATATTTTGGACGTGATGGATCACATTTTCGTTTTTCTATAGATTCAGCAATCACTTCAATACGTCCTCTGTCTGTACTACAAACAAGAGCATTGAGAGATTCACTGAAATCCACACTCTACAAGCAATATGCAAAAAGACAAATACACAATAAAGAGAATAGAACGAAGTAACTATTTATTTGTAAAGTAAATAATGAACAATGATTGTAGTGAATCTCCACAAAAAAATACATGAGAAAAACGTTTTTGTACCAAATTATTCTGTAACACACACAAGAGCATATACCCAGTTGAATCAGCTTAAATATCTTTTTTGAACTTAAATCTTAAACATGATGTAATGACAATACAAATGCTTAATGATGTGTAAAAACATCTGAATCAAAAGCGATAGGCTGAACCTCTGATTAAATATATTCGGTCAAATTTCGAGGACAAATTTTTGGCAGGTAAAAAGTCAAGCATTAAAATCCTTCTAGAAATATAGATATACTAGTTTTGATAACACATTCATTTAATGTGAACCGCCTACTCACCGGTATAGTACAATCAAAAACGTTTACGTCACAATCTATGATTATTGATGAACATAATGTTTGAGACTTTGAAGTGGATGGGATATCACTTTTTCCTCTTATCATTAAATGAATATTTATAATATACATGTGTTTCCATACCTTTATATGTTCTCAACAAACAAAGGTACTATAAACTGACTGACTTAATGTAGTGTAATCCAAATATGAGTATATTTACATTAAATGATAGTCGCTTAGTGATAAATAAATGTAAGTATCTCTCTTACACAAAAGGTCGGTCACGACCGAAACAGCTCAGTGTTGCGGTAGCAGACTATGAGTCTGAATGATGCGCGTTCGAATCTCACAAGTAGCACTACTGCCCGTAAGGCTGCACATACACCTTAGTGAAGACAGCTAACTATCATGAAACCTAGGTCCAAGGATTCTTTTAGACTACATAAAATTATCCTATATATATATATATGCAAATTGGAAAAACACATAAAAATCAAATATTTGAACGTCACTTTTAGTATCTCCCTCTCACTTAACTTACAACGACCTCTACTTATTGCATAGATGCATCATTCTCGTTAAAAAATGATTCTCTAAGTGAAAGCTATACCTTATTGAGTCCCAAAAACTAACTAGCAGTTTACTTCATAACTATGACTATTCATCCATGTATTAAAACTTTCAGGCTTAAAAAGTCGAAAGCCTTATCATATGCAGTCTGCATTGTAAAATATACTTACGTATAGCACGCCACTTTTCCTTCCTACAGTTTCTGATTGAATGTTTAAGACTAACTGTTTGGTTTGTTCTGAAAACAATATATATAGTACCATCAACTACAAGGATACATGTAAGTTTTTTATATTATGGAACACAAAACTCCGTCCATAAATACAACAAAACATTGAGGAGTAAAGTAGGCCTAATTTTTAACATCCGCTACAAAATTGGAGAAGGGGTTGAGAAATAACAAAAAACAAACCTTATCTGACTCTAACATAATAATTACTACTTAAAGCAGTCAGAAGTAGTTTAATATAGACTTCATGTGATTATGTATTTATAATATAGACCATAAAATGTGAAATCACCAACGAACAGGTAATTACGTTGATTGGTCACTGAGAAGTGACTAATATGATGTTTCTCTAGTCCTTTATAGTGATGGTCGAATTTTATCAATCATCTATCATAGCATAGTCCATGTTATATCGATTCACTTGGTTCAGCAACTATATTGCAGCTTGATCGATAGAATTCAATCAGCATCATAGATTAAGCAAACATCACACTGGTTGCTACTAAGTGACCAATTAATGTAAATATCTGTTCCTTACAAAGGGTCAGTCATAATCTAAATAGCTTAGAGGCAACAATTAAAAACAGTGAGACTCGATAAACCAGAATCGATTCTGACCGAGAGTATCAGGTTTATAAAGATTTCAAGGACACCTTGTTGACGAGTGTCGACTGGCATGAAAAGTGTACAAAGTTTTATGTCGAGTACTCTCAAACCAGACTACACAACTAAGTAGTTTTTCGAGAAAGGTATTTATACTGAGACATTGGTCTCTAAATACTAGGCCCTAAATAGAAACTATCAAATCAATATTATTTACACTAAGGTAGTGTTATGTAGAGTACACTTTTAGTTTAGAGCATAGTTCGAGGACTACTGGACAATCGATAGCAATTAAATACGTTTCCTGAAACAAATAAATACATAAATGTAGTTAACTATATACGATTATGCTTATCGTATATCCAAAAAAGCTTCCTTACGGTAAGTGACTGGATTCCAAGTGGTATTAAATGGCTACAACCTTCATTTGGTTCGGCTGGTAAAAACTGACTAATACAATTATCCATTGTATTAAATAATGAAGACCATTTAGGAAAAGAATTATTTCTACATGCTGTTGAAGTGAACCATGAGTCACGTGAACTAACTAGAAATTCACCATTATTAATCCATATCCCTTCACGTCCCATAAAACCATGAGCTGGATTCCAAATCATTTCACCTGAATCTGAAGTAAAGCATAGAGAGTCGTCCAAATCCCAAATGCCACCTACACGTTCTAACCCTAAACAAATAAACAGGAGTAGAAATACATTGATAGTACGAATAGATGTGTAATTTGAGATATAATGATAGAAAATCTAATGTTATGATTAGTATTTAAAGCCTCCTATAATTATAACCTATTAAACTTGACACCAGAAGTAAACAAAGGTGTTAGTGAGCTTCTCAACATTGAGCGAGATGACATTTGATCAATGAAAACAAAGGTATTGCGCGGTAGGCAACATTCCCAGAGAAAGACTCAAACCTACTTACGATGCTCTTTGCAACTAAGTGGAAAGACGTATATTGAGTTTTAAAAAGAACTGCTGTTTGGGTAGTGATGTCTCCAAATATTAAGTGTTTGATTTCACTTTCGATGAACTATAATTCAACTCGTTTACCAAGTAGAGTTGTGTAATGAGCTTTATCCACATTCTTGGGCTGGTGATGATACCAGATTGCCAAAACCGTAACAGGTGAAGAGATTCAAACTTGCTAGTTAGTGGCTAAATGTTAAACGTCATAACTACTAAGTCGCCATAAGTTTGGAGATACGTAATGCTTCAAACACATCCACTTATCAAGTCATGATCAGTGATTCAAGCCCTGTTGGCAGATACAAGCTACTTGGTTGGCATCCACTCGATTATAATAATCAATGGTTGAAGACTGTGTGGAATGGCTCAAAATCAGTTGCGATGGCGTAGGTGAATTAACTCTTTGCATTCCTTTAAATCTTAAGCTTTAAGAACTTTATATAAGAATGTATTTATTCTCATCTATTTTTGCTACAACTGATATTAGTACAACTTTTACTACTTCGGTATTCATCCTGCTCTGTTAATGGGGTGTGAAAACTTGAACCGATATACATGTGCTGGGTTCGACGTTGTACATGATTAACAAAATGGATACCCTAACTGTATTGATAAAATAATAGTTGAATATGGGAATAGAAGATAAATAATTAACACTGGTACTAATAATTATAATATGTGCATTTACCTTGTACATACAGCATTTTTCCATTAAGAGGATGAAGTGATAATGTTGTGATTGGACTGTTTGATAAACGTGACATTTTCACTGGAGCTAAATGGTTATACTGTGGTGAATAAACTAATTCATTAAGGCTACTCACATTATAATAGCATACATAACCTGAACACAAGAGAAAGTAATTCATAAAAGGTGGGTAGATATCACAGGTAACATATAATCAGTCGA
The DNA here is from genome assembly GCA_034768735.1 of Schistosoma mekongi. NCBI lineage: Eukaryota > Metazoa > Platyhelminthes > Trematoda > Strigeidida > Schistosomatidae > Schistosoma > Schistosoma mekongi. Next base: position 36,580,087 of record CM068306.1, read on the forward strand.
TTAATCACAATTGACAAATCATAATGAGTTGAGGTAGTTTTGTGAGAACTGGTTCTAATTCGTTATTCACAATCGTCACAGATTGGCCTTGGTTAGGTATCACTGAAAACCAGGGAGCATTAAATTCCTGTGAAGAAAACAAACGACAAATAAGGATTAACCCCCACAAAATCCGGAAGTTTAGTGGTACTTTCGTTAAGCGTCCACTTTCAGGACTGGAAATCTCTGGTACGTCCATGGAGAGATCGTGCTGATGAGCCCCGTACTAGAGTGAAATAGCTGTTCGGCGTTCCTAGCCAAGGTGAATATATGACAACTACAAACAACAAATTTTGATGAAATGAACTAACTTAGATACCGACGTCTACTGGCTATTATAAAAATGATTTAAACTGCCAAAAATAACGAATGTGTAAATTCATGAATGTGTGCATTTGCCATTTTTAAATATACAATGTTTATGTAAAATGCGTATCTTTTCCATTAATTTAAATTAGGATTTATCGCTGTTAAATAGTTGTTGTTTATTGGCGCACGATCTACGTATTATGCACAGATCCTCATTTTAATTAGGATTTCCAAACACGATTCGTATACTTTTTAAAATAACTGAGAAATACTTCCGATGAGGAAGTATCAACAGATCTGTAGGTTGGCAGCTTGAAAACTATGAATACAATCACAAAGTTACTATAGAACGAACTAAAAGAGTACATAAAAACAATATAGGAGGCATATGAGGTCGGATGAAATACTATTTGCAACCATATAAGGATTCACACGGAAGGTTGTTACGGAGTCACAAAGATGAAGTCACAGAATGCCTTATGGTGTCAAGGTAGTTCAACTTATCAAAAATTTCGAAAAGTTTATTAATTACATTCTTTGTAAAATGTTTGATTTCCTACGATAATTCGTTCATTCATATTTTCAGTTTTCTGATTAACCAAAAGAGGTCAATTTCTCAAGGTCACGTGAAGAATTATGCACTATATTGACTTATAGCCACATGCTTTATACATGAAAACTTTTATCGCAATAAAAGTAATTCCACTCGTTTATTGCACAAAGGTTTTATAAATTTAATAAACCCACTAAAAGTTATTACCTGAAGTAATTACATAGTTAAGGAAGTCATATCTGATAAACTATCTATAGCTACTATATGGCTTTTTCGTACTATCGTAATAATTATAGTAGGGAAATGTAGCCATACCGACGAACAAGGCAACCTAATCTATCTATATCTATCTCCAATTACAGAGCGAGTTAGTAATTTATCGATAGTAAACATGAACAGGAAAACTTGTCCTTCTTTACATGTTGTATAGCCAACCAAAAAGATACGAAATTCGTTCATTCATATTTTCAGTTTTCTGATTAACCAAAAGAGGTCAATTTCTCAAGGTCACGTGAAGAATTATGCACTATATTGACTTATAGCCACATGCTTTATACATGAAAACTTTTATCGCAATAAAAGTAATTCCACTCGTTTATTGCACAAAGGTTTTATAAAATTTAATAACTCCACTAAAAAGTTATTACCTGAAGTTAATTACATAGTTAAGGAAGTACATATCTGATAAACTATCTATAGCTTATATATATGGCTTTTTCGTAATATCGTAATAAATTATAGTAGGGAAATGTAGCCATACCGACGAAACAGAACATATTTATATATCAAATTACAGAGCGAGTAAATTTATCGGAATAAAACATGAACAAGAGAAAAACTTTGTTACTTCTTTACCTGTTGTATAGCCAACAAAAAGATGATCTGGGAACTCACAGCGAATATGTACACATGTTGGCCAACCAAGCCAATGAGGATTCTCTAAGAAATCAAAAAGATGAAGTTTCCCGAAGTAGGAAGTGGTTTTCTACGCACAAGTAAATTCATAACGAATCATCAACCCTATTTATTATATTATATTATATCATATAGGTTTCGCATGCTAAGTTACACCCTCAAGTCGGAGGTCTGAAGGCTCACTTGGAAACAGACTTTTCTAGCCTAACAATATTACACTAACAAAACACTACACTATTCAACATTTGGATTAATTTCTCTACAATAATATCATTTAACAGTCTGTAAAAATTGCTACTCATAATTTTATTAATACTTACTAAACTTTGATATTATGAAGAAACGTTGAAATGAAAGCAATTTATACTGAACAATCTAATCGATTATGAGGTAAAGATAAAATTAATTTGATGAACAGTGACCAAATAGATGATGTTGCTTATTTGGAATAAATAAAACTAATTATTTAGGTAATATTATCACGAATGAACGCTGATATATATTATTAATTTAGATGAAAAAACACTATAACTCAGTCACACAAGAATCTTCGAACATTTCGATACCTAGTTATCATAATCCAATATACATATCGATGAAGAACCTTTAAAGAAAGATTCTACATTGATAAATTAAACTTTATTCACATTAAGCCTATTTTTTAAAACATATATTTGAATAATCGATACCTTTCATAGATGGGGACAATGTGAGATAACAATTTTTCGAAAGTGTATACGTGAATTTTGAAGCCGATGAATCCTCAAACCCGAAATTCATTGGACAAGTTGGTATGGAGAATATACGAACAAAGCCATCCTGACAGGCAACAATTAGATGACCAAGAACCCGATTCACTTCAGGAATAGTTATCATGCATGATCCATATGAACAGGCTTTTGCAGTTAATTCGTTGATGCCAGAGAAAGGTGAAACTGGTATCCAGCACATATCAGTAATTCGACCCCACTCATGTGAAACAATGAAGTGAATTTCAGGGTTTAAAGTACTTGATCTAACATTGAACGAAAACAGTAAAAGTCAGGAAGCGAGCTAACAAATATAAAGTGAGCAGCATTAAAATCGAATATATTTACGCCACTGAGAAGTACATTATTCTATTATGTTAGTCAAAGTAAGATAGGATGTAATTACATAAATAAATGATGTATAATGATATCTTGAATTGAATGATATTTTTAATCAAGTTTAAGCTTATTTCATGGTATCCACTCATATAACAAAAAACTGCATTCCTTGAGTACTATGTTATAGATTACATGAAAATAACCAACATCAATGACGATAATATACTGTGTCATTGTAGACGCGATACAAGTGATATGTGTAGATGATCAGCCACCTAACCATGACTATTAAGCAGCTTCTACTAGCTAGCTAAAATGAGTATTCATTACATCTGAGACAAAAAAGAATGTATCAATAGTAAAATCTTATGAAAGGAAATGAACTATGCTCCAAGAACATACAACAATTACATTATGCAGTTTATGAAACAATAAAAGCCTAATATTTGAAATACCATCTTATAGGAATAGTTAGAATGGAAGCAGTCGCAAGGAATGAACACTCATGAAGAATTGATTCAGAATCTAGAAGTGAAGAGAGACGTGGAGGACACCAAGATAGGCAAGTTACTGCTCCACCAGCATATACCAAACTCGAACCTAAAATGTAGTCATTATGTTCTTTGTTAATATACCCTTGTCATATTCAAATCGATTCAGTTTAACTGGGTTTACTTCATCGCACAAATATATGGGACTGATAGGAGGCTCTGGAAGATGATCCTTTTTCATACTATAATGTTATCATCTGGAACGAGTAGCTTACTAAATAGGTGACCGCGTCCATGCACCAGAGGTTGGAAATAGAGCGTTTTTTCGACACATAAACTGTGATTTATATCCACTAGTACGTATAAAAATCAAGTCATTATTACCTGGGGCAATACAGAAAGGGGCTTCGTATATCGTTGAATATATGTTTCAGTGTGTCTATTCCCTGCTGGAATCTAACGGGAGCTATAGATCTAGGATCACGATCTATACGACCACGACAAAACCTCATATATCTCACAAACGGAGATCTCAAATATCCTCTGTCACTCAGAATAGATGGATGAGCTTTATTTGATGATTTGTTAAGTGGTTCATCAATAACAGAGCTTAATGGCGACGAAATTGGTGAGATTTTGGAATTACTAGATGTTTCAGCTTCATTTGCACTACTTGAATTACTCTCTTCAGTAGTGCTATTATTGTTCCCACTTTCGACAACGAAATCTGACATTTCGCTTTCGATATTTTCGGAAATAGAGCTATCATTAGGGTCTTGATGAGCAGTAAGTCCGCAGATAGCTTTAAGACAGGCTTTGGCAGATGCACGACGAGGTTTTGTAGTGGCTGTCATGCTTCACGCCGAAACTAAACGTTCCAAAGTTTGTATTTCCAAGTGAGACAAGAAATTCTTGTAAACAGTCCAAACATAAGCAGACTTCTTCAGATTGACTTTAACGACGGTAAGTAATCCCTTTACATCCTAGAGAAGGAGTAAATTATGGAGTTTATTCAGCAACAAGTTGATAATAATGAATTTCAAACACAATTATCTGAAGATTACATTAGCATTGATATTCTACAGTATACGTAATGTAAGTAATCCTCCAGTGACAAAGGCGTATGGATATATATAGAGCTGTCAAACGTCCTCGGCTATGAAGTCGTGGTTACGGAACAAAGAGGAGGATCACTTGCAACAAAGGTGACTGACATAGTCCACTCCAACCCATGCTACAAGTCAACTGATCTAACCTGCTACTACTGCTGTTGCTTACAAATTGCACACAAGCAACAACATTCTGATGAATTACGATGCCACATTACGAAGAATGAGTGATGGGATAGAAGCTGGCAATCTTGTTAAATAGTGCTATGATAAGTATGGTATTTAAATGTGACTCAATGTAACATCCTGTCACAGTAAACTAATGTTTAACTTACCTGAATATATTCCCAGATGCTTTGGAGATTCAGCTACTCATCCTAACCATACAATGTAACCGTAGATGAATATCAGATAAATATATGAGGGATGAGATGTGGCTTATTACATAAGAGAGTGGTAATCAATGTTGTAAATTTCTACCACTTTCTGAAGACTGCGTGGGGGAAAAGAGGATACTTCAGCAAGTTTTAAAAGCTAGGAATAAAGTAGCATGCTATGTAAGCTTAGCTCACTCCAAATTACTGAAGTGTTCCCTGGGCGTGCACCATACATTAACAAACAAGTAGGCTAAAATTAGTGACCTTTTATCTGAGTTACTTGATACAAAAGATGGGCCTTAATTGACACAGTAAAGTTTAAGTAGTCTTTACATCATCGGACACTACGGTTAAGTCACCGGCGTAATTAGCGTTTAAAGGTCAGTTAATAGTAGACTTATACCACCGCCAAGTTTTAGGGGTGGACATCGGCATTTTATTAACGGCAAAGAATAAAAGTGAGGTTAAACAACTCTGCCTAATCTCACTCCTAGTTTAGGGTAATAAACAAGATAGACGGAAGCCGAAATTTTCTAAAGGAATTTTAAGAAGTTGATAAACTCGGACACATTACCTCAACAGACAATGTTGTTGCAAAATTAAAGGTAGTCCTTGTATCTATCAAAAACAACGTGAGATACCAAGAACTTCATAAACATAAGGATACACTTTGGAATATGATCATTGCCAGTGAATCTAAACGTATTCAATTCAGTTACAGTGAGACATTAAATGCATGCAAAGCCTCTATATATAAAACTATACCATATGAGAAGCAATTGGTTTATAACTTTCAAAAGCTTCCCAACAGATTGTTCTCCAAAATTAATATAAAATGGCTTAGAAGTGACAAGGGCCCTCCACATATACCTCAAGAAAATTTACTAGAAATTGCAAATGATGATAAAACTTAATCAAGGAATTTCTGTCTTCTATGTAGTTCATTGTACATCATTTTGAAACAGCTGGGGTCATATCTAATGTTAACCATGAAAATCCAACTTTAAGTTTGCAGCTTTTAGTCATGCCGCTACCGAATCGATATAACATGCAATCTACCGATTTGAACTCGACTGACACTACTAAGTCATTAAATGACGGTATGAATGGTAATATTTTGGACTAGCACTGTTCAGTTATATTCAACTAAGAGTCATTAATACCAACTTCAACAATAGTTCTTAATAAACCTGTCAACGTAGAAATTAAACGATGCTACGAAGACAACTAGTAAGTGAGTAATATTTTATTTCGCGTTTGTATTCAGTTAGGAGCAATAAACATACAAACGAAGTATCTAATATACACAAAGTGAGTTAGCTGGAAATCTAAGTAGAGGTAAAAGGTTTTATTTTTACAAGAACGATCGCTAAATAAAAAAAACTATTGATAATACCAGTAGTGTTGAGAACTAGATTAATGAATTTCCTCAACTAAGAGAAAGTAGAATGTTTTACTGAAAGATCCAAAACATTTGAATCTCCTTATGAGCTATACATAATTATCTCTATTTGTGGGTAGTTAAAATAAATAAACTTGTTTGTGACTTTCCCAGAAAACCAATATGATCCACCTTCACATTATGAAGTCAAAAATTATGAAATTTACGCTAATTGGCAATGTGAATGAATCACATGTATAGAATTATAGATTTTGTGATTTGCTTAGAATCAAGTCAATTCTTTAGTACTAATGTTGGTTAGCTGTTTTGTCAAACAGATTTCTAAGTTCCAGTCGGATGAAAATGAATACAAGGTTTTGTATTCTGCACGATACTGCAATAGTATCCACGCGTAGTTGATAATATATATATATATATATATACATATATATATATATAATTACAAATGCGACAATTATTGAAGCATGCATTTATTCACAAGTGTTTTATCTTTGATGTAAAATTTAAAGGAAAAGACAAATGAATGACACCTAACTTGTATGTTACATATTTCGACAAACAAATTTCTCAATTAAACAAAGTCCTATATGCCGTAAATAAGTTAAACTGTATTATGATGAATATTCATGCATATATTTCACCATGTTTTCGACGACAAATGGTGCTGGATAGTAAAGATAGTTCACATGTTATACTCTGAACATGAATGACAAATATTGAAATTAACACTTTTCTAGGATGTTGTGAGTGATCATTTAGGTAGAATTTACGCTTTAATCTGCAGGAACTGAATTGTGCATTTCGAACACTAACAGCCGTCAGTTCTTATAAGCTAATTTGGGTTGCCTATATAAAAGACAAGCTCATTTCATGTAATATAAATGGGTGACCAAGCGTTCAGACAATTTATTTTTCATATTGATTATAGAAACGTAGTTCACTTAAACTGAAAAGTGTGCTTACCAGCTAAGAATACATATTGGAGTCACGTCTGGAATCAGTTAGTCAGTCAGTTACAACGTAAAACTTGATACATGCGTACATCAGTTCAGGTTGCCATACCTAAATTAGTAAGGATTAATTTGTCGGACCAAGCCCCAGAGTAGGGGAGGTAGTAACAGAGTTAGTATTATTAGAAAGAAATAGAGATCGGAGATAAGATTTAAGAAAATATGATTCAGTAAAGAGAAAATTATGAAAAGTTCGGAAGCTTAGAATTTGGAGGAAGATAAGGAGTGGATGCACCTGAGCCATTGCCAACGATTTTGAGCCATATCACCCCAAGTCTTTAACTATTTGTGATGATCATCACGAGGACGCCAACCAGGTAGTCTGCACCTATTAACATGGTTCAGCCCAACTATTAATGACTTCATGGACTGGTGCCATGTCTTGATTTGGCCGCTCCTAGCTTTCTTCCAGCCTACTCCCATACCAGAGAGCATTGCTCATCGAGGTAGGTTGTGGTCAGACATACGTAACACATGTCCTAACCACCTCAGCTGATGAAGATTTACTACTTCATCAATAGACATACCATAATTACCTAGTGCTCCATTCCTAACCCACGTATTGCTTACTTGGTGGTCCCAGCAAACATGAGCAATGCTTCGAAAACATCTATGATCGTATACTAAAAGTTTACGAATATCCTGTATCCTTAATGGCTGTTTCACGTCTGGAATACAGTTCGGCAAACAACTAGCGTTATGCTTATTTTATTTGTATCACAAAAGGCACTCGTCAGACGTAAATAATTCGATAATTTGTGAATGACTGACCGAACATATTGTGGTCCGTACTCATGCAACTCATCAAGGATCAAATTTCACTTTAACTTGGCACAGCTGTGCCAATAGACATGTCTATTTATTTACACCTGACAGGCGAAAAATACGAAAAGTGTCGCATTGTCGCCTTTATTCACACTTTGTTCACCATTAATTTTTTGCCTTTATTTACATTTTGTTCGCCTTTATTTACACTTTACTGGTTGTTCGGGAAGCTACACAACATCCCACAAAATTTAAAAAGAACAAGTCTTTCCGACGGAAAAAATAGACAATTCAAGGAAAAAACACAGTCTACTTTTGCCTATGTGAAGAGAGCTCTTTCGAAAAAAAAACTTACAAATCTGAAGAAAAGTAAGGCATGGAACGGAAGTTTGGAATGAAAGTAGCTTTTTATCAAGCTTCAGGTAAATATTTCTTAAACGCTACATTCCCGAAATTCGGTCGCTCCCAATACCCAATGCCATTGTGACTAGCTAATATAAACCATGCGAATTTGTGGCGCTTGCGTTTTGATGTTAGCACCCAATAAACCAAACTCCGCCTGTAGCCCCTAGGGTTGCTGCCGGTCCCAAGCCCGGATAAAGGAGGAGGGTTGGGCATGGGGCTAGCAACCCCATCCCGTAAAACAGCAAATGTGCTAAAAAAACGCTAACCAGTAAAAACCTTTATAACCATTTTCACTCTGCCCTGGGAGTTGGAAGGTATGTTATGACGCCTCATGGTGAAAGCCGAGTCTCTTCGGAAGCCACGAGGCCGATGTCTCTTCTGACAACCAGAGCAACCATTAGTATGGGTACGTGGAATGTCCGCACGCTGTGGGAAACAGGGAGGACCATGCAAATAGCTGAAGAAATGAAAAGATACAACCTGAAGATACTTGGAATAAGCGAAACGCATTGGGTGCAAGCTGGACAGCAACGGTTATCCTCGAAAAATGTGCTTTTATACTCCGGCCACGAAGAAGAAAACGCCCCACACACACAAGGAGTAGCATTGGTGTTATCCCAAGATGCATGGAAGTCTCTTATAAGATGGGAACCTCATGGACCTAGGATCATCACAGCATCCTTCAAGACGAAGAAGGAAGGGATTGCAATGAATGTCATCCAGTGCTACGCACCCACCAACGACAGCCACGAAGACGACAAAGACCAGTTCTATGCGAGGCTGCAGTCAATCATCGAGAAATGTTCAGCCAAGGACCTGACTATTCTAATGGGCGACTTCAACGCCAAGGTCGGAGTGGATAACACCGGGTATGAAGACATCATGGGACAACATGGAGTGGGAGAAAGGAATGATAACGGTGAGAGGTTCGTGAACTTATGTGCCTTCAACAAAATGATTATAGGTGGCACCATTTTCTCTCACAAACGTATACACAAAATTACATGGATTTCACCGGACCACATCACGGAGAACCAAATCGACCACATCTGCATCAATAAGAAGTTTAGAAGGACCATGGAAGACGTAAGAGCAAGGAGAGGAGCCGACATAGCTTCAGGTGGTAACTAAAATGAAACTGAAGCTGAGGAAGCACTGGACAACTGGAGCAGCAGTATTACACAAGTTTAATACAGCCCTTCTCCGTGATACTAACAAACGCAACGAATTCAAATTAATTCTCAGCAACAAGTTTCAGGCATTTCATAATCTACTAGAAAAAGGTGGAACTAATATGGAAGACAACTGGAAAGAGATTAAGGGAACAATAACCTCAACATGTCAGGAGGTTTTGGGTCTCAAGAAACAACACCAAAAAGAGTGGATTTCTGTTAGAACTCTGGACAAGATCCAAGAAAGGAGGAACAGAAAGACAGCGATCAATAACAGTCGGACAAGAGCAGAGAAAGCCAAGGCACAGGCCGAATACACCGAAGTCAACAAGCAAGTGAAGAGGAGCATCAGGTTGGATAAACGGAAGTTTGTTGAGGACCTAGCAATGACAGCGGAAAAAGCTGCAAGAGAAGGAAATATGAGGTTCTTATATGATACAACGAAGAAGTTAGCTGGGAAATTCAACAAGCCAGAACGGCCAATCAAGAACAAGGCTGGCAAACCAATCACTGAAGTGCATGAACAACGGAACAGGTGGGTAGAGCACTTCCAAGAACTCTTGAATAGACCAGCCCCACTGAACCCACCAGTCATCGAAGCAGCAGCCACGGATCTCCCTATAAGCACAGACCCACCAACAGTCGAAGAAATCAAAATGGCCATCAGACAGCTCAAGAGTGGCAAGTCAGCAGGACCAGACAACATACCAGCAGAGGCACTGAAGACAGATATAGAAGCAACTTCAAAGATACTCCACATTCTCTTCAGGAAGATTTGGGAGGAAGAACAAGTTCCAGCAGACTGGAAAGAAGGGTACCTCATCAAGATACCAAAGAAAGGCGATCTCAGCAATTGTGAGAACTACAGAGGCATTACTCTACTTTCAGTACCAGGAAAGGTCTTCAACAGAGTGTTATTGAACAGATTAAAGGGCCCAGTCGACGGCCAACTCCGAGATCAACAGGCTGGATTCCGTAAAGATCGATCATGTACCGATCAAATCGCCACTCTACGGTTCATTGTTGAACAATCAATTGAATGGAATTCACCACTTTACATCAACTTCATCGACTATGAAAAGGCATTCGACAGCGTGGATAGGAGAATATTATGGAGCCTTCTACGACATTACGGCGTACCCGAGAAGATAGTCAACATCATACGAAATTCTTACGACGGACTACATTGTAAAATCGTGCATGGAGGTCAGCTCACAGATTCATTCGAAGTGAAGACCGGTGTTAGACAAGGCTGCTTACTCTCGCCCTTCCTCTTCCTACTGGTCATCGACTGGATCATGAAGACTGCAACATCTGAAGGCACTCTCGGAATACAATGGACAACATCGACGAAACTAGATGACTTGGACTTTGCAGATGACCTAGCTCTTCTTTCTCACACACATCATCAAATGCAGAAGAAGACCAACAATATAGCAGCAGCCTCAGCAGCAGTAGGCCTCAACATACACAAAGGGAAAAGCAAGATCCTCCGATACAAAACAACAAACTCTAACCCAATTACACTTGACGGAGAAATTCTGGAAGACGTTGAAACCTTTACATATTTGGGCAGCATCATCGACAAACAAGGAGGGTCTGATTCGGATGTGAAGGCGCGGATTGGTAAGGCACGGGCAGCATTTTTACAGCTGAAAAACATCTGGAACTCAAACCAACTGTCAGTCAATATAAAAGTCAAAATTTTCAACACAAATGTGAAGACAGTCCTGTTGTATGGAGCTGAAACTTGGAGAACTACAAAAAGTACCCTACAGAAGTTACAAGTATTTATAAACAACTGCCTGCGTAGGATTCTTCGGATCTGTTGGCCAGATACCATCAACAACAACCTGTTGTGGCAGAGAACTAATCAACTTCCAGTTGAGGAAGAAATTAGGAAAAGACGCTGGAGATGGATTGGACACACACTGAGGAAACCATCAAATTGTGTCACAAGACAAGCACTGACTTGGAATCCTAAAGGCCACAGAAACAGAGGAAGGCCCAAGAACACATTGCGTCGGGAATTGGAAACAGACATGAAGAGAATGAACAGCACTTGGGAAGAGCTAGAACGGAAATCCCAGGACAGAGTTGGCTGGAGAATGCTGGTGGGCGGTCTATGCTCCACTTGGAGTAACAGGCATTGATTGATTGATTGACCCAATAAACCAAAAGGTTGAGCCAAAGTTGCGTAAGGTTGGGCCAAACAGCATGTACAACATTGGGCCCCACGCATGGCTTCCTGACGTTTTGCCCAAATTTCTGGCCCATTCCTAACGTTTGGCCTAATGTTCCAGTCATTTGGCCCAACCTCAAATTTCACGTCCAGACAGCTGGCCCAACGTTTCGTTCGGTTGGTCCAACGTCTATGTAGGTGGCCCAGCGTTTATATACGAAAAGCCCAATGTGGCCCAATGTTTTGGTTTACTGGGCAGTTTCGTTAACCAAATACCAGATTTGATATTTGTCGAACTTGGTAGTCAGTACTTGGAGACCAGCTTCTCTCCAAATCGACAATACAACTTCCTCAAAGCTGAAAGTTAGTCTTCAGTCATTAACACTATAGAATACTGCTGAAATACCTTAATATCACCATATGGTGATATCCTGTGTAATTGACTTTAAAAAATTTCGTTTTTCACAATAAATAATGATTTTACCTACCACTGCATTCTCATTGGCTAAAAGGTACCTCAAGGTCAGCGGTGTAGTTTAGTTTCACCATATCGTATTACATTATCATAGTACAACAAAACTTCGTAGCTAAGAATATTGTCTGATAATCAGTGGGAAAGCATTTACTGTCATGAAAATAAACAGGACGGAGACAAAAAAATCGACCTTGAAGTCATAAAATTGACGTGGTATTTTCAATCTTCAAACAACAAAACCCTAATTTTATGGCTGGAAACATATCACAGGTTCCCACCACTAGTTGTAGCGATCAATCAGTAGCAAGCGCTTTTAGCAGCTTGTATGTCACCTTTCCTTTACTCCTAAGCAATGTTGATTATCATTCTTCTTCTCGTCATCCACGTGGTTCATCGTAATATTTTAAAGACTGTTTCTGGGGTTTCATCTGTCCAAATGCCTACTTATTTTTTACTTACATTGATGTTTGCACGTTCGTTTGTTGAATGGCTGTTTTATTCGGTTAGAAATATTAGCGAAGTACTCGGTTCTGATATGCTTCCCTGTTTCTTGTCTTCTAGGATGTCGAAGTGCACCAGGTATATGACCAAGTAATGTTGGTCGTATAGCCAGAGTGACCTCTAACGATTAAATCCACACATACAAATAGGAAAAAATCGGATGGAAGTGAGGGATTAGAAAGAAATTATATTTGATCATGGGTAGAGCGTCAATGGGATAGTAAAGTCTAGGTGGGCTAACCAGATAGCGAGTTCTTACCCACGTCGTGTAGTCTCGTGTCATGATATAGTGTTGATGCGTGACCAAACGCCTTCAACTGGTCGTGTCCGCCAAAACAAACGTGGTCAGTATCAACGGCGAAAGCCTATGCAATTATTTATTCAGGGGATTAATTACCGCTGCAATGTAAAACTTACGACGGTACTCAGGATATTGCATATGGCTGAGACTAATCATCGCCCAGTTGATTACAAATACTCCCAAAAAGTAATCAAAACATGGAACTCTCTGCCATAACACGCCGCAGCAGGTCCGTCAGTCGGCAATTTTGAAATGTTGGATCAACCGCGAAATTTCCGTCATCAGGCCTTGTAAAGGAAATCCCGACGTTTGCCCTTACCAAACTAAGACTAATGCTGAGACTAGCTCGAGAATATCCGGTAACATGTGTCTTACACCTCTGTATGTCCTAATATTTCTTTTCAGAAAATCAATAATGAAACACCTTTTATATCATTATTTTTTGATATTTGCCTGTTTTTTTACTTCGCTAGCTATTTATATGTTACACATGTGCTTAATGAATTTTTGAAACCAACCACGTCTACCAGCAACGAAAACAAGGTATTCCACCTTGCTGAGAAAGCTCTCTGCGATCTATCTAGCAATGAAACATTTACGACACATGTTTCAAAGCTAACGTTTTTCAGTTTATACTGACCATGAACCGCCAACGAACGCCCTAAACGCTAAGTCTGATTAATATTCACCACAAACAATACGCAACATGGATTTCACATCCCAGCTCATTAGTGACGTAAGGCATTTTAAAGATGAGAAATCAAGCACCTGATGCTCTCTCTTGAGTAGAACTTAATTTTTGCAGTAAGTTTCAAAACCCTAGTTGAAAGTTGGAAAGATGATAAGGAGTCGCTTAACTTACTTTCATCTAAAAGCTGGAGCCCGAAATTAAAAAGGCTGTCGTAGACAGGGAATAGGGATCTAACCTACTGTAATTGGAGTAAAGAGGAGGTCGATACCTTTGCTCCTATGAACATGTAAAAGATGATGTATCACAATTTTCCCCATTTATCCCAACTCGGCTAGACTGGTGAGTGCTGGATATTTATGGCTGAATTTACAGAGAGACGCACATAGGTGGGTTCAGCATGCCAACAAGTTAGGGCTAATCGACATACAAGTTCACCTATCGATCTTTTCTTACAACTGGATGCGCCGTTTGCAAGCGTACATGTAGATTTGGGAGAAGCACTACCACACTCAGATGGTTTTAGTAATTAATTCACATGAACAGACAGATTTACATGATTGCAAGTTGCAGTTCTAGTAGCTACTATCACAGCTAAAACAGTGGCATAAACCTTCATCAAAAACAGGGTAGCTATATTTGGTGCACCAGTTACTTAGACATTAAGACAGCTACTTAGAGGTGTTAAATAGCTTTTGTAACGTTTTATTAATCTCGAATTGTCTAATGAAAACATTTTTTTAAAAGCCAACTGCACCTGCTTTGGTTACTCTCAAATTCCTGTGTACGATTTTCCAGATATAGCTCTACTTATATCAATAGTTTTGTTATGTAACTATATTTCATATTTAAAAATACTACGCATAAGAACAAAAAACAGTAGAGCATTTCATTAGGTTTGACGATAGTCAGCATTTTCAACAGACCTTTTCTTTCTTCTTTCTCTTTAGGTTGGCACCTGAGGTAAATTAATAAACACTTGACGGTTAGACAGAAACCAAAAAACGAATCCCACCAATATTGTGATAGGTAGCCCGCTCAATGCAATTCCTCAGAATATTCTACTTCAGATTTTACTTTCAGCTTCGTCGCCTGACATGTTTCAACTCTGATTCTCACAGTAGGGTCAAAATAACCAACGGTGTGACACCCGTTCTGGCTACATGGGGCAAGGTTGACTACCTTAATTCATTAGCTGAGCATGTGAACCATGTCATTCTCAACGATTTAGTTTCTTTCCGTATGCCCTCAGCTTTGTATTGCCTTTTATGGAACCTATGTATCTTCTTTTGAACTGTATAAAAACGTTTTTTGTGGCGTTCTGGATACTTCTTCTATTTCTTATTAGGTCTAACCGACATCTGGAACTCAAACCAATTTTCAGTCAACACTAAAGTCATTTTCAATACAAATGTGAAGACAGTTCTGTTATATGGAGCTGAAACTTGGGGAACTACGTAAAGTATCCTTCAGAAGATATAAGTATTTATAAGCAACTGTCCGCGCAAGATTCTTTAGATTCGTTGGCCAGATAACATCAACAACAACCTTCTGTGGCAGAGAACTAACCAACTTCCAGCCGAGGAAGAGATTAGAAAAAGACGCTGGAGGTGGATTGGGCACACACTGAGGAAACCATCAAACTGTGTCACATGACAAACACTAACGTGGAATCCTGAAGGCCGAAGAAACAGGGGAAGACCCAGGAACACATTGCGTCGGGAATTGGAAACAGACATGAAGAGAATGAACAGCACCTGGAAAGAGCTGGAAAAGAAAGCCCAGGACAGAGTTTGTTGGAGAATGCTGGTGGGCGGTCCGTGATCCACTTAGGGTAACAGGAATTGATTGATTGACATTCTAATTTAAGTCGTTTCTAGGGAGAGGCTGATGTAGCATCACGTTTTACAGACTACAACTAGGAACAGAAACCTGAGAGTAAAATTCAGGGCCTCTTTCCTATTTTTATCTTTTGTAGGAATTATACACCCTTTTCGGCGGAACTAAATGATGGGAACTACTCTGTTTGTTTGAGTCAGGAAAAAATGGCGTTCTGCTGGTTATCGTGCAGGGGTTGTAAAGTGTAAAGATTCGGTACCCCATTTTGGCAGTTCGTTAGTTATCACAGTTAACGGTTGGGTAAAAAGGAGTAGGGAGGCTAAGGTTTCGCAGGTTCTTACTGGGCTTAGGTTTTAAAAACAGACCCAACCAGAAATTCGGCAAAATTTATCTTTAGAACGAAATCGATACCATACTCAACTGATAAAGAAGCGCACTGCTCCAAAGGAAATAACAACACTTCAAGTAAGGAGAACTCAGAAAGTATCTCTTAAGGACTCAAGAAGATGCTGTGACATGATACAAGACTTAAGAAAATCATCCTTATCTGGACTTATTAGAAGAGTTCAAAGAAATCCTATGGGCTTGTACTGGCCCATTGAAAAGGGAATCCTACAAACCAGGAAATCTACTGCAAAAAATAGTTAAGTGGTGAAGCTTTCACCAACTTGTAGATGAATAAATTGCTTTATTTTTTTTATATGTGGGACAAAACTCACTAATATTTGATCCCAAACATAGACACACTGGTCTTTTGTATCTTACAAGTTTGAAGAATCGCCACTTTGATGGCAATCTTTTTCTGACAACACAATAGGATGTAAATTGACACAATCAACGACTATCAGGGAAATGCAGCTAAAGTGACCAAAATTGAAGACAGATTGAAAACAGCATCAAGCTGACCACAATATTGGTAATAGGACTTTCACAAAGCAATGTAAGTTATGTTGCGCTGGATACTTGTCCTGTCAGCAACCAAAACTTTATGTAGCATAAATCACCAAGGTAACAGATCTCAATATGATGCGATTTGCCACTGACCCTGACGTCATGGTTGAAAACTAGTTTGCAGGCTAAACAACAAACATGCAGGTAAGACCATATTTTTTTCCAACTGCATGTATTTTACATCGTGTAAACTTTATTGGCTACTCTAATCAAAACATTTACGGAATATTTTCTCAAGAAGAGACCATACGACAATATAAATTCCCAAGGCATACTGTGCTCTGTTTCGAGCGGAAATGCCTTTTTTATGGAGCAGGATGTTAATGTTCGATTAACCGATACTTCTTACGCCTTGTAATACTGTCCACTTATTACCACCCCTACCATCTAATTGTGACACGAATAAGTCCTCTTTAATTTGTCATCATTTTTTACGGACGAGATCAACAAGAACATATCAGACCATAACTGGATTGAGTTGTTACGCGAACGAACCAGGATAAGATAAATAAACGTCCGGAATTAAAGTGTATAGCAATGTAGTGGGATAATCGGGCGTGTGGATAATGACTAGAATTTAGAAAGGTATATAAAAATTTGGTTATAGTAATTGAACGTTACGCAATTTAAAATTTCAAACTATAAGGGTCAGTAAAATTGTACACAGCGCAGTATTTCTGAAAAATTAAAGTGTTTAAAGGAAAATTGACAGTGGTAAGTAAATAAACAGATATTTCGTCGCATACTAATTTTTCCGATTATTCTAGAAATAACGTTGGCAATATTTATGGGCCTATAGTTATGCAAGTTTTTCCTGTCACCTGGTATAAATCTAGGGCATATATATGAAGCTTTCTGTCTATCAGGGTGTGCCTGTTGTTAAGGTAATGTTAAACAGTTTCAGTAAGATTAATGGGATATTAGGTCCGCCGAGTTTGAAATAAATGGGTGCCTTGCCATCTACTACATAACTACATGACATCCTAAGTAAGCCTGCGGATTTAAAAATGTTGTAATAAGTGAAGGAAGCGGATTCCATATGGTTAGTAGCCTAGTTGATAATGTCCACCTCAGTGTCATCTAGGAGTTTGCCTCTATTAGCAGAGAAATCGCTAAACAGATTGGCAATAATATTAGAGTCGTTGACAACTAAGCCGTCCTGTGAAATGCAAAGAATATCATTATACCGGGAAGGTATGAGACGTTTATTGAACAGCCGTACTAAGTTTGTACATTGGAGCAACTGTGTAATGTTGATATCTCTTCATTAATCGCCTTTAATTTGCTGCAATTTGAAAGTAATAACTTGATTCTCATTGGCCTTCTCAAGTTCGTCGGCGAAGTTTAGTTTTACCCTAATTACTCATATTGGTTTCACGATATCATCATAAAGCATTGTCTAGCCTTGGCAATCACGTATTATGATTGATATAATTAATGAAATTATTAACAAACCTGGTCGGTAAACTTATATAAAATTATAATTAACTGATGTGGTTCCTCCATAGCATCATACAAACAATTATTATAAATCCATACATGATCATAGACATAGGTTAGGAATAATACTTCCCTCGGTTAAAATCTATGCTCTCTCAGATAACCATATAGTTTTCATTCATTTAGTCGACATTCGAACTCTTAATCAATTGGAGATGTCATCCAGTAACGTTTCGATAAGCTTTCTACATTAGCTATATGCTTCGCATTGACTTATAGCTTGATCTGACCCTAATAAGCTTAAACATCCTCATATTCTTGGTAATTCATTTTTTTCCCAAACATTTGCTAGAATTTTCAACCTGATGGGTACTGTCAGTACCCACTGTTACGAACCAGTCATAAAACGCGGCCGTCACATGTTCAAGGTTGCCTAGTTGATCTGACTTCTGGCAAGTACACGCACTTATATACATAAATATATACATATATACATATTCTTGTTTTCTTTTATGAAATTTTTTTTAAAGTGCATTTGCGTACTCAAGATTCTACACCATGTTTATTTTCTTCCAGATGGCCAAACCGTCCCGGAAACCAAACACTTACGTAGAAACGAACACTTATCAATTATAATTATATATATATATGTTGTACTTTAAATTTTTATGCAAACAGTGGAGCGATTGATTGTGATTGAGTCTCATCGTTTTAGTTTGGTTCTAAAGTAAATTCTTCCTTAATTTTTACTTGAGAGCTGCTCAAGAGGCAGGTGAGTAAACACCTGATTGCCGGACAGAGCATGGAAAAATCGTACCTTACCAACATGGTGTTGGGTAGTCCGCTCGCGGTATTTCCCCAGATATTCCTACCTCATTTTCTTGCCCCCTTACTTTTCAAGCTCCAGTCACCGTTGGAAGGTCAAGTTCACCAAGTATCCCACCATCCTTTTAGGAGAACGTAAATGCTACAGGCTTAGATAGCAAGTTCAAAAAAAATAATAAATTTCACCCACGCAATGTCGTCGAATACTCACAGACTGTTTGCCACGGATAGAATGTCAGGCGCTGGACGAGCTAGTAATTCTGAACTAAGCTACAGCTACAAAACTGAAATGATTTTATTTGGTATGTTGATCGAACCGACGTTTCTACGGAAGTCGTTTCTAGGAGGGAGCTGATGTAAAAACTTAGCTTGACTAGTTAAAAGTTCACTTCAAAACTTAAGCATACGACAAAACAATTAGGCACTAGTATTCATTTACTTCCTTATTCTGCATATGGATTATATTTCCTATTAGCTTATATTAAACGTTGAGAAGTATTTGTGCGTTTGAGTAACTAGAACTGCGCTCCACTGTCTCCTGCCCATGCTAGTGATAAAAGACCTATTCCCATAATAGTCTGGTTTCTTCTGTCACTAGATCGGGATATACCTAGACGCTAAAAATCCAAGCAGTCGACAAACAAAGTCTAAGGTCTACGAACACTCTTCATAGGTACCAATTGTAGTTCTATTAGCTACTTGCAGCACTTCAAGATTGCTTCACATTACGCGAAAGGTTGAACGTCTACATTTTCCGTCAAAATGTAACCCCTCGTAATGGTGGCATGAATCCGTCTTGTCATTTTCCTACATTACAAGGTCGTCCCGAGGCCATGTTTGTAATGGACGCTAAATAAATGACAATTTAAAACAAAGTTTATTATCCCATTGTCTCTGTACATTATCGCATAATAAGTTTGCATAACGGTTAAACCCTTTCTGTTATGTGATATGTTATTGTTGCCTGTAAAAATGGCTTGCTTCTGACATTCAGGAAATAGATTATTATTATTATTTCTATTATTATTATAACCGGACCAACAGA
The DNA here is from genome assembly GCA_034768735.1 of Schistosoma mekongi. NCBI lineage: Eukaryota > Metazoa > Platyhelminthes > Trematoda > Strigeidida > Schistosomatidae > Schistosoma > Schistosoma mekongi. The sequence goes on from CM068306.1 coordinate 36,599,969, forward strand.
CGAAGGAGATTTCGTGATACATGTTGGAGGAACAACACTAACTATAGCCCTTCAACCAACAAATCAATCAATGCCTGTTACCCCATGTGTGGCATCGGCCGAAGAACAGCATTCTCCAACAAACTCCATCCTGGGCTCTCCTTTCCAGCTCTTCCCCAGAGCTATCCATTTTCTTCATGCTTGTCTCCGGTTTTCGACGTAATGTGTTCCTCTTTTCCTTTGGCCTTCGGGATTCCAAGTTAGTGATTATCTTGTGGCACAGTTTGATGATTTTCTCAGTGCGTGTCATATCCACCTCCAGCGCCTGTTTCTAATTTCTTCCTCTCCTGAAAGTTGATTAGTCTACTGCCATAGAAGGTTGTTGTTGATAGTATCGGGCTAACGGATCCGTAACATATTACTCAGACAGTTTTTTACAAATACTCGCATCTTTGGGATGATGCTTTTCGTAGTTCTCAATCCAAGTTTCAACTCCATGCAACAGAACTGTCTTCACATTTGTATTGAAAATGTTGACTTCAATGTTGTCTGACAGTTGGTTTGAGTTTCAGATGATTTTTAGTTGTAGGAAAGCTGTCCTTGCCTTCTTAATCCCCGCCTTCACATCCGCCACAGATCAAACCCTCCTTGTTTATCGATGATGCTGACCAAGTATGTAAATGTTTCTACATCTTCCAGCATTTCTCCGTCAAGTGTAATTGGTTGGTGCTAGTTGTATTCTATGTAAGGATCATGCTTCTACCTTTGTATATGTTGGGGCCTTCTGCTGTCAAGGCTGCTGCTAAACTGTCCGTCTTCATCTGCATTTATCGTTGTGTGTGGGACAGAAGAGCTATATCATCTGCAAAGTCCAAGTCATCTAGTTGCATCATTGTTGTTCTTTTTGTTCCAAGATTGCATTGAGATGTTGCAGTCTTTATTATCCAGTCAACCACCAGGAGAAGGAGGAAGGGCTAGAGCAAGCGCCGATCTTTACTACGAATGAATATGTAAGCCGACCACCATGAACGATTTTACAATGTAGTCCGTCGTAAGGATTCCGTATGATGTTGACTGTCTTTTTGTGTACGCCATAATGTCAAAGAAGTCTCCATAACATTCCCCCATCCAGGCAGTAAAATGTTTCCTCGTAGTTACGGAAACTAATGTAAAGTGGTGAACCCCATTCAACTGATTGCTCAACAGTGGACAGTAGAGTCGCGATTAGGTTGGCACACGATTGTTATTTACGAAACCCGACCTAATGATCTCAAAGTTGGGTGTCGACTATATCTCCCACTTGGTTCAATAACACTCTATTGAAGACTTTTTCTGATACTAAAAGTAGAGTAATGCCTCCGTAGTTCGCGCAATTGCAATGATCTCCTTGCTTGGGTGTCTTGATGAGGTACTCTCCTTTACGGTCTATTGGCGCTTGTTTTCTCTCCCAAATCTTCCTGAAGAGAATGTGGAGTGTCTTTGCAGTTGCTTTTATATCTAGCTCCAGGGCCTCCACTGTTATGCTGCCTGGCCATGTTGACCTACCATTTCTGTTTTGTCAGGCGGCTTTTTTGATTACTTCGACTGTTGGATGGAGGGTCGGTATTTATAGGGAGATCCGTGGTTTCTGCTTCGATGACTGGTGGGTTCACTGGGGCTAGTTTTTTAAGAGTTCTTCCAAGTGTTCTGTTTTCTTGTTTTGTTGTGCTTGCATCTCAGTGATTGCTCTGCCATCCTTGTTCTTGATTGGTTGTCCTGGCTTGCTGTTTTTTCAGCTAGCTTCTTCGTTGTACCGTACAGGTATCATATGTTTCTTCTTATTACAGCTTTTTCGTCTGTTATCGCTAGGTCCTCAACATATTTCCGCTAATCAACTCTAATGCGCCTCTACACTTGTTTGTTGAATACTGCGTATCCGGCCTGTGTCTCGGATTTCAGTGTTCTTGCCCAGCTGTTATTAACTGCTATCTTCTCGCTCCTCTTTTCTTAAAGCTTATCCGGAGTACCAACAGACACCCACTATTTATGGTAATGCTTCTTGTGATCCAAAACCTTATGATATTTTACAGCTGTTTCTTTAATCTCTTACCAGTTGTCCTCCACAGTAGTTTCACCTTTCTCTGGTAGATCGTGAAATACCAGGAACTTATTGTCGAGAATAATTTTAAATTCGTTGAGTTTGTTACTTTCCCGGGGAGGAGTTGTATTAAATTTTTGCAATACTGTTGTTCCAGTCGTACAGTGCTTCTATATCTTCTGTTTCATTTTTGCCACTACTAGGTGGTGATCTGTAACTATGTCATTTTATTGGAAGAACATAAGTTTAGAAACATTTCATTGTTTTTGTTCCTATCTCCCAGTTCACATCGTCCCATGATGTCTCCATATTCGGTATTGTCCATTTTAATCTTGGAGTTCAGGCCCCCCCATCAAATTTGTTAGTTCTGTGGCTGGGCATTCTTCGATGATTGATTACAGCATCGCATAGAACTGGTCTTTGCTGTATTCATGGCTGTAGTTGGTGAGCAGATAGCACTAAGTAACATTCATTGAAATTCCCATTTCTTTGTCTTGAAGGATGCTTTGATGATGCTAGGTTTATTAGGTTCCCGTTCCGTAAGTGCATTCCGTGCTGCTTGGGATATCATCAGTGCTCCAAATTGTGTGTGATGAGGTTTCTTCTTCGTGGCCGGAGTATAAGAGCACTGCTCCTGAGGATAATCATTGCTTCCTAGCTTATAACGTCACCAAGAACTCCCCTAGGATTTCTGCTGGTCCCAAGCCCGGATAAACAAGGAAGATTGGGCTTGGCGTTATCAACCCATTCCGTAAAAAACAATGTTTCCTAAACAAATGATAAACAGAAAAATCTTTTTAACCATTTTGACCCTGCCCTAAAAGTTGAAAAGCATTTATTTCAAAGAGCAATTACGCCTTATGTTGAAAACCGAGTTTCTTTAGAAGTCACGAGGCCGATGCCTTTTTGACAATCACAGAAAGAATTAATATTGGTATATGGAACGTTAGCAAAATGTGGGAGACAGGGAGAAGCATCCAAATGGCTGGAAAAATGACAAGATACCCTCTGAAGGTACTTATAATAAGCAAGACCCATTGGTTACAAGCTGGACAGTAAATATTATCCTCAGCCCCTGTGTTGAACAAGAATCTCAGTGCTGAAATTTCCAACACATAAAAGGATGCCGGTTGTTGTGCCACTAGCAGTAGCTGCCACTTCAGCCTGATGGTAGGGTTTCCAGAATGAAAACTATTGTCAATAACAAAGCTACATGGCTTTAAACACCTCTTAGCCCTACTGCTAAGTTTAAAGTTTAAAAAAGAACAAAACACCCATATCCAGTAAGATCGTCTGGTCAATCGAGTTAGAAATCTAAATTTTCACGCAAGTGCGTCTTTCTAGTTCTACAGAACGTCAGTCTATAAATAATGCCAAGCAATATCGAAAGTAGAAGTGAGCTTAATTGGATGTGTTTTAATACCTCGTTAACTGACAAGTCTGAATGCGCGAAACAAATGTTATGGAGCGTTCTTGGAGACGGTTTGACTACGGCATTTGTTGATATTTAAGGTACAACTCTTAGTTTAGTAATTGTAGTTGGCAACAGGTCGTTCATAAGGGATTATAAGTATGGCGACGGAAACGATAAACTTTGATTGTAATGAATTCAAAATCGACGACGTAGAAGTAAACTTCTATAGACTATGAAGATGCAATCCTTAAGCAGGAGGTAATAGTAAAGTCATTAACCTTATGTTAAAGTATAGCTTGATCGGCTAATATCAGAACAGCTGGATAGTTTTGATCTTAGTGATGAGGAGGATCAACTAGGACTAGTTGAAAATGATAATATACCTGTTAGCTCCAACCATTTAATTGACATTTTCGACGAGGAAAAATTATCGCTGCTAGAGGGTGCTATTCAGAATTTAAAAGAGGTATGTTTAATACTAACGGGCTTATTGAAGTTTAGTACGCCAATTGTTATAAGTTGTATATACAACTAAATAGTGAACCTTTATAATCATGTTAATAAGGCATAATAATTTCAGCTAGAATTATTTAAACAGTCTAATTATCATCGACGTCCTCTTGTGTCACAGGTTCCCAGCAACCATTACTTTCATCCATGCGTATGGAACAACATGAAGTGTTTAAACACTGAGTTGTGTACATTGATTGACCACTAAGTAGTAACAGATGCGATGTTTATGTAGTTTTGTTAGGTGCTTGTCAAACTTTGTGGATGAAGCTGCAGTGTAATTATAAGCCTAGATGACTCCTCGTCATGTACTTTATGTTACTATGGTTTAGATGTAGTCCTCACCTTTCTTAGTATCAGCATTTTGTGTTGTCAGTACTGACATTGGTTTGTGGCGTTTGAATAGCCCTTTCTTCACAAGCTAAAAAATTGTAAATTGTCTTTATCAGTCAGTAGTTTATGTTTTCTTGGTAAAATCAAGCGGTCGTATGAAAATTCCAAATTATTCTCAACGGTCTTGTGTATTGGTCAGAAAGCACCGTTCATTTGATGGCGTTTATCTAATTTTATTGGTTGTCATAATTTGACCTAAACATTACTGAGTAATTCTAAAAATTAACCAAACATTTATATATGCGTTTTTATGGCATTACATCCTAAAATCTTGGCTAGTGATTACTGTTGTTGATACCACTTTCCACTTTGGAAGTTCTGATTCATACTCCATGAGCCTTTCTGGAGACTGAGCGAAACTTTTTTAATAAAGTAGTTGGAGCTAGTCGTGTATGCTCGGTAGAATGCCTAGCCATTCCAGCGATTCAAAGCCGAGTACTAAAGTCTACGTCGTGGGTGGATTAATGGTTGCACATATAAGGGAAGATATAACCATACGAAATGATAAAAACAAGGATACAAATATCGAAAAATGAAGTTGACGAAAAGCAAAGTAAGCTAAACCGCAGCTTGAGATACTCTTGATATCATTATTGTTTAGTTGTTTAAATTATAGGATATTAATTAGTGAGAAAGTAAAGTCAAGAGTCTAAATGATATTAGTTTTACTGATCTCAGGGCACATTTACAGAATACGGAGTATCAGCAATCTAACTAAATCTATATACAATATTTTCTTCTGTAATGCAGATATTTGACGGCCGCCTTAAGCAGTAACTTGGAAAATGCCGAAAGTCTACCAAATATTACTCCACGCTAACCAAGCTAATTTCCGTGTGTGTATAACATAATTTTCTGTTGTCAGTCAGCCAGTTACAACTTAGAACCTGATACATGTGTGCATCAGTTCAAGTTACCATGCCCACTACTATATCATAATAATATTAATTATATCAATAAAGATCTTCAGCAAGCTACACTTGCTGTTGTTACTTTTTGAAAGTTCGATAACACGTTTACACAAACGTATAGCTCTGAATATTACACTGAATAGCATTATTTATTTGACCTGTTTGGCAACAAGTCAAAAGAATTGTCTTACATAAAGAACCCAGTACCTAGTGAATGAAGAAAGTCTGGATAAGGCATAATTTAATACATTAGAATGGTTCTGAAATTTTATTTTACGTTGCCGAGATAATGCCAATTTATGCCCTTATAGGATTAAAAAATTAACCATTATGAACAGTTAAATGTAAATAACTTTACCATTCTCACTTTGCTAAAACATCTGTTTATTAGACTGGACTCTGGAAGCAGTAGTCTCCAAAGGTAATGCTCGGATTGTCTAGCTACTTCCTATAATTAGTATATACTTCGTTGTCTTATCCGTGTCCTCTCTAAGTCGCTAATGTATTTTTTAAATAGTGTTCCAAAAATGCAACCACAAATTCAAACGAATTAATAAATTCAGAATATAGCAATCAATATTAACGTAATAGTCATAGAATCTCCAGTTCATTTGGTCGGCGCATTCTAAATACTCATGGATTCCAACAATCTGAAAGTACCGATGCATAATCATGCATTTTTATTTGGTGCTGCACTTATAACCAGACTATAGGCCCACACAAAGTATCTTTCCCACAAATATGGGTGGACTAAAGTAATCGCAATCATAATAATATGAGTATGTTCCACAACACCACCCCTCCATCTGCGCTGTAGGATCTAATTACGCGAAATTTGAAGGTTTTAACTTTTTTCATGTGGTCTATCATTTTCACATTTAGTTGAGTTCTGTTCATACCTCAACTAGTAACACTATCATCGCTCTTTACTAATAACTGTCTCTTATGTCCTAATACTCAAATGGCAAGCAATAGGGCTAAGCACTCTAAGCTTAATAGAAAATTACGTAGACCAAGTGATATTTGTTCTGTTAGTGTCTCTCTTCTTGGTTCTGCGATGACACAACAGCTATTACCGTTTGTTACAGCTGTGGACATAATGAAGAACTTAAATAGCGACATGAATTATGTGACTGAACTAGAGAAAGTGAAATCTACTCACAGCAGGATTAGCAGTATTTTGTCAGACACAGAACACATACCCTATCTATTGCGTATAAAAATGACCTTGACATTGAAAAAACTTGGGCACGTAGAAACCTTTATTAACCTTATAGCCGACAAAGATGTGAATAGGTTAAAGTCCCACCATAAAACTAATATTTACAATATACCTGATAAATTTCCGATAAGTAAAACAAAGGTGGTCACCCTGAGGGTCTGTAGTATGTTGTATATCTCATGCGACTATAGAAGATTAAGGAAAAAAGACCGACAAAGTAGTTATCCAGTTTCGTCCCACTTTTGACGCTATGTTTTATCGATTCCGCAAGCAACATTAAGTCCGTTACTGGCCTCAAGCATATTTAATTGCAGATAAAACGACTTACTCTCCATAACTGCCAGAACATGGCTCAAGTTTCCAATCTTATCCAACCATACTACACCCTTCACAGTGTCCTAGTGTCGGCTGTACTCAGTCGGAAGAATACTCTCCACCCTACTGAAAGATAACCAAGCGTAGTCGCAGTAATTGTTTTGATTTAGACGCGTCAACAGATAATCTGCACATTCCTACTGATACCAGAAAATATACAAATACCAGTAGTACCCTCTAAGGTTGCCCTCATTCTGAGAACCTCACCCTAGATCAACTGGATAGTACTGAACTAACCGAAGCTAGCCAGATATTAAACAGCCAACATACGCCTATGCATAGTAAGCTAGAGAAACCTGACTGTATTTCTCAATGCTATCTTAAATTTAGTCTTTAATAAACGAAGCCTTGGGCACCTGGTATTATTATTGTACTTAGACATATCTAAAGCCTTTGACATGGTTAACCACAAGCTTATTGTAAGCAAACTCTCCTCTTTTGGGATTAGGAATCCATTACTTGCATGGTTAAACTCTTTCCTCAGTAATGGGCATCAAAATAGTTAAAATTAATTCCACCCTTTCGAAGCCCGAACCGGTTACACGTGGTGTTATACAAGTAGGTGTCTTAGGCCCACTGCCCTTTATAACTTACATAAACGATGTGTCCAAATGCTTCAGCATGGATAGACCCTTTCTATACACAGATGATCTCAAAATAGTATACTTATTTCCCCCTCATGAATTTGCACACATATTCAGTGGCATCACTACCGAACTCAACAAGGTCGCAGTATGGTGCTCAAAATAGAGGTTAGATCTCAATGCTTTTAAGTGTGGTTGGACATGTTTTAAGGATAAGTGCCTCGATTTCGATCTCTTCATAAAGGGTAGTAAGTTATCTAGGCTTCAGTCAGTAGTTGACTTAGGACTAAGGTATTCTTATAACCTGTCTTTTACAGAACAGGTCAATATGCAGATATCTACGTCACATCGACTACTAGGTTGTATAGTACATAACTTTTATGGCAATGATTCTCGTATTCTGCTATATGAAGTTTGTGTTAGACCTTTACTAGAATACTGCACTTTTATTCTCAGTAATGTTACCATTAGGGATAAACTTGGACTGGAGTCTGTACAACATAGCTTTACTCTTCGTATTCTTGAGGTTGATTGTACTCTAGACTATAAAACTAGATGCACCAAGTTAGGACTAGATACCTTATGAAGGCGATGGCTAAAATTAAACCTAATCTTCTTTTACAAAATATTAAGCAAATTAGCGTTCTCATCGCCTAATACAATTTTAGCCCAAGGAACCTTCTTGCTATAACCTATGCAGTTCAGCCTCGAAAATAAAAAATATCGCACTAAAAATCTGCTCTTTATATAAATTACTTGATGGAACTAAACTTTGCCGACGACCTTAAGGTACCTTTTGGCCAATGATAGGTAGATAGATAGATAAAATCATTATTTATTATGAAAAACGAAATTAAAAAAAACATTTACACATGATACACTGTTTTTACATGATTTATGAACTTTTGGAAGTTGGAGACGGGTTCATTGAGTTTAAATTCAAAATATGAACGATATAGGAACTCGTCCATATGCCTCTATATCATGTTGTTTCTAGAACCTTTGTAAGGTCCAAGAAACTTCTTCAGACGTGACCAGTATCCTTCAATGTTTTGTGTGTGAACACCAGTACTTGGGTCCGCAAAATGTCTTTCGTGGACTACAACATGGTGAACATATCTAAGTCTACGAAAAGGCCGATATGCTCTCCAGTCGTCAGTATAAATAGTAGATTCTGGCTGAACGTGCATCCAGATTATTGGTATCAGGGTCCTTGCAATTCGATTTCGGGCACACTGGAAGTATCCCTTTCCTTATGTTCGGTCGTAAATACCAAGAAACTACCAGTAAGAATAAAGCAATTATTACTAACCCATTCTGTTTTTATAGATCTTCCTCTATTATATTTTCTCATTCTAATGGTTGTTTCACAGATTTCAACGATTCTTCCGATGCCTCCCAGTGACAGATTTAAGCGCAACATGATTTCCGAGAATACGTTTCTACGGTGCTGATACCATTGCACTGCTGATACTTCGCCTACATCTGTAAGAGACTATGTCAGCGTGACAGGCAACTGCATAATCCACAATTCAACCAACATGCAGCCTTGCCTCAGTGTCAGTTTAAACTTGCTGAAAAAACTACCTGTTCTTAACGAATTTTTTCGCCAGCAGCCATGGCAATGAAAGGTTGCTCCATCTCGACTGTCTGTGGATTGTATTTGAGTCATATTGAGGCCACAATCACAAATGAAGTAGTCCGAGAACTTGTAGATTATAAATAATGGCGTCTTCATTGCGAATTGCAAGAAGCCGATCTAATGTAAGCATTGTGAATTTAAATGATCGCGCGACCTTGAAACAAGTACCTTGGGCCTCACAAGTTCGTCGGCGAAGTTTAGTTTCACCAATTATTTTAATAAGTTTTTAATAAGTTCTCAAGAATCTGGAACCATTTGCCTCGAGCCATTCGGAAAACAGATTCACTTCCTTTATTTGTATGGCATGTTTGTAGTTTCATTTCTTCTGAAATCTCATTTTAAATGTTTACACCAACTATAGTTTCTTACTCCACCAGCGAAATAATAGGGACTCTGAACGTGTGAGCACCATTCACCTGTCTTCGTCATATGATAGTGTTCTTCCCTTTTAACCAGCCTATAAGCATAAGTGGTATGTCGGAAGTATAATTACTATTCCTGCCCATTAGTTTTGTTAACCCCGGAAAACCAGTGCTGTTGTTTTGTGTCCTCTCTTCTTTTGTCTTTCGTCTAGTCGTAGAAGATTATGTGCAAGACAAGTATGGAACTTACTAAAGCAAAACCATTGCCTTCTCCTCAACACCCAAGTTCCAAGTACTCTTGGTCATATCTGGCATCTGGACATGCTCAGTGATCCATTCTGCTAACCCTCAGCCGTTTTTTGGAATTGTAACGCATTTGTCAAGGAGCGCGCTGTACTTTGTCATATATGTACTATGCTACATCACATATAATTAGTGTCCTAATACTGTGAAATTTGTTGTAATTGGTTTGGTTCTCAATGCATATCTTTATATTTTTTAAAACTCCTGACAATAAGACTTCATCGAAATATTTGTATGTACGTAAACTCATGGCATTCTGATCATGCCTGTAAACTAGCATGCTCTCATGTACACAATGATACTTGAGAATAAAAGCTATTTATTTAAGATATCAAAGCACTCCAAATCCCAAGCCCATAAAGGTATGCAGACTCTACCCATAGCATCGAAACAGAGAAAAAGCAAGGCTACTTGCGAGTTTCAGAATACCGCACCATTCAATACAAATAATATTTCACTTACGACCAGCCAGAGCTCTTTAAAAATACCTACAAAACTAAGCCGGACAGCAAAGCTGTAAAGGTATCCCAAGCAAGTAAACTTCTTGCACTACGCATCAAATATTGGGAGACATATGTCATTGCAATCTAACCCCTCGTGCAGTGGAGCACTGCCAAATACAGATGTGGTAAATCTAAGCACCATATCTTTAGTACATCAGGACGCACTTTCAATGCCTTAACAACTTGTCAGGACAGACCTCACGTCCCTAAAAATGTGCAGTTAGCATATACTTTGAATTTCAACCAAATGGACTCAGACTTCATACCACTAAACAACAAAACCAGCATAAAAACCGGGTGGGACACTCGTACAAGACACCTGCAAACCCTTCTCAGCAGGCTCATTACACTTATACTAATAGCCCTGCACTTACCTTTGGCAGCCCCATTCTCACATCGAGTTGGCACACAACATTAATAAACCTTCCTCAAACTTCAGTGCATCACAACCACGATATGCTTGGCAATGCTTCCATAACATATGATAACAACGTGCCACTGACCGCCTGTCTATAATCCATTAGATTTTTTCTAATGAACCACTGTTCACGTTATCCCTTATCCCAATGAACTCAAATACATCCCTCAACTCGTAACTTAGCACTCTTTACAAATAACGAATCACTTATATCTGCCTTATTATCATCCCGTTACACTCACCCCTGTTCAGTTCTCACCTATTTCACATCATCATATAGAAGGTACCCTACCTGGTGACAAAGTATCCCCCCAACCCTCGTCTCATTGTTGCCGCTTATCCATGCTCTATCGTTTTCCAGTCCAAACAACATCCATGGGGATTCTTCACGAGTTCAGCTATTTCGTCACCTATCGAATTTCATTATCCTTACATAGTTCTCCACTATCTTATTTAACTCCCGTTCCCTGTGCAATAAAATCATTCATCTTAAATCTTTAATATACTTAGTTAACCCATGCTGTGTCCTAATAATTGAGACTTGATGTACTTCTGATATTTCAGACCTTACACTTGAAGTTGATAATTATGTTACCTACCGCAAAGATCGGAATTTAGGAAAAGGTGGAAAGTGTATAATGTATTCTATATCTGATTTTTCGTCATCGCTTATCTTCCCGAGAAGTAGTAAACTTCGAGATGACGCTATAATTGTCAGCATTGGCAACTGTCCTCATCATCAGTTCATGATAGGTAGTATTTATAGATCACTTATTGCTAGTAATACCTTTACTAAACAACGAAGTCATTCATTCGCATCGTTATCATTGCTACGTGTGACCAAGTTAATAAAAGGAGACTTCAGTATGCCATTTGTCACTTAGAACCTTTTACATTGACCTTCACACCTTTATAAATTCTTTGAAATACTTGAAAGTAATGCATGGATTCAGGTAGAACGTAAAGCAACATGCAAGTCAAATTTATTAGACTTAATTTTTTTACATATGTCCCCCCCTAACTATGCAGAGAATACTAGCCTTGAATTTCCTGACAACGATCACAAAGTTGTCATTTACCAGTTAATTTTAAATGATTGTTCATGTGCTAAGAGTGGAACAAGTAATCCTCTTGATTTTCGGAGAAACTATGCTCAGATTAACTGGTCTCATATCGAAAAATTAATACATGATTTTAACTGGAACACATTTTCCACTCTAACAAAGTTATTAACTCACTAGACGCTTTTTGCCATAATACGAATTTATGTCTTGACTGTGTTGCACCTTTTAAAGTGAATAAACCACATATCCGAAATCGTGAATACATCCCCGTTAAGTTCAAAAATAAACTAAGGAAGTTACGATGGAGATTATTCATTCAACATGAAGTATCTGTAATTTTTAGTGTCCATTCATTGTTCATAAAGATTCGCAAGCAATGGGGAAACGAGAGAACTAGAAGCCGAAAAAGTGCATCTGAAATTATCTGACAAGATAGCCTACTTAGCAACCACCCCCAGAAAAATCTTTATACCTAGTCAAGTCTTCCTGCACATTGCATCGAAAATATGCAGGACGAGCTAAACAACTTAGGTAAATGGTTCTCCAAGTGGTGTCTGGAATTCAATACTCCGAAATGTGGGTGGATGTGCGTGGGGGACCCAAAATTTGAAGTTCGACTTGTACTTAGCAACCACAAACTCCCTAAACTTAATACGGTAACCGACCTAGGCATACAATATTCCCACAACATTAACATTATCTGAGTACATTTCTGCCAAACTGTCTAAATCACGACGGCCCCTAGGCTTCATTCTAAGAAACTTTCATCAAAATGAGTCGAGACTCAGTCTCTACAAAATATGTGTAAGACATACACTTGAGTACTGTTCCGTCCTATTTAGCTATCTACGAACAAGTGACAGAATCAGAGTAGAGAGTGTGCAACTCTACTTAACACGGCAGATGATTAAAGGCAATTCTAAAATAGACTATAAAACTAGATGTCACATGCTCAAACTTGAACCTTTATGGAAAAGAAGACTGAGAACAAACTTAATCCTTTTTTATAAACTGCTGCATAATATGACCTACACTTCAATTAATATTGCATACCGTACCTACACTCAGGACTATTATCTAAGAAATAAGATCTCTCAAGTTAAAATTTAAAATTACAAAACAAAAGCTCGAGCAAACTTTTATTTGATTAGGTATGGTCAAATATGGAACAAACTGCCAACAGCAGTACGCATGGCAGATAATCTTCCAGTATTTTGCAAGCTACTTAATACAGCTCTCAGAGATATTAGCTTCCTGGTTGATGAAGGCACGTATTCAGACACACTAGAAGTAATAGGCCCTCTTAATATCTGAAAAAGATTGGACATCAAAGACGCAACGTGACTACCTGTCTGGGTAAAATATATCAATAAACCATTAAACGTTCATCTACAATTCACTTGGTAGAAACAACGACTTACAATCATTCAGACCATGATCTGGGTCATCCTTACACCTGTGCACTACACAAAAAAATCTTTTTTCTCTTTTTTTCCTTCTCTTTTGAGATTTTATCCAAATATCAACCTCGCAGACTCCAATACCTCACGATGAACGTTCGCCGAACCCGGTATCTCGCCACTGAAGTGCGTCAGTAACCAGAACTTATAGATGATAATGTACAGGACAAACATGGCACGATACTACTAGTTTTTCTTTAACACCCGAATTCCAAATACTCTTGGTTTTATCCCACATGTGATCCATTCTGCTAACTCAGCCGGTTTTTGGAATCGTAACGCACTGGTCAAGGAGCGCGCGTTTCTCTGTAGTATATGCTCAATACCACAATACATTTATTTAATGTCTTAGCACCGTAAACATTGTTGCAGTTGGTTTGGCTTTCAAATCAGCTGTTTGTGTGCTATGAATGTCCTTACAGTGACACTTTAAATATCTGTACGAACTAAAACTTATATCATTCTGATCATGCTCTCATGCACACAATGAGAATAAATGCTATTTATTTATTTATTTATTTACTATTCTGAATGCCGATAGCAAAATGACTAGTAGCCCTATGGAGATCTGTGAGGCGTTTAGTGGATTCTCTGGACACCTTTACCGGGAACAGCCCATGTAAAGGAAAGATCAGCAATTTCTAACAATATAAATTAACTGGCTTGGAGTTTACAATCAGTAATGTTAGAGATGTTATAAGATCACGAAAATCTTTATTTAGAAATGGAGAGGATGCGATTCCGGTTAATTTGATTAAATAAGATAGCTCGACCTTCCCAATACCGCTCACAGAAATATTTAATCTCTCCTTAAAAGACGAAACTTTCCCAAAATCATGGAAAACCACATATATAATTCCTCACTTTAAGAAAGGCTCTAGGCTTAGTATCGAAAATTACCGTCCAACTAATAAACCTTTTATTTAATCTAGAGACATGGAGAAGGTTATAAAAGAGGGGATTTACACTTACTTAGTTAAGCACAAACTAATTATATCTTCCGAGCACGGCTTTATGTCTAATAGATCTTGCATAACTTGTCGCCTAGATTACTTTGACTAAATAATAGACGATAGAGATAAGGAAAAACTAATCGTTACCTTATACTTCACAAAGGCGTTTGACAAAGTACACCATTCTTCCTTCTTATATAAATTGCAAACCTTCGGGATAACGTCAAATTGCATGACTGGTTAGCTCTGTTTTTGGAACACTGCACTTGGTAAGTAAAACTAAGACGACATCCCCCACGTCCTCAACATATCACTAGTAACGTCTTCCAAGGCTCAGTCATGAGATGTTTATTACTTTTCATGCACGCTAATGACATATTCCACTGTTTTCAAAAGGATAAAACCTTTGTGTTTACGGATGACCTTAAAGTTGCCTATACATTCTATCCAGATGACGGTCGACGTGTTGATAACATAATACAGAAGGATATCAATAAACTACGTGAATGGTGCAATAAATGGTTTCACTCCCCTTAACACGTTGTACCTATATTTTGGAGAACCTAACCCTGAGATCAACCTACACCTTAACGAACACAAATTTCGCCAACTAAGTAGTATCTGTAATTTCAGAATAAGGTATTCAGAAAGGTTTTTCTCTGCTGATCATGCTTCATCACAAGTCTCTAAAGCCCGCAAACTTAGCGGTTTTATTGATTCTAATTATCATCTTAACGAATCTAAAGTTTTTCTTTATAAAACCTGTGTTAGACCTCTGCTTGAGTATTACCGAATTATATATAGTTACATGCCTTCACTTGATCTACAGGAATTTGAAGAGGCTCAGCAGTATTTTATTAGATTACTAACCCCTGGGAAACTCTATAATGATAGATACTGTGCTTGGAAGTTAGACCTTCAATGTCTCCGTAAGTCCCATTCTACTAGCAGAAGAAATCAGATTATTAAGGAATAAGTCTTAATTTCGTTATCCAGGAACAGGAGACAGTGGAATGCGATGCTAATGATTCAAACACAAAAAATTTCTCAACATTCAATATAAGATAACAGGAAACATAATCCCTATACAGAATAGGGTAGTAAATGAATACTTGGGTCATGTTATTTTGGCGTATACTTAGGGTTTGAAGTCGACTGTTAACTGGTCAACCTAGATTGCTACATTAGCTTCCCCCTAAAATCGACTTCCGTAGGAACGTCGGTTTAAACAACTTATCAAGGAAAATCATCTCAGTTCTGCGATTGTGACTCAATGGCGAATTACTAGCTCGTCCAGCGCCTGACGTTCAAACAATCGCAAACAGTCTGCCAGTATTCGACGACACTACGTGGAAGACATTTACTTTTTGAACTTGTTATCTAATTTTGCAGTGTTTACATTCTCCCACAAATAATGGCTGGATACTTGGTGAACTCAACCTTTTAACGAAGACCAGAGAGTGGAACATAACAAAGGGTAGGAGAGTGAAGCAAGAATATCCAATTAAGTACCGCCAGCAGGCTACCCAACGCAATGTTGGTGAGATACGATTTTCCAATTCTCTGTCCAGCTATCAGGTGTTTTCCCACCTGCATCTTGAGTCACCCTCAAGTGAAAATTAAGGAAAAATCTACTCCAAAAATAATGAAACTCAGTCACATCTAAAGAGGTGCTCCTCTGTATAATGTTTAAAGTACAGATAGAAAATATACAACTATAAGTGATGTGTCCGTTTCTACGTAAGTATTTGGTTTTCAGAGCGGCTGGGCAATCTGGAAGCAAATAGACATTATGTAGATAACGTGTGCACGCAAATGAGTTTAAATATTCAGTTTCATTAAAAATACACATGTATGTGCTTGAGCTTGTTAGAAGTCACACCAAGTAGATGATCTTGAACACTTGACGACCACCTTCATAATTGGGTTCGTGACGGTGGGTACTGAAAATTATAGCATATGCTTAGGAAAGAAAATGAATTACCGAGAACATAATAGTGCTTAGGCTTATTAGGGTTACAGATAGATAGTTAGAAATAGCTGTGCACGTAAGCGAGTTATGAGCTTAAGATCAAACCAAAGATATAAATCAATGAAAACAATAAATCTAATACAGTAAGCTTACAGGTAAAGTACTAGACAATATCTTCAATTAATTAAGTGTTCACAAGTCGATAAAGTGAATGCACGCCATGTGTTTATCCAAGAGGGTATAGGTTTTAACTTAGGGAAGTATTACTCCTAACCCATGTCTATGATAATGGTATGAACTTATAATAGTTGTATAAATTTAACTAAGAAAACCACACTATCTAATGGTAGTTTTGAGTCGGTTCTATGATACGGTTTGTTAATAGTTCCATTACTTTTATCTATCATATTAAGTGATTGCCAAGTCATGGCAGTGTTTTATGATGATATCCCGGATCTAATATGAGTAACTAGTGGTAGTGTTGATTTGCGATAAGCTAATGGAAAATGGGTTGGCCGTTTTAATGATCCAGAGATATTAGATGCTTTCGATAATGTGGTCATTTAGTAAGTTGCTGCAGTCAGCTTAGTGATATTTATATACTGTGGCAAAAGTAATTAGAACTAAATGATATATACAAACAGGGTCTCAGTTCTGCATAAACAGTTCTAAATGTATCAAATGCTTTTAAAATACACATGTATGTGCTTGAGCTTGTTAGAAGTCACACCAAGTAGATGATCTTGAACACTTGACGACCACCTTCATAATTGGGTTCGTGACGGTGGGTACTGAAAATTATAGCATATGCTTAGGAAAGAAAATGAATTACCGAGAACATAATAGTGCTTAGGCTTATTAGGGTTACAGATAGATAGTTAGAAATAGCTGTGCACGTAAGCGAGTTATGAGCTTAAGATCAAACCAAAGATATAAATCAATGAAAACAATAAATCTAATACAGTAAGCTTACAGGTAAAGTACTAGACAATATCTTCAATTAATTAAGTGTTCACAAGTCGATAAAGTGAATGCACGCCATGTGTTTATCCAAGAGGGTATAGGTTTTAACTTAGGGAAGTATTACTCCTAACCCATGTCTATGATAATGGTATGAACTTATAATAGTTGTATAAATTTAACTAAGAAAACCACACTATCTAATGGTAGTTTTGAGTCGGTTCTATGATACGGTTTGTTAATAGTTCCATTACTTTTATCTATCATATTAAGTGATTGCCAAGTCATGGCAGTGTTTTATGATGATATCCCGGATCTAATATGAGTAACTAGTGGTAGTGTTGATTTGCGATAAGCTAATGGAAAATGGGTTGGCCGTTTTAATGATCCAGAGATATTAGATGCTTTCGATAATGTGGTCATTTAGTAAGTTGCTGCAGTCAGCTTAGTGATATTTATATACTGTGGCAAAAGTAATTAGAACTAAATGATATATACAAACAGGGTCTCAGTTCTGCATAAACAGTTCTAAATGTATCAAATGCTTTTAAAATACACCATGTGTCTATGGATTTATAGCTAACAGTGCATATTTTAATTTTGTTCCAACCCACATACTTAATCATGTATGCACACACTTGTTTATTCGGAAATTTTAGCCCTCTAATACCACTTGTGTGAAAATTCATTCATACATTGATAACTGCATAGTTTGACCTTTTCACTATTACAATTCTCTATCTATTTTACGTAGTTAATAGTGCATATTTCCATCTTGTTCCAATCTATTTTATTATTATTATTGTCCATCTTCTATCATCACTAATACACCACTTTACAATTTCAGTGACAATGTGACCTTATAACTATTTTGGGTTTTTTAGTTGGCTTACAAGGCTATTCACACAAAATTTAAACTGTAACTACGTATTGAGCTCTTTAGAATCTCACTTATAGTCTCTTTCCTTAGTGTCATACATATTTTTATTTACATGTTCTACATCACACTGGCGTTTTGTTCTGAATATTACTTCACCAGTTTGAATTATTGAATAGTCATACTCATCTAATGAAACCCAAAACGGTTTCTTCACAACGATTATTGTAAATAATTTGCATGTGATTAAAATAAATAAGTAATGAAAGCCGAGTCAATCTGAAATTTAATATGCTTCATCTGGAAACAACACACTTTTTCGTAATAGTGTGTTGTCGAATAAAGTTATTAAGAATGTATATCTTAAACGAAAAACGGTTCTAGTAGTGGTTTATATGAAGTAAATATGACTATTCTAAGTGAATATATATACACGTTAAGGGCAAGTGTGGTGTGTGTAGCAGGCGAAGCTTTCTCATAACACTCACCTTAATCGAAGTTTCTTCGTTCTTTAGTGACTTACCGCAGCTGCCAGGTATCAGACATATACAACTTGACGAATTGTCTAAGGATACAATGTTTAAGTACGCCGTATTAAAAAATGACTATACAGTTTAATACTTAGGACTACTACTGTTTCGATAACGTCTGTCGACAGGGGCCAAAGAAAAAATATTGTTCTTTATTTTATTTTGCTTTTTTTATGTTTACTAACTTCAAATTTTAGAAGTTACGTGGTAACCAGCTGTGCCCGTTTAACACTGTTAGCCACTATTGCAGTCATCACGTTTTTACTTGTCGATTTCGCGGTCGTTTGGTCAGACAAACTATCTAACAATTCGTATGGTGGTTCATTATCTAGATAAGTTGGTTTTAGCCTATCAATACTTACTGAGTCGAAGTTACCTTGTTTTTGTATCACACAATATTTAGGTTTTCTTGGAATAACTATGAGTGGACCTGTAGCAACTTAGGTTGCCTAGTTAAAAGTTTAATTCAAACCTTAAGCATATGTCAAAACAATTAGACACCAGTATTCATTTATTTCCTTATCCTGCGCAGGGATTATATTTCCTTTTATCTTATATTGAACGTTGAGAAGTGTTTGAGTGTTTGGATGACAAGAACTGCGCTCCAATATTTCGCGCCTACGCTGCTAAAATAAAGACCTATTCCATAATAGTCTGGTTTCTTCTGTCACTAGATCGGGATGTACGTAGGCGCTAAAGATCTACAAACGGAGGGCTGAGTGGTACATCTATTTTGTCAAATCTTATCCAGACGTGCGAGCGACTGCTTAGATCCCTAGGTAAAAACGTCGCTCATGATTGCTCACGAGTATTGATTAGTTTAAGCTTAGACATTTGATCTCGTAGTTGGTATGCATAAGTTCCCTAAGCAAGCGTAGGGGGATCAATAAACTTACCTGGTAGTTTTAGAGTGGTCCCAAGGACTAGTTCTGCTGCTGGACATTGTGAGTCAGTTTTGGCAGTTGTTCGTGTTCCCAACATAACTAATGGCAGGAATTCTGTCCACTGACTGGGGTTTTATATATATATATATATATATATGAGATATAAGAGCGGCCCTTAGTTGACGGCGAAACTGTTCTACCATCTCATCGGTTTGGAAATAATGTACAGTTCAGCGCATTCTGTTGGAGCCTAAAAACTCAGCTAAGTTGTTGAATAATTTTGATTAGAAATGAGCTTCTCTATCTATCATTATTGTAACAGGTGTACCAAAAATGATCACACAGTTCTGTATTAAGACTTTGGCCACTGTTTCGGCTGTGATGTTCGTGACTGGTACGGCTACAGGAAACCTCGTAAACCTACCTATGGATGTAAATAGATATGTAAAACCATTCGAAAGCGCCAAAGGGCCTGCAAAGTCGATATGTACATGTGGAAAACGTACATCTGTTTGGCGCCTTCGTCGGGTCATAGTAAATTAAAAAACACCTTCCATAGGTGATGGCTGCTGTTTTAGCTTGAGATTAGAGCTTTTAGCTGACAGTAGGTTCTGTGATTTTTGATTGGTTCCCTGGCTACCTCTCAAAGTCACGAAATTTACTACAGACTGTTGCAAAATATTCATTTGTAGTCAAGAAAGTGAGTCTGACGCCCGATTCTCCTAAGTTCTTACGTGTTGAATATTGCTAGTGAACCGTGATATGTATTCTAGGTGTCAGATTTCTCGAGGTGAGAATTTATCGGCGTTCGCTTTTATTACATTGGTTAACGGTTTATGATCCGTATAAACTATGAATTCCCTGCCCTCAAGAACGTCTCGGAAATGCTTGATGGTTCGCTAGACTGCGAAGAGTTCTCAACCAAAAGCTAAAGGAAGATTTTTGTGAAGAATACGATCGGTTTCTAGGCGGAGGTAACTTGTGTATACTGGTAATGGATTTTAGCGTACAAAATCGATTTTATCATATAATATTTTTCATTCGTTATTGATATTTGTTAATTAACATTCCTTATCCATGGATCCTTGCTTAGTTGATAAGGAATTCGCATTTTTTAGTACAACTGGTGACTAGCGAGTTCGGTTTTCAACATATACTACGTACAATAAACCTGTGAAAATGTGCTTACGGATGCCCCGAAACATTAAACAAACAAATAATTAAATATTTTTTTATTCTCAAGCAGCGTTAATGTATGTGATGGCATACCGGTTTGTAGATGTGATGGAAAGGACATCAGTTTATCTACCAACACAATGCTTAGAATACCATAGCCCCCAAAACAATGTGTATACCCTCTAAGAATCGGTCATCATTTCTCCCACGTAAACACCTAACTGAACTCAAAAAGCTTTTAAATAGTTGTTTCTCTTATTATGATTTTCCATGTCTACACTCAATCTCCGAAACCTTAGAATCTGTTAGTGTCACTTGATCCAGATTATAAAAGCTAAGAGCTTAATGCACCTATAAACCACTAAAACGGATAATCTGCCAGCACTCCTTAGTAAATGTACGCGCATCCCGACAGATATCCCATTTTTGATCCAAGACAGCAAGGTATACAAAGACTTCTGAGCAATGTACGGATTTTTTAATAGCTTGTTTTGCAACTTTGAGACCAAACCGTTTTTAAGTTATATGCGCATGGTACCTGTAGATAGTACATTGTCCAAAATACCTTTCAGCACTAAATGTATATCTAAAGCTATCGGAAATCTTACGTCTACAAAAAGTTCAGCAGAAGACAGCCTCCCATCAATCTTACTTAAAGGATGTGGCGAGGACATGCCACTTCTACTTTTTAAATTGTTCACCTTGTCGGTAGACACAGGCGAATACCCAAACATCTGAAAACTAGCTATATCACCGCCCCCTCCCAATACAATGCCGGTGATAGAGTATGTGTAAGTGATTATAGGCCTATAAATATTACTCCAGCTCTTTCACGAATCGTAGAGAGGATAATAAGAAATGGTATCTTAGAGTACTTGTTAGCACAAAGCCAAATATCTAAATCATAACATGGTTTTACCGTGAGTCAATCGTCTTTAACCCGTCACTTTGACTCCCTTATTCATATTACATCTTGCCGCGACTTACGTAAAATAGTTTATTGATTTATTTTAATCACATACTACTCATTTACAATAAGCGTTGTCAAGAAACCATTTTGGGCTTCATCAGTTGAGCATAATAATTCAATAAATCAAATTAGCGAAGTAGTATTAAGAGTAAAAACGCTAATGTGATGTAGGACGTGTAAATAAAAATATATATATATATGTATGTCACTATTGAAAGAGATTGTAAGTGAAATTCTAAAGAGTTCATTGCATAGTCATAGATTAGACTTTGCATAAATAGGTTTGTTGACCAACTAATAAATCCAATATGATTAAAAGGTCAAGTTGTAATAAAATTTTGAATTGGTTTATAAGTTATGACAGAAGGCAGATAATAATAATAATAAAGTCGATTGGAATAGAGTGAAAGTATGCACTATTAACTATATAAAATACATAGAGAATTATAGTAATGGAAAGATCAAACAGTACAATTAACACTGTGGTGAAATTGTGAATTTTCACTCAAGTGATATTAGAGGGGTGAAATTTCTGAATAAGGAAGTGTGCTTGTGCATGAATAAGTATATAGTATGGAATATATGTTCTTCTGTGCATGGGTTAGCCATTCTGTATCATTATGACCATATCTGCGTGCTATATTTCAGAAGACAGTAATAATAACTTTACTAGATAAACTAGTGGTGTAGAGGACAGATACGGAACAGTAGAATAAAGATAAATATAAAGATCAGTAGATTGTATATTATCTTAAATCATTAGAGGTATCAACGAATGGGGTGTTGCGTAGGATATAAAGCAATTGAAAGCTGTCCAGTTAACAGTAAGGGAAATTCGGTAACCAGATATAGTGAAAGTAAAGAAGTGCTCACAGTAACACTTAGTAGTAGGTGCTCAATGTAGCCAGCAATTGTATATTATATTAGTGATTCATCTGAATCTTAATGTGATGTATAGTCCTTGTTAAAGGTGAAGATAGTAGAGAACCTGTACATATGGAGGGCAAAAAGACACGCAGTAACTGGAGGAAGCTGATAGTTCGATACAGAGAGGGCCGACGAGCTACGGTGCCAATATATAAAGAGGATATTATGTCGATTGTTTTGGCCAATAAAAGAGGAAAAGTAGGGCAAGGTTGTTTACGAAAAAAGTCGCTGTATCCCGTTAACATCGAGGAGTAGGTTGAGATTAAGTTTGGATTTCTATGAGTTATCACAAAAGCGAATAAAGTGTAGCAACCTATCCCACAGTAGACTATAGAGTGTTATAAAAAGGTTATTTCATGATTGGTATTTGCACTAAGTTACATTAGGGTGCGATATTCCAGAGGGGAGAAGAGGTTGAAAAAGTTATGTCGCATTTTACTTCATGGAAGAACTTAAGGTTGTTCTTTAGGCAGCGTCTCAATAGGGGTTCTAGTGGGAACAACCTACATCTTTTTGCATAATTCACAATACAGTCATACTACAGTAATTGTCGAGTAAAAGTTCCAACTTAGTTTAGGTGTCCAACTAATTAATTTGAATTTTGTGTTTCGTATTCTCGTTCTCTCAGTTTGAGTTCCAAATCCATAGTTCATCATTTGGAATCACATAACTGATCGCCAAATAATATAATTGGTACGGGTACAACTCCGGTTAAAAAATTTACAAAACTATGGTGAACCTGGTTAAATAAAGAGTTAGAAATAGAAGTAACTAAGGCATACGTTTTGTACAAATTTCCATACAACAACGCCATAGCTTAAGCACCGATGTTCAGAAGCCGAGCAACGTCTCTAGCCATCAAAAGATTGTTTACAAATATATGGTACAATCGGCTTTATCTTTTCAATGGCAAGTGATCCTCATGAATCCACTAGAAGGGAGTGGAATAAAGTGGTACATGACTCCTGAGGTAAACCGTTGTGTAGGTTTTCGTCACTGCTGCCTACTATGTTTATTTTAATGAATGCAATTGTCTGAAGGCACTCGGTCAAGCATAACCAACAAATGACGACATAGTGCATCGTGGAAAGCAACCCATCCCTTAGTCAGGTAGTGCAAATGTCGCAACCGTGCTTATTCTTTACTTATGATCAAGTGTATCTTTCACTCAATCCATCAGTGCCTGTCTTCCTCTTATTTGTTTATGTATGTTTAATCGTTTAAAGCTATTCTGGTTAGACATCAAGCGTAATTTGCTCATCTGCAGGGTTAGCTTTAGGGTGAAGAGGGTAATGGGATATATGGCTAACTACAATCATATGTTTCCTGACCCTTCAGTACTTTAGAGGATGCAAATTTAATGCCGTTAATCCAGCTGCGTAAGGCTTGCTTTTCAGTTTCACTGACTTTTTGTTGCTCATCTTCGGTAACTTTGCTAGGCAGCAATATCCTACTTAAGTTAGGGAGATATGACTTGAATTTTGCTCAGGATGAGATCCTAGGTATGAACCGTAAACATAGGCTAATGGCCCAGGAGTTTAACCAACTAAAGTTTTAAACAGAAATCCCAAAGCGAGTTGGGCATATTGGCTGCTGACTCCAAATGTAAAGATACCATTAAAGCATTGTTGCATGTTACACCCAGGTCCTTTCCTGAGGTTAATACAGTAATACTGAACCCATCAGGTGCTTATAAAGATGAAGTATCCATAGTGTTCATCGTTAGCATCTTTGCATTCATAAGGCCAAACAACCAAATTTGGGGAAATCTTGAAGACTGTCGACTAAAATAAGTTTGCGAAACTTAGTGGAGATGAGACAGTAAAGCACCTTTGCTCAAGTTTGGGAAAAACATGGCGGTTTCTTTACAATTTCCCCACAATTTTCATCTCTTTGGGAAAAGTAGATACTTTTATTAAAAATTCCTTATCTTGGGGAAAATAATACATTTCCTCAAGTTTTCAAAAAACTTAATGAGACATTCCACTAGTTTCCCTCAAGTTTCTCCAATGTTTTCATAAATATCTCCCAAAGTTTCTTAATTTGGGGGTTCGGAAGTTTTTGGAGGAAATAAGTTGCTGAGAGTCTATCCATGTATACCATCCAATTCCACCTGAAGAATAACGATAAGTGCCTTAAACTCCACTAGAGTTATACCAAAATCGAGAAATGTCTATCCTACTAGTTAATGTTCAGTCGAGTTTCTACAACAACTAAAATGGATAATTTTGGGGATTTCCATGTCACTATCAGGAGTCAGAATATTGAATAGAGTTAATGCTACATCAACGGTGACAGCGGACAAATCATAAAATTTCGGTACAATTGTTAGTTTTAGGAATCCTGGATCCGTCAAAGAAGGCCAAAAAACGCTTTTCGGGAATGTTTGCCATTGATTTTGAGGCAACTTTCCTGGATCATAGGAAAATCACGTTGTGTTTGACGTCTTTAGGTCCTGACAATGACGAAGAAGCTTTTAACGCAGTTTATTGTTCACTGATGACGCATTACTCATATACCTTTGTTCGGAGTGGTAGTGAGTTTACAAACAACCTGATTTTGTTAAACACTTATTTCACAATTTAGCCACAATGACTTATTGAAAGTTTTTAGGATGTGGCGGTAAATAATTCCTAAAATAAATAGTTACATAAGTCATATACCGGGTGTACTTCAGTCGTATGCACTTTAGTCGTATGTGGAATCATATAATTTCAGTGCAAATATTTGAAAACTGCGGAAGGATATAAGTCAATAGTTTATTGTCAAATGTCCTGTGTTTATAGAATTTAAGTGTCGACAACAGCTGTAGGGAAACAAATGTTTGACCTACGGAACTGTATGGGTTTATTTTACAGTTGATCCTAAGGTTGGAATTCTGTCATCCTTAATTGGGGGCGTATGCACCTGAAATATTGTTCAGGTAACCTGTTGCAAAGTTAGTAAAGTTTAACACCTTATGTGCTAAAAACTGCGGAGGAAACTTAGAGACAGAGTTATGCTATCGTAGTTATGAAGTCTCAACTTAATATTAACCAGCATGACATTGAATTATGAAGCCGATTATCTACCAGGCTTCCTAAGTCGCCGATATAGTTTTAATTCTAAATCTGATTAGTGAGTAGTCAGCAAAATGGTTCAAGCATTTCTTGTTATACGAATACCAATTTCTACTTGACGTTTTCATTTCAAAGTTATCTCCGCACTTTCTTGCTTGCATGAAGCCATCACCAAATATGTTTGGCATAAGTCGTGAGGTATCAGGAGAATTATGAAGTCATGTCCTTACGTAGTCAACAGTTGTTTGGACCAGAACTTCCTCTTAAAAACATTTTATGTACTGTGCCTTGAACGGGACGTCAAACTCCTCACTCAGGAGGCGAAAAGTGATTGTTTTGTGCCGAAATGGAACATCGTTTAGTAAGAATGTAGTTTATCTTTTGATAATGCAATAAGAAGACGAATTTTATCAGAGCTATGTGATATATTTGCGAAAATATGTCACGTAGCTCTGATAAAATTCGTCTTATTGCATTATCAAAATTTATCAAAGGGACAAATTGTTTTAAATATAGTTTATCGTCGGTAGATCGCATTCGTTGTATGTGAAGTATTTGATGTTAAATTGTCTGAATCACTGACGTACAGTATATATTTCTTGCTCTGATAAATGTTCAATAGGATATCTGCACATTGTTCTACATCTAGTAACTGACCTGAACAAACTTTAAATCGTGTCATTTTTAATGTCTTTGTTCTCATGCTGATAGCATGCGATGCTGCTAGTTTCTCTTTGCCGAAGGCATAAATTAAAGTGCTAACAATTAAATAACGAAGCTAAGCGAAGGCCTAATTTAACTTTAGGTCTCCAGCATGGCGTCTACACCTGGTATGTGATTGTCCTCGTCTTTAGGCTTAATTGGATATTGTTGTAAGCCAAATCCTTGTGGTCACTATTTACGTTCCGTTTTGTTGCAATAGTCACGTGGCTGTTGAATTTCGAACAGAATAAATGGCTACTATTTGGAATTAGGACATCGTTTAGAAACTTTCCTTTACTATTACTTCTGCTAGCAGTCTGATTCCACTTAGTTTTGCAGTCTACCATTGATTACACGGTTGGATTATAAGACCATGGGATATCGAAACGATACTGGTTGTGGTTAGTAGCCGGTACGTTACAGAAACCAGACTACATAGAAATTCACTCAAAATCGTTTTAATTCAGTGTTCTACACAACAGAAATGCAAGGAATATATATAACAATGAAAATATATTACAGCGTCTTAACCTTCAAAATAAAATTTATAAGACTTAGAAGTTAACGGTATTTAGGATATGCTTTATTCTCCGTTTATTATAAAATGTCAAAATTAAGTGTACAACTGCTAATATAACACTAATTTAGATTTAAAAATTTTTTTTGACCGATTTGTTGAAGAGATCTAATCGGGTTGAACTATTGTAAACGATGGTCATTGTAAAGCACACTGATAATATATAAAGCCCATTGAATACTAGCAAAACTGCAACCACTGTCCAATAATATTTTATCCTGTGGCGTCTTCATGATAATCTTGTTTCTGTAATATTCGGTTCCCCTTGTTGATCGTATCCAGATATTTTCAAAGAGTAGTGACTAGAACGAATTTGGTTTTCTGTAGTTTCTATACTTTTGTGGTAAAATATAGGTGAAATGATGGAAGAAAAAGATAACAAGTGGATATTAATAGAGAAAACTATTTAGGATAGAGACGCATTAATTTTTCTATAACACTGTCTTATATATCCTTATAGGTTCAAAAAATGATTATCTATCGGATACTGTTAAACGCAATTCCTTATCGGATACATCTGAGGTACACAGCGATATTGGGATATCAAGTCCTACCACTCACTTGCCGATCTGGTTAAGGTTCTTAAAGGAATATAATCCAATAAACAATGCATGGAGCTGCTTCCAATCCTACCGTGCTACTTTAGGAATGCTTGCTTTTACTTGGTGCTCAAGTCATTGTGATATAGAATCAAGAATTAAAGATTACACCGAACAAAAAGTAGGCTTTTTCGAATATACACGTTTATTTCATATGTTCACTCACATTTAGCGTTCGTTGTTATCATTTTATTTATTTTCGTTTGTAACACAAACTAGGTGCAACAAGTTATTAATAAATATATTGTGTCACAAAAATGGTTGGAAAACGTTTGTTTCCTCGAAGGTTATAGACTGATGTTTCGTTGAAATCAAAATTCTTACAATAGATGCTAAATATAAATGCATCCATTTCATTATCAGTTGTTTTTCATTACATTAAGTGGAGTGAATATAATTTCCGGGAGGCTATCTATGATAAAACTAAATAAAAAGAGTCATAAAGGTCCCCCTTAAAGTCACTACTTTAGAGTAGCAGTTCTAAAAATTGTTCGCCAAAACCTCTGACTTAGTCAATAGTGTTCAAGTACAGGAGATTTACAAGGTTGATCTAATTCCGAGATGCACCTTTGAATGAAATCACTATCACGAGACATGAAGAGTTGAATGCTACTTTCTAGTCAAGTAATATCTCTACTATTGGACGTCGGTAAGTTTGTCTGTATCCTAGAGCCTTGAAAGAGGTGATCATTTAGTCAATTCATTCTCGCCTATGTCTAAAACCCCTCCACTTTCTATAAGTTTGTTATTCTTTTTCCTCATATAAGTACTATATGTTTATAGCGGCTAATATTTTGCACACTATAATTAAAACTAACTCCCCTGGTTGCCACATTAGAATTTCTATTCTGTCTTATAAAACTCGAAGACCTACAATCGAAACCAGCGACCTGATATTGCGCCCAGCTCCCATGCCTTATATAATATATATTAGTCAACCTACCTACTAAATCTGGACCACCGTCCTTAAAGATATCTGGAGTTAACGTAGCAGGACTTGGTGCTCTCCATTACCTCAATTTACTTATAACCCCTTCAACTGCGCTAAGAGATGGGGAGGATATCAGTCAACTTTTCATTCAGGTTGCTTGGAGATAGCCGGTAACTAAAGGGTAGTTTAGGGCCGATTGGACTGTTCCTGAAAATGCTCCACCCATCGGTCTAATCTTTTGAACTGAAAGTGGATTATAGCTATTATGTAGGCTTTCTGTTGATTTACGTTTGAGTTGTCTTTCTTCATCATTCATCAAGCCCTTCACGATGAGTTTTTGAGTCGCTTTCAATTCAAAGTTTCCGAAATTCATCGGTCTTTCCTTTTAGGCCCATATATTGCTTCTGCATTGACAGCTGCTTGGATGTCATTCCAATCATCCTTCTAAGATCAGTTAATTATTTGTCTATTTCTTACATGAATTTATTCTTAACATTTCTTTTCACGAATTGGCACCTGAGAGATCTTCCTGTTGTGACTTTTCTGTGTCTTATGAAACGCATAAAAGTGCTACAGTCAGTGGTAGCATTAACAGATCTGGCAGAGAGACATCAGTATATGTTTCCATCTTTTCTGGTTTTTGCTACATCATCTAGGCAGACAGTACATAAGCGACCATCATGGTCTCAATTATGCTATACCTACCCCGACAAAGCTGTCGAGTCCTCAGATAAATGAAGAGTATTTCACGTTGTTCCTCCGTACAGATTCGATAAAGTCAGGTGAGTGACCAAGCTAAGATTCTGTATGTGTTTTTCAGAGATACGGCACACATCAGCGGCATAAGATATTAAGATTTGAGCTAGCGAGTCGTGTTGGTCAATTTAGTATAGGGTTCACACATTGTAAATTCCAGCTTGAGGTTTAGATCGCGTTTCAGGAAAATTGAGATGGCGCCTCATGAACTCTAATCATTAGCACTGGTGTCATTTATTGTAAAAGTGGGAGAAAGAAATGACAACTAGGTGTGGAAAAAGAAGAAATATTGGAAAGGTATATGATATTGTACAGTGTGATCGTGGTTGGTGTTAGTGGTATCGGGGCAGTTGTCACTTACAGACTGCTCGCAATATCGAGACGATAGCTTCGAGGTATTTAGAAAGAAGGTGAATTAGGAGTGGGGATTGGCAACCATTTTACGAGCGGTTTTAGATGTGTTATCTCCTTTTTTGTAAAGACCTCATCGCCAAGGATGGTAAGTAAGATGATATGTATTTTTAAGATAGGACTTTTCTCACCTCCCCCCTTTGTGAGAATGCGGCATAGTTGTAATTCTGGTTGTTTAAGGGAAGCACTTTACTTTTGTCATATCACTGTAAAGTCAGCAGTACAACGTTGCCTTTGGACCTTTAGTTTGCTCCTCGTCTTACCACTCTCTGTTTAACCTGCCTGGTATGAATGTTCCTACTAACTCGATTTGGTCATCGTGATATGCATGCCCCACCACGTTGTCAAGGTAACAGCTACCACGAAGTCCTCGATTTATCATCAAGTAGAAATAGCTTGGAGACTATTTACTCAGTGTTTTAGTACTTGTATACTCTTTCCAACTTTTGTTTGTTGATTTATTGACTAGGACAGGTTAATTTTCTGTTTTGTGTATCCTTATTAACTTTAGACATAAAAGGCATAGTTTCATGTTTTAGTAATTGTAAATTTCTTCTGAATAGGCATCAAGGATTCTCTTTAATTTACCCTATCTATTCAGTTCTAAATATGGCATACCGTGTCACCAAATATATGGCTTAAATCTTACATTTCACAGATAAACATAAACATAGTACGACCTGTTTCAATTGTATATCAGTCCACATTGTAAGGCAAGATATTAACAAATAGAAAAGCGAAATAGTGAGAATACTTATACAAATGGTGGTCGGAAACTAAACACAGACAATACAATTGAAAAACTAAGAAAACGGAGGGGTGGAAAGTATGAAGTAATGTGATTTCCATGATTTGCGAGACAAAGGATAGTAGAAACATCTAACCAATTCAGTCTGATCTCGGTCATACCTAATACTGTGTAGTTTCATCAGATTCCACTGTTTCGTAAGTTTTTTCTTAGTGCCAGAGATTATGTAGTATATTATGAAAATAGACTAGCCCACTGGCTCCTCTACAATCTGATTTATTTTCTGACTTTTCCTCTCTAGTTGTTTGGAATAAAGTCCCAGGACGACCGGTGGCCATATATAGTTGGGTAAAATAGAGTTTAACTGCCAATCGCTAACTAATCGATAGCCTAGTGATATTGTGGTCGTCCGTAAGTAGTAGGTAGAGGAACGTCGCATGAAATTGGAAAGAATCAGCAAACAACATATGCGGTGAGTTGCGAGGTGGCGAGGAGCAAAGCAATAATTAGAATACATAGGAGAATTGAGAACAGACAAGGGAAACAAGCCTACAACCGACATGGATCAGAGAACGCGAAGGATGTGCAAATTGATGATTAAAAGTAATGTATATAATATTTTATGACGTCCTCTATTTTCACCAAATACACAATTGCTTGTCCAAATGGTCTTCTCACGCTCGGTGTTGCTGCCTCTGGACAAGATGCAGGTGCCGTGGCCACAACCGTTTGAGTGTGGGGACGTCGGGGGCGTTCCTGCGACAGTTTAAAGCTATTGCTGTGCTGGTCAGTGTGCGTGGGTAGAAGGCGGGGGTGAGAGTCCTTGGTACTCTGCCGCAGGGGCGCGCGAAGGCGGCGTGAGAAGGTGCTATTGCCAGTCCGGCGGGCAGGGAGGCGGCGTTGCGGCAGTTCGGGACCGTACGCCTGATGGCGGCCCTCCGGTGTTGACCGCTACCTTGACGAGCCTGCTCCGCCGTGCTTTGCCTTCGTCAGACGACAACTCGAGAGACCAGCTGCTTACGCCTCAATTCTTAGAATGTGTTCCAGGAGACGTAGCCAAGTAACTTATATTGGCGTATGCAGTACAGCCGTTGGATGTCGTGGAGATGGCTCGATTATGTTGACAGTTGGCAAGATGGAGAGGCCTATGGGTATTTTGATAGAGTGGTGCATGGGATTCCAGTAAGGAGTCATAGGAAGACATCTTTTTACACGAGTCGGACACCAGTCCATCTAGAAACAGAAATAAATCGTCAACTTGAAGAAACGTTGCGGGACGGGATAATTGAAGATGCCAAGAGTCATTACAATTCACCTGTGTCACTAGTAAAGAAGTGCGATGGGAATTATAGATTCTGCGTTGACTTCAGAGAGCTAAACAGTATAACAGAGATGAAACCATGCACAATCTCAACTGTGGCCGAAACCCTAGGTCGCTTACGACAAGCAAAGTTGTTTACAGTACTAGACCTGAGGTCAGGATATTGGCAGCTACTGATAAAGGCGAGTGACAGGTACAAGACAGCCTTCACTATGGGTTACAAACAGTACCAGTTTAGAAGAATGCCAATTGGACTGGCAGGGACGCCCTTCACATTTAGGAGACTAATGAACTTATTGCTACAAAATTTTGAGAACGTGGAGGTGTACGGAAACGATCTAGTGGCGGATAGTAAAACAGAGACAGACCTTACAAGGCATCTAGAAGCAATTCTCAAACGAATCGAGGAGTTGGGGTTGTGCATTAATAAGAAGTTGCAGATAGTCAAAGGTAACGTCACACTGTTGAGGTATAAAGCAGGAGATGGTGAAATGAAGCCACTACCCGAGAAAATGTTGACTATCAAAAAGATAACGGTTCCCACTCCGAAAAGGAAGCTCGGCAGTGTATGGGAAGAGCAGCATTCTACATCAGCTTCAATGTGATTACTGTACCACTGTACTAACTATTAAGCAATGAAATATTTATATGGACAGAGGGGGCGTAGAAATTTTTTTATTAGATCAAGCAGCTATTAGATGCAAACCAGGTGACATTTAGACTACCTGTCGTTAGAAAACGGTTTCTAGTAGCCACCGACGCCAGTGATTTTGGCATTGGCGCAGCACTTCGGCAAGACGATGGGGCAGTGGAGTTAATTCGTTTTCTCACTAATAGTTCCTTGATTAGTTTTTCTAAATTCAAATATCGTGATTTTTATTATATTCACATTAAATGGTGGTAATACATACAATATTCAATTGAGGTAGTTTTATGGGGATAGGTACTAAGTTTGATTGTTTGGATTCGTCACAGATTGATGTTAGCTAGGTACTAGGGAACACTGGACAGCTTTTTCGTCCTAGTATGTGACTTCAGCAGTACATGCGTGACGCTCCTAATAAATGGTTAGATACCTTGGGTAATATAGCTCAAAATCGTTGGCAATGGCGCAGGTGCATCCACTCCTTGTCTTCCTCCAAATTCTAAGCTTCTGAACTTATCAAAATTTTCTCTTTATCCAGTCATATTTTCTTAAGTCTTATCTCCGATCTCTATTCCCTTCCATTAATACTAACTCTGTTACTACCTCCCCTACTCTGGGATTTGATTCGGCAATTTAATCTCTATCTGCTAATTGAGGCATGGCAACTTGAATTGAAGCACGCATGTACCAAGTTCTACGTTGTAACTGTCTGCCTGTCTGTCAACAGTACGTACCGTCGATTCTTCCGGGGAATCGAACCCGAGACATTTTGATCTCATGGTGAGTGCCTAACTATCTCCACCACTGGGCAGGTGTCTAATAGTAGAATGCCCACTTCCCACTTAAAATGATCGTCGCGCTATATAACAAGCTTATGGAAGTTGGAATTATGCCATTTGACGCCGTCTCAGTGGTGCAGATGGCTAAGCGTTCACCGAGAGACCTGAAGGCCCTAGGTCCGGTTCCTTGATGGAATCGACGGAGCGCACTGACAAGCAATCTTATACTAGGATAGAGCATCTATTCCGGTGCTTCTTGGTTTTCACTAGTACCCAAACAACATCAATGCGTGACGAATACAAACAAATCTATTGTGTTAACTCCTAATGGGATCGCAAGTAGTCCCACATAAAGCCCTGGAATATCTGTATCTTAGTATTGATATCTTAGATATAATCACACTTAGGAAGTAAGCTTTGAGAATACTACAGACACTCACGTATTTACGCACAGAATGATTTACATAAATAATCATACA
Organism: Schistosoma mekongi; assembly: GCA_034768735.1. NCBI lineage: Eukaryota > Metazoa > Platyhelminthes > Trematoda > Strigeidida > Schistosomatidae > Schistosoma > Schistosoma mekongi. The sequence goes on from CM068306.1 coordinate 36,633,443, forward strand.
CTATAATCGTGAATAGGTTCATCAATAGAACTGAAGGTTATTGATATCATGAGACTTTCAGGAATTATTATAATAGGAAATCACACTTTAATTGAGTAACATTCGTCAATGAATAATTGGTAACTCTCTAGGTAAACACTACAAATACTGTCAGATTAAAGTGGTACAATCAACGGTATAACTGATTTACTCAGTCATGTGCTTGTCCTTTCCTAATACAGCCTATTCATTAACCATTGACTGCTATACTTAATATCCTATGTAGCCAACTTATCAAAACCCATTTCTCTACCTTTCATCATATAAGTTAATCGATTTCCTAACTTTACTAATAATTCGTGACCCCTTCATATTAATCGCTTTTTTCATGCTATAACTAGGTCGTGACCCAATAGAAAACAAGTACAGTGCTCCTTTGGTATTGCATGAATTATGTTTTTTCAGCTACTATGATTCACACTTTTAAGAGGGACTATAATATGATTTTTGCAATGTGTTCCATCCTTATCGCCTGTGGCACCAAGGTAGTGTTAATAACTCTCACTTTCAGTGTCTAGCTAACGATCAAGTACTTCAACCTGCACTTGGTAAAAGAATTACAATAATATGATATATTATTGCGCAAGACACTCATGTTATAGCATCTATTTTCATAGTATTTTTTCAGTTCAGTATACTATAATCTAAGTATGATTTAGATTTGTCTGAAAGTATTTATTTATTTCTAAATCGCTTCTGCATACTAATTGATATTATCTACCTGGCTTTTAACAGATGATAATTTTTTTCCTTAAATAAACATATACCACTTGATAATTCGTACTATCTGTTTACCTGCTCACATTTCATTTTGGTCGGCGATTGATTTGTCTAAACACTATAAGCTATCATGTATTGATTAATTACACGACTTTTCCTGTTTCATGTCCTCTTCTACTTTAGATATTTATTTTCTTAATTTCTTACCAGAAACTCTTGTCAGGTACACTTGTTAGCAGTCATCTTTTCCTGTTATTGAAACCACTGAGTGCCGGGAATGTTTCAATATCACTTGAAGAAGCAAACATTTTCGTGTCTGAAAAGTTAAAAGAGGTAACTTGATTTTTTTGTGTTTCATGTGGCACTGAAGTGTAAAAAAGTAGTTCTTTCTATTACCAATGCTGTAGTTATACCTGATATGCTGGATTGCTTCCTTACTTAAAATATACACATGATTTACCGCTAGTTAGTTGATTAAGTAAAACAACCGAAAACGTGTCAAATTATTTCAGGTATCAAGTGAAACAATGACGTTTGCCAGTATATATATATATATATATATATATATATATATATATATATATATATATATATATGTTTTGAACGAAGCGATTTCCTACTATACTAACTTGTATTAATCTTCATTTTTCAAATAATTGTCAAGTAGTAGATTTACTTTATTATGTTGCATCAACTATTGATGTATCAGTTTCCTTTGCATCGGATCGGAACTATTTGCATCCGCAGATTACGCAGAACTATTGACTGACTCTCAAAGAACACTAGTTTTCGGTCAGGTCATGAATGCAATGACCTTATGCTCACCCTCCACCAAATTTTGGAACAACTTCATACGTATTTCTGGTCAGCAGTCGGTTTTCTTCATATCATGGCCACCGTTTGTTCTTTGATAGGACTATTTTCTTAGATTTTTTGTCAAAGAAAGGTGTGTCAATGAGGTTCATTAGCACCTTACAGACTTTTAAGTAAGCATTTCAGTCAAAATGTAGACGTGCAACTACTTCTCTCTGTTCCGTTCCAGCAATGAGCTTAGATACGTTTACATAATTCTCTTCATCTCCACAACTAGTGATATTCTAAAAACAGCTGTGAAGGAAATACGTGGTGACGGTGTTGATTTGTTACATGTAGGACTTTACGGCCTTCACAATAAGGATGGTATTATCATACTGTGCGATAATACATTAGGTCACCCAAATGTTACTTAATCTAATGGCAATTAGTGTATGTACGCATGGTCTGTACTTATCATCTTCCAAATGCAAAGTGCTGCTGCAATACTATCTGGAACATATGTCTGTTGTCACTCCCTTTAAAGGACCGTCAGAAGTGGCTAACAATTCCAATATACGCATTTCAAAAACCAGAGAGGCTAATGCCAGTCTAGAGAGATTGAGTTTACAAGGTGTTGGTGTGAGTAGCCCTGCTCTGTGCTTGCCGAACCTGACTCTTGCTAGCTGATGGTGTTCGACGGCTCTCTGTGTTCGATTATCGTTGTCTCCAATGCATCACTGATTTCCGGTGGTAACACCACGTTAGCAGTGCTGAGATTCGGTAGTACGTTCTAACACCAGAACAACAGTCTAGTCAGTGTCACCATATTGAAACGTCGGCTTCAGTGTTCTTGTCTTCCTATATCAGCTATCATATTAACAGGTTGGAAGGATACCGGAGGCAGGTAAATCAAACTTTGGAATAGTCTATGTGGCCATCTGCTGTTGGTAGGCTCAAACTTTGTGGCTAGGATCAGCCCGACTAATGTGACTTTGTGGGCTACTTGGCTCTGGATTGATCACAGTCGCACAGATGTGTTCACTCTTTGTTTTTTCTTTATACTTTTTACTTCGCAACTTGATTCTTTTTTTCTTAAGTAGTGCTCTATATCCCTGGCTTTTTTACTACGACTGGTACCGCTTCTTCGTTGGTGTTCACCTTAAGGATTTCACCTCTCTGTGTCAATAATGATGTGACGCCTTAGGCCAATGCATATAAATGCTATGTTGCTCATGATTGATTCACCTTCATATCACTTAAATCTTATCAATTTATAATTGAGTAGTTCTTAGCTACTCGATGCTCTCAGTTACATTTCTTTGCTTTTTTCTTGGATTTAATTGCCAATTTTATATTATTCAAATTCCACAGTGTTTCATGAACTCATATTTCAAGTTGTATTTGTCTAGCGTTGTATTATTCCCTTCTGTCTCGTTGCGGATTTTTATTGTTACAATAATAAAGGAATTTTTGTAGTTTGCCCAAATTTCTGAGAATTAATGCAACTTTTATTTCATCACAGGATCCGGTATTGCTACGCGAAATTACCTGTCATCCCTCTGAACATTTGTTTGTAGCACAAATGAATATTGTTAAAGATTTTGGTATTTATGCTTCTACAGATGAATGTTCTGTACTTGATAGATCACATAATTCAATCAGACCATCTTTTATTAATCATCGAGTTAGTTCAGTTCTTCAGGAACTAGCTTCAGAAATTTATTGGAACCTAAAAAATATGCTTACCGATAAATGTTCAACTGATATTAAATTTAAGAAAAAGGAATTACCATTACCTAAAGAACAAGGTGACTTCGTCGATGATCTTTTAATGACTCCAGAGGAAAATGAGTCAAAGTGGAATATTGTTGATGAGATTAAACGAAAAGCATTGGGACGTACGAATGCACTATCTGCTTTATCTGCTTTTGCTGATAAAACAGGACCTACAAGTGCTGTCAGTGCTCAGGCGGATGTAAGGTTAGTTAATCTCACTTTTTTGAATCTTTTTTCAAATTATTTGTGCACATTTTTCTTTGTATAAATGCTTAAACCTGCGTAATAAATATTGTTCTAATTTCATTAGTATTATTTAATAGTAACATACTTTAGTCATTTGGTCAGAAAATTCTTCCTTATTCACATCTTACCAAGTCTAAAGATTCATAAAACATACCACTACATTGTTCACATAAGTGACACTTACTTCGTTTCCTTTGGAATATTATATCTTCATATTCAAATATAAGATTTCATGGACAATCATCATTTTTACTTGAAGCTACTGGAATTAAATATCTTTCATCTTATTAGTAAAATCAGCAATTAAATACATTATGCCGTTACTCCAACAGGTGAAAGGTGGGTTGAAAATTCATATTTTCCCTGACGTATCAACATTAACTGTTGCTTGAAAATTCAACTGCGTGACAACTTGTTCCTTTTTTTAATGTTAACTTTACAGCTGCATATATGACTCTGTTTAGTTAAAATCTTACAACGTTGAGTCCATGTTTTCTTTCTCAAATGGTTACTATCGATGTTAGTTCTTAATTCCAATGTTTTAACGTAATTACAGTTTTAAAGTTAGAAATGAATGTCATCTTAAGCCACAACATTCGATGTTCAAGCTTATCATCAATTTTTTGTATTTCTGAAAAGTTTTAAAAGAAAACTTGAAAATGATTTCTTTAAATCCCCAATTTCAGTTTTGAGTGGTTCGGGTAAGTAAATGGTTTGAAACAATTTCTTTTCATGATAATAATAGCAATTATGATAACTATCAATTAACTAAAGGTAGACATGTTTCATAGTCGTTTAAAACTTCAGTATATTGGTGCTTTTCATAAGAATATTCTGTATATATGTATCTATGCTTTGTGGTGTTTTCACTTCGATTGGCTAACAAAATCTTTAAATTTTGTAAATTGTTTGGTGAACAGACTATCAATATTTTATGATTGTAAATACTGACATTAAACTATGAGTTTTGCTTACGGGATTTCTGTTTGACACAAAAGAAACATTAGTTCTTAATGTATACCTTGTGTACAGAAATATTTCCAAGGAAAAAAATTATTTTCAGTATACATAATGACTGTTTATTTTAATCGTCATAACAAATCCAATCGAAGGACAATAAATATTTGTTCATAACGTAGTTGGAAATGAGTTGGACTTTTGAAGCTGTTACTTTCGCATAAATACATAGTTTATATCATTAATGAGAAATGTGTACATTTATAAATTTTCTATAACCTCCTCAGACTTACATTCAGCGAAGGTTTCTTTTTCAACTACTTCATTTTTACAGCTGTACTGTCGCATATACTCATGAATATGTCTGGTAAACTGTAGGTCAATTAGTAATTGTTTATTTGTTAAAATGCTGATTATTTGTAGTGTGAAATTTAGCTACATAATTATAAAATATACCAGTAAGCAGTGATCGACAGGGGTAAATGGCAAATATATGGCCATTTGGATGAACTAAGTAACTGTGTCATTAAGTTGACCAGTTCGTCATCTAAGTAGCCTAGCGAACAAATTTTCCGACGACGTAAGCTTGGGGAATGAAGTAGATTACATTTCCTCTTTATTGGAACCCAACTATGGAAATTTATGAATTGTTCCTTCCACTTAGGCTTTCTGTATATATAGATCTTTGTACTGAATCATCATTTCCTTTAGTGAATAAGGCATCGAGAAACAGTAATTTCGATCTGTTTTCTTGAACCATCATAAAGTTAAGAAATGGGTAGGAATCATCAACATTTTAACAAACATTCAATTATTAATTGACCTATATTTTATCTGACATATCTGTAGGTGTATGCGATCATACAGCTATGAAAAGGAATTCTTTGCTGAATAAATTTTTTCTAAGATTTTTATATGGCCACAATCTCGTTAATGCAGTATTCATCAGTTCACTGTGTTAACATAACTTGTTTGTTGTATCTGACTAATCGAAATATCTCAAATGAGAATTTTTATGTATTTGAAATGAAGTTTGTCGCTTTCAAACGCAGTCTGTTTCTTAGCTCACCTGTACTCAAAACCTGCCTGTACAAAACTTTGTAGTTAAGTTCGATAAACATACTGTTTTCCAGGCAATCAAGCATGCTCTGTTGAAATGTGTTTACCAATGGAACCTGCATTTATCTGTCTGAAACCACATTACAACTCAAACTCTACTACTAAGGTAATTTTAACGTAATTTAAACAAGCGGCTTTTAAGCTTGATTGTTTGCTAGTGGGCAATCTCCACTAAATAATGAATTATCAGTGAAAGAAACTGGAACTGCAGTGACTATTACGCGAAATATACTATGTATATGGATTTAGGTCGTGGCGAACTATACACAACTGGTCGTCTCAGACATAATGTATTATACGTGACATTATGTACTATTAAAAATCAGGTATGATTGTATTTGATATGGTAGTAATACGGAATCAGATTCAAGAGTTTATTATTTTTGTATTTACCTCCGAATGTGATCTGCATCATCCTAGAGATTGGTGCTGAATTTAACAGATCAGCATTTTGTACATCTGTCATCTTTCTTTTGTCTTTATGATTACTAAATGATGTGATAGTATACAGTTTCAGACTATCTTTTTATTTGAAGTCATTTCCTTTTGTATATTTTTAAGATTTAATTAAAATTGTCAAAGTAAGTCTGCATCACTTGACTGTAAGCTTAGTGTACATTCTCTATATCTCATGTTCTAATGGTCATCAACCAAAAAGGTTGATCGAGTTGAGTGAATTCGGATTGCTTTTGTTAGCTAGTGTACTGTGATAAAGCTTGTAATGAAACATTTTATTTTGTCCTTTTGATCACTTTTTACTGTCATTGTGTCAGTCCTCTATTGCATGGCTTGGAAATTTATATGCCAAATCTTTTGTAACAATATTTTTCTGGTTTCTCTTGTGACTAAGACAATAAATACATATATAGTATTTTGTGAATTAGCATACGAAAGTCCTTCCTACAGTGTTCCCAAAAATCTTGTTTGTTGCGTTTACTATTATTACAAATTTATGAGTTTAAAGAACTCGTCTTTTATCAATTAGATCATAGATCTAAATCTCATCTTACCGAGTTCAGTTTATATAATCATGGATTATCACTAGCCCTCATATAGTTAATTAGGTTTAAAATCGAATTCATGAACATGCACATAATTATTGAGTTACAAAACATTCATGGCTCTATTATGCATAATATTCTAGGGTGGTTTATAACTTTTTTTAGCCTACAAGCTTATTAGAGGAACCGAGCTGTCCGTTAGCAAGCTGTGCGAGTAGATCCTTCTAATTATATTCTTTAACACTAATAATAAAGTAGTTTTAGTTGTGTTAGATAAGCATAATACACATTGGTGAGTTTTTACTTCCTACCTCTAGGTACTTTTTAACATTGTCAAGTGAGAATATCAAAGGAAATCGGCTGTTAACAAAATTTCTTCAAAATTGTTTTGTAGATCACATAAAGCATTTAGCAATAAATATTAATTTGACTTATATGTGTCTAGATGCTTCCTTTGATATTGTTAAGGGCTTCAGTTGATCAGTTTCTATTACCATTTCATCTTGAGCAGATTTTTTTGATACAGCAGGTGTATCCGAATAGGATGAAACCTATGACATGAATTTAACAGTCACAGTTAGGTTTTAATAATTAATTTCACTTGTTGACTGTAGAATTAACGGACAGCATAGCAAGCACAGTAGTGCCTAAAATATTTTTCTGTTGGTGGCTAGTATTGTTACACTTATTGGTGTATGGATATGTGCATCACTTAATCATATTTGGTTAGGGAGACTAGTATGATCAATGAAAGCTTCGAGGAACTACTAAACAAACATCAGTTGTCCACTGTTTAGCAACACCCTAAGTGGAAAATTAATATTCAGTCTTGAGTTAAAAGCGAGAGTGATCAACAAGCTCTAGTCAGTTAATTCCTGTAGTTAATAGTCAAGGATTGTCTGAAATGCAGCAGCTTAGACTAATGCCAGGTTCTAATTAGGAATTTTCGACAGTCTTAACAATTTAATTGTAACATTAGGATTCTTAAATCTAAGTTTATAAAACTGCTTTCTAACGTAGAACTTTCTGTAGAAAATTTAAACGCTTAAAACCCTAAGTTACAATTTTAGTAAGTCTGTTCTGTGATGTCAACCAACAGTTCACTTATTCTTGTTATCCAAAATTCTAAAGGTCAGTAGCTTGATTTCTCATTGTTAATACGTGTTTCTATTATTATCTACACTTTAGTAATACCAAAACCATAACTTAACATTTAGAGGAGTATATGCTCATGAAATCCGAATCACTTTTTATAGGACATCATGGATGCTTTCATCGTGTTCTGTTCCGAATTATGGAAGGTAATTTTTATCCCCTTGAAGCCTCTGCGTTTAATAAATCAAAATGACATATTTTTCTATTCAACATTACTTTTCAGAGTTTCTTTCTGTCGTTTGTGATACTTCATTAGGTCATCAGTGTTTGTAATAGGAATAAAGTGTGTTGTTTCCCTTCTTCTCATGTGTGATTTCTCTTCTCACATTCGTACCCCATAATAGTAAACTCGTTTTGGTGCTTATTCTGTCGTTTGATTCCTCACATATTACTCTACATTACTTTGCAATGTGATTTTCTTTCATATTCAATCTTAATAATCACAAGATTTGGTTAATTTGTGTCCTTGAGACATTGTTTAGTTATTGATTTGTTGAAGACTTGAACTTTCAGCCAAGTAAGTACCAACAAAGTATTACAGTATTCTTACTGATTCACCAACTAAGTTCAGGTTCATGTATTTTGCTTTGAACCACACTTTTGGTATCAGGCTAGTGGTACTATACGGTTGTGCAAGATGAGCTAAGCTGAGCGGGATTCAAACCTACTATAAAGGTCTACCGCCGAGCCACTGCTGTAGTTGTAGTAGTATCGAATAATTCCATTTTACCACTGTTCTTAGTAATAATTAAAACTCAAATGATCATATTCACAGTAGAGTCTTAATATGAGGAGTTTTTATCCTATGCATCGTTAGTTTTTATCCTATGCATCGTTATTAATGTTTTCCTTACTGATGTATATCAAATTATTATCGAGTTATGTGTTCGGAGTCGAATACATTCAGTAATTATGAGCATTTAAAGATCGGTAGAAATACTTTTCGTTTCGAAATTTATCAAAATAAATTGTTTTCTATTGGTATAATTTCTTTTCTTGTTAAGCAATATTGAATAGCTTCAATTGTTTTCGATGTCTTTTTCATGGCGATAGGAGTAGTAATAATAGTAACATTAATTATGTATATCTTTTCTGCTTGTCATGTGGATAGTTTATATGCATTTGTGTGCTTTGCATGTATCCAAGTTTACATTATATGCTTCTTTGCATATATATATATATATATATATATATATATATATATATATATATATATATATATATATATATATGGTACGTGCTGTTCTGGAGATTGTCGAGTTTTATCATTTTTACGTCACGGATCGGTCGTAGTTATATAGTCATCGAAAACTAAGAATCTCTGGACGATTGCTCCTTTGGTGCTCATCACTGGTACGCGTACAAGATCCTGAAGGTTCTGGGTCCCACCATTGGTAGGGTCATGGGTGCACATTACTGTAAAGTCCCGTATAAAACATCTGTTTGGTGGTTTTCTATAGATGCTGTATCCTTAAACTATGAAAGATATTATTTTGATGTCTTTTCTGAAGTAGACGTTTTGATGTTCTACTTTCTGTTTTTAAATGAATCATTCTGTTTCGTTACTTTATTTATTGTTCCAAATCAATTTGTTTCTTATTAGTCTTTAAATTACTATTTTATTCACAGTTTGCATACCTGTGTTTCAGGTCAGATTCCAAAAGTCGTGACTATTCAGTTGCCTAGACTAAAGTAGATAAGTCCGGGTTTAAACTTGTGACATTATGGCTAATTGGTAAACGCTTTAACCACTAAACCATTTCTCCATACTTTTGAATAATAACGTGATAACAGTTCAATTCAAGTTTGTATGCTCAATATTGTTATGACGTGGTTTACGCGAATTGGGTGAACTAAGTTATATATTTGAGTTGGATTGTGACTGACAAGCGGAATCCAGGACCTGCGTTTCGTCCTATTTGGGACTCATCGGCTGGATGTGCCTGCATCCCAATGTTGATGTTCACACTGGGATTCGGACTCAGTCCGCTTTGTGCTAAACGCCACCGCGTTCACCACTAGGTTATTGTGTCCAGACAGTGTGAACATCAACATTAAGATGCAAGTACATCCAGCCGATGAGTCCCAAATATGACGAAACGCGCGTCCTGGATCCTGCTTGCCAGTCACAATCCAACTGAAATATATAACTTGTGTAATACCACTATATCGAGGCAATCCGCTCATGATGCACATATGGCAACAGAGACTGACCAGTTTCAGTCCATTACAAATCAACGGGAAAATACAAACTTATCCTAATTACATAGATGAACTAAGGTTCGACCGTAGAACTCAATAGTAGAAGGTAAAGAGCAATTTTTAAAACATTACTCCACAATTTCTTATCTCACAAAAAGATTATTTATTATCCTTTATTACTAATTCTATTCTACTGTGTTTACCAAAACATCTAACATATGGTCATATGATGAAAATATATTCAATTGCATTAATTCATTTGGCATTGCATTTATAGACTTATGTCATCTTTTTTACCATACAATTTCGTTTGGAATTTTGTTTAAAAATTAATAATAGGTTGTATAAAAATAAAATTATCATTAAATCTTTTCATCTATTCTGTTTTCCGCCTGCATAAAACACGTTACGATTTGATTGTGTTTTTATCTTTCAGAATTTAATTTAAATTAATATTGTTTGTTATAAATAGCATAACAGTTTTCACATTTTGTTTGATGTAAAAAATTATATTCCTTCGTAATGTATTTAGTTGTAATAAGGCGATATAAGTATTTCTAGTTAGGATATGATATTAATTTGGAAGTATTGGCGTTTGTTTATGAATGTATGTGACCACCTTCATGTTAAAATCTTCAGTTTAGAAGTGAAATATTGATATAGTTCTTAAATCCTAGTTTATACTGGAGTGATATCATCTTTCACACACGTATTTTGATGATGAAACTTTCCAATAGAAATTTTTAGTTGAAGTCACTTTTAGCTTTTTAAATATTATATCCAGCATTTTAGATTTTGTGTTCATTTAGCGGGTGGTTGCTACATATTTTAATGTGATTTTCACTAATGATTTCAGTTTAAGTCCCAACATTCACTATATCTGTACTTCCCTTCCTTCATGTTGGTCCAAATTACACTAAGCATGTTCATAGCAGATAGTTGCAGAAAACGCATGTCTCTGGAAATTAATTTTTTTGTGAAAACTTCATCCTCATATAAAGCATGCACTCTCTGCCTGAGAGCGGAGTGATTGAATATGTTAGGTGCGTTGTACTTATTGAATATTGAATGCATTGCGTATAACTTCAACCTAATGTTTTATGACTGTAGTTTCCGAATGTAAAATAAAATGATATGCTTGTTTGTTTCCTATTTTACTCCTACTCCTTAATTTGCACCGTTCTTTTTTCCTTGATTTAAGTGTACGCTGCAACTAGGCCCCTACCGTTGAAGTTTTTTAGTAATCCTCACTTTTCATCATAACATTTAACCTAATAATTGGAATACATTTCTCTGAATATGAGCAGTATTTTTTTCCAGTATCATTTTTTAAATGTATTTGATGCTATGTAACATTATTAATTGTTATGATTGAAGTTGTTTAGCGTTTTCAGCTACCTTTCTCTTTATTTGGTATAAGAGCACTACATATTAGTGTAGTTGTTATTTAAGCTTCAACTTTTACTATTTTCATGCTTTCCATTGAGAACATCAGCTTCCTTAAGTAATATGTTTGTAATAGATAGTTACGAGAAATTTTAGCTTCTTTAAATAAGAATTTTAATATAAATTACCATATAATACACATGAATCATTCACTGAGTGGCCGAGAATGTTGGAAAACTCATTTATTGACCATTAAGAACGTGATGAATATCCTTTACTTTGGTAGGTATTGTGTACAGTTAATAACCAAGCTATCTTTTGTTTCTAGTAAATCCACATGCTTATAATTTGTTGCAATTTGGCGTAACTTCTTTTTATACTTAGATTCATCAAACAAAAGCGTGCAACAGGACGTTCGAAAAAATATTTGGGCGATGTATTTCTGCAGCTAGGTGATTTAGATATGGCACAAGTCCAGTATAATTTAGCTATTGAACATTTGAAACCTATTAATGATAATTTATGGATAGCAGGTTAATTTATATATTTTAATATTTCCTTTTTGAAAATTTATAATTTTCTAATTTGCGTCTTTTTTTCAATGAATATGGTTGCACCACGTGTAATGGTTGGATTTATCATCTTTCACACACGTATTTTGATGATGAAACTTTCCAATAGAAATTTTTAGTTGAAGTCACTTTTAGCTTTTTAAATGTATTTGATGCTATGTAACATTATTAATTGTTATGATTGAAGTTGTTTAGCGTTTTCAGCTACCTTTCTCTTTATTTGGTATAAGAGCACTACATATTAGTGTAGTTGTTATTTAAGCTTCAACTTTTACTATTTTCATGCTTTCCATTGAGAACATCAGCTTCCTTAAGTAATATGTTTGTAATAGATAGTTACGAGAAATTTTAGCTTCTTTAAATAAGAATTTTAATATAAATTACCATATAATACACATGAATCATTCACTGAGTGGCCGAGAATGTTGGAAAACTCATTTATTGACCATTAAGAACGTGATGAATATCCTTTACTTTGGTAGGTATTGTGTACAGTTAATAACCAAGCTATCTTTTGTTTCTAGTAAATCCACATGCTTATAATTTGTTGCAATTTGGCGTAACTTCTTTTTATACTTAGATTCATCAAACAAAAGCGTGCAACAGGACGTTCGAAAAAATATTTGGGCGATGTATTTCTGCAGCTAGGTGATTTAGATATGGCACAAGTCCAGTATAATTTAGCTATTGAACATTTGAAACCTATTAATGATAATTTATGGATAGCAGGTTAATTTATATATTTTAATATTTCCTTTTTGAAAATTTATAATTTTCTAATTTGCGTCTTTTTTTCAATGAATATGGTTGCACCACGTGTAATGGTTGGATTTATCATCTTTATCTTTTCTATTGTGTTGTTTTCATTTTGAAAACGATTGGTCTGCAAAATAATACCTCATCCAAGCAACAGAATACAGTAACTGGGTTTTTAATAATGATCATTTTAATCAATGAGGATCCTGATGAAATTAATATGGATTGAAAATAAATACAATAATTTTAGTTTATTCTAAGACATTAACATTTTTAATGGCTTCATTTGACTTTCAATCAAGTAAGGATTCACATATTTTTGGAGAGTAACAGGCGTTGGCAATCTAGATCAAATTGATGGGTATCCAAGGTCTACTTTGAATAAAGAGATCAGTCTGATATGGGGCTTGTGATGGTGTCGGAATTCAGCTAATCGAAGAGAAGAGTCAAGCGTAACCTGTTTTGTTCATTGCATACCATATCTGTTCACTTATTAACTATGCTTCGTTGTCCTGAAAGCTTACTAATTTTGTTAAAAGTATATATAAAATAGATCCTATGTAAGTATTTTTTTTGTAGGTTTAAGCTCTTCTGCAAAATCATAGCAATTAAACCGATTACAGCACATTTTTGCTTCAACTTGTGAAGGTCGTTTAGAGCCTGTTGGAATTACATCTCAGCCAAGGTACCGTTTCATATCACCGTGGAGCGATGAAATTAAGAAGTAGAATACTGAAGGCATTGAAACGATAGTGGTACCAGTGGTAGTGAGAAGGATTAGACATTGAATAATACTGTACGAGATTTGACGAATTTGAGAAATATAAAGAATAAACAGTGTTGACTCTTTAGAAGTAACAGTAGGTAATGTGTAAAAGAAATCGCATTACTGTGGCTGATTCTTAGCCTTGTCACTCAGCGTTTCCAGTTATTGCACATGGTTGTCGCTTAAATCCTAACTAAATAGTCTTCACCCATTAACGCGAATTAGTTCAACAGTCAGTGTCTTCATTAACTGATTCCTTCTTTTGATTTGACCCCTCCTAGCTTCCAACATACTCTTTCTCCAGCCAACATTACTTGTTGCCGTAAAATTATCCAACCCGACCTCTAGGAGAGCTATTAATTTGTTTTACTAATCTTCCATAATTAGTTTATCTACAGTTACTAACTCATATTTTGATAGTACTTTATGTTATCCACTGTTTAATTTTCTTTGAACTCTATACTTCACTCGATCCATTTTAGATCAAAACAAGTATTAAGAGCGAAAAATGTGTATTCCAACAATCTCAGACAACTAAGTACAAAAGGTAGAATATTAAAGATACAAGGGATTATATATAATTTACGTCAGTGGTTGGTAATATATTCTTTGTTAATCTATTACCACCGATTAGCTGAACATAGACCTATCAGCATATTCTGATTTGTGTCTGACTTAAGCTCATAATGAGGACGTCTCTATTGCGCTAACATGTAATGATTTTAAAATTAAGGTGTTTCGCTACACAATTCATTTTAAATACTTTTAGGTGCATTAGAAGGTCTTTGTGCAGTTGCTATGTGTCAACATTCTTGTGATCAGTTTTCGAATCTAAATATAATGCACCCAAAATTTCTTCACCATCGTGATCTAGAAAAGCTGTTAGCTGGTGGTCAACTGAAAAAATCATATTCTCAGGAATCAGATATGTCAGGTATGCTATATTATTTTAGCTGAATTCTACAATTTTTTAATTTTTATTTCAGTATCTAAATGTGATGCGAAAACATGTGATTAGGCTATCACGAGTGGTTGTTACTAAAAATCAACAAGCTAACAAAATGGTCTCCAAAATATTTGTGAACATATATATATATATATCTTTCTTATATCCTTGTTTCGGTTTCGGGGTCTGGATAGTATACCAACCCATGTACAGTTATTATGATTTAAGCATGAAAAATCTTTCCTAATTGCGTGGCGCTTACTTTTATGGTGTCAATTTGTACAGAATATAATGCGATCGGAATGGTAATAACTGTCTAAAAATGTATTGCCTCACCACCTATAAAATGGTGGTGTTAATCTTTCAATATTGATAACAATTGCATAAATTGACTGTCCCTGACTTTCTTACATAGTAGAAGTTCTATTGAAGTGCATTTACGTCCACTCATTTGTTTATCTTACATTCACTGTTAGGTTGATGCTTCAATTTTAGCTATTAAAGTCAGATCATAACTTCATTATTCTAACTTATAAGTTTCGTTTTCGCTTTTCTTTTACAGGACATTCAACATCTTCAAGTTTAGATCTTGCTTCATCAAAATCTCAGCAACCTCTCATAATATCATCCACTGATTGTTGTAATTATGCTTTAGAAACAATAGAATTATATAATAAAGTATGTAGTACTTTGTTTCTAGAGTTCCCTATTCCCTATTTTAACATTTAATTCTAAAGTAATACTAGGTATCGATGTATAGTTTTACGTACATCATATGTGCGAAATGTACTACTTTTTTACTCTGTTAATTTGATAAGCCCATCACTTGATTTTCTAGTAAATTACATTATTAAAGTGCTCTTTGTAATTTACGTATTAGAGATGCCGTGACATGATAAATATCTAATCACAATATCATGCATTTGCCGGAGACTGTATTAGGCCCTCATTCTAAACAACAGTGATGTCACAACAGCATGCGAAACTTAAAGATATCATCGTAAAAATTAGTTTAATCGCCACTATTTTGATTGGCACTGGCTTGATGAAAGATTTAAAGCCAATGAGTAACAGGCAAGTTGAGTAGTAGGGTTCGTCCCTGCTTCAGAGGAGTCTTGAAACTGAGATGAAATAAATTTCGGTTGATGTTGTTCTATAGTGAAAATTATTTCCACTATAAATCATTTCCAGTGGCTCATAGATGACAAAATAGATTTAAGTTTAAAGTATGGATCTTTGGATTTCTAATCAGGTGTCTAGATGTAACGTGCACGTTTTACGATCCAATTATCTTGGGTTCACTTTATTTCTATTGATGGGTAACTGACACACTCTGTATGGTTGAACTCTACCAGTCATGGCTTCTCATTAAAGCTCCGATGTTGTTTCTTGAAATTAGTCACTCGTAAGCTAATATTGACTACAATTGGACGTTGTAGAAACTGTTAATCGATCCTCAGTGGTGACAGGGACTATTATCCAAAGATAACCATTGAAAAAATCAGGGAATATATCACGAATTGGCTGGAGTTACTGATGTTAATTATGGGAGGTCAGCTAAATGCCTTAATAGTTAGGCTTTCTCTGTGAGGTCAGAAGGCTACTAAAAACCAAGAAGCACTGAACAGCTGTTTGAAACTAGTGTAGGACTGACGATTTTCGAACACAGGTAATTTCGTGATATAAAATTTAAGTTTATTTGTTTTCTTCTATAATACTGCTCTCATTTTCATTCATTTTTTCGTAAGTTGATACGTTTTTCAAATATATTTAGGTTGAATTGAATCCTTACCTTTTTGAAGAGTTTAAATTCAAAGTAGTTCGACTATTCATCTCCGAATCAGTAAGTTTACTCATTATAATTATGAAATCGAATAATTTGTCCACATGATTTAGTTTTCTGTTATTAAAGTTAATAACCACAACAGTCAGTCACAATGTAGAACCTAGTACGCGCGTACATTTCAAATTGCTGTGCCTCAATTAGCAGATTGAGATTAAATTGTCGGACCAAATCTCAGAGTAGTAGAGGTAGTAACAGTGGTTAGTATTAATTGAGAGGGTTAGAGATCGAAGATAAAATTTGTGAAAACATAAATCAGTAAACTACATTATGATGAATTCGGAAACTTAGAATGTGGGAGACAACAGAGAATGGATGTATCTGCGTCATTGTACACAATTTTGAGTTATGTCACCCATAGTCTCTAACCATTGGTTACGATTACCACGCAGACCCTAACTAGGCAGTCTTCATCTATTAACATGGCTCAGCCCAATCGTCATTGACTTTATGTACTAGTTCCATATTTTGGTTTGGTTGGCACTATCTTTTTTCCAGCCTACTCCTACACCAGACAACATTGCTCGTCGAGGTAGGCGGAAGTTGGGCATACGTAACACATGTCTTAACCACCTTATTTGGTGAAGATTCACTACTTCATCAACCGACTTAATATCCGTACCTAATACTATATTCCTAACCGGTGTATTTCCTACTCGGTGGTCCCAGGAAACACGAGCAACGCGTCCAAGATATCTATGATCGAATACTGGAAACGTACGAGTGTCCTTTATCTGTAACGGTCATGTTTCACACACGGATTGGATTGCTACTGAGTAAACACATCCTCTGGTCAGTATAATCGAATACTAGGAGCCAACGAATATCCACTATCTTTAATGGCCATATTTCACATCCATAGAACGGGTCGAACCGTTGCGGTAGACGGATGTTTCGCTTTTGCTACAAATGACACAAATTGGCAGAAGCCAATCGAGCTTTCTGTTTCCTAGCCGAGATTTCATTAGACACCAGATTATCAAGACTGATAAAACTCTCAAGATAAGTGGTGGCCTACACGCTCAACTATCTTGCTCCCTATCACTAGTTTCGGCGCAGATGCAAGCCAATCCTGACACAGCATTTTGCATTTGGATGGGGAGAATCACATCCCAAACATACTTAGATTGATGCTTAAGGTAGTCAAATAACTGTATTTTGTAATCATCTTCACTCAGTGGGGCTATTTCATCTATATATTTTAAGTCAACGAGTTTATCTCCTGGAAGGAGGTCAACCCCGAAGAAACCAGGTGATGATAATGTTAACTTTAAAACATGCTAATGATAAAATTAAATGAAAATGGGGAAAGCGGACAACCTTGACGAACACCACTTAAGGTAATCAATTCCGACGACAATCCTCTATAAGCTCTGACTCGACATGTGGTGTTCGAGTGGAGAGCTTATATAAGGTTAATACACTTCGTTGGTACGTCTTACAATGACAGATATTGCCACATAACCTTACTACCGATAGAGTCGAACACTGCCCTAAGGTCAAGGAATACAACTATTGTTGGGCGTCTAAAAATATGCCTATGTTCCATAACCTACGAAAGCCTGAATATTAACTCCATTAAACCACGTCCAGGTCTGAAACCACTTTGATTTTCTGGAGTTTGCCCTTCACGAGCTTTATTTAGGCGTTGAAGTATTATTGAAGTTAATATTTTAGACATATTATTCGTTAAACTGATTCCTCAGTAAATATAACACGCCTCAGGATTCACCCAGGTGCCTTTCGGTCTCGTTTAGTCAAACTAATTGGACATTAAAATCACCAGATGAAAGTGCTTAGCTTATCGAAGAAGGTCGCAAAGCTTTCTGTTGAGTTCGTCTTCTCTTTCATCTGAATTGTAATCAGTGGAAGCGTAAGCATAGACAACGAAGTAGCAACGACATGTGTCCCTATCTTTCCGAATTTTTACTGTCCTGTTTAATCGGATAGCGCACAAGTGACTGCCTACTGGAATCCAGTCTAGAAATGCCTATTCGGCTTTCAAACTTAGTGCTACACTTACACCAGCGAGGTCTCGATTAGTAGCTATCGGATCTTCGGATACATGAAGGGTGAGTCGGGCCGGCCCTTCATGTTGACAAGGTGAGGTAGAATGAATGATTGTACTTGGATCCTGTATACGCTTTTCGAAGACGCAGCATACATCGATGTTGCGGGATTCTAGAGTCCGAGCTAAGGGAGCTTGTTGTCCTATTTAACACAAGGTTCGAACATGTAGTTTAGAACGATGTTTCAGGAGACCTGGAGTAACATTTCATGGACGCGAATCATCATCATTAGAGACGCGCTAAATGTATGCTACAAACGACTGATTCGATCACTAATAATCAGTCTGAAAATAGTACAAATCACAAACATCTAAATTAAAATAAAGATGTGGAATTTTTGCTACTTAAGTAAAAAACTACCACTAAAACTCCAAGGAGAGTTAGTCGCGCTAATAAGGGAGTTACTTAGAGTTGATGGTGGTATTCGATCTCGAACAAGATGATCTCATGTACTGTTAGAGGAATGAGGACGTTCGTAATTTCGTGGTCCCTCTTCCCACTTCCTGAGGTACCTGAAAAGGAAGCTGAGTTAGTATTGATTTTAGTGACCTGGGTGCGTGATCGTAGATCTCAAAGAACAATTCCTTGAGGCCGTTCAAGCATACCCTTTTTATGGGGAGTTTTTGAAGTGTTATTTCCGCACTTCAAAATCTTTACCACTGGAGACGGAAATGCGTAAGGTGTCATGAGGTGTAACATTTTTAAGCTCGACCTATTCTAACCGCATCTTTCCGTTTTGAGAATGCCGCATCACTACAGATGCTTGTTTTCCGATAGAAACACCTTACTGCTTTCACATCCCACTGCAGTCAACAATCCGACTTCGTCCTCAGACCTTCGGTTGCTTCCTGTAGTCATATCGCTCCATTACAGATCTATCTGGCATGGTATGACCTAGAAGAACATGCGTCCTAGCCATTATAGCTCTGTATCACGATAGTCAAACCCCATCACCACGTCAAGGTAACAGCTACGGTCAGTTTAATAACTGCATGCTTTATTTTATGGTATATATTATCGACAAAAATATTTTTAATTGTAAATAAACATCAGTAGGTGCGTTGTTTATTACTTCTTCATTTGGTATTAGTCAGTGTTTTCCTCTGGAATCCTGCAAATGTCATTAAGATTTTATTAAGTGAATATATTCTTTATTGAGAATTGAAGAGCATGTGATGTTTATTTAATTCCATCATATTTTGAATGCATAGGTTGAGTTAAATGAACTGTTTCTTTCACATATATCTTTTATTGTTCCTTTATACTCCTAGCAAAAACGCAAAGCATGCGAAATTCTCGATTCATTGGTCGAACCTTCTCTGAAGTCACTTAGTACTGAGGTAGTTTACTATTATTTTTCGTATTATTTTGCCTAATTATATAAACATGTTAAATAAATTTTATGTTATACTTGTCAATGATAATTATTTAATGGACGTGAATTTGAAATTGAAACAAACCTAAGACATTCATTTACTTACGGTCTTATGTTGGATAACATCATAATAAGAGGAGCTGGAATGGTATCAAAAATGGATTTTATATATCAGGAATATAATGTTAAAAAGAATAACGAAGAAATGAATTGTTACTAATTGCTTAAGATTTAGTGGCAGATTTTGTCAGCAGCTTGTCGTGACGTGTTATATGCTTAACTTCATTACACGGTTTAGGACTGAAATGAATACGTATAGGTGTTAGTGGAAATTGCTGCTTGAGTGTTATTTATACTCCTATCGTTCGTTCATGAGACCATGTGGCTTCTCGTTGTCTTCACTTAATAGAACTATATTGTCTGCCTATTAGTGAAGCAAGTAACTAACGCCTGTTAAATTACCGTTAAACAGCACTTGTATTAATATGTATGTAGTAAAACATAACAGAAATAGGTATATTGCATATTCCTGGTGGACATTTCATATTCACGTTTATGTAACTGTTCAAGTTTGAGTATCTTGCCTTTGATAAAATAAATTAAATATTCAGACTTTTCTAGGACATCAGTGTTTACTAAGAATGTTTGTATAAATTAAAAACAGTGGTTACGTCAATTCGTCAAGTGAGCTACTTTGACTAATTAAGATACAAAACTGACGGTTTATGAAATAGTTGTCTGTCTTCTAATACAAATATCTGTCTTTTGATGATTCCTGAACTTTGCTGCTGCCTCGGTGTGATAATCGGGCTTGTCTATTATGATGAACTGACAGATCTATATTACTTGGTACACTCATTGCTTTAGATTCTACCATTCCAAACAGGTTAATTGAAAAGCAGTAAAATGATTAAAAGCAAATTAACTGTCCGAGGATAAAGTGATAGTAGCAATTGTTTAGAGCTATGAGAACAAGTGTTTCCTTCAGATAACCAACATCGCGACAATACTACCTTTTTACAAAAAAAGGTTTTGAGAAAATTCATATATTCATGTACAACATAGAACCCGACAGGTATGTGCGTATTTTCAAGTTGCCATACCACATTAGCACGACGTGTCTAAATTCTCAAGATTAACAATGCAGCAGGAATGAAACAAATGAACTTAGGATCTAGTGGAACATAAAGAGTGAATACATTTAACCCACTGTAACCGATTTTGAGGCACATCACCCAGCATCCCCAACCCCTTATCATGACTGTCACGCGGACCCTAAGCAGGTAGCCTGCATCTTCCAGCATGACTTGGACCATCAATAAAAGACTTAAGAGACTGATGTCATGTTGTGGTTTGGCCGCCTTTACCTTTATTCCATCCTACTCCTACCCCAGCCAGCATACCACGACGAGGCAGATAGTGGTCAGGCATACACAACACATGTCTCAAGCAACTCAATCGATGAAGGTTTACGACCTCGACTGATTTGCCATTTTATCCTAGTACTCCATATCTAATATCAATGTTATTTATTTGCTTGTTCTATGATGCGCGGGCGATACTACGATGATTTCTATGATTAAAGACCTGGAGCCTATTTTCCTGGTCCATGTTTCACACCCACAGAGCGGACTCCTGCACAGTACAGTCTTTGATAGCCAGATATCTCCCCTACACCACAAGTGACGTATGTTCGTAAAGGCCAAACGAGCTTTATGAATCTGTACTGCGATTTCTTCAAACACCGACCCACGAGGGGTGATAAGGCTTCCGCGATAAGTGTAGTGGTCAGCTTACTCAATTACTTCACTCCCTATAACTCGTCTATACAATGATGCAGATTAGACCGTCGTCTAGGGTCAATCGGTTGGGACTTGTTGCTTTTTCTCGCTTCAAATTATCTATAGCCTTTTCAACTTTATTAACAGTTGGGGGGGGGCAAATGTCAATTTTCTGCCCAAGTAGTGTGAAGATAGTTAAAAATGGGAGGGTAGCTCGAGGCCAGTTGAACTATTCTCGAAAATGTTCAACTCATCTATCTTATTTTCTAGATTGGGAGTGCATCATGAACCCATCCTTTTCTAAAATAATTTCACTAACAGCACACTTCCTAATACCAGTTTCCATGATCAGTCGGAAAAGTTGTCTAGTAGTACTTATCTCCACAACCGTTTGCATCACTTTTGCTTTTTGCCATTCACCACTGCTCACGATATTTGTGTTGGCTTTCTGTTTCCCGACCGTGCTGCTACCTTGACGTGGTGGTCGGGCTTGCCTATCGTGATGACTCAATCGGGCTATACTAGCTGGAACAATCATTCCTCAAGGTCCTACCATGCCAGCAGGTCGGTTGAAGAGCAGTGAGACCAAAAGCATCAAATATAAGGTCCGAGGACGAAGTCGTACTGCTGGCTGTACAGAGGTGTGACGGCAGTAAGGTGTTTTCTTCGGACAACCAGCATAGCAGCGATGCTGCCTTCCCACAAAGGATGGGCGGGGTTAGAAAAGGTCGACCCTAAAAATGCACACCTCACCTTTCTCCACGGATTTCTGTCTCCGGCAGTAAAACCTCAACAAGTACGGTGCTACAACAGCGAAAACCTCTCTCAAAAAGGCCGTGTGTAACCGGCCTGAAGCAGTTGTTCCTTGGGCACTGCGGTCACGCTCCCAGGTTTTTCAGACCAATCCTAACCCATTTTGCTTTCCAGGTACACCAAGAAGAACCCTTCCACAGTGTGGGCAACTGGGAAGAGATAACCCGCCCTCATATCTCTAACAACACACAAGATCACCGCCATTTTAATCAAACTCCTTCTATTTTTAATATTTATCCTGCCCCCACCTTCAAGCCTAAATCCCTATCTTCAACTTCCTCCTGTGTCATTAGTGCTAACGATTCCGGCCCACGAAATAACATCCCGAGCATACTAAGACCACGCTCCAAGCTTCACATTGGTGCATTCAATGTACGAACCCTGTGTCAAATAGGGCAACAAGCCTCCCTAGCTAGGACATTAGAATCCCGTGCCATTGATGTATGTTGTGTCTCCGAAACACGCATACAGGATCCTAGCGTGGTCATTCACTTGACCTCACCTAGTCAGAATGAACAACTTTCGCGATACACTCTTCTTTTATCTGGCGATTCAACAGCAACTTCTCGTGGGCTCGTCGGTGTAGGTATTGCGTTAAGTATGAGAGCAGAACAGGCGCTTGTTGAATGGATTCCTGTCGACAGTCGCCTATGTGCCGTCCTACTAAATGGTTCAGTAAGAACTCAGAAAGATAGGGACACACGCCGTTGTCTTTTCGTTGTTTCTGCCTACGCCCCCACCGACTGCAGCCTGGATGAAGTGAAAGATGAATTTTACAGAAAACTTTCTGAACTACTTCATAGGGTCAAACACTTAAATTTGGTACTCATGGCTGGTGATTTTAACGGCCAGATAATTAGCTTGAACCAATCTGAAAGACATTTAGGTGGATACTTCAGTGTTCCAGCTCAGAGAACGGATAACGGCGACCGTCTGCTGCAGCTTTGCTCAGATAATCGGTTATTTCTAGCCAACACGAACTTTAAGAATAAGGAGCGACATCGTTTAACATGGAGGCCTCCTGGCCCTACACAACAGTGGACTCAAATAGACCATATTGCGATTAGTTACCGTTGGAGAGACTCGATAGAAGACTGCCGATCTTTCTGGAGTACATGTTTGGACTCCGACCACGCTCTAGTGAGAGCACGCGTTTGCTTGCGTCTTACTGGGCGAAGAGAAACTACCACAGGAAAACCTCTTAGAATTCAGTTTAGTAATGAAGCAGCCAAGATTAAATTCCAGGAACAACTGAGGAATCACTTATGCAATTATAAAGATGCGTCCCGAATAGATACTGTTTGGCAAGATGTTCAAGCAGCCGTGGCATCTACAATGATATCTATCAAGGACTTAAATCAACATGTCAAGAAAAGTCAATGGATCTCAGCTGCTTCTGTTGATTTAGTAGACTCCCGAAGACTTATCCCATCGGGCTCCGAACACGATGATGAGCGACGAGTAATCAGGCATAAACTGACGAAAAGTCTGCGAAACGACCGTGAGCAGTGGTGGGTAACGAAAGCAAAGAAAATGGAAAAGGCAGCGGCGTTAGGTAACACTAGACAACTTTTCAAGTTGATAAAAGAAACTGGGGTTAAAAAATCCAGCATTAGTGAGACGATTTCTGTAAAAGATGGAACGCTTATTAGCTCTCAGTCTAGACGTTTAGAACGATAGGCTGAACACTTCAAGGAACAGTTTAGTTGGCCTTCAGGTACTCTAAAACTTCCCACTATTTCGAGACAGCCAGAATGGAAAGTCGACTTAGATCCCCCGACTCTTATCGAAGTCGAAAAAGCTATAGCCAATCTAAGGCGAGGCAAAGCAGCGGGTCCAGACGGATTATCCCCAGAGTTGTTTAAGGATGGTGGTCCCACATTGACAATCAGACTGACTGATATTTTGACTAAGGTTTGGGAACTTGACATAATTCCGTCTGACTGGTGTCGATCGTTAATCGTCCCAGTATATAAGAAAGGGTCAAAATCGTTCTGCAATCAATCAATCAATCAATCAATGTCTGTTACTCCAAGTGGAGCATAGACCACCCACCAGCATTCTCCAACCAACTCTGTCCTGGGCATTCCTTTAGAGCTCTTCCCAAGTGCTGTTCATTCTCTTCATGTCTGTTTCGAATTCCCGACGCAATGTGTTCTTGGGTTTTCCTCTGTTTGTTTGGCCTTTAGGACTCCAAGTTAGTGCTTGTCTTGTGACACAGTTTGATGGTTTCCTCAATGTGTGTCCAATCCACCAGCGTCTTTTCCTAATTTCTTCGTCGACTGGAAGTTGATTAGTTCTCTGCCACAACAGGTTGTTGTTGATGGTATCTGGCCAACGAATTCGAAGAATCTTACGCAGACATTTGTTTATAAATACTTGTATCTTCTGAAGGATACTTTTCGCAGTCCGCCAAGTTTCAGCTCCATACAACAGGACTGTCTTCACATTTGTGTTGAAAAGTTTGACTAATTTTGACTAATAAAGTGTCTAAAATACTAGCTTCTATAATTATCAGACGCTTAACTGCAACTCGTGATCTACAAATACGAGAAAATCAGGCTGCTTTCAGACCTGGTCGCGGTTGTATAGACCAGATATTCACCGTTCGTCAGATCTTAGAACACAGACATACTTTTCGGCGGCCGACAATAGTGGTTTTCCTTGACTTGAAAGCGGCATTTGACTCTGTAGACCGTGAAGTTCTATGGCAGTATCTTTCATTGAAAGGCGTACCCCAAAAGTACATAAAACTTGTTAAGGCTCTTTACTCAAGCACTATTAGTCGTGTTAGAGCATATGGCGAACTGTCATCTAAACTTGTAACCTCAAGTGGTGTCCGTCAAGGCTGCCCACTTTCCCCATTTTTGTTTAATTTCATAGTTGACATACTGTTAGAAATCACACTTTCATCGTCTGACTTTTCAGGAATTGATCTCCTACCAGGAGATCTACTTATTGACTTAGAATATGCTGACGATATAGTCCTGTTCGGCGAAGGCGCTGATACGATGCAGAAGCTTTTAGCAGCAATAAGCTCGAATGCAAGCATTTTCGGAATGCGTTTCTCCCCCTCTAAATGCAAACTATTGATCCAGGACTGGTTTTCGTCAACACCAGAACTAGAGATAGGGAGTGAAGTAGTTGAGCACGTCGACCACTTCACTTATCTTGGAAGTCTGATTAGCCCTGATGGGTTAGTCTCTGACGAAATCTCAGTACGAATTCAAAAAGCTCGTTTGGCTTTTGCCAACTTACTTCACCTATGGCGTAGACGAGATATTCGTCTCTTAACGAAAGGAAGAGTGTACTGCGCAACAGTTCGCTCTGTCTTACTGTATGGGTGTGAGACGTGGCCATTAAGGGTAGATGACACTCGAAGGTTATTAGTTTTCGACCATCGATGTCTACGAAACATCGCTCGCGTTAGCTGGTATCACCGAGTAAGTAATAACGAGGTTAGACGATGGATGTTAGGCAAATGTGGTAAATCAATCGATGATGTTGTGAATAGGATGGAAGAGAGTTAGAGGTGGCCAAACTAAAACATGGCATCAGTCGATGAAGTCACTGACTGCCGGCTTAAGTCGTGTCGGTAGCTGCAGACTACCTGGATGGGGTCCTCACGATTAGCGTAACCAGTGGCTAGAAACACTGAGTGACATGGACCAGAATCGGTCACAATGGCGCAGATGTATTCACTCATTGTCCTCTCTTAAATCATAAGCTTTAAATTATTCCATAACTTTCTTTCTACGCTTCCTGAACCATATTCTATATGTTCACACTCCTTGTTACTATTATTATTTTATTTTATTAAAGTAACTTCTACTAATGGTGGTGGTGTTAATCTTGCAGTGCCATGGTGGTATGGCAACTTGAACAGATGCACACATGTGCCAGGTTCTATGTTGATTGTACATACATACATACATACAGGCTTTCTGTTTATCTACATTTGTGCAGTTGTCGTTCTCCAAGCTCACGGGAATGAGTTTCCAAGCCTCCGTCAGTGCAAGAGAGGTTTCAGGAATCGTTTGATATTTCCTAACCTTTGTATTTAAGTTGGAAGCGGATATCGCAGCTGTATTTCTAACTTTCAAAATTTGTCCCTAGCTTTTTATGAATGTGCTTGATGGACCAATTGTTTAGCTATTTTTTCTCTGAACACATTCCTAACATTTTCGTTTACAAACTGATAATCAAGGGGTTTTCTATTTGTGACTTCTGTGTCCGTCCAAACGAATGTAAATGCGTGCTCTCATCAGGGCATGATTAGAGTCTGAATATCTGCTCCTAAACAAGCGGCAGTCTTCTACGGAGCCTCTCCAACGATGGCTAATGCCGATATGGTCTATTTGTGTCCATTGTTTAGTTGATGTTAGAAGTCACTATATTACACAATGTCTCTCCCTATACTTGAAGTTTGGGCTTGTTAAAAATAAGCTGCAATCTGAATATAGTTGTAGATGATGGTCTCTATTATCCATTCGTTTGGCTGGTATTCTATAAAACCCACCTAAGTATTTTTCATCTCGACTTAGTCTACCAACTTGGGCGTCAAAACCTTCTGCTATGGTCACTATTCCTGAGTGTTTAGTTTTCTGAATGAGGTTATAGAACTTCCTGTAGTAATTTAATGATTTTAACTAGTGAGGCCTGTTGACCAATTTGACAATGGGTTCGCGCATTAAAAGCCCCAACATAAAGTTTACAGTATGGTTTCCGGAATCCTGGAATATTGCTTTGTAGAATCAAGTCACCAGTGGCACGTGTGTGGAAAAGAGAAAGATAGGGGACTGTAGTCAAAGTAGAGAAGCTATTAGGAGGAACAGTGGTTTTATTTTAAACAGAGTGATCTCAAGTAGTGTTAGAGGTGTTAGGGCGATTATCACTTCTCGGTCGCTGATGCCATGAAAAAGTTCTTGATGTACCTGAAAAGTAAATTGGGTTAGGGTTGGTCTTAAAGACCTAGGAGCGTGACCGCAGTGTCCAAGGAACAAATGATTAGGGCCAGCCACACTCTTTTCGAAGTAGGTTTTAGTTGCGTTATCTCCGTGCTTGTTAAGGTCTTACTGCCTGAGACGGAAATCCATTTAGTAAGGTGAGATGTGTATTTTTAAGGTTAACCTTTCCTAATCCCACCTGCCCTTTTTGGGATAGTTGTCTGAGACATGACTCAAAAACAGCAACAGTGGCCTAAGGCCATTCACTCTTCGTCTTCTTGATTTATACTTCATCGTTATTTGATTTATACCTTTTCATCTCTTTTAAATATGTTCTAGTGTTTATCATATTAATTTGGCCTCGTCATACTTATGTGGTATGGAAAATTGTTAAAACTTATATATATATATATATATATATATATATATATATATATATATATATATAGTTTATTCTCAAGTAGCAATTTGTACATGAGAGCATACCAGTTTACAGGCATGATCAGAATGATATGGCTTGTTTGTAACAGGGTTTTAGTAGAGTTACTGTTATGAAATTGACGATATATGAGGATATTAATTAATTAGTAAGCCATCGGTAGCAAGCTTCACAGTTTACACTACTACGGTACTAGAGGTATATTTTGTATTACAGAACACTTTCAATAGACAACCGCGCTCCTTTTGTCCTTAGTGTTGTAATCTCAGGGAATGGCTGCGAGAGAGCAGGACGAATCATGGAGACTATCCAGAGACAGGATAAGGCTGGTAGTTTGCGATTTGGTTAAGGCAGCCAATGTGTGTGGGCTGGTCTAGAGCGGTGAGGTGTCTGTGGATTGATTACGTTCCAAGCCAGCGTTTGGAGTAAGTTGCTTACAGACAGACAGACAGATACAACGTAGAACTTGGTACATGCGTACATCAGTTCAAGTTGCCATGCCTCAATTAGCAGATAAAGATTAAATTGTCGAATCAAATCCCAGAGTAGGGGAGGTAGTAACAGAGTTAGTATTAATGGAAGGGAATAGAGATCGGAGATAAGACTTAAGAAAATATGACTGGATAAAGAGAAAATTTTGATAAGTTCAGAAGCTTAGAATTTGGAGGAAGACAAGGAGTGGATGCACCTGCGCCATTGCCAACGATTTTGAGCCATATCACCCAAGGTATCTAACCATTTATTACGAGCGTCACGCGGACCCCAACCAGGTAGTCTGCACCTATTAACATGGCTCAGCCTATGTAGGTTGCTTAAAGGAGATCGATTCCTTGCAAGTCCAGACCATAAACTCGGGAAGACGGTGACATAGATTATGGGATAGAAAGTAAAAGCGAATTTAATTAGTGGTATCAAAATAATCAGTTTCAAACAAGAATCTTCTTTTTCGTTTTATTTTGTTTTCTGCTTGTTGCTTATTGATTCGAGGTTTAGCGGTAAGTCGTCGGAGATTTGGTACAAGTCTTTCGATTCTAAATATGGCGAGATCAGTCGTTATCTAGTCTGCATTCTCGTATCACACATTGAGCGGGCCGAGTACTTCGCACGTTATACTAGAATTTAGACAAATCGGTAGTTTATTCAGTGCCTTGGAGTCACTAAATAGTTAGTTTATTGCTCAGATAAAGTGATCTATGCTATCTAGCGTTCGTATTTCTGCCGGTAAACTGTGCTCTACGTTATGTGCGACTACCTGGTTTTCGGTTATTATCTTATATTTTCACCTTTATTTCTTATGCGTAACACAATGTGAATAGATGGAAGGGTGGTGTTGTTTGCTTTCATGTAATTGATGCTCGTCATATTAATCAATCAATTAATGCCTGTTACCCCATGTGGAGCATAGGCCGCTGACCAGCATTCTCCAACCAACTCTGTCCTGAGCTTTCCGTCTCAGCTCTTTCTAAGTGCTCTTCATTTTCTTCATATCTGTCTTCAATTCCCGACGCAATGTGTTTTTAAGTCTTCCTCTTTTCCTATGGCCTTCAGTATTCCAAGTTACTGATTGTCTTGTGACACAGTTTGATGATTTCCTCAACATGTGTCCTATCCACCTCCAGCGTCTTTTCTTAATTTCTTCGTCGACTGGAAGTTGATTAGTTCTCTGCCATAGAAGGTTGTTGTTGATGGTATCTGGCCAACGAATTCGAAGAATCTTACGCAGACATTTGTTTATAAATACTTGTATCTTCTGAAGGATACTTTTCGCAGTCCGCCAAGTTTCAGCTCCATACAACAGGACTGTCTTCACATTTGTATTGAAAATGTTGACTGACAGTTGGTTTGAGTTGCAGATGTTCTTCAGTTGTAGAAATGCTGCCCTAGCATTGCCGATCCGCGCCTTCATATCCGAATCAGACTCTCCTTGTTTATCGATGATGATGCCCAAGTATGTAATGGTCTCCAAATGTTCCAGAATTTCTCCGTCAAGTGTAATTGGGTTAGTCTTCGTTGTTTTGTATCGAAGGATCTTGCTGCCAAGGCTGCTGCTATATTGTTGGTCTTCATCTGCATTTGATGCTGTGTGTAGGATAGAAGAGCTAGGTCATCTGCAAAGTCCAAGTCATCTAGTTGCGTCGATGTTGTCCATTGTATTCCGAGAGTGTCTTCGGATGTTGCGGTCTTCATGATCCAGTCGATGACCAGTAGGAAGAGGAAGGGCGAGAGTAATCAGCCTTGTCTGACACCGGTCTTCACTTCGAATGAATCTGTGAGCTGACCTCCATGCACGATTTTACAATGTAGTCCGTCGTAAGAATTCCGTATGATGTTGACTATCTTTTCGGGTACTCCGTAATGTCGTAGAAGGCTCCATAATATTTTCCTATACACTGTGTCAAATTCTTTTTCGTAGTCAAGGAAGTTGATATAAAGTGGTGAATTCCATTCAATTGATTATTCAACAATCGACCGTAGGGTAGCGATTTGGTTGGTACACGATCGGTCTTTACGGAATCCAGCCTGTCGATCTCGGAGTTGGGCGTCGACTGAGTATTTTATTCTGTTCAATAACACTTTTGAAAACTTTTCATAGTTTTGAAATTAGAGTGATGCCTCTGTAGTTCTCGCAATTGCTAAGATCTCCTTTCTTTGGTATCTTGATGAAATACCCTTCTTTCCAGTCTACTGTCTCCTGTCCTTATTCCCAAATCTTCCTGAAGAGAATGTGGAGTATCTTTGAAGTTGCTTCTATATGTGTATTCGGTGCCTCAGCTGGTATGTTTTCTAGCCCTGCTGACTTGCCATTCATGATTTGTCGGATGGTCATTTTGATTTCTTCGACTGTAGGTGGGTCGGTGTTTATTGGAAGATCCACAGATGCTGCTTCGATGACTGGTGGGTTTAGTGTGGCTGGTCTATTCAAGAGTTCTTCGAAGTGTTTTACCCACCTGTTTCGTTGCTCTTGCTTTGGCCGTTCTGGCTTACTGAATTTCCCAGCTAACTTTATTATATCCTATAGGTGCCTCATGTTTCCTTCTCTTGCAGCTGTTTCCGCCTTCATTGCTAGGTCATCCACATATTTCCATTTGTGTGATCTAATGCTCCTCTTCAGTTGCTTGTTGAGTTCTGTGTATTCGGCCTGTGACTTAACTTTCTCTGTCCTTGTCCAGCTGTTATTGATTGCCGTCTTCTCGCTCCTTCTTTCTTGGTTCTTGCCCAGAGTACCAACAGAAATTCATTCTTTATGGTGGTGTTCCTTGCTACCCAAAACCTCCTGACATGTTGAAGTTACTTTTTCCTTAATCTCTTTCCAGTTGTCTTCCATAATAGTTTCACCTTTATCTAGTTGATCGTGAAATGCCCGGAACTTATTACTGAGAGTTATTTTGAATTCATTGAGTTTGTTAGTATCTCAGAAAAGGGCTGTGTTAAACTTATGTAATACTGCTGCTCCAGTTGTCCAGTGCTTCCTCAGCTTCAGTTTCATTTTAGCCACCACCAAATGGTGATCTGAGGCTGTATCAGCTTATCTTCTTGTTCTTACACCTTCCATGGTCCTTCTAAACTTCTTATTGATGCAGATGTAGTCGATTTGGTCCTCCATAATGTGGTCCAGTGAAACCCATGTGGTTTCGTGTATACGTTTGTAGGAGAATATGGTGCCACTTATAATCATTTTGTTGAAGGCATAGAAATTTGCAAACCTCTCACCGTTATCATTCCTTTCTCCCAGTCGATGTCGTCCCATGATGTCTTCATATCCAGTGTTGTCCATTCTAACCTTAGCGTTTAGTTCTTACATCACAATGATCAGTTCCTTTGCTGAGCATTTACCGACGACTGACTCCAGTCTCTCATAGAACTGGTCTTTGTCGTCTTCATGGCTATTGTAGATGGGTGCATAGCACTGGATGGCATTCATTGTAATCACTTCCTTCTTTATCTTGTAGGATGCTTTGATAATCCTAGGTCTATAGGGTTCCTATCCCATAAGAGCCTTCTTCGGACAGCATTAGTGCTACTTCTTGCATATGTGAGGTATGTTTTTTCTTGACCGGAGTATAAAAGCACTTCCGCTGAGGATAATCTTTGCTGTCTAGCTTGTAATCAATGGGTTTCGCTTATTTCAGATATCTTCCTATTGTATCTTATCATTTCTTCAGCTATTGAGACGCTTCTGCCTGTCTCCCACAGTATGAGAATATTCCATGTACTTATATTAATTGTTATTCTGGTTGTCAGAAGGGGCATCAGCCTCGTGACTCCTGAAGAAACTCAGCTCTCACCATGGGGTGTCATAACTCTTCTAAATGAAGACTTTCCAACTCCCAGGGCAGAGTAAAAATAGTTAAAAAGGTTTTTTCTGGTTAGCGTTCTTTAGTAAGTTTTTTTTATGGGATGGGTTTCTAACCCCATGCTCAATCCTCCTCCTTTATTCAGGCTTGGGACCGGCAATAACCCTAGGGAGGGGGATTCCAGGCAGAGTAGATGCTCCTCATAACCTAGTCCAGAAACAATTATTTCCAGTGCTTTCAAATGTCCTACGTAGGCAGGACTAATTAAATAAGATATTTCTTTTTTTTCTTATCAACACTTGCATCTGTTGAACTAACTGTTTACTTGCATTGTAAATGTTGCGTAACTGAATTTTATTATGCATCTTTTAGTCCAAATTGAAGTTGGTAAGATGAAAACGTATTGTTTTTTAATACTTCATCAGGACGTGCATGTATAACTTATCAGTACACACAATTTAGCTATATAAAGGAATTTATTTTTCGGCAGTTAAAGACATTCTAAACTTGAGCGTTCTCAATTAAATTGTATTCGAAAATCAAGCTTCCTTTGTAAAACGACTGTCATTTTAATTATTGAATATTTACTTTTCATTATGTTTTGTTTTATGTTCCCAAACTTCTCCTTTATATTTATATTAGAGTGCTTGTTCAATAAAACGTTATCTTACTATTGCTCGTTTATATAAATCTATGAATTTCAATCGTAAAGCTAGCCTAGCTTTATGGCTATTGTCATCAGCAAATCCGTCGAATCATTCAGATTTTGAGCACGAAATTTTATTAAATGGCTTAAAAATTCAATCATCCTATTCACCAGACTTTGTTCACACTTCTGAAACAAAACTCCCAAGTAGTAATGACAATACTACTGTGAATACTACTACTTTTAATAATAATTTTAATAACACTGATAATAAAGAATTAACATGGGTATTACATGAAAATCGATCTCCTGTAAATATCATTCATCGTTTAATTTCTTGTCCCCCACTATGGAGTCCATTTATTCTATTAAATCATTTGCACTGGTTAACTCATATTAGTACCAATTCATCGATGTTATCAACTAGTGCATTAAACCATATAATGAAATTAAAGTCTATGTTTAATATGACACGTCAAATGAGTAATTCAAGTACAAATCCTAATTTGAATAGTTTATATTCATTGAAATCATGTTTACCGTTTCGTTCAGTTGGTTGGTATGAATTGCAGTTGAAAGTAATGTTTCATTTGATTAATGAATGCAAAGCAAAAATTAATTTGGAAGATATAGCAGAAATTTCGTGGGATATTGGATTAAGACTTATTGGGTAAATTCAAAGAAGTTGTTAAATATTGGTTTTTTTTTAAACTTATTTGCATAACGTATTATTGTGATAACCATGCAATCCGTTCACCCAGTGCGAATTTATGTATGTTACTTTAAACTACACATTGTAATAGAACCCGACTGTTCAAACGAAAGACAGCGTGGGACTGGAACCTACAACTTAATAGTTGAGGCATCACTCCACTGCTCATGTAGTATTATTATGTATATGTATTACTATATCATCAGCTGTATGGTAATCTTTTTGAGAAATTCTTAATATTCATCATAGTAATTAGAGAGCAGTCAGCTGTTGAAGTAACGAAAGTACACATTATATTTGTTGAAACTATCGTGAGATATGTATCATCTATACAGTCTATGTACTTTATCACTAATGTCTATAAAATTGTCGTCCTATCGACATTCCAAAGCGAAGAAAAATTATCTCATTGCTCAAAAGTAGCCTAACTTGGAAGACTCAGAAATACTTCATATTTCCGATATTTTTGTTAAGCGTGTATAGAAAAGGCGAATCAGATATAAATGTATAGAAAAGTTGCCGATTATTCAGTGTGACGGAAATCACATATAAATTATGTATTGTTGAAAATCTTGGATTAGTTATTAATGTTCCATATATTTTAGTTTTGTTGTTTTGTAACTTTCAAGATATATTTATAATTAGTAGCTGTTTTCCTTAGCCAGAGTAGTTATTGCAACTGTTTTAACGTCACTGAAATTTCAAGATGTCAGAAATTGCATCAGTGGAACCATTTATACTGTTAATCAGATTCCGGATTATTGGGATAGTTACAACATCTAACTTTTGTGTGAATGCTATCGGCAAAGTTAAACGTTGTTAACAAGTGACTGGCGTACAAACATTTGTTTTATACGTCACTATATTTACACTATAAACTACTGTCAGGAAGATTGGTATTTTATGCCTTCACATATATTTACACTAGATATATTTGTCTTTTATGGGTATTGTTATATCGGACCACTAAAGAAGAGTGAAAGAACTTCTAGGACTGTATTTTAGAGTATTAATTCATTTATTCTGGTCGTGTGTAATGCAGACATTACATTTTTATTGTTGTTATGTTCCTCTTACTCTGTCCTCCCGTTTATTATATTTGCTGTTATTATATTGTCTCTCATTATGGACTACAGTTAATTAGTTGTGTACAAGTTACCCCTATTCATTGCCACAATCTCTTCTGTTTTGTATTAATGTGAAATCCCTAACTGGTTTGCTGTGCGGTCTGAATTTGTGTATATATAAAGGCATGATTAAAATCATCATCAGCAGCAACGTAGAACCGGGCACATACGCCGTAGGTTCAAGTTGCCATACCACACTAGCACTACGAGATTATTGAGATAACGTACAGACAGAATACAAGAGAGAAGAGTAAGTAAAGATGTCCAAAAAATAACAATAGAATTCAAGATCTAGATGAGGTTAAAGAGTGAATACACTTGCGCCACTGTGACCGATTCTGAACCATATCGCCGAGTGTCTCCAGCCATTTATTGTGGCTATCACGCGGACCCCAACCAGGTAGATTACATCTACCTACATGGCTTAGACCAGTAGTCAAGGGCTTCATGGACTGATGCCATGTTTTGGTTTGGCCGCCTCTAACCTTCTTCCATCCTACTTCATCCCTAGCCAACATGGCGCGACGGGGTAGACGGTGGTCGGGCATGCGCAATACATGTCCCAGCCATCTCAGTCGATGAAGGTTAATGACCTCTTCGACTGATTTACCATATTTCCTAAGAACCTTTTGTCTAACCTCACTATTACTAATCCGGTTATTCCATGGTATACGGGCGATGTTACGAAGATTCCTATGGTCAAATATCTGGAGTCGACGTATATCTTGAGTTTTCATCGCCCATGATTAAAATACAATAGGACCGGCAATTGGACTGGATTGATTGTGTCTGGTTGGCTCGTAGCTGTTGTTTTCTCTATTCCGACTTCGGGGGCTGGTAGTCGTGGTGTTGACGTGTCCGTATTCCAATTGGCAGTTATCAAGGGCACAGAGTATTTATTTTTGACTACATAACAGGTATTACTTGACATTAGTGAAAGCTAGAACTATATGTAGCTCCGGTAATGCTTCTGGGACCGAAATGTCTCTGCCTAGATCAGCCAACAGCGATGAATCTAGCCCCCTACGTGTAGGTACTGTGTATAAATATTCTGAAGATCCCGACCTTTGATGTGCATGGATTGTCTAGTAATGTCATCTCATTATCACTTGCTATCACATAACATTTTTAGATTTACGCTATTATAAAGTCTTTTTAGGATTTTTATTCTATTTTTACGTTTATGTTCGATAGAAAGCCTTACACTCCAATGTGATTATTTTTTTCCAAAAAAAATTATTTTACAGATATTGTTTCTCTGTACTTGACAGTTGGCCTGACCACATAGAAAAAACTAGCTGTATATCTTGTATGGATGATTTATGTCGTTTAGCAGTACTTCGTTGTCCAGATCTACCAACCAACTTACCTAGTATGACTTTAGTGAATTACTCTGCAGATGGTGAAACAAGTGTACACTGCCGTCGTTGGCCTCGTAATCGTCGTGTTATTTATTCACATGGATTATGCTATTTAAACAATAGAGACAGTGATGAAGCACAAATGAAAGTGACTGAAAAGCAAATGTTGGATTTGGTTGAAATACCAGTACATCAGTTGCCTTTAGTTAGGTAAGTGGCTATTTTAAAAACTGTCGTATGATACAATGTATACAGACATTGGAATTAGGTATGTACATACTGCCTAAAGATTTAACTACAATCAGCCTGATAGGAATTCTTGGTTGCCTTTTTTTATATCTATAAAATGTTTTACATCAACATAAATTGTAATTTCATGATACTTGTTACAACTGGGCG
Source organism: Schistosoma mekongi (assembly GCA_034768735.1). NCBI lineage: Eukaryota > Metazoa > Platyhelminthes > Trematoda > Strigeidida > Schistosomatidae > Schistosoma > Schistosoma mekongi. The sequence continues at coordinate 36,669,685 of CM068306.1, forward strand.
GCTTTTGTAATGATTATCATTGAAATGAATGTGGACCAATGACATACAAATCAACAACAAATGACTGCTAACTCCACTCCACTCCACTCCACTCCCCCCCAAAAAAAAGTTTTTTCTCATTGAGCTGCGGAATATCAAAAATCTTAACTTGTATCTGCATGGACATCCGTTTGCTAATTGAAGGATGAGTATAACACGCAGTAGTTTGTTATCTTTTTACATGATAGCTGTGAAGCTTGACTTTTAGTAGTAGAGGGGCTTCCCTGTATTTGATCTCATGTATCTTCGAAGCATTGTTCACGTATGTTGGGGACTACCAAGTTAGTAACCGTAAGGTTCGATTCAGAGTTCTAGGTAGTATTTTTTATTCGGTTGATGAGGTAGTTATTCTTCGTTGATTGGGGTTTCTGGGGACATGTAGTACGTATCCGCAACCGCAGCTTCCCTGAACACGTAATGTTGATTTGAGTAGGACTAGGTTAGAAGAATAAAAGATCGGCTGCACATAAACCTAACGTCTGTATACGAAGTGATTGGCTGTTTGTATTAGATCGATATAATAGATCAGTATTCCAATAATTTGTGTTACTAACCAAACAAGTTAAAGATAGTCCTTTAAATAATGTCTGTGTACTAAACTAATCACTCATATTTTACACTTGGATGATTCCATATTTTGGTACCCGTAAACCCATATCTATGGGAGATCTGATGTAGGTATAATTGTTTCCTATGTCTTATATATTAAGCACCTCGCTAAACAGGCCAATATTACGCTTTACTCGATAGTTGTTGGGACAGTAGGTGTTTAGATCAACTTGTCTCGGCTTTTACAAAAATAGGTCGTGGATTGCGGTACCTTTTACTTGAAGTCAGATGGCTGAAAGCATCTATTAAGTTTACTTCCTAGTCAATATATTATTTTCCCATAATCATTTCAGAAATCTTATGAATAATCATTTTCTATTCCAAATTTTCTCAAGTTGCATACTTTATGAGTGGCAGGTAACTGCAAGGTATCTACTTTTGTAAAATTTGTAAGTCATTATTATTGAAACTCTTTTTAGTTCTAAAATTAGTCAAAGACATTCCCTATTCATTTTAGACTGATAGATATACCTTCACTACCGAGTCATCTATTACCTCATACACTTTCTAAAAATGCAGCAGAGAATGTCGTTTCACTAAGTAAAGGTCGCACACTTGTTATTCGGCCTGATAGAAACCAAGCTAAACAATTTGAAGTTAACTCTGAAGAATCATCTAAATCCGCCGGTCCGTTTGTTTATAATCCTTTTCAAACCGACAACTCTAGTGGGAATAAGTATCCAGGTATGTATCATTCTCCATTTGAATCAGTTTCATTGCTCATCCGTTTTATTTGTCTATACGAGTGTCCGGAAACGTTGTTTTCACTTCGTAATTCCCAGTTATATTTAAAAAATACCATTAATATGTGTGCTTGTGTGACTGCAATCAGTTAGACATATACGACGTGAAACATAGCACATATGTTTATCGATTTACTTATGCCACATCATACCCTCACAATGAGATGAAATTACCAGGATGAATACCACAGTGGTTAAAGTAATAGTAATATCAGTGTTAGTAAAAATGAATAGACATAGAGGATACTATTCAACAAGCAAAATAATTTGTGTAATAAAAATCGGCTAATAACATCGCAACTCAGAATTTAAGGGATGTTAAGTAGTGAATGTATCTGTTAAATTGCTATTGATGTCACCCAGTCTCCAATCACTAGTCCATGATAATCGCATCTCATTTCAAGCATAACTTAGAAGTATGAATGACTAATTATTTGATCGTTCATACATAGGATGAACATCAACTTTATGAATTGTTTTTCATTGCGATGTTTACTCAATGCTCAGAATGCTCACACATATTTTCTCCGTATTCAAAATATATGTATGTCGTTATTATCACGATTACTGTTTTACTTATACCTTTACCGTAAACGCTTTGTAATAGTTCCATTTCTATGGAACTAATTTTTGTCATTAAATGAAACTCATTTACAAGTAGATGCTGTTGAGTTTAATGGGATAGCTGCGCGTAAGATTATGATGTATATGTATTGCACAAAACGCATTAGAATAGATCAGGTAGAATATACAATTATCAGTTACACTGCCGCACACTTTGATGTCAATATTATTATTTTCTTGCTCATTTATTCGATAAATTATTGACATTCTGGATGTTACATATATTCTACCTAATAAATTTTATTTACAGAAATTGTAGTGTTTACAAGATATCCTATTTTCTCTCGTCATTCATTGTAACACTATGAGATTATCAGTCGGTCAGTCGTAAGATAGTATAGCCGGCTGCACGTACGTTGATCAAATATATCGAACTATCAATCAGTCAGTCAGTTACAACGTAGAACTTGGTACATGCGTACATCAGTTCAAGTTACCATGGCTCATTTAGCAGATAAAGATCAAATTGTTGAATCAAATCCCAGAATAGGAGAGGTAGTAACAGAGTTAGTATTAATAGGAAGGAATAGAGATCGGAGATAAGATTTAAGAAAATATTATCCAGTAAAAAGATAATTATGATAAGTTCAGAAACTGAGAATTTGGAGGAAGACAAGGATTGGTTGCACCTGCGCCATTGCCAACGATTTTGAGCCATATCACCTAAAGTCTCTAATCATTTGTGACGATCATCACGCGGACTCCAACCAGGTAGTCCGCACCTATTAACATGGCTCAGCCCAACTGTCAAAGACTTCATGGACTGGTGCCATGTTTTGGCTTGGCCACCCCTAACTTTCTTCCAGTCTAATCCCACACCAAACAGCTCGTCGCGGTATGCGGAAATCGGGCATACGTAACACATGTCCTAACCACCTTATTCGGTGAAGATTCACTACTTCATCAACCGACTTACCATTTCTTACCTAATACTATATTCCTAACCGGTGTATTTCCTACTCGGTGGTCCCAGGAAACACGAGCAACGCGTTTAAGACATCTATGATCTAATACTAGAAACGTACGAATGTCCTTTATCTGAAATGGTCATGTTTCACACACGGATTGGATTGCTACTGAGTAAACACATCCTCTGGTCAGTATAATCGAATACTGGGAGCCAACGAGGACTTTTATCCTTTGTTCTTGACCAAAACGAATAGTGTTTGAGACCAGTCAGATGAGATTATGTCCAGTTCCTAGATTCTAGTCAAAATCCCAGTTAATCTCGTTGCTAAAACTGGATCACTGTCCTTAAATATCTTAGCGGTTAATACATCAGGTCCTGCTACTCTCCTTCGCTTTAGACTGTCTATACTCTTTTTAACCTCATTAAGATTTGTGGGGAAGATCATGAATTCGCCATTCAGATTATTTGAGGATGGTAGGTAACTGAAGTGTGGATGATGGCCAGTTGAACTGTTACCTTAAGTGTTCTGCTCATCAATCTAATCCTCTGGATTGATAGTGAATAATTGTCCTATCGTTTTGGGAGATAGTTCCACTAATAGCCCGATTTCTGATACTTGTTTCCTTGATATGTCTGAACACTTGCCTACTGTTATCTATTACCGCAGCCATCTTTTTCTCTTTAGATTTCACTACTCACCATTGATCATGATCATTGTCTAGGCTTCTAACCAGCTTGTGTTTAAGTTGCCTTCTCTCTTCATCGTATCTAGATCCAGATGGGATGAGATACTGAGCATCTATCAGTTCAGTAGATGCAGCTGAAATTCACTTAATTTTCTTATTCTTGTCATTTAATTTACTGGTAAATATCACTACTGTTTCCACAGCTTTTTGGATATCTTCCAAAGCTGACTCGGGATGGATATAGTTTACGTAGTTGACTAATTTGTTTTCTAGTTGTTTCTGAAATGTTTACTTTACTTTTTCGTAATTAAGCTGAACTTTGAGGGGGCTTATTGCCTTGGATCTTTTTGCGTCATAGTGACCTGGGGGCGCAATCGCAGTGCCCAAGGGGCTACTGCTTGAAGTTGATAGCCCACGACCTTGTTATTTAGGGGTTTTCGAAGTGTTAGCTCTGTACTTTAGAAGGCCTTACTGCCGGAGACAGAAATCAGTGTAGAAAGGTGAGGTGTGACATTTTTGAGGTCGACCTTTGCTAACCCCTTCCTTCCGTTATGAAGGCAGCATCGCTACTGATGCTGGTTATCCGAGGGAAACACCTTACTGCTGTCACACCCCACTGCAGTCAACAGTACGACTTCGTCCTCAGATCTTAGGTTGCTACCACTTATCTTATCGCTCCCCAACAGATCTGCTTGACATGATAGGACCCAGAAGAACATAAGTTCCTGCCAATATAGAGCTCGGTTGGGTCGTCACGATAGGCAAGCCCGACCACTACGTCAAGGTGTCAGCTACAGTCTCACTATATCAGAACAGTACACGTGGTGTTAATGTTGGTGGTTATGAAAAGGAGTATACATACAAACTATGGTTTGGGAAGAAAGAATTATTTCATGCAGAGAAAGATATAAAGTAACACACGCCCCAGTTGCTTCACGAGATAAAAATAAGTAACCTTACCAAACAATTTTCATATTTGCCTACTATTGTATTATCAACTTTACTATTAAGGTCAAATATAATATAGGGACGAATTTCAAAAATTCGTAAAATTGTTTACGATGAATAGTCACTTTATCCAATTTGCATGGATCTGGAAAATTACTATGTACAAATTAGCAAATAATCACCACGAATTTATTGCCGGTTGCAGCCATCCTGAAGATAAAAAAGGATGATATTAGGATGAATATACAGATGTGCATAATTATTTCATTTATTGAAGTTTCCTACAGGCTTTTTCTCTGGAAACAAAAAATAGCATTTGAACCCGTGCATATAACTATTACATTCATATTATTGAACCTATTACAGTGATGCATATAATCTTCTAGTCATTCTTAAAGTGTTTCTAGTTTAGGTTTAGGGTTTGCATTAGGGAGAAAGTTAGGACCGGAATTAGGTCAGCTCTGATGGTTGATTTATTTATTATATTTTGTTTGTTTGACAACAATTTAGTATTTGGTAAAGTTAGCACAATGTTGTTCGAGTTTCTCTTAATTTTATGCATTCTGGGCGCTATACGTAATGGTGGATATCTGACTGACTGAAATCGACTTTTATTGACCATCAATGATAAGCTATAGTAGTTTATTCTTTGCAGACAACGTAAAAGTCTTCCAAGTCCGTACCTAAACTGCACTGTAGCCAGCGAAACTAGTCATTGAAGGTTTTGTGTAATGTATTTTTATTTATTTGAACAATAAAATGACTTGCCATGTCTTACCATTTAATCTCTATGTAGTAATGTTTAATCAGTATCACATTGAAATATCTTGTACCTATTTTAATCGGTAGGTCATGTGTCTTCTTCCTGTACTATATGAGAATAACTAGGGTAAAGGTAAATAAACTACTTAGTTTATTTTCCTTGTTGTATAATAAATGATGACAGTATTTTGTGGTTGGTATAGTTTATGAGAAGAGAAATAGTCGTGTTTATCATGGTTTATTAACTTAACTAGATATGAAAACACAGAAAATTATTAGTTGCTATTGAACCACTTGCCTCAATTTGTTTACCAATCATACAGAATTTTAAAATATGTAGCATTTAGTTATAAAACTAAATGAACCTTTCTAGGCACTATAACTACTTGTGCTGTAGTTGTAAAATTGCTTACAAAGTGTAGAATTTTGAAATAAGAAGTAAGCTAGTTCATCATTTTGTAATTCGCATGAACTAGATTTCAGATTTTTATTACCGAGGGAAGGAACGAAGATTTGACCGGAATTACATGAATCCATCCTTTTTGGCCATGTTATCACTAACTTGGTATATTTTAACGTCCAAATGATGAGGCAGAAACTTAACATAATTACGCAATAAAGTTCAGAGAAAATTAAATATGTGTAACATCACCACGGTGAGTCGAACATTCAAGTAAAGTCTATCGCAGTGAACGGTTGTTGTAATTAAGAATAATTAGTAGACGAAAGTCCTAGAACATCAAAGAAGAATCGAAAAATTGTCAGTCACATGGTGAAAATGCTTGGTACGGGTTAAAAGTGACTAAGAATAACGTGAGCTATGATCAGTCAGTTAAAATCACAAGGTTGTGAAATCGATACAACGTCACAGTGACGCAGTTAAGATAAGTTAAAGGGCTGGAAAACTAATTTTCAGTCAGCTACTTGAAGGTATTTGTTAAAACATTAATTTATATGATAGTAAAGATATGTAGTGCTGATAAACTTGGAAAAAAGCTGACGTCAGTTAGAAAATCCCTACAAATAGTGGGTATCCACACCAGTTTCCTGGCACATACGGTAACATTTCTTAAACCACGAGTCAAAAGTAACACCAGCTGCACTATCGAAATGAAATTCATGGATGGCATTTATGACTGATTAATTATGTAATACCTGAAGTTCGCTAAAAGTGGGGTTTTGTTGGTTCAGGAGCGTTTTTCGCATCAGCGTTTCTATAATTCTCATGTGAGATTGTTCAAACCGCTCTATATAAGCTTCTAGTTGTTCTAAAGTTAATATTCATGGTAATTTTTTTTCTAATTTTCCGAAATTCCCGTCGCCAATTTGTTGTGACGCGTGATTTTGGTTTTTTTTATCGATCGCAAAATCTCTGTCGTCAATTGTTATCTCTTCTAGTCTGACGGCTTGTTTCGGCTCCTAAGCTTTGGCACGACTCCCCAGGCTAAAACTACTTGTCAACGTCAACATGAGAGTGAAGACAGTAAATGCTGCAAAATAACACTACTGTGAAGTTCAATTATGTACAAAAACTAGGGTATTTATATTATCACAAAATGTCTTTTAGGCTTCCAGAGATTTCTACAACCTACTAACCACAGTAGCTGTAAGATAACTGTCCAATCAGAGGCATATCACGTGACTTCTCATTCTCTAGATGTTTCTGACGAAGTTGTTAAATTAGTGTAAATCTTGTGAAGATCGGTGTTCACGTCTCATTCTATGTGTCGTCCATAAACTTTCTATAGAAGTAAAGCCTTTCTATTTGTTATAACGGAATAAATAATCGGAATTTACACCCTTTGAAATCTATTATCCGAGGTACCGGGACCCTTTACTACTAAGCCGAATCTGTTTAACATTTAGCAACTACGACGTTTGTGTTGCTTCAGTTGTAGGCTTTTCATAAGCTCATTACAGACTGTCATGTCTGTTTTCCTTTCCGAATTACTGTAATTTTACTATGGACTTATTATCACTGTATCTGTAAGCGACTCCATTAGTCTTGTCTTTAATGTACTTTTTATTTTCTATTACTGATTGGTCCAGTATGTAATTTATAGAAGCTAATGTTCTTACTCAATAAACGACTTGGCATAACTCCTTCGTGTTGGTGTTATTCTCTCGATCTCGACCTCTCGGGAAGCCTTTGGTCACTCTGACACTGAGCCAACCAGTCGGCGTCCTCGTAGTCAGGTTGTAATTACAATCCAAGTCCTATAGGTTAACTTAGACTTACCTATCTTGATTAGCTCGTATCTAACCTTCATACTGGCACATCCAGGGTCATTTCACTGTTGCTGTTCGATCTGTGTTTTCTCGGTTAGCTATATAAAAGCCCGTTAAAGGAGAATCCAGCAGTGATCTCATTTCACCAACATAGATTTCCTAGAACTCATCTTTAAATTCAAGGTGCATGTTAAATGTACATCGTAACAATACTTCTTTCAAGTACCGTTTTGGTATACCTACGTTAAGATTGATAAGATTAATATTATCCCACAGAAAATAAACTGTTTCTGTTAGAGGAAAGTTTGTGAAAAGAGGAACAATGTCTAATGATGTCATTTGTTTTTCCAGATAAATTTACTTCTGCTACTGAGCCCAGAAAATCAGAGCAATTAGATATTCTGCACCAGTTGGTCAGGTTTCTGATTGGTTGTAAAACTATCACCAACCATTTGGCCATTCCTCGGTTATGATTATTCATCATATTACCAAGTAATCTAAGTATAGTTAGCATTCATTCGAAAAGAACTAAGATATTATTGACTCAATAAATTGAATTGGCTTAGTAACATGGTGGATATCAAAAGGCCAACTATTCACAGCCATTATATTTAAATATAATTTAAAATGGCTAGAATCCTCCTAAAGGGCTTTCAAAATTTTAGTAGTTATTTCACATAATCAGCTTTAATCAAAAAATTCCTAGAATTGTAGGGGAACATGAATTATGCTTACTGCGGTCGAATAATCATCAATTTTAGCAGGTTTCTTAGAAGCTCCCAGAACATCAATGCCATATGTTAACTATAAATTTCCATCTTTTTTGAAAGTAAACTAGCCTTGGTAACAACACATTTTCTATACTTTTCATCTTTGCCTTTTATAGTTCCAATTATATTGGATTTCTTTGGTCCATTTCACTGTCATTATCATTATATCTACTTATTTGATCAGTAAACATCTATCTGGTTCTTTAAGACAGTGTATATCAGAGACCAGTTCTCAAGAAGAGCTATTCCTTTATATCATCGTACCATATTTTCAACTTAATTGGTTATTTTAAATATTATTATAAGAGTACAGAGCACTCACATTTTTGACACCAATACACAAAATTACATTTAATACTTATTATTAGTTTCAATAATCCTTGATTCAGTTATATCCCTTCATAGTTCTCTTTATCCTAATTTCCCATTATAACTTTATGTAATCATTTTCTTTCTTTTTATTATTGTTATTTGTCGATTAACTTTTACAAATCGCTAGTAATTGACTGGATTTGTGAAGAACCTGCATACATAGAACTTATAGTCGATAACAAACTCCCAATTGATCTAAGAATATCTGACTTAGTAAGTATTTTTATTGTGGTATTTTTTTCTTTGAGACAGTCAATATTACAATGTTATTATTTATCAAGTAACGAATACTGATCACAGTATATTTCAGTTTTCAGTGATACTTAAAGATGTTAGGTTTTCATTTGCGTCAAGTTGTAGATAATTATCCTTGGAGTTATCGTCATTCCTTTACAGCATTAACTAGAAGATATAAACACATTTAATTACAAATCTCCCAACCATTCCTTCCTTTGGTTGCTGGATAAAATTAGTCTTGGCAATATATATATATATATATATATATATATATATATATATATATATATACGTTCTAGTGTTTTATCTTGAAATCACTAGTTGGCTTTTAGATTACCTGAAACTAATAATAGTTGTAAAAATAACTCATAATAGCTCTATTTGTTAGAAATTGTCGTTTAATTTTTCAATCATGTATTGCGTTGTATGTCAATAAATCATTATTGTTGTATAAATATTTCTAAAAATTGTCGCAAGTTCGTTTTTAGAATATTATAGAATTAATCTATCAGTTACCACCGATTATACTAATCTAATCACGTTCTACATTTAGGATAATGAGCATGATAGAATCTGATTACATTTTGAAAAGTATACCTATCTTTTGGTTACCCTGTTACTGCCTCCGATATGTGTACTAATATTGATAATTATTGCTATTATTGTTTCTTAATTAAAGCATGTTGAATTAATGCCAATTAATACTGTCATGAACTCTTCAAATCGTGTTTCATTATCAACATCTGATTATGAATCATTGTTTGGCGGTGGTTGTACAACAAATGGATGTTCAGATGTATCAAATTTAATTCGCTTAGAAGCAGTTTGTTTAATTGTTGAAACTTCACAATCAGTAAAAGTACTACCTACTACACATTTAAGTAACAACTATTTTGAAAATATGAGGCATCAAACTAAAGAGGTATCATTAAAAAGTTTGTGAAATTTTGGTTTAAATTTCCAGTAATTTCGTTTGATTTGCAATTATTGATTTCCTTCACGTATTTAACAGTTGTAAGAAATCCAAAACTTGCAGATTGTAATAAATTTATTCTTGTTTTCGCCTCACTTAGATACAGGCGAATATGTTTAGTTGGTCCAAAATATAAAAATGGAATTTTTAAGGAATGATTTGTCGCCCATTGAAATTGTACTCATCTGATATTACCTCCAGTTGTTTAACCAACTTACTTATATGTATACAGTAGGTAGTTTGAAAGTACAAAAAGTTTGAATTCTACACGTTTTAGTTTGCCTGTTCTTGAAAGCCTTCATCTCATAGGAGGGAGTGATCTTCAAATTCCCGTCGAGCATCACTTATTGCACACTGATCATGAAGCGCATTCAAAATAATCAATAATCAGCTCAACTCCATTGTATTAAAATTTATTTAAAGCCAAAACAGTTATTAGATGGTTAGAATATAATCTTTGCATTCTCAAGTAGTCCATAGCCAACCTTGGCCATCTTGGCAACACAAAGACAGTGTTCGCGACTTAGTTCGTTGAGTAGTCAATTATTTCGTAGAACCTATCTCTAAATCTTGCTTGAAAAAATTTTAAATGATAAGGTAGTCATAGATGTTGTGTAAACTATACAACCATGATTTTATAAGTTACTTTTCGGATAAGAGAATAGTTAGTCAATGATGGAAAATATGTTTACAAGCCATCATGTTGCATTTCTATCCAATATATCAAACTGAAATACAGTTCATTTCTATTGTTTCTATCATACAACGTTTGCAGGGATCAGTTGTCACAGTGGCAAACGACATACTGAAATTTTTTAAAGCCTTTAGAAGTATCTCTGCTGTGTCTTCATTTCCAGCCATTTGAAGAGACACATTGTCGTCTTATGTTTGAATGATGTCTGATATCGGGTGTTGTCAGTGCAACATAAGACTCAATAAGTCATTTCAGTCCTACATTGATTTTCTGTCAGATATCAGTAGGTTCAATGTTAATTAGTTTATTTAAAGTTGAAGCCTCTTTAGCTCACATTTCTACAAGTAATTCCTAAGTGTTGAACTCTGCATACATTTTCATCATCCTTCTTTTGATAAGTTGCCTCCATAATGCATTACATTATTTGTTTATTACCAACATCCTATTTCATAATATGATATAGAATGGCTTCTCTGGTTGTCTGGAAAATAGTTGTCTTTTGGAGGAGGCTGATTTACATCGTCAATTTCCTAATGCGAACACAGAATGCTTTTGGCGAAAGAGCATTCTCGATGTGAATTGTAAATTACCATCTCACACTAGTGGAATTAAACTATCTATTGGAGTAGTACCAACTTTAGATATGTTAGTATCAAATTCTTCATTTGAGGATTCAAATATACATGTACACGTAGGTATTTTTTTATCAAGTATATGTTATCTATGTGATGCCATAGCTTTTAATTTGTTACATTATTTTATATTCTTTTGATACCATTTGGCAATCATTGTTTATAATTTTGAGTTGTTTCATTCACTCAAACCTATGTGGTAAGTTCAATTAATTATAGTCATATTATAATATAATCCTTACAAAATCATATAATTGTAGTTATTTCATAAGTTGATAGTCCTAATAAACCTCTTAGTAGCTCGATTGGCTTTTACCAACTTACACCTTTCAACAAAAAACGAGTGTACTGCTCAACAGTCCGCTCTGTTTTAACATGTGGAGAAACATGGGTAATGAAATAGAAGATTTACATATACTTCAGGTCTTTGATCATAGAAACCTTCGAAGCATCACCTGTTTGTCATGTAATTATCAGGTAAGCAATACTCACGTTCGACATCGGGTGTTAAGGAAAAATGGCAAGTCAGTTGGTGAGATTGTTAATCTTCATCAGCTGAAGTGGCTGGGGCATGTGCTACTCATACCCAACCACCTTCTACTTCGTTCCGCAATGTTGGCTGGAGTAGGAGTAGGATGGAACAAAGACAGAGGCGGCCAAACCGAAACATAACATCAGTCCATGAAGTCCTTGACTATTGGTCTAGGTCATTATTGGTGGATGCAGATTGCCTTATTGGTATCCACTTGGTAATAGCGGTCAGTGGCTGGAGATACTGGGTGACATGGCTCAGAATCAGTCACAGTGGCGCAAGTGTATTCGCTCTTTATCTTTATATAGATTCTAAGTTCTATTATTCTTTCATACACACATTTAGTCTATCCTTCCCTATTGTATTTTGTTACCGTGTTATTCTTGTAAATTTGATCCCGTCTTGCTAGTGCCGTGTGGCAACTTGAACCGATGGGCATATATTAACAGGTTCTATGTTGTTAATGAGTGACTAACTTAGCGGTGTAGTTACTTTGCTCTTTACTCATTGGGTCACAAATTTGTATGTGGCATAATCCATAACAATTGCATGAAAATGCGTGGAGCCATAATAGAAAATTTCGTTATTTTAACCATTAAATCTGTTTAATGAAGTTACAATTTCTAGTTTTCCTTTTATCTAATCACAAATGTAAAAAGATATACATATGTGAAGGATAGACAGTTCCCAACTGTTATTATAATTGTCTCATTTTAAGGTACAGGTTCTTGTCTTCGATCTATATTCATTATGTTGGGACTAATGGTACTCTCTGCTTTCCAGATTCAAGGTAAATGGAACAGGGTTCAAACCTATTGTTTAATAGTTGAAAACTGAATCCCTCAATCACTTAGCCAGTTCCCCATTTGTCGAGTTTACATATAAACGAATCGTATCACAACAATTCATAATCCTAATAATAGTAATTTATCACATTATGTGATACTATGCTTTCCACTATAGTATGCGATTACTTTTATTGTTTGTTGATTACATTTGTATTTCGTGTTTCACAATATTGTTTATGTAGTATCGAGTTGTTGGCATAACTTATCGTCTGGTAGATTGCGGCGGAATGAGAGTTTACCTTCGACCACCAAGGAAATTTATTTATTCTTTATCTACATTTGGTGAATTATCTAATAGAGGAGGAGGACGTGAGAAACATCCAAGTGGTTCGTCATCATCTACTCTTTCAACTATTCGATCCTCATGGAATTTAGGATCTGAGCCTATTTGTTCTTCTAACGGAATTTCAGGCGCATCTGAATTTGACAGTGAACATTTACTATCGAATGCATTGGGAATACAATTCTTATTATTACCACTTATTAGATTACTACCTGCAATGCCACGAATGTGTATTTTTCCAGGGCGTATTTGTAGTGCATTTGATTTACATGAAGCAATGGATATATTAGAAAAAGAATCAAGTGATAAACATTCATGTGAACTTTCAGAACAACTACACTCACTTGGTCTATCAAAATTTCATGTTCCTGATCCTTCAACGTGGTCTAATCGTGTAGCTGCTGTCGTAAGATTTATATTAATTTATTCTTCATTACAATTATTGTACTATTACTAATATATTAAGGTTGGTCACTCTGTAATATTACTAGAAATAAACGAATAAGAGAGATAACGTTTACTTCTACTTACTATAATTGAATTCAAGCAAGTACTGAGACTGAGTATCAATGAAGGATTTGACACTAGTGTTTGGGTTTACGAATATATATTTGATTGAATATATCACAGATTGATGTTGGCAGGGTACCATTGACAACATCCCTGCCAACATCAATCTGTGATATATTCAAATAAAATCAAATAAAATAACCAACCTCCGCAAAAATAACCATCCCAATTGAATATATATTTGTCAAACTTAAATTAATGTGGTTATTAATTGATATAAGTCTAAGATGCTTAAGCTAACAGTGATAACTTTTAGTTTTTAATCGATACTTAAATGCTTGAACTCCATTTTTACTCGACTGACCGTGGTTACTTGAAAAAGGGACAAAATAGAGATCGAAGAATGTAACTTACTGGTAAGCTATCATCAATATTTGGAAAAGGAGAGTGGATCATTGATCTAATATTACCAAGGCAATTGGAAGTTAGACACTGACTCTTTTTGAATATAAAGGTCAGGTTTTAATCTTCTTATCGCAATAGCTTTATCAACTTTGGTGATACCTGTCTCGCTTCCGACAAGTTTGAACTCCACCAGTCATGACTTTTAACTAGAACTTCAGTAGCATCCTGAATTTAATCACCAGTGAGTTGATTATGGTAGTTAAGTTGAGGTGTTATTGTGGAGATAAGTCTTATTGCATCATTTTTCCAATCTTCGTTTTGTTCTGATGATTCCACTTATTATGTCATTTCCATCACTTTTCTTGTTTTGATTACATCGTTTTTATCGTTGACACAGTAATTTCGTTATCTTTTTCGTCGATTGGTCTCAACTCAGGTTATTGTTACCTTTACTAGTAATTATTGATTACTCTTAGTTCACTCGACTCAGCTATTCGATAACGTAATAGTTTAATTTTGTATGACTTGATGTTCTAGAATTTTCACTTACACACTACATTTATACACATCGCCATTTTCGATCACATCAACCCTACTTGAATCTTTACTTCACCATGATTCTACATCATGACTTCTAATCAGTGTCACTTTTAAAGTATGTTATTATTTATGCATAATTTGATTAATTTTAGTTGTGATGTATTCGCGGGAAGTGGCAATTCTGCCACTGAACCCCGGCTTTGTGATGAGATGGTTAAGCGTTCGACGTCGGATCTGAAGGCTGTGGGTTCCATTCCTTGTCGGAATCTAGCGTGCGCACTGCTGATGAGTCCTATTCTAGGATGAAATGTCTGTCCAACTCTCCTTAGTTTCTAATGACTCGCAGCCTATATCAATCTGTGACGAATAAAAAGACAACATGTAATACTTATCTCTATAATAATGCATCAATTCTTCTCTTAATAGTTGACTTTATATATACATCTAGTAATAACCATGTATTATTACTAACGGTCTCAATTTACTGACATGAATGTCTTATTTCTTTCCAAGTTGGATCTAACTATTTTCCCATATGAAACACGATGGCTACCTATCGAATTGTATATTCGTGACGAAAACAGACTCAATATTTTAACAAATAATAATAATTCGGATAGTAACTCCGATTTTGACTCGAATTACTCAATTAAACGTTATTTAAATGTGTTACATGTGAATCTGAAGTCAGTTTCAACAAGTTTATCATTCCTGACCAAGTTGAATTTGACTGCAACAGATTTTCTTCAATGTGTTGGTTTGGAGGATTTACATAAAAAGGTGAGTTTGAATTATTGTTTTATGGATTACAGTCAGCATAGCTATTACATTTTTATGTATATTTTGGATAAATTGTTGTATTTTTTCCCACTTTACTGTGGATAATTGTGATTAGTGGTTGGAGATTCTGCTCTACTCAAAGCGGAGTAAACTAGCATGTACTATATTCTTCAGTTACCTATGAAACGGAAATGTTGAAATGTTGTTGCAGGTGTAGAATATTTGCTTTTGTTGACTGATAACTTAGTCTTCACTGTCGCTTGAAAGATATTAGGTTCTACATCGCGAGAAGTTATACTTATGTCATTGACCCGTCAAAAAGTGTTCGTTTACATAAAGTTGCTGAAAATTATCTTGATTATGGGGTCTCTTATCATTTATTATGTACTGACCGTGTAATTTGCTGATCTAGTTATTCAGTTATCTTTAACTACGTTTATAAAGGCAAGAGTTCATAGAGTTAAAGCTATAATCCTTTTGAATAGCTTTTTATTATTTGATGGAAACATTGTGTACGTTATTGGTATCGGGGATCCAAAGTTTGAGTTAATTATCCCTGTTCAATCGTAAACAACGTAGAGCTTGTCACGTATATCCGTTGTCTCATGTTGTTATACCACATTAACACGACGAGATCAAATTAACAATGTAAATACCAAAATCTACTTAAACGAGGAGTGAAAATTAATGCACGGATCAATAATGGAATCCAACAATTAAGGGAATATATAGAGTGGTTGAATTAGCATCCCTCTAACCGATTCTAAGCCATTTTACTCAATAGATAGTTGCAGTTATGACGCGGATTCTGACAAGGTAGTCTGCATTTACCTCAGACTAACGTTTTAACTTAATTGCCCACTATTCTGTACAGTGGATTCAAAACTGCATATTCCCCTGTATTCATAATTCTTCAACTAGATGTGCTTCGTCGCACCCTAGAATTCATGTTCACATTGAGAGTCAAGCCTATTAATCTTTGCTTTAACTGTCAGTGTTTTATCCACTGAACTAATGAATTTAAATGCCGCTGACTTATTAAATGTGTATTAGTACATTAATGAAGATTTGAGACTAAGTACTTAAGGTTGTCCATACCAAAAACGAAAACATTACAAACTTTTGCTTATAAGGGTTGATTTGACTGGATACTCAGTCTTTTTTTTAACAACATTAAAGTTTACATTTCAGTAGCTTCTCTTTATCTTCAATTTAAAATTTGGGAAAATATATACAGGCTAAGATTTTTTGGTACACAGATTGTAAACTCTGTTGGGTTGACATCTAAATTGTCCAATAATTCCAACTGAATTTATTTCAACATTTAATATTTCTATGATCACAACAAACTATCAGGTGGTTTAAATTTTCCCTAATATCAAATTGTATTCATCCGGATGATTTTTATAAGTTTTGCTTTAATACTCCTTCAAATGTTTAATTGTGTGTTAGTTCATCTATTCTCCTACTATATTGTTTCAATTAGTTTTTCATCAAAGTTCTACACGAATATGTGTATTTATAAATTTACATTAGATTTAAAATCATTACCAAATAATTGGTGGTGTGTTACATAATAATTCTACAGGTTCAAAGGTGTTTGTCAAATAATTACACCTAATTAACAAAGCAACTAAGACATGAAGGTGAATAAGTTAATTATCTTTTTGAAAGTTTGCAAATGATAAGTGAATGGGTTGGCATACTGTTGATTACATAATATCTATTGAGAAGAAACCGATAAAGTAAGCATAAGAAATCTGATGATCAAGGCAGTTACGTAATAGTTAAGTTGCAAGATATGACAAATTTTTCAAAGTTAGGATAATAATAATAATAATAATAAGTTATAATAATAATAATAATGGGAGAATTGAGTGTAATAAGTTATTTGTAAAGCATCTGAAGATTGGCTATTATGATGGCCACGACAAGAAAAGAGGCTGTACACACAGGTCCGGTCTGAGAATGTGGATACCGTTGGCTTACGCTATATGTAGAAGACGTATTCGTAAACCATGCGGTAGATTGGGTGGGACTCGATAGATGATCTTAAAAGCTCTCTTGACATCTACTTGATGTTCCGTATCAACCAAATGTGCAAGTATGGAGCTGTTTACTTGCCGTAATTGACCTTTGCTCAGCTAAACTGGGTGGTGTTTTGAAATCCTATGAAGTACTTGCCGAATCGCGCACCCAATATAACTGGCTCCACAGGAGCCGTTGAATTGGTATATACACATAGATGAGGCCAATTCAGCGAGTCTATCTTTAGTTCCGGTTCTTATGACAGGGTGGTTGTGGAATATGGTATGCAGTTTGGCTGCGGTAAACGTCTTTTGCAACGCTTTTCTAATTCGTTTCGTTGGGACTTCACTAATCTTGTCATTTAAGGATTGTAATTTTGAAAAATAGGTTTCTTGCGGACAGTTTCGTCTTTATGGGCGTCATGTGTTTATTTATGAATTTCAGTGGTTAAGCATTCATGTTGAGCATCTTGCGAATGGTGGGTAATTCTTCTACAGTATCCTCAGAGCATATGCATCTGGAGCGATGTGTTAGATTTTTCACTAAATCCCTTTTGTATCTTTGACATTTCAGATATAACAATCTTAGTGGTACGGAACTGCAGAAATGAGTATACTGGTAAACCGACGTTAATTTTCTGTAGATGCTTTTTTAATGTACCATTTGTTCTTCGAGTTAATAAGATGTCTAAGAACAAATATTATTATTATGCTCTTTTTCTAAGGTAAAAATAATTGATGGATAGACGTTGGTAAATCTTTCAAGTATTCCAATCTTATCTATTTCATCTGTTTAATTATATTATATTTACTTAACTTACATATTTTCTTTGTGCCATCAATCTTTATCATTCTCTTTCTTTAGTTAATTAAGTTCTATAAAGGCATAAAACTCATTGCTACTTTCTTGACTGAGAGAGTGTATGGGTCCTTATTGTTGACTAATATAATGCACTTACAGATACAGTGTTATTATGTTGTATCTATTGTGACTTTTGTGAATGTTCTAGTATTATAATTACTTTAGGATAGTGCAAGCAATATGAATGTTACGGTAGCTTTATTAACTTATTATTTATTTTCTTTATTGTCAGTTTCCTCTCCTAGTAGAAAATAACGAAATACCACATTCTTTGCCTGATATGAGTTCTGATTATGATGAACGTTCTCTCCCACTATATGCTACACATGTTGGTGTAATTTGGTTGAAATTTGATTCAGATAAGTATTGGCAAATTGTAACAAGTAGATTTTCTTCAGATCCAGAGTTGAATGAATTAGTGAAAACTGTACAGGTACAATCGATTTATATTCAGTTAGAAATGGAATATGCTTTGGATGCAATGAAATATACACCATCATCGTCTGAACATAATTCATCTCCTTCTATTTTACCCAACCAGTCATTAGCTCGTCGAATTTCATTAGGATTCAAATTAAAATTATTATCCTCAAATTTAGCTCCGTTGAAATTATCTGATTTAATGTTAACTTTTGAAGATGAAACTCCAATAAGTGAATATTACTTACATAATAAACGAATGACAGCAAAATCATTCGGTGAAAAAATTCATGCTCAATCATTTTTATATGGATCTATTGAAACAAATTTATCTGATATGTTCTTACCTAAGGTATGTGCTTTTATTAGCTTCAATTTTCTTTAATATAACTAATTAGCTAATTTTGGGTGTTTTGTGTTCATTGAGCTGAATTGTTTTAATTGTAGAGCTTTCATTATCTTTTTATACAACATCAATATGTATTTTTTTTAGTGGAGTGAGATATAAGAATTTTTCTACACTTCGTCAACAACTCGCGATCTGGAATTTGATTTGATGTTATTCAGAATTACATCACCCTACTTGGCATGCTTATTTTCGATTATCTTCTCTAGTCGGACATTTGACCTCTTTTCGTCTTTTGTCCCTTTTTGACGAATAGATTGAGCCAGTTTAGATATACCAATCCAATAATCCGACTCAAAGAACACAACACCTCCAAAATCACCTTAGGCTACAATTCGCCATCACTTCAAATCAATGCAATTTTTTGGGTTTTTTATTTTACTTAGTAAATACTGTTGCCATCTGTAAGAAAGGTCTATTATTTTCATTCTTCATGTTAGATTCACTTAACTGTTTTGCATCTGAAGTATTTGGTCTTAGAGTCATATCCAGCTTCACCTATTTCATTTTACATAGTTTAGCAGTGCTAATTTTTTACCTGGTAAGGAGGTGTATATAATCCAATTCCCGGAATAAATTGAATTTCGGTTATCGAACAGTTATATAGTACACAAAAGCTGCAGCCTAAAATCGAGTACATAGATCTGTACTTGTTAATTGAAATAGTGGTCCGTTGAATACTTTCCTACATTACTTTCTTGTCTTAGCGTTTTGTCCAATTAGTAAACAATTGTGAACAGTGTTAAAGGCATTCAGCTCCCAGTTTCTGTACCATAGGCTCAACCTCCACTGCACCTATTTCTGTTTAGTAAACCATGTATTATCACTATCCCTCATAACTATACTATGCCTCAGATCCAAGTACACGAATTCCTATCTGGTAAGCGAGTTACGTTTAATTATGTAATGCTGAGGTGTAAATGTTAACGCCGAATGTTCATTTGTATTTGTTTTCGCGACTTATCCCTTCAAAAGTAAGTTTCTAATGATGTTCATTAATCGAATCGAAAACCAACATTTTTTAAATAATATTTTAATTACTTATAGGTAAGCAATGTTTTCTAATAAAATTATTTCATAGACTTATAATATCTACTTGATACTAAATACTACTTATGACATTATCCTTTCGATCTTTATTGTTTCTAAAATTCATATACCCAGTACAGATTTCTGTACATGGATTTAAGTCATACTCTATGTGCAAATAAAAATAGAAAACGAAGTAGATAAATGGGGAGGGATTCGAATCCACAACTAAGTGTATGTTGAACACCACCGCTGCACAGTTTTCATTATCCTCCCCTTATTGCTATAATGCACTTACATTTTTTATATTCACTGTATAATTAATTGTTTTAATTTATCGTAATTTTGATTAGATTTTGATAAAACCTGAACAACTTCTAGATTATCGTCTCGAAATTGAACTCAATGAAGGTTGGTCTAATGAAAAACAACAGTCAAAAGCAATTCAGTTAACTAGCCCATGGTTACGTCATGTGTTTTCTAATCGAAGTGACAGTATTTCCAAACGAAGACAATCAATGTCTTCTTCTGAACTGTCTAAAACCCTATCTGGAATGACATCAACTTCGTCAAGTTCACCTGTTTTGAATTCTAGTGTAGAAGACACCTTAAATTCCTTGGAGACATCACATCAAATTCGTTTACAACTTAATGGGTTTAGTGATTTAGTAATAAGTAACAAGTCAACAAAATTTGTCAACTCAGAACAGTTGAAGTCAAATGAACTGGGCATTCCAATTCCAGTAAAAAGCGAAGTACCTGGTACTGTTTTGGAATCAAATATAAAGGTAATATCGTTTGTTGTTTCATAAATATCCAGTAATATGATTCATTTCAAAAAATTTCTCTTTATTGGAGTTATTGATTCTGCTATAGTATTGCTTTAAGGTGTCCGCTTTCTCATTAAGGATATGTTTGTTGTTTAGCTGTTCATTGCATTGCCTTGAAATTCAATCGTCGATACTGGAGAAGTTCCTAATATTCAGTCGTGAATATCTTCAGAATACTTTGTGAAAGCTTCCAAGTACAGGCATTGGGTGCAAAGCAAAAATTCTGTTTTGATTAATGAATTTATATTTAATTGAAATGGTTTGTGGAGATAGGTATTTATTGTTCATTGAATTCGTCACAAATTGATATTGAAAGGGTAATATTGAAAATCAGTGTGCACTATACAGTTGTTTCGTCCTAGTATGGGATTCCGCGGCAGTGGTTAGGTCGTGCGTCATCCGTATTCGTAATTTGACATACATACTAAATTGTTGAGGTCCTTTTTAATCATCTCAGACATTGGTGACTAAAACTAATTTCTATTATGAAGCTGAGTTTATTTTATCCGAAATCGTAAGCCTTGAATTATTTCATATTTTTCATCCGATTTTTTTCTTCATACCTTCTAAACTGTCTTCCATACTTTCCCGTTTCAGTTAGTGATACTATTTTCCTTTGCCTCTAGTTAATTTCTTTTCACTTCATTGATGTGAATCGTGCCAACTTAGATCGATGTCAGTTTGCCTTTATACCTACATGATCAATTGAACATATCTATGAAGATATCATATGCGAAGTAGAATAATAAATTACTTATTACATATTGTACGATTTATTGTATCATTACTACAGATATTTTGGAATTCTCGCCTTCAAGCACGTTGGATATCAGATTGTAAATCATATATACCTCAATCTACTGGCGATTTATGTGAAGAATACGAAATAATAAATTTATGCTCCTATTTTCGTCGGTATGGTCGGATAATTTTATCCTCCCATGAATGTCAAATAGATCCAAAATGGTTTGTCAATAAAACGACAGTTGCACCATTATTTAAACCATGGTATGAATATCCATTTCTAAATCCTGGCTCTGCAGCTGGTCTTCTCTGGGCAAATAATATATGGATAGGTTAGAGTTGTGCTTTTGTTTCACAATTTAATTAGCGTAGTAAACGGTTGTGAAGTGTTTTTGTAAGCAGTCATGAACATTTTTTAAATGTCCTATTTTATGATTAAACCCTTTGTTGAGTTCAATCCTTGTTACGTTCTGCTAGATGGCATTTGTTTTGTTCCAAGTAACTATACCAGTGTTGGTATTCATTCCAGGTCTTTGTGTTTTGGTGATTATTTGAAACTCATTGCTTCATCAGTATTTTTTTTACTAGATGTTAGTATTCTACTCATTGTCAATTATGCGTTGATTCTTTTCAAACTGCATATTAAAAGTGGAGGTATGGTACTCTAATATACATATACGAGTGTAGACTGTTGATTTTAAAATATGACGACAATCTATCCAAAATGTTTGGCGATGCAATTATTGGTTTCATTTCGTCTATGTTAAAAGTAAAATGAATTACACTCTAATAGTCATCTTTAGAACTTGACGACTAAGTAGGTAACATGAATGTATATAGACTGTTCTACGGAGGAAGTTAATATTTGCGATTTCTATTTACTATTAGGAGTTTATGTATTTGCATTTGGTTAACCATTTTGTCACTAGCCCACTCTTTACTAGACCAAATACGTTTTCTATGACCTAATGTTTACGATCATATTCATGGATATCTCTTGTCCTAATATACAAGTATTTGTGAATACTGTTGTTTATTTACAGTCGTTAAAAACAAATCGCGGATGTTATTTTATTTCGTAAACGTAGATGAGGGAAGCTTTATTTCCAGAAGTCTGCCTGATGAAGTTAAACAAAACGGGGATAATAGACATCACTCGCTGTTTTTAGTTGTTTTTAACATCCTCATCGTAACCAGAGCCTGACGAAATGCGTTCCAGGTAGTTCGTTAAATTTATGAATTCCACGAGCATCCGCTGATGTTATTTTTGCAATTTTTTAGCTTATTCACTAAGATATGTCACTGTTATGAGAATAGTGAGATGGCAAGGGCACAAGCAGCGATCTTAGCGAAAGGGAACAGAGTAAATATCGATACTGTGGTAGGAAATGACGGAAACCTCTTCATGGAAGATGGGGAAGCCAGTCGGTATTGTTATAGAGTGACGCTTCAGATCCCCATAAAGAGTCATGGGAAGACAACATTTTACACGTGTCGAACGCCAGTCCACCTAGAAACCGAAACAAATTATCAAATGGAAGAAATGTTGCGATATAGGATAATTGAGGAAGTCAAAAGTCGTGAAAACTCACCCGTGCTACTAGTAAAGAAAGGGACTGGGAACTATAGATTTTGCGTGGACTTTAGGGAACCAAACCGTATAACAGAATTGAAATCATGCACAATGCCGATTGTGGCGGAAACCCTAAATCACCTACAACAAACAAATAATGGACGTTAAACGATCAGAACAGCATCAAGGGAAGCAGCTTAAGCACTTCTCAGTGGGAGATATGGTGAAGTGTAGAGGACGAAGAAGCATAACAGGTAGCGGACTATGCTCGAAGTAAGTACTTCCCAAATGGGAAGGCCCGTACATAGTCATTGCAAGGTGTGAACCGGTATACACTATCAAGGAAGACAACAAAGAGAAGCATGTAAACACAAGTCAGTTGCAAAGATGGATTTTCTGAGATGATGGGGCAAATACGCGATGACAACCAGCGGTCACAGAAGCAAGGAGATCAGTGCTTATACAAGCACAACACTTAGATGGAGGGGCGAGTGTGGTGAATACTACTCATAAGGTCGTCCATAAATAGTAGGTATCGGGACGCAACGTGAAAGTGGAAACGGTAAATAGTATACGGGGTGAGATGCGAAGTGACAAGGAGCAAAGTAGGAAAAATGAATACAACCACAGGAAGCAGGCTTACAGCCAACATTGATTGAGGAACGCAAAGGACGTGCAAATAGATAATTAGAAGTATTGTTTATATAGTTTATGACTTGCACTATTTTCACTAAATAAACAATTTGCTCTGGCCAAGTCGACTTTTCACACTAGTATTGTGCTATACATAACTTTCTACTCCATCTTATATTCTCGTCGACCTAACCAATTTTATAATTACTTCTAGCATATTATCTTATTTCTGTAACATTGATTCCATCAACTTTATCACGTGTTAATGTGACACGAGAATGGGCTAACTCGTTTGTATTAGGCTGTACTTTGGTTATGACTGACTGATCAAATTTCATAAACGTCGTATGTAGCTTAAATAACTATTTTTGTCTATAGTTTGTTTTGTACTACTTTTTATTTCGTACTTTATTGTGGTTTTACATGCTTTTACTCATGTAGAAGAAAAGGGATGTGAGAACTAATATTATCATCTAGTTGGTTATTATGTTGCTGTTTGACTTAGGATATCCGACACTTGGCATTCTATTCAATGCATATGAATTCTAATTGTATTTCAGTTAACTGACTGCTAACCAAAATCACATGTTGATAAATATGGAAAGACTAAACGATGCAAGCGAACTGAGATGATTATTAAAATAATAGAAGGAGTGTTGTTAGTTTATTATGAAAACGTAAACATAATTAAATCGAATGAACAATATTAAATACATGTAAACAAAATATGCAAACGCTTAATGCTTTCATATTATGAAAATCAGACAAATCTCATTGCATTGTACCTTAATGGGAACTTTAAGTAAAACACGAATGATGTATCTGCAAATAAGGAGACATAGTTTTAATGTGAACACTAAAATTTGGGATTGATGAAGTGATGAACTAACTCTAATCCTAACCACAATACTTAGTCAAATTCCTAATTCTTACTCTAAATATGTAACTCTAGTGTTTCCTTATTTGTGGATAATTTTTGGCATACTACCACAGGTTTCCAAGTGGGGAGGCAGAATAGAATGGATCCTGTCTCACTTCAATGGTTCACTAAATAGTAGTAAATTAATAAATATTCTAATTTCCTACATTTTTTATAAGTGATGATGCATGTCGCCTGTACTCTGATTGGCTCATAAATTGTTCAAGGTTATTTATGATCACTTAAGTTTGTCAACGTTTAGTTCCACCCTTGTTAGCACTGTTATGTAAACATTACACACCCATATAATCATTGTAAACTTCCATTGTTATTTTTTACAGTTTAAGCAATAATGTTGTCTTTTTTATATAATTCTGCATCTTAAGTACAGACATTGGATATAAAATGTAGACCTTGATTATTTCATTTTATCTTCAAAATAATACCTTGTAGATATTAGTTTGGATCCACCAATTTTTGATTTTCAGTCAACATTTCTGACTAGTTCACAAATGAAAAAACTTGATCCACAAAGTCAATTATGCTTACAATGTCGTCAAGATTATTCACTGGCTGCACGTCGAATTACTGTTTGTACACAACGTCGTATTTCGACCATTTCTTTATTACTAAATCACGAAATGAAGTTACCCAATGAATTAAATGTATCAAGGGTTCAAAAAGATAATTGTTTAAAAGTAGATGGTACATTAGAAACTCGGAAAATATCTATGCCTGATTTAACAGTTACACAAAAGTCTACTATGCTAATTGATAAAGATGATCTTTATTCATCATCACGTATTTGTACATATCCATTAAATCCTGTTTCTGTTACCATTCATTGTGGAATTAGACACAGTTTCATGAAAAATATTCGTATAAATACGGAACTAAGTAAGTGTATATGTGTGTGCAAATATTTTGTGTGTTATAAAGTTGAAATATTCTTCCATTCCGAAATGTGCGTACGTTTGCTCAGCATGACATCATTCTCTCAATTAAGTTAGTGATGACACATTCATTAACATATTCATTAGGATCTTGTTTGCATACTATTCTGCCGCCACTGTACCTTTCATAACTTAAATAAAAGCAAGGATGAGCATGCATATATATATATATATATATATTCCAAATAACCGGAACAGCCAAAGGAGCTTTAATGAAACACATTTATTTGCTGCATTTTTTTATTGGCACTGGTTTAAAACAGACTGGTTATGCATTCACGATAGACAAATGAGACAGGTCTTTATTGATTCGATAAATGGTTGACTTGCAGTAACCTTATCGTCCAATCATTTATAATATTTAGTAGTGTTTCGTGTTTTGTATTTTGTCTTTATGCAGTGTTTTAGGATTAAAAGAATCCCTTAATTTGATGTTGGTTTTATTTTGACGTTAAGTTCACAACATATAGATTTTATTAATGTTTATAAATTTAATGATTGGTTGAAATGTAAATGAATTCTTCTGATGGTTGGTGAATTTCTTAACTGTCAAAAATTTCTTACTGCGATACGATTAGTTGGAAATCGATTGAGAGTATTAAAATCTGATTGGATATTGAAAAAATGGTGCTAATTATTTTTATTTAAGAAAAAATTATCTCATAACCGATTATGGTTAAAAATGTACCTAACTAATGAACAAAATAATCGTTTCGATGGTAATTAATTCCGAAATTGGAAGATGAATTGATGGTATGTCAATGGCAAAATAGTTCAATGACAAATGGATTAGTAATAAAAATTACGTAGAAGTGTAATGTCAGGTATAGATGTAAATTGTAAGATTTGGCTTGCGAAAGTTCTATTGATTCATGAATAATGCTAACGTAGTTAATTTAAGTCAATGGTAGCAGGTGTTTTTTTTAAGAAAATTGAAGTGACACAGATTTTTGTTGCTAAGGTAATTCATTTACCGCCCATCCAGGAGGTGAAAATTATTTACTAGATCGATTTCTCTATAGAATTGTAATGAGATTTAATGTCATTACGGGAATTAGACCAATAACAGTTACAGTGAATATGACTAGATCTGGGTGGAAAATTCTAATCGGAATTAAGTTAAATTGGTTTTAAAATAACTCTAAGGAAATGAATAACATTTAACAAGTTCTTAATGTAGCAGTTAATGTCTTAGATTGAAGTATACTGTTTCCAAATTGTCATGATGATGTTGGCGTAATTATTTCGGTTATGCTTGATGCATGTCTAATTTGATAATTACACAAGGTCACGTTGTTGCAAAGGTCGCTGTAAACTATGTGATGCACCTTAAATATCCTTAACACGTAAATAACATGGAATATCAGAAAATAACTGATTTATTTTAAAAAGTTATCCAGAGATGAGTTGCGTAAACAGATACAAGTATTCGTGATTGTTATATGAAATGTAAACAATAGAAACAATACTACTCATTAATACATCATGCAATCTTCGAACATTTGTTTAGGTTTACATTCACTCTAGGTTTGTTCTATGAATTACGTTTATCCATTACAACTGATGCAAAAATTTGTTGTAGCTAACATTACTCATAGAAGTCATTTTCTCATTAAAAATTTTACATTGCTAACCATCCTGAAGTCATAAACTGCTAGTTTTTAAAAGTCATCTCTACCTTGTACTCATTAGTCTTAACAACTAATTTCAGTTGCTGAGTTCATAACTTGATTAGAGTTTGTAGAAAAGAATGTTATGTACTACTTGAAACACGTGATTTACCAAATTATCACTTAAATAATGGAGAAGTTTCATCTTGATAGTATGTAATCATACGATTCCGACTGTTTCATTTCACTTAAGGTTCTTCACTTGTCTTGCATGACCTTTAAATAATAACGATGGCATATTATGCAGTAATACAGACTATTAGCATACTTTTATTATTATTCGTTTGGTTTATTATGGAATGTGATGATGAAAGATTACGGTTTTACAATAGTTCCACTGTTTAAAACTGTCACAATATTTTATGAATGAAAAACCTTTTTGTGTCTGACATAGACCCCACGCTACATTTTTAGGCTTAGCAGACACATTTTAATGCTAGTCTCTATACATAAAGTGTGGTTCAGAGTCTAGTATACTAATATGGTGATTCTATCATCGGACACCGGCCCATAGTACTGATGCTTTTGCATTCATCATGAGATATGTAGGTACCTGTAAGCACCATTACCAAGGTTGGACTTGATAACCTGGAATAGGTTGAGCATTAGATAAGTGGTTTATAAAATTAAGTATTATATTTGTAAAAATCCAGAAAGTAGAAATTGAGATTTTCGACGTTTCGAATCTTAATGTAAGTGCTTTTTCAGAGAATAAATAATCGAATTACACTAACCGAAGTTTAAATGACACAATGCAACAAATCAAAATTAAGAAAATTAGTACAGTCGAACTATCAGGCTGAATGTGTTGCCGTTTTGTTAATCCGGGTCAAGGTGTTTCAAAGTGAATCATATTTGTGTGTACCTTTGAGTGTTTGTTTGTTAATTGTCTGTGCGTATGAAACATGTAGTATATGATGAGGCAAATATTTGCGATAATTTATGTTTTTAACTCATGAAAATTTTTACCCATTTAATCATCGTTGTTTGGGTAGATAGACCATGTCGGCTGAATGATAAAGCCTTCTTTTCTATTAAGTGCAGTGGGGTTTAGTAAAGTATGAAATGCTTTAGCCACAGGCCTTTCTTTGTAGTTCGAAAAACCTGAATGGTCTTGATATTATTTATGTTTATTTTGTGGTTATTATAAATAACATTTACTGCTATTACTGATTTAATCTGCAGCCTTTCGAGCTCTGCAAGATTATTGGGAGGCCGTTTTGTGTAGTTATCCTGTTCTTTGGCAAGAGTCATGGTTTCTCGAGAAAACTCACCAATGTAGGTGGCATCACAATTGACACAACCTAGTATGTAGGCACAGTTTTGTGTGACGGTGAAGGAAATAGTTTCTTTTGTTTTTACCAAAATACCTCGAATCGTGTTCGTTGTTTTGTAGAACGCCTGAATTCTATGTTGCTATAGAATTCTTTGCAGTTCCTCTGTCGTGTTATGGCGATAGTACCAATCCATATCACTGTGTTTGGTTTATTATTGTTATTAGCTAATAATGATAGGTCGTTCCGTTTTTGTATAATTTTAATAATGCTTATTGGAAAATTATTAAATTTTAAGATGTTTGCAATCTTAAATTCTCGTTGTGTATCATTTTCTGACGTAATTATTATAACAGCCATTTTGAATTTTTCTCACCTCACACACTGTTTTCCATACATACAGACAATTAACAAACAAACACTCAAAGGTACACACAAATATGATTCACTTTGAAACACCTTGACCCAAATTGACATGACGGCAACACATTCAGCCTGATAATTCAACTGTACTAATTTTCTTGATTTTGATTTGTTGCATTGTGTCATTTAAACTTCGGTTAGTGTAATTCGACTATTTATTCTCTGAAGAAGTGGCTTACACTTAGGTACTCGGTTTGAGCTTTTGTGGGATCACAGGTGCACACTGCTTAGGAGTTTTATACTATGAGTATAAAATTACTCGGTAGTCTCTAATTCTTTATTTGTTTCTCGTTGAAATTAATCTGTGACGACTATGAACAACAAATTATGAACAATCTACTTAAAACCACTTCATCTTACCAACTTAGTCTGTTTATGCAAACAAAATAATTTTCGCAACTTCGCAAACGAAAATGTTCTTGAGTTTATGTTATTATGATGATTCTATAATGGCTATTGTTGCTAAATAACACTGCCAATCACCTATTTTCAATTTATTGTAGATGAAACTAACACCAAGGATTCTACAATTCAGCAAAATAATTCATTGCACAATGCAAGTGACGTCGTGGATTCAGTTCAAGAATTTCAAGTAGAACATGTTTGGATGGGTCCTGCTGTATATAGACATGTACAACACATTAGTAATGATAATTATGAATCAACACAAACTACACTTTTGGGACCGTTAATTGAAGGAATGGACTATGTTTTTGTTGGTAAAGCGTCCGGAAGCGTTGGGGTATGTTTTTGGTTGATTCATTCAAAAATAATTTTGTACGGATGTTTATGTAAAGCTTCTCAAAGTGTTTTTCTCTATACGAAAATTTTACTACATAAAATTTCAACGAATCGCTGTATAGTGTATAAAGATTATGTTTTTCAAAGAACCTATTCAAATATCGACTATATTAGTACGTGATTCTATTGAGATGTTTTCCTTGTATATCTCTGTTTTTTAGAATACGAGACTAGGTTTAGTAGAAGTCTGCACTGAAATTACCACACCACCTTGATTTACGTATTTCCATCTAAAACTAGCCACATAAAAATTAGGAGCGACTTATCTCAAGTATCTGTGGTTCTATATTCACACTTCTTTGTCAAAAACCACCATTAGTGACCTTGCTTTATCCTTAAATACCACAGTGTAACCAGGAAGTAACATCAATCTATATATGTTTTCCGTAACTCGAAATCACTGTGCTTGCTAATATAATAACAGCATAGTGTTAATGTCACTGATAATTTTATTGTTTTTGTTTTATTTTTAGATATCTGTCCCTCAATCGTTGACATCATCGTCTTCGTCATCATCTAATCAGAAACCTGAAACATCAGTTAGTTCTATAATATTTTTACGTCCTGGAAAATTTTGGGTTTGTGGTCTATTAGGCGTGTTGCCAAACTCTTCTATATTGACTATGACAAACGATGGACAGATACCTGCATCATTTAATTTGCCATCAGTACATAGTGTCGAAACTATTCGTTTTTCACCGAATGGTATCTACATTCATGTACTTGATTCACATATCTAATCATTTGTTTCTTTCATTTCTTATTTGTTTTCCCTGAGGGAATTATTACAATTTGCTAGTTTTATTTTAAAAAGGTGTAATACAATTTAACTACACTTAGGTCTTTTATATTTACGTTTTTACAAAATGTCGGCTTGTTTGTTGCTATTGTTATCAGTTAAACACAACCGGTCTCAATATTCTCCTTCCATTGTTATTTTTTATGATGTTCCTCTTATCGTGCATATCATATGTGTATGTTCAATATTATCATTGGCAATATAACCAGCATCGTATCATATGTGTTATTTCATGAAAATTTAACTTTCTACCGTAGATTAACGAATACTTATGCCATTATCATCTTGTTATCATCAAAAAGATATAAAAACACTTTTTTGAAAAAAATCGGAAATTTTTTAATTTATTTGCTCTGTTTTTGCTCAACATTTAAAAAATATCGTGTCTGTTTTATATACTACTATTATCTTTGTTTATTAATCTTTTTTTCTTTCTTTTGTTTTTTTATTACTTCTTTTTTATTTGTATTGTGATATATTTGTATGTTTATGCAAATGATTGTTTCTCTTCTTAAAATTGCATTTATCAAGTACAATAAACAAGCACATTATTGATTTGCTTACTGGTTAACATGTAGTTTAATCAGATGATATGTAGATCTTCTTATGTACGCATGTGTATACTGAAAGGAAAGTGAATATAAATTTTCTGTAGTAGAAAACAAAAGTGACACAATTTCTAGGATATGTTAGATTCAGTATACTACTTCATTGTATTCTCATCAACACTACATTATAGATTATTGAATTTAATTAATTGAAAAATACACTGATATATTTTCATTCTTCAAATTATATAATTTAGTGAGAACAATTCTGACATTTCTATTCCTTTTTTTTAATTTCTTATTTTATACTCTACTACTACTTAGTTGAATTGTTTCTATTCAATTTATTCAGATATACTTGATTATAATACTTTATTTCAATTTCATGAATGAATAGTTCATTTATTAACGTATAAGAGGATACTAATGTGTATTGAATTATCTACAAATTGTTCTATGCTATATATATGTAGTTGATAAGAATTCCATGTAGTATATTGAATTTATTATATACTGCAGATATTGTCATTTAATTTTTCTTTTATTCTAAGGTAAGAAAGAAACTGTATGAAGTATTCTATAATAAGTATTGCTTTGCTTTGCTTTTCTCCTCCTTACTTTCTGTTTTTTGTTCTCTCAGCCAACTAATTTAGTTGTATTTCTTTTTTGTTAATCATTTGAAAACCTAAAAAAAAACATCAGCTTAATGTGTTACTATATGATATACAACTAACAATTTCCTATTGACATAATTCTCCCTTCATATCAACGAGATGGTTATGTATACAGTTTGAATTGAAACGTATTTTCATTCTTTTTTTCTTGTGTGTTCAATTATCAACTAAATAAGGTTGTGATTTGATAAAAATTAATTTTTTTTCCATTCACTAATTTCAGAACTTTATAACAATTCAACACAAATATACATTTTAAAGATGGTAAACAGTTTATTTTGTTGTCAGTGTTACTTTTCATGTAAAATCAGCATGTATCTGTTACTGAAATTTCAACCAAGAAATTTTGAATATAATTGAAGTATGGCTAGTACTTGTGAAGACAGTTCCGTTGTGTGGAGCTGAAACTTGGCGGACTGCGAAAAGTATCCTTCAGAAGATACAAGTTTTATAAACAACTGTCTGCGTAAGATTCTTCGGATTCGTTGGCCAGATACCATCAACAACAACCTTCTATGGCAGACAACTAATCAACTTCCAGTCGAGGAGAAAATTAGGAAAAGACGCTAGAGGTGGATTGGACACACATTGAGGAAACCATCAAACTGTGTCACAAGACAAGCACTAACTTGGAGTCCTAAAGGCCAAACAAACAGAGGAAAACCCAGGAACACATTGCGTCGGGAATCGGAAACAGATATGAAGAGAATGAACAGCACTTGGGAAGAGCTGGAAAGGAAAGTCTAGGACAGAGTTGGTTGGATAATGCTGGTTGGCGGCCTATGCTCCACTTTGGGTAACAGGCATTGATGATGATGATGATGGCTAGGACTAATTTGCGGATTAGAATGTTTTAATTTGCAGTCATGTATATGGTTTTCAAGTTTCAGTGTACATATCAATATCAAGACTTAGGTACATATAGTTGATGAGCTTCAAATAGAACGTTACTAGCGTTATGGTTTACACTGTTAGTTACATTCATAAACATATGTAAATAAAGACAATATTATGGCTTTTTATATAGTCGTAGGATAGAAGTATGTGTACGTATATAAATACATTTGACATCTGATTTGCTTATAATCACCATTTAAATGTACATCGAAGGTGAAATACTAGTTAATTTATGTTTCTAAGTTGCTTTTTGTAAAATGTAGCTGACGTTACAGTCTGTCGACATAAGATGAAAAATAGTTTTGTTCTAATACGCACTCACATTCTATGACAATGTTCTATTCAAACTGCTAACATTGAGTTTGCCGAAAACAATTTACTAGATTCCTAACAAAATAGCTTTATCAGCTTTTTAATCTCAGTTTTACTAAATACATTTTATTTTATGTGACATACTATTAATCTAACATGTTACTTAATATGAGTGATGTTCCTAAAATACTTCTAAAGAATTCAAAACATCAAGGATTTCGTACATAACATCAATTTACTTTTTTTTGACAATCAAATAAGCTGTTGAGACACTCACCAGCTCTTTTGTGGTAATTACTACGCGTTGTAAAGGTTATTTCATTTGAATTTTCTATTCAGGGACTGCCTTAGACGATCATTTAAAACTAGGGAGCACTGGAAAGCTGGTTCGTAACAGTGGGTGCCTCGTTGTTAGTGAACATTCATGATTCAACCAAGAATCGATTGTTAGAATAGTGATTGATTTTAATGGGTAGTTGCAGAGCTCTAGGGAGAAAACGTAATTAGTGGAGTTCAACCATAAAGAGTTTAGGGCAGTTACTCTGATAATATTGAATGTTTTCGCACACTATCTGTAAGTGATTTATGGTGGAAATAATTCCCATTCGATAACAAGGACTTGAAGCCTTACCTATCACCGTTAGTCTTAAACGTTTTTCACACTACCACTGGTGGAGTCGTAAATTTATACTTCAGGATTCGTCGTCCCCAATTTCAGTTGTATATCTACACTTTCTGTAACAGTTCTAAGACTAATGCGTATCCAAACAGAAGGCTCAAGTGTTGCTGAGGCAAGCAGAACTGTAATGCCTGCTGACTGAAATCTTATATTTAACTGTTTACATCATCAAAAGGCTGTTCTTTTGTTTTGGAATAATCGAGCATTGAATGTTAACTTTTTCGAGTGGAGTTCTACGAAGTATAAGAAAGCTGAATAATGATGTAATTTACGACAACATTGTTAACTTATATACTGTATTCTAATCTACACCATAGGATGTTTTTATTATTTTCAATATATGTAAGGTTTCAACTACTGGTCATATTTTACGTAAACTTTTATCTAAATTTTAAACCTTAGATTTTCAAATTTTTGGCACTGAATCTATGGAAGACATTTAAAATAAATTGTATTCGTAAACAGTCTCAGTAAATTAAACTAGAAGAAATTTCAACATTACTCTCGACAAATTGATCTAAGCTTCATAAACAAACAAATCAAATATCAAGATCTATTATTTTTGAATGTTGATTATTTCTATTATGAAATTCGAATCAATCTAATGAATTAATTCAAAGAGATTGTTTACATATGTAGTTTATTTTCTATTGGTTATATTCATAAGTTGTTGCCAACAAACTACACTAATTATCATACTAAGTTTTGTCATGTTTTCATTTTGTATAGAATAATGCATTAGGTAAATGAATGCATGGTATACCTATAAAGATTTTCTTATCAGATGATTCATTTCACTCTTTCCATTATATAAATATTATATTATATATTGAAACAAAATTACTAAATTGTATAATTACTTACACTTAATCTTGTTTGTGTTCATATGCATACTGATATGTATGCTTACTTGAGTCTTTTGTTGATTGCCTCTAACTATTCAACACTTAGATTCTTTCATTAAAATAAAAACAATAACAGTGTTTATTACCATTTCTAAGATTGAAATCTATAAGTTCTAAAATAACACATGTAATGATTACTATCTTACTTTGTTTAGAAATTGTATATGTTGAACATTCATTAAGTTAACATTGTGCTGATGCCTGGTGTATCGTCAACAAACATATATTCTTTCAAAATAATCCCATATGAGATTAAAAATAATACATTGAACAATGAAAATTATAATGAAATAAAACAAATAAATTATAGATGAAACTAAGACAACAAAATAAAATCAGAAAGAATACAGTAAACTATCTCATAATAATTACATTTGATAGCCCCAGGAAATATATATGTATATACAAGAATACAGTCTCTGAGCAAGCAATTTTCAACCAGATGTAATATACCTGAAAGAAAACTGTCATTTACTAAATGAATATAGGTAATGTTTGAGCTTGCCATCGATAAATTGATTCATTAGATGAATACTAAGATGTACAGTATGGAATAGTCATTTACTGGAATTGAAAATTAATTCCGGCTAACTTATTTCTTTTTGTAGCCAGTATAATTGAACCGTTGGATATTTTTGGATAGTTGTCAGTTAAAAGCTATAAACCGCATTGACTAAAGCTACAAAATATAAACCATGAGATGTTAATTCAATGGTCTGAAACTTTAGAGCTCACTGCGTGGTTTCAGTATTCTAATTTTGATCCTTTGTTGGGTAATGGAATTTTACAGCTTGACAATCCCACATAAATACGAAACGCTTTCTGATAACCTACCTGTTTTCAGAAAACCCATATTACTAATGATTCTCAAGTATCATTCATGCGATTGAATATATTAAATATTATAATACATTTTATATTGGATATTAAGTTATTCCTAGCGAAGTAAATGACTTAATAAGTATGATAAATAGAATGGGATTAACATTTAAATAGTGATGTTGCTAAGGTTCTTTGTAAATGTTTTGATCAGAGAAAAGAAAAATGGTATTTATAGTGTAATGTAGCATTTCGACGAGGTATTATTCTTTCAAATCAGCTGATCCCTCTTGTATAGGTATGTTAAACAAAAGTTGTAAAATATATTTTTAAGGATTCCGAGTTTTGCTGTATTACGTATATTTGTATTAATAAAACTCAAATAAAATGGTTTGCTTTATGAACAAGATAGCGGTTGAATAATATACATTGTTAGTTGATTTGTGTAGATATGATCAATTTCAAAATACATTTAGAATTGGATGGTTTTAACAAGAGATAAAATAAAATCACAAGCATTGAACTACTGCTTTGTTATTGTTATACTGGAAGATTCAAAATGAGTAACTAACTTTCTGAACTGTTTTTCAGAAGATTATTGATTTATTTTGAGTATATGTAATCAGTTGTTTTTTGGATAGTTGTCAGTTAAAAGCTATAAACCGCATTGACTAAAGCTACAAAATATAAACCATGAGATGTTAATTCAATGGTCTGAAACTTTAGAGCTCACTGCGTGGTTTCAGTATTCTAATTTTGATCCTTTGTTGGGTAATGGAATTTTACAGCTTGACAATCCCACATAAATACGAAACGCTTTCTGATAACCTACCTGTTTTCAGAAAACCCATATTACTAATGATTCTCAAGTATCATTCATGCGATTGAATATATTAAATATTATAATACATTTTATATTGGATATTAAGTTATTCCTAGCGAAGTAAATGACTTAATAAGTATGATAAATAGAATGGGATTAACATTTAAATAGTGATGTTGCTAAGGTTCTTTGTAAATGTTTTGATCAGAGAAAAGAAAAATGGTATTTATAGTGTAATGTAGCATTTCGACGAGGTATTATTCTTTCAAATCAGCTGATCCCTCTTGTATAGGTATGTTAAACAAAAGTTGTAAAATATATTTTTAAGGATTCCGAGTTTTGCTGTATTACGTATATTTGTATTAATAAAACTCAAATAAAATGGTTTGCTTTATGAACAAGATAGCGGTTGAATAATATACATTGTTAGTTGATTTGTGTAGATATGATCAATTTCAAAATACATTTAGAATTGGATGGTTTTAACAAGAGATAAAATAAAAATCACAAGCATTGAACTACTGCTTTGTTATTGTTATACTGGAAGATTCAAAATGAGTAACTAACTTTCTGAACTGTTTTTCAGAAGATTATTTGATTTATTTTGAGTATATGTAAATCAGTTGTTTTATTTATTGTCATGTTCCCAAAGTCCTAACCTCATTAAAATTATGAACCGTTATCATATCATTTGTTATTCAGGACCTTTGATCAATTAATCATGTACCTGTGCCCTTAGTCCTTGGTCATTATTATTCCTGTTTGTATAGATGTTATTTTCTTTATTGGTATGTTGTCGTCTAATTTTGTGTATATATAAAGGAGTGTTTGGAATACAATATGATTTCTGTCTGGTTAGCTCATTCATCTGGTGTTCTTCATTCCGGCTTGAGGACTGTTAGTCGCCGGGCAGACGCTTACGGGCACTAATTAGTAGTTATCATGGTCAGCCAGTCCGTCAGTTACAATGTAGAACTTGGTACATGTGTACATCAGTTCAATTTGCCATACCCAAATTACTAGATAGAGATTAAATTATGGGATCAAATCCTAAAGTAGGAGAGGTAGTAACAGAGTTAATGTTAATGGAAAGGAATAGAGATCGGAGATAAGATTATCATTGTCACACGTTGTAATGTGCCATACGATTATAATTTGGCCGAATATATTTCAAATATAACAATTGGCGACGGAGCCGACCAATACAAAAATATAACAGTTATAATTTAGCGTTCATTTGTAGTGTGTAAATACTACGCTACACAGGGATAAACCTAGAAGCATATAGTGTCACTGCAGGCGCATTATATTTGGATTATTGAGTGAGAATCCGGTGGTTTCACTTTCCATATTCACTTAATTAGTAACTAGCATCAAATAACGTCGATAATACCAGCCTCCACCCCATCAAAACTGCAAGAATTCTTTTCAAAGTTAACTATTAATTGAACCTTAAAGATGTAAAATACGGCACGATATCATTCACCTAGCACCGTATTAACTTATGAATAAAAAGAATTAAACTGGGAAAATATGAAGACTGGAGATCACCTTTCTTTGTGAAGAGTCTACAATTTAAGTGTCCTAGTGACAGTTAATAAATAAATCAACTTGTTATAAAGAAATTCCCCCCCCCCTATTGTAAGGGTTTTTTAATGCATTAGTTACATGTCAAGATAAAACATCACCGACTGTTAAAATAAGTTGTGATGGTAGGCAGAGACAACCTTGTTGATATCAGTGTCATAACGACTGTTAATTATTGAATATGTTAAGTAATATGGTTGAGATTCAATAGCAGTAGTACGGATTCTTTCATTCATTGTCTTCTCACAAGTTCTGAGTTTCTACATTATTTCATATATTTTATTCCTAGTATTCATTCTTTCACTGTTAAATCTTTTGCTCTGTTATTGATAGTAACGTTTCAACTATTTTGATGATCATTTTGTTCATTTCATCTCATCATGCTGTAGTGGTATAGTAACTAAGACTAATGTCTATTACTCCTAAGCAAGATGTAGATTATAATCAACTGAATGTATATAGATTAAAAAAGTAAACTAACAGCCAATATGAACGTAGTGTTTTGCGGACAATTTAAGATCAATATCACTATTACGCAATCTTCTCTAAGTAATACGAACTAAAATATTTTCTGTATGAAAGTTTAGGTTTTTGAGAAGTCGATAGTTCATAATTCTGTATAAAAAGCTGTTTACTATCTTATCCATGAAATTATTAACATTGGAAAAAAAAACATCATTTTTAATGAATCGATACGTTTATATAATCTATCACTAGTACATTTAAACATTAACGTTTCAATTTTTTTTTTAAATTAATTTTATATAAGGTTGAAGTTTTCATCATAATAAAGTTGTTTATCTGAATTCAATCTGCATATATCTATATATCTTAAACTAATTTTTCTTTTCATTTAATCTATGCATAGCTTAGTTGATATGTTACTTCGAATTCTAGTTAATGAAATGTCCTGGAGTAATTTTTTATTTATTTATACAATTATACATTGTTGTATAGTGACTACTCTAATGAGATCTAATGTATAGATGGCCTAGTTACTTTTATTCTCGTGGGATATATAGGTGTTACCGATTTTTATCTTACTAATTCATTTACTATATAAATAGGAGAATAATGTTCTATTATTTTCTTAGTGATTTTGTTTTTGGTATATTTGATTGGTTTTGAAATATTAGGTGATTGTTTAGAGAAGAGATATTTTCCCTACAGGTAATAGTTAGTCAAGTGGTTAAGGTAGATAGTAGCATTCTTACAAAAAAAAATATTAAATCTGTACTTTCAATTACGTTATTCATGTATGTAGTGTTTGGAATAAAAATGATAACTTCTTTTGATGTATATTTCTTATTCGTTATCGTACGCTAGAAACATATATTTTCAAATTATGGTCGGTTGAAAACATTGAAAGTGGTTAATAAACGGTAGCCATGCTTACAGAATATTCTTCATTTATCAAATGAGTGACGTATATTTTTAAAATTCTAATGAGTAGAAATTAAAATTTCTGACGTTTCGCGGCTTAGTGCAAGTCGCTTCTTCAGACCACCTTGACCTATATGACTTGACATCATAGCACGATCAAATTCTCATTTTGATTGTACGAGTTTACATTGTTTTTGATTTGTTTCATTGTATTATCATTTAATCTTGTGTTAATTAAATTCGGTTATTCACTTCTCTGAAGAAGCGACTTGAACTAAGCCGCGAAACATCAGAAATTTTAATTTCTACTCATTGGAATTTTACAAATATATATCACTTATTTTATAAACAATCTATCCAATGTTCAATTTATTTGAAATTCTTCATTTATGAATTAAATTAGTCAACGGAGAATCGCTTTAAAAGTCTATCGCATCTTTTTAGTCTCAATATAATATGTTTTAATGTGAAGATATCATAAGTGATTAACTGTTCTAACCTATCCATATTTATCTTGAGTTTGTACTCAAAACACTTCTAGCATCACATCACAACGTTATCGATGTGCATTATTAACCATTACAGAATATGGTGATCATTAATTTTGTTAGAGCTATGAGAGCGGTTATCACTTCCCAGTTGCCCATGCTGCGAAAAGGTAATTCTTCTTGATGTACCTGAAAGGCAAATTGGGTTAGAGCTGGTCTTAAAGATCTGAGGATCCAAGACTGCAGCGCGCAAACAACAACTTCTTGAGGCCGGTCGTGGGCGACCCTTTTACAATTTGTTTGTGGTACGTTAGCTTCTCACTTCTTAAGGTTTTTCAACTAGAGTCGGAAATCCGTGGAATAAAGTTAGGTGTGCATTTTATGGCCAACCTTTTTTAACACTACCTTTATTTTGTGGGAAGATATCATCGCTGTCATATTGGCTGCCTTTTAGAAACACCTTGATTTATGGAAAATAATCATAGAAATAAGTACGACATCCAATCAAATGATATGGAGATAGAATAAAATATAAACCAGATCAGTTGTATCTTTAGGTAAAACAATGACTATGTCGATGATGTTCTTTATTTAATCAAAAGTATTTTCATTATCAAAAAAGTTGCAAAAGGTATGCGCATACTCTCAAGAATTCAGCCAATAAAGTCGATATCTCAGCATTACCAGGCAACTTATTAAAGTTGCATAAGAGGAAAATGGATGGTAACCTAACATTTATTGGGAATGAAGCTTTTAAGAGAATATTGAAGTAGTCTCATTTTTTGTTAAGTTAAATACCAGTTAATTTCGTTTGTTGCTCATAAATTCTTGTAACATTAGAAAGCTTTTCATCCAACATCAACTTCGATTTCATGTACATGAGTAAATGCATTTGCAAGAAATAATCGTATATTTAAAATATTACACACTAGAACTTCATTTACTGCTTTGCATATTTTGAAGACTATGTAGCACAGAGGTAGTAAACGTTCTTCAGTGTAACTGATTAGCACTTACTTTACGCAAAATACATTATAAACAGCATCGCAACCTTCAAATTAACACATTTGTAAATATCTCTTAAGTAGCTAAACTGGATCGGTTATACTCTTGAACTACGTTTCCTATGTCTCTGCTATAGCTTGAATATTGTTTGCCTGAGTGTTTAAAACATAAATCTTGCATAAAAGTGAATCGCAAATGAATATACAGATCAATCATTAATACTCGACAGTACTTAAACGATGATAAATGTACTTAAATAAGAAAGGGAAAGACTGAAATTCATTAGAATGTATTTATCCCTCCCTATTTAACAGTTAAATGCTTAAACATCACAGTATGTCTATGTTGTATTATACAAGACGAAGCAACTAACAAGTATAAGTATCAACTACATGATATTATAACATTACAAAGGCTAACTTGAAATGAATTTAAATAATTGATGGAGTTTTAATGTAATAGTGGGAGTTAAGGCACTCTGT
Source organism: Schistosoma mekongi (assembly GCA_034768735.1). Classification (NCBI taxonomy): domain Eukaryota; kingdom Metazoa; phylum Platyhelminthes; class Trematoda; order Strigeidida; family Schistosomatidae; genus Schistosoma; species Schistosoma mekongi. The sequence goes on from CM068306.1 coordinate 36,710,776, forward strand.
GTGTAGTCTTAAATAAGTTCCGTAAATCACAAAGCAGGTTATAAAAATACATGGTTCTATGGAAAAAAAACAATGAAGAATTAAAACTTAAGGCTAATATTACTGTTTATGTCAGTACATAACTAAATGTATTGTATCCCCTTATGGAAATATTTGACGACACTAGAGTTGAAATTTATCATAAACTTGGAAGAGTATTGTAATCTAACCCTGAAATCTAATACAAAACTTAAATCATAACGATAATTCAGTAAATGCCGAATTTTTTCTTTCATTGAAACAGGATAAAATTCTCTTATCAGGATGTCACTTTCTTGTAAGCAACTTATCAATCATATACTTCTTTGGAAACATTATGATTTTTACTTTTAATCAATAAGCTTATTTCATTTATTATGTGAGATCTTGATAAAGTTTTCTAAAAACATCATTGATCTTACACGATAATTCAATTTTAGTTAATAATCAGCATTAGTTTAACAATATAAAAAGGTTGATTATCTTATTTGAAATTATTTTAACAGCTCAATTTTTGATTCTTTATGTTAATTAATGCAGATTGTAACACTCTGATTATTATGTATTTATGATGGATGGATCCTACACTGTACATAATTGAAAATAAAATCTACATTGAACATTATAAACAAATAAAATTCTTTTGTTTTAGATTATGATGATTTCACTATATATTTATTTATACTCTCTGGAAATGTCTAAAAGTAAAACTGAGATCGTTTCCTTCCTTTCTTCATTTACAATATGTAATCCGATTAATTTCTGTTTATGTTGATACCAGGAATTTGTCTGAATTAGGTAACCATTAATCACCTGTAAGCACTGGGGCTCTTCAACAGTTAACACATATGACCCTATCGGAGAGCAGACCCAGAACCCTGTGGTTTTGCGGAGAAAGCTTTACCAATAGACCAATGTGTCGTCAACCGACGAATGTTATTTCCAATTAAGTCAACCTGTGATACGTTTGTGCTACTTTATTCATTGCATTGATGGGTAACTTACTCACACTCAACACGGTTGAACTCCGCTGGTCACGTTTTCTGACTAGAACTCCAGGAATTACCTCAAGAAGTTTGTCACCAGTGAGTTAATACTGATAGTCAACAATCTCCACAATACCAATTACAATTACTGTTTTTTTTTAATAATTCACAGAAAATATTACTTTATTGTAAATCATTTTACTGTTGTCAAATTCTTAAACAATTTAGCTACAGTAACTACTTATTATTAAGTACATACAATAGATATCATCAATAGTTTTAGTAACTAGTTCAGTCACTATTTTAACAGTGAAACATTAATTCGTATTAACCATTTAAATTCAATGAAACGATATAAAATCTGTTGTTTAAAATGGCTCAAAAGTTCCTACTTGTATACATGCATACATACCAAGATAAAGACAAATAGACAAGAAGTTCTAAGCATGTTTATCATGCAACTGAACTTATTGATACTATAATATACTATTATTAGACTTTAATTTCAGAAAACACAGGCTTCTAATTAATATTATTCAACTGTTGTAAATCTCTGATCAGAAGCCTATATAAATCTAGAAAACAGAATTATATAAAGTTATAACTAAATAATAATTTCTTAGCAACAAATGAAAAATATAAAGTAGTAACAACAGAAATAATAAAAACTTTTTTTTTTCTTTTTTAATATAACACAGTATGTAATCTATACAAATGTATTATTGTTAAACAAAGTTGAAACATTATCTAAAGAAAACTGTTTAATATTTACTTATTACACGCAAATTCTACATTAATTCAATCTTTTCAATAACTGAAAATCTCAATAAAACTTTTGTATTAATAAAAAAATTTTAAGAAAGAAAAAAATGAAACACAAATACATAAATACTTCACTACTTATACAAGTTGTACATCAAAATATTATTCTGTCTTGTATAGAAATCTTTAGATATAATCAATTTTATTGTAAATGTTTAAGCAATCAAAACATAAATAACAGTCTTTCATATATTCATTGTCACATATTTATATCAGAAAATACGTATAAATATAAGCATATAAATAAACTCAAATTTTTCATTTACATTTTCAACAAATATTAGACAGATTTTAATGTACTACTTACTAACTAGTAATATTATTATCGTTAGTTTCAAATTAATGCATTCTACAATGATAAATATCATTTTAAATAAGCTGATTGGTTGATTCACATTTAAGTCATTTATATATATATATATATATATATATATATAGTAAACATTATAACAGATATATAGTTATTTCATTCATGATAATATGTTTAGACGGATTATATTACTTATATGAAGAAGTGATAAAGTTGTCTCATCATTTGTTGTAAAACAAAACAATATTTCATGATTGTTTTTTTTTTTATGAAATGATTATTCAGTAAAGTTCATTAACTATTAGAAATGTTAAGTAAATAAATGTAAATGAATAAGTATACCATAAATATTGAGTAATACATTTATATTTTAACTAAGAAATAATGAATTTAACAGAATTACTTAAATTTATTTATGTGATCATTGTACACTTTCATCTATTACAAGGTAAGTAAAGAAAGCTGATTTCTTTTTTCTTTTAAGTTTACATTATATTATGTTTTTTTAACTGTTTATGTATGCTGAGATTATTTAACTGTTTTCTCAATAGTAAATAGTTTGATAGGTGTTTATTTAATTGACTGGAGTAAACTAATTGATCATGACTAATTTAGTTAGAACATGTTTTATCCATCTTAGTATAGAATGAAGTGATCAAAAGAATCTACTCAGCTATCAAACATCCTACTGTACATCAAATTTACATGAATTAATACATATATAATTTACAGATTTACATAGCAGATGTTACTAATGAGATATTTGTGACGTTTATAATTAGTATAGATACTGTATCAAATAAGTTCTTTGATCACTTGGTAATATTTATTGTCATGACTTATAGTCCTACAGCAAGTTGACTGATTCTGAAGAGTAGTCACCTACTAAATTGACTCGCCATTATAAATTACTGTAGTCTATGTTAATTGCTGGAAATGTCGGCTACTGTTATTCACCACGAAATATCTAGCTTTTAATATAATGCTTGGCACTACCTTAGCCCTTCAATAATCTCATGGAAATTATTTTAAACTATTACACTAAGATAGGCATACATATGAATATAAATGCAATAAATGTATTATTCCTGATTCTTCATTCAAATTGTTAAAATAAACGTAAAAAGGGTTTAAGTTTTATAAGTGAGGGTTTTGCAGCCTATTTCTTCGTAAATATTAACCGGACTTCGAAGTTATTTTCGTCAAAAATTGACCTCGACTGTTGGAAACTTGGATGTCAAGTGGAAGTGAATAGTCCGAAAATATAAACTAATATATTTCATATAAGTGAGCTGGAAAAAGATATGAATATCCTGAGATATATCTCTTTAGAAACTATTATTGCTCACTGCTAAAGATCTCTGAACCAGGGTGAAAACAGAATTAGGCAATCTGTTGGTTTAACTAATTCATTTTCCTGTATAACAGTCAGAAATCCTAATGTGAAAAGTCATTTGCTTCAAATATGCCTATGACAGGTCATAGAAAAAGTTTAAAAATGACGAAAGGACTGAATAGTAGTATTTTTCATGGAAAATTTACTATTGACGAATTATTTGCAGTGAAACAGAATATCTTTGATTATATATATTCCACCCAGATTACAGCTAACCAAATGTTTACATTCTACTAGGTGACTTTAGGGCTAGAAATGTTCACTTTGAAAACAAACTACTTTAAGTAGGCAAAATCTGAGCCTTTAATTTTCAGGTCACTTAAATATCAACTCCCTCATGAATAAAAATTGGACACCTGTCATAATTGAATTACATTCTAGAATTGTTTACTTGACTAAAGAAACATCATGAATAACTACAAGAGACGGGATTTTTAAAATATTTTTACACTATCGTTGATTGGAAATCCAAAACACACCGTAAGTAATTCAGTCAGTTACTTAATATTTTAGTTCTATGGATTTTGACAAATTTTAATTAACCATCTAAAGTGAGCTACCATTTACTTCTATACTGCTGCTAAGTATTCCCCAGTTAATGTAAAATACAAGCGATTTTCATGCTGAATTTTGGTATCCACTTCTTACTGCTATTCTATCACTTGTAACATTTTTCATTTTGCTCCTCATTCATGCGACAATATCACTAGGGATAGACATATGTTGAAAACATGAAATTCAGAGAAAGAGTTTCGTTTTGATGGCCTTATTATCGAACCGTAAAACTATGTGTATGTATACAACATGAGTGTTACTGTTTCTAGGTACTAAAAGTGTAATTTAAATCAACACAAAAGTAACATGAATCTGTTGTATGAAGAGTTTCATGCTGAGCGAATATATCAATAAATCATAAGTTGCTATTCAGAATAATAGTATAATACCAAATTAGTTTTTAAAAGTTATTCCTTTAAAGTAGTTTAAAAGTAATCGACAGGAAAATGCAAACCCAAGTTTTGTCCATAAGAAATAAATGTCCATTAAGTAGATGTTTCTTCTAAGTAACCATTCAATGAAAGTAATCTTAGTACATGGACTAAATAACTGACCTAACATTGTTGAAACTTACTAACTAGCATGAGGCCAAGGATTTTTTTTAAAATAGCCTCCAAATAACCCCTCATCAGAATAATAATGTAAGTGATATCGAGTTACTTAAACTAAGGACCCTATTACAATTTGATCAACAGAATTCGACTGGCACTAGAAATATCTAAACAAACAATCAATCAACATAAATTATTTAATAGCCATAGTCATGCCGAGGCAGTTAAGTAGCTATCATGCATACTTTTAAAAATCATGACACTTTTCATACATTTTGCCTTCAATAAAATTTTAAAACTTCTAGATCAGGCTTAAAGTCATTCTTAGTATTATAACAGTGTTGTACTATTGTTCGGCGATTTCTTAATCTGCATCTTCACTTACTTAGCTAACTTGCTATGTAAGATTTTATTTTGACATTGTGCTTTTTCTAAGAACAATTTAGCACTTATTTTATATAACCAGATTACTCTACTTAATGCTTTATTTTTGGTATCCTCCAAGAGATGAACAAAACTTTCTATAGCCCAGGAAGTAGATTTTGGAGGCAGTGTGTTCTCAGATAAATGAATTAATAATCGAACTCTCATTGTCTCTATAGACAACATCATCAATATGCTGGTTACATACACACCAATAGAAATATTAAAATTAATCTAATCTGTCGGCTAATAAGAAATAAGTTAAACGACTAAAATGTCAGAGATCAAGGAAAGGGGGAAGACTATTCAAATAAACATCTTGACTGTTACCGACTACAATTGCCATTTGAATTCCTGGCCAACAGACTGACTTCCGTTTCAAGTACATTTTGCTGATATTCTTTATGGAGCTGAAAGATGAACAACTAAAATGTTTAACGCAGAGATAATATCTTCGAAATTACTTTTATACAATAAATATAATTGTTTGATTTAATTCAGTTTACTCTCTTGTACTATGTCTTTGAAACCATTAAAGTATAGCTACGATCCACAATTGCTTTATGTAGCTATCAATTTATCTGTACAGTATCTACCAGCTTTCAGTTTAGAAATACGTTTACTACTAAAGTTTGGAATTTAAATGAATATATAACATCTAAAATTAGTCTGTCACACTGTATAGTACATTTTAGTATGAGACTTGCATTGGCCAGTTCCAATTTCTTATAGTAGTGATCTAACTTGTAACATGCTTAAGAACTTACATTCAACTAATTTACAAGTCTGAACCTAGATTTATTCTAATTTTTCAATTTTTATTCTTTGGACAACATTTAAAAAATGATACTTGAAACATATTCCATCGGATTAGCAATATAGGTTTGTCGAATTGAGGTGGTTTGTGGAGATTGGTATTAAGTTTTAGTTGATTGAACTCATCACAGATTGATGTTGCCCGGGTACCGTTCAAAAACAGGGAGCATGGCCTAGTGGTGCAGAACGTTAGGTGTTCACCAACCTTAAGCCTCGAGGGTGGAATCTAAGGTGTGAACTGCTGCGGAGCCTCACACTAGGACGAAACAGATGTCCACTACTTTTTGGTTTTTAACGGCACCCTGTCAACATCAATCTGTGACTAATTAAATCAATATGGGTTTATGTCAAATCTTGTTAGTTACAAATCGAGTTAATAATTTTATCTTAAAACATTACATTTCCATAAATACTTATCACTCTTTCTTTTTCTTCTCTCCCTACTACAGTGTCATTAATTGAAGTTAAACGAACAGTGTATGAAACGAATATGAATATTTCAGTTAGAAATGGTTCTATGGCTGAATTATCATGTCCAATTGATATTGTTTTGAGTAGAAAGGTAGATGTGTATTTTTTTAGCCATATAAGAAAATGTTTATTGTCTGGTCATCATGACTGAACAAGAACTGTTTTCTAATTAATTTTATTCCGTCTAAAACACCGATTATAAGCACTGACTACTGTATTCATGGTTGATGGGTGTAGGCAGCTTTGGAACCTACTAATTTAAATTATGTCGTCTTTGTTGTAACTCGTACTTGATAGCTTGACTAACCACAAACAACTTTAGCATACGAACGCCTTGAATCTTCCTAGTCGTAAATTCAGAAGACAGAAGACAAGAAGACAGGAACTTTATTCCAGAAAAATGGAGAGTCAGTTCTGTGCAAAATAATGGTATATTTTTTTTTAGTTTTTTGAAACAACAAATTCAGTATTATAATCTATCTAACCCGAACTATGAAGTTTTAACTATTACCCAATCAGAAGGCGCCACGTTGAGATTTTGGAAGGTTCTATTGATCAGTGACTGGGTGGAATTGTCTCCGACTCTTTCAAGGGTTCGGGAGGCTTTGTTGAGGCTTCCTGGGAGCCATCCCGACAGTCTTAAATACACTCTCTAACGGATTTAATTTCTATTTTTTTCAAAAAACAATAAAATATGGAAAAATATGAAATCAGAAAACTAAACTTTCTAACTATTTTTTTAATAGAAATGTGAAACAAGAAGGGTTGGGCGAAAATATGTGCTTTTATTTTACATACAATTATAATACTTGTCTATTCAGAATAAATTTTATTTATGGATTAAAAGATTCAAGCGAACTTAATATTTTTTCAATAATTCAGTAGATACTAGAACGAAACAGCTGTCTAATGCACCCTGGTTTTCAATGGTAACCTGCTAACATCAATCTATGACATGTTCAATCAAATAAATAATAAATCATTTGAAATTCACTTAAGCCTTAATATATATACATTTTTTGGATAGTATGACTTCAGAAGAACTGTGATAATAACATTAACGAAAACAATAATTTAGTCAATCCACGTAGACAGAGCACTAAAGAGTCTGAAACTGAATCTTTGTATATAAGAAGAATCAATGGTAAATCATCAAGATAAATCACCATGGTAATACTCGTCTTATTCGATGACAAGATTTAACTTCTTTTTTAAACACTCACTCATTTTAAGTACATCATCTTTGAATTCTTACAATTTAACAATTTAATGCTTGTAAAATGATTAATTTAGACCCAAGTTATTCTAAATCATCATTATCTTGTATCCAACTTACCTGTTACCCAATCAATTACAATATTTAACTATGCATGACCTTCTTCTGAAGCTACTACTCATCTGCATTAATGTCACTCGTAAATTCTATCTATTATAATGATGTTACACGTACTTCTAAATAACTACATTATATAATACTTTAAATGCCTACTTAATGATTTTGATTTTAAAATATTATGAGATGGTGAAAAACTAGGGAAATTACAATGAATTCGCGTTATACTTTCTAAATGTTTGTTCATTCTCACCAAGTTTATTAAAAAAACCAATCGTATATTATTAACGATAATTGAAATGCTACAGAATTTAAAACATGATGACAATGTTTGAGATGATAGAGTAGTTGAGTACATATTCCTCTGAAACACCTCAGAAATATGTATTCAGTCATTCTTGTGTAGCATCAAACACTGTTTAGTTGAAGGCATTATCATTAGGTTCTAAATTCCACAACATTTTAAGTAACATAATTGAACTAGGTACAAAAATCTAGTCAATCAAAGCAAATAATTTATTTACAAATCAACTGAAATTGTGGAGTTGATTTGTAGCTGAAAAGAACAACTGCTGAACTTCCACGCTTAAACAACCCGACTCAAAAGAATAAAACTCCATCAAAATAACTATAATTATTTATCTAGAAAACGATCCTATATTAAATGAACTTCATCTTTTCCTACTACGCTAAGTACTAAAGCCAAATTTTAAGTTTAGCAACCTGTTTAACAAGTTCTACTGGTTGTATCACCTAAAAGGTTTTAAAATATTGGATTTCGATCAAATATTCCTTTGAAGTTTTATGAATCATATTGAATCTGATTAGCGTGAAACGGTGTTCAGTACAGTTTTAAGACTATAACATGTTTGTTTGTCAAACTCTATACATAAATAACTATTTCCTAAATTAATAGTTTAAATTATATTGACCATTTAACAAAGTTCAATTTTATGAGTGGGCATTTTAGAGTTTGGTTAAATTTCTAAACTGTATTCGTCGCAGATTGACTAACTATGGGATAACAATAAAAGTCAATTTGATATCCCGAATTGGTCTGAATTAGACAACCACTGATCACCATGAAGCGCTAGACAGCTGTTTCTCCCTAGTGTGGTACTCCTCAGCTGTGCGCATCCACAATCTCAACAGGGATGCGATCCAGGATCAGTAAACGCTTTACCATTAGGCAACCGGGTCCGCTCCCAACAGTTAGTATTTCTCTAATTCGGTCAATTTGCGATATATTTGAACGATCTCATCGATTGCGATTGCCGATGAGTAACTGGCTCACACCCAATATGGTTGAATCCCACTGGTCACGTCTTCTCATTTGAAGTAGTGAGTTGATATTGATTGTAATTGGGTGTTGTGGAGATTGCTGAATGTCATTTTGATATCCTAATTAAAGTGAAAATGAACCTACCATTCCATCTGAGTATAGTTTTTCTTAGTTATTTTGTATTGCTTCTCAGTCAGATTATTAGTATTTTTAAACCTGTATATAAATACTTCTCATCATCTGATAAGTGTTTGATCTCTTGAGAGGAAAGAATTAAATGCCTTCGCAATCACGATGAAGATAAAGTGAATTACTCTACTTACCGTCACTTAATATAAAAATAAATAATAGTGACAATTCTATCTCCTCACAACGGAATAACACGGCATCCAACTTTTAAGTTATATTAACCGATTCGATCAGTAATACACTCTGTCACAACTGCAAGGAAAGCTCTATTATCAGAAGTTGCATAGTGTTTGCAATCGATCAGCATTCATATATCACCAGTGAGATAAAAGTATGTGGATGATGTCATTTGGTGTATGAGTAGTACGTGTACATACTACAGTCCACTGCTAAGTTTACTATGTAGAACGGCTGAAAGAACAAAAGAAGTACGCTGTCTACCAAAATTGTAGATTTTGGTAAATAATTTACAGATTGTTTTCAGTTACCCACTCGTAGATGGTTTATGTTCTTCACTCTTGCTTGATTCTAGGTTGACTTCTCTCTTCTTGTACCCTACACATTCTAATTGGATATTGCATTTTACTATCCCACAACTTCCTTAATTAGTTGTCTGCTGTATCACCTTCCATATGACGTCCCGCTACATACATACTATATGTAATAGATCCTCCAAATAAAATCTACCACAGTATCACACTTACCTTTGGGATCTGTCTGGTTTTGCCATTTGCTAAAATATTAACTACAAAATTTACCAGCCAGATTGATTAAATCACATGCGATAACAATATCAGCCAACCATAAGCAACTTATGATGATTAGTATACAACACATTAATACGATTTATTTTGGTCGTTTAGTGACCGACTAAATTTTTTCATTCGTAATCAATAATCAATGATGTTAATAATATTTTATTAATGAAAACAATTAATAAATAGTTTAGAAAAAATAATGTAAATATTTAGAGTGAGATGGTTTAGGGAGATTGGCATTAAGTTTAGTTGCTTGAAATCGTCACAGATTGATGTTGACATGGTACCGTTAAAAACCAGATAGCACTAGATAGCTGTTTCATTGAAGTATGGGACTCCTTGGCAGTGCACAACATAAATTTTGCTTCAGGGGCATCAGGTTCATTGAACACCTAACCCTCTACATCATTTAATCAGAATCCAACGGTATAATTCCCACTTCCATCAATTTGTGATATATGGCTCAACGATCATCGATTGTTATTGGTGATAACTGTCGCTGTAAACTATAAATTGATGGAAGTGGGAATTCTACCACTGGATGCCGGCTCAGTTGTGCAGGGGGTTAGGTGTTCGTCAACCTCAAGCCTGTTGGGTAGAATCTAGGGTGCTTACTGCTGGGAAGAACCGAACAGCTGTCCAATTCTCCCTGGTTTTCAGTGATGCTATGTAAACATTAATCTGTGGCCAATCCAATTAAATAATACTTGACTTGTTATTAATGAGCTGCCTTGTTTAGCTTATTCATTTCAGTAATAAGATTTAAAGTTTTTCAGTCACCAATATCTAAGACATAATGAAAGTAAAGCAGAAGAAAACTACTAGTACAGATATTTTGGACTATTGTCTTGTTAAAACTAGAATGAGGAGTGTCAGAATATTAGACAGCTTATTTCATAGAAAATTTATACATTTTTCAGGTTTCCGTCCTACCAGATTCATGGATAATCATTTTGACAACAATGAAATTCCTTATGGAAAACTGTATGATAATTTCTTTTCTACTTCGATTCCTGTAATGTCAATCAAAACCTCGTGTACTAATTTTGGCGCATGTTTGTTAGATAGTAATTGGCAGGAAATCCTAGTTGACGTTAGCTTTGTGTTGGTTGACATTCATCAGCAGGGTTCACGTGTGATCTCTAGGGGAGTGATAGTCATTGGATGATTGCATCACAGAGCATCCTGTCTTACTGTAAGACCGTCGTCACTTAGCTATTTGTGCTACGACTAACATGCAATACGTAAATATTTGACTAAATATTGCGTACATCAGAAAGATCTTTTTAGAAACATTATAACTATTAAAACAAGAAAACAGTGAACGCTACTAAAATGGAGTATTTTTCATTGGTCTTATTTCTCAGAGAGACTAATTTAAATATGTATTTAGTACATAGAGCATATGCTACCTAAAATCTATAATTCGATTGTTATCTGTCACCTTAGAAACCAATTGGGCTAAATAAGGTTTACTTTAAATCGGATAATACGACTGACAATGTTCAGTTATATTAATTCCTCAACAATCTTTTAGTCTAAATTAATTATAAATATAAAATGAATTGAGTGATATAATTTAATCATTATTCGTTTCAGGAACTAGAAACATTAACATGGATTCGTGCGCCAAGACAACTTCTTACAAAAGGAGTTTTCAGGGTTACAGAAAATCCTAGAATATTTTTGGCGCCAATGGTAAGTGTTTAGACGAACTATTGTGTGACTAATATCAGATACAATTGGATTATTGATAATAATCATCAGCAATTACTGTGACCGGTATATTATATCATGTTGTACTGATATATATATATATATATATATATATATATATATATTAGTTTTCAATGGTGCCCAATCACCATCAATCTGTGACCGGCACAAACAATAAAGTTAAATACGAATCTTTACAAAAGCACTTCAGTTCAGTTATATGCAATTGATAGAATACAGGTCAATTAATAAATGCTGACCAGTTTTGGTGTTACAAAAAGCTGCATAATTATGAAATGAACAAATAATTAGTGATTGAAAGGAATGGATGATTAATATTTGGTTATTCGTGTGAACTGATTAACTGTGACTATTCCTAAGTTGGACTGAAAGAAATGTGTGTATGATAATTAAGAATTCCAGGTAGAGATAATCATAATAGTAATAAAATAAAAATAAGGATTCAAATTTTTCAAAAGAATACTGTAAATATTTGTAACTTTTTATTGAAATCACCAACAGATACTTGATAAAAACAGTTGGTCATTACAAGCTGGTCATACTACTTGTAAACATAATGCGATGTAATCACTTAGGCTTTTTTTTTCTTAATTCTAATTGTCTATCATATTTAACTACTGACAACTTCATCAACGTTTAGAAGGAACTTACAGGAGTATATGAATACCAGAAATAATGTGAAAAACAATCAATTTACATTAAAATGTAACTTACATATCTTATGCTTAAAATGCTATCAAGGGAATTAAAAAATATATTTGACAGATACAAAAATAGTATTGTGGGAATACCTCTAAATATATGCGTATAAAGTTGATGATATTCGTCACAGATTAATATCGGTTGGATACCACTGAAAACCATGAATTATAAACTGTGTATTTAATTCATATTCGTCGAAAATGAAAAATATATCACCGAACACCTGACCAGTGTTGCAGATAGTTAGGCGATCCCTGCGAGATATAAATGCTCCGAGTTCAATTCCCTTACGGAATCGTAGGTTAACACTGCTAAGGAATCCCATGCTAAGATGAAATGGATGCCCAGTGCTCCATAATTTTCACTGATACCCGAGTGAAACCAATCTATGACAAATATAGTCAACTAAACTGAATACCTATCGTCATAAAACTATCTCAATTCTTATATGTATTTTATGTATTTAATCGGTAGTGAAGATTAATTCGTTTTTTCAGCTATTTCATCTTATGGACTAAATTAAGTCAGTGAAGTATTAAAGAGCAAACAGTATGATATAGCTGGTTCAATTTAGCATGAATTGTCTAAACAGTGAACCTCCATGATTATATCAAGAACTGAATGAATAACTTTTAGGGCCTATTGTGAGCTCTATATCGACATAAAGAATATTAATAGTTTTACAAATTTAATATGTACACTCTGAAGGGAATATGTTACTAATGCATATAGGTCGTTTACAACTACTTAAATAAATATGCATTGAAATAAACATTTACGTTGAATAAATAATATCAATTAATTGATATCAGAATGTTTTTCTTTATATTTTAATGGAAATCTTTTAGGATCTTTTAAAAACCAAAGCTTTAAGCTTATTTTTGAGACCTACATTACTCGAAGATGAAGGAGAATATAGATGTACATTGACATTAAAAGATAGTATTCATGTTCATACGGTTTTGTTGAATATTTCAGGTGAGTTGATATACTTATATTTTATAAAGTTTTATATTACTTTGTTATGAAATTACTGAGAATAATTCTGATCTTTTAGTTGATTGGTTAATCAGAGTACGGGATAATTAATTGGTTTTGCCTGTGTGTTATTTTAACGACTTAATTTGATTCCGATCGAGTATTGTGGAGATTGTTGATTGATATTATGATATCACTAACTAATCTGGATTAAACGATCACCGATCAACAAGAGGCAGTGGACAGCTGTTTTTCCCTAATGTGGGACTCCTCAGCTGTACGCATCCACAACCTCAACAGAGATGCAATCCAGGATCTTCTGGCTCAGCAGTGAACGCTTTGCCATTAGACAACCGAGTCACCTCTCAACAGTTAATATTTATAATTCGATCAATTCGCGATATATTTGAACGATCTCATCTATCGCCATTGCCGGTGAGTAACTGACTCACACCCAACAATGTTTAACTCCACTGATCATGTCATCTCATTTGAAGTAGTGAGTTGATATTGATTGTAATTGAGTGTTGTAGAGGTTGCTGAATGTTAATGTAATATGATTAATTGATCTGAATTAAACAACTATTGACTACCACGAACTGAACTAAGTAACGAATGACTTTGTGGACAACTGATGGTTTGAAATGTGTAAGCAATTATGCACTTCTTCTACATATAAACAGTTAGATACGAAATTGAATAATTAATCTAAAATCGCATTTACATTATACATAGACAGGCCGGTCACTCTATCATCAACAATGTGTATTCAACTGTAACTTATTCTATAGACCATAAGTTTCATTAATAGGAACACGTTTACTTTGAGATGTATTATCAAGTATTGCATGAAACAGAACTTTTAATGAATTTCTTTTTTACTAATTTTCACTAACAAATTACCAGATGTCAGGTTATGGTTCATTTTTTACGGTTTAAATTAATAAACACACGAACTTAGTCAAATGAATAACAAATAATCAACTTATAGAAGATCCAACTTATTCAAAGATGATGCAAACATTTCATTAAATTTCTTATAAATTAACAAGTTTAATTATTGTTTTAAATTTAAGTAAAATAAGAAAACGTTAATGAAATCTCTCTATAATCATTTTACATGACGATGATTCCGGTCATCGATTTGATAAGAACAGTGTGTTCCGTTGAATCGATTTATTAGTGTTAAGTGGACTTTTCTTTTATGGAATTAATTGCATCCTTTGCATTCATTGTAACTATATATTACTTTATCATGATTTTGTTTAAACGTAATAATATGAAAATTCATTAAAACTTATCTTCATAAGTTATTGTGATTTGTTTTACTAATCGAATATGGATTTACATTTATTATAGTGCCGCCAACTATTATTAAATCACCTGTTCCATACCTTAAAGTTGATGAAGGTTCATCACTTGAATTAAATTGTCTAGCGACAGGAAATCCACCACCTCATTTAACATGGAAGATATATGCTAATTCACTAATCAAAGAAGAGAAAGGTGATCAAAGTTTTCTATCAATAAATGAAGCATTTTCTGAATTAGGAGTCAGTAAGTTATCCATCATTTTATTATTATTATTATTATTATTATTATTAGTAGTAGTAGTAGTAGTAGTAGTAGTAGTATTTAAAGTCAAACTTATTATGAACCTAATAGTAACAAAATGATTTACACAATGGAATGAAATCCTTCTGTTACAAGTTTTATTACTTGACAATTCAAATAGTTCAAATTTGTAACATGTTAATGATTTAGAGATATAAATGTTGAGTGATACACGTTGAATGATGGAATCAAAACGACAAAAATAAAAAGAAAGTAATTGTTATAATGAACTGCAATTCATTTAGACACTCAATCGTCCAATTTTTTAATGATTCAACGTTTGTATTATTGTGGTAAAATCCAGGATCCGTTGTATAAACAACAGATTCGTCATTATCAAAAGAGATGGGTTATAAAAACCATTAGAACTCAAAATATAATATAATATAATATTCATGCTAAAAAACAGTAAAACAATAATCTACGATTGCCAGCTGCGTTGATTGCAAAAAACCGTAATACGAAAATTCGAGATTCTGGTATATTAGAAGTCGACCTATGGTAATCACCTTTTCGACTACGTTATTAATAACTCACAAAACCAACTTGTTCATAGTCTCGAAGATACAGTTGTTTTAGGGCTTTAAATTCCCTAAAAGTATAAATGTTCATTTAATCAAGTTGTATTGACTTTTTCTAAATTTAATTGTAAACTGTCATGTGAATCATACTCCCGAGGATATTTGACAACATTTAATTGTATTAATAAAAATGTTCATGATTTCAATTTGATGAATAATCACTAAGAATATACGAATATTTCGTATATATACGCATGGTACAGTCACCAGATTTTTAATCTACAATGTGTGAACCAACAAGTCTATTCAAGTACTATGTTGATCAAATCACCAGACAACTCTATTCTTTCTATCAAGGCAGCTGTTACTGCAAGTAGAATATTTCTCAGGGAACGTATCCATCGTTCCACTATGAATTTGGAATCGTTACGTTTACGAATAACTAACGGAAGTAAGAACAAGTGTAAGCGATTTTTTCAAACATAAGGAATATTTTTACAACCAGAGCTCAAAGAAACGTCAGATTAGAAAATTTGAACGAATGATCCTACACACATTGAAACAGAATAATAATAAACAGAATGAGAACATCTCAAAAAGCCTAGATATAAGGAAATCAAGACTATCGATCATAAGTTATCCTTTCACGACTGTCTGTCGAAAAGAAACAAAGTGACTGTCATAAGATTAGCATTTTTCGGAAACCAACGTATTCTGGAAAATACCTAGACTATAAATCAGCTCATGCTAAATCAACAAAAGTGACAGTTGTTGGGATCCTGATAAACAGAATCCATCAACTAGTCAAAGATAATAAAGACCAAGAAACTGAAGTAAACTTAGTAATGTCTACACTTATGATGAACAACTACCCCAGGAGCTTTGTCAAAAAGATACTTAAGGAGAAACGTAATGAGAAATGCAAACTGAAGGTCCAACCGAAAGAGTGGATTGGCATTGTGCCAGACAGAAATAGAACATCTAAAGAGATTAGAAGAATTTTAAGTAAACGTGGCATACGTGTTTGCTTCCGAACAAACAATACACTGGGCCCTGAACTTGTAAGTATCAAGGATAGAGTACCAAAAGAAAAACAAACGAACTGAGTCTATGAGATCAAATGTAATGAATGCAATGCTATATGGGTAAGCGAAACACCATGACAGTTGAATGTAAAGGTGTAAAAACATATACTTTGATCGAAGCATGTTCTCAAATCCTCTGACGATATACAGGAACTTGAAAATAAGTCGGCATTAGCATTACATTCAACAGAATCAGGACACAGTATCAATTCTGATAGGATTAAAATCCTTCAAAAATGTTTTAATTCCCACAAAGAAAGGTTAACATCTATAGCCCTACACATCCGAATAATATAAACCGACGAGATGGAGTACTGTTAGCTGCACCATGGCAACTAATGATTAAAGAATGAATTCAAACACCAACTACTCCAAATTCCAACGCATTTCATTTATTTGTTGATTGATTCTGTTTAGAATTATTTACTCGAATCACACAGTTCAACGTTTTACCATTAGCAAATATACACCCATCCTTTGACCCATATTTATCATTACATTGATTTACTTCTACTATGATTTGATAGCAAGCCTATCTTCAGATTATTTAAGTTGGATTGTGACCGGCAGGTGGAATCCAGGACACGCGTTTCGTCTAATTTGGGACTCGTTGGTTGGATGTATCTGCATCCCAATGTTGATGTTCACAGTGGGATTCGAACTCGGTCCGTTTAGTGTCAAACGACACCGCGTTCACCACTAAATTACTGAGTCTATCCCTCTCCGTAAACATAGCTCAGGACAGTATATATGTACAAATGATTGTAACAGGAAACTACACATGAAGCGCACACCTTTCTTCATCCACAACAATTTCAACATTAGTTCACTTACAGTAACTCATATAACATTTTCATACCCTGTATACGATTGGATATTCGTAATCAAATTTGTCCTCTTATTTACATCTATTTTTGATAATTTTTTATCTTAGTTATTTCCCTGAAGAAGTTCGGACTAGCTTGCCGACTGAAACGTTGGGATTTTTCTTTAATTTCATCCGCTGGGATTATTTACAAATATATCATATTCATATGTCTTACATACACTCAGCTCCCAAGTTTTCTAAATATTTTCCTTCTTTTTTGGACGAAAGCACCTATATAATATATATGCATGAGTTGAGTGTTTGTAGTCCGTTTACCAAGCTACCTGGTGAATGAACGCTTCTGCTGACGTTGGATTTCTTACTCTAGTTAGGTGGGCTGGGTCGCCGTGAAATATCTTAGCTCACCTATTGTTGTGTCGCTGGTCATAAGTCTGTTTGCGGGTATCTAGGTGTCTTCTGAATTCGCAAAACCTTGGCAACAGCGCACTACATCTACCATGGGGATAAATAAAGAAGAATGTGTAATGATATCTTTTCAGGACAACAGCTACCCATGGAACTTCATCGAACAATGTCTGTTAATTGTTTGAGTTGGATTGTGACTGGTAAGCGGAATCCAGGACGCACGTTTCGCCCTACTTGGGACTCGTCAACTGGATGTAGCTGCATCTTAGCCTTGATGTTCACACCTGAACTCGAACTCAGTAGTCCAGTAGTCAACACAGTGGCGTTTAGCACGAAACGAACCGAGTTCGAGTCCCGTTATGAAGGTAAACACTGGGATGCAAGAACACTCGGCTAAGGAGTCCCAGATAGGATAAAATGCGCGTCCTGGATTCCGCTTGTTAATTGCAATCCAGATCAGAAAATATTTTGTTATTTTTAAATAATATTTTACCTGTTCAGGATCCATGTTAAACATTTATCCTCATTAAAATATCAATCAGTAATCATGTGTTACTTTACTAATTGTACGAAATATGTTTACATCTACTGTACTAAACGAAAATCTTTTTTGACGCGTGATTTCGATTTTCTTATCGACCGCAAAATTTCCGTCGTCATTCGTTATCTCGTCTAAACTGACAGCTTGTTTCGGCTCGTAAGCCTTTGTACTACTCCCCAGGCTAAAACTACTCGTCAACATGAACACGAGAGTGAAGGCAGGAAATACGGCAAAATAAAACTTTACTGCAAGGTTCGATTATGTACAGAAAACCAGGGTATTTATATTATCGTAAAATGTCTTTTGGGCTTCTATAGATTTCTGTATCCTACTAAACATAATAGTAGTAAGATAACTGTCCAATCAGACACATATCACGTGACTTTTCATTTTCTAGAAGATCCTGGTAAAAAAAGTATTTATATGCTGATTGGACAATATGTTTCCTGTTGATTTTATTCCTTTTTGAGTTTGACTCAAAGGGGTTTCCTGATTCACCCCAACAATGTCTATTAGTCGTCCTATCAAATTCCTATTATCTTCCATTTGTAAAATACAATTTTATGCCTCATTCAACTCTTAACAGATTGTTTCCATCATTTTAAGAAAAGGGTAAAACTAAACTACGCTGACGAACTTGAGATAGCCAATGAGAACCAAGGTATTATTTTAAGGTCGCGCGCTCATTCAACTTCAAAATGCCCACATTGGATCGGCTTCTTACAATTTTCAATGAAGATGCTATTATTTCTAACCTACAAGCTCTCGGACTACTTCGTAGAGAGTTCATTTGTTATTGTGGCCTCAATATAACTCAAATACAATCCACAGACAGTCGAGATGGAGTAGCCTTCCGTTTTTCATAATAAATAATGATTTCATCTACCAGTGCATTCTCATTGGTTAAAAGGTACCTCAAGGTTGTCAGTGTAGTATAGTTACACCAAATTAATGATCACAAACACAAAACTAGACAATTTTGCAGTAAATACATCATTTAGATATCGAGGGTGATTGTATATGAGAATTTTAGATCATGTAAATGAGGATTGATAATGCTAACATAATAATAATTCTTATAACGTGAGAAAAGTTGATCGGTTGAGCGGGCGGGATGCCTATTGAGCTGTGCTTAGTTGATAATGCGCGTTTGCCATATACCCACTCGGTCCCAAGCCAGAGATAGAAGAACAAGCCGATAGACCAACCAGACAAATTCGGAATTAGAATCAGATTCAGATTCGTATTATATTTCACGCATTCCTTTATATGTTCAAAATAATCGTAGAGATTATTCATCAAATTGACTGTCTGGACTCAGCAGTCTAGTGGTGAACGCGGTAGCGTTCGACACGAAACGGACTGAGTTCGAATCCCAGTGTGAACATCAACATTGGGATGCAGGTATATCCAGCTGATGAGTCCCAAATAGGACGAAACGCGCGTCCTGGATTCCACATGCCAGTCACAATCCAACTTATATAATACTTGTGAAAAGTTCGCTATATCGAGGCAATCCGCTCAGGATGCACATATAGCAACAATGACTGACCAGCTTCAGTCTATAATAAATCAACGGGAATATACAAGTTTATCTTAATACAATTAAATGTTGTCAAATGTGCTCACATAAAAGTGATGAAAGTTTACAAATCATGCGTATAAAAAATCAATACAACTTCATAATTCAATTGGGATGGTTATTTTTGTGGAGATTGGTTCAATCAAACAACTTCATAAAATGAACAATTGTATTTCTATGGATTTCGAATCCCTAACAATAATGATAATAATAATAACAATAATGTAATATTTAACTTGTATACCATTATCAGTATCAATCGCAGTTGCACATAATGAATTCATATATTATATACAATTCAGTTAACATTCATTAACACATGCATTTATTCTATTTTTCTCTGCATAAAATAAATAACAATGAGATTTTAACGCAGCCTACATAAATAAATAGTTTCATATTATAAATTATTGTCACCTTAATTATGCAATGACTTAATCAAACTATTGTGTATGCAACCTTCTCTTTTGGTTGATATCACTCACCCCATTTTATAAATTAGTCGATATCATTTTAACTACTGTTCAGTCTATGACACTAAACACTTGATTTGATCGTAATTTCGTTAACCGTTTGTCACCTATGTTTGTCTACATATTCTGATTAATAATCTTGTTCATTTTAATTGTTGTATAAAGTTATGCAAGGTAAATATTACATCATTATTATTATCATTATGTTAGCATTATCAATCCTCATTTACAACATAATCTGAAATGCTCATATACAATCACCCTCGATATCTAAATGATGTATTTACTTCAAAATTGTCTAGTTTTGTGTTTGTGATAATTAATTTTGAACTCAAAAGTGTAGATTCAAATAAGAAAATTTATTCACAAGAATATTCTTTCTTCAAATATCTTTATTTTGATAAAGATGAGGAATCTTCAAACCATTAAATTTCTGAATAATATAGTTTTTCTTTAATCATCATGACAGTTTAAAAAACCCAGAGATTTAATTGCTTCCCCGTATAACTTTTGGTGGTCCTAAGAGTTTTATTTTCCAACACCCACTACTGTATTCTATCCCTATCTAGGACGCTACAACACGACAACTTCACAAACTTGGTCCCAAACCAGAACATGACTTGAAGTAAGTAGCAAAATATATTCCAAAACAAGAATAACAGACTGAAAGTAAATAAATACATAAGTTTATGTAAAATTCACATAAGAACATTCTAAATTGTCCTTTGACGCTGATTGGTTACAACTAGACCAATTATTATACAACTCCGAAAGTATATTTTTAACAAACCTTAATCAGGGCAGTATTGTTGCAACACCTACAAAGGACAACATTAAACAACAATGTGTTATGAAGTGACAATTTTGCTTATTACAATGCCATCTTTCTCTGGTTCTTATATTTCTATAGCTATTAAGCATAACAATGGCACACTGATTATTAGTAAATTACACAGGAAAATGAATCAACGTTTCATATGTTTAGCAGCCAATGGCATTCAACCAGATGACAAAAGAGAAGTATTTCTATCAGTACGATGTAAGTACAATAAATAATATGCAGTTTGTTCTATGGTAATCACTTAAGATTGTTAATGGAATATTGTGTAATCACTAATCCAACTATCACTTAACTTATATTTTTCTAAACAAAATTATTTAGGAAATCTAACTTATGAATTCAGTAAAAGTATGCTAAGCCTATTGGTCTACCATGATCGAGGACCGTGACACTAATTACCTCAGCCGATTATTATATCACTCACTTTACAAACCTCTTTCAGCTTATGTCTGCTGTCTAAGTCCTAATTATGCATTCATCTTTCTCAATTCATAACAATTTCTCATGATCATTATTAACTTGGCAATGTCTCTCCAGATTCACACGAATTTCTTACCATAATTATCATAATTACCATGACAACAGCTTCTATTTTACATTAACATGTCGTTATTATCTTATTATTCTCATCACAACCAACCCAACATACTGAAGTGCATCCGGTATATGAACAAGTTACGTATTACCAGAGCAACTTCTAACGATTGAACCTACCTTACAAATGAGAATAAATCAGAAGGCAATGAATGATGGGAGAGAACTTATATTTGATCGTGAATAGAGAGTCAATGGGATAGCAACGTCTAGTCTGGAAAACTAGAGGGAGAGATGCTTCCCATGGTGCGTCGTGACGTGATCTGGTGATGGTGCTTGACCAAGCGCCTTCAACTAATTGTGTCCGCTAAAACAAACATGGTTGGCATCACTGTCGAGGACCTATGTAACTATTTATTTTGGGGATTATTTAGCGCCACAATAGTATTTAATAATACGTTATTATATTCACATAATTTCATTTGTTTACTGTATCGTTGAATGTGACACAATACTTCGTTCATATTTTACCTATCCCTCTTCGTGGAGCATAGGCCACCGACCGAAATTCCCTCCCTCCCAACTAACTCTATTTTGGGCTCCCCTTCCTGAATGTTCCTAAGTGATATTCATTCTTTGATGTCTTCCTCTTTTTTTGGTCTTAAGGATCTCAAGTTAGGGCTTCGCTTGTGACGCAATTTGGTAGCAGTTACTATTTTTTCCTATCTCTGTTTTTAAATCACCATTTCAATTTCTAACATAAATTTATTGGAGATATTTAAGCAGTATTTAATGTAAAAGTTAGCCATCTTAACATGTATTATTGTCTAACTATGTAGTTTCTTAAAAATCTGTATATATAAGTTATTTTGGTTACTATAATAAAGTTTTCATGGATTTATAGCTGTAAGCGTATTAAAAAGCAATTGTTCACTTGTACATATCTTGTTTCTAATCAAACAGAAAATATTTTTTTGTTTAAGGTTAACTAACAGTTCTATATAACGTTTGATCATTTCAATACTTAAGAACCAAGTTCAATATACCTTTAAACTAAAATAAAAATATAGACATTTATCAATTAATATCACTAAATTCATCTGCTTTCTATTTAAGTAGATGTTGTTGTTAGTCACTATCAATTTGGTTGAATAAAACAAACTAATCAGGATAAACAACATCTGAACTCAAATCACCAACTGAAGTAATTTGTATTTGATAGAAATGATAACTAATAGAAAAATGATAGAAAAGTTGACAACTATACAATAATGCTTTTTTTATTCATATAAAGAGAATTATTTTGCATTATACCATGCTGGGTAATTGAAGTTAGTCAAAATAAATAAGCTATTAGATGCTGAACTAAATAATTTATAGAATTTGTTTCTCAACTGTAATACATATCGTTTATCTCATAATATAAAAATGGGCATATCACTATCAAAAATGTGATATTTAGTGATTTGTGCGTACCTATAAAAATCATTTACTTTGTTCGAGTAAGATAGCCTACTTTTTAAAAGCACATTCAAACTCAAACCTTTCTATAAATTTGGCATCACAAATTAGTCTGAGTTAAACAACCATTGATAACCAGGAGGCAATGGATAACTGTTTCGTCGTAATATAATAAGACTCCTCTGTAGTTTGCACCCACGGCCCCACCCAGGTGTTGAGCCCAAGACCCTTAGGCTTTGTTATGAATGGTTAAACGTCGGGCCACTGAGCTGGCTTCCAATGGTTAGTACTTCTAGCTCTGCTAAGCTTTCGTAGCGAAGATAGAGGGTCCTAGGCTCAATTCCCCAATGGGCTCGTGGACGCGCATACTGGAATGAATACAGAACACGTAACGTGCAATAGGAATAACATATTCGAGGAATGTTTTCAGTTAATTTATTATCACTGATAAATAATACAGAATATTTTTGAAGCAAACTGAATGATGTAAGTTTCAAATTAGTTAAAACTGATCAGCAAGTAGAATATTCAGTCCAGAGAGAATTGATGTCGCCTATGAAAGTAGGATTAGTGTCACACATTTGTATTATTCATTGTAAATTGAATGCTTTTTTTATTCATATAAAGAGAATTATTTTGCATTATACCATGCTGGGTAATTGAAGTTAGTCAAAATAAATAAGCTATTAGATGCTGAACTAAATAATTTATAGAATTTGTTTCTCAACTGTAATACATATCGTTTATCTCATAATATAAAAATGGGCATATCACTATCAAAAATGTGATATTTAGTGATTTGTGCGTACCTATAAAAATCATTTACTTTGTTCGAGTAAGATAGCCTACTTTTTAAAAGCACATTCAAACTCAAACCTTTCTATAAATTTGGCATCACAAATTAGTCTGAGTTAAACAACCATTGATAACCAGGAGGCAATGGATAACTGTTTCGTCGTAATATAATAAGACTCCTCTGTAGTTTGCACCCACGGCCCCACCCAGGTGTTGAGCCCAAGACCCTTAGGCTTTGTTATGAATGGTTAAACGTCGGGCCACTGAGCTGGCTTCCAATGGTTAGTACTTCTAGCTCTGCTAAGCTTTCGTAGCGAAGATAGAGGGTCCTAGGCTCAATTCCCCAATGGGCTCGTGGACGCGCATACTGGAATGAATACAGAACACGTAACGTGCAATAGGAATAACATATTCGAGGAATGTTTTCAGTTAATTTATTATCACTGATAAATAATACAGAATATTTTTGAAGCAAACTGAATGATGTAAGTTTCAAATTAGTTAAAACTGATCAGCAAGTAGAATATTCAGTCCAGAGAGAATTGATGTCGCCTATGAAAGTAGGATTAGTGTCACACATTTGTATTATTCATTGTAAATTGAATGCTTTTTTTCTTGTTATTAAGTTTCACCAGAAGTCAAAATGACTAATCGTATCATCAAACAAGGTGTTGGTATGAATACAGTGTTAACATGTCAAGTCAATGCACATCCACCTGGATCTATTCGATGGCTTTTCAATCATCATTATCATATAGCTGCCACTAGTTGTGATGTTATGACAAATGCAGAGAAAAAGTACTGCTTACGTAAGATAATTTGACTAAAGAATTTTGACTTTAATAAATATTTTATTTATTGACACAATTTGAAACAGCTTATTCAATTTCCTAATACTTTTGAGTATGCATATTTCGAAGTCTAATTCTGTCGTCTATTTTTCGAAATCTCAGAAAACATTTTGGTTTAGTTTAATCAGGTTTGTGTATTAAATTTCGGTTGTCGATACTAAGTCAGATAGCATCTTTTTAACAAGAAGTTTCTCATTTCAACATTCAAAGTTTCGTGGCTAGTTAAACTACCAGGATGATAACTAAATGTATTCAAAGGTTATTCTCTGGCCCTGTAACCTATTTGAGTGACCTATATATCAGTATTATCTCTAAATAAGTATTGGAGAGTTTGGTTGTATTTAGTGATTACAAGCTGGTACTAAATGGCTATTTAATTTTTGCATAAAATCTATGTCCAGCGATTAACAAAGTACTGAAAGAAACAAGATTACTTAAACTAAAGTTTCAGTAATTCCAATGAAATAGTGTTCTCATTATAAGTACTAAGGATGGTCAACTAATATTACATAATGTATTGTCTAATCAAACATATCGACTATAAAAATGCATCAATAATTTACAAGTGTTTGTTGTACAACTGTGTATGACAAAACAAATATACATTACTATCTTTACTAATATTAAATATGTCATAAATTGTTGTAAGCGGTAATTCTACCATTGGTTGCCGGCACAATGGTGTAAACGGTTAGGTGTTCGCCAACCTGAAGCCCCTGGGGCAGAATCTAGAGTGCAAACTGCTGAGTAGTTCTATACTAGGATGAGAAATTTGTCCAATGCTCCCTGGTTTTCAGTGGTATTCTGTCAACATCAATCTGTGATACATTTAATTAATTAATATTAAGGAAGAGTAAATTTAATATACCGTATTCTAAAGTTGGTAAATCAAAACACGAAGTGGAACGGTTTAAACAATCAGAGGTATACAGTAATATTTGAAATGTAAACAACACATTTTGATTGTTTATGTAACAGTGTTGAACAACGATTTAGAGGAAACACATAAAGCCAATATAATTATTCAGAAAGATTATGAATAACTAATCGTTTAAGGGTTTACTGTAATTTGCACATCGAACTAATTGAATTTAGAATAGTAAACCGATGAATGTGAATTCAATAGTCTCAAAGTTTAAATGCTCGTTGAGAGGATTGAATGTCCTGTATTTCATTCCCAATTAAGTCATAAATGTGTATTGTTGAAGGATCGAATACTAGAACATGCATGATATTCAATGTCTCTTAGTTTTCAATATCTCTTGAACTGAAGTCGGTCTTTGACATTTTTTACATTTACTAACAACTGATATTTTGTTAATATTCATCACTATATTTATACCCACTTGTTCTATTAACCTAGAGGAGTATAGACCACAATCATACAATAGTTTATCTACAATCACATCGAAACTAGCCATTTTTAATTTAAAAATTGAAGATTTTGGTGATTATGTTTGTTCGGTTAGTACAATTATGGGTGAATCATATGGAGTAACAACATTACAAAGTAAGTTATTCATGGAACCTTTAGAAAGTTTATTTGAATTTCGTTTATTTGTTCTGTATGGTTGAAATTTAATTTATGAAGTAAGCATAAACTGTTGCTAACTCTTTATATAAGCAAGTCCAGTATAAATATAGTTTTAAAGACAGGATCATATTACAAATGCTTTCATCAAATGCTGGTTATATGTATTTATGTACTCAGATTAAATAACAACCTAATGTAGATGAGTATGGGTAAACAGCAAGGGAACCTGTACCACGTTTTCGTACAGATTGGAATTCCTCATCAAGACGTTTCTATAATATTGAAAAACCTACATCCCCCTGTCAAAAAACATAAACCTGTGATATGGTAAAAGTAGATTGTCACTATGAGCAAGACAATTAATGGCTGATATATGCAATTACTTCATATCTACACCAAGTCCGTCGAAGTTAAGATAGAACAGTAGTAAAGTAGATTACCGCAACACTGAATGAAATTATTTTGAATTCCTGGGTTGCATCAGTTCACTGAAGATATTTGATACTTCCGAAAAGTGTAGACGATTATCTTATCTTATTTAGAAAAAGAAAAGGAAAATCTAAATGTTCTCACTCGAACCATTTAGTAATTGAATGAGTGACCACATATCATTTCTTCAATTAATATTTGGCTGAAGATCATCTCTAGAGGACTCGATATGAATTCCATTGTATTCCTTCTGTTAGGGATTCAAAATCCCTAGAAATACAATTGTTCATTTTACTTAGTTGTATTGATTTTTGCACGCATGATTTGTAAACTTTCATCCCTTTTATGTGAGCACATTTGACAACACTTAATTGTATTATTAAAAATGTTGATAATTTCAATTGATGAATAATCACGACGATTATTTTGTATACATAAGCGAATGTGTAAAATATAATCTGACTCCGAATCTAATTCCGAATCCGATTCCGACCTGTCTGGTTGGTCTATTGTATTATTCTTCTATCTCTGGCTTGGGACCTAGTGGGCATAGGGCGAATTATCAACTAGGCACACTTCAATAAGCGTCCGCGCACAACCGCCCAAACTTTTTCACACGTTATAACACCTTCCTAACCTCGTTTGCTTCACGTACTTATTTCTATTTGTTTAACACCTTTATAATCCCAAAGAAGTTCCAGGACATCTGCAACCATGTGAATATTGTAAATATTATACATGTTTTTTCTCTTGTTGTTTTCGAAAAAAAGTATGTATAATCTTTACTCTGCATTATATATTACTTCAATAAACTTCGGTGACATTGTTTAAATCATAACATTTTATTTCCAAAATATTTGTAGGGTATAAAGCCGAACGTTACAGTACTGATTTATCACAATTAAGTAAGTTTTTACAGTTTCATTAAATCATTACCTAAATTTGAGTCTTTGTACAAGCGTGTGAGTGCATTAAGTTATTCAATCTAAAATAGTTTTATCCGTTTAAAATATGTTTCTGTCTAAGGACAACCATCCTCACGATAGTTATGACAGTAAGTTGATAAACCTATTGTCTATTCAGCTTTAAAAATCCCCATTGACACATCAAAAAGTCGTAAGTCCAACTGTTACATTAATCTTCCTAAATTAATGCTTTCGCTACATGTTCATACTATTATTCTTATAATACTTACTTCTATATAAACGGTAGCAAATATATATTCTAAATTCATTAATCATAATTTCCATTATAAGAGAATTATCTTGTTGAGTAACATAGCCACTGCTTACCACAATGATGGTTTACAAAAATGTCAGTAATGGTTAAATCAAAACACGGCACTAGTCTACTAACCAACTGATATTTGGTCTAAAATATATCGTAGTGTTATGTCGGACCACTAAAGAAGAGTGAAAGGACTTCTAGGACTGTATTTTAGAGGATTAATTCATTTATTCTGGTCGTGCGTAATGTAAACACTACATTTTCTATTATTATTATGTTCCTCTTACTCTGTCCTCCCGTTTAGTATATTTGCTGTTATTGTATTATCTCTTATAATGGACTACAGTTATTTGGTTGTGTACAAGTTACCCCTATTCACTGCCACAATCTCCCCTATTTTGTATTAATGTAAAATCCCTAATTGGTTTGCTGTGTGGTCTGAATTGTATATATATAAACGCATGATTAAAATACAATACGACCAGCAATTGGACTGGGTTGATTGTGTCTGGTTGGCTCATAGCTGCTGTCTTCTCTATTCCGGCTTTGGGGGGTTGGTAGTCGTGGGGCTGACGCATCCGTATTCTGATTGGCAGATATCAAGGGCACTCATTATTTATTATTTTTCAATACATAACACGTAGGTTGCAAACCTTCCGACTGAGACACATAAAATACTTGTAAACAGTGATTAAAATGTTGTGATATTAAGTAAAACTAGTCACAGTAGGGTATTTCCATCTATTCTCCATCTGTCTATCAATGGCATTTGTTCTTTTCAAACTGTACTTCAAACGTTTAAATCTCGACTTCCTTTGACTTTATTTTCTATCCAGCAGTTTTCGCATATGATGATGAGTAAACCAGCTTATACTCAATTCTTTTTTACGACAATTTTTGTAACGAGCTGACTATATCACTATACATTAGTAAAAATGATCAAATATAACTTACTAAAATAGCAAACTAAACTCTACGAATAATTCAAATGTTTGATTTCACATAATCCTTTTCTAGAGGATCGAACAGAATTAACGTATGCTATATATAGAAACGGATGTGAAAGCTCTACTTACTGAAACTAATTTAATTAATTTACTGACAAAGGTCAAATATTTTAATTTCGACCTCAATAGATAATACAGATGTGTATAATGCATAACCATATGATTAGGTTGAAACAAATGTTTAATGTTACTGATTTTTAAAATAATTATTCTGATAACGTTCATATTTGACAAAGACGATATGTAATAAAATAACTAACAACAATTAAGGTATATTATTCAACAATAATGAGTAAACGTAATAAAAGATAATAACAATACTCATTTACTACGTACAGGTGTATGAGTTTGGCTTCATTACACTATAAAGATTGGTAATAATATGCCGTTACGCATAGCGAAGAATATAGAATCGAGTTTGAAACTACTACCTAACCGTTGGAAAGGAAACGGTTTATCTACTGAGTCACAGCATCACCACTCTCTATGCTATATTGTAGAGTATCCCTTAGAAGGAACTTTCATTCAAAGGAAATGCTATGCGTTTCACTACCTATGACACAATGCAACAAAATTGGGCAGGAAACAAAATATATCCCAACAAATGAAGAACAAGAAAAATATAGTGATGGAAATATGAGAGTCTATGTAAAATTTGAATGAGAAACTTTTAACGTTTACTCAATTGATTCATTAACTGTAATTAGTTTACAACTGAATAAATCAACGTTCCATCGTAATTCGAGAATTTACTAGTCAGTAATATATCCTTTTAACAGGAAAATGTTCACAGAAGAACTAAGCATTCATCATCCTTCAATTATGAAACCATCTGGAGATAATTAATATACTCATGTAGCATCACTCTGAGTGTAATGCTTTATATACATTCATTTTAGTGCATCAAAAACAGATTGAACAATTGTCAGAAAAAGACATGAAATATGATAGAACATACAACCCTAATAATAAATACTTAAAGCAGACTGAACTGCCAGAGAAAAATGAAGCTCATCAAAGACGTACATGTAAGCTTAGGAAAATTTTTCTTCTTTATAAACTTGAAATTATATTGTTTTAGATGATGCTTTTTTGAGCTGATTGGTAAATGAATTGTGGAGTTTTTAATTTTCGTTCTGGATACTGCTATCAGAACCACAGTGTAAACTTCACGATCAAATCATACAGTATAGTAGATGTAACAAAATAGAGGCACCAGCGTGAGCTAAAAGTCTTCAACACAATCTTAAGATATGATGTTGTCTATTTATTAAAATTGATATCACTAACAAAATATTTTAAAGAATCAGAAATTTTTTGATTCTGTGTTATTCTGTTTAGAGATAACATAAATGAGAAGAGTAAACCTACCAAACTTTTATGATTAAAGCTCTTTTCTCATTTCATACAGTAAACCTACAGTCTGTATGTCTTCGTTTTATGGTGGGAATCAACAACCGAAAACATTTTTTAATATTTTTCATTTTATATATTTTGTTCTAATATCGACCAGTCATCGAGTAGTGACTGATGTCGTATCTGACTAGTTTTTAATTTGGATCGAATTTTACCAATAAAATCTGATTGACTGATTGTATCTAACCGTATAAAATAAAATTTCTGAATGTTACTTCACTTATTAGTAAGTAGAACTATTATTGATAAGCAATTTTATTTACATTGGATAATACGAGTAATGTGCCGAGAGATTTTTATCATGCTTTACAAGTTAATTTTCACGTATTACTAACCACATTGATTGAATGATTACTAACAGTCAGTAATAAATGAAGATTGACTTGTAAAGCATGGTAGAAAGCTCTAATCGCATTTTCCGCATTACCAAATGTACGAAAACCAGCACATCTATAATTTTGCCTACTAATAAGTAGCATAAAATAACATTCATAATTTCAGTCTTATACGGTTACGTAAAACTAGCCATGACTATACACTGCTGATTCACTTGGAGTAGATGCTACATTGCACTTTGATCACTGTACTTTAATCAATTATAGGGATTATTCCTATCACTGGTTACTATTCCGTTATCACTGTAAGTGTAAATGTCACATTACTAAAGGCGGTAACTCACTACCCGAACAACCGAGAAAGTCTTAGACTGATACGGCTTTGAATCCCACAAAGACAACTATGCCACCCCCTTGAGATTTCAGGTATACCTTGATGCTGGTTGTCACAAAACCTAGATCCATGTTGTTCTTTCGATTACTCTTAGTCACTTTATACCAAAGCATATTGTACACTGACTACATACACTTTCCAAAATATTATTTTAGTTGACACTAAACTCAGTTTAACATGACTATTAATGGTCAGTGTTTTACGATATGATTGCTTAGGATATGAAATGACTCAGCACTCGGAATATATTGACACAACTAATTCTATATCTAGCAAAATCACCCTATTAATTGGAAACATTACCTATTTAATAAACTTTTTCTTTAGATACTCAGAATACTGTTACAAATGTTACATACTCCATTCAGCTGTATATCAAACTGCTAACGCTGTTTAATACATTAACTATTAGTCTACGCTTTGTATATTTTTAAAAAGAATATATGAAATGGACGGTATTTTGATTTTGACATGTTTGTAAATAACGTAATCAGTGTAATTATAATTTCTTGGTTTAAATTCTTAAATATGAATAGTTTTTTTTTAAGATATTATTCTAACTGGCTACAAAATATGTTCACGGAGAAATCATTAAGGATAGGAATCACAATATTCATGTAATCTAATATTGTATCCATTGGAAGTGAGTTTCACCAACTATGTTAACTAAACAATGTGATACGAAATAGCACTCAACCATAAAATTGGACCGTTACTGTTAAGTTATTATATTATTTTAGATGAAATGCCAGTTACTTATTAGCTAAATTGGTTTACCCAATTAAGGTATATGGTGTTTGAACACTGGATTCAAGGTTTTCACGTCATCCTACTTACTGCAGTTTGGACAACTAAGTAGTATGGTTCAACGCTAAATAGTAAATGAACCTGTATTTGGTGTTAATCATGAACAACGTAGAACATAGCGTACATACGAATACGCTAAAGTTGCTATACCACATTAGCAA
The DNA here is from genome assembly GCA_034768735.1 of Schistosoma mekongi. Lineage (NCBI taxonomy): Eukaryota > Metazoa > Platyhelminthes > Trematoda > Strigeidida > Schistosomatidae > Schistosoma > Schistosoma mekongi. The sequence goes on from CM068306.1 coordinate 36,742,945, forward strand.
GACGATATCAAATTAACAAGAATAACATGACGACAAAATACAGTAGGGAAGAATAAACTCAAGGTGTATATGAAAGAATGATAGAGCTAGGTCTCGCCTTGTTTGAAGGTTGTGCCCACTAAGAATAAACGGTAATCTGAACATGATCGTAGAAAACGGTCTCCATTCGTTGGGCTGGGATGCAAAGGAATTTATCTAAGTATTTACCAGTCGGATTCAGCCTGCCGACTTGGACGTTACGATCCCCTGCTACTGTCATTGCACCTGAGCGTCCAGCATTCAGAAGATTAGAGAACTTCCTGTACAACTCGTCTTTTAATTAATCAGAACTGCAGTCAGTGGAGCACAGGCAGAAACGACAAACAGGCATCGGCATATGTCCTTATCTTTACCTGTTCTTATTGTGCCACTTAGACAGATAGCGAATAGGCAAGTGTCGACAGGAACCCACTCAGTGGAGTGCCTGATGTTCGCAAACCTAGTTCCACATACACCGGTAAGGCCATTATAACCTGCTTTATGGTCCCTAGATAAACGAAAAGTACATTGCTTTAGTTTCCTGTGCTGAAAATTTGACGTCAAAAGTCATGTATGCGCGTTTTAGAGGCACAGCATACACGAATCGCGGAAGATTCAAAGATTTTAGCTAGTGACGCCTGCTGACCAAATTTGACAAAGGATTCGTTAATTAAAAGCTCCAAATTTGAGGTCAGAGCATAGCCTATGGAAACTAGGAGTAACTCCTTTGTCGAGTCGAATTACTAGCGACATGTATGAGAGAAAGCAAAAAAATACTACGAGTAGGGGTTTGATCGAGAACAGAGTGATCTCGAGTGCCGTTAAGGGTATGAGGGTGGTTATCACTTTCCGACTGTCCACATAGTGAGAGGGTCCTTCATCTTGATACACCTGAAAAGAAAATTGGGTCACGGCTCTTCTTAGTAACCTAGGAGCTTAACCACAGTTTTCATTCAACAACTGTTTGAGACCGATCACATACGATCTATTTACGAGTGGTTTTTGGTGAGCTACCTCCGTACTTGTTAAGGCCTTAACGCCGGAGACAGAGATCCATACGATAAGGTGAGGTGTGCATTTTTAAGGTCGACTTTTTTTAACCTCACTAGTCTTTTATGAAAAGGCAGCATCACTGCTATGTTGGTTATCTGTGGGAAACACCTACCTTACTTCTGTATAGCCGGAAGTACGACCTCGTCCTTGGACCTTGGGTGCGCTGTTCTGTCTTGCCTCACTTCAATCGACCTGCCAGGAACGGCAGAATCTTAGGGGATGAATATTCTAGCCATTAGAGCCCGATTGATTTATCACGATATACAAGCCCAAACACCAAGGTAACATCAACGGTTTGGCCTGATTTGGTGATAGCTTCATTAGATAGAATTATGCTACAACGTATAACTGATCAACTAAAATTGCATTTATCAAAATATCGAACCAAGGGTTTTTTTCAAAATTAGCATATACGAGTGGAACTGTTTACGACTAATTGCAAGGGTCATGAAACACTCCACACTATCGTGGGTAGGCAAACAGTAAATAAAACAGTTAATAAGCTTTCAAATTTCAATCACCATAACGTATATTTACATTCTGTAAAACTCCTGACGAAATTTACGGTTTACGCTACACTGAAAAAGTTTATCCTCTGCCACTTTATCTTTTATCACGAATACAACAGGAACTAGTAAATTTTTGGCAATAGTATGGAAAATTACTTCATACGTATTTCACAATGCAATTGGGACCATTAATTAGGAATACCAAGTCAAATAAATCTTAAATGATGGAGAATTCTAAGTAGTGACTTCTTTCATATAATCTGAAAATTAAACTAGCTCCGACGAAGCTAGATTCATGGAAAATAATAAGGTGCAAATGTATGGTTGATTCAGTATTTCGTCCACAGCTGTCTTAAGGCTAAACAGAAACGTTCCAAATCGTATGATTATTCCGCGAATCCTATCTTCACCTATTGAATGCAAACATTTAGCAAAATATACGTCAAAAGAATTGTTTACTAGAAATGTGAAGCACATATGAGTACCATACTGAACAGAGACGTAATCAGTATTTGATATATCTCGTGATAAAAACCAGTCTACATACCTGTATAACGTAGAAACAACATCATCGCAATTGTAATTGGTAACTAGTCTATGAATGAAACGTTAATAAAGTGTTAAGGATCAGTGAATGCTAAACAATTAGACTTTTCTTCCCAAGCTACAAGATTTCATGTTACAAAACACTTGTCAAGCTTAGAAGTAACCACCCGGTTACATATAAGTAACAGTAAAAATCGTGAAAAACAAAAAAAGTATATATATATATATATATATATATATATATATATATATATATATATATATATATATAAGCATTAATGTAAACAAGGTGAATAAAGTCAATGGATATCAAAAGACCAATGTATTTGCGAAAACAATAAAAATAAAAGCACTAGACGTTATATTCATGGATGAAAACGACACTAACAACACAATCAATACAAAACAGAGAAATACACGTTAAATAGCGAATGAACCATGGAAGTAACTTATCAGTGAATGTTATACGCGAATGCACGCTAAAATAGCAGAAACAACTAGAGATGATCCTAAAGCAATAAATCCGGTTTTATTACATGTTTTTATTGGAAAACCAATAGCGTAATCCCAAGCCTAATAAAATGAATAAAATGAAAAAAAGTAGTAATGTTTTAATGATCATCCATTACGAAAGCAATCGTGGAGTGGTAATTTCTTGATGCTGTGCCACCAAACTAATTACTAGTTATAATACAAATGGATGACTAAATTGAATGAGATTATGCAACATTCTTGTAGGCCCAAATGATTCAATGGAGTCGTTATTCAGATTGTAGTTTGTATAGTGTAGTATACCTGAAAATTAGTATGCTGACAAAGTACTCTACTGTAAAATACTTACATGAGGGATCTGACCGTAACTGTAACTATGGTGGAGTAACAGACATGCCTGTGGTGAATATATAATCAACCTATATTGACTAAGACACGTGTTGTATGAGATCTTATCAAGTTAAGCAAATCAGCTGTTCCAAGTGTGCAGCTATATTGTTGATTGTAATGGGGTATGGCAGTAATTCTTCCCACGGATAACTAGCATCTTAACTTACGCTACCTCATTACAACGATGGGAGTTGGGATTAAAATATACATCTTTCCATAAATATTCCTGAAGTTGGTGTGCAGGGTCTGAAAATTACGCAGTTAACACAACAAAAACTGCCTGCAGAAACGCTGTGCTACTTGATTCATGTAGTTGTCTCTCAGACCCAGTGGTTGGGTTTCCGAATTGATAAGACTGTCACTACTAATACAATTATTTTCTTAGACGCCTCATTAGATTTCCCCACAAGGTCTGGACATCTCAGGAGTGAAAACCGTATACACAACACTGACATCGCAGGGTTAGTATAGTCAACAGGAAAGCTCTTTATTTCAAAATATTCTTGTTTTAGAGGACTTGTATGATTTACCCTGAGAAAAATAGCAACAAATCCGAAAGCAGGAAGAGCACTCCTGGACTTAGTTCTTTTTTAAGCGACTGGCCATGAGGTATCTATTTAAATGGTACTGCGGTAATAAAGATAGCAAAGTACACCGTGGTTCTTGATGGTCCCTGCTCCAACTCTGACCGGTTGCGTTCGACAGAAGACTATCTCTCCTTCGGAAGTATATGTTTGGATACCAGACAGCGTCCAGTAAATATGGCCAAAAAAATAGTTGCTTCATGTTATAAAAATACTAGATGATACTAGAATAACCGACTCGGTCCGACTAATTGAGTAAACAACTGCATAACACTAATATCTTAATAAAACTGACAGCTAAATCTGAAAATAGAATTGGCTTGCAGAATCACAGATATAAATATCGAACTTCATTTTTTTGCTGATTAATTCAATTGTAATAAACAGAAATGAACCAGAAGTTGCAGTTAACTAATTACCTACCAAATGCCTCATTCCGTTGAGATAATGGTAAACCAGTGGGTAACATAGAACAAACTTGCATGCGGTTATGACAGCATCACCCAAATGCATATTCTTCACGTAATCAAGTATAGAGTCATAATGTCCAGTGAAAAAGAAAGCACCGATTCCGACAGATGACCACACTTGAAAAGAAGGCAACAGAAATACAACCACAATGTACAAGAAAGTAGAACTCCGAATAAATTTTGATCACCACATATAAACAACGTAATTGTAAACAACGCCACCAGTCATCAACCTTTATCAGAATACACTTTTTACTAATTCACATATATTGAATTTTTACATATTACTAAAATACTAGCTAGCACAAAGAGAGTTTACCTCAACATCACTGACTATTTAACATAAACCTACTGGCTAGCTTTAAATTACACTCGTCGAGCAATACTCCGTTTCACACATTAATTAAGAAATTTTCTGAGGTGAAGACAATTAATAGTTTGCACACTGTTAGTCACACTAACCCCTCATATACGTGTCATACGCACTACTGTCTACGACTTAGTGTTTTAAAAGAGAATGATTTGTTTGTGCTTACGCAGACAATGATAAACAATTCCACCGCAATGTGACTTTCAGACGGCCGAAGTACTGACAACACTCAGACAAACCCTACAATAGTCTAACTATGTGAAAACACATAAATTTTTTCATTGATGATTGGGTAAACAGAACCGAACTGTAGTTTAGTCGCCATTTCAATCTATAATCTATATTTGTGTAAACTTTGGGTCAGTTATCAGTTACCTTACATCTAAATATGTACTAGTACCAATACTTAGAGACTGACTGCCAATACTTCCATGGTTGATAAACTGCAAACACACCAACATGAGCCGAACTGCTGGTGAGATGTTGGTCAAGCATAACCTAGCATTATCTGCTTTTAATCGTTAATTTTAATAACTAAATCTTATAGGACGGGATCGCTGTTTAGGTAGCATATGCGGATTTATAGTTACATTTATTCAGTCATTTATTTTGAACGACTAGAAACGTTTATGGTTAGTCGGCCTATGGTCGAGCTAGTCAAAATTCTAAAGGAACTTCCGATTCAACACTTATGCGGTGAGTGATTACAAACTAACCTCATTTCCATACGAAAATTTACATGCACCTGACCACATAAATATTCAAATAAAAAGGCTGTAGCGAAACAATCTACACTTCCCAAGTAACTAAGTAAAAATGCTAATTTATTAAGTGACTTACCGATAGCCATAGCAATACCCGTCGCTCGGTGGAGAAAAGAGAATCTCATGACTAATGGTGCCGAGTAAACTTGAAGATGAGGAGACCATGGTCGTCCCCCAGTAATATTCTTGTGCCAAAATGACTGCATTTCCTTTTCAGCTTGTCTTCGAACTTGGTCGCTTGTACTGCCTTTAGCAGCTTTAGTTGCACGTACAACTAACGATGGTCGTAAAAGTCCTACAGAAACTTTAGTAACTGGAGCTAAGGCATTATTACAACCGGCAATATTACGCAAACAACATAATCTTGAGGAGAGACTAAAGAAAGAATATGTATTTAATAATAATTAACCTCATCTCAACTAGCTTGCGGCCTAACACCTTTTTGAGCGGTTAAGCTTGACCTAGAGGGCCAATAACTTCAAACATCGAACTTGATGATTGGATAGAATGGAGACCATAATGTTTGCTGACGTTTACTTGTCAGTAGTATGAGATACTTCAGTAGGACTAAACTATAGTGGCAGTCCAATCAGATTTGAGAAGTACTTTTTAGATTGCGGAGCACTACTGAATCAACGCTGTTGGTGTTGTGGCGTACGCTGAGTAACTTAGATAAAGTGATTCATTAATCATGTAAATTTGACACTTCCACATTAGTTTTTTTCTCTTACTTTTGTTTGTCATCAGTAATACAAGCCTATAATTTACATATCTTCTCATTATCTAAACTTGCTTTAAGGACTCCTAAATATTCATTCAAGACTGTCACTGAAATATATGGGCCCCATACTGCTCGTTATGTGCATAAATAGTACAAGTCGTACGGTATAATACGACCGCTCACATGTGTGTAGACGACCTAAAATGTAGGTTAGTTTATATTGAAAAGGACCGTGGAATCAAAATGGAAAACCCCACTTAACTGCAGTGGACATGAAATCGAACATCTTAGCAATCCTAACCCTTAGTATATGCCCTATTTGAATAAAGCCTAGATACTCAGATTTACGAGTAATTACAGCGACAGACACTCTTGTGACGCGACGTGACATCAAAGAATGGGCACGCTCCTGTGTGGCCTGTCAAAAGAACAAGGTAATTCAGCATAATAAATGCCCTCTTGGCACTTTTCTAAACCCTCACGCTCTATTTGACCATGTCCACCTAGATTTGGTAAGGCCTTTACCAGAATCAAATGGGTTCTCTTATCTTCTTACATGCCTGGACCATTTCACACGCTGACCAGAAGCGATTCCACTGAAAGACATCACTAGTGAAACGATTGCTCGCGCTTTCGTTGGACGATGGATAGAGAATTTTGGTTGTCCATCTACAATAACGACAGACCATAGACGTCAGTTTGGATTGTTCCACTCTCTGACCAAACTCCTTGGAACTACGCGTTTCAGAACCACCGTCTGCCACCACAATCTAACAGTTTGGTAGAAAGATTTCATCGACAGCTGAAGGCATCACTTTCAGCTACGAACATCCCACAGTAGACCGACGCTTTCCCACTGTAAAAGGTGTTGGGTGCAATGTTTCTGGGTTTGTGGAAACTGCTCTGACCTCGACAAACCTCAATTCTTACGTAAACGGGTTTACAAATGCTATGCGTTTAGTTAAACCAGTCCAAACTCGACAACAATCAACAGACACTTTTATCCAACCCGCCTTAAAATATAGTACACACGTTTTCGTACGTCGTGGTGCTCTACGCCGACCTCCCGATGCAACTTACGAAGGGTCATACAAGGTTTTGAAACGAGAAACAAAGAAGTGTACGATCGACAAGAATGGCCACGAGGAGAAGGTCAGCATTGACAGCCTAAAAGCAGCCTACCTAGAAGGTAAACCTTTTGATGTCGAACTCGTCACGACACCCTCGAGACTTGACATGAACGAAGTCGCCACGCCCCAAGCAACGACCAACAAGCAAGGGGGAATTTCGAACGGCTCCATGACGCTGAGAGCTACACGTTCTGGTAGAAATGTACGATTTCCAGAACACTTGAACGAATATTATGTCTATTAATTTTCTCCTAATTTCCCACTCCCTGTGTTGTAAAGTTTTTCCTTTAAAAAAATAAAAATCGGATAAAATTGTTTTTTCTTCACTTTACGATATACATTTTACATATTTTAATATGTTTAAAACATATTTAAAAGCCTTCTTTTTATTAGTATTAGTGTTGTCGATATTTTACACGTTTCTTTAGCCTCATTGAGCTGCTGAATCGTTTTCTTTTGTATGCAAAATGCACAGATTGAAAAATTTTGTTTTTTGGATTTCCAGGCCTTCTGGAAACGACCAGAAGAACGCGGAAGAAAAAAGATTATATTTTGTACAAATGTTTTATGCAACGACACCCTAGCATAGGCACTGACGTCCAGTATCTGCACAACATAGCAGGCTATCAAAGGAACGTTTACCAATGTCTATCCTTTGGATGGTACGTCTTAGGGTCCTCATGAACTCATTAGGAGGAAAGTGAGCTATAGCGATAAATAATGCCAAAAATAAATAGTTGCATAAGCTCTCAAAATTGATGCTAACCATGTTTGTTTTAGAGGACACGATTAGTTGAAGGCACCCGGTCACGCACCACCACCAGACCACGACACGATGCACCATGGGATGCATCTTTCTTTCTAGTTTGCCAACCTAAACGTTGCTATCCGATTGACGCTGTATTTACGACCAAATATAACTTCTCATCCATTCTTCACTACCTTCTGATTTATCCTCATTCGTAAGAGTAGGTTCAATCGTTAGAAGTTGCCCTGATAATACCGCAAACATAACTTGGTCATATATCGGGTGCACTTCACCCTGGTAATGTAAAGCACACCAAACGCGCCACTTCCACAACTTCGAAAACAGGACGACCATCAGACTTCCTCCATGAAAAGCTTTAACGTATAAGAAGAAAAAATTGCCCCTATGAAGATGTGTATAAGGCAACACGAAAGGGTATTGCTCGTGAATAACACAGATAGGACAAGGTGAATTTGTCTGTAGTTACTTTACCTGTGGAATATGTGAATAAGACTGCAATCTGAATTACGTGACTCAATCATAATACGTTACGATTTTCCTTTTAAAAATTGTAATTGATTCATTTTGTACATGAGAGCATATTGGGTCGGGAAGAGGGGAGTATGCTGAACGGTGCACAACATTGATGCAGAATGTCAGGCTAGGCTTCGCTCGTCTTCTCCAAAGTGGTTCTATGCCTAATGTATTGCATCGTGTAGTGTAGTTTACTTCACAACCCATCCTCAGTGTCCTAATCGTGATGTGTCGCTGTATTCCCTCAATCCTTAGCTTATCAATTATTCGGAGGCTGCCGAGTATGAGTGGGCAGTATTCAAGTAGCAGGCGTACACACGTTGTATAATACCAATCAAGACTGACGTTGGTAGAAATTGTAAATTATACAACCCATAAGTATGTATGCCTTTGCGGTGACAGATGTTGTTTGTTCCTTGAATGTAAGGTCCTTAGTGTATCTTAAGCCTAACTCCAGAATCGTCTTACATTCGGAGATTTGTTCTCCATGTACTTCAAAGTGTAGGTTGAGGTTGCGACACCCAATGCTGATCCAGCCACGTGTTAAAGTGAAGTTGGTGCTCTTTACACCAGGAAGCGACTTCGTCTAAATCATGCTGAACGATCTGAACAGTGTTGTGCAGCTCATTTATGTCGCATGAGTAGACAACTTCCAAGTCATCTGCATATAAGAAGGTTTGACCAGAGTTAAAACAGTTACTGATACTGTCGATATATATTGTAAACAACAGTGGCTCTAGTACGCTTCCATGTATAACCCCACTGGTTACTCTCTTAGGAGATGATTGTGCTGAATTTACTTTGGTTATCTGATATCGATTACTGAACAATGATTTGAGCCAGCTTATCAAAGGGTTTCGGATCCTTATAAAGTATGATTTCTCACAAAGTATGCCATGAGATTCTTTGTCAAGTGACTTAGATATATCAAAGTATAGGACTAAAACTATTTTACGTAAGTCGCGGCAGGATGTAATATGATTAAGGAAGTCAAAGTGACGGGTTGAACACGATCGACTCCCTATAAAACTATGTTATGATTTAGATATTTGACTTTGCGCAAACAAGTACTCTGAGATGCCATTTCTTATTATCCTCTCTACGATTCGTGAAAGAGCGGGAGTAATATTTAATAGGCCTATAATCACTTACACATACTCTATCACCGGCATTGTATTCGGGGGGGGGTGATATGGCTAGTTTTCAGATGTTTGGGTATTCGCCTGTGTCTACCGACAAGGTGAACAATTTAAGGAGTAGAAGTGGCATGTCCCCGTCACATCCTATGAAAAAGATTGATGGGAGGCTGTCTTTTGCTGAACCTTTTGTAGACCTGAGGTTTTCGATAGCTTCAGATATACATTTAGTGCTGAAAGGTATTTTGGACGATGTACTATCTACAGGTGCCATGCTCATATAATTTAAATGTGGTTTGGTCTCAAAGTTGCTAAACAAGCTATTAAAAATTCCCTATATTGCTCAGGGGTCGTTGTATGCCTTGTTGTCTTGGATCAAAAATGAGATATCTGTTGGGATGCGCGTACTTTTACTAAGGAGTGCTGGCAGATTATCCGCTTTAGTGGTTTATAGGTGCACTAAGCTCTTAGCTTTTATAATCTGGATCAGGTATCAATAACAGATTCTATGGTTTCGGAGATTGAGTGTAGACATGGAAAATCATAATAAGAGAAACAACTATTTAAAAGCTTTTTGAGTTAAGTTAGGTGTTTACGTGGGAGAAATGATGACCGATTCTCAGAGGGTATACACATTGTTTTGGGGGGTATGATATCTAAGCATTGTGTTGGTAGATAAACTGATGTCCTTTACATCACATCTACAAACCGGTATGCCATCATATACATTAACGCTGCTTGAGAATTAAAAAATATTTAATTATTTGTTTGTCTAATGTTTGGGGCATCTAAAGGCACATTTTTGCCAGTTAACTGTGAGTAATATATGCTCAAAACCAGATTCGCGAGTCAGTAAATGTATTTAGTAAGGCCAATTCTCTACATAAGTAATGTTAATTAACAAATATCAATAACGGAGGAAAAACATTATATGATATAATCGATTTCGAACGCTAAAGTTAATTGCCAGGTTACACAAGCTACCTCCGCAACGTTTATAACAACACACTTTTATATTACTTTTTGACACAAATGCTTTAAATCTGTCACATATTTTATAACAGTAAGTTTTTTGACACCATATCACTTATGAAAGCTAAGTGACGAGATACACTAGTAGGTTGTGGGAGTTTGTAGAAGCCGTTTTTAGAAAATAACCTAGATTAAAATTAAACAAACAAGGCCAGAAAAAAGAGGGCAGACTTCATAGTGATTCTTTACTTTAGTCAACCACATAATGCCTGAGAACTACTAACGAAATTAATAGCCCTTAGGTTTAAAAAGAAAGTCGACATACACGGTGGCATCTAAAATACTCGTAGATTTTAAAGATAATCGTAAGTAAGCACTCAGATACTTCTCTTCGACAAGGACCTAGGTGCGACACAAATTATGGTAGCGTAAAGAATGGTGTATATAACAATGCTCCATGTTCCATGCATTTTGAAAAAAATCCAGTGTAATAAACAGCTTTCCGTCTTGCGCGAACTTTCAAGGTTGCAACCTGTTTTCACATGGTCTTTAGTCTTCATGTTTAGTTGAATTCTGCTCACACGTCAGTTTATAACACTACCACCTTCCTTTACTAGCAACTAAATGGTGTCTTCGGATATTCAAATGGCACACAATAGAGCCTCAAAACCTAACAAAAGTCCACCGAATCCGAGTGATATATTCTTTTTTGGTATCTCTGTTCTTGATTCTGCAGCTACATAACAGTTCTCACCACTTGTTAGGGCTGAAGACATAATGATGAACTTAAACAACGACATGCATTATATGGCTGAACTAGAAGAGAGGAAGTCTGCTCTTAACAGGATCAAAGGTATTTCGTCGAACTTAGAACCCATATCCAAACCACTAAGTAAACTAGATGACGTTGACGTTGAAAAAGTAGGCAGGTGGAGACCTTTATTAACTTTATAGCCGACGAAATCGTGAATAAGCTGAAATCGCTCCACAAAACTATTGTTAATAATACACTAGATAAATTCCCTCCGTATGAAGCAAACATGATCATTTCGAATGTGATACATGTTTAACGCGATTGTAGAAGACTAAGGAAGGAAGACTGGCAAGCTAGTTGTCCAGTTCTGTTCTACTTTTCATCAGCTTTTGGCTCTAAGTGTTTTGTCAACTCTGTAGACGATATTAGATCTATTGCTAACTCCGAGTACATAAAAATATTTGCAAACAAAATGACTCTTCGACGATGAACGGCCACCCACTCTAAGCACACTGTTAACCGTGGTAACGCAATTGAAATTGAATTAAAACATAATTCAAGTTTCAATTCTTTCCCCGCCACGCCCTTCACCGTGTCATAATACTAGCTGTACTCAAACGGATGGGTACTCAAACGAAATGCCATTCAGATACAGAATAGGTAACTGTGTCTGTTAAGACATATCAACAATCCAAGCGTTGATAGATGATCCGTACACTCCTACTTCCACTGGTACTAGGAAACACGAAAATGCCAGTAGTACCTTATAAGCTGGTCCGCTTACTGAGAACCCCACCCTAAATCTACCAGGTAGTAGATTCTGTCAGAAGATAACCAGGTAATAATCAGCTCACAAACGATTATGCATAGTGAACTAGAAGAACATGACTGCATATCCCAATGCCTCCCTAAAGCATCGAGATACACCAGAACCCAAACCCATAAAGGTTTACAGATCCTACCCACAACATCAAGGCAGAGAAAAGGTAGAGCCCTTCCTAACTTTTTTGAAACCATGCCATTCGCTACAAATAATATTTCACATATGACTAACCAGAGCTCTCTGAAAATACCTGCCAAACTAAGCCCACTAACAAAGACATCCACAGCAGGTCTAAACACCAAATCTTCAGTACGGTAGGACATTTTTATTACCCTAGCAACTTGCTACAACGTATGTATCTAAAACTGTAGTCAGTATATTGTTTTAACCGTAACCAGATTCCTTTCAATTAAGTGACAAAAATCAATATAACTTGGCATTCTATACAAATGACAAAGCTCCCAAAATTAAACTTCCTCGTTATCCGGTCATTCTTGCCTCAAATCTGCCCTTGCTTAATTTTCACTCAATCGACATCACCATATAGTGGGCATCCTACTAAGTACCAAAGTATGCTCTGCTAATTTCAACTCTCATATGACTAATGTCTCACCACCATCACCGTATACTCCATGGTCATCTTTCAGCCTAAATAGCCTTTATAATGATTATCGTGACCTATCTAATTTCATTACTCCTACACAGTTTTCAATTGTCCTATCTATTACCTGTTCATTCAGCAGCACGATCATTTATATTAAATCCTTAATGTACTTGGTCAACCCAAACTTTGCTTTAATAGCTGAAGCTTGATATACTCTTGACGTTTCCGACCTCTTACTCGAAGTTGATAAATACATCATATACTGCAAAAATCCGAATTTAGGTAAAGGTAAGAGATGTATAATATATGTTCGATCCGATTTCTCATCATCGTTTATCTTCCCGAGTGGTGGCAAACTTTCAGATGACGCGATATTTGTCAGTGTCGACAACCGTGCTAATCACTTTTCAGTGGGTTTTATATATAGGCCTCCAAATGCACTCACACCTCAACCTGGCAGTGAAGCCATCTATTCACATCGTTATCAGTGCTACATGTAACCGAGTTGATTGGAAGAAACTTTAATATGACTTCCGTTAAGTGAGACTCTTTACATGGACCTTCATACCTTCATACACTCCTTGATATACTTGAAAGTAGTGCATGGACTAAAGTAGTACGTAAGTCCACATGGCTAAATCATTTTACATTATGACCCTGCTACACAGATAGTACTAGCTCTGAATTTATTGGCAGCTGTCACAAAGTTGTCACAAATGTTCATGAAGTGCACTCGATATATGACCAAGTTACGCTTGCGGTATTACCAGGGCAACTTCTAACGATTGAACCCACTCTTACGAATGAGAATAAATCAGATAATGAAGGATGGAAGAGAAGTTATATTTGATCGTAAATAGAGCGGCAATGGAAAAGCAACGTCTAGGCTGGCAAACTAGAGAGAGAGTTGCTCTCCACGGTACGGCGTGACGTGATCTGGTGATGATGTGTGACCAAGCGCCTTCAGCTAGTAGTGTCCGCTAAAACAAACATGATCAGCATCAATGTCGAGGACTTATGTAACTAATTGTTTTGGGGATTATTTACCGCTACATTCATGTAATAAGATTGGAACTAACAATCCCCAAGGTTTTCGGAGAAATTATGCTCAGAGTAACTGGTCTGATACCAAGAACTAATTATGCGATCTGAATTAGGATATATTTTTCACTTTCTGTGATGTTAATCACTGACTAAATAATTTTTGCTTAATTTACGTTTACATCTTGACGGCGCTGCAACTTTTAAAGCAATTAAATATCATATCCTAAATGGTGACTACGTTCCTGCTAAATTCGAAAACAAGATGAAGGGGTTACGAGAGAGTGCATCCGTCCAAAGTGACTTTTCTGTCATTTTTAGTATACATTTAGTATTTGTGAATACAGCAGACGTAACTTGGTCATATACAGAGTGCATTTCATTGGTGAGGACCACGTCATTTGAACACGATCATAACAGTCAGTTCTTTCCTGTTAATAGTTTTCAAAGAAGCGGTTTTGGTGATATCACTTTTTATTGCACATTACCTCGGCATTATTTTTGTATTTGCATATATTGGTAATTTAATAATGGCGAACCAGACTCCTAAGCTTGGTAAGATTAAAACTCCCAAATCATCAAGCTTTTAACTCATCCCTTTTAAGACAGAAAACATAGAAGCTTGGTTCTTCTGAGAGCACGACGTGATAGAACTATGCGTTCAATTCCTCGCCATTGCAAGGTCACTTCCGCGTGAATTAAACAGGTGCGTCACCCCTTTCTTTTTCAGCGACGACTGCCTAGAACCTTATGACCAGTTCCAAAGACCGATTCTCAATCACGGAAACTTGTCTGACGGACAAAGTCTTGATGATTTGTTTCACACTATTGGGCTCGGTAGCGGTTCAGCGATGAAAATGTCGTTCATGAGAGAGGTGATTGGTCAACGCACTTTTGATGAAAGTCTCTTCGTCAGCTCTTCTTATCAAAACCGCAAGCAGTTCTATTGACATTTAATAATAACCCAGTAGATGAACTAGCTTCATCTGCTGATCGAATCCTGGAGATCACCAGAACTCACCACAATGAGGTTTATTCCGTTACAGGAAAACCTCGTGCTATCAATAAAGAGGTGACGAAATTGTGCGATATTATCTCTCACCTTCCCAACCTACGGGAGCAACATCGACCAAACGATTCTCTACGGCAAAGCTCATTACGGGGATCGTCATCTCGACCACGACGAAGGAAAAACTCACATTGGTGTTGGTACTATAACACCTATGGCAGACTTGAAGGAGTGTAGAGACCCCTTCTATTTTCGTGACCACAGACCCACCGTTGGCTTATCGGCAAACTATTCCACCGGCACGCGTTAGAGGCAACAGCAGCCGATAGTAATAGCCGCCATAAACCCCCGACGTTTTCTGTGAAGTCATCTTCAAGTAAGTACTCTCAACGTGAGCCGCGTCATCTAAACTGTTTCCCAGTTCTCTACTGATATGCAACATATATCTGGGTTAAAAATGTGGTTGCCGACGCCTTATTGCTAATAAATTTCTTTGAATTGTATCCAACGAATCAACCTTTTTGAACTAAATCGACTTTGAAATGATGACAATGATCCTCATCACGAGTTATCCACAACAACGCACAAACTCCAAACAAAAACTACTGGTAAAGGTATGATCACTTCAATTTGTGATTCTTCTACAGGTTCAGCCCGTCCAATAGTCTCTAAGAGTTATCGACACATCATCTTCGACACATTGCTCAACCTCTCTCATCCTGGAGTTCTTGCTACGACTAAGCTAATTACCCAGAGATTCTGTTGTCCGAAGATGAACAAGGACATCAAAGAATGGGCACGCTCCTGTGTGGCCTGTCAAAAGAACAAGGTAATTCAGCATAATAAATGCCCTCTTGGCACTTTTCTAAACCCTCACGCTCTATTTGACCATGTCCACCTAGATTTGGTAAGGCCTTTACCAGAATCAAATGGGTTCTCTTATCTTCTTACATGCCTGGACCATTTCACACGCTGACCAGAAGCGATTCCACTGAAAGACATCACTAGTGAAACGATTGCTCGCGCTTTCGTTGGACGATGGATAGAGAATTTTGGTTGTCCATCTACAATAACGACAGACCATAGACGTCAGTTTGGATTGTTCCACTCTCTGACCAAACTCCTTGGAACTACGCGTTTCAGAACCACCGTCTGCCACCACAATCTAACAGTTTGGTAGAAAGATTTCATCGACAGCTGAAGGCATCACTTTCAGCTACGAACATCCCACAGTAGACCGACGCTTTCCCACTGTAAAAGGTGTTGGGTGCAATGTTTCTGGGTTTGTGGAAACTGCTCTGACCTCGACAAACCTCAATTCTTACGTAAACGGGTTTACAAATGCTATGCGTTTAGTTAAACCAGTCCAAACTCGACAACAATCAACAGACACTTTTATCCAACCCGCCTTAAAATATAGTACACACGTTTTCGTACGTCGTGGTGCTCTACGCCGACCTCCCGATGCAACTTACGAAGGGTCATACAAGGTTTTGAAACGAGAAACAAAGAAGTGTACGATCGACAAGAATGGCCACGAGGAGAAGGTCAGCATTGACAGCCTAAAAGCAGCCTACCTAGAAGGTAAACCTTTTGATGTCGAACTCGTCACGACACCCTCGAGACTTGACATGAACGAAGTCGCCACGCCCCAAGCAACGACCAACAAGCAAGGGGGAATTTCGAACGGCTCCATAACGCTGAGAGCTACACGTTCTGGTAGAAATGTACGATTTCCAGAACACTTGAACGAATATTATGTCTATTAATTTTCTCCTAATTTCCCACTCCCTGTGTTGTAAAGTTTTTCCTTTAAAAAAATAAAAATCGGATAAAATTGTTTTTTCTTCACTTTACGATATACATTTTACATATTTTAATATGTTTAAAACATATTTAAAAGCCTTCTTTTTATTAGTATTAGTGTTGTCGATATTTTACACGTTTCTTTAGCCTCATTGAGCTGCTGAATCGTTTTCTTTTGTATGCAAAATGCACAGATTGAAAAATTTTGTTTTTTGGATTTCCAGGCCTTCTGGAAACGACCAGAAGAACGCGGAAGAAAAAAGATTATATTTTGTACAAATGTTTTATGCAACGACACCCTAGCATAGGCACTGACGTCCAGTATCTGCACAACATAGCAGGCTATCAAAGGAACGTTTACCAATGTCTATCCTTTGGATGGTACGTCTTAGGGTCCTCATGAACTCATTAGGAGGAAAGTGAGCTATAGCGATAAATAATGCCAAAAATAAATAGTTGCATAAGCTCTCAAAATTGATGCTAACCATGTTTGTTTTAGAGGACACGATTAGTTGAAGGCACCCGGTCACGCACCACCACCAGACCACGACACGATGCACCATGGGATGCATCTTTCTTTCTAGTTTGCCAACCTAAACGTTGCTATCCGATTGACGCTGTATTTACGACCAAATATAACTTCTCATCCATTCTTCACTACCTTCTGATTTATCCTCATTCGTAAGAGTAGGTTCAATCGTTAGAAGTTACTCTGGTAATACGACAAACGTAACTTGGTCATTCACCGGGTGCACTTTACATGTGAATACAACCAATTCAATCCAGCTTATACAAGCTTCAACTCAGTTTAGGGTAGAATTAAATTATATTATCAGCCTTGAATGATTATTAGAATAACCTTGAGCCAAATTTAGTCAGTGAGGGAACAATGTATTTCAGTTACACCTTATATTGCCATTAATAAGCGAAAATATGAGAAGACTAAGGTGGCTATTTTAGCTTCGCATGATTAATAAACCTCTTTTTCTAAGTTGCGCCATGAAGCCTTTATCATTGTGTCAATAATGCACCACGACCTTAAGAGTGCTTCTTAATTCATTGGTCTTCCACCATAGTGGTAGACATGACTTATGGGGCCGAAGTTGAGCGATTGTAAAATGACCTTAGAAGCCTTAATCAGAACGAACCAATCGCCATTCTTAACTAAAATCGGCGGTTTTTTTCTAAGTTCTAGTGGTTTATCAAAGAACTCAGCCAAGACTTGTAATATGCCTTCCTTCCCCACAGAAATCTTTGGTAAAATACGTAATACTCATCCGTTCAAAAAAGGTATAAGGGTAATATCATGACTTAGCCATAATCTGTAATGCAATGAGAAGTCCGTAATTTCTAATAAACTGTTTGTAATTGAAGTTAAAATATATGGAGAGCTTATTGTTTTTATTTCATCAGAAAACTTTTAAAGTTATTCGCGCATTCTTTCAACTCCATTTCAATCTATTTTATATATGTGTTCGTCTGGGTGACGGCATAGCAATCTTGAGGCCCTAATGACACCTTACTCGATTCCACATTGGTTCAGTAGTATTAGTATTGACTCCCGTTGATGGATTAACTAAGTATTTCTTGCGTACTATGATTCTGTAGACGTACCCCATATTTAAGCTATTCGTAAGGTTCCCGATTGTTACTAAATATTATTTCCCCAGGTGAGAAGTATCTTTCTACTAGTCCAAGAACGGTGATCAATATAAAAACTGCCTCAATCGTAGTCTGGAATGAGTAAAAAAGGAATCTGATCTGATGGACTTCTTACACTAACATTCAGTGCACCGAAAGCTATAACAATCTCAAACTATTTGGGTTTTTAAAAACTGTCATCTTTCCACATCCACAATTTAATACTTTTTTTAACACAATCCGATAGTTTTCAAACGAATTACAAGCTTATTATCACTAGTTTGATTCAGAAGATTCCCTAACGTCAACATGATGCTTTCTGGAGGCTGCTGTAGCCCTGAAACTTCTCGGTATTTTGTTATTGGTTCGGCCGCAAAAGCCATATCCTTCCAAGGTCATAGTATACAAGTCATATTTCCGGACTTCTGATCCTATTAGCGGTTTCTTGAAGTTGGCACCAACAAACTTCCCGAAATCGTCCCTTGGCGCCAAAAAAGTTCATGTCTTGTAAGATAATCTTCACTATGCGACACCAGAAACCTAACCGAATCAGAAACAGCAAGACGAACACGAAAGAACCATCTGGCTTATACTAGTTTGTCGCAAAGATATTGGATATTATCAAGCAGTTAACCATAACTAGCATTAAGTTCTCACCGTGATTCTCTTTTACTGGCATTAAGATTCAGTAGCGTCACTTAATAAAAATTGTCACCTGTTATTATTAAGGACCGTAAAACTGATTTTACAGCGTCTTGGGATTTTTGTACTAGTAATGTGAACCACCTTCATGCCCTATATGACTGGAGTTTTCGTGCTTTTTTTATAGCTTCCGGAACAAATTTTAAGCCACCTCAATTCCAGTTTCTTACAGATTAAGATTTATTTGATTGGTGCCTCTGAGTCATTAAGCGTTATTACAATCCTTGCCAGCTGAAGAAAAATCTAACAAATAATTCCACAAATTAGTCACTGCACTTCTCATTTGAAAGAGAGGATTTATAAATATCTATCTCGTTTCTTGGTAGGAGTGGAGATCGTAAATGCACTGGGAACCGTGGTCACATCAGCTTTCACATTAAAGTTTGGATTTCTTTTATAAAGACAATGATTATATTGACTTTTTCATTGCTTATTAGCAACTTATTCCATACCAAATTAGTAATATATGTTAATCTCAATGTACCTTACCAGCTTCATTTGAGGCTGTTATGAATACGAAGATTAGCTTCGCATCCGTTTTGTGTGTATAATCAATAAGATTAGGTAGCTTGGTAATGTTTTCTCCAGATAAGCTCGCCAGGTACTAGGATTATATATATATATATATATATATATATATATATATATATATATCACTTTCGTTCTTGATTTTGCCACGTATGTCCCTGAAGTGTATCACTAGGTAGTAGTTTTCAGAAATTATCATCATCATCAGCAACGTAGAACTGGGCACAAACGCCTGTAGGTTCAAGTTGCCATACCACAATAGCACTACGAGATTACAGAGGTAACGTATAGACAGAATACAAGAGAGAAGAGTAAGTAAAGATGTCCAGAAAATAACAATAGATGAGGTTAAAGAGTGAATACACTTGCGCCACTGTGACCGGTTCTGAGCCATATCACCTAGTGCCGCCAGCCATTTGTTGCGATCATCACGCGGACCCCAACCAGGTAGTCTACATCTACCTACATGGCTTAGGCCAGTAGTCAAGGACTTCATGGACTGATGCCATGTTTTGGTTTGGCCGCCCCTAACCTTTTTCCATCCTACTTCAGCCCTAGCTAACATGGCGCGACGGGGTAGACGGTGGTCGGGCATGCGCAATACATGTCCTAGCCATCTCAGTCGATGAAGGTTAATGACCTCTTCGACTGATTTACCGTGTTTCCCAAGAACCTTTTGTCTAACCTCACTATTACTAGTCCGGTTATTCCATGGTATACGAGCGATGTTCCGAAGATTCCTATGGTCAAATATCTGGAAACGACGCATATCTTGAGTTTTCATGGCCCACGTCTCGCAGCCATATGTTAAGATGGCGCGGATTGCTGCGCAGTACACCCGGCCTTTCGTTGAGATACGGATATCTCGTCTGCGCCACAAGTGCCGTAGATTGGCAAATGCCAATCGAGCTTTCTGGATCCGCGCTGACATTTTATCAGACACCGACCCACCAGGGGTGATGAGACTTCCGAGATAAGTGAAGCGATCAACACATTCAATTACTTCACTCCCTATAACTAATTTGGGGGAAGAAGCAGACCAGTCCTGGAGTAACATTTTGCATTTGGGAGGGGAGAAGCGCATCCCAAATATGCCTGCATTGTTACTCAACGTGTTCAAGAGACCTTGAATGCTGTGTGCATCTTCACTAAATATGACTATATCATCTGCATATTCTAAGTCAACAAGAGAGCCTCCTGGAAGGAGACTAATCCCAGAGGACTTAAAAGAAGTGAGAGAGATTTCTAACAGTACGTCTATGATGAAATTAAATAAAAATGGGGATAAGGGGAAACCCTGACGGACTCCACTTGAGGATGAAATTTCTCGTGACAATTCGCCATATGCTCTGACTCGACCAGTGGTGACCGAGTAGAGAGCCTTTATAAGGTTAATGTACTTTTGAGGTACGCCTTTTAATGACAAACATTGCCACAAGACTTCACGGTCAACAGAGTCGAACGCTGCTTTCAAGTCAAGAAATACAACTATAGTTGGGCGTTGGTACATATGTCTGTGTTCGAGGACCTGGCGCAGGGTGAATATGTGATCAATGCAACCTCGGCCAGGTCTGAAACCAGCCTGGTTTTCTCGAGTCTGTTGTTCCCTAGTGTTGGTTAAACGTCGGATGATTATAGTGGCTAATATTTTAGATACTATATTAGTCAAGCTGATTCCTCTGTGGTTATCACAAGAGGATTTCTGTCCCTTTTTGTAGACTGGAACATTCAGCGATCGAGACCAGTCAGATGGGATGGAGTTTAGTTCCCAGACTTTGGCTAATATATCAGTCAACCTGCACGTTAAAACTATACCACCATCCTTGAAGATATCGATAGACAACATATCAGGCCCTGCTGCTTTCCCACGTTTCAATTTACTTATGACGTTTTCAACTTCACTGAGAGTTGGGGGATCTGTGTCAGTTTTCCATTCGGGTAGCTTGGAGATTGTGGGTAAGGTAAGCGTGGATGGGGGCCAGTTAAACTGTTCCTGAAAGTGTTCTGCCCATCATTCTAATCTTCTAGATTGAGAGTAGATCAACGACCCATCTTTTTCAGAGATGATTTCACTAACTGCCGATTTTTTGATACCGGTGTCCTTAATAAGTCGGAACAGCTGTCTACTATTGCCTGCCGCTGCTGATGCTTCTATCGCTTTTGCTTTTGTCGCCCACCACTGTTCATGATCCTTACGCAAACTCTTTGTCAGTCTACGTTTCAGTTGTCGTCGCTCTTCATCATACTCCGAGCCTGCTGGAATGAGTTTTCGAGCCTCCATCAGTTCCCTAGAAGTTCTAGAGATCCAATGGTCTTTCATAACCATTGGATTGGGGTTAGATACTGATAGCGCTGCTGCGTATACACCTGCTTTAAAATCATTCCAAGCTACTTCGGGGGAAACCTGTTGGTCATGGGCGAGTAAATGCTTAGCCAAACCATTCCTAAATGTAATCTTAGCGTTCTCACTCTCAAAGTGATATCTAAAGGGTTTGCCCGATGTAACCTTTCTGCGACCAGTAAAACGCATAGTGATACGGGCTCTCACTAGGGCATGGTCAGAGTCTAGGCAAGTGCCCTGGAAAGAGCGGCAGTCCTCTATACAGCCTCTCCAACGGTAGCTGATGCCGATGTGATCAATTTGTGTCCATCGTTGCGTAGATGTTGGGGGTCGCCAGGTTAAACAGTGTCTCGCCTTATGCTTAAAGTTTGTGCTAGCTAAGAATAAACGATAGTCTGAACATAACTGCAACGGACGATCTCCATTGTCTGTTCTCTGGGCTGGGATGCCGAGTAACCCACCTAGGTGCTTTTCAGCCTGATTTAGTCTACCTACTTGGGCATTAAAATCTCCTGCAATAATTACTATGTCTGAGTGCTTAGCTTTCTGAAGGAGGCTAGAGAACTTCATATAGAAGTCGTCTTTCACTTCATCTGTGCCGCAATCAGTGGGGGCATAAGCAGAGACGACAAAAAGGCATCGGCGTGTGTCCCTATCTTTCCGAGTTCGTACTGTGCCATTTAGACGGACAGCACATAGACGACTGTCTACAGGAATTCACTCGAGAAGAGCCTGTTCTGCTCGTAAGCTTAGTGCTATGCCTACACCAGCAAGGCCACGTGAGCTAGCTGTAGGGTCTCCAGATAAACGAAGAGTGAAGTGTACAGTTCCATTGCATTGACTAGATGAGGTCAAACGGATGACCATGCTGGGATCCTGTATGCGTGTTTCGGAGACACAGCATACATCAATTGCAAGAGATTCTAATGTTTTAGCTAAGGCAGCCTGTTGACCGATTTGACACAGCGTACGCACATTAAAAGCTCCAACATGAAGTTTAGAGCGTGGCTTCAGGAGACCTGGTATGATAATTTGGGAACTCGGGTAACCAGTAAAAGTGGCGCGCATAGAAACTGTAGGAGAAGAAGTGTTATAAGAAGTGACCAGAGATGGAGAACGTGTTTGATCATGAGCAAGGTGAACTCGAGTGCTATTAGCGGTATGAGGGCGGTTATCACTTCCTGGTTACCCACACCGTGGAAGGGTCATTCTTGAGGAACCTGAAAGAGAAAGATGATTAGAAGAGGTCGTCATGACCTGAGAGTGTGACCTCAGTGCCCATGGGACAGATGTTTGAGGTCGGTCAAGTATATTAGTTGTTGCTCCGGTTGTCAGAAGGGGAGGCATCGGCCTCATGGCTTCCGAAGGAGCTCGGCTTTCACCATGAAGCGCCATATTAGTCCTTCCAACTTCCAGGGCAGAGTTAGAATGGTTATAAAGATTTTTATTCGTAAGCTGTTTTTTAGCATGGTAGTTGTTTTACGAGATGGGGTTGCTAACCCCATGCCCAACCCTCCTCCTTTATCCGGGCTTGGGACCGGCAGAAACCCTGTGGGGGCTCCAGGCGGAGTTTTTTAGAAATTATTCTGAATGGTGGGATTCGACGTTCACTAAGTACAATCATATTCAACTTTAGTCCCCTAAACTTTCGAACCCGGATAGATATTATCTCGAAAACAGTTCGGGATGAGGTACTGAAACACTGGCAGTCAGTTCTAACGTGTCACCCACCACTTAAGTGTCTGGTATGGTATAGCGGCTAAATTGTTCATCTACCTAATGGGCGATTTAGGCTAACGCACATTGTACCAGACTACGCCCACTATAACTATATTGGTTGCATTTTGATGCTAAAACCATAAGACTGCAACAATTGCATTTACTAGTCTAATCAATGCTGTACAACTCAGTCATATCATCACTAAGAGCCCTTATGTTGTTGTGTTTGATAGTTAAATCTAAGTAAGAAAATATTCGATTAAGACAAAATTGTTTATTCGTAATACATGAATACTATCATACAGGTTATCTTCCAGACCCAATTTAGCGTTTGTTTCATCAACCAACTCAGCATATGTTACCTTTTTGTTTTAACCAAAAAGCTTGTCTATTAGATTATCGCCAACACACACTGGTTTTAATAGTTTACGGTTAATCTTCTCTGAATATTTGGAGTAGGTCCCATTTTGAATGATTGCTTTATGGAACTTTTCGTATAGTAATTCTAATTGATCAAGTAAAATCAAAGTTGTTTCCATTGGCAAACTGTGTGATTATATACTGCTGAAACTGATTGCAGAAATAAAACTATCGCATGTGTCTAATAAATCATTTCAAATGTCGTATGTTTACATATCACATGGATCCTGAAAATATTTGCTTTCACATCCTACTGATGTGGTGACTGCGTTAAGAAAGATCTTCTGAGTTTTAATTCTGACCCATTGTTAGATTAGTAAGGCGTGACGCTAAATTGATGCTTATCACAGATAATCAATATTTCTAACAGTATAGGGCGATTTAGGCTAACGCACATTGTACCAGACTACGCCCACTATAACTATATTGGTTGCATTTTGATGCTAAAACCATAAGACTGCAACAATTGCATTTACTAGTCTAATCAATGCTGTACAACTCAGTCATATCATCACTAAGAGCCCTTATGTTGTTGTGTTTGATAGTTAAATCTAAGTAAGAAAATATTCGATTAAGACAAAATTGTTTATTCGTAATACATGAATACTATCATACAGGTTATCTTCCAGACCCAATTTAGCGTTTGTTTCATCAACCAACTCAGCATATGTTACCTTTTTGTTTTAACCAAAAAGCTTGTCTATTAGATTATCGCCAACACACACTGGTTTTAATAGTTTACGGTTAATCTTCTCTGAATATTTGGAGTAGGTCCCATTTTGAATGATTGCTTTATGGAACTTTTCGTATAGTAATTCTAATTGATCAAGTAAAATCAAAGTTGTTTCCATTGGCAAACTGTGTGATTATATACTGCTGAAACTGATTGCAGAAATAAAACTATCGCATGTGTCTAATAAATCATTTCAAATGTCGTATGTTTACATATCACATGGATCCTGAAAATATTTGCTTTCACATCCTACTGATGTGGTGACTGCGTTAAGAAAGATCTTCTGAGTTTTAATTCTGACCCATTGTTAGATTAAGTAAGGCGTGACGCTAAATTGATGCTTATCACAGATAATCAATATTTCTAACAGTATTATCTTCCTAAGACTAAGAGAGCTAAAATCGGTTATAAAAATAACACATCTCCCTTTGCCTTAGAGACTCCTCTTTGTGCATGCATATGATAAGCCTTACCTCAAGATTGATATAGCCAAAGTCGCTCACAAAAATGCTTTGAGACCACGTTTCTTGTCATCCTTGATGCTAAATCAGTTCCATTTTTAAGCTTTTTTAAGAATAAATATCCCCCTATGATCTTAAAAACCATAAAGTGAAGACTACTAACAACTCACTGGCTCATATTTTCAAAATCGAGTCATTCACTTCACAGTGTTTCTCGCTTTTATTATCAATCCTACTTCTCTGTCTTCGACATTTTACATACATTCCACTAGTGTTAACGGTTAGGTTACCAAACTTTATTTCCGCTGAAATCACTCTTGAGACCTCATGTTGAAACTTTCAGTTTCCAAATCAAATGAAATAACAGACCTCAGTAGTCAAAATGTTAGGATCTATCGATTCACTCTTCCTTTCTAATGAGTTGATAGAAACTTATCAAAAAATCACTTGTGTAAATGTTGTATTTAGTTCAAAACTAGAACACATTTCCTCGATTTATGTTAAAAGTCCTCTGTACTCCTGTCAGACAGTACGAATACCAACGGTGAATCAAGGCCTGTGAAAATATAAGATACGCATAAACTCCAAGTACTTGCTTACTTACTTACACCCGTCACTCCTCACTGAGGAGCATAGGCCGCTCACCAGGATTCTCCATTGAGCTCTGTCTTGAGCAATCCTTCCCAATTGTTTCCAGTTGCTGTTTATCTTTTTAATATCTGCTTCCAATTCTCGACGCAGCGTGTTTTTTGGCCTTCCTCTTTTCCGATTCCCAACAGGATTTCATTTTAATGCTTGTCTCATGATGCAATCTGAAGATTTCCGCATTGTATGTCCTATCCATTTCCAACATCTTTACCTAATTTCCTCTTCGGCTGGAAGTTGGTTTGTCCTCTCCCATAGTAAGCTGTTGCTGATGGTTTCCGGCCAACGGACATTCAGTACCTTGCGTAGGCAGTTGTTTATAAATACTTGTACCCGTCTGATGATGTTTGCAGTAATTCTCCAAATTTCAGCTCCATACAGCAGGACTGTCTTGACGTTCGAATTGAAGAGTCTGACTTTGAGGTTAGTTGATATTTGCTTTGAGTCCCATTTGCTTTTTAACTGTAGGAATGCTGCCCTGGCTTTGCCAATCTTTGCCTTTACATCTGCGTCGGACCCTCCTTGTTCATCGGTGTTACTTCCCAATTATGTGAAAGTATCCACTTCTTTCAGAGTTTCTCCATCAAGTTTAATTGGGTTTGTGCTCCCTGTGTTATATTTGAGAATGTTGCTCTTTCCCTTATGTATGTTCAGGCCTGCTGATGCTGAGGTTGGTGCTACGTTGTTTGTCTTCGCTTGCATTTGTTGGTGTATGTACTAAAAGAGCTAGATCATCCGCGTAGTCCAAATCATCGAGTTGCATCCTACTTGTCCATTGAATTCCGTGCATCCCCTCAGATGTGGAGGCCTTCATGATCCAGTCAACCAGTAGGAGGAAGAGAAAAGGTGAGAGTAGGCAACCTTGTCTGACTCCGGTCCTCACTGGGAATGCATTTGTCAGTTGTCCTCCATGCACAATTTTGCACTGTGTTCCGTCGTAAGAGTTCCGGATGATGTTGACGAGTTTCTCTGGTACGCCGTAGTGTCAAAGAAGTTTCCATAGTGTTCTCCTATCTACACCACCAAACGCTTTCTCGTAATCAATGAAGTTGATATACAGTGGCGAGTTCCATTCAATTGATTGTTCAACGATGATCCGTAGTGTTGCGATTTGGTCTGTGCACGACCGATCCTTACGAAAACCAACTTGTTGATCTTGAAGTTGAGTATCCACTGAATCTTTCATTCTGTTCAACAATACTCTGTTGAAGACTTTCCCTGGTACCGACAGTAGCGTGATCCCTCTGTAGTTGTCACATTTGCTCAAATCTCCTTTTTTTGGTATCTTGATAAGATGTCCTTCTTTCCAGTCTGCCGGCACTTGTTCTTCCTCCCAGATCCTTTTGAATAAAAGGTGGAGTATCCTTGCTGTTAGATCGACATCTGACTTGAGTGCTTCAGCTGGTCTATTGTCAGGTCCTGCTGCTTTCCCACATTTGATTTGTCTGATGACCATCTTGATTTCTTCCATCGTTAGTGGAGTGACATCTATCGGGAGATCTGTAGGTGCTGCTTCGATGTCCGGTGGGTTCAGTGGAGCTGGCCTATTTAGGAGTTCCTCAAAGTGTTCTGCTCACCTATTCTTTTTTTCTTGAATCTCAGTGAGTGTCTTGCCTTCTTTGTTCTTGACCGGTCGCTCTAGTTTACCATGTTTACCTACCACTTTCTTCGTTGTGTCATATTGTTGTTTCATATTTCCTTCTCTTGCAGCTTTTTCCGCTGTCGTTGCTAGGCCTTTGATGTATTTTCGTTTGTCGCTTCTAATGCTCTTCATTACTTGCTTATTTGCTTCTGTGTATTCCGTTTCTGCTTTGACGTTCCCTACCCTTATTCGGCTGTTGTTGATTTCTGTCTTCTTGTCTCTCCTTATTTGAATTTTACTCAGGGTCTCAGAACCTCCTGACACGTTGACGTTAGTGCATCTTTGATTTCTTTCCAGTTGTCCTCCATAGTGGTTTCTTCTTCATTCAATTGATCTTGTAAGGCTTGAAACCTGCTGATGATAGCTATTTTGAATTCCTTGAGTTTGTCAGTGTCTTGAAGAAAGGCTGTATTGAACCGTTGTACTGCTGCCACTCCAGTTGTCCACTGCTTCTTTAGCTCCAGTTTCATTTTAGCAACCACCAGGTGGTGGTCTGAAGCTATGTCAGCTCCTCTCCTGGTTCTTACATCTTCCATTGATCTTCTAAATTTTTTATTGATACATATATGATCGATTTGATTCTCAGTAGTATGATCCGGTGAGACCCATGTAGCCTTGTGTATGCGTTTGTAGGCGAATATTGCACCACCTATAACCAATTTGTTGAAGGCACATAGGTTTGTATATCTCTCACCATTGTTATTTCTTCCTCCCAGTCCCTGTCGTCCCATGATTTCTTCATATCCAGTGTTGTGCATTCCGACTTTGGCGTTGAGGTCCCCCATCAGGATTGTCAGATCCTTTCCTCAACACTTTGTTATAATTGATTGCAGTCTATCGTAACATTGGATAATATTCATTGTAATCCCTTTCTTCATTGTTTTGAAAGATGTTTTGATGATCCTGGGTCCATGTGGTTCCCATCCTACAAGTGCATTAAGTGCTTTTTTGGACAGCATCGGAGCAACTCTTTGTGTGTGAGGAGCATTTTCCTCTTCGTAGCATCTCTCCCGAAGCCAATGTTTTCTGTCTAGCTTGAGTCCAATGGGTTTCGCTGATTCCGAGTATTATCAATTAGTATCTCCTCATTTCTGCAGCTATTTGATTTGTCTTCCCACTCTCTCACATTGTTCGAACATTCCATGTACCTATAAAAATATTTGCTCTGGTTGTTGCCTCCTGACTTCCGAAGAATTTCGGCTTTCGTTATGAGGCGTCATAAACAATCCTTCTACTCCTTGGGCAGAGTTTAAATGGTTTAACTTGTTTAATCTTGTTAGCTTTTTTTTAACAAGCTTGGGTTTTACGGCATGGGGTGCTAGCCCTCTTCCTTTACCCGGGCTTGGGACTGGCAGTAACCCTAGGAGAGCTACAGTCGGAGTTATAAACTCCAAGTAATTAGTTATAATTGTCTTTAAGTATGTTAAAACAGTGACTTAGCAAATAGGCTACATTAAAAATCAATTAACTAATGCAATTATGCAGCAGTAAGAGCTTGTCTTATAGGCTTGCTATTTATCTGGTTCCATCCAATAATTCTTTCACTCCTCTTTCAGGTTTAGTCAACATGTCAGAAGTTTTGGAATGCTTTTCCTGCAAAATTATCTTTTGTGACCACAATGCGTACTGGAAGCATATTTACGAGGATGATTGCTGCAATCCATATAAAGATGTAACTACTGATTCGCATAATGATAAATGTGACATTCAGACACACGAGGGAAGTTTGCACGAAATGCCTGAATGTTCTGATAGGCTATCTAGCTATCAGCCTCCCCTTTCTAAACTAAAACCATTACAGTCTGGTAAATTGTGTGGCAGTAGAGTATCGTCCACGGTTAAAAGACTTAACAAAAGTTATTGTAACGTTTGTGAAAAATACATGAGTCCCTCTGATTTAGCTCGCCATGAGGCTGGGAAAAAGCACTTGAAAAAGGTAGAGAAGTATGAATGTGTCCCAAAGTCAGTTAACTCATTCTTAAACAACGAATATCAAAGCTCCAATTACTCTACTATTAATTGTCAAACAAATCCGCTTGAAATAGAGAAGACTAGCATTCCTAGTCACAATCCCTCTAATGTGACAGCAAATGTGATATCCTCGTGTAAAACTTCATCGGGAATTCCGATCAAATGTGATTCTAGTTCACAGTATATTCCTGACTTACATTTACCCTTAGATTTTGTGGGAACATACGGAGATATTACTTCAAACAAAACAACTACTAATCCTATTTTACGCAGATTGTGTATAACGGAAATTTCATCACTGCTGACTCAAATGGTTGGCGATATGGATCAAAAGGCTAATTTTCTTACACAAATGCGAATAAAATGTCGAGATGATCTGAATTCTATTTTGTGCCATGAGGTGCCTATTCTGCAGAGTACAGTATATCATAAACTTCCAACAAAAACAGACTCCCTCATTTCTAAAAATGAAAATATGTCGCTCAGCCAGTTACTCCTGCTTTGGATCAATCAGCTCAATGCATTAGACGATTAGATTTATCAATCCGTTAAATTTTTACTGTGTACTTCTATTGTATCACCACGAATCTTGGCAGTTTATTAGTAAATACACTTTTTATTCTATGTTTATTTCGATTACTTATCAGTGTTGTAATAGTTCCTGACGACTAAGTTAGTGAGCGTTCCCATATTCTATCCCAAAACTCACAGCTAAAGCATAGATGTGTTCTCCATTGGTTTCTACTGTTTGGGCGTTTCATTGCATAACTTGTCATCAGCTCCTGATATCTGGCTGTAGGTTCAGGTACCTGATCACCCTTTTTTCTGATCCTTCCGTTCTAGAGATTTTCATGAGTGTTTTCATTTTATCACAAACTTTATTTTGGCGTCAGATTATTCTGTCAATCAGTAGAAAAAGCTTATTAGAGTTTGCATGCCTAGGTATTTATGGATTTATCGGTTAGCATATCTTGTAACAAATATATTGCGTACCTTACAAACTTCGTGTCTTCAGGCTTTTCCATTATCCAGTATTTAGCATATAAATATTGAAAGAGCCAATTAAGATTTGACTTTTTTATCGTGTTGTATTTATAGTAAGAGGTCGTGTTCATCCATCACCATAATGTAATTAGTTTCAACGCAGTACGAAGTTGAACGGTTAGTTAGGACCAGCAGGTCTAGCGGCAAAATGCAGCCATCAATTGTGCCCTCGCATTTAGAAAAGGAAGTATATAGAGTAAATCTGGAAGTCTTCTAATTTCACCTAATACTAATCCTATTCACTACAGGCAGTAATTTCGAAAAAATAAGTAAAACTCACTTAAAGTGATTATCTACAAGCATCTGAGTGCCATCTAAAACTATCGACCATATTAGTTCACTACTTCCTGTTTCATGATAGAAGAAAATCCACTGCCATATAGAAGTTTCGTCAGTCAACAGTACTTTGCATAAGCTGCTCGTTTCTTTGAATTCTCTATCAGGGTATTTACTGTCACATCGTAAGGCTAGCTCGACTGCAAACCTCAGTGTAATGCCAACTAAGTGATATATTAAAGTTATTGTGATAACAGTAGGATAGATGTGAGACTAAACAGATTTTGAACAGCGGCATCCAGTAGACTTCGTGTAGTGCGTTTTATCTCATTTCGGCCACATCGACTAGATATTAACACAACGTGGACTTCTCATTTTCTACAAACACTACAGCATTATCAAATCAAGACTAATCAAATCGGTTATGGTACTAACAAGAAGAAAATGCAAATTTCTAAATTTTTTAAGTGTCATCAGGACAGAATCCCTAATATTTGCTCATGTCAATCGCGCCGTCATGTTAGTTTGATTATTGACCGATCATATATCATTTTCTAGTAATTCTAGATCGTAATACAGTTATACGTTATCTCTTTCGTCTTTTCTGCTTTGTAGTATATATTTCAGTTATTTTACGTGGTGCATAAACACTGAGGAGTAAATCTTTTCTCATGTTTAGTATTTATCTTGTTAATCAGTAGCCAATCGACTCATTAAGGATTCGCAAGTTTAATTTAAATACTGCAAAATCAGTGACAAATTCTACAAAATTGGTTGTTGTAACAAAGTGTTTTTTTTGTAAAATTCTTTATGTTTAACTTCTCACTTTGCATTTTGAGGTCATTCAGTGAAGTTATTAGGAAAAATTAAAATCAAAAGATGTAATACGGAAAAACTAACAAACTAGCAGTTACTACCTTTAAATAATTAGGCAGTCTGATTAGCATATCATACAACGAAGAAATGAAGGCTCGGTAGGCAAAGATTTACTACATGCAAAGGAGACGTGTACGG
The DNA here is from genome assembly GCA_034768735.1 of Schistosoma mekongi. Taxonomy (NCBI): domain Eukaryota; kingdom Metazoa; phylum Platyhelminthes; class Trematoda; order Strigeidida; family Schistosomatidae; genus Schistosoma; species Schistosoma mekongi. The sequence continues at coordinate 36,774,556 of CM068306.1, forward strand.
ATTAAATGTTCGACTGTGATAGTTCTTCCTATATACCCAGTCGTCTGTTTACCATGTTCAATAGTCAGTATGCAAACTGCTTATTGAAAATTTCCAGCAAAGTGGATGGAGACATTCAGTTTATCATGAAGCACGGGAAAGATCATTTTACTTTCTTGATACTACCATAGAATGGAAAAAAGATGGATTAATACAACAATCGATTTGCAGTAAAAATCTGCAAAATGGATTGCTCTTAAACTTAAATAGTTTTAATTTAATCCATTACAAATAATCATTAGTAAGATCGCTGTGCTTCAGAGCAGAAAAATTCTGAACTCTGAGTAAATTACATAAAGAACCTATGAACAATTAATTTTGCTTAGGAAACAATGATTATACAAACGAAGTTATTGACAAATACAAAAGTAAAGCGAAAAAATTTGATGAAATCACGTGTACGAGAAGCCAGTTTTTATCCGACTTGGCTTCAAGCGTAATGGTGCTGCAACAAAAATGCAGTTACTTAACACAGCGATGGCGAGAATATTTCCTGCTGGAAATTTGGTTATAGCACTGTTGGGATGGCTTCCAGAAACCTCAGCGAAGCCCCCAGAACCCTTGAAGGAGCCAGGGACATTCCATCCAATCACTGATCCGCAGAACCTTCCAGAATCTCGGCGTGGCGCGTTTTGATTGGGTAACAGTTAGTTCGGATTGGATGGATTATAATACTGATTTTGTTGTTTCAGAAAACTAGAAATATACGAATATCTTGTACATAACTGACTCTCTCCATCTTACTGGAATAAAGTTCCTGTCTACTCGTCTTCTGTCTTCTGAATTTGCAGCTAGGAGGGTTAAAGGCGTTCGTGTGCTAAAGTTGTTTGAGGCTAGCTTAGCACTCAAGTATGAGTTACAACAAGCACATTTTGTAAAGTAGTCAAAAGTCGACATGCCTCCTTTACGTTACCGCAAGTTGTTTGAAATAATTTACGTTTATCTACAACAGAAAGAACTGCATGCCTTATATGTAACGAAGAATTGATCAAATGGGAGCGAAAACACTATTATCAGACATCGTGTGAACACAGGGTATGTGGTGGATAGTCTGGATTTCTTCGGAGTGTTCACTAGACAAACCACCTCAAACCTGAATTTTGCTGAGGTTATCTCTACTAAACACTTAGAATTGAATCCATATATTCAAAAAGGAACTTTCGTCAACCCTGTAGTGGCCGTGGATAAATACAGGATAAAATGACTGCTTGCAGTCACAGATAGATAAATATTATATTAAAAGTTGATACAAGTACGTAAAATAAGTCCAACGTAAGAATATATTTTGTAGAAATTTTCGTCCAAAGAGGAACGAAAAGATTCACAAAACTTGGGCTCTGAGCGTATGTAAGACATATGAATAGAATATATTTGTAGATAATCTCAGCAGATAAAATTAAAGAAAATTTCAACATCTCGCTTGACAAGTTGGTCCGAGCTTCTTCAGGGAAATAACCAAAATCAAAATTATAGAATATAAATGTAAATAAGAGGTCAAATTCTATTATAAGTGTCCAATCGTGTGCAGAGTATGAGCTTATCTCTACATGCGTCATGATAAGTGAACTAATGTTATGGATGAAGGGAGGTGTTCATTTAGTGCTTTGTTACATGTTGCAATTACTCGTGCACACATATAGTCTTGAACTACGTTCACGGAAAGATCTAGGCAATCTGAAAATTGGCGTGTTAAATCGTGTAATTTTGAGTAGGGATAAATCGATGTGATGATAATTACGATTCGAAGAATGGATACATATTCACAACTGGTGATACGTCGAAGTGTGTAATCAGAATAAATAATTCTTAAAAAGAATAAATAAGTAATTAGAATGTGTTTGAGTGTTAGAGAAGTAGATAATATTTGAGTTCGTTTTTTGAATGATTAGTTGCCATGGTTCAGCTAACAGTACTTTATCTCGATTTATATTATTTGGATGTGCCCATATATGTGAGAATATAGTTTGCTTGAATTATTATCAACACTTGAGACATGGTTGATTCTCCAGATGACCACTATACACAGTATGTGTTAATCTGGATATCCAATATGAATCAATTTGATGGCATGAGTAACGACGCTGTAAAGAGTTCAGCTGAGAGTGACTCCAAGAAAGCGGAATTACGCTGTGTCTGATGCTATAGCAGGAATTAAATATTAGTCTGCATAATCCGCCAAACAGACTCAGTACAGAACGAAGATTACGTCAGTGGTATTTTATTTAAGCACCAACAAGAAGTACAAGGTACCAGTAGTAGTGGGTGTAGTACAACCATATCAATAATACATTTAAGCAATATTGACGCAAAATCTATTAGCAGCGTACTAAACCATAAAGTAACCTATTACATGTGTAACACTGATAAATTTTACCGAAATCGTATATCTTTAAACTAGTGTGAACATGATCCTTCCCCCCTGCCCCAACCGAGTGTCCCGAGGAGACATTAAAGTAAGGTGAGCAAAAAGAATAATACGGGTAAAGAAATGTGTTTCCAATATGTGCATATTTGTATTATTGGTCCGTTACGTTTATAAATCGAATTCACAAGAGCATTTAGGTCTCGATATCACAAGTACTATTTTTAGATAGAGAGCAGTCATCAGGAAATCCTGAACTTAAGTTTTAGGTTCGCTATCATCCATCAGGCGGGTATACCTGTAATCTTGAGGTTAAAATCGTTATGCACATCTTAGTTCTATAGACCCTCAGTTGCTGTTCGAATAGTTCAGTAGTGACGGTCGAAAACTTTAAAACTTCGGTGGTTCAGGACCAAGTTTGCAGGGTACCATTAAATCCCTTAAGACTACAGCTACGCTCTGCTGATGAGCCCCATACTGCATGAAACTTAAGTCTTGTGTTTTCTGCCCTACACTTAGACCACCACTCAACTAGAAATTCATAAAACCAAGCAGGCAATCAATAGTTTATATGACATGTAGGTACTAGTCATTTTAATTACATGGACAATCAACGGAACATAGATAATTTATCTGTTTGTTGAACAGGCATTCAATCTTTATGAATTTCTTGATATTCGTAGACTTATCCCATTAATCAATCATAATAACTTCCTCCCCCCCCCCCCATTTTTACTAACATATCTTTGAACTAATTTATACAATAATAAGTACAATAAAATAAAGACAGTACCGACTAATTATTCACGACCTATTAAAGAATAAATTTTACTTTCTGTCTGTGTCCATGGAAGTAGTTACATTAACCGCAAAATCTGGATGCTTTCAGTAGGCATTTTCGAACACCACCCAGCCTGGATCTTAAAAGAAGAATGTGTTCCTATTTACATTTCAACACAATATCATCCAATCTATTTAGAATCTTCTTTCAATTTTACTTCAAACTAGTGAGCTCAAAGGGAGCACATATTAAGGCCTATGCACTGAAGAAGCATCAACAGTTCAAACCCTAACTTTGTGTGCATGACACTAACACATGGAGGTTTGTTTGTTTTTAATACTGTTGATGTCTTCTAATTTTTCAAATTTAGTAATCACTTGGTATGAACTTCTTTCACTGTTTCCTAGTTATTGTGATCTCCAGCACGTATTTTATTTCTTTATTATGTATAGTTGAAATGCTCCAATATACTTGATTTCAAATCCAAGATTATTTGTAACGTTTCAAAGTTCACTTAGTGCCTTTTATGTATCATTTTCGGTCATTTTTTTTTATCACTTAGTGAAAATTAGTAGACGTTGATTACTACAGTGTAGTTTTAATAAAATAAATCATTTTAAAGTCTAACTTTTCACATATTCGCCATTTTCATCATCATTTTACCAACATTCTTAAAGAAGTCGGTTGTAGATAACTATCGATGCTTGAAATAAAATCCCTAATAAAAATTAGACACTTATATATGAAGCTGTTAGGTAGAACGTTAAGAGTACTAAAACGTATTGAGCAACCTCAGTCAGTTTCAGTTATGTAAAACACCAAACAATCTTTATGAAATTTACTGGCGAATAATTTAACCATATGAAACACCGGAAGTTAAAAAGGTAATCATTATCAAATTGCTAATTTATGAATGTTACATTTCATAAAGAGGAAAGTAATTTCGTATGAAGTACGAAAATTATGAAAAATATCTAACCGCCTCCCCTTCCTACACCAAGCATAGAATTGTTCACTTATTCAAATATTATACAAATGAGAATATAACAGTACTAACAATAAGCCAACAAGAAATCCATGAGAAAGAAAAACAAATAAGTATTTCAATACTGTTATGACATAAAGACGGTTACCGCCGAGTGCTGATTGATTGGCTTCCACTCTAGTCAATGGACACGAACTTGCTGACCGAACTACGTTCTACCGATAGTACATTCACATATTTCCCAGTCTATGACCAGTCTGTCCTGATTCTTACCTCCCAAACCGGTGAAAGGAAAAACGTTTGCATAATAAGTCAGCAGACGAACAATCAACTTTTCTCTTAACATTGATTTATATATCAATTTAACTACAATGATTATTAGTTTGGTGAAATCATCAACTAACAGGTGTACAAAGTGCAATAATTTAAATTCATAGAATGTATTCTATAGTATGACTCATATTGAATTAAATGAATATGAAAGTTTACCAAAAAAATCAATACAAGTCCTTTCTCTTGATATTCTGAATAATTGCAATTTTGAAGATTTTGAATACCACCTCCGACACCCCCCCCACTCCACCTTCCCAACAAATACATACTCATCTAAACCTATGTATTTAGAGAGAGTTGAATGACTCTTCAACAATCTAAATGTCTTCATATCTTTACTTCGAATAATCAGCATGTAAATAACATAGTTGATACAGTAATACTGATAATAAATTTTTAATACATTTACATAAAATGAAATGTCATTTATTTTGGAGAAAATCTTATTTAATATCAGATAAATTGATAAAGAAAAAATAATGAGGTTATTTTAATATTTAAACCATGTGTACAAATCGAATAATGATATTGTATTGTATAGATCTATTCATTTTCTGACCAAGATTTTGCATATTTTTTGCCTTTTGATGAAGCAGATGATTTATATGCACTAGATGGAGCTGATACATTCAAATTTGGCTTGTTTAAATGTATCCATTCACCAGAGTCTGTAAACATTAAATGATAAATATTTGGTTGTGAAATTTTTTCAGTTGAATTTGAAGTTTCTTTATGAATTGTTGGTACATAATTTAATTGTTTATTATTATTATTATTATTATTATTATTATTATTATTTGTGCGAGTATTAGTCGGTCTAGTTAAATCTGGTGATGAAGTTACTTTTGGAATAGATAAATTCAATGAATTTTTACTACTAATATTGTTGATAGAAGTAGTATTGAAATTTAATAATTCTTTAGGTAAAATATCATTCATATTCGTAGAATTTAAGTATCTATCATGTTTTCTGTTTCTTTCACAGATATAAAAGTTAGAATGAAAATTATTTTTCATTGTTCTAACATTTCGTCGATCAACTTTTTCATGAGATTTACGTAGATTTTCTAAAACATCAGAGAATTCACGTCGTTCTATTGAAAGTCGTTTTAATTCCCATTCTAATTGTTTATCTAATTGTGATCTTAATGAGTGAAGTCGATTTCTTTCAACTAAATTTCGCGTTTTTACAAATCTTGCAACATCTGGATTACGTGAACATTGTTCCCATTCAGTTTCTTCACGAACTTCATCTAAATTTGGTTGATCCTAAATTACATCATATCAAAGAAAATATTTTGTTTACTATTATAAAAAAGAACTCACCATTTATCAATTGAAACGAAGTTAATGTTTCAGCTGTAAATGGAACAGAAAAGGTCTTTATTAGATTTTGTTCTTTACATCAACTATTAAATAGGATGAATTGGTAGTGAGTGCTAGTTTCACTAAATACTTGCATAATACAAATAATATATGACCTTTAAGTTACGATTAAAACACCTACGCAGTATTTAGAAAATAGACAAATAAAAACACTATGACAACAGTTTAGTTGTATTTAGATAGAATACTCAAATAAACGTAAATGTTTCAAACACATTTACATACACATGATATGATATATATATATATATATATATATATATATATATATATATATTATATATATATATATATATATATATATATATATAATATATTATAATGAAGACTAGGCATAACAACAGCACATTACATTTCCTAAGTTGTAAATTTGCATAATTATGTATATGTATGTTATACAAAATACAAAGTACACTTGATAAAGAGATGTAGAGAATTTTGTGGACATTTTAATGAATTGGCTTTTCTTAGTTGCGAAGTGAATGTGAAGAGAGAATTCTTGATGAGAATCTAATTTAAACATGTAGAAGTTTAAATTTCAATAAAATTTTAGTAGCTAGATATTATTAATATATTTCATGAAGAGTGATACATGATCTGTCACATGGTAAGTGTATTACTAACATACATTCAAAGAATATTTGAAATAAAAATTAAAATGAAATCATACTTGTGAACAGGGGTTGTAATGCACAGTGATTGAAGGTAGTCGGTCAAAAACTTTGGACTTGCTAAACTGTGTAACTAGGTGGCGACAGTTTTAACCATCAGTTCAATCAATACTAAAAATACGCCTTGCAAGTATTAGTTTGTGTGAAATCTGGGTCAACGTTTCCCCATGGACAAGCTTCATTAATATGAAATCATGATACACGCAACATTGATTTATGTATACTAGTGACTACATTGTGACTTCATCAATGTAATTGGTTCATCTCAAACGGTGATCAGATATGAAAATGTGGATTGGTTGATTGTGTTTCTATTTTTTTGCTTAACTGAAAAATTCGATTGCATTTGGATAAATAAAATATTTTTCTGTTTAATGGAATAATCTGAAATTAAATCATTTTATGTGTGAGGAGGTTCTCTTCCATATAAGTATCCTTATATGAATTCAAAGGTGACAGTGATTAAGTAACTGTTATATTTATAGAGATTAGGAAAATAAATTTAAGCAACTGAATTCCAGTCAATATTTACAACTAAAAGGTATTTTCTGTATCATCAGAGTCTATTAATTCAGGCTTATCCATAGAGTGGTATATACCAGCCTTTTTGTTCAAAATATAAGTAGAAGGACTTTGAAGGATAATTTCACGATAGAAAAAGAAAATCGATTTATAATTCACTTTATGAACATAGAAGTGACTTTGTTTAACCAATCAATTCACACAGTATTTGGAGAACTTTCCCAAATCGATCAAGATTAGATCCTATCTTACTCTTTTAAACAACTGATATTTTGGAGTCCTTAAAAACATTATCGGAAAGATTAAAGCACTTACAACTTATGAAACCTGAACATCAAATCCGAAAAATAATACATCTGGTTTTTACCTCACGGTTGATCTTGCCTGACATTTTTATGTTTTTTGGTATTAATGTGTTCCCATTTATTAAATTCAATGTTCCGGCATAATTTCAGTTAATCAGATATTTTAAGGACTCCACACGAAGACACTAGTTGTTGTCAATGTCCTAGAAAATGATTACATTAAAAGTAAAGCTTTTAGAACTTACTTTTTAGAGAATTAATAAATATGTCTTTATCTCAGACTTAATAAATATCTTGTTACTGTAACATTTTTCATATTTCTTTAGTTCGCAGCCTTCGTTTAAGCTACCAACTGTTATTGTATTATTTGTAACTCATGAACTATGCCTAATTGCTTAAATGAACATTACCCAGACTTTATATCACTTGAAACATTGTTTCGTATTGACTTTATTACTCTAATTGGGTTTATATGTGATCCAAAAGTTTAGGTATATATTTGTGGGATTGCTTCGAATATGTTTTTACAACCGTTTGGTTCGCTTTACTTGCTCTCATATGCCAATTGCAGCTAGACAGATCAGAGGAGACTATTAGAATTAAGATAAATTCAGCCATTGTTGCTGGTCGTTGTATTACTCCGTTATCTACATTAGCCATCATATCACTGGCTAACAGAGACCATCATCACCGGAACGACAGAGATTGTTACTGTTATTTAGTAACAGTATTATTAGTTTTACGCACTTATCCTTATTTTCTCACGTCATAGAAGCTAAGTAATTCTAAATTTATCATTTGGATCTGATAACGTATTAGTTATCATGATTATTCAAGTGCCCTAGTGGAAATTCACATATTGTTAATAAATCCTCCTAAAAAGATGCGGCCTCTGAATTGCTAGTTTATAATCTAGTGTGAATTATAAAAATTGTTTCCACAACAAAAGCAAAAACGTCTAATCGGGCTGCTTCATTGATAAAAACATGATAGAAACTCTATACAAATTTTTTAAGGTGTATTCTTACACAAACCTACAACTTAAAAGTGATTGATCATCCAGTAAACTTCAGAAGTTTTTATAAAGGCACTGAGGGAACACAACTAGGCTTCGACAAACACCCATTTGCCAACAACCTTTCCATTTAGTTGAAACGTATGCTGTCAAATCTAGTCAACTCTGTTATTCAGAATTCACTGTGGATATGAATACATTGCAAACTAATTCTACGAGATCAGAAAGAAAAGCAGTTAGGTGTTTAATCCTTGAAAATATGATTAACAATGATTGATTAACTATCCAGTATGCTAATTTTCATGTTTTTTCATAGTCACTTCAAATTTGAGTGAATTTCTACATGCGTAACTTCTTAAAATAAGAGAAACTTCGGCTTTCCATAAGATGATGCCTGAAACTTTGTACACAAGAGAATTAGTATCTTTGTTTTATCCATAATCTATTGTTATTCTCACTTCATGCATTTTTTTCCCATTGAAAACATACATCTCATCTTAATTGTTACTAATATTCTGCCGATTTTTAGATCATTAATGTTCCTTGTAGTTGGGTGTTGTGGAGATTTCTGAATGTTGATTTGATATCATTAGTTGATCTGGATTAGAGAGGTACTGACCACCAGGTAGCACTGTATAGATATTTCGTCTTAGTATGGGACTTCTCAGAAGTGCGCACCCACGACCCTACCAGGCACGGAGCCCAGGACCTCCTGGTTTCACAACGAACGCCTAACTGTTAGACCACTGGGCCGGCCCCCAACGGTAAAAATTTATAACTCAGTCAATTTGAGACGTATCTACCCAACCTGACATGATTGAAACCCGCTTGTCACCACACCTCACTGGAACTTCAGGAATTATATCTAGAAGTTAGTCACTAGTGAGCCGATATTGACTGAGTTAGAAATATCAACCGCTGATATCATTTCACATTATCCCTCAAATACTTATAGTTAAAATATTTCGGTAGTATTGTTTTATTCACACTGTAAACCAATGTTAGTTATTAGTTTTACACACCTTTATATACGTATGTCTGATAAGATTTATTACTCTGTGTATTATGTTATTTGGTACTGTATTCTATTTCTAGTACATAATGATTACGAATACAAGGTTGTGTAGTTTGTTAATAAACTCATTAAAGAGAGATTCACTCCCTCAATTTATTTTGTGATTTAACATTCTACAATTTGAACAAAATAATGATTTTATGCTTTTTCCTATGGAGGTAACTATCTGAATGTAACCTCTAGACGTATAATATCAGACTAGTACTACTTATTTAACTGATTTCACAACAATTTTTCTTAATAATGAGCGTCAGTATTCCATACTCTCATACTGCGAGCATTTATTTCACAGTAAACAAGCAAAATATTATTAAGAGGTTGGTCATAGCAAGTACAAAGTTTCTAAAACATCCATTAATGGTTGGAATTCGGATAGCTTAGTGACAATGATTTCGCTGTGCTCGGAACAAACTATTTTATTACAAATCAAATATACCATTGTTAAATAAAATTTAAAAATTACTTTGTTAATGAAGTTCAAACGAACATGTAATACGACACATAACTTGCGTGAAATGGTAAAGTGGTTACTACGTTCAATATAATGTGAATGTGATTTACTTATATCATCCGTAATAAACAAAAGTTAAAAATATAGGGAACAAAACCATAGACCTTCATCCATTGTATCAGATACATACAGTAACATCTCCTTATGTGTTGATATGAAAGTACATAGTTTAGTTATTAGTTTAATAGAAATTGAATATCTACTCTTAACGTATATTTACGGTTTATTCTAGTAAAAACTCTTGCTATATTTTCTTGCATTATAAACTTCATTTACCACGCCTATTGTCTATCATCTACAATTTCAATGAAGGACAAAAATAGTCGTTTTGCAAAAAAAAAGATTAATAAAAGTAAACTAGTGTTAAGTGTTTAGCGTTTCAGGAAGTGAGTGTATAATAAACAAGTTCATTGCTTATTTATGTTGGCTTAGGCTTTCTACATCGTTCATTGGGTATGTGTTATTTAGAGTTTATCCGTTTGTTTAGTAGATAAGTGCTGTATGTAACAAATAAATCTTGATTTCAAGCACTAACATCCACTATTTATGTGGTAGCAATGTAGCAAGACATAACGTATTCATAAATGTCGGTTGTGAATAACTTGAGATGCTAGAAATGAAATCACTAATGAATAATTTACTAGAGTTCAACACATTAAATGAACTAAAAAATAATTGACACTGCTGGATATAACAGAATAAGCAATGAAATAGCCTCAGCCTTCACTTGTTATTTCATGAGATCGTTTAAGATAATATATTCAAACTATATAACAAACCCTACAAACACCGTAGTAAATTAATTATGTCACCATTTTATTGAAAATGTAAAGAACGCATATCTATAGCCATCTCAGAATGAATTTAAGATAAATATTTACGTAACGAATGATAAGCCTGTTTCGGATATTTCAGCACAATCGAATCCAAAGGTGAAAATTTACTTCTGAAAAGAAGGAAGTGGTAAGACAAACAAACCGCTCGACGCAACCTTAAGGGCACATGATAAGATTAACATTAGTACTGGATATTATGAATAATTAAACTATTCTTCTAGCCAAATTTATGGACCTAAGGTTCCTATCGGTCTAATAAATCCAAAGTGAGGATTTTAAGCAACTATCATTAGGATTATCGCAATAAAACAACTCATAGTCTTAGTCTTCATTCTCTGCATGACTGAATTTATCAAGGCTAAAACGAGTAAAAGTGACAGCAGAACACAATAGCTCACTGCGTTATGTCCTAAGAATGCTTAAGACCAAATGGTCATCATCCTTCTAAAACATACACTTCGTAGTCGATTCAAGATGGAACACATATTTATAGTTATTGCTTATGCAATGATTAACAAATAGAAGTCTTTAACCTATCTCCGTTTAGTACATAGATTACAATCAAATTTACGAGACATGAATTGGTTGCTGCCACCTGATTACATGGTATATTGTTATCCTATGTTTATTATTTCCTGAACCAGTGCATTTGAAATTCCGTTCAAGAATTTTATACTGCCAACAGAGATCAACAAAGATCAATTCAATTCAGAACACCAACTACAAGAGAGTACAAAACCGTACAATAGAATAACAAATATTAAAATTCTTACGTAAATGTCTTCACCGTTTTCTAGTGTTTGACGTATCGTAAATTCCCTATAATTTATATTGAAACTAAGATTAATAAATGATTACGTTGTAAAACACTTGACTAAGTTCCGGAAATTTCCTTTTCAGTACTTAAAACTGGACAATTTTGACTAACTACCAATCAGAATGTTAATAAGTGTCTTGGGAGCATTATTTTTTATTACTATGCTCTATTGATTTCCTTGCCATCTTGTTGAATAATAAACACATTCTAATTATTTTTGGTTAATTTTATCTAGTCTCAATTCACTTTTGGTAAAAAAGAAGTTGCGAAACAACTTGGCTTCATTCTAATCACGAGTTGATAATTACTACAGAATTATTAAAAACCAGGTAGCACACTAAACAGCTGTTTCTGTGCCAGTCAGAGACTCCTGATCATCCATGTTTTCATTTGGTAAAGGAACTACGAGTTTGAAGCTTTGATTCTGCCTAACCACTAAGTCAGAAGTCAACTTAAGTACGCTAGTGAAAATAACTTGGTCGTTTAAATAGACCATTAAGATAAGCATATATATATATATATATATATATATATATATATATATATATATATACGATATTATCTGCCTTTAATGAGTATACATTTTTACTTTTACTTTAACTAGCCAGAAAGAGTTTCAAGTCAGACGTCTTTGAAAAAAAACTGTTATTAAAAACTGAAGTTTTCAGAGGAGTGAGAAGGAAGGACAAATCCAAAACACAATTCAGTCACCAAAAAGCTACAATAGAAGGACCAAACTACTAGTATCGGACGGAAGTTTGATCAGTTCCATGATGTATGTATGTACGCTTTATTTCACCTATTGTAATTCAACAGTCATGAACTTATAAGCACAAGCTCCTAGTGACGAATTTATTAAAAATAATTGTTCTTAGGAATATTATTTTCTGAATACTCCATGGTGATAATTAAACTATCTTAAAATGCATGAAATGCATCATCTTCTTTATAAGAACCAAATGCACTTTATCGATCGGTGGTTCCGGTGCATTTTTATTAATCACATCCTCTTCCCCAGTCCTCTCGATGGCTTTTTTCACACTATTTCTATGCAACCATAGCCAATATCGACGAAACAACATAAGCAGTTCATTTTGGCAGTTGGCATCGGTTTTTATTGTCATATAATTCCTTTGAAGCTCGACCTGATGTCATTTTCCTGTTCGTGGTCGCATTTCTACAAAAACCAAACGCTACCGTTAAACGGAAAAATCTACCCTAAAAGGACGTAAGTCAAACAATTAACAACAATTATTTCCTACAGGGCATTTATTTCTATCTATCTATTAGGAGAATACTAAACAGTTGAGACGGCATACGTCAATATCATATATGTGAAGACTGTTACAGATTGTTAAGCCCTTACTCATTTCCAGTAATGCAGCATTCAATATCATGAACTTTGTCTTTACTTCGAAAGTGATTGCTATCAAACAACGTTTTTCGGTGTGCGGTATAGAGTATACTTACAATCAAATATCCCAAGTAAATTTTCATAAATTAAGATCGATGAAATGTAGAAAATTATGAAAAATTGAAAAAAACCACATAATTTCACTTAAGAAATGTTAATGTCAACTAGATAAATGAAAAATGGTTTCCTTTGCTGTTGCAGATCAAATCAAATTTACCAATCGACTGATAGACATTGTTGTGATAGAGGTTTAACAAGATACCTACGAAAACTGGATAATTATGAGGTGTCTGAACATACGAGTCCGATACAAATTCATTCACAACGCATTTTTATTTGGATTGAGTAGTGTAACAAAGGTGGTATATCTGGTCTCTGAGATCTGTTATTGGTTAATGAAAGAGTAGGCAGATATGTGACGAATCACAAATGAGTGGATATGTGATTGTAACATACATGTGCTTTCTCATTTTGTGTATATGATTTCTAACTCGGTGTTGTCGCTTATAATTTGCATGTGGTACCTAAATTATCTAGTTCTCGGTCAATTAGTTGGATTTGTGTCTAAGTAAAGGATTAAGGTTTGGCTGAGATTAGCTTTAAGCTGTGAGATCGCATACAGTACAGTTTTAAAAATAATCCGACCATCACATAGGGAATTGATGAAATACATTAATTTTAATTCATATTGTATTTATTGTCTACCTTCATTCGTAAAACGTATGCACTTGCTGCTTACCGAAATAGTTGCGTTTCCAACCCATTTTTAATAGAGATGATTTATAGGAAGAATTTGTACTAAAACAAGGTCAACATATGCTTTGACCAAATAATCAGCTAAAAGCTTCAGTATACAAACTACCGTAACTAGCATAATAACCTTCATAATAATGAATGCGTTTTTGTATGGTTATGTTTACCTAACAGACACTGAATATTAGTTTAGAATATAGACTACTCGAATGACTTTAACATTATAAGACATTGAAGTAATTATAAATGAAAGAAATACAATAATTCAGAAGAGCTGTCAAATAATACTACACTATGGACATTTAGACGTTATTTTTATCGCTACAAGGATAATGAGCTACTCTAGCAATAGTACTTTTAGTCTGTAAGACAAATATCAGAGTGAAATTCAACTAGATGTAGTGTTAAATCTATTTCTAAGGTAGCCATAGCCACTAAGAAAATAAATGATTAATAGCTTACTAAATAATTCAGTGAAAAAATAAAATCCTCCAAGTAGTGTAGAGAAATTATCTCGATGACATCACTGTCTGTTCCAATATATGCCACTGTGAAATAAAAGTGAAATCAGTCACACTGAAACTGGTTACTGGAAGACGTTTAGGTTACATATATGACTATAGTCCCAGTAAATACTACGTCTATACTTGAAGCTTTAACAATAATCTCAGAAAGATTTAAAGAAAGTTTATATATATATATATATATATATATATATATATGATTGTACAGTTTAGTAATTTGTTGAAAAGAGATCTCTTCGCTGAATAAACTTGTTTTATAATTTAATGTGAATATTTAAACTACTAAATCTAAAACTTTGGGATTATGAAGTTCCTAGATTGGTTCTAAAGACACTCGATAAATAATATAAGCTAATATAAACTAAGAAGTCTGTTTATTATCTAGGGTAGCATATCTTGGAGTATGTACGATAAATCACTTATTCAACTATAAGGCATTCTACTTTCAGTAACTAAGTAGTACATTCACGTCCCATTCTACGTAATTCGTCTTGGGCAATCCGATAGTATTAATAACCCTTCGTGTAGCTCGAAATAATGTAAACGTGCCTGTATCTAGTGAGGTGAAAATAAATAAAGTTAGCTAGACAAAGTTAATCAAGTAATATGTTCATTTTGACTGGAGGATAATGTTCATCGGACTATTTTTAATTGTATATTTAGTTTCATAAAAATAAAAAAACGATAGAATGATTTTCTAACATGTCACTTAGTTAAAGTTAATGACTGTTTACTACGTAAAAAGCTAGTCAATCATTTCTCATGTCGCCATGAGTTGCAAATATATACAAACAATATATTCGATTTTTAGTGAAGAAAGATCAATTTCACTGTAAATAAGCGAGATTGTGATGATGAATGAGGCTTAACGTGGCTTACCTACTGTGCCGTTTCACAAAACACTTTTTACCAATTATATTGTATACAACAAAGTTTTACGACACAACAATTTATGTAGGATAACTTACGAACATAAACAACATACATTAATTATAAAGAGACATAATTTTAATTGGATATCTTGTTTACTTATGTAAATTAGTGAACAAAAGTTGAATTAAAACTAACTTTTAATCAAGATGGTTTGTTAAATCTGTAATATTTTATATGATATATTACAACTGCTTATTTGCCACATATTTTCCACTAGTTTCTTTGAAACTAATTTTTTGATTATTCATATATCATAGTTTCTCCGATCCAAGGTATCGGAAACAGAAAGGTTTTGATTAGAGCAGAAGGGTAGGTGTTAAGGAATATAAGTTGTTGAAACTTTTTGTTAATCATGTTTATATTGAACTACTGAACTACTGAATTCATGGAAACATTAAAACCGGTAGTAGATTCTGTGCATATTAAAACATTCGCTAGTGACTTATTTGATATTTGCTCTTACAATATAGAAATATACAACACAGTGTAACAAAACATAATCCTGGTATGCCAAGAAGAAATATAATCACCAAAAAATTTACACCATATCCACACATTATTTGCAAAGCATAAACATTTAATCGTGTGAGACCGATTTCATGATATTGTTGAACTAATACTTATAATTTAAATGAGTAATAGCATCTAAAGTACATGTTGAAATGCTAAAAATTCCTAACGCAAACCATAAAATGATTGAAGCACAACGTCAGATATTGAAGTAATTATCTTTTTTCAGAACTGAATGTAAGGAACATAAAAGACTGGGTTACAAATTTTGTAACATATATTCAACAGAATAAAAATATACAAAAAACCAAGTCACTTAGTATCAGGAGGATTTTCGGTTGAATTGCCATGTTGCTTCTGCTCTGAAGCCTAAATAAATAAATAAATGGATAAAAAAGGTTTTTTATTATCACGAGTTGGTCATTCTAACACACATCAAAAAACTTAACTCGGAATCTAAGGACATGAAAACGAACTACAATTGCAAATAGCTCATAAACTGCCTAAGTAAAGACAGGAATAATTTATCAGGGTAGGTGTTGAATCTAATTATTTTTAAACTTCAATAAGGGAGTCAACATTGTTGATATGGTCGATGATCACAGTGACCAGATCTTAAATTACACTAGACTACCACTGCTCTACTTCAAAGCTTGTTAGTATGAAGTATTAGAAATGCACCTTGTAAAACGAAGGGGAAAACATTCGATGATAATAGGAAATTTGGTTTATAAAGCTGCAGTACAAGATGGATTTTGATGCCTCTAAAATTATGTCATCTTAGCCATTGAACTTAAGAGAATCTCAACAAGATCCTTATGGATTTGTAATCTGAGACTCCTTTAAAAAACAGATATTGAGTAGCACGACTTTGTTCCATTTATGTTTTGATGTTATAAATGCATAGATATATAGACATATATAAGGTAATTTAAGGTGAATTATCTATCAAAACGTACTGTATCATATGAAACATTCTGGTTGGCAACTGCAGAAGGATCAAATACACCTTGGGTAACCGCCATTTCAGCCTTAAGTGCACTTAATTCACTTAAAAAGTTTTGCGCAACTTCTTGTTGGACACTGGGGGTTAAAGAATCCCAGTTGTGAAGATAAGTCCATGGTTCGTCAAGAACTTTCTGATATGCTATTGAATTTTGTAAGCAAGATATATCCATATGAGGAACAACGAACTCATCATCTAAAATGTAGAAAGAGATTGGTACTGAATTCCAATTGCAATATTTCAGAACAAGCATAGCACTAGTTCACTAAAAACAGGTAGAATACAAAATGAAGTATAAAATAAGTAGTCAAACTATGGAAATACATAACAGAATTCTAAGGGTACGGAAGTTAAAGACAGATAATTCAAGCGCGCATGGTTACGGAAGATTATTTAAACCTACAAAATAGTGTACCATGAATGGCATTAGTTTCTACTCATCACTTTCATAAAAGTCAGGATTAAAATTTCTTAACACATTAGGTAAGAGTAGGCTAAAAAATATAGTATGTATCGATAGAGATTCATATCACCAGTATAATACTTACAAACCACATACCAGCAAATAAATGTGCAGTAAAAATGGCCAAAACCCTAGTTTAAACCGGAATTACTAAATCTTATTGTTAATATTAATCCATAGAGCAAGTATCGTTTCTGGCTTTAAGTCCCAAGTTCTCCAGTGCTGTAAGATAATCCGATTGATACGATAAATAGTATTTACGAATAGTCCCACTGTTACTTAAAGAGACTTTGATCGTTAATGAGATAAAACCCATTACATTATACCCTCCCTTAAAGAACTTTGCGTGCAACAATATTCGTAGGACTACATATATATATATATATATATATATATATATATATATATATATATATATATATATAGTTGGAATCACTATGGTGTGCATCCATCTGTGGAAACACTTTTGCGTTTCGGTAAAAATTTTCGTGAGGTTGGCAAGTTGTATTTGATCTTCAGACTCCTTTAAAAGTGACATGACAAATTTTCAATCGTTTTGTGGTTTAACATAAAAAACGCTACTACAGAACTATGACTTATTTATTTAACATGAGAATATTCATATCTGTAATACAAGTGCTTAGTTTTCAGATAAACTATTCATTCATAAATACTATCTTGGTTTGCAGTGGCTAATGAATCGGAACGATCATTGACCAGTTCTTAAAGTGAGAGCAGGTATTTCAAGCAGTGTTTACTCGCTCTTATACTGTACTCTAGAGACACTATATTACATTCTGGAAGTCACGAGGGATGAAATACCCGACTATTATGTCGATTGCATTTATTTTTCGGAAGTATTCCATACTTCTCGTGATTTGCTAAATTGTTTCCAGTGAAATGAAAGCTTAACTATACTTGAGTAGATCTGCCACATGTAATTCAACGAGAAGCCAAAAATGGTGATAAACATCATGGTATTATTAGAGAGCTATGTTTACTTCTTTACTAACAACAAGCGCCATTGAAGTTTGAATAGCATAACGCGTTTATCATACGCCTATTGTGAGATAAACAAGAATGTCATTCTGAGTGTTGCAAATCACTCTAACCAATTTACATGGGACTATGACGTACAAGCCGTCGCATTTCAGAAGAAGAATCCACCTACCACGTCTTCTTAACAGTGTCCTATATTCGACGAGATACGTAATGTATCCTCAAAAATTGAGAAACAAACCTTGATAACTACTGGGTACCACAACTTGAGTAATACTGTTCCCAACGAAAATAAAGTTGATGATATCTGGCTGCACATGTTACTGGTTTGTAGTAATTAGTCACAACTCAGTGGTGAACGCAACATTTATAATAAACTAACATGCACATAAAGGCCTTTTCCGATTTGTAAAGTTTAATCTTTGTGTACCAATGTACGACGATCTAGGGCTTGCATATACTTCTAGCACTAATCGATTTAGGTACTACAACTGCTGAGATCCGATGTACGATGGACTTATTGGGCATAATGGTTCCATATCTTCTAGTTTTCTGTTAAGGTACAATACCAAAAATCCAGGAATCATGAGATAGAAGAGACATTTACTGAATGTTCTCCAACTATTTACTAATGTCTGCGAAGTGATAAATAGTGCTTAAATCAAATATCGCTAAATTAGGTGCAGTGACCACGGTTGTAAAGGAAGTTTACACAAAAAAACCTTACTCAGCTCATATTGTTGTATTAAATACAAAACAAATATGATGACGTCATACTGCACATAACTTTTTTAACAGATAAGACTAAGCACCAAACTAAATGTAAGAAAACACCCATTTTTAGATTTGGGCACGTAATAGCTCACAGTATATTATGTAAGTTCCTGGGTGGTAACCATCAGCAAGTCGAGAAACTCGTTAGCGGAAGATAGCGAGGTGTCACCTCATACTGAATCTATCAATAGATCCAACTCCGAATTAAAATTTACGCATAATCAAGAAGAGCAGTTAGAGAACTGGCTTTCATCGAAATACAAAGAAACTTATGTAAAGCAATTGTCCAAAACATAGGTATTGGGAAAAGTCAGCAGCCTGGCTCAAATTTAAAAGACGAATATCACGCTGTTTTTGCCAAAGGTGTACAATGGTGAGTTGTGTGACGACACAGTAAGTAGGTGAAACTAAACTTTGCCGAAGAACTTGAGAAGGCCAATGAGATTCAAGGTATTTGTATCAAGATCGAGCGCCCATTTCAGTTCAGAATGCTTACTTTAGATCGGCTGATTAGAATTTTCAAAAAAAAACGTTATTATTTATAATCTACGAGCTCTCAGATTACTTCGTAGAGAATTGATTTGTGATAGTGGGCTCAATATGGCTCAAGTACAATCCACAGATAGTCGAGACGGAGTATACTCCGTCCGACTACAACGAAAGATTATAATCTTTCGTTGTAATGGTTGTTGGCGAAAGAAACCAATAAGAATAGACAGTTGTTTTAGCAAATCTAGACTGACACTAAGGCAAACCTACATGTTAGTTGTATTATGAGTTATGTGGTTGCCTGTTACGCTGGCATCGTCTCCTACAGATGTAAGCGAAGTATCTGCAGTGCAATGGAATGAGCACTGTAGAGACATGCTCAGAAATTATGTTACGCTTAAATTTGTCGCTAGGAAGCGTCGGAAGAATCGTTTAGATAGATTAAACAGCCATTAGAAGGCGAAAATATAATAGAGGAAGATCTGTAAAAACCGAATGGATAAGTAATAATAGCTTAAATCTTACTGGTAGGATCTTGGTACTTAAGACCTAACATTAAAAAAGGGACATTTCCAGTATGTCCCAAATCGAACTGCAAGTACATAATGTGTAATTCTCTTTAAAGTTTCACTGTTTTTCATAATAAAAAATGATTTTATCTACCAGCCCATTCTCATTGGCTAAAAGGTGCTTGAAGATCGTCGGTAGAGTTTAGTTTCACCTTGGAAACTACTAGATAACTATCTATGGCTTCAGGATGTAATACTCTGGAAGTAGGAACATGATGTAGCAGAGAAATACAACAATGTTATTATGACAAGACAATAACCTTGAGATCCCATGCTGTACCGCAATATTATAAAACTACACCTGGTTTAATAATCCAATTTAAATCGATCTATTGAACAGGGCTTCGCTTTTAACTTGTACATCATGCAGTTTAAGCACTTTGAGCAGCCGTTTGTGTGACATTTCAAATGCTACAAACTTCTGAACTGCCTGAAAGTTCATCCTCAAACAAGATTCATTTGATAGACAGCACGTAAACAAGCTGATACATAATGACCTGTGGGTCTTTAACGAAGCTTTTTTGTCAACACTTACTTTTTAAATGTTATCACGCATTCACATATATAGTTAGCACACAAAGCGAACTCAGTGTAGCGGTAAAAAATCTCCAAAATTAATAGTTCCACGGTCTCTCGTCATTGATGCTGACCAGGTTTGTTATGGTGGGTACAATTACTTGAAAGCTTTCGATCACGCATCACCACCAGATCACGACACGAAGAGCCGTGGGAAGCATCTCTCTCTAGTTTGCAATCCTAGACATTTCCAACCCACTGATGCTTTATATACGAACGAATATAACTTCTTTTCCATTCCTCACCTCCTGATTTATTTTTATTCGTGCGTATGGGTTCAAACGTTAGAAGTTGTTCCGGTTATATGACATACGTAATTTGGCCATATACCGGGTGGAATTCATTGGTAGGCCCAACGTGGTCTAGGCACGACCATAAATATGAGTTTGTCCCTGTTTACAGTTTTTAACCGAGTATTTTTGGTGTAATCATTTTTTATTGCACATTTCCACGGCATTGTTTTGTGTTTGCATATATCGTTACTTTAATGATGACTAATCAAACGCATAAGCTTTGTAGGATTAAAACTCCCACACCTCGAAACTTTCAGTTCGTCCCTTTTTGGATAGAAAACATAGAAGCTTGGTCCTTCTACACAGAAGCCTAGTTTTGAGACCATGGCTTAATAGAACCACTTGTTCAATTCCTTGAACTTTACTAGGATATGGAGTAGCACAGATCAAAAGGTTACCGAATTACTGCTAAATTATATCCTTAGTAAAATTTCTTCCTGGAAAGACTGACCATCACACTATACTTATTGAAGAAGAATACGAGCCTGAAGGGCATGGTTGGGGTGGGCTATTTCACGAAGTACCTGGAGTGCACCCGATAGATTGCCAAGTTACGTTTATCTTATTATCACAGCAACCTATAACGATTGAACCCACACGCGCAAATAAAAATACATTAGAAGGAAGTAAGCGATGGAGATGAAGTTATACTTAGTCTTGTGCAAAAGGCTTATAGGATAGATAAGTCTATGCAAGGTAACTAGAGAGAGAGTTGCTTCCTACGTCGTATCGAGTCATATCGTGATCTGGTGGTGATGCTTGACCAAACTACTCTAACTAGTCATGCCCAAAAAAACAAACATGGTCAGCATGAATGACGAGAGCCAATGCACTATTTATTTAGGGGATTATTTACCGCTACAAACCTTTACTCAAATACGTTTTTCCTGTTCACCATGTAACTAATGAATCTCAAGTACACTAAGGAATGCCAAGGTCAAATTGGCTAAACTGTTTTGTTATGACCAAACCGATAATGGAGCCTTTGAATAGTATGTAAGTCCTTTTCTAGATTAAGAGTGGATATCGAACCGCAATTGACCGTAAACATATTACTCTTGGAGTGCACCTGGTATATGACCAAGTTACGTTTGTGGTATTACCAGAGCAACTTCTTACGATTGAATCCACTCTTACGAATGAGAATAAATCAGAAGGCAATGAAGGATGGAAGAGTAGTTATATTTGACCGTGAATAAAGTGTCAATGGGATAGCAATGTGTAGGCTGGCAAACTAGAGAGAGATGCTTCCCACAGTGCGTCGTGTCGTGATCTGGTGATGGTGCTTGACCAAGCGCCTTCAACTAATTGTGTCCGCTAAAACAAACATGGTTGGAATCACTGTCGAGGACCTATGTAACTATTTATTTTGGGGATTATTTACCGCTATACTCTCAATCAGTCAGTTGGAATAAAAGACACGTCGTGCCGATGCAATTCATAATTTAATCACTGGCAACGGGACAATGCAAAGTCTATAGTTGTACAATAGGTTATTTACGCAGTAGATAAAGTTATACATGTAAACAGTATTGACTTCCAACTGCAACACGAACTCTTTGCTCAGTCAATTCCAGAACCGTTGACAGCCAACAATTTAAGTTATTTTGGCTAAACAGCTTTCAATAATACTATAAGACCTGCACGACGAGCTAGAGCACCAATTTAGATTTAGCACGTGGGCAATTCTAAATGATCTTACTGGGCTTTTGTTCATGGTTGCTAAGTTCCTTATTTTACCTTGTAGACTGTTCACCTCCGGTCCCAAGATCGCTACCTTCAGCTGCTGACAGCATACAAGTGAATACCACCAATTCAAACCAGCTTACAAGACCAACATCTCCTTTTCCTTGACAGCCGGTTTGTATCTTACTATCTCTTCAGCACCTTGATTGGCTCTCCATTCATTCCATTTCTCACATATTTCAAGAAACTAGAGTTTGCAGCGGAACAGAATCTTTGTAACGGAAGTTTTGTTTTCCTATTCAACCTTTGTAAAATGATCTTTTGTATTTAAAAGTTTAATGTAAAGCAATTATTCTTATCTACAAGATCAGTTTCATGTAACGTCTGATGTTATACACGCATAAACATATCAGTAGTTCATTGTAATAGCTTTTTTGAGTCAGGGTGGTTAGGAAGTATGAAATGTTGCTGCTTTTCTCTACTGGATAACAATCTAACTGTGTTCCATAATAATATAATTTCAAACAGTCTATAAATCAGCGTATATTATATTTATTAATGTACATCCACAATTCATAAGATTAGTATATATACTAAAAGTCGGTAACAATGAGTGTAGGAGAATTATGTTTGGCATGGACGTAAATACAACAAGTATAAAATTGAAAGAAGTGGGGAGAGTAAGTTACATCTGTTTCTGTGTTCAATAGTACCTCAACATCCAAACCGTAATATAATAAGTGTACAGCCAATGAAACTCGTTAGTATGCTCTGGGGAGAGGGAACAGACTGTTTCGAACTCTTGACATAGTGCCAAAAACAAATACATTCATTTTAATTATCTACGTGTTCTTTACTGATCACCGAAAGTGTTTTTCAGACAACATTTATATACAACATTTCATACTGAAATAATAAAAACATAACTTAAAAGTTTAATTCTTTCTGCAGATAGTCATTTTTTGCAGCAGATTGTAAAGATCAAAGAATTAGAAACCAAATACTTTACGTCAGTATCATTGCCGAACACCTAAACGAAATTTTGCAATTTTTATCATGTCATAATTTAGTTTTCTCAAATTTAGCTATTAAGTGAAATCTATTTGTTGGGTTTTCTACATCATGATATCAAAGTTGAAAGATCATTAGAAATCTACATCTAGATTTAAATAAGAAAATTGGAAGACGATTGGTGCATATTCAAAGTTCAGATTATTCAAAAGGCTTACAGTGTTCAGCAGATGCATTTTATCCCCAATCTGCGATCATAGTTAGTTTATTTAGTGAATTATCGCTTTGAATAGTAATGTTACTAACTCGAGATTTCATTTTAAGTCCTGAATGTTACCGGTATTTTATATATATATATATATATGTATATATATATATATAATTTGAAATACTCAACTGGATTTACTGGCGTTTTCATAAACGTCTAATGTGGATAGCTCCAGACGCTTAACTGGAAATGTTTAATGACAATCAAACTTTAATACACAGCCATCACCGACTAAATAAGCCAAAAATTGACAAAAAGTCTTGATAATTTTACTTATTGAATATCAGAAACGCTACAGATAACAATAGTCTAAGCCATTGATTTTGCTCATTTAAACTAAGTATCCTTCTATTGTTCTGATTTTACTTTTATCGTGTTCCATCGACTATTTAGTTTACTGTATATACTAAGAACAATGTTACACAAAGCATGGGATGATTTATTGTTTAAAGAAAAGATTTATTGATATTTTTGGTTGGCATGGTATACCAAGATTTGTTTCTTAAGCTAATAATAGTTGTTAAACGAAAGTTATTTGCTATGAAAACCCTCTAAATATGTATGCATTTGTTTATTACTGCATGTTGATCTTTTGAATTGCTTTGTTTACAGACCAAGGAAAAAATATATAGTATCATTTTACATTTTATTGAATATATTTTTATAGGTGTGGCTTGATATCATATTTTCTTTCAGGTTTTTAGATTAAAGTAATATATTGTATTATTTTTTTAGTGTATTCACAACTATAACAAACTAGTTAGAAGTGATAAATATTAGCTGCTTCACTCAACGTGCCTTCTGAAAATTAATTCATTCAAGTGCTTTTGAGATGAATGGGGATTGAAAGATGGAATAACCAGTAATGAATAGTAAAAGGCTTGTAAACAAATATACAAACTCTATGTTAGATGTAATAAATGTAATAATTACTAGAGTAGTAAATTAAAATTTTAGCTTCCATTATGACTGAATAAAATTACACTTGTATTATAAGCTATGCATTTAGTTCGACTGCGAAATGACTGACTTAATTTGCCAAACTCCTTCCATACATTTTGTGGTTGTAAAAGAATTTTAATTTTTAAACATTCTGTACCCTAAATTAAGTAACCTAAAGTAAATTTAGTAAATGCACATTTACATTAGTCCACAAAATCTATTTTTAGTGTAATAACAAAAACCATATTATAGACTTAAGTGAGATCATTTTATATCACTTACTATAGTTGCTTTATTTGAAGTTAGATGTGCTCTGAAAGGTTACTTACTTTTCTTCTTCACAAGTGTATATCTTTTTGCACAGTGAATAAACTTACACTCCTAAACGTATGTAAACTTATAAACTTGCATCTGCTTATCAACAACGTATGAAAAAACTGAATAGATACTTACAGTTAAATATTGTTACATACTCACAACCATATGATAGAAAGAATTCATTTTTTGATTGACCACAGAGTCCATATGGAAACAGTTATCACATGAAGTTACATGAAGTGATAAGGTGGTCAAGAATGACTCGATGTGACATTATTATTGCTGAACTCATATATTAATAAACTCAGGTATACACAGTTATCTGACCAGAGTGGTAATGCCATCACTAAAATAGGGTTGAAGTCTCATTTCAATTGATTAAAAAGTATGAAGTAAGAGATAACGTTGAGAATGAATATTTATAGGAAATATTGAAAAAAAGCATGATAGAGTAAGCGAATGAACCCTGTGGTATACATAAGCGAAGTGTATTTAAAAACGTCTGATAACATATTTACTTACTAGTAATGTTAAATGAAACATAAAAAGGTCATAGTAAATCAGCAGGAATATAAAAAGCCTAAAATCTATGACCAGTAGGAAGCATTATGCATATATGGTCATAATAATTGACACAATCGAATGAATGCTTCACCACTAATCTAAATGGTGCCACACTTTAAACTGTTTAACAACGAAAATGTTTTTGAATACACAATTCTAGGGAATAGTGATAGTAGTGTACATTTAGGGTAAGTTTAGCATGTATTGACATGAGTTTCAACAATCCATTAATACTAAACGGTAAACAACCAACCATTTCTTTTCTAAAATATATTTTATTAATAATGATCTAAAAGTAATTTTTATAATACTGTACACAAATATCCAAAGTAAATAATTCGATTTGTTGAAGTTATAACCATAGACAAATTGAAGAAACACGTTAAATGTGAATCAAATTAACATTCAAAATACAGAAATTGAGATAAATTTAACCTTTACTGAATATCCTGGCTGTTTTGCTTTCCCAATAAGATTAATCATATCTTTTGTATTTCACATATAACAACTCGGTGTATAACTAGATTTTCGTATGAATTAAGCTTTGGATATGCAACATGTTTATGAGTTTTTCGAATGTATTTAGACGAGAATGTCTTAATTCTAACTCATGTATGCTTTTATTATTTTTCTGTTATTTGGCATCATATCGAATTACTAAAGCTTATTTCGAATGAATATGTATATTGTTACAACGAGCATCTAAAAGAGATTGACTGCCTTCCAGGACTTTTTGTCAGAATGCTATTACACCTATTTTGGTTATATGTAGAGTGAACATCTTATTTCTACTATTATTACCCCCCTATCGCCCAGGCCTACCGCTGTTAGTTTGTCACTTTTGACTTATTAATTAAAGTCAACTAATTGTATATACGTCACTCTGGTTCAGTATCACTGTCGCCCTTATTATGAAAGGATGTTATTTTCCTAACTGGTCGACTGTGTGGTCAAGTTTAACAAAGATATAGGAGTGCTTGAAATATAGTCTGATTTAGCTGGATTGTTAGTCGACCTTGTGTTCTTCCCATTTTGGCCCTGTGTTCATCGAGGCAGACATAAAGGGATCGACTAGATAGTCGTATTTGTCATTGTTCTCTGTAATTGTCTCGTACAAGGTCTTTCCATATCTGGTCAAACTTAATCCGTGATTGGTCCAAACTTCCCGTCATATCATTATACCACATAGTTTTAATAAACATCATCTCACTACACTTTATTAATAATTGATTTATTCCCTGGCCTTATTCAATATTAATCTTCATCAAACTCTACAGTATAGATTCATTCCAGGTACTTTTCTTTTATTGAAGTATGAAGGCTTTTTTCTGGCATATTGTTTATTTCCTTATCGTATTAAGACACGGTTAGCAATGGAATCAAAGATTGGTATGCCACTTTATTTGAGGCTTCTTAGCTGAATATACTTAAGTCATTGTAACAGTTTTCCTGGTGGGACTCGAACTCAATATTCTCAACTTGATAAAACTCTGGTGTTTAACCATTAAAGTTTTGTGTAATTGTATGAACTGGGATACGAATATACCTAACTGGATTTAATTTTATTCAACAAATCTATGCTTTACTGCTTATTAAAATAGAGACGATACTTGCAGGCGTTACAAATGGTTTTAGATGTCTAACGCACTTAACTATACAATTACTGAGTAATTAGTACTTTTTGACTGAAGTTTTCCATTAGTATGTTGCATATATATATATATATATATATATATATATATATATAAATTAAGTTTTGTAATTTATGACCTTTCAATGAGAGTGAGCAAATGGAAAATAAACAGGCATAATGACTATTTTACTTTAGTTTGTGTTGAGTTAGTTGGCACTTCATTTTTATACTGTAACTAATAATCATCGTGACTAGGTTTATCAACAACACATTCAAGTTGACTAAGTGTATAGTATTCATCAACTGTGATTACACTGCATTTATTTACTAAATGAACGTCGGATACTATACTGTAATTTTTCATTCAAAACTTTATATCTTCCTATACATCTGTGTTTTTTAATAGGGATGTCCATAATAGTCAGCTGTGAATACCTTCAGACAATCAATCAATCAATGTGGAGCATAGACTGCTGATCAACATTCCCCAACCAACTCTATCCTGGGCTTTCCTTTAGAGTTCTTACCAGTTGCTTTTCATTCTCTTCATGTCTGTCTCCAATTACCGACGATATGTGTTCTTGGGTCTTCCTCTTTTCTTTGGCCTTCAGGATTCCAAGTTAGTGCTTGTCTTGTGACACAGCTTGATGATTTCCTCAATGTATGTTCAATCCACCTCCAGCTTCTTTTCCTGATTTATTCCTCGGCTGGAAGTTGATTTGTTCTCTGCCACAGAAGGTTGTTGTACCTTCAGACAATATCCCTCAATATTAAACATCATTAAGTTGAAATTTATAAAAATTCATTTTAAAATCGTACTGCTAGTAAAAGAACTAACACAAATAAATGTAAAAGAGTAAAATAAAAATACCAGTCTAACTATTTGTCTAGTGAGCTAATTAAATTTAATGTAGAATACAAAAAATTTGTAGTCACCTTAGTGAACATTGCTTTCCACAGGGTTATCCAAGAACAGACATAAAATGCAAGCAACTCTGTCATTGAGTATTTTTTTACCAATGGATACCGAGTTGGTGTAAACAAAACATCTAACTCATGGAATCATTTGTTAAGTTTTATTTGACCAGGCGAAAGATAGGGGTGTCACACCTTTTTTTCGGAATACATAAACTGGGGTCGTTGGTTCAATTTCCTATGGCTTCTAATATGTGTAATAGGCGAATTCGAACCACATTGAGAAGTTTTGGTGGTATACAGCTGACTTTACACACCTTTTGTTTTACTCTGTTTTGTTTGTACCCCACCTACCTTTCGTTTATCGTTTCCATCATCTATTTTATTAGGACTGTTCATTCACACTTCCTTATTCATAATTATTTTCGTCGATTATTTTAATTGATTGAGTTCGTCAGCGGTTGGGTAGGGTACCACTGAAAATCAGAGAGCACTGGACAGCCTTTTCATCCTACCACGTGGCTCCTCAGTGGTGCGCAACCTCCGACTCTATCCCATGAGTTTTAAATTGACAAACGCCAAACCATCTGCAACACTGGGCTAGCATTCAATGGTAGAATTCCTACTCCCATCAATAGCGCAAAAATCATCCATTGTCATCAGTGATAATTGCCTCATTCCCGACAAGTCTGATCTCCACTTGTCATCACTCAATCAATTAAAAAAACTTAATAACAATCTCCACAAGCCACCTCAAGTCGATTATTATTTTAATGTCTGATTTGTTCAAGTTTTAATTACATTCTGCAATGAAATATTTATTGTATCTGTTTTTGTTGGTTTCACTACTAGTAACTCTTCCCTTCATCTATCGAATTGCGACTCTTATTAATTAGGATAATTTAGATAATCACTCTATTTCATTATCACCATCGTCTCAAAAATAGCTTTGTTTGGCTTAACATCTTTCACACTTTTATATAAATATTGTTGTATATTAGAGTAAGGCCTGATAAAGATCTAACTGAAAACAAAATTGTTCGTTTACACGTGTCTTTTTGATGATAGGTTAAGTACTAGTTTGGGGATAGGGACGATCGAACTGTTAGGTGTCTAATTAGAACATATGTGTAAATTAAATATTGGAGCTAACAACTGTTTTGGACAAATCCTTCTTAAAGCACTGCAGTTATAAACGCACAAATATCATTTTTACAATTAGATAATGGCATAGGATTAGTATTGTGATTACATATGCCAAAATCGTAGATTGAAGTAAGCAAATTACATGTCGATGTGATCCTTAAATGCCTAAAATGCTCTTAGACAAATACGAAAGTTACGCAACAATGCACTAAAATGGTCATTTAGTGTAGCGAGGTTAAGTATGTCGTGTTAAAAGGTGATGATGGTTATATCTAATCAATAAGGTCAAACGGTGAGTAAAATAATGGTAATAGTAGTAACATCAGTACACTTAGCGACAAATCAAAGTCATTGTAATGCCATGATGTATGTTGATTAAACATACATATACATTTTTCTTTTTTCTTACAAGATGTTCATACTCTTTTTTGTCATCAAGTTATTCTCATTTTATTTTATTTACCATACATCATGGCATTACAATGACTTTGATTTGTCGCTAAGTGTACTGATGTTACTACTATTACCATTATTTTACTCACCGTTTGACCTTATTGATTAGATATAACCATCATCACCTTTTAACACGACATACTTAACCTCGCTACACTAAATGACCATTTTAGTGCATTGTTGCGTAACTTTCGTATTTGTCTAAGAGCATTTTAGGCATTTAAGGATCACATCGACATGTAATTTGCTTACTTCAATCTACGATTTTGGCATATGTAATCACAATACTAATCCTATGTCATTATCTAATTGTAAAAATGATATTTGTGCGTTTATAACTGCAGTGCTTTAAGAAGGATTTGTCGGAAACAATTTTTCTCTCTAATATGCTTGACTTTTGATTATTTTATGTGGGAGGAGGTTATCTTTAAATTACTATTTTTGATTTTCCGACGATCATGATGATTGAAATAAGTCAGATAGTGTTTAACGATTAGAGAAAAATTCAATACGATAATTTAATAATTAATAATCGCTGCTGGCCTAATTCGTAACATCCATATGGTAGATGTTAACGATTGTGCTGTTTTTGTAATTGACAGCTGAGTTGGAGTATCCAACTGTATCCAATCACTTATATTTATCTATTCGAGTTGGCAAATATAAGCATTGATTCAGATACCAATCACCCTTTTATGAGGCCGGAACCTTTCTGAGGTATTTTAGCTTTATCGAAGTCAACGATATGTTCTGTCTCTATGGTTTGTAGCGCAATCCCCAACCTAATATCAAGCTTTCTTAGATCTTCCGACGATCTAGGAACATATTTCGAATATAGTTTGAGTTCCTTCACCTTGATATTAAACTGTCTATATGTTACTTCCCATCCCTCCCCTCGCACGTGAACCACATTACGTTCACTGCACTAGATTTAATAGACACAATTTTACTGTTCATCCCTAGGTATCCTATCTTTAACTTCTTGTTGCAATTACACAAAAACAAAGTTTACGTTGTAATTGTTAAATATCATCTCGATTTTCTCCGTTATTTCTCTACAGCATGAACCACTACAATCCTAGTCCTATTCTCTTAAAAGATGCACTGATTTTATTTTCTAATTATTGAAAATTTTTAACAACTCATCAAATCAGTTATTTGCCAAGGTTAGATTAATTTCATTTGCCTACTGTCACTATCATTATGTCTTTTTTCAACCAAGCCATAAAGGAGTGCCAGTTTGTGACCATCAGACTCAATCCCTTTAGCTGACTTAATACTATCAGACATCAGACTAATCTTTTCGTAAAGTTCATCTAAATTATTTTCTGCGGTAACAACGAGAATATCATCTACATATCGTATACAGACTACTGGATGGTTTAAACATTCCATGATCGTATTTATCTCTAAATAATACATAGATACAATAGCTATTACAGGTGAAACGTAAGAATCCAACAGTATCTCATCATTTGTCAATCCAGATTCCCCCCGAAAGACAAATACAGTCGAACATAGACATGGCTGCAATCACATAATGATTTCAGGCGCATCCGACAGGCACCGTAAATTTAAATCTCTGCAAATACTAAACATTCATATATAGAACCTAAAGCTACCTTGATAGTTGCATTAGTAAATAAAGAAGAAACATCAAAACTTACTTTAGCTTCAATGAAAACTTCAATGGTCTTGTATTTGAATTCAAATGAATGTTTTTACCATGGGTTATATGAATTTGCTTGGGTTTCAGAATTGTAGCTATGTATTTTGCCAAACTGTATGCCTGCAAAATTGTAAAATCTTACTCTTTTGTATCTGGTTTCTATTTAAGGTTGCCTGTGTTTTTGTTTCGTTAATTTTTTTTATGAACTTACTTGGGGTTGTCCTTTATTTTTTTCATCGTATTCAATAGTATTCATAATAGCCGTGATATTAACTTCTTCAGGTTTTCGTAATAACGATTAAATTATCTTTATGTATTCGTTTTAAGGCAGATAATTCATCTTTAGTTGAGTTGGAATTTTGGCGATTTTGTGTAAGAGAAATTTTAGTTCTAGCAACATTTGCTTCTTCACTTGGAAGGTATTTAAAAAATGGTTCATTAGAAGGTATATCTTCGAAAGTTGTTAAACATAAGGTGACAGAAAAATTCTCCTCTGAAACAACGATGCCTTAGAACAACAAATGATATCGAAATTATTTTATCTTGAAAGAGCATTCGTTTAAAAACTGTAATGTGATTGTTCCTATTTCTGTGTGTGAAAAGACTATGATATTTGTAATTAGCTGAGATATTTGATATTTCGATACAATTATTGTAAATCTATAAATCTGGCATTTTTGTTAAGTTAGCACATATTATCAAGATAAAGATATGCCTAGTGAAATCTGAACCTGTATCACTCCATTCCATTTAAATATCCCGCCATGAAGCTATTGAATCTTCCAAGAATAAAACTTCTAGGACGGTCTGTCACCTGTCAGTGTCAGCAAGTTTCACACTCTCATCGGAAATAGTTTATACAATTTATAAAAGCACGTTTATCCTTTCTGTAATAAGTTGTTCTAATTAAATGACAGTTCAAAAATGAAGAAAATTAATGCTTTTAAGAAAATATTGACTGATAAATTTAAGTCTGATTGTGGCTGGCAGTGGAATTCATAATCTTTGTTTCATTGTGTTTCTGACTTTTCAGTCAAATGTAACTGATTCCCGGTATCGGTGTTTGCATCAAGAGAATAAGAATCTTTGCATACTAAGTATATACTTGTAACACAACTGAATAGCTGACTAAACTTGTAAGCTTAAGAGATAATGTGTTTATTTTTAAAACGAATGGACCGGGTTATAGTTACAGTGTGAACATCAATACTAGGGTATAAAAATATCTGTATGACTAGTCTATAAAAGGATTAAATGTGAATCCCGAATAATTCTCACAGCCTCATTGTTATTTTAATGAAACTTGCTACAATTCGTACAGGAATCATGTATTGTAACCGACGTACTGTTCTTTACATAAAGTTCATTCATTTCGAATTAAGATGACAGCTACATGTAGTACATATATCTGTAGTATCTTCTTAATAGTTTTAAGAGCATGTTCTTACTCACAATGAACACAGTAAGAAAACTTTACTCAGTGAATGAAGATAAGATTGCACTGATTAGATTACTTCGGATGTTTTATTTCACTATGTTCATGTATTCTATGAATCTAATGTCCTATAAAACTCTGTTTCATGACAAATAAGGAGCAGATTTCAGTCAGCAACAAACTGCTTAAGTCAGTGTACACTAAATTCGATGCATAATAAAATAATAGAAACATCAATAAAAAGTATCGGTAAGCATTTAAAAGTTTTTAAATTTAAGTGATATTTCATAATCTACAGCACTGCATTTAAAAGCCAACAATTTAAGTATTCTATCTATAAGTAGTAAAACAACTAAAATTTGTTGGTTGGAACAGTTACATTTATGTAAATAGAAGTTGATTCTACACAGTAATGATCAATACTCTACACAAACTCTGTAGCAAACATCTGAAACTTAGTATTGCACTTGAAGCAAGCGATTCTGTTCGTCAATGTACTATAATATAAAATAATTGAAAAGTGGGAAGAATATAAAAAACATCTCGTCATAATATGAAATTGTTCTTCAATATGTGTTCACGACCCGGTCATTGATGGAATGCTGTCTCGGTAGCTGTAGGCTGTCGTATCCCCTATGCCTGAATATCCCGGATTCTTCTCTCTTCTGGGAAGTTTTATGTTTAAATTCAACAATCCTCACAGTGCCTGATGATAATAAGCATATACTTACTAAAGAATTACTTTCGCATGTAGCTCGGGAGATGTGTTGAGAAGACATGACCAGTGAAATTCAAAAATACCGGATGTGGGACAGATACTCGCTAAGGATACCGAATGAAGTAGAGCAATTCATCACGAACTAACTAAAGTTAGAAATATAAATCAATGGATGTAGGTTCAGAGATTTAAACGTTCAGCGCTCGATACAAAGCCAGAAGATCCAGTGTTCAATTTTTTATGATATCATGGTTGCATAGTTCCCATATGTCACATACTCGGATGAAACTACACTCTTGCGATTCCTGATTTTCAGGAATTGCTTAACTAAGGATAACCATAGGTGTGAAACATAGAATATACTTTTACCCTTGCGTTTAGTATTCTCACAGAAAAGGTGAATCATTCATATATCTTGATAAACTAAAAATATAATCCCATTTAACATAACTCAGTAAAGTACTCCTCTGTTACTTATTTCTGACTAACGGATAAACATTTAAGATAATGTACATTAAAAACTAACATAAAATTATGACTTGTTACATTTCTTGATCATTGACTTTAAAATAAACAAATAAAATCATTGACAACAGTAAAACAAATACATAGAATCTTGACCATGTAACAATACAAGTATTGTTTCTTTTATCATTCACATGGTTTATTGTTTACTTTCTAACTATTCTTCATATCATCTACAAGGAGGTTAGTTTAAGTTCCATTTAATTAGGCACAACAGAATTTACTTTATCTAGACTACATTAATCATTTTAAGTTACAGGTTTGATGATGAATAACTGCAAACGTCAAAGTAGTTGTTATGTTGATGTTCAATTAGAATTTATCATAGAAGATAAACAAATATACTGTTTATACTGTACTGTGACACATTTCTATTTTCAGGAAAAGTTTCTAAACTACATTAAGATCACTTGTTTTTTTTCTGTAACAATATTCGAAAATACAAATAACCTTTCTTTCAATTTTATGTCATTCTACTATGTTTATCTGGAACTTGCCCTTAATATTAACCTACTTATGTAATAATATTCTTATTTATAAAATAATAATCTTATCATTGTAAGCTAGTTAGTTGGAAACTTAACAGCGTAAGATATTTCGATCATACTGGTTACATTCATCTTAAACCTTTGGTAAGTATCTGATCACCTTAAATATAATATAAAACAGATTACTTTTTGCTAGTTCAAGTATGATACAATTTACTATTCCGAATGATGTAAATCGTATTTAGAATATAGGCTGGTACTTTTTAACACGATCAATGAAGCGGCATTAAATGATAATTTGTTAGTGCTTTTGTCACGGAGTAATCTTAATTAGCATACTATCATAAACCAGGGAGTACTAAATAAACGTTTCATCCTAGTACAAAACTTCTCATCAGTGATCACTTATGACCATGTCAGGAGTCAAACTCAGAACCATTATTCTTCCTAGTCCATAATTAGGACCGTAGTCAATGCTCAGTATTGGGCGAACCCATTAACTGTCACTACTAGGTAGATGGTCTACACTCACTATGATTGAACAACATAGACCATGTCTTCTCAACAGAGCTATGAAATCACCTCCTGAAGTTAGTCACCAATAATAAAATTATTGCTACTATTGTGTGTTATGGTGACTATCGCTTCTCAAGTTTCACGTCATGGTTTAGACTGATTATCTAACTAAGGTTAGTTGAAAGTATGAAGCTTTATATTTAAAGATCATTTTTAAACTCATTAAGTGTTATCCGCAGATAAACCAGTAAGAATCAGAGATCAATGAACAGTCATTTGGTATTCGTTTATAACTGGGTTGGATCAGTGTTTTATGTATTAACAACTAATGTGAATTGGTGACATGATGTGACTGTTTACAATTTTAGTAACTGTCATGTGAAGTTTATATTGTGGGTGTATTAGCTCTGATAATCACTGTTAATTATCCTTGTATGTCTCATTTGGCTTCAAAATTTACAATATAGAATAAAAACATGTTTTATTCCAGGAATGCTGTATATATTCTAACTCTCTGACTGAAATATAATTGGTAGTAGTGTGTTTACTTAGTTTTTCTAAGGCCTGTATTTTTTCTGTCAAATAAGTTGATGCCATTTAGTTTTTCGAAATGTTGTAATAAAGAACAAAGTTAAGATTGCTAGAAAAACCTTTCAGAATACCAGTCATTATGCTTATTCTAATTAGATCATCAATAATTCATTAATCAAATGCCTTAGAATATTAAGTTATCATTAAATGATCAACGTTTTCTATTACGTAGGTAGCATATAGTGTTTTTAGTTAGTGATTTACCAAAGATAGTGCCCCATAAAATGTGTAACTATTTAAAGGAAAATATAAACTATCAAATATGCTGCTATGTACTTCATTGTTCGTTTCCTTCCATAATTTTATTCATGTTAAACAGGGTTAAATAGATAAAGTTTACTTGAACTGTTGTTTATTTCAGTAAATCATAAACTTATCCTCATTGTCTGGAAGAATATGTTTCTTCGTATATTTGAAATTAGCAATCTTTTATTTCAGCAACTTAAAATAATATCTAAATGCGTATTGTTACGTAATTAAAAGGATGCTGTACATGTGCATCTTAAGTTGCATTTGATGCATATTTATTTTTCTATTTCTACACTACTTCAACATATCCAGTGAAGAAATAAAAAAGGCGGTTTTCAAGTTTCACTTTATCCACCCTTTTCACTTTGAATAAATATGAAAGTTACCGTTCTTCAAATCATGTGACATCGATCGATTTACACTTATTCTCACTTTAACAAATGTTACTCTTTGTTATTTCCGATTGATTATTTATAAGGTCATGGGAAAATATAACATAGTGACCTTAATTTAGTTTATATGGGAACTATAAAAAACAATAAATTGAATGTTTCACTTCTGATTAAAAAATATTTGTTCACCACTTAAAAAATCTACGATTTCTATCGGTGAATTATTAAAGTGTTATGTAATTTTTTCTTTAAAAGTGTTCGATTGACAGTTGACACTATTAATACTAAGCGGATACTAGCTTCTACATTGACACTTCAAAGTATGATAAACGTCTTTTTCCTTACAGACCTTCTGTTAGTAAAATGATATCAACAAGGACCTTAATTAAGAACCTGTTATTCCTGAATACATTTTTAACTGTTAAATGAAAAATTTAGTTACAGTCAATAAATGGAGGTGATTGTCTATTTGTGTTTGGATCATACACATAGTACAGAGAAACTGTAATCTTGACTGTCTGTGTAATAAACAATATCTTCCTACTATTTATGACCTGTTAACAGGTAAATCAGGAGGTTGGGACGAGTCGAATACAAAAATAGAAGAAACATACATATAAATGAATGCTTGATATATTCGATATACAAACATTTGGGACTTGGCTTATGGGCCTAGTATTTTTCCTATCTGGTTGGGAACTAGTGATATGAGAGTAGACGTACGAACATAGAACCACCAGTATCTATGTTGTAGTTCGATGCATTGGTTCAGGCAAGATTATTATTTCGTACTTCTAAAGTAGTCAAGACATAAACATAAAAATACCCATTTATGGAGATCTTTTTCCTTTTTAAAAATCGAGGATATTAGTTCACTAATTAAAAGCAGAAGATTCAAAGTGACGTTATTGTCTTATTTATACTTAGAACATGAATACACTCTGCTGTCATTCAATGTAGCCAGAATATCATTTCGTTCCTTATAATTTGATTATCTTTATTAAATCGTCACTTTTATAATAATTTAAAGCATAATAAACAAAATAAGCTCACCAGATTGACTACATATTAACGAAAAGAACTTTAAAATAACAATTTCCTCTTGATCAATGATTGTAAGTTAACAAATAACTGGTGATAATTTCCGATACTTGAAGGACAATAAACAGTAATGCATTCATTAACTGAGTAATTATTGAATATATTCAACATTTATATTAAATTTAAAGAAAAATAAAGTTCTTCCAGTAAAGTTGAAATATAGCTAGCAGTGAAATATAGGACGTGAGTTTCTTTGGTTACGTGTACCTGCAACCTGGTGTTGATTTCCATTGAAATTTGAAACCAGTATATTTTTCTTGAAACATCAGCACTGGGCTACATAATTCATACAACCTGTAACTTGTTTAGCGATGATCAATTTGTATATGTAGGGATTTAGATTTCTCATTTGCTGGTATTATGATATGAAATTAACTAATGTTTATTGAAATATATGCATCCTAAACCGATTGTTTTGATATTCCCGGTTATTTAAAAGATTTGCGTTTCGAATCAGTCTGATCACAGTGAATATATACCAAGAGATATTCATCAAATATAGTTCATAATGCCAATAGCGGAAAAATTCGAACAATTAATAATATTTCAATTTATATCACTTTTAAACCTCAGTACTTTAGTGTTAACACAACACGTCCCAAATAATCTAAGCCTCAGAGGACCAAATATTTTTCGCAATCCTATTACAATACATCTAATAGAGGTAGAACATGTAGTAAACACAATGGATGGACTTAAAATAGCAAACAAAAATAATATTTTCACAATGTACAGATTTGTTCAAGTCATTGCAATCGGAAGGATCAAACCTGACCTATGTATCATAAGGAATTGGTAATGAGTCTTCAGTTGCCTTGGTAAGTTTATACGAATGGTTATTATTATTATTACTATTACTTTGTCATTTATTTATGAACACCACTCACTTCTCAGTTGTGTACCTTAGCTTCATTCATCTTTAGTATTTAATGTGTAATCAAGCTGAGTTTAATTTCTATGTCAAACTTCAATTTCTTTGTTTCGATGAGTCATATTGTGTAACTAAACCATTAATATCTAAGCCATTTTTCAGTCCTATTTGACTCTTTATCTGTTTAGATTAAGAAAATCTATTTTTCACATTACGTAATCAATCCATTCCAAATTGTCTTGAGAAGTATTACTCTTTTTCATCCACAAATACTCTATTGTATACTCTTTCAGTTCGTCTCTATTCCAATCTTATATATCTCTTGGTAAACAGTCTATACCAATTAAATTTAGAATAAAACTTATGTGTTGCACTAATTACAAATTATTGCCTGTCGTATTTAGGTGGAAAAAATGCATCGAAATACAATAAATTGCTTGTATTCTGCATTATTTGAACCTGGTAGTTAATCGGCTATTTCCTTACTTCTTATTTAAAGTTGATTATGCATACATGAAAGTTCCCGTATCTTAATACAATAAATTATTTTAGCCACGTACTTAAATTCTGATTGATGGATGTGTAGAAAGGAGTATTTTTAAAATAACTGTTGTTTACACTTAATGGCATACGGATACAATTTACTAGATGAATTTCAGACTACTTTTAAACCATCAGGTA
Source organism: Schistosoma mekongi (assembly GCA_034768735.1). Classification (NCBI taxonomy): domain Eukaryota; kingdom Metazoa; phylum Platyhelminthes; class Trematoda; order Strigeidida; family Schistosomatidae; genus Schistosoma; species Schistosoma mekongi. The sequence continues at coordinate 36,813,669 of CM068306.1, forward strand.
TTGATTCAGTAGTCTATAAATTGGATGCTTACTACAAATCCTGAAGCTCCAAGACTCGATCTATAGTGAAGTTGTCAACGGTCATTGTTACATAATTCCATGCATGAATGAAACATCTACCTTGTCCCTACTGGTTTTCACTTATTGTCTGATTGAAATCAGTTTGTAATGTAGAACTTCAAACTTTACAACCTTCACTACACAAATATAACATTTAGTAATGATCATAGATCAAAAAATCATTAATAAAATGCATAATTTATTTATTTTTATAACCCCTGTAACAATTTATAAAGAAAGTACAATATTCATTGCGCATATTCCGTCTCCTCCCTTTCTCCTTAAAGTACATTTATATAGAACAATTGTTCATATTAATACAATTAAAAGGTGAATAAGTTTATATTTAGTTTAGTTACTAAATGATAGTAATAGTAAAATGGAGTATATTGTCAACATGAGAAACAAAAACATCAAATTATTCATTAGTCTTCATATTATTTATTACTCTGATTATATAGAAAGTTGTTTAAGAACAGAATATACCTGAAAGACAATTTAATGTAGTTATGTACACATAATATAAATCATGAAGAAGTGTTATCATTTAGCTTACGTTAAGAATTCAATTATTTTTTTATTTGTTTCATATTGTAAATTATTTTTTTATTATTCTGGTTTTGATGTTGAAGAATCAAAAATTGTCCATCTTCTTTTAGTACCTATTTCATTGGAATTTTTAAATTTCTGCGAAAAAAAGAAGGATCAATAGGATAGGCAGTGTTTCATACGAGAAGAGAATAAAAAATTGAAAATTATCTTTTTAATTATTTATTTACAAGTTATGGTTACTCATAATGAATAATCCGATTTCTACCGATGTACAGAATACATTCTTTCAGTTCACCTATTAATAATTTTTCATGTATGGTGTATACATTTCTATGTGCATCTATACAGTCAACTATATATTACGTTCCTATGAGTAAATAAATAACTCTTAGGCTTTGTAATGCACACTAGGACTACTGAGTCTACATCTAAATGTTAAGATATCCAACTTCAGTGGGGTGTTCTCTGATGAAGCGCATCCTGGTTTTTAAAAGCTATCTAATCCATCTTTGTGTCTGGGCTATGATCGGAAGTACATAATTATTTAAGCTTAATTTTGTTTCGGTGTGTTGATGTTGAGAAGATGGGTATACATTTTTGATAGAAACTATGTTACCTACCTACTTAGATGTTTGATTATTTGTCTCGACAACTGTATTTGTTTTACAAAAAATAAAATTATTATATGTGAAGCTGTTTAAATTAAGGAGACAACTGATCAGAATTAAAAATTGTATTCTAAATGTATACGGTTAATAATACATTCATAAACCTACGGCTTTTAACCTTAACTCCAAGTCAGTATTATTTCACTGTATTCTAATACTGTCTACTGTGATAGTTCAATAAATTAACTAAATTAATTGATAACTTTATTCACCAACTAGTTTAAACATTTTAATTTTCGTTATCTGTATTTGTCACAGATTGATATCGGTTGGGTAACACTGAAAACTAAAGTACACTGAATGGCTGTTTTGCCCTAGTGTTTGGCTCCTCAGCAGTAACCACCCTCGATTCTATCAGGAAATCAAACAGGTCTCAAGGCTAACGTTTAACTATCTGTACCATCTGTGACAAATACAAACAACTAGATTTAATACCTATCTTCACAAAATCATCTGGGCTTTTATTTTAATTTAATTTTTTAAAAGAATGATGATAAACCCTCTTGCATAGGTTTTGGAAATTTATCGTTTTCAATATAATTGCTTCAAATTGAAAATGACAAATCATATGGTATTCCTTTTACCTAACTTATTCAAATAACTTAGACTTGACAATTTTGAATGTAACAGTTAAAAAGTCAAATTGTACTTTAATCAGAAATATCAACGTTCGCAAGATCGCAAGTAAGTTAAGTTGCTGAGTATTACGTTGAACACAACCTTGATTTCTGTACTTTTGTCAATTTTCTTTAAGGATTAAGCATTTTACACTTTGGCCACTAAGCTTCATGACATTATTTTAACTTAGCTAAAAACATTTCACTAGAAATAAGATTTGAACAGCATGGAGGTAAGTTCCATGAAGTGACTACCTAATATTGCATATAATTGGGTAGTGTAGCGATTGTTGAATTTTAATTTCTTTATTACCAATTAGTCTGAGTTAGACAACTATTGAAGACCAGGAACTGACACTGGATAGCTGTTTCATTCCAGCATGAGACTCGTAAGCAGTGCACACTCACGACCAACCAGAGAATCGAGCCCACGGCCTTAAGACTTTGCTGCAAACGCTTAACCCTTAGAGCCAGAATCTAACAACTGGTAGTTATAACTCAGTCAGTTAGCCATATATTCTTGGTATCTCATTCAGAGCTATCTATAGGTACCCGTCTCACATTCAGCAAGGCCAAACTCCACTGGTCACATTTACTCCCAATAACTCCAGGAATTACTATCATAAGTTAATCACTAATGAGTTGATATTGACCAATTTAGAAATGTCGATTGCTAGAACCTGGCTCAATGGTCTGACGGTTGAACGTTAACCTTGAAGCCTGAAGCTTGTCTTTCGATTTCCTGGTGGGGTCATGGATGCGTACTGTCGAAAAACCCAGTACCAGAATGATATATATGTCTGATGCCACTCTCTAATCTTCAGTAGTTGTCTAACTTAGAAACCTTCATGCAGTAAAGTGACATAATTGTATAGTTCGTTCTAAAGAATTACAAAAAATATCCAATTATTCTACTAGATAATTTGTTTTAACTTGTTTGAATTTGTAGCGCAATTTCTAAAAAAAGAACAATTGATAGATTTAAATTTAAATTTTTATTTCATGGTTTATCATAAAGGAGTATTTTGTTTGTTACCTTTCAAATAATGAATTCATAGATTCAATTGATGTGAAATTTTACGCCGAAATTTACTTCCATTATTTCCTATTTTTTTTAACTATCATAATCATTAAAATATACAAATAAATGTATTCAAATTAGCGCCAAAGTTTTACTTTATTTACATTTAATTAAAAATGAAAATATTCATTTAAATACTTAGAAAAGTTTATAAAGGATTTAAATTTACTAGTTTTTAATATTAAAGACTACAATTGACCAGAGAATATATTAGTAAATTTAGCGGAGTTCTTTTATTTTATCATTTGATCGCAAGTTTTAATAAATTTAGATTGTGACTTTTAATGGCAGGCAGGATATGTGAATTATATTATTTTAATTCATCAAATGAATATATATATATATATATATATATATATATATATATATATATACTGAATTGTTGATATTCATATTGAGATTTGAATCACAAACTAATTACTTCATATGTTAACATATGATCTGATAAAAACTTGAGTTTAAACAGTTGCTAGCTAGGTGGATGGACATTCGATTGTTAACCATCATCCATAATTACTAAGACCCATAATCTACTTCAGATTCTTTACATGGAAATTCCATAACCATTAATGTAATATAATAAACATTGAGGTAACAATTTTGTAATGGTGAATACAGATATCAAGACAATAACTATTTTCATACAGGCACATGCAGTGGATATAGAACATACATTTAATACGAAAATAAAATGCATGGCTGCTTATAATAAACAGTTTGATTTTCCTTATAGTTTAGTTTGTTTGTTCTTTGTAAATGATAGTGAAGTTCCAAATGAAACCAAATAAATAACTAGAATAAATTGAGTTGTTTTGTATTCAGATTGGTGTTGGATACGACTGAAAACCGTGGAACACTGGACACCTGTTACATTAATCTGTGACGAGTACATATACTTATAATTAATACCTTTCTCTTGAGAACAATTTCCGTTCAATTACTAGGATACTTGTTTCACACTTTTGTCATTTTGATCACTTAATCATATTATCCATTAATTTAGTAAACAGAAATATTCTATTCATAATCAAAGTCCATCATTGTTAGATTTATATCCCTGTGTATCATCATCCTTAGTAACACTAAACCACTTTAATGAAAACTTATGAGAGTTCAACTGTCAGTCGTGTAATCAATATTCTTAAAAGTTTTTACATTTCCTGAATTTACTCCACTTGTTATTTAGTATCTTAACTATTACTTACAAAATTATTTTAGAATTCGTAACTACCTTGTAATAACTCATTGTCACTAAAAAATGTTCACTAGTCACTAAGCTATTTGATCAGTACAGTTGATAAAAGGTTAACTAAGAGGGAAATATAATGAATGGGAACGGTGTTTATTTTTCAACTAATCGTTACCTTGTCCATATGATATATTTACAATTTAATAAATTATTGGGTTTTAAGTATAACAAACTCTTCGTTGCTTAGTTACTTTGTTTACAATTATATCTCTTCGTGGGTGTTTAAATGTCGTTGAAACTGTAAAAACTAATTTTCTTTATAAAAGTGTTCAGTTTTAGTCTAGTTAAAAATGAAGAAAGACTTAATGTTATTTCTTAAATTCATATTCAAAAAGTAAACAAATTTTCTTTGTACATCCTTGAATGATTTCATACTGTATTGTGTTGTTAATTGTTATTATTTACGACTAATTTGGTTAATCTCTGTTGATGCACTATTTTCTTTAATTGACACTTCTCTGCTGTCAGAGTTTTCATGTTAATTACATTCTTAATAGTGGCTGATTATTTCAGATTATTGGCAAGTCAGTGGTCGTCATGATCCAGTAGCCTAATAGATAATCCAAAAACAATATTCGATATTAGGTTCAGATTTTCTTCTAATCGCAGAAGTCGTTTTTGCTGAAAGTTTGCATACATACACGACTATAAAGAAATTATGAATGTGGTTTAGATTTCATTATTTCATGTATTTTTGAAACCGCTAGATTTCTTTAATGTTCCAGAGTATCCATTCTCTTTGGAAGTAGTTCATTTGACGTTGAATATGACTAAAGGAATTTTATTTAAAGTTTTTTTTTAATATAAGTAAGGTAAAATTATAGAAATAGTGTAAACTACTCTGTAATCAAGAGAATATTTATATGATAATCCTTTATAAGTCCATGAAAGGGATTTTTACTAAACACATTACTAGGAGAAAATAACACTTGAGAGGGGAGGGTATGTAAAGTAATTGACTATAGACATTCAGTCTCCAAACAACGAAAACATTTTGACAATACAATATTTATGAGAAAAATACACAAAACATACTGTGTGATAAAACATATTATTTACCTTTAAACTCTCTTCTAGTTCATCACCAACTAAACTTAATCTTGATACTAATTTTCCAGAATGCAATCCTTCTTGAAATCCAGGTAGACTAACTGATTGACGTCGATACATAAAATGATCAAACTGAAAAGAGTTTGTTCGAGATTCCCGTACCGTATGTGATTCATTGTAGTTGTATAAAGTTTCATGGGATTGCTAAACGAAAAAATATACAATAGCGATAAATGTGAATGAGGTTTAAAGTTAGAAACTATAAAACATGTCAATACGTAACCAATGATATAGTTTATTCGGGTGGATTTTGAAGATTATTAACGAGCCTGACTTATTTATACAAACCACTATAATAAATAACAATCACTGTGGACTGGTTTTGATATAAAATTTGGATGATCGGATGACTAGTGGAGTTCAAGCGTCTTGAAAATAAGATAGTCACTGTCAAAAACATTGCACGGTGCTGGTATTACACAATAAATCATTTTAAACTGGAAAAATAAACTACCGGATTCTAATCCAGCCTTTCGAATGTATAACGTTCGTTGCAAGACCAAATGACCATTATTTTGTTCTTAAGGTGAGATCGTGGGTGTATGATAGGATGTGACAGATGTACGGTACTGCCCGGTATCTAATAGTTATCCAAATACTGTTTCTCCCTAGTAAAAACGATCTTCAGACTCTATAATTAGGATTTATTAGGATCTTCCAGCTTATTTGTCATGGACTGAAACTGGTCAGCCTCCGTTGTTATACGTGCACCATGAGTGGATTACTCGATATAGCGATAGATCACAAGTATCGTTTTAAGTTGTATCGCGACTGGCAAGCGCGTTTCGTCCTGGATTCCACTTGCCAATAATGATCTAACTTAAAGTCTTCGAATTATGCAATTCTTGTGCAGTTTCTGGCAATTATATGCTGCATCCTATCATTTGACATTAATCAATGTGGAAATAGAGTATGTATGTATGTATGTACAACATAGAACCTGACACATTTGTTCACTGGTTTAAGTTTTCATGCCTCAGTAGCACAGTAAGTTGTGCACTAAAATAGTAGAAGTAGTAGTTACTTCAATAGTAGCATGAGAAGAAAGTGTGGGAATGGAGAATATGGTCCACGGGTAAGATTTATTTTGTGGAAAGGCATGCAGAAAATTTAAGCTCATGATTTAAGAGAAGATAAAGAAGAAATATATCTCCACTACTGTAATTGGTTTTGATCTGTGTCACATAGGGTATTCAGACATTGGTTACAGCATTTAAACCGACCCTAACCAAGTAGTCTGCATCCGTCAACACGACTTAGACCAGCAGTCGGTGACTTTATGGAATAATGCCGTATTTTTGTTTGGGTGCCCCTTTTATTATTCTATCCTATTCAGTATCAGACAGCATCACACGTCGAGGTAGGTGGTGGTTAAGCATATGTAACACATGTCCTAACCACCTCAATCAATCAATATTCACAACCCCACCAACTGATTTACCATCTTTCGCCAATACAAAGGCGTCTAATCTCATTATTGCTTTTCTGGTGCTAAAAGAAAACGCTTACAATGTTTTAAAGACATCGCTATTAAAATACCAATAACCTACGAAAGTTATTTACTGTTAATGGTTTCATTTAACTTTCATACGGTAAAACGGGACGGAATGCTACTCACTATACTCGTCCTTTCGTTGAGAGATGGGTATCTCGTCTACACTATAGGTGACGTAAATCGGTGAAAGCGAAATGTGCTTTTTAGATCCGTGTTAAAATTCCCTCAAGTACCAACCCGTCAGAGGTGATCAAACTTCCTCAATAGGCAAAGTGATCAGTGAATACGTCACTTTTTCTCTTTTGTCTAGGTGTTGACGCTGACCAGTCCTGATGCAACAACTTGAACTTAGAGAAAGAACGTATTCCATACATGCTTGGATAGTTGCTTAATGCTATCAAAAGACCGCATTATATCAGGGTCTTTACCAAATAGGACTATGTTACTTGGGTATTTTAAGTTAGTCAGTTAAACTTCTAGTGTAGTGTTAATCAATTTAATAACTAAAACTTATCTGTTTAACGTGGGTTAATCGTTTTGATTTGTTCTGCTTTTATCGTATCTTTTACATTCGGTAGATTTAATAGAGAAATAAAAAGCTGTTCATGATTGGTTACAGTTCATTTCAGTCACGAAGTTATGGACATGATCATCGTGTGAATAATGGATACATAACATATAAAACCTGGCTAAACAACATATTCAGCCACCAAGTGTCGTTCATAGAGTATCCAAGTACATCAGCAAAATGGTCAGTGAGATAGTAGGCGTCCACAGAATTTAGTTACAAATACAACGGAATAGGTAGTTAACTATAAGTGACTGGTTGAAACTGCAGAATAAAATAGGTCTCCTAAATTCATTAACCTCACATTAAAATGAAGTTGTGAGACTGGAAACATTTACTAACTACTTCTGACAGATACACATAGCTATATTCAAAAACAGAGGGGCTTTAAACGCAACATTCGTTAGAACCTTTAAATAAAAGGTGTTCAAAGACATCTGGCGTCGGGTGGCTACCTACTGACAACAGTGGACGAAATAGAGTAAATGTACGGCGTGTTGACTAAAATGGAAATATTAACCGTTGAAAACTGTTTCAGTGGTTTAACAGTTGAGCGGTTTTCCTCATAAGTTTGAGGTCATGGATGCGCACTGCTGAGAAGTCTTGTATTGGAACGAAACCTCAGTACAGTGATTGTACCTGGCTTTCAATAGTTGTTTAATTAAGACTACTTGGTGATATCAAATTAGAATTAAACAATCTCAGCAACATACTTTCACAATATAAGTAAGTTAGACCACAGGTGAATTATTTGTCCTTTCTTTGGTGTATATGAACAATTATTTCATTTAATATAATTGTATATGTGCGACTGTTTTGAACAGATTAATTTTTTAAGAATCTGATGACTGACAATCTTGTCTTTTAATTAAGAAATAACTAAAGATCTTAAATGTATTATGTCAAATTAGCAGTTTTCCCATTCATATAAACAGATAGGTATTCGGTGTTCAAGTTTTCATGTATATCTGAAGCATCGTCTCGTAGACTAACCGCAGTTGAGCAATTAATGAACACTAGGAAGTAATAAATAGCTCTGTCTTTTTAGTGTGAGGTTCTCTAGAGCTAAGCGCTTACATCAGTAGTAACTAAACTCAAGGCGTTTAAATTGCGTGCCTAGAACTTAATCTTTAGACCATTGAGACGGCATTGAATTACATTTTTGACTTCAATTAATTAGTAATGTAATGCGTGACCTCTCCTAATTCCACAGGTTGATAACTACCGTAGTCGCTTCATGGTTAAAAACTAGGGAACACACGCTGTTCTTTAATGGATGTTGTGGACATTCGTAATATATATTTCTCGCTGCTTTATTTTTGCTCTATTAGTGACTTAGCAATCAAAGAACCTCAGCTGAAAGTTGATCATTAATTACCTTCAAGTATCTTACATCGACTTCAGTGTGCTGAAGTGCTAAATGACCAAATGTTTCATTAGATGAGTGCATGTTGATGGATTAGTTGGATATATATATATATATATATATATATATATATATATATATATATATATATATATATATATATATATAGTACACAGTATAGTAGTGTATAGTAGTAGTATATAGTATATATACTATTATTTTAAATTCTATTTACTATCATATAAATAACACTTTATAAAAGTTACTCACGAAATATGTGTTCTATAAGTTGTTTACATAAATTACTACATCTGCGAGGCAAACAACTTGCAGAAACTCAGTAAATTAGATTTTCGCTGAAATCGTGCACAACATAAAGTTAGATTATGATAAGATGTTATAAACTACTTAATTAAATCTCATATTCACTGGCTTCTAGTTAACTGCTGATTTTCGTGGTTATAACTAATACAATGGAAATATTCATGTCATTTTGCTGAATTAGTCATATTATTTAAAAATTCATACATATAAAATACAACTTACCTCAGTTTCACTTAACATGTCACTTGGAAATGGAATATGTAATTCATTAGCTGATTGAACAGTTGATAGACTTATTTTTTTTCTATATTCTGAATCCTTTGATGTTTTCCTTGAAGATGATGCAGACCAGAAATCATCATCATCTGAATGATAATTAGTGCTTATCGATGATAAAGATGATGAACGCCTGCGTCGAAAAGTAGACTGTTGTGTAATCATTGATAAGATACAACGAGTAATAACCAAGTAGATTGTGTTCATATATTAATCCAATAAAAAAAACAGGATTCTGTCTATGGTTATACAGTATTGTCACTTATATTCGTAGTTAGTGTAAATCTCCGTATAATTAAATTCAATTGTTAAACAATAAAGTGATATAATAACTGACAACTAAATCCCATATCAAGGAATACCACAGTATATGATGTTTCACTGTGGATTAACATTAGTTCATATAGATTCTACAAATTGACTCATAAGCAGTATGTTATATTCTGAAATTTAACGGGCGACAAATAGACAGGCATTGCTAGTTATATAGGATATATATATGTATATATCCTATTGGTTTGTTCTCGTGACAATAACAAATAATATATATATATATATATATATATATATATGTGCTCTTTTAATAGTAAACGTATAGATTTGTACTTATATTGGTAAAAAGAAAAATTGTATGTCATTATAAAAAACAACTATTCTTTGATTTTATTTCAGTTAGAAATTCATCCTTGAACTTTAAAACAGAAAGAAAGGGAACTGTCCTCGAAAAATGAGTCCGTTATTTTTATTCATTTACTCATATACACACATTGTACCGCCAAGTTTATAGGTGACATTTTGATCAATCAGCTAATAATGTCAACATATCATTGATTGTTATAAATTTAAAGTCTTCTATTAGTAGTACTGTCGATTTCTCGATGACTGACTAAACTAAACAGTACAGTATTTTCGCATGAAAGTTACAATGTATACAAATTATTTTAGAGAATATTTTCAGTTTTATTTAGAACTTCTCATGTTTTAAATTGTTTTAAGTTTTGCTTCTAGAGAAGTCACCTGACAAGTTATTTACATAGACTTTGTAGTTACGTTATCTATAAGGTTAATACATATTCTGAAGGTGGTTTTTTAAAAGTAACGCCTCTTATTGATAATACAATTTTCATTAGTAAAGTTAGTCAATCAGAATGCATTTTGATTTGTGATCGTTTAAGTAGTATCATACCACTACATTACCCATTAGAGTATTATATTGTGAAACGTTATCTACTGTAGAACTAAAATATTTTATAAAACATATATTGATGCACTCTAAACACATCCCATTTCACACATTTTTCACATTAAAGTACTCACCTACATGCATTAAACCGAATAAGCAATTACTTAGTACCGGATTGTTTTATAACTGTATCGATATTTGATAGTATTGATAATTTCCTTGAAGTATCTTAAACTAAAATGTCGAGTAAACAGTAGTACTCTTCAAATTTTAATATAAGTAAACGTTCATACAAATTGCTCTGATTATTTTCAAGGACTTAGTAACTATAAGAAACTTGGTAAAAACTATGAAGTCTATATAGATATTCAGTACGTAGTACGGCTGAAAAAATGTGATGAAGCGAATTTAACACTTTGTTTGGTTAATTGATAGTCATCATTATTGTATGGATACAAATGACATTAAAAAATTGAGATCCCCAAAATAAGCAAAACTAGCACACTTAGATTCAAAGTAAACTCATTGAACGATTTCGTAGGTAGACGTTTAGAAAGTAAAGCTGAATAATTAAGATGGCATTCAGAAATGTAGTTATATTTTAAATGATCCGTTATTAATGTTTAATTACTTCAGGTTTACAATAATTTGCATACATATAGCTTAGTATAGATTAGTTCAAGTGTAGTTTGACAGAGTGACAATTACTTGGAATAAACTCATATTAACCTCACATATTTACCTGTTATATGCATAATACAGAACAGATTAAAGGATATGTTTATTTTTATTGATGTAATTGGTACATTCAGAGAAATATTTACTACCAGACGTAATACATGGCTACAATTCACTTTAAATAATCAACTAGAAGAGATGAGACTTGATGAATCAATCAGAATTTAATAATATCACGACATGATTTTTACATCAAGAATACATACTACCATGCAATCTAAATAAGAATGTCTTTTCTAGGATACTTGTCACTCTCGCTGCTCTTTCTCTGTTTATGTGATAAGTTCTTGTACAAGTCTTTTTTTTCAGAGTGGTAGTTATACAAAAACACGATGGGTTTTATCTTCATCTCTTCTTGGTAATATACACATAGAGAAAGTAAGAACAAAAATATAGGAATATTTAATGGTGCCATGAATCTCAGATCGATTTCTCACTGAGTATATAAAATGAAGTTGTGGTGAAGGTGTATAAGTACTTTTTAATGATTACAAACTAATACACTTATTATTGGAGACTGATTAGTCTAATAAAATCTTCAATTCTTATTAAAAAGTTTTAGGAAAATAAGTTATGTAAGGCTGTAGGAGGTATTTAGCAGTAAGCCATGTATAACCTAGGTTAACTATTAGTCCGCATTCCTTTGCCAGGGATTCTTAAAGGAACCGATCTTCCCTATCAGATTTAAACTGCGGTCTCTCAGACTCACAATCTGTGATCGATAATATTGAGGCGATTGGGAGACAGCTGACTTCCTGTGCCTGACATCTGCAACTATACAGTGACCAAAAAACGTAGAATAAGATATAGGATTAATAACATCGTATGATCATTATCATCAGTAAATGAGTTTTTTTCACGATGAAGGTCCAGATAAATGTCAATATATCAAAATGAAATGTACTACTAAATGGTTTTTCAGCATTTACTATTTGAGTTAGAACGTACCTCAAGAATATACAAAAATTTCAATCTAAAGTCACTATTAACATGAAATACTACAAAAATGGTAGTAGATCACACTTTCAGGTAGTCTTAAGAAGAAAAATCAACTGGGAATCTATTAAATAGCCTAGAGAAAATTTAGAAGCGTTGAACAACGTATATTTTGTTTGTTTACCTTTTGATTTACTGCTGATGAATATACTTCATGTTTTAAATTGTATGTTGTGCATAGTTCACCGACTGACTATATGAATAACAATATCCTCTGAAATTAACGTTAACACCTCAATTTGACACTTCCTGAGAATAGATAGATCAAGAATGTTTAGAATGATGTATATTACGAAGTATTCCTGAACACTAGCATTTTTACAGACATCTAGTTAAAAGATTCGTTGGTAGTATGATTAGACATATTTAAACAACTAGAAGCTCTGAGATAACTAATTATTTATGCAAAGCTTCAAATTAAAGTTTATGCTGAAAGTTATGAAAGGAGTGAAAAAAGCGGCTTAATTTTTTTTATCTAAATGTTATTTGTTTGGCAATGATCACTGAGTAGATATAATCGAAAACTGTAATCTTATACTTCTTGTTCAAGTATTGAAATATATTTTCATTAAATGCAATAATCAGACTTGATCGACTACCACACAGAGAAAGGAAACAACTATGTAGTCACACTAAATACGTTGAACACCAACAATGACAGTCATTTCATTTTATGTTATGATTCATTTAACCTAGATCTTAAGCTTCTTCTGGCTCTCAAACTTAAATGACTGTAAATTTCTTTATTTGAACAAATTACCAATTGATATTATAATTATTTGCATGACTTCAATAATTATGCCAATTGATAGATAGTAGGATAACTATTTCATGTTAAAAGAAAAAGAAATCCTATTTCCTTGATTACAACCAATACTTATTTTCATTTATCAGTTTGATCAATAAATGTTTTTCCAACAAAATCATTCAGTCATTCATTTGTTACCTTCATACGAAATAACCACCACGTCAATCACCTGAACTCAACTTTTTGTAACAATTAGGCCACAATGTCCTTATAAATAAATAAATAAGAAAAGCAAATATCTATTTATTAAAATTATTGATTAACCGTTAATATAAAAATATTATTAAATTGCTGCCAAATAATTAGTTCTAAGTAGTTTGGTTGTTTCAATCAAAAAAATTGAAAAACCCCTTAAAAATGATGAACCACTTCTACTTCTACTGTGTATAGTTTATGAATATGTATTAATGAAATACTATAAATTGGAAGCAAACTAATCAAAGCGCTGAATATTTTTACAATATACTTCGAGCTAATGCCATTCGAAGATGTCAATCAACGTCCGATGAAACTGAATAAAATGAATTCGTTTTGCCACTCACCACTTTGATAGGATTAAAGCAAGATGAGTGTAGCTTTTTATCGCAAACCAATTTATCAACATAATGAATACTGACAAAGACTTTAACGTTGTATGGATAGGATGTTTTAGATATCTACATGGCTAGTATACGAAAATACACTGAAGCTTCCAGATTATGACAAATATAAGTAACGTAAGTGGATGATTTTGATGATGCTTAGTTACGGCTCTTATTTTATTATTCTGAACAATGAAAATGACTCATCACTGTTTGCATAATTTATTTATATGTAACAGTAACAAATATTAACTATTTTCTGTGCAAAAGTATTAAAATGTTGTTGAAACCTTATGCAATGTTAAGTCATTGCATTTAAATACACAATGAACACTATATATATACATCCTTTTAATCTTTTGCACATTTAAACTGACATTAGCTGGTCTTTACAATGATAAACCTTCCATCTACACTTCGTCCTGACTTCTAGTGTACTTTGATTGCTAACTGTGTCCTGACAGTGTCAGTCATTTAGATAACGAAACGTATGGCATTTAATATACATCGTTCAGATTATACAGCCTAAACATTTATGTTAAGAGCATAACATATTCCTGTTCTCCACCAAACCTTCACCATCAAATTAAACCGCTCAGACAACTCGCGATTGTAAAAATTTGTTTAGTTCATTTTTGAAGGTTGATTAAACCTATTAGTGAACAAGTGGGACAGATTAGTTTCAGTGAAAATATGACATTGAGTAATCACTAGGCCTCAATTTGTTAAAGTATATTTACAGATAGATTTAATATTTTCAATATTTCACTTAGTGAAACTTTTTGATCTTGTAAGTTAACTGGTGCAAACTATTTGACACTGAATATCCAGTAAGATATAACTGATTTCATGCTAGTCTAATTGCTGATTATATCGATCACGCTGTAATGTTCTACTATTACTACTAGCATAGTATTTTGAGATTAGATTAGATTATTGTCAGTACTTTTGAAGAAAATTTGCAAATTCAAATAGTGTAATCTTAACGCCTTTAAAATTTAATACTAGGAGCATAATTTTCCTTAAGATTAGAGATATACTTTATAGACAATTGAAAATTAAATGGAAAACTTAGATTCAGTGATTCTTACTACATTTATCCAACTGTTTAGTAAATAAATACTTGTTTTATTATAATACGTTAAAGTATTTGTTTTGATTATTTTTTTTAAAGTGTACTACGTTTCATCAAGAATAATCTACTTAAGTTAAAGAAGGAATTTTCTTAAGAAATAATGTTGTTAATAGTTAACTCATTTAAAATTTAACAAATTTAATCATGCAAATAATGCATGTTTAGAATAATTAAATAACATCATTATTAATATACTGTAGATTGATTTACCTTTACCAAATAATAAAAATAAGATAAGTAATAAATTCTTTATTAAGTTTTATTAGAAAATCTCATAATAACATGTTTAAATGAACAGATAGAATGTAAAAATGTTCAACATTGAATCATTAACAAAGTTCACTGTATATTTCATGTCATCATTACTATACTGATTAATCAGTTTTCAGTGAGTTCAATAATCCTATCAAATATTTTTAAAGTGTAAAATGTTATCAATAGCACTATTTTAAAAATAATGGTCCTAGATACGAAAAAAAATTGTATAAAGTTATTTCATTGCTCTAAATGACAGTAAATTCTATTCAAATATCATTTGTTTATTATTTAAGGAATTAATATGAAATAGTAGATAGAAGGTATTTATTATTAAAATATCTATGTTTTATAATGTATTCTGATAACAAACCATAATAAAGAAATATAAGTTGGATTGTGACTGGCAAGTGGAATCCAGGATGCGCGTTTCGTCCAATAGGGAACTCATCGGCTGGATGTACCTGCATCCCAATGTTGATATTCACACTGGGATTTAAACTCAGTCCTTTTCATTTCGTATAGAACGCCATCTCGTTAACCATTAGACCACTGAGTCCAGACAGTCACACTTGTGCAACGGGAACATTAGTATTAGGATAAATTTGTATATTCCCGTTGATTTGTTATAGACTGAAGCTGGTCAGTCATTGTTGCTATATGTGCATCCTGAGCGGATTGAGCGGACTGAGTTCGAATCTCAGTGTGAATATCAACATTGGGATGCAGGTACATCCAGCAGATGAGTCCTAAATAGAACGGAACGCACGTCCTGGATTCCACTTGTCAGTCACAATGCCAATTATATATTACCTGTGAAAAATTCGCTATATCGAGGCAATCTGCTCAGGATGCACATATAGCAACAATGACTGACCAGCTTCAGTCTATAACAAATCAACGGGAATATACAAGTTTATCCTAATACATAATAAGAAAACTTTATAGTTTGAAAAATTATAGGTCTTCTATGTAACCTATTCGGTGTAAAAGCTTTTCATATAAATTTTAGGTAGTGATTTGTTTCATGTATTAGTTATAATACAAAGTCTTTTAAACTTTAAAATGTTACTATAATGACTTCATCATTCAACAATTGTCTATTTTGGATTATAATTAGAAAGATTTTTCCACTTTTCTAGTGATACTTTACCATCATGTGTTAACTTATTAATATTTGAAGTATGCTACAATTGTATTTGATATGTACCAACAGATAATATAGATTGTTACCTAAAAGCCAGCAAATACGAGCGTTTTCTGTACACAGTGAGTCAACTAAAATAGAATTATGTTTAGAATTTACTACTCGTGTATTTGTGATAATTATAAATTGAATGAGTTAATTAAACACTAGATGTAATTTATAAGTAACTAGACTTATAGTTTCGCAAATCATTACTTTATTCAGTAATGTCAATACGACTGTCAATAATGGATGATATTTTTTACTACTTATAAGTAAATAAAATAAATGAATAATTTAACAAAAAATAAAATTTTATTCCTAGTTTTCATGACAAATAAATAATTATCTTTTGTAATAAAATATTTACAAACAAATCAAAATACACTGTTACTAACTAGCATTAATTGATTCGTAACAAAATTAGCTATTGAATGAAAATTATTATTTAACTTTGATAGCTGATATACTGACTTTACGTCACCGTGCGAAACTAAGTATTTGAATGCTTATTTATACTACAAGTTGGTGGGTTTTCCATGCATTTCGAAACGTTGTAGCAATAATAAGACCTACTCGATAAGATGATTTTCAATAGTACATAATCACATAATATTTTTGTATTTTTTCACTACAAATGGCTAATGAAAACTTCAGGATTGACTTAATAGTATGAATTGTTACTTGTACCTGATTCCTCTGACAACACGGAGTATATTGATGCACAGTGGTTTATATCGTTAAGCTGTTCAAAACGAATTGAGGAATTTTTCCATATTATGGTTTGTGTAGCAACAACTTCAGCAGCAGTAGGGTTGAACATACATAAGGGTAAGAGCAAGATTCTCAAATACAACACAGGGAGCACCAACCCAATTCAACTTGATGGGGAAACTCTGGAAGAGGTGGATACCTTCACATATCTGGGGAGCATCATCGATGAAAAAGGAGGGTCTGATGCAGATGTAAAGACAAGGGTTGGCAAGGCAAGGGCAGCATTCCTGCAGTTGAAAAACATCTGGAACTCAAAACAAATATCAACTAACCTCAAAGTCAGACTCTTCAATTCGAACGTGAAGACAGTCCTGCTGTATGGAGCTGAAACCTGGAGAATTACTGCAAACATCCTCAGACGGATACAGGTATTTATAAACAACTGCCTACGCAAGATACTGAATGTCCGTTGGCCGGAAACCATCAGCAACAACTTACTATGGGAGAGGACAAACCAACTTCCAGCCGAAGAGGAAATTAGGAAAAGACGGTGGAAATGGATAGGACATACACTACGCAAACCATCAGACTGCATCACAAGACAAGCATTGACATGGAATCCTGCTGGGAAACGGAAAAGAGGAAGGCCAAAGAACACGCTGCGTCTAGAATTGGAAGCAGACATTAAAAGGATGAGCAGCAACTGGAAACAACTGGAAAGGATTGCTCAGGACAGAGTTAAATGGAGAACACTGGTGAGCGGCCTATGCTCCTCAGCGAGGAGTAACGGGCAGTAAGTAAGTAAGTAAGATGGTTTGTGCTTTAGGCTTTCTTGTTGCAAGTAACAAATACTATCGTTTACGAGACTATTAGTTGCGTAGCATATTTAACATCAATATTAACGTAAATGCTCGGGTTAATTTGAGAATTAGATGTGTGACTATCGATAGATTATGCTGGAATAATCCGGAGGTTTTATTTATTCATACTTACTACGCTCCATTTCTAACTTCAAATTTTATAGGAAGTAAATTGCTCACAGCGAATGCGCATTATTGCGACGTGAGTTTACTGCTTGTTCTTGAGCAACTGGAAATCACCAGTTCCTGCTTTCTACCTAAAATTTTCGAAACGTATTATATATAGCAGTTGTTGCGTTTTCTTCTGTATCACTACCGATATCACATTACAGCCAATCCCCTGTACTGTACATATAGAAGACTTGATTAACCGCTCCGATCCCAACTAAAGATTTTCCACTACTCATTTGTCAAATCAGTCACAAACACGTTACCGGTGGAAAGTTGATGGAATGACGTTAAATCGTCAGTTTGAATTTTAAATGTGAAGCTGCAAGTCCCAATATCAGGAATTAGTGTTATATCGGACGATTCAAGAGGGGTAACTAACTTTCTGAATTGCTTTTCTGAAGACTATTTCATTCATTCTGAGTATATGTAAATCGATTATTTTGCTTCTGTTATTGCCATCTTCTCAACACCTTAACCTCCCATTAGACCCCTTGACTGTTGTCATGTCATTTGGGAACTATGATCAATTAATCATGTATCCGTACCCTCAATCCTTAGTCACTAATGATTCCTTTTTGTATAAATCTTATCTCCCGATTGGTGTGATGCGTATTCAGGTTTTGTATGCATATAAACAAATGAGTGAAATATAATCCAACTAACTAAATGACTATCTGGCGATTGGCTTAATTGTCCTGTGTTTTTTATTCAGGCTTGGGGACTAGTGGTGACGGGGCAGATGTGTCCAGGCACCGACTGTTATTGTCGAGGTCATACTACCTTCCTATACACTGTTATGGTTTGACTATTTTCAGGACATAAGACTTAGTTCACTCGCTTACATTATACATCCTCTTCTCATTATACTTCGCCAAGTGTTTTTTACCCCAAACATTTATTTATTAGTTGTACCGTAAGCCTTACTTCATTGTTAGTGCTCTAAGTATCATGAATGATAATTCCGGCGTTGTGATTAATAGTAATAGTGGTGATGGTAGCAATTTCTAATCTATCGCACTTAAGGTAATGGGGCCGGCCAGTTGTGGTACCTGCTTCCTACGTTAATGAAACAATATCACAAAACTGTTGGTTAACTGGAGTTCACTGAAACCGAAGCCTTATTTTGTCTGCTAGTAGCACATAATGGTTCTACGCTAGCAGTGAACTGTAGTAATAAACCCTTTGGAATTACAAACTTTAGGTTAAGTAACCAATTGGAAATCCCTGGAGTGGTCTCGTACGGTAGCATACCAATTCCTTTCGTATATTATAACACCTGGGTTTCCATTGACACTATTGTAGCGGTAAATAATCTCCAAAATAAATAGTTACATAGGTCCTCGACATTGGTGCTGACCATGTTTGTTTTAGCGGACACTACTAGTTGAAGGCGCTCGGTCACGCATCACCAACAGATCACGTCACGCCGTACAGAGGAAAGCAACTCTCTCTCTAGTTTGCCAGTCTAGAAGTTGTTTTTCCATTGCCACTCTATTCACAACCAAATATAAGTTCTTTTCTACCCTTCGTGTCTTCTGATTTATTCTCATTCGTAAGAGTGGGTTCAATCGTTAGAAGTTGCCTTGGTAATACCGCAAGTGTAACTTGGTCATATATCGGGTGCACTTCACTATTTTAGAGCAGGACCTACCCAATAAGAAATGAAGGGATGCTTTGTGCGTCGCCCACAGTCTCAAAATCTTACCGGCATGAGATACATCTTAGGATCCTTCTGTACCCAGTAAACGTGGTAGAGAGCGCTCTCCATCTGTCACGGCCGAGTGAACAACAGATTTGCAAGGATTGTATGAAGTGAACTATAATTTACACAGCCACCTCTGTCTCAGTAAAAGTGAAACAGGACATTTGTCAGAAGTAAACATCCAAAACATTCGACGAAAAACCAATTGATCAGCATTTATTAAGCCCAATTCACTAAAAACCAGTGACCGCCAGGCTCAAAAGTTAGCTTGACTACTCTGGTTGGTCTGTAACTTGACGACAAATCTCTCCACAACTCTTAAGTAAACAACCTGAGACTACATAGCAGTAACTCACGTATGCTGACAAACATCCGAACGTCTTTACAGATACATGAGAAAACTCAGTGTAAGGTTGCAGAACTTTATTACATTTAAGCTCGTCTAGGACTTTAGACTCTCATTTTGACGGAAATTCGGTCATTACTAGACGCTGCAGACAAAGAAGTTTGCATGTAGGATATGCCCCTATTTAAATGAGACAGGGTAAACACCATGAGAAGCTGAGTAAAGACTTGCACTTACCATCAGTTTAACGCCGCCATTACTTTACACCCCATCATCACGGATACTAGTGTTTTGGAGAGAATGTAATCAAGTATTTCATTATGGGAATATACCGCCCTCCATTTTTGACTCCAAAATAAAGATGTCAAACATCTTGGTGCCATAAAAGTTTCTACATATTCAGTATAACTATATAATAATTAAAGTCTATTACACCACACGATTATTAATTGTTTCATCTAAGGTATGGCTCAGGGAAAGTTGCTCGGGTGGCATTCATGAAAGGAAACTTACCGGAGTATGTGAAAAAGAATACAAGAAGAAATGCAGGTGACACATCAACGCTGAGCAGCCTTATGTAGAACTACTAGCTCTTATATAAGAACGTGAATGTGCAGGGCTCTCTACGAAACACTGATCATGTAAAAGTCACTTGTTAAATTGCCATCAGTAAGTCTTTATCATGGAGGGTGAAATTTTTCATACCTTATATTATAACAAAGATAATTTTCATTCATGAGAGAATTGGCTGATGATGCTTACATCCATCGCCTTTTCCTGTCAAAGCTGTCAAAGATGATTTATCCTACCCCCGTTGACCAGATTTTTAAATTAAAATACTACGTTACCACTATACCTTGAGTGCTGTTCAGACAATTTACAATGTGATTTTTTGCACAAACCTTGTGCTGATGGGAATAACGCAATACACTTATATTTGTACGAAATTACAGGTATCAGCAACTTGCTAGTTAGTTACAAAGTCTATTACACCACACGATTATTAATTGTTTCATCTAAGGTATGGCTCAGGGAAAGTTGCTCGGGTGGCATTCATGAAAGGAAACTTACCGGAGTATGTGAAAAAGAATACAAGAAGAAATGCAGGTGACACATCAACGCTGAGCAGCCTTATGTAGAACTACTAGCTCTTATATAAGAACGTGAATGTGCAGGGCTCTCTACGAAACACTGATCATGTAAAAGTCACTTGTTAAATTGCCATCAGTAAGTCTTTATCATGGAGGGTGAAATTTTTCATACCTTATATTATAACAAAGATAATTTTCATTCATGAGAGAATTGGCTGATGATGCTTACATCCATCGCCTTTTCCTGTCAAAGCTGTCAAAGATGATTTATCCTACCCCCGTTGACCAGATTTTTAAATTAAAATACTACGTTACCACTATACCTTGAGTGCTGTTCAGACAATTTACAATGTGATTTTTTGCACAAACCTTGTGCTGATGGGAATAACGCAATACACTTATATTTGTACGAAATTACAGGTATCAGCAACTTGCTAGTTAGTTACAAAGTCTATTAAAGTAAAATTATCAGTAAATTACGAGACACTTCTGGTTATATTTCTCCTGGATCTATCACATAGAATGGCTAATAATATCCAATAAAATTTATGTCACGAGTGGAAATGAACCCAGACAAACAGTACATTTAATCAGTGGAACAAACAGGCAACCAACATTGATAGACGCTGCCACAACAAGTATAGGCAGTTATAGTGACATTTCACAAAAACCAAGTAGACAAACTCGCTTCATCTGTTGATCGGATTGTGGAGGCAGCCACAACTCACACACAAAAAGGTTTGTCCTAACGTAGAAAATGTTTGCGTGGCTGAAAACGAAGTAACAAAAGTGTGTAATACTCGACTTCGTTTCCTAGACCTACAAAAACGACAATGAAGTCATCCACGGAGAAGATCTTCATCTCGACTCAGACGAATAGAAAACTCAGATTGGTGCTAGCACCATAAAACCAGTGAAAAAGCCTCCAGGAAACGTAGGGATTTATTTTGCTTTCCTGGACACAAGCCTACAGTTGACACGTCAGGAAACTATCCCGTCGACACGCGTTAGCGGCAACCGTAGCCACTGGAAACAGCCGCCCGTTATTTATCACAGGTGTGATAAATATGTTTTGCTACCCCGTCGAAACTACTGTAGACGTCAGCGCCCTCCCAGCAACATTATCTGATCAGGAACATGATGTTGCATTCAGTTTACAAGCGGCTGACGGGAAAGAAATAGCCACGTATAGCAGTAGACATATCTTTTTAGACGTGGGTTTACGAAAACTTATACACTGGATTCTCAATATCGCCGAAGTGAAATAAATATCATAGGCATAAATTTACTGAGCTACCACGACCTGCTTGTGGACCCTATTAAATAGGGGCTAAAAAATAGTAACACAAAGATACACATTCGTAAAAACCACTGTTCTAAGTTGTAGCCTATACCCTCTTGATTTTGAACATTTAATAAACCCTTATTTTCAGCCAATAATTGACAAGCATCTGCATCTGAATAAGGGAACGCCAAATGTCAAGGAAGTTGAACATTGGAACCACTGAATGTTGTTTGGCTGCATCGAGTTCTGTTATTATCAGCCATTTGTTCTGGAACGATTGAGCGAACGTTCGGGTTACTGTTGGAGCCAATACTATTCAGAAGTACACTCCTAATTACTTTGTATATTTATTGCCCTATTTAGACTATTGTTATTGCTATTGTTGTTGCTATTGGCATCGTTGTTGTCATCGCTGCTATTGTACACAGTAATTAATCGTTTTCCGACGACTTCTTGTTGTTCCTTTGGGTTTTGGGGATAAGAAACAAGATCGATACTCGATTAATTAGGAAATCTTGATCAGTAGGAGCAAGACAGTAGTGTTCTGAACTCCAGTAAGTGGTGAATCGTAGCAATTCAGTCAGCTGATTTTGACAGTTTCTGAATATTAGCTCGTAATTGCTTTCCTTGGGATCGGTCGCTGATTGCGTGAAAGAACCTTGGACGATAAATCTCAACTCTCGCGTTGATTACGACAGACATGCCTGGGTTTTCTAAGGGGCGTGGGCAAATGGTTTCTGGCACGGTGAGTAACGATGACATTAATTATGTTGATGTTAATTCATGTACTGATGTAATTAATAAGACTGATACTGATTTGTCACAGAACTCTACAGCTGATAAGGGGATATTACCGTTTAAGTTTCCGAGGTTCTTACCCAGAATTTTCGATGGTAACCCAGTTGACTACCCCGTTTTTATAAAAGAACTTGATGTTATTCTATGTGACTCAAGCATTTCAGAGGATATGAAGTTAATGTCCATTGCTGCGTAGTGCACCGGGGCAGCTGCTAGTGCCATTCAATGTTGCCAGCTTTAACCGTCTGTAGGGCTATGAGGAGGCCCGACGTATACTTAGGCAAAGATTCGGTCGACCGTTAGTTATAGTGAACAAGGTGTTTGAAGGAGTGAAGGGTAACGGTCGACAATTAAGAGATAATTCACAAGAGATGGAGTCATTCCTAGGTAATTTGTTGGTATATAAAAAACTTTGATTTCTCTGGATAAAACGCATGAGTTGGACTCCATTTCCGTAATTGAGACGATAGTCAAACGTCTCCCCACGAGATTGTAAGAGAAATGGGTGGAGTTAAGTACACCCATGGAAGAACAAGGAACTGAACCCAAATATTCTGATGTCTTGAGATTAGTGGAAAATAGCGTGAGTCAATCCTTGAGTCGGTTTGCCAAGCTAGTGTGTTCTCCATCCGAGTGTGATAAGCTAGTTTGTCGCCACTCGCTTGCAACTACAAGTAGCAGTCATGTACAAAAAGTGGATGAGTGTGCTTTTTGCAGGGGTAGACACGGTTTGGAGAAATGTGATCAGTTGATCTTTTTAAGCTAAGCTTACTACAGCGACTGGACTTGGTAAGAAAGCTACATTTATGTTTCCAGTGTTTGAGTAAAGGTCACATTGGCAAGAATTGTCAGAATTATAAGCTTGTGGACGAGGGCAAGCAAAAGTTTAGCCACCAACTTATTGAAGGCCTCAATCAAACCCTGAGTAATGTTAACCACTTGACCATGGAATCAAAGAAAAGGGTGTGCTTAGGAATCGTTCCAATTAAGGTTCATGGTCCATTTTCCTCTGAGGATACATACGCTGTGTTAGACGATGGGTCTGATGTTGCGCTAATTGACGCAGGTTTAGCCGATCGTCTAAATATTATGGGTACAAGAGATACCTTATCAATCGGCACAGTAAGTTCTTCAGAAAGGTGGTTATGCGAGAGGAAAGTGCATCTTTGTGATCTACTCATGGTAACTTAATGTGGTACCCCCGGTCTCCATAGTCCACCTGCAAGGTGCTGTCCCACACAAGGTCATGTTCGTACCTGACGCCACAATTGACTATTACAAACAACCATGTAGTATCTAAATCTTCCCTGTGTCGCGTTTTTGACACTCCTTTTCCTGAACTGATTACATATATTAATAGGTGTTCTCTACCATTGCATCCCTGAACACTCAAGAATGAGAAGTATATTCCAGCTGTTGGTTAACGGTTTTCTTGTTTACATTCAATCTTCCTGCATATGAATCTAGTGTCTTGTAAATGGTATTATTAGTCAAGCACTCATTTCGGTAAAACTTTGTGTTGCATTGTACAAGAGTTAACCTTTCTGTATCATAATGACCATGCCTGTAAACTGGCGTGAATTCTGTACGTAATTTCAGAATAATAATACTTAATAATAACTTTAGGGTTACAATGGAATGTAGTTACTGATACATTGGGATTGGTAGTAAACGATGCGAATAAGCCAATTACTAAGAGAGGTATGCTGTCCCACCTGTCGTCACTATTCGATCCACTGGGGTTGATCGCACCCTTCGTACTTTGTGCTAAGCAAATGTTTCAAGAGACATGTAAGAGCAAATTGAGCTGGGATGACCCTGTTGACAACGTCGTCGCTAATCGATGGTTAGAGTGGATACATAACCTGAGGGGGATAACTTGAATATCTGTTTCACGTTCTTTAAAACCGTTAGGGGATTGTCAGATAATTGACTTACATGTATTCTGTGATGCATCCGAATGCGGATATGGAGTAGTTATGTACGTTCGCTCAAAGGTGGTAGGTAAAGTGGAATTGAGACTTTTGTTTGGGAAGGCCAGAGTAGCACCCATGACTACTGTCACGATTCCCCGTTTAGAGTTAAATGCTGCATCGATGGCTGTTAGAATGTATAGTGTGGTTCAAGAGGAACTTAACATGACTCCAGATAAAACAACATTTTGGACAGATTCCATGACTGTAATTTACTATCTGAGAAACGAGTCAAACAGGTACTCCTGCTTCGTGGGAAAAATAGAGTAGCCTTCATTAGAGAAGTCACCCATAGGAATCAATGGCGTCACATACCCTCAAGACTGAATCCTGCTGACTTAGCCTCAAGAGGCACGATGGATGTAAAAGTACTTAACGAGGAATGGTTAAGTGGTCCACCCTTTTAAAGGGAACCGGAAGATAAATGGCCAAATGGGGAAGAAGAACCAATTGTGTGTGAAACCTCGTTAGAATTCAGATCGAACGTGGCCTTGATTCAAACCGTTGAAAAAAGCTCATGTCTACGACCGCTATTTGAGTATTATTCTAGCTGGTATAAACTGATGAAAGCTACCGCTTGGCTTCTAAGATACGTCGGGCACTTGAAGATAATGTATGGTGGAGGGCATGACAACAGTTCGAAAGTGCGGCGGCCAAGTATCATGGAATTTCGAACAGCAGAAACAGTTATTATAAAGGTTACACAATGGGAGGCCTGGGAGGACGTAAGAACAAATGCTAGCTCAGACTAATTAGCACTTAAAGTGCGTCTTGAACGTCTAAACGCAATAGTCGTAAATGAAGTAGTCTGTGTAGGTGGACGTTTAGACCATAGCATATCACATAGAATTATGCACCCAATTATTTTGCCAAGTGATCACCCAACCTCACACTTGATTATTCGCCATTACCACAGCATCGAGGGCCATTTAGGAACCACTCAAGTACTAGCAAGTGTCCGAGCCAAGTACTGGATCCTCAAGGGTGGAGCAACGACGAGAAGAGTAATAGGTAGGTGTAAGGAGTGCAGAAGGAGAAATGTTCATCTATGTCAACAACTGATGGGCCCACTTCCAAGTTGGAAAATGGAGGTTGGAAACTACCCCTTCGAGTACATCGGAATAGATTTATTTGGACCATTTGTGGTAAAAAGGGGAAGAGGAACATGCAAGAGGTACGGTTGCTTGTTAACGTGCCTCAAAATCAGGGCTGTACACATAGAAATGGTTCATACCTTGTCGACTGATGCCTTCCTCTTAGCACTTTTGAGGTTCATAAACTGCAGGGGGTTGCCGAAGGTAATATTTAGCGATAGAGGGACCAATATGGTAGGCGGCCACATGGAGATACAGAAATGCTTAAAGGACTCCAAAGAAAAAATTTACCAGGAGTTGATGAAGAGAGACATCGAGAGAGACATTCAACCCCCCTTATGCTAGCCATCGAGATGGTCTCTGGGAAAGGCTTATAAGAATCATAAAACGGGTCTTACGTGCAATGATTAAAGGTCCAAACTTAACTGATGGAACACTGGAAACCTTTCTAAGTGAAGCAGAGAGAATTTTGAATAATAGACCGTTGCTACCAGTTACCGATGACATTAGAGATTTTGATGTTTTGACGCCTAATAAGTTGCTCTTGCTCAGATGCAACGAAGGTTTCTGCGTAAACGATTGTCAGGAGAATCCACTTGCCCGGAGATGGAAACAAGCGAAACACTTAGCGAGTTTGTTTTCGCAGAGATGGTTAAAGGAGTACATTGTGACACTGCAAACAAGAGATAAATGGAAGACACCAAGAAGAAATCTGCGGGTTGGTGATGTTGTACTAGTAGGTGAAAAAGCAACGTCAGATCACTGGCCACTCAGCATAGTGGTTAACGTCCATACAGGTGAGGACAGTCTTGTACGAACCGTAGAAGTGAAAACTAGAAATGGATTGTTGACAAGAGATGTGAGAAAGTTGTGTTTACTAGAAGGCTGTGATGAGAGACATCTACAGAACTATGAAGCAGATGATTTCTCTACGTAAGGAGGTAAGGGTGCATGATAAGTGTCTTTCAGGCGTACTGCCGTAAGTCCTGGAAGATAACTGTCTACGCAACCTACTTAAAGTCGTGGGTGTTAAATTATTGTATATACATGTCTTGCTCTATTGATTAATTTAATAATTCTAAGCATGACTCATCTTATAAGTAACCCGTTTGCCATCGTTCCTGTTGCTACATCTGTGGAGCTAGGTTATTTTATTAGTGAGCTAGAGACATGTATGACTGACAGCTTATACGCCGGGGAAAATTGAATGACGAGTGGGTTCATGGTTGGTGACTGGAACTCGTGTTGTTGGCTGGGTATGTTTGTGTGTTTAGTTTTTGTTGTAGGCCCACCCCGAGAAGCTCAGGCCGTGTAAGCAGAAGGAGAAAAAGGTCTTCGTCATTTTTGCCAGGGAGTCTCAGGAAAGTTGAACATTGGAACCACTGAATGTTGTTTGGCTGCATCGAGTTCTGTTATTATCAGCCATTTGTTCTGGAACGATTGAGCGAACGTTCGGGTTACTGTTGGAGCCAATACTATTCAGAAGTACACTCCTAATTACTTTGTATATTTATTGCCCTATTTAGACTATTGTTATTGCTATTGTTGTTGCTATTGGCATCGTTGTTGTCATCGCTGCTATTGTACACAGTAATTAATCGTTTTCCGACGACTTCTTGTTGTTCCTTTGGGTTTTGGGGATAAGAAACAAGATCGATACTCGATTAATTAGGAAATCTTGATCAGTAGGAGCAAGACAGTAGTGTTCTGAACTCCAGTAAGTGGTGAATCGTAGCAATTCAGTCAGCTGATTTTGACAGTTTCTGAATATTAGCTCGTAATTGCTTTCCTTGGGATCGGTCGCTGATTGCGTGAAAGAACCTTGGACGATAAATCTCAACTCTCGCGTTGATTACGACAGACATGCCTGGGTTTTCTAAGGGGCGTGGGCAAATGGTTTCTGGCACGGTGAGTAACGATGACATTAATTATGTTGATGTTAATTCATGTACTGATGTAATTAATAAGACTGATACTGATTTGTCACAGAACTCTACAGCTGATAAGGGGATATTACCGTTTAAGTTTCCGAGGTTCTTACCCAGAATTTTCGATGGTAACCCAGTTGACTACCCCGTTTTTATAAAAGAACTTGATGTTATTCTATGTGACTCAAGCATTTCAGAGGATATGAAGTTAATGTCCATTGCTGCGTAGTGCACCGGGGCAGCTGCTAGTGCCATTCAATGTTGCCAGCTTTAACCGTCTGTAGGGCTATGAGGAGGCCCGACGTATACTTAGGCAAAGATTCGGTCGACCGTTAGTTATAGTGAACAAGGTGTTTGAAGGAGTGAAGGGTAACGGTCGACAATTAAGAGATAATTCACAAGAGATGGAGTCATTCCTAGGTAATTTGTTGGTATATAAAAAACTTTGATTTCTCTGGATAAAACGCATGAGTTGGACTCCATTTCCGTAATTGAGACGATAGTCAAACGTCTCCCCACGAGATTGTAAGAGAAATGGGTGGAGTTAAGTACACCCATGGAAGAACAAGGAACTGAACCCAAATATTCTGATGTCTTGAGATTAGTGGAAAATAGCGTGAGTCAATCCTTGAGTCGGTTTGCCAAGCTAGTGTGTTCTCCATCCGAGTGTGATAAGCTAGTTTGTCGCCACTCGCTTGCAACTACAAGTAGCAGTCATGTACAAAAAGTGGATGAGTGTGCTTTTTGCAGGGGTAGACACGGTTTGGAGAAATGTGATCAGTTGATCTTTTTAAGCTTACTACAGCGACTGGACTTGGTAAGAAAGCTACATTTATGTTTCCAGTGTTTGAGTAAAGGTCACATTGGCAAGAATTGTCAGAATTATAAGCTTGTGGACGAGGGCAAGCAAAAGTTTAGCCACCAACTTATTGAAGGCCTCAATCAAACCCTGAGTAATGTTAACCACTTGACCATGGAATCAAAGAAAAGGGTGTGCTTAGGAATCGTTCCAATTAAGGTTCATGGTCCATTTTCCTCTGAGGATACATACGCTGTGTTAGACGATGGGTCTGATGTTGCGCTAATTGACGCAGGTTTAGCCGATCGTCTAAATATTATGGGTACAAGAGATACCTTATCAATCGGCACAGTAAGTTCTTCAGAAAGGTGGTTATGCGAGAGGAAAGTGCATCTTTGTGATCTACTCATGGTAACTTAATGTGACCTTATCAATCGGCACAGTAAGTTCTTCAGAAAGGTGGTTATGCGAGAGGAAGTGCATCTTTGTGATCTACTCATGGTAACTTAATGTGGTTACCCCCGGTCTCCATATCCACCTGCAAGGTGCTGTCCCACACAAGGTTCTGTTCGTACCTGACGCCACAATTGACTATTACAAACAACCATGTAGTATCTAAATCTTCCCTGTGTCGCGTTTTTGACACTCCTTTTCCTGAACTGATTACATATATTAATAGGTGTTCTCTACCATTGCATCCCTGAACACTCAAGAATGAGAAGTATATTCCAGCTGTTGGTTAACGGTTTTCTTGTTTACATTCAATCTTCCTGCATATGAATCTAGTGTCTTGTAAATGGTATTATTAGTCAAGCACTCATTTCGGTAAAACTTTGTGTTGCATTGTACAAGAGTTAACCTTTCTGTATCATAATGACCATGCCTGTAAACTGGCGTGAATTCTGTACGTAATTTCAGAATAATAATACTTAATAATAACTTTAGGGTTACAATGGAATGTAGTTACTGATACATTGGGATTGGTAGTAAACGATGCGAATAAGCCAATTACTAAGAGAGGTATGCTGTCCCACCTGTCGTCACTATTCGATCCACTGGGGTTGATCGCACCCTTCGTACTTTGTGCTAAGCAAATGTTTCAAGAGACATGTAAGAGCAAATTGAGCTGGGATGACCCTGTTGACAACGTCGTCGCTAATCGATGGTTAGAGTGGATACATAACCTGAGGGGGATAACTTGAATATCTGTTTCACGTTCTTTAAAACCGTTAGGGGATTGTCAGATAATTGACTTACATGTATTCTGTGATGCATCCGAATGCGGATATGGAGTAGTTATGTACGTTCGCTCAAAGGTGGTAGGTAAAGTGGAATTGAGACTTTTGTTTGGGAAGGCCAGAGTAGCACCCATGACTACTGTCACGATTCCCCGTTTAGAGTTAAATGCTGCATCGATGGCTGTTAGAATGTATAGTGTGGTTCAAGAGGAACTTAACATGACTCCAGATAAAACAACATTTTGGACAGATTCCATGACTGTAATTTACTATCTGAGAAACGAGTCAAACAGGTACTCCTGCTTCGTGGGAAAAATAGAGTAGCCTTCATTAGAGAAGTCACCCATAGGAATCAATGGCGTCACATACCCTCAAGACTGAATCCTGCTGACTTAGCCTCAAGAGGCACGATGGATGTAAAAGTACTTAACGAGGAATGGTTAAGTGGTCCACCCTTTTAAAGGGAACCGGAAGATAAATGGCCAAATGGGGAAGAAGAACCAATTGTGTGTGAAACCTCGTTAGAATTCAGATCGAACGTGGCCTTGATTCAAACCGTTGAAAAAAGCTCATGTCTACGACCGCTATTTGAGTATTATTCTAGCTGGTATAAACTGATGAAAGCTACCGCTTGGCTTCTAAGATACGTCGGGCACTTGAAGATAATGTATGGTGGAGGGCATGACAACAGTTCGAAAGTGCGGCGGCCAAGTATCATGGAATTTCGAACAGCAGAAACAGTTATTATAAAGGTTACACAATGGGAGGCCTGGGAGGACGTAAGAACAAATGCTAGCTCAGACTAATTAGCACTTAAAGTGCGTCTTGAACGTCTAAACGCAATAGTCGTAAATGAAGTAGTCTGTGTAGGTGGACGTTTAGACCATAGCATATCACATAGAATTATGCACCCAATTATTTTGCCAAGTGATCACCCAACCTCACACTTGATTATTCGCCATTACCACAGCATCGAGGGCCATTTAGGAACCACTCAAGTACTAGCAAGTGTCCGAGCCAAGTACTGGATCCTCAAGGGTGGAGCAACGACGAGAAGAGTAATAGGTAGGTGTAAGGAGTGCAGAAGGAGAAATGTTCATCTATGTCAACAACTGATGGGCCCACTTCCAAGTTGGAAAATGGAGGTTGGTAACTACCCCTTCGAGTACGTCGGAATAGATTTATTTGGACCATTTGTGGTAAAAAGGGGAAGAGGAACATGCAAGAGGTACGGTTGCTTGTTAACGTGCCTCAAAATCAGGGCTGTACACATAGAAATGGTTCATACCTTGTCGACTGATGCCTTCCTCTTAGCACTTTTGAGGTTCATAAACTGCAGGGGGTTGCCGAAGGTAATATTTAGCGATAGAGGGACCAATATGGTAGGCGGCCACATGGAGATACAGAAATGCTTAAAGGACTCCAAAGAAAAAATTTACCAGGAGTTGATGAAGAGAGACATCGAGAGAGACATTCAACCCCCCTTATGCTAGCCATCGAGATGGTCTCTGGGAAAGGCTTATAAGAATCATAAAACGGGTCTTACGTGCAATGATTAAAGGTCCAAACTTAACTGATGGAACACTGGAAACCTTTCTAAGTGAAGCAGAGAGAATTTTGAATAATAGACCGTTGCTACCAGTTACCGATGACATTAGAGATTTTGATGTTTTGACGCCTAATAAGTTGCTCTTGCTCAGATGCAACGAAGGTTTCTGCGTAAACGATTGTCAGGAGAATCCACTTGCCCGGAGATGGAAACAAGCGAAACACTTAGCGAGTTTGTTTTCGCAGAGATGGTTAAAGGAGTACATTGTGACACTGCAAACAAGAGATAAATGGAAGACACCAAGAAGAAATCTGCGGGTTGGTGATGTTGTACTAGTAGGTGAAAAAGCAACGTCAGATCACTGGCCACTCAGCATAGTGGTTAACGTCCATACAGGTGAGGACAGTCTTGTACGAACCGTAGAAGTGAAAACTAGAAATGGATTGTTGACAAGAGATGTGAGAAAGTTGTGTTTACTAGAAGGCTGTGATGAGAGACATCTACAGAACTATGAAGCAGATGATTTCTCTACGTAAGGAGGTAAGGGTGCATGATAAGTGTCTTTCAGGCGTACTGCCGTAAGTCCTGGAAGATAACTGTCTACGCAACCTACTTAAAGTCGTGGGTGTTAAATTATTGTATATACATGTCTTGCTCTATTGATTAATTTAATAATTCTAAGCATGACTCATCTTATAAGTAACCCGTTTGCCATCGTTCCTGTTGCTACATCTGTGGAGCTAGGTTATTTTATTAGTGAGCTAGAGACATGTATGACTGACAGCTTATACGCCGGGGAAAATTGAATGACGAGTGGGTTCATGGTTGGTGACTGGAACTCGTGTTGTTGGCTGGGTATGTTTGTGTGTTTAGTTTTTGTTGTAGGCCCACCCCGAGAAGCTCAGGCCGTGTAAGCAGAAGGAGAAAAAGGTCTTCGTCATTTTTGCCAGGGAGTCTCAGGAAAGTTGAACATTGGAACCACTGAATGTTGTTTGGCTGCATCGAGTTCTGTTATTATCAGCCATTTGTTCTGGAACGATTGAGCGAACGTTCGGGTTACTGTTGGAGCCAATACTATTCAGAAGTACACTCCTAATTACTTTGTATATTTATTGCCCTATTTAGACTATTGTTATTGCTATTGTTGTTGCTATTGGCATCGTTGTTGTCATCGCTGCTATTGTACACAGTAATTAATCGTTTTCCGACGACTTCTTGTTGTTCCTTTGGGTTTTGGGGATAAGAAACAAGATCGATACTCGATTAATTAGGAAATCTTGATCAGTAGGAGCAAGACAGTAGTGTTCTGAACTCCAGTAAGTGGTGAATCGTAGCAATTCAGTCAGCTGATTTGACACCAAAATTATCATGTGTAACCAGCAATTTCGCACATAACATCACGGCTGCAAGCAACCTGTATTCTCGAAAGCACAACAACTTGCACCTGAAAAATTGACGACTACCAAAAATGAATTCGGTTATATGATGGACCTAGTAATAGTTCACCCATCCAGTAGCCCCCGTTCATCTAAATTACATATAGTCTCGAAAAAATGACAATATTTGGCGTCCCACTGGTGATTAATGATGACTCATCGCTCAAACTATGGCTGATCATTATTCGTTACCACACCATCACGATCTGATGGCCACCTCGAGGGTTATGGCCACATTTTCAAATGCAATTAGCCGGAAACTCCATCCCTAAAACTTCTACCATAACCCCCCCCTATTAGGCTCTTACGAATTTCTGCAAATGCCTTTTGGCTTGAGAAGTTCAGAACAGACATTTCAGAGTTTTTATTGATAACGTGTTTTACTGACTTGATCATATCTGTGCATAAGTCGACAAATGCTTGTTAGCAAGCCTAGATGAGGAAACATGTATAAAACATCTTGACAGCTTTTAAGACAAATATACAGAAATGCCGAATTGTAACAACCTGACTAAACTTCCTGTGGCATACTATTGATGCTAATGGCATGCAACCTGAAAGACACAAGGTGGTAGCTATTATGGAGTATCCAGAACCAACCACTAATAAACAGCTGCGAGCCTTCAGTGGGTTAGTTGGCTTTCACGGGCTATTTATACCCAACTTTGCATCTATCATGAAACCACTGACAGATCAACTTTGTGGAAATAAAATGGCGGCTACGATGGATGGGAAGAGAAGGAAAGCCTTCAGTGCATCAAAAGACTACGCTGGTACACCATATTATCACAGCTCCCGTCAGCATCCCGTCTGACTAAGCCATTAGTGGGGTCCTACAACGATGGATTAAAGAAGTTTGGCAACATTTGTCATTCTTCTTAAAACGGTCACATGATACCGAATCAAGTTGCATCACTTTCAGACGTGAACTATTACCCATTGACAAACCTATCTGTCCACCCTTTCTTAAAACAAAATACACGCGTTATTGTAAGTCTCTAAGCCAACCTCCAGGCGCAACCTATGAAGAGCTATTCCTGGTGTTAAAGATAGAGCCAATGTTCTGCACTGTTGACAACAAGGGCAACGAAGAAAACATAGTCCGCTTCATAACAGCTAACCTAGAGGGCAAAACTTTCAACGTCAAATTCGCAACTGTACCTCTGAAACATTACACCGAAAAAGTCATTAAGCTCCGAACAACGACGAATGGGCAAGTAGGAACCTCAAGGAACTCCATAAGACCGAAACTTACACGTTCCGTTAGAAAAGTGCTATTCCACGAACAACTGGTATTGCGTCTATTAATTTTTCCTTTTGTTTCCTATTTTCAATATATTTCCAAGTTTTTAAAAATACTAACTAAAATTATTTTATTTACTATACATATATTTATATACTTTTATGATTAAAAATGTCAAAATAACCTGTTAATGTGGATGTTACTAATATTTTACATTTTTTTATAGCTAAACTGGGCTGCCGAATTCATTTCTATGTAAAAATATGAGCATGCTCAAAATTCCCATTCCGCCTTTTCAGGCAGCTTTCCGACGAAAGTATACTTTGCACACATTTTTTTGCGACGGCACCACAGAAGGTCAGAAATCAAACAACATCTCTAGCTATCAATCGAATCGTTTCAGTGCCCAACGCATTTAGATTCATTTTTTTGTTGTCACGTCTTAGTGTCCTCATAAACCAAATAGGGGGGAAAGTGATATGTAGCGATAAAAAATTCCTACATAAATAGTTGCATTCATTCTCGTCACCGATGCTGATCATGCTTGTCTTAGTGAGCACCACCAACTGATGGAGTTCGGTCATACATCTCCACCAGATCACGACACGATGACAAGTGGAAGACAACTTTTTCTCTAGTCAGGCAACATATGCATTACTATCAGTTAACGCTCTACCAACCATCGAGCACACCTTCCGTATTTGTCACTGCTTTCTGATTTGTTTTAATTTGTATGTGTGAGTTCAATCGCTAAGGCTACTGTGGTTATACTATAAACGTAAATCGGTCATAAACGAAATGCACTTTAAGTCCAAGAGTTATGTATCAGGGTAAACAAAGTCCAGTCACATTTGAAGAAGTGTCGTCACTAGTCTATTATAGAGCTACCATAAGCCTTTTGTTCCTCTTATTCTATGGCAACTTACGTGACAAACTCACGTTGCTAATCATATTCTACATAGACGACGTAAAACTATGGAGGGCCATACGAAATAATATCCACATGGAGGGCATGAGTGAAAAATAGGTTGATTCTAGTACACCATCATCAAATCAAAGAACAAGAAAAACCTCATTACCTGTGGACACCATCTCCCTAACAATGCTATTCGAGTCTCACCCTAACCAACAATAGACACAGAAAGCAACTACCAGGGGTATACAGGCAAAATCTACGTCATGACTTAACGTCGTCCTCAAGCATCTAGACAAACTTAACCCTCCAACTCATCCACGGCGCCTACTGGGCTTATATCTGACCCTATCTTGAAACATACAACGTCAACTTGTCCCCCCTCCTTAAACATGACACGAAAAGTGCAGAAACGGTCTACAAAATGGGTTGTGAGATTCAGGTGAAAAGCCTATAAATGCCAAAATATCTTTTTTTCGTATTTTTACCTAGTTAAAAAAATACATGAACAAATCTAAAGACAATACGTTGTTTTCTGAAATATTTACGTCAATTACCTACTTACAGACAACCCACAGGGAAAAGAACATCAGGGAAAACAAAATTGTCGTTTTTATTAGAAGTCTACGTACTTCAGGATGCTCTACCAGAGGTCCATACCTCCGAAACTTCGTTAAACACTTTTATAACAAGATCACACGACTAAGCACGCAGCAGTGGAGTTGCGTCTACTACCTAAGACAATAACTTACCATGTTTCAATAACATTCTTTTCATAGCAAAGTTGTTGCTCTTTTTGACATTCTTCTCAGTTTATACATTCATATATGTTCATCTTGCACATTCCCTCACCTTTTTGTTTAACTTTATTTTACTATCTCTTTTTATCCTTGTTTAGCTAATTATTCTTACATATCTGCCAAGCCGCATTATAATCACACAACTATTGTTATGCAGTCAATTAAACGACTGCCCAGTAACAGCTACTGACTCTTTTAACCTGTGATGCTCTCAATCACAAGTCGCATCCAAGCGGAAGCTACCCTCTCAACCAGATAGCCTTATGTAGGCCAAATGTTTAAAGCTAATCCTTACCGAAGACACGAAATTACACCCAAACAACAAGACATGATCGAAAAAAGCAATAGGTTTAAACTACTGGATATATTAGGTATTGGAATCAGTTTCGGATCAAGCGCACAGTTCAATTTATGCGCAACTTAAGGTCTCATCGCAAGGGCAATATTATCCTTTCCTTTCACTCTCTTTTATCCTTCACGGTTTTTGGCTTTCATATATAGCTTTAAACAAGATTACTTATTAATGCCACAGTGTCGCAAGGTTTTTGCAGAAGTTATACACCTATAGTTGCTTCTCAACCTTGCAAATGAAAATTCGAATTTGATTTACATAAAAAGTTAATTCATACCGAAACTATCGGTTGGCGAAAGTTTCGCAGTACTAAATTCGAAACTGATAGTTTGAAGCACCAAAATTGGTAAGACTAATTTTTACTTGCGAACAACATCAGAATTGTTTTTAACTAATGAGAACATAGTTGTAGGTAAATCTACCATGGACTTCCTA
Source organism: Schistosoma mekongi (assembly GCA_034768735.1). Classification (NCBI taxonomy): domain Eukaryota; kingdom Metazoa; phylum Platyhelminthes; class Trematoda; order Strigeidida; family Schistosomatidae; genus Schistosoma; species Schistosoma mekongi. Next base: position 36,850,644 of record CM068306.1, read on the forward strand.
TTTTTTTAACTAGTGGAATTGTAATAAGTTCTAGGAAACAACCGTTAGGAGTTTTTGAAGTGTATTAAATGTTTTTTTTGTTTCTGCATAAAACTTCCCTTTACAGCTATCCGTTTTGTGTACTATAGTTTAGTGCTTTGTTCCCGTTTCAGCCGGTTATTATTACGTATGTGTCCTCAGGCTTCAATTTAACGACTCAGATACCATTTACTTAGTTCCCCCATTGTTTAACACTCATTGCCACCATCATCTGCATATCACAGAACAATTGACTTTTATTATCCAAACTCCTTGGATAACAACTGATTTGTTTTCGGAAATCAAATGCTACTTATCCTTGATGTGGAGTACAAGTTCGTACTATTTGGTATAACCGAACTTGGTATAACCAAACTTTCCGTATTGCTTAGCCTTCATTGTTAGTGAGCATTTGAATATGTCACCTACACTTCGGTTAATATGCCTGTTTAATCTCGAGGTATTTGGGTGATCTTATAAACCAGATACATGACGTTACAGATGGTTTATTGTCGTGTTATTATTAATGCATGGTCTATTTCAGATGTGATTAAATAGAGGTAAACTATGATTTCAAGCCCTTATTATCCAGCACGTTTAGCCTAGTTAGTTGTAAATCATAGACTAAATTAATTATCTTTCTTACACCTCTTGATTTCGACGTCGTCTAATTATACTGCATGTCGCATTATCCACCCTCCTAATGCACATTTCAAATTTATCAGCCACATAGTAGAGCACAATCCCTTGAAGTATGTTTTTTATATGGTTCCTAATTCATGACTTGTCATAGGTAGTACAGTTTCGTAGCAGTTGAATAGAAGATTCGACCGATAAAAACCGTATTTTTAGGTCTATTTCATGAGGTATATCACGTCTATAAAGACAGTCTAGTCTGGAGTAGGGGTAATGTACTAGGAATAAACGTTTTCTATTTAGAATCATAAGAACCTTTTCAAAATCGGTCAAAGTTTATAAAAGTGAAATCAGATTCTGGGTGAGTAATTGAAATAACTGAGAAATATACTCTAAAGATTATTACTGGTCTCTGTTTTCACATAACTATTTCGCTGAATTTCACGCTTTCTATCTACTTTTCTGAAGGTATCTATATAGCCAACTCATATTGCCATTACCGTTCTCATGTTTAATAGTTTATTAATCAGTCGACCTCGATCATCATCGTCACTTAAAGGTAACTGGAGGTACATATATTGCTTTTGAAACTAAACTCAATACAGGTTGTTTATTCAACAACTCAGTCACTTATATACCCCTTAGAATGGGTTACATATTTGCACCAGTTTAAGTTGCCAAGCTACATTAGGACGATAGGATTAAATTTTAAAAATTAATACCACTGTATAGTCTAATAGGAAGGAGGTAAACAAAAATGTATATGTATGGAAATCAGTATCTAGCAGATAAAGAGTGAAAGCATAAGCATCACTATGATTAATTGTCGGCTATGTCACCCAATATCTCCAGCCACTAATCGCGTAGACGCAAACCAAGTAGCACCTAGTTACAAACACGGCGTAGACTGATAGTCACTTACTTAATGGGCTGATGCCACTTTTTGGTTTACTTGCCGTTTAGTTTCTTTCCATTCTACTACGCATCATGGCGCGTTGAGGTAAGCAATGGTTTGATGTACCTAGTACATGTATCAATCATTCCAGTTAGTGACGATTCTCAAACTGATAAACTAACCATTTTTCTAGTACCATGAATCTATTCTCGGCATCACCTCCTTAATCGTCTCAGAATACGCGAGGAATGTTTTGACATCGATTATCAAATATTTGTAGCCTACGAATGTCATCATTTTAAGATCCACTATTTACATACATGGAATGAAACAAAGCAAACTGCTCCACAGTAAACTGTTATTCAGTTGGTAGGAGGAAGTTTCCTCTACTTTACAGGTGACATCAGTTGACAAAAGCTAAACAAGCTTTCTGAATCCACACAGAGTTTCCGTCAGAGGAGAACCCACCAGAACATTTCAGACTTTCAAGGTGAGTGAAGTGGTCAACACTCAACTACTTCTCTTTATCTTTAGTTCACATGTTAATGAAGACAACTGTGAGGTATCATTTCATTTTCCATGAGGCGAAACATATCCTGAACACTTTTACATTGTTGCTGAATGTTACCACAAGACTGCATTTAGCATATTTAACAAGCAAAATTGTCACTTACGTGTTCCTACTTGATAAGTGGACCTCTTAGTAGACCATTGTTTGGAAATAAGGACAATAAAAGTTCTAACAGGTCTTTCGTGAAGGTAAACAAAAACGGTGGTAGTAAACAACCTCGAGATTGCAAGTCTAGATAATAGTACTCTGTAATCTCTGACTAGATTAACTGTGTTAGTGTTAAAAACATTCATAAACTTTATGCACTTCTGTGGTATACATCTCAACAAATACTGTTACAGAACCTCTCGGTCTACTGAGTCGAACGCTACTTTCAAGTCAGGTAATACTACTTTTGCAAAATAAGCATGAAGGACGTGTAGTTTCAGCATTTGTTACCTCTTATCTACTGTCTTCTGTACTCACTTTGATATATGTATTTCTGGTGGTTAGTCATGTAATTACTCATAACTATTAATAAAATGGCTTCCGTTTCGTCCATTAAGACATAGACGGCTGTCGTCGTATAGGTCACATAATAAAAGCTATTCATATATAACATGCTAAAATGTTCCGTTTTTTGTGCGACCAATAAGTAGCTTACGTGTATTTTTCTATGTAGGTATGTTATAGGATTAATTTGACAATCGCCTAACTATCCATCTTATATTTTTTAGATGTCCTGAAGTCTTCAATGAACCTAGTTAAAACCTTTGAATTTGTCTCAGCTAGATCGAAATTTTCGTATTATATAATTAGAGACAATTTAATTTCGAAGAATAAAGTATATTATTTATCAAGTAAGTCCGGATCAATCTCGAGTTCAGTCAAAACAAACGCACGATCAAAGCCATCATCTCTTGTTGGTAAATACGTACCACTGACGCTAACAAAGTCTGCTGTAGTTCGAGCTCAGGAGCTGCTGCGTAAAAATCCAAAGGCTATAGGTTTACGAATCGGAGTTAGAACCCGTGGATGTAATGGATTGTCATATACCTTGGATTTTTGTTTTGAAGGACCTCAACCTGGAGATGAGGTTGTAGAACAAGACAGTATTCGTATTTTTATTGATCGCCGAGCTCAGCTGACGTTGCTGGGCACTGAAATGGACTACCAACAAGACGTACTATCAAGCCAATTTGTTTTCAATAACCCTAATATTAAAGGTACATGTGGATGCGGAGAAAGCTTTAATGTGTAAAATTGAATTGTAAATTATGTTGAAGGACCAAAGTGTACTATCAGCAACGTTTTAAATACAATGTGATTTCTTACCATTTAAACCTCAATAGATGTTTTTAGCTTACTTAATATATGTTTTGGTATATCATATTGTGAAAGTCATATTTTTTGATGACTACAAATATTTTATTACCGCTACTTTACTGATGATAGCATATCAAAAATGTAAGATGTATGTCCAAGTATTTCATGATTGTTGTTTGTATCTTGTTTGTGAAACGGTGGTCCATTGGTTTCAGTATTCACCCTTCAACCACATGGTTTTCGGTATGAACCTTACTCCACTAACCTTAATTTGATCAGCCTAGTAGCATCATTAATTCTCATGCCAATAATCGTTCGAAATCGAGTTTTTGGATCTTAATTACTGAGTTTCTCAATTGGTTTTTATTTTGCTGATTTCATAATTTAATGGTTACTTGTTGTTTTTCTCAGCCACAATTTATATACTATTAATTTGGAAAAGCTGTCTCTGAATCCCAACCATGGATTTATCCAAGCAAATATTTCAAACTTCTACTAGTATGTAAGTGATCCGGTTACTGAACTCGAATTTTCTATCTAGCTCAAAAGAGGCATGTATGTATGTATGAACAACATAGAACTTAGCACATGTGTGCATCGGTTAAAGTTGCCGTACCTAAAAAGCACAGCTATATTAACACCAAATCAGTAGAAGCAGTTACTTCAATGGTATTAATAACTAAATCAAAAAAAGGGTGGACATACGGAATATGGTTCAGGGATAAAGAATTGGTACCAGTGTCATAGATAGCATACTTACTAAATAAATGAGTTTTCTTAGCTCCTTTAGTATTTATATTCATGTGCAACAGCACAGCTTGGAAATGTATAAGTAACTTCAAAAAATGGAAACATTCATCTCTACTAAGATCAATTTATGAAGTCATTGACAGTCGGCCTAGCCGTGGTTGAAGTTGCAAATCATCTTGTTTGGGTCCACACGATCAGCGGATATGTATGTATGCATGCTCAACATAGAATCTGGCACATGTGTGTATCGGTTCAAGTTGCCATACTTCTATGGCACCGAAAGATTAACACCAACATTAGTAGAAGTTACTTCAATAAAATAAAATAATAATAGTAACAAGGAGTATGAACATATAGAATATGGTTCAGGAAGCGTAGAAGGAAAGTTTTGAAATAATTAAAAGCTCATGATTTAAGAGAGGACAATGAGTGAATACATCTGCACCATCCTGACCGATTCCAGGCCATGCCATTCACTGTTTCTAGCCACTGGTTACGGTAATCGTGAGGACCCCATCCAGGTAGTCTGCAGCTACCGACATGACTCAAACCGGCAGTCAGTGACATCATGGACTGATGCCATGTTTTAATTTGGCCGCCTCTAACTCTCTTCCACCCTATTCCTATATCAGCCAGCATTGCGCATCGAGGAAGACGGTTGTTGGGCATACGCAACACATGTCCCAACCACCTCAGTCGATGAAGATTCACAACCTCGACTGATTTACCAGATTTGCCTAACACCCGTCGTCTAACTTCGTCATTACTTACTTGGTGATACCAGCTGATGCGAGCGATGTTTCGAATACATCGATGGTCAAAAACTAATAACCTTCGAGTATCATCTACCCTTAATGGCTACACCTCACACCCATACAGCAATACAGGGCGAACTGTTGCGCAGTACACTCTCCCTTTCGTTGAGAGACGAATATCTCGTATACGCCATAGGTGACATAAGTTGGCAAAAGCCAAACGGGCTTTTTGAATTCGTATTGAGATTTCGTCAGAGACTAACTCATTAAGGCTTATCAGACTTCAAGATAAGTGAAGTGGTCAATGTACACAACTACTTCACTCCCTATCTTTAGTTCAAACTAATTACTCTGTGGTTATCGCAGGACGACTTTGACCCTTTCTTACATACTGGGCCGATTAACGATAGATACCAGTCAGGTGGAACAGTCTCAAGTTCTCAAACTTTGGTCAAAATATCAGACAGCCTAATTGTCAAAGTGAGACCACCATCCTTTAAGACCTCTGGGGATAGTTCATCTGGACCCGCTGCTTTGCTCGGTCTTAGATTGGCTATAGCTTTTTCGACTTCGACAAGAGCCTGGGGGACCTAAGTCGACTTTTCATTCTGGCTGTCTTAAAATAGTGAGTTTTAGAGCAGCTGAAGGCCAACTGAATTGCCTCTTGAAGTGTCCGTCCAGAGCCTGACAAGATAAGTTTCCGGCAGTTCATCAATTCAACAGAAGCCATCGTGATCTGCTGATTTTTCACACTGTTGATGCCACAGCTATTTGGACATCTTGCCAAGCACTATCTATTAGGGTTGCAACCTTATAATTACCTAAGTAATTCTTCCGTTTTTTCTGGAATTTACTCTTGGCTGTTTCGTTGCTGAACTGAATTCTAAAAGGTTTTCCTGAAGTAGTTTTTCTTCGCCCAGTAAGATGCAAGCAAATGTGTGCTCGTACTAGAGTATGCTCAGGATCCAAACATATACCTCAGAAAGATCGGCAATCTTCTACCGAGCCTCTCCAACGGTGACTAATCGCGATATGGTCTATTTGAGTCCACCGTTGAGTAGAGCCAGGAGGTTGCTACGTTACACGATGTCGCTCTTTATGCTTAAAGTTCGTGTTTGTCCGAAATAAACGGTTGTCTCAGGATAGCTGTAGGAGACGGTCGCCGTTACTCATTCTCTGAGCTGGAACACTGAAGCATCCAACTAAATGTTTTTCAGACTGGTTCAAACTACCTATTTGAGCGTTAAAATCATGGGCTATGAGTACCGAGTCTGAGCGTTTAGCCCTCTGGAGAAGTTCAGAAAGTTTTCTGCAAATTCATCTCTAACTTTATTCGGGCTGCAGTCAGTGGGAGCGTAGGCAGGAACAACGAAAAGACAACGGCGTGTGTCCCTATCTTTCCGAGTTCTTACTGAACCATTTAGTCGGACGGCACATAGGCGACTGTCGATAGGAATCCATTCGAGAAGCGCCTGTTCTGCTCTCATACTTAATGCAATACCTACACCGGCTAGCCCACGAGAAGTTGCTGTTGAGTCGCCAGATAAACGAAGAGTGTATCGCGAAGGTTGTTCACTCTGACTAGGTGAGGTCAACTGAATGACCACTCTAGGATCCTGTATACGTGTTTCGGAGACACAATATACATCAATAGCGCAGGACTTTAATAATGTCTTACCTAGGGAGGCTTGTTGCCTTATTTGACACAGGGTTCGTACATTAAATGCACCAACGTGAAGTTTGAAGCGTAGTCTCAGTATGCTTGGGACGTTATTTCGTGGGCCGGAATCGTTGGCACTAATGACACAAGAGGAAGTTGAAGATAGGGGCAGGACAAATGTTAGGAATAGAAGAAGGATTTCGATTAAAGTGGCGGCGATCTTGTATGTTGGCAGAGGTGTGAGGGCGGTTATCTCTTCCCAGTTGTCTCCACTGTGGAAGGGTTCTTCTTGATGTACCTGCAAAGTGAACTGGGTTAGGATTGGTCTTAAACACTTGGGAGTGTGACCGCAATGCCCAAGGAACAACTGCTGGAGGGCGGTCACACACGGCCTTTTCGAGAGAGGTTTTCGTTGTTGCAGCTCTGTACTTGTTGGGGCCCTACTGCCGGAGACGGAAATGCGTGGAGTAAGGTGAGGTATGCGTTTTTAAGGTCGGCTTTTTCTAACCTCGTCTTTGTGGGATGGCAGTACCACTGTTATGCTGGTTGCTGCCGTCACACCTCTATATGGCTAGCAGTACGACCTCGTCATCGGACCTTAAATTTGTTACTTTTGGTCTCACCGATGTCCGACAAATGCTACAAAACATGACAATTCATTGAATCGACTGAAAAACCAAAAAGCTTGTAATTCTTGCATACAGCAAGATGTATTCTTTCGAAGCAAAAAATGAAGCGAAGTTATATGCACTAAAAACAAAATGCAAGGGACTACGTTGCAGAAAATAAAAAAAATAAGTTATTACTGAAAACATGCTGTTACGTATATTAAAATAAGTGGTAAACATAATAAGAAGCCTTTGGAGGGTACAAAAACTAATACGATGCAAAGAAAATATTTTTATATAATATCGGCTGCTGGACCAGCTGGGCATGGTCGAGAGCATTTGCGTTGCAAATCCGAGAACGGACGTCCCTGTAAGAGACAAACCAAGACAACAGTCATATTGTCACAGCCCAAACCATTTGTATGACAATCAGGTGCAAGACATCGCATCATAAGTTCTTCACATACCTAAGGAACAATAGAATTATGGATTAGGTTTAAACACAAGTAAAAGGTCATATACTCTTTGGGACCTTGCGGTCGATCACTCTAACACACGGCTAGGGCCATCAGTGTACTGGAAGCATATTAAATTTCTTAAAGCAATTAGATATAAAAGAAACAACAGAATTTGATTCTTCTGAAATCTAACGATATGTACCTGCGCTATTTCATTGCATCATAATTCATCCCCCGCAGTACAATAACCCAAGAGTATAACAATATTTCTCTGCATTAATGAAATACTAGCTATCCTAAAGGGATTGAGTGTATTTTCACTAAAATCAGTGTAGAGAGGTTACTATATTTTGAGATGGTAGGGAAGATTTATAGCTCAGGATGATGGTTTTGATTATGTTCTGAGCTGGGTGGTTCAGTTGCGGAGCTTTCATTGTCATTATGGAAGTTTGACCCTATGGAGTCCAAAATGACAACAAAAGCCCTGGAATTAAACCATTCAGCTTAGAAAGCGCAAATAAATAAAAGTTTCTATGTCTAAAAGTTATGCTACCTAGAACAGTCAGTGGTAATGAGGCATCACTTCAGATATAATAATATTTTTGGTGTGATTTACCTAAATTGGATGCACTTTATCAAATACACTTGCAGAATATCTGAACCTGTCAGTGCTTCACTGACCTCAGAAAAAATTCTCAATATAGTGTGGAGCCTCAGTCAAAATGTTTTACCAAATAAAATCTTACTCTGGAGGGAAGCATCCCGTAACTGAGTCGGAGGCGAACAAAGCTTATGACTTCCTGATTGGTCATTACATCCCATATCCCATCACAACAGAGTACAATAAACTCATCATCTTCAACTGAAAGTCGTCGAACAAAAACATCTGGATTAGCAGTTACGATCTGATTTTCAGCAGACTGATGTGGGTTCCGTTTGAAGACGAAATCTCCAAAAGCTCGCGATAGTGCGAGATTACCATTCACGCGCTTTGCATCAACCCAACCACCAGCAGCTGAAATACGTTCTTTCTCAGCTCGTAAAGTTGGTTTGTGATCTGCTGACAAGGGCTCTGCGACTCCACGTCGGCTGCAGACCGCACGACTGTCTCCAGCATTTCCGCAGTAAAGCATTTGATCTTTCAATAAAACTATTATTGCAGTAGACCCGGCTAATTCATCACCTGGATTTGGAATTTTTACAGAGAAGCTTGTTGGACTGTCATTCTGTGTTTCAGTAACACTAACTTTCGTTGCCACAACTGAACTAGATGTTGAATTAACTGAGCTATCTATTTTCGGTATCAATGAGTTCAAGGGATATGAAGTCATTTCAGATTGCATTTCAGCATCCATAGAAAGAAAAGCATGACGAATAGCCTCCTTTATATCGTTTCGACCTAAAAGGTATAAGTTAATGAATAATTATACGTCAAGGTATTTAAGAAAATAACGAAATTCAATAGCCGGATTTGTACTTCATCATCTGTTCATTTCCATTTAAGTAACAGGAAAATTAAAAAGAACACTTAAAGGCAAGTCTACGCAAACCGCTACAAAACTATTCACCACCTAATTATCCAACAGAAAGCGAATAATGTTTTTACCAGAATGATTCCATCGTAGTGACCACCTAACTTGTAGTGAACAGACGTTTTTGTAATTCTATAAATAATTTGCTTTAGATAAATGATGGGTTGAAGATAACAGAATAACTCCACAACTTAGGCAAACGTACACAGGTAGGTTAGTCGATTGATTTTCAAAATGATCTGTTTAGTTTATAACTCTAATTAAGGTTACTTAGTGACATTAATACCATAATAGAGAATAGTATTGAGTAAAAGTAAGGTAGATCTTTCAAAATCACTGGGTCTGGATGGACGGAAATTTATAATTTGATATGCGTAAAACCTGACAGGTATACACACAACAAATGCAGTGCTGAGATAAAACTTGGTTAAAGTAATATCTGAGATAAAATCAACAATAGTTTGGCTTCACTCGTGAAAAGCGGGATTAATTAACCCAGGAATATAGGTTCACAATATTTGTACTGACACTACTCGTTTACTGGAAACGTGAGAGTAAACAAGAAAACAATAAATTGAATGACGAGCCTCAATACGTCTATAAGCGATGTTGAAAAACCTGTAGCCCCTAGGGTTGCTGCCGGTCCCAAGCCCGGATAAAGGAGGAGGGTTGGGCATGGAGCTAGCAACCCCATCCCGTAAAACAGCAAACGTGCTAAAAAAACGCTAACCAGTAAAAACCTTTATAACCATTTTTACTCTGCCCTGCAAGTTGGAAGGTATGTTATGACGCCTCATGTTGAAAGCCGAGTTTCTTCGAAAGCCACGAGGCCGATGTCTCTTCTGACAACCAGAGCAACAATTAATATGGGTACATGGAATGTCCACACGATGTGGGAGACAGGGAGAACCATGCAAATAGCTGAAGAAATGAGAAAACACAACCTGAAGATACTTGGAATAAGCGAAACGCATTGGTTGCAAGCTAGACAGCAACAGTTATTCTCGGAAAATGTGCTTTTATATTCCGGCCACGAAGAGGAAAACGCCCCACACAAACAAGAAGTAGCATTAGTGTTGTCCCAAGATGCATGGAAGGCTCCTGTAGGGTGGGAGCCCCATGGACCTAAGATCATCACAGCACCCTTCAAGACGAAGAAGAAAGGGATTACAATGAATGTCATCCAGTGCTACGCACCCACCAATGACAGCCACGAAGACGACAAAGACCAGTTCTATACGAGGCTGCAGTCAATCATCGAGAAATGTTCAGCCAAGGACCTGACCATTCTGATGGGCGACTTCAACGCCAAGGTCGGAGTGGATAACACCGGGTATGAAGACATCATGGGACAACATGGACTGGGAGAAAGGAATGATAACGGTGAGAGGTTTGTGAACTTATGTGCCTTCAACAAAATGATTATAGGTGGCACCATTTTCTCCCACAAACGAATACGCAAAACTACATGGGTTTCACCGGACCACATTACGGAGAACCAAATCGACCACATCTGCATCAATAAGAAGTTTAGAAGGACCATGGAAGATGTAAGAGCAAGGAGAGGAGCCGACATAGCTTCAGATCACCATTTGGTGGTAACTAAAATGAAACTGAAGCTGAGGAAGCACTGGACAACTGGAGCAGCAGTATTACACAAGTTTAATACAGCCCTTCTCCGGGATACTAACAAACGCAACAAATTCAAATTAATTCTCAGCAACAAGTTCCAGGCATTTCATGATCTACTAGAAGAAGGTGGAACTAATATTTTTAGGACAACTGGAAAGAGATTAAAGGAACAATAACCTCAACATGTCAGGAGGTTTTGGGTCTCAAGAAACAACACCAAAAAGAGTGGATTTCTGTTAGTACTCTGGACAAGATCCAAGAAAGGAGGAACAGAAAGACAGCGATCAATAACAGTCGGACAAGAGCAGAGAAAGCCAAGTCACAGGCCGAATACACCGAAGTCAACAAGCAAGTGAAGAGGAGCATCAGGTTGGATAAACGAAAATTTGTTGAGGACCTAGCAATGACAGCGGAAAAAGCTGCAAGAGAAGTAAACATGAAACTTTTATACGATACAACGAAGAAGTTAGCTGGGAAATTCAACAAGCCAGAACGGCCAATCAAGAACAAGGCTGGCAAACCAATCACTGAAGTGCATGAACAACGGAACAGGTGGGTAGAGCACTTCCAAGAACTCTTGAATAGACCAGCCCCACTGAACCCACCAGTCATCGAAGCAGCAGCCACGGATCTCCCTATAAGCACAGACCCACCAACAGTCGAAGAAATCAAAATGGCCATCAGACAGCTCAAGAGTGGCAAGTCAGCAGGACCAGACAACATACCAGCAGAGGCACTGAAGACAGATATAGAAGCAACTTCAAAGATACTCCACATTCTCTTCAGGAAGATTTGGGAGGAAGAACAAGTTCCAGCAGACTGGAAAGAAGGGTACCTCATCAATATACCAAAGAAAGGCGATCTCAGCAATTGTGAGAACTACAGAGGCATTACTCTACTTTCAGTACCAGGAAAGGTCTTCAACAGAGTGTTATTGAACAGATTAAAGGACCTAGTCGACGGCTAACTCCGAGATCAACAGGCCGGATTCCGTAAAGATCGATCATGTACCGATCAAATCGCTACTCTACGGTTCATTGTTGAACAGTCAATTGAATGGAATTCACCACTTTACATCAACTTCATCGACTATGAAAAAGCATTCGACAGCGTGGATAGGAGAATATTATGGAGCCTTCTACAACATTACGGCGTACCCGAGAAGATAGTCAACATCATACGAAATTCTTACGACGGACTACATTGTAAAATCGTGCATGGAGGTCAGCTCACAGATTCATTCGAAGTGAAGACCGGTGTCAGACAAGGCTGCTTACTCTCGCCCTTCCTCTTCCTACTGGTCATCGACTGGATCATGAAGACTACAACATCTGAAGGCACTCTCGGAATACAATGGACAACATCGACGAAACTAGATGACTTGGACTTTGCAGATGGCCTAGCTCTTCTTTCTCACACACATCATCAAATGCAGAAGAAGACCAACAATATAGCAGCAGCCTCAGCAGCAGTAGGCCTCAACATACACAAAGGGAAAAGCAAGATCCTCCGATACAAAACAGCAAACACTAACCCAATTACACTTGACGGAGAAATTCTGGAAGACGTTGAAACCTTTACATATTTGGGCAGCATCATCGACAAACAAGGAGGGTCTGATTCGGATGTGAAGGCGCGGATTGGCAGCATTTCTACAACTGAAAAACATCTGGAACTCAAACCAACTGTCAGTCAATATAAAAGTCAAAATCTTCAACACCAATGTGAAGACAGTCCTGTTGTATGGAGCTGAAACTTGGAGAACTACGAAAAGTATCCTACAGAAGATACAAGTATTTATAAACAACTGTCTGCGTAGGATTCTTCGGATCTGTTGGCCAGATACCATCAACAACAACCTGTTGTGGCAGAGAACTAATCAACTTCCAGTTGAGGAAGAAATTAGGAAAAGACGCTGGAGATGGATTGGATACACACTGAGGAAACCATCAAACTGTGTCACAAGACAAGCACTGACTTGGAATCCTAAAGGCCACAGAAACAGAGGAAGACCCAAGAACACATTGCGTCAGGAATTGGAAACAGACATGAAGAGAATGAACAGCACTTGGGAAGAGCTAGAACGGAAAGCCCAGGACAGAGTTGGCTGGAGAATGCTGGTAGGCGGTCTATGCTCCACTTGGAGTAACAGGCATTGATTGATTGATTGTGTTAGCATAAAACAATTGCAGCGTAAAATGTGATCATGTGTAATGGTGCTACTAAGTCCTTAGAATATGTGCTTCCGAGTTTTGCCTTTTGTTAAAATAGGCTCTCATTCATCCGAGTTACTTTAAGATTACTCATAAGAAGCTCTTATGTGACCCTACAGCTAGGTAGGCCAACGAAACCGTCATTATACTAACACAGTACGGTATTTCATAAACCTCGCACGACAACACTTTTATTGTGGGTTTCTCATATGGATGCAACTGAGACCTAATCACTATTAGCATGACTAAAAAGGATGAAGTAGATAAACTTATTAATCACCTTGTTATTTTGAATAAGTGCTTAAATATTGATGAAGATTTCATCGGATGAGGATTGAGTCTGGACGAATATGGTAAAAGAATATTAGTAAAGATCCTTGAATTGTAACCTTAAGATAGTGGATTCAAATCGCACTTCATTCGTCAACGTTTGAGCGATCAACATCTCTAGCCCCTATGCGATAAAATGAAACTATATGGATGGCTACCAAATTGGCTGCGATATTGATTAAATTGACTTATTTGTAAATGCAGTGTAGCAACTACACTTGAATATTAAATAAAACCACAACTAAGACAACAACAAACGTGGTTAATTACAAGCCATTCCCTATTACAGGACTTGAGGTTTACTACAAAAAAATAAGTCACGTAACCTGATGAGTACAAATTTGTGAAAAGTGACACTGACAAACTAAGCTTTGTCTAATTAGCTTTCCCTGATCCATGAGAAAACAAAAACTTACTATATTCACTTTGCTGAACAATTTTCTCGTGAAGATGACGACTTGCATGATTTGCTACTCTTGTCCCGCCATGTCCATCAAAAACTGAAAAATAGGCAGCCTTTGGATCACTAGGAAGCTCCAGTAAACACATATGAGCATCTTCCATATGTACACGCCATCCTTGCATGCTGGACACCGCAACGCTATAATTTTCATTCTGCCAACTTTTCGTTTCCTTAGAAAGAACAGGAGAACACAAAGACTGACCCATTTAAGCCAATTTAAGAAAGCTACCACAGCCGTTCATAATACTGAGCCCGGCTAGCCACTGACCTTTACACTTGGGGTTTGTGTTGAAAGAATATTCTAAACATGAAAAACAGAAAGTATGTAATAAACAGGATCGAAAACATTACAGCTTTTAGCGGGGTAGGAATAGTGAAAAGATTTGACGCTTATGGTTATTCAAAAAACCGGAATTTCCAAGTGATTTTTTCTAAAGTGAAGACAGTTTTCACTTCGAATATCGCATTTGTTTGAAATATTTTAACTATATGTGTATATGAACACTGTCTGAGGTAAGTTATATACAACATTTTCAAGGATATTTGATACTGATTAGTTAGCTATGAATATGGTCACTTCCACAAAACCTTCGTAACGTACAGTCAATGGACTATTTCGAAGGGTAATCTTTAGTTCAGAAAAGGCAGCTTGATCAGATATAATGGTTATATGTGAGCAACATCTCGATGCTGATATAATCAATCAGAAATTGGATTTTCATCAGGTAATTTTCACTACTGTTTAATTAACATGACGATAGACAAGACAGAAGAGTATATTAGAATTCAAAGTTTCGCATACAAACAAACCAAGTAGTCCTACACAGGAGGTGTTTGTAAGGTATATAGTTGTCCAATTTTAAAATACTAATCTAATTTTGATAAAACTGAAGTGCAATTACGAGTAAGTGACTAGATAGATAAAAACATGCACTTGTATATTTTAGGTAAACATGAGAGTCTGGGGTGAAACTAAACTACACCGCTGACCTTGAAATGACCAATGAGAATCAAGTTATTACTTTTAAAAGTGCGCGCGCATTTAAGTTCAAAATGCTTTCTTTGGATCGGCTTATTGAAATGTTTAATGAGGACAATATTATTTCTAATCTACAATTTTTTACTACTTCGGTGAGAGTTAATTTGTGATTGTGGCCTTAATATGACTCAAATACCGTACAGAGACAGTCGGGATGGAGTAACGTTTCGATGCAATAGCTGTTGGCGAAGAAAGTCAATAAGAACTGGCAGTTTTTTTAGTAAATCTAAACTAACACTGCGACAAACCTGCATGTTAGTTGTCTTGTGGAATATGCAGTTGCCTGTTACTCTGGCATCGTCTGTTACAGATGTGAGCGAAGTATCAGCGTTGCAATGGTATCAACACTGCAGAGACGTATGCTCAGAAATGATGTTGTGGTTGAATCTATCACTTGGAGGCGTCGGAAAAATAGTTGAAATAGATGAATCGGCCATCAGAAAGAGAAAATATAATAGAGGAAGATCTGTAAAAACCGAATGGGTAAGTAATAATTACTTTAAACTTACTGGTAGGTTCTTGGTATTTATGACCGAACATTAGGAAAGGGACATTTCCAGTATGTCCCAAACCGAAATGCAAGAACCCTAATACAAATAATCCAAACGTATGTTCAACCAGGATTCATCATTTATACTGACGACTGGAAAGCATATCGTCCTCTCCGTAGACTCGGATATGCTCACCATGTCGTAGTTCACCATAGACATTTTGTGGACCTAAGTACTGGTGTTCACACACAAAACATTGAGGACTACTGGCCTCGTCTGAAGGAGTTTCTTCGACCTTATAAAGGTTCTAGAAACAACATGATTTGGAGCCATATGGATGAATTCTTATATCGTTCATATTTTGAATTTAAAATAAATGAACTCGTCTCCAACCTGCAGAAGTTCATAAATCATGTAAAAACAGTGTATCCTGTGTAATTGTCCTTAAAAAATTTCGTTTTTCATAATAAATAATGATTTTATCTACCACTCCATTCTCATTGGCTAAAAGGTACCTGAAGGTCAGCGGTGTAGTTTAGTATTTAAAAGTTTATAATCTTGCAAATTAGTGATGAAACAGTCTATGGTTATTCGGATGACTATAAACTGTTTCAAGCTTTTAATAATTGCCTGAAAACCAAATCCCAGTGTCTACGCGCTTACAAACGTGTTTACGACCCTAAAGTAAGGATGAAACTTGTTTTGAACTTAGAAATTCTCGCTAAAAAAATTTACCCTTAATACTTTGTAACGCAATTTCCAATGTATGCGGGTTTTTCTTGTTAATTGGCTTACAATAATCGTTAGCAGTTTTCACGATCATATTGCTCTTTTATATTTCGCCTTTTCGTAGTTGAGAAGCATTTATGATTGTGACAAGTACATTGTTAGTTTTATTCTCACTGAAGCTGTGGAGAATTGTATTTGCAGCCACTTATGAATATGAGCTGCCTTGAGACAGCTACTAAATATTTCCCCACGGTACTTGTAGAAACTGCTTAGACAACAAGCTAACCTCTTTTTGAATGGTTATCAAATGTCATAACTGTTATGTAGGCTGATGAGTGCTAATTTCGCCTATTCAGTTTACAACATTTTGGCACAATTTTTGCTAAAGATCGTTTAGGCTCTTTCCGTAATGGGTGTGTAGCAGTAGACAATTCCTCGAATAAATGGTTGTAAAGTTCTCGGCCATTCATGTTCATTATGTTTGCTTTAAAAGACACAACTAATTAGATGTACTAGTTCAAAACTTCACTACCATATCACTCCACGATACCAAGTGTGAAGCCACTCATCCTCTAGTCAGCCAAAACAGACGTTGCTATCTAGTTCAGGCATTACTTACAATAAAACATATCTTCCTCCCCATCCATCAGAGCCTTTTAGTTTGTATTTGTTTGTATGTGTGGGGTTAATTGTTAGTAGCCCCCGTGGCTATACTGTAGCAACATAGCTTGACTAGTTAAAAGTTCACTTCAAAACTTAAGCATGCGCCAAAACAATTAGGCTCCAGTATTCATTTACTTCCTTATTTTGCATAGGGATTATATTTCCTATTAGCTTATATTGAACGTTGAGAATCATGTGTGTGTTTGAACCACTAGAACCGCGCTCCACTGTCTCCTGCCCACGCTATTGAATAAAGACCTATTCCCATAATACTCTGGATTCTTGTGTCACTAAATCGGGATATACCTAGGCGTTAAACTGGTGAGCCCTGTGTTGAATAAAATATTTCATTTCTGTTGTTCATATCACTTTCTTTTTATATTCAGTCATAAAAATAAGCCTTCTGATTTACAATAGTTAAGATTACGTATATATATATATTTTTATATACATAGTATTTTATTTTTATCACCCATTATTTTCTGCCCTTATTACGTTATCATATTGTTCATATAACATGGCAGACTTAGTCCACACGAAAAGCCTAGAGGATAAGTCATCGGTAGACATAGATACCCTTATGACTACGAATATCCTAATCCCAGAATTCGATCTTAGTGACCCCGAGTTGTGGTTTGCTCAACTAGAGCATTATTTCACGAGACACAATATTAAATCTGAAGGAGTTCGCTATCAAGACTTATGTTCAGTCCTACCCTCTTCAGTAGCCAAAGAAGTTCGCGACTTGATTTCAAGTCCGCCGACACCACAACCATACACCATCCTAAGACGAGAAATAATGAATCGTCTATCATTATCAGATGGGCAAAGAATCCAAAGACTCTTCCAAGAGGAAACATTAGGTGATAGGTCACCGTCACAATTTTTGCGTCATCTCCAAGCCTTATTAGGCGACAACACAGTGGGTGAAGCAGTCCTAAAACAAGTATGGATGCAAGCTCTCCCATGCTACGTAAAACACTGTTTGGATGCACAAGATCCCGACACCTCTTCATCTCACTTAGCAAGTATTGCAGATAGAATAATGGAAAGGGGTCCCCCAACTGCATCAAGCATGATCCACTATACTAAAAAAGAAGAATCGGCAAATGACCCAGTCATAGCACAACTCATCGCGAGTGTTAAAAGTCTCAAAGAGGCTGTCAGCAAATTGCAGATGGGTCATAAAGGCAGGAGCATGTCACCACAACGACCGAGATTCGTGTCACGGAACAGGTTACAAAGGTCCAAAAAATCTGGACAATTTTGTTGGTATCACTGGAAATTTGGTGCTCAATCGACCAAATGCAGTCAACCATGTGCCTGGCACAAACAGACCCTGAAGAATATAGGGAAACAAATAACCCCTCCCCAGGTCAAAACGACTGACGCGGGGTGCCTAAACAGTCGCTTATTTTACGTTAGAGATAAGAATTCAGGCTTGAACTTTTTGGTGGATACTGGTGCTGCACTTAGTACCATTCCTAAGAACAAAACCGAGCTGGGTCGAGAAACTTCCTCAGTCACACTTCAAGCTGCTAATAAAACTAAAATCGCGACGTTTGGGCAGAAAAAAATGACACTAGATTTGGGGTTTAGAAGACAATTCCCCTGGATTTTCACTGTAGCCGATTTAGATCTGGCAATACTTGGAATGGATTTCTTAGAGAGATATGAATTTCTTGTTGACACTAATAAACGACGTTTGACATTAAAAGAAACTTCGAAATATACAAAAGGTACAGAAAGTCGTATCACTTCTCTAAATTTAATACAAACTCCGCCAGTAACAACGGTAAAGTTCCAGGATATACTCGCGGAATTTCCAGAGTTAACGAAACCGAACCCTCAACCTTCCAAAAGTAAGTTAAAAGTATGTCATACAATCAAAACGGAAGGGGCACCTGCTTTCGCTAAACCCAGGAGACTAGCACCCGATAAACTCAAATTAGCTAGAGCTGAATTCGATTACATGCTACAGCTGGGCATAATACGTCCATCTGATAGTCAATGGGCATCTCCTCTGCTACGTTTGCTATAATTTTCAACCTGATGGGTACTGTTGGTACCCACTGTTACGAACCAGTCATAAAAGGCGGCCGTCACATGTTCAAGGGTGCCAAGTTGACCTGACTTCTGGCAAATACACGCACTTATATATATATTCTTGTTTTCTTCAAAAACAAAATTTTTTTAAAATACGTTTGCGTACACAAGATTCTACACCATGTTTGTTTTCTTTCAGATGGCCAAGCCGTCCCGGAAACCAAACACTTACGTAGAAACGAGCACTTATCAATTGTAACTATATATATATATTGTACTTTAAATTTTTATGCAGACCGTGGAGCAATTCTTTAGGTGTGGTTGATTTTCATCGTTTTTGTTTTGTTCTAAAGTAGATTCTTCTTTAATCTTTACTTGAGGGCGACTCAGGAGGCAGGTGAGTAAACACCTGATTGCCGGACAGAGCATGCAAACATCGTACCTCACCAACATGTTGTTGGGTAGCCCGCTCGCGGTATTTCCTCAGATATTCCTACTTTATTTTCTTGCCCTCTTACTTTTCAAGCTCCAGTCACTGTTAGAAGGTCAAGTTCACCAAGTAATTCAGAACTAAGCTACAGCTACAAAACGGAGATGATTTTGTTTGGTATGTTGATCGAATCAAAGTTTCTACGGAAGTCGCTTCTAGGAGGGAGCTAATGTAGCAACATAGCTTGACTAGTTAAAAGTTCACTTCAAAACTTGAGCATACACCAAAACAAATAGGCTCCAGTATTCATTTACTTCCTTATTTTGCATAGGGATTATATTTCCTATTAGCTTATATTGAACGTTGAGAATCATGTGTGTGTTTGAACCACTAGAACCGCGCTCCACTGTCTCCTGCCCACGCTATTGAATAAAGACCTATTCCCATAATACTCTGGATTCTTGTGTCACTAAATCGGGATATATCTAGGCGTTAAAATACTTCAAGGGTAACTTGGTCACAGGGGATTCACTTCACCGTTGAGAAAAGAAAATCTGAGTTCGTTCCTTTTTAAGGTATTTATAAAGTATTGTTGCATACCTACATACCTGTTATACATTTGTAAACTGCACTTTTATCCGCATACATTTGTACTTTTATGATGACTGATGAAACGCATAGGCTTAACGGAATTAACATCCCTTCACGGCTGCGAACTTTCAAAGTGTTCCTCTTTGGTCGGACAACATAGAAGCGTGGTTCCGCCGAGCAGGAGCTTAGTTTCGAGATCATGGCGTGGCAGACTCACAAATTGAGTGCCTTGCCCTCAGTTTCGTGAGATTTTAACTGATACATCATCTCTTTACCTTTCGGCTTTGACTATTCACAGCATAATTCTCATTATACAAATTCGGTTAATTTTACGAACTGAAATTACTGTTTAAAAGCATCAAGCTTCGAAGCTATTCAGCGATAAAGATATTATCATGAGGAAAGTAAATGATCAACGCCTTTTGACGGAGATGTCGAAAAGCTTATAGAAAGATTGGCGAACAGACACATGCCGATCAACGGACTGTAGTCGTGTCTTTAATTAGATATTATTATTCATTAATGTTAATAAGATAGTATTTTTGACCGGAAAATCCACTCTAAACCTCAATCATTCATATCGTAGTTGGTTCTGTAGTGATTTACTCGCGATAAATGTCATGGTCAGAGGAAGGTAGGGCCTCGAATAGCAAAGAGATACAATAATTGAACTATACATATAGGTTTCGTGTAAAACAAGTACCCAATCTAGTTTGTGATATGACAGTCTTATAAACTTAAACGGTCCTTTAGCGTCAGCTGGGAATTTTCCTTTCTTGGTGTAACGCAGTATTGTGTCGGACTGGTTATCGGACTCTGCTGAGATCATCCATGACTAGTTGTGGAAGGGGGTTGGAGAAAGTTCGGTTTAGTACAGTCGCTTCTACCTGAGAATCTGAGTCTGTCTTCTGTGATTTTAATCTCCTCCGAAAAAGTGAGAGATTCACTGTACTAAGACTGTAAACAAGCATGGTTATACAAATCTGCTGGAAGTTATTTAGGATCAGGTTTTAGGGTAAGATGGGCAGGTTTGTTCAGTTCAATTATTCCATTTACATTAAGGGTTGATAACATTGTTTTGATTTAAGAGGTATCTCCACTGATACTTGATATGAGCTAATTTGTCTTTTTTATTTTAATCCTCTTATTCAAGAGTAGTGTGGGGACCGATGGAAACACATGTTCCTCCGGTTTGAAACAATCACGGTATTGGAATAACTTTAATCTTACTAGTGACTTGATTCTCTGGTGTGGTCATAGGTGCGCCCTCCTGAAGTTTTCCATATCAGGACAAGGTCCACATACAGTTCTCCCTAATTTTCAATAGTGGTTTAACTAAGACTAATTCCTCATATCATGTTACAGTTCACTAATCTTCACAATACCCAACTAATGTTGGACGTTAACAAATTTATTTGGAGCCGAAATATGACTAATATTAAGGATTGTCACAAAGCCTAGTAATACGAACTTGACTTAGGTTTACAGATAGCACTGCACTTGCAGCAATGACGTCAGCTCTACTCGCCTAACTCTATTCCACAGGATTGGGATGGTTTGTGTCGACTGAGATATTCGGATCGGTGTGACTGGTCGAACTAGTAGGCCTTTAAATACTAGTCATGCTTATCGCGCAAGCCATATCAGCTGCTATAACTTTTGTCATTGTAAGTGTATATTATCCAAATAATTAAAATACTTAACAATACAAATTTTCAACACCAGTGCAAGTAGACTAACTTTCATTAAATACAAATAAATCTAAAACAATAGGTTCACAAACGATATTTCATACTTCAGATAGTATACTTACTACCACGTTATCCCAAAGTATCACAACAATTTTGACGCCAGAATTATATAAGGCCAACGATGAAAAACTATGTTCGCCACCATACATTGTTCAGTTTTATCAGTGCACAATCTTGCTTGACAGTGCGAGTGCCTAACTTACACAAATCCACATCTAGGCAACACCAACCAATGACCAGATAGCTAGGCTAGTGCAAACCACAGATGTTAGGCCACCTTTTTTTCAGTAGGTGCTGTAACGGATAGGAATGCGTTTAAGATGATACATAAATAGTTATGAGACCTAAGTCTACTCTGAATCTACACTGAAATATGAAATTTGCTTATTCAACATCCAGTATTGCATTTATAAGAGTACAGATCCCCCTTACCAACTCTATAGCATTCATACTAATTAATGAAACTTTCATTAGTATCCAGAATTTCTAATTAAGTCTTGGAATTTGAGCATTGCTAGTGTACTAAAGAGAGTGCTTAGGGTCCTGAGTATGTGTTAAGGTTAAGATTTGGAATCAGAATTAAGGGTTATATCTTGATTCGTAAAAAAATCGTACAGAGCCGTAGCAATGTTTCTATTTCAGTGCAGCTTAAGTTATAGATGTTGAGATCGTTAATGTAATGTGTGGGACTAAAACAGTTATGTTGTACATATTTCTGCCAGCATGCACTCGCTTGTATTATATGTTTTAGAGGGTGGAAGCATACAATAATATGTTTATAGATTATATTCTTTAAAAGTTGGTCGGAATACTTACTACCGATATATCTCAGAACATTTCGGAATCGTTTAATCCCGGGTGTATAGACTGAACATATATACATTTGTTTTAAGGAGATGGGGTTTAGAAAGTAGCATTTATGACGTTACGCGGCAATCCATTATGTGATCTTACGGACTGGATGCAAAACTCAAGGTCTACTTGTTAAATCTTCGTCTAGAAGGGGCGTGTGAAATAAGCCCATATATGAATTTTGTGCCGAAAATCATTGCATCAGTTAGTCGAATGCCTTGATAACACCAACAAATGTTATGTTTGTACTAAAATATTTTAATTAAGTTAATTTGTCAAATACTGATCCCATGAAAGGCTTTTGGAGAATGTTCATCAGCTTCTATATTTAATTACCTATCAAGTGATGTTTATATGCTTTTAGAAACCCAGTCGAATTTTTACCCATATGTATTGTACAACCAACGTTGAGGAGTGTTTTAATATTGATGGCTTTGGAAGCAAAAGCGGAAGTAGGCCTATCTATTAGAAAAGATTTTCTAATGCAAAGTGGACGTAGATTAAAGCCCCGTGGATAATCAAAGTGTCGCTTAATCCTGGACATAACAGACAACCCTACCATATTTTACTCAGTAGTACTGTCTAACTTGTCGTTTATTTAGACCTACTTGAGTGCTGTTCCTTTCTATTTAGTTATCTACGAACAAGTGGTAAATTAAAGGTGGAGAGTGTGCAAAGTTACTTAACACAACGGTCGAATAAAAACAAATCTTGGATTGGCTACAAAATTAGTTGTCACATTACGGAACTTCGACCACTATGGAAAAGATGACTAGGGACAAACTAATTGTTTTCATGAATTGTTGCACAGTTAGCCCCACGCCTTAACTAACATTGTCTGCCATACCCACACTGAAGACTGTTGTCTGATAAACAAACACTTTTAAGTCGAAATTGAATAACACAAAATACTGGCTAGCGCAAACATTTATTTAGTTAGACATGGGTAAATATGGCAGAAATTACCGACAGGACAGAGTCCCTCAGTATTTTAAAGCATGGTAGTCAATGGCAGACAATGTGGATATACGTGATGACGTTTCTAGGTCAATTATATCAATGAACCGTTATACCTCCACCTACACTTTACATGCCAGAAACAAATCAACATATCGTCAATCAAATCGTGCTTTGGTCAATCTTAATATCTGTACATTACACGCCTTTCTCCATACTATATAAAAAAAATTCACCCGACCCAGCATATCCCACACAACTTCATTTTAACCCGAATAACTACCCTGCACAAACTCCATTACCTCAAGGTGGGTGTCCACTGAACATAATATCTTAGTACATATTAGTGTTCTTTAGCTATGATGCTTGTTACTTTTATTTATCTCTTCAGTTCCCAACTATGTGACGTAAAAATTATCATCCAGAATCTACGCTGAAGAGAGTGAATCTTTGTGGTCTATTTCAAGCTACCTTAGTGTGATACTTCTGATCTCCATCGTTCTCCTTGGAGGTACTGTTCGTAAAAGGTCATGTTCACACTTGACGCCGCAATTGATTATTTCAAACACACGTCTAGTATCTAAACCTTCCTTGCGTCACGTTTATGACACTCGGATTTTCAGGGTCCAAACATGCCTGGATTTCGAAAGAATGAATACGCAATCTTGTCTTAAGGTAGGTCCCTGTAACGGTTCCATCTGTTGGATACACTGCTTCTATATTCTGAATGACATGGATGTATACAGTATGAAAGAAATCACAAGGCTGAATAATGATGAAATCACTGTCCACCTAGTTGTACTGCAAGTATCTTTTTTATCACAGCTGACGGATCGTATATAAACTGTCAGATTTCTAAAAGGAAACGAACTAATTTATAATGTCTTGCATTTACTGGCACAAGAAAACACACTACACAAAGCGAAGAAAAGCTAAAAATGAGATAACTACCTGTTTATTTGTTAACAGCAGATTTGTGTAAAGCAACTATTCCCACAGATCTACGGTTCAGTTGCTTTTCGGAAGCAAAAAATTAACACGCAGGCGATTATCTGATATATTGACTACTGAAAAAAGGGGGTACGTATAATCAACAATCAACATGAAAACTGGCACATGTGTGCATCGGTTCAAGTTGCCATACCTCTATGGCACCGCAAGATTAACACCACCACCACTAGTAGAAATCACTTCTATAAAATAAAATAATAATAGTAACAAGGAATGTGAATATATAGAATATGGTTCAGAAAGCTTGGAAAGAATGTTATGGAATAATTAAAAGCTCATGATTTAAGGGAGGACAATGAGTGAATACATCTGCACCATCCTGACCGATTCTAGGCCATGCCATTCACTGTTTCTAGCCACTGGTTACGGTAATCGTGAGGACCCCATCCAGGTAGTCTGCAGCTACCGACATGACTCAAACCGGCAGTCAGTGACATCATGGATTGATGCCATGTTTTAATTTGGCCGCATCTAACTCTCTTCCACCCTATTCCTATATCAGCCAGCATTGCGCGTCGAGGCAGACGGTGGTTGGGCATACGCAACACATGTCCCAACCACCTCAGTCGATGAAGATGTGCAGTAACAGGTAACAATCAGTCGTAGTTTGGG
Organism: Schistosoma mekongi; assembly: GCA_034768735.1. Lineage (NCBI taxonomy): Eukaryota > Metazoa > Platyhelminthes > Trematoda > Strigeidida > Schistosomatidae > Schistosoma > Schistosoma mekongi. The sequence continues at coordinate 36,875,642 of CM068306.1, forward strand.
CGTTAAGACGTCAGTAATCACTAGTGGGACGCCAGTTACTGCTACCTTTCTTCGGGACCATATGTAATAGAGACCATGGACTACTGGAAGGTCGAAGTATTCCCAAGTCAATCATATGATCAGATTCATTTCTTGCAATCTTTAGTTTTTCAGGCGCGAGTCGGCGTGCTTTGGAGAATACAGGTTGACCTGTAGTCGTGATGTGATGTGTAACATTGCTGGTTACACACGATAATATTGTTGACGCTTTATTCAGATCTGGATACTCGTCGAGTATCGGCTGAGAATAAGGGTTACTAATTGTTTAAAACGAAGAGGACATAAGCTACAACCTGTAGCCGCGGTTCCACCAACGTAAAGATTTATGTTACTATCCATTAGTCTCATTTTACTAGGGTCCACAAGCAAGTTGTGGTGGCTAAGTAAATCCATGCCTATGATAGGTATTTTCACATCGGCGACAGTGGAAATCCAGTGTATGGGTTTTCATAAACCCACGTTTAAGTAGACGTATCGTTTACCATACGTAGCTGTTTTCCATCGGCTGCCTGTAAATCGAACGCAGCTTCATGGTGGCGACCAGATGGAGCTGCAGGAAGAACGCTAACTTCTGCGCCAGTATCGACGAGGTAACGAACCTTCGTTATCACATCAGTGATAATTAACAGGCGACTGCTTCCACCGGCTACGGTTGCCGCTAATGAGTGCCGGCGGGATAGTTTCCCGATGTGTCGACAATTGGTTTATGTCTAGGGAAACAACAGGGGTCTCTACACTTCTTGGAAATTTTTCCATAGGTGTTGTGGTACCAACACCAATGTGAATTTTCGTTTCGTCGAGGTCGAGACAACGACCTTCTCCGTCACGTACTTCGACGGCGAGAATCGTTCAATCGGTGTCTTTTCTTCAGGTCAAGAAAAAGAAAAAGAGTACTACACAATTTTGTCACGTCGTTTTCGGCGGAATGGGGTTTTTCAGTAATGGAAAAAACCTCATTGTTTCGACTTCTGGTGATCTCCAGAATTCGATCAGCAGATGAAGCTAGTTCATCTACTATTTGTTACTAAACGTTACCAGACCTGGTTGTACTTGTTGTGGCAGTTTCGATAAGAAGAATTGGCGGAAAAGACCGTCGAAGGTGCGTTGACCAATTACCTCTCGCAAGCGCGACAACATTTCCGTTGCTGAACCACTACCTAGCTCGATGGTGTGGAACAAATCATCAAGACGTTGTCTGTCGGATAAGTTTCTGCGTTTGAGAATTGATTTTTTGAGCTGGTCATAAGGTTCTAGGAAGTGTGGGCTGAAAAAGAAAGGGGTGACGTACCTGTTCAATTCACGCGGAAGTGACCTTACGACGGCAAGGAATTGAACACGTGGATCTGCAGTCAAAATGTGCAAAAAAATGATATTCACATCAAAGATACTGTTGAAAATTACAAACAGGAACGAACTCACAGTTTTGAACGTGTCCAAATTACGTCGGGCTCACTAATGAAGTACACCCGATATATGGCCAAGTCACGCTTGCGGTATTACCAGAGCAACCTCTAACGTTTGAACCCACTCTTACGAATGAGAATAAATCGGAAGGCGATAAAGGATGGAAAGGAAGTCAAATTTGATCGTGAATATGGCGGCATTTGAATAGCAACGTCTAGGCTGGCAAACTAGAGAGAGGGTTACTTTCCACGATACGGCGTGACGTGATATGGTGGTGATGCGTGACCGAGCGCCTTCAACTAGTAGTGTCCGATAAAACAGATATGGTCAGCATCAATGTCGAAACCTACGTAACTATTTATTTTGGGGATTATTTACCGCTACACAAACATATACTTCAGAAAGATCGGCAATCTTCTACCGAGCCTCTCCAACGGTGACTAATCGCGATATGGTCTATTTGAGTCCACCGTTGAGTAGAGCCAGGAGGTTGCTACGTTACACGATGTCGCTCTTTATGCTTAAAGTTCGTGTTTGTCCGAAATAAACGGTTGTCTCAGGATAGCTGTAGGAGACGGTCGCCGTTACTCATTCTCTGAGCTGGAACACTGAAGCATCCAACTAAATGTTTTTCAGACTGGTTCAAACTACCTATTTGAGCGTTAAAATCATGGGCTATGAGTACCGAGTCTGAGCGTTTAGCCCTCTGGAGAAGTTCAGAAAGTTTTCTGCAAATTCATCTCTAACTTTATTCGGGCTGCAGTCAGTGGGAGCGTAGGCAGGAACAACGAAAAGACAACGGCGTGTGTCCCTATCTTTCCGAGTTCTTACTGAACCATTTAGTCGGACGGCACATAGGCGACTGTCGATAGGAATCCATTCGAGAAGCGCCTGTTCTGCTCTCATACTTAATGCAATACCTACACCGGCTAGCCCACGAGAAGTTGCTGTTGAGTCGCCAGATAAACGAAGAGTGTATCGCGAAGGTTGTTCACTCTGACTAGGTGAGGTCAACTGAATGACCACTCTAGGATCCTGTATACGTGTTTCGGAGACACAATATACATCAATAGTGCAGGACTTTAATAATGTCTTACCTAGGGAGGCTTGTTGCCTTATTTGACACAGGGTTCGTACATTAAATGCACCAACGTGAAGTTTGAAGCGTAGTCTCAGTATGCTTGGGACGTTATTTCGTGGGCCGGAATCGTTGGCACTAATGACACAAGAGGAAGTTGAAGATAGGGGCAGGACAAATGTTAGGAATAGAAGAAGGATTTCGATTAAAGTGGCGGCGATCTTGTATGTTGGCAGAGGTGTGAGGGCGGTTATCTCTTCCCAGTTGTCTCCACTGTGGAAGGGTTCTTCTTGATGTACCTGCAAAGTGAACTGGGTTAGGATTGGTCTTAAACACTTGGGAGTGTGACCGCAATGCCCAAGGAACAACTGCTGGAGGGCGGTCACACACGGCCTTTTCGAGAGAGGTTTTCGTTGTTGCAGCTCGTACTTCTTGAGGCCCTACTGCCGGAGACGGAAATGCGTGGAGTAAGGTGAGGTATGCGTTTTTAAGGTCGACCTTTTCTAACCTCGTCTTTGCTTTGTTGGACAGCAGTACTGCTGCTATGCTGGTGGTCCAAAGAAAACACCTTACTGCCGTCACACCTCTGTACAGCCGGCAGTACGACTTCGTCCTTAGACCTTAGATTTGCTGCTTTTGGTCTCACCGCTTTTCGACCGACCTGCCTGGCATGGTAGGACCTAGAGGAACGATTGTTCCAGCCAGTAAAGCTTGATTGAGTCATCACGATAAGCAAGCCCGACCACCACGTCAAGGTAGCAACACAGTTGGGGTGAAGAGAGGATCATGGTTATCTGTCTATCTCATAAGGAAAACTAGTCCATTCTCTGATGAATTGACGAGAAAGAAAACCAGACCATGTGGACGCACGGAGGCAGATACTTGAGTTCCGCCAGTAAACATGCCATGCTGACACAAGTGGTGAAATTGGTATAAGTATGTGCATGGACTAAACAAGGAAAATTGGTAACGACGACAATGGACACGATAACCTGCTCGTATTTATGACGGTGTTGTTGCAAAATAGCATAACAACGTTAGCTGCCTCATCGTGTCACTAGAAAACAAAGGATCTTACTCCTATTCAAGAATTGGTTTCGGTCTTACTATAAAAATAGACTACGCTTCTTGTCCGATAAAATAACATTAATATACACATAATTTCGTTCTGAAATTCAAATTATCTGAATAGAGCGCATTACCATCAAAGATGTTAGGAATAAAAATGGAAATGCACCACAAAATACATGCGAAGTTCGAATGCGACAATATACACACCGTTACTCAGGAAGATCCGTTGATTATAGAGAAAGTTATTGTTCACACTGTTGGAAACAGGAATAATATAATCGAAGCATTCGACACTAGGAAATTCGTAGGCATGATCATGATAATAAAATAACCTGAGTTCCGTTAACCTGCTGTGGGAACAAGCGTTCGGATTGTCTACTCGTTCTTAATATGTAGGTAATCGACCATACTAGAAGTAAATTATATTAAATGCCAATCTTATTTTTACCGGACTTAAAACTTTACAGCTAACCCGTTAGCTTATAAGCAGTGCACATATAGCTTTTTCATTTGCAAACGACTTTACTTAGCTAGAAATAATGCAATTTCATACTAAAAAGACAAACTAAACATAACAGAAAATGTTCAGATTTGAAATACTGAGAATAGTATGTAGTATACGACAATTAGTATGTATTATATCGGACCATAATTAAGTCATTTATCGTGAGTTGCGAGTAATGAACAAAGCTGTTATATATCGCTATATTCCATATGTTAATTCTAGCAAGTTAAAAAGCCATTTATCAAATTTATAGTAGTAAAAATGTATAGTAAGCTTTAGTGATTACTTACTAAATAAAAACTATGACTATGAAAGGAAAATATTTAATAACTTGGATAACATTTGTTGCATACAAACATAAAAAAACAAGTGAATTTTTTGTCTAAAAAATAAAAGGACAGGTAAACTTTACAAAGATAATCTATGAAAAAACATGCCAACATTCATGTTTTATGTCTCAAACAATAGTGAACATAATCATCAACCAATTTTGCAATACGTTCATCGGTAACCTTACGAGCTGGTTTTCTAATAATCTATGAGTGAGTAAAACAAATATAACAAATAATAAACATGCAATTTAACTAGAGAAATGAACCTTTTAAAAGGAAAACTTATATAGTTTAAAGCATCCCTATGTTTCATTAACCGGAATATGAATAAGTCGTAATGTTATATAGATTAACGTCAGTGCAATTAATTAACTAGAACAAAAAAATATCTGTGAACTTAACTCCCTGCATAGAGACCAATGTAAACTCGCCGTCTTCGGTTGCACTTATCAAATATGATTCAACTTCTGAATCAAGGCGAACCATTCAGGATGCATACATGGCGACAGAGACTGAACAATTACAGTTCATAACAACATCAATGAGATGTAGATACTTCCAAATTAATTATTGTATGGTACTGAATATGAGTAATTTTTGCTGCCTCTAAAAATTGATTCCGCATAAAATCAGTCATATTCGACAGAAGACATGATAAAAAGAATGAATAAACTTCTGAGACTACTTTTCGAGGTTATTTTATATAAATTGATTTCATACACATTAAACTCTTTGTTTCTATTATTTTCGTGTTTCACTTACTTAATCCATTAACTGTTAATATGTCGTTTGCTGCTTATAAACCATAGCTAATTATTTATGTACCGTCCACCACTGGTTTTCTGTTATTAATGTTCGGCTGTATGGGTTATATTGTTCTAATTGAGTTGTTGGATAGCTTGAGTTTTTATGTACATAATCAAACGTTTGTATGAAATAAAAGATAAACCTTGTTACTAGATCGATTAGTTTTTCTCTTACCGGCTTGAGGTTAGAGGTATCAGGCGTTAAGAATACCTAGTTGCATATTATTCGGTCGCCTACAAAGATCGCGCGTGCAACAGCTAGCCGAAATCCAGTAATCAAAAACTATCCAACTGAAAGATATAACACCTTAAAGGAAACTTTATAAAATAATACATGGTAAAACAATATGCTGACTTCACAGGAACATCAGCACTATATGCAAATATAAAAGTTCAGAAATCCATAGAAAAACCAGAGCACAATTACCTTGCCTAAAGAACGCTGAAAAATATCACGACAAGTTTCTTTATCTATTCTGTGAGATGCGACATATGCTTTCAAATGATGTTTTAAGGTGGACTTTACTCGCAGTAATGATTCGGGGTCCCAATCACTATGTGAAGGGTTCGGTTCACTTGAATAGTTGTGAGATGTTGAAGGGGTGGGATCAGTGATGACAGAACATTTTGCAGACGCAGTGGAAGAATATCTGATCTGAGAGTTAGTAGGTGGATTTGAAGACAGAAGGGTTCTGGTGGCAGAGGGCATACTGTTTGCTCCAGAAGGAGGGGAAATTGAGTTTCCTGTAGACACAGATGGGAATTCAGTGATCACTGAGTTATCTGCATTAATTTTACCTGTGGAAAGTGATAGATGTTTAGCTACCGGAATAGGAGACATAGAATGATCCGGATTTACTTGCATATGACGAGTAGAGAAGCGGAACAATGATGCCTGTCCAGCTTCTATATCACTAAGGTAGGTGGATGATCGAGGATTCGGTTGACGTATAGAAGTATCTGAACTGAAGTGGAAAAAAGGTTTAACAGACCTATGTGACCAATGAAACAATATGTTCAAATATATCAGAGTAATTCGATAAAATTAATTAACTAGCAAAGTTAAATGTGAGTACTTTTCATGAATACTGGATTGTGTGAACTGCATTTTACAGCCGCTAGAAATACTGAGTGAAGAGATGATAAGGTTATGTGAAAGTAGTGACTACACTTTAACAAACAAAACCGCTGACTATATACGATCATAGAAAAAAAACTTTGTTTGAGTGGTAGTTTACACTACTTAATAGTTGGCACGATTATATATGGATATTTTGCGTTTGGAAAAGGATAAAAGTGATGAGGATGTTTATTGAAACTTCATAATTTGATAGCCAATTATTATTCATGATTTTCAGCGGATAACTTAAAGTAGTCAGTAATAAGTGAAAATAAACTTGTAAAGTATGGGAGAATTCTCATCACTACTTTTCGCGTGTTCGAAGTGCGAAAGGATATTCACATAAAATCCTACCTATTAACAGGTAGCATAAATGATATTCCAAATTTGTTATATTTCTATGATCGTATACAGCCAGCGAAGAAGACCTATCACTGACCAGTAATTATGCCAGTAAAGTATTCAATAAATAGTTCCAGAGAAGGCAATTTCTACATACAAACGGAAAGTGTAGTGATAAAAATTGGTTAAAATAGTATCCGAGATTGGCAAGAAGAAACTAAAAATGCCTACCATGAGAAAAAAATTATAAAATGATGAACGACTCACTTAAATTCAACTATATTGCCCAACTTACAACGAAAATTTTCAGAAGCCTCAAGGTAGACATGCTATTTTACTTCGTCGATATAAGCATATTTTTTTGGAAGCGAGATTAAAATTAAATGACTAATAAAGAAGTTTTAAATAATATTTAATCACGTGTAAAAATCATACGTCTAACTAAATGTAATATACTATTCTGATGAGCGTGAAGAAATACGAGTAAACTCAGGAACATTACTTAAAAACTAAATGCTATAACTCACTGTAAAAGAAAGTTCTTCTGAAACAACAAGTTATGTGTCAAGAAAAAAATACCATGAATGCAATTTACGTGGCAAGTATAGTGTGAAACAATAACATTTCATAAAATATATTTCATTACACACAGTATATTGACTCTAAAGTGAAGTTTGAAATTCAATGAATGCTCAATAACTTTAGAGTATTATTGCATCCTTAACCTCATATTAAATTTATCTTATGCTTAATTTCAATAAATGGAATTCAATCAAGAACTACTTAGAGCTTGGCATGATTGTGCATTAGTTAAACAACGAATCAAATCAACAAGATGAGTAAGAAAGGAGTCGAAATAATGCAATAAAGGTGATAATGAGAAAGATTATTGATAAGTGAATTGTGATTGGCCAAGTAGAGCACAAACAGACAGGCAAACCGTAACAATTGATTGACTCATATATATTTATCATTTTACTTTGTACATGGTTTTCCACTTAATTCTAGTTGTAATACAAATACATTTAATTCATGATCGTTCAGTTGGATATGTGTCAGAGTGAAACTAATAAGGCAAAGTTATAATTTATTGAAAAGTGAATATAATCAGCACTAAATAATTCGACCATCCTATGCAGCCATTTTAATTTCATATTAACAATATGGTTCGAAGAGGAATGAAGAGGCACATATAAATGAACACTAGAATTAAAAATTTTAACGATAAAGAGTGAATGCATTTGCAAAACTAATAATGTCACACAACGTCACTAATCGCTGATCGCATTTATCGCGCAAACCTGAGATAAATAATTTGCAACTACTCACACGGCTTAGATCAGCAGTTAATAACTTCACGGATTGATGTCACCTTTTTAATTTATACGTTCCTAATTTTTTTTAACGTCAGAAAGCACATGGCGTCGGAGTAGGCAGATTTAAGCATAACTAATAGAAGGACCAACTACTTGAGTTAATAAAGGTTCATAGCCTCATTAATCAATTTGCTGTTTTTACATAATACCCCATACCTAAAGTCAGGATTACTAATGAGATCGTTCAGCGAAATATAAGCAATTAAAAGCATGCAGGTTAGGCATCTCTTCTGCATACATGGAAATAGAATTAATGCACAAAATTAACCGAGTCGGATTTTAAATCAAAAATATGGTGAGAGTTGAATTTATGTTTTATAATGTTTACACAAGGATTTTTACTCTAAGATTGATTAGTTTTTGCTACAAAACTTTTAAATTGACTTCTAAGAAACAGCAAACCAATACTTAGAATAAAGTAAAAAAACTCAAAGAAAGGGTATAAGTGAGTGTACAATTAATGTGAACTTCACATTTTTGAGATTTATAAATTATTTAGTATTATCTAATATATAGAAAGAGAAATTTTACCTACTACAGTGCATGAATAATTAGTAAATATTAAAAGCAAATTTATTTCTAGATGGTTAAGTTAGTACTTGTACTGCATATAAATGAGGATAAAACTACCGTGAATATATGTTATTTTACAACATGCTCTATAAAATGCAATTCATATATGAGTGTATCATTATTATTGTTTATCCTGCATATTTTTTGGATTAAAAGGTATGTTAAATGGTCACAGAATAGTCTACTTTGGATGTTAGTATGATAAATTTCCAACTTTTTTTTTAGCATATTCGAGACCAAACTTCACATTAGTTCGTAAACATAAAGGTAACCAATTAAGTGCTTAAACATTCAGTAGGCAAATGATAATTTAAAAAAAAAAGGAATAACACACTTTAAGACAGTCATCTACAATGTATTATTTCTCATGCGCAATTGATAAAAGTCAACAAACCGTCATTTTAATGAAATTCTCGAAAAAGCCTATAGTATTGACAGTAATATAAGAAGCTTTAGTTCAGCTCATTTATTTCTAGCATTATCTTGTAATTACATTCTTCTGAATGTTAACTAAGACATCAGGTTTGTGTACCTAGTTTTAAAGTAAAATCTTCTTAAGTATAAAAACAAGTTGGCTTAACAAACTAGATGAAGCATATCTTGAATATACAACAGAAAGGTTAAATGTCAAATACTTCCACCGCCAAGTTGTCACGTAACAGTAAAACAGATAATATATAAAAGCTACTAGAATGTCTTCACACAGAGAAAGCAGCTTTCAAGTGTAGTAACACCCGCTTTATCTTCAACCAACGGAACTCTACGATGATTCCCAATTTCAAAATTTAAACGGTTGAGACAGCAGCTATCATGTAGAATTGACGATTAGGTTTGTTTAGAAAACTGTTATATCTGACGCATAGCGCTGGCCGATTATTATCGATTCTATTATCTGCCAAGCTATCTCCTATTGCTAACACCCAGCCTTTCCTTAGTCTATTGCACAGACACAAGATACGACCGATTATCAAGAAGCCCACTTGTTACTCGCACGAATATATTATAACCAATAATACACTATATATATATATATATATAAAGCCTGATCAATGTCGTATGTCAGACACACAATATTAGCCAATCACATGTCTTCTTCCAGACATGTCAAAAACAACACAATAAGGCCTTCATAGTTCAAGTTGCCATGTCTCAATTAGTAGAGAGATGAAATTGTCAGTTCAAATCCTAGAGTAGTGGAGGCTGTAACAGGGTTCAACCGATAGGTACAAGCGACGGCAAATAATGCACAATATGAAAGCCACTGAGATAATATGCATAAAAACATGACTAAACCAACGAAGTCGGTGTTTCATGATGGCGATACCAATTACGTTGTCGTCACTGCCCATAAACCGCCACTGGATGTCAGCAATTTTGCCTTGAAGTTCTTTGCATTCGGAAGTTGAAAACTACGGTGCACTACCTAAGGATACTAAACGCTAACTGATTAAATGAAATCCGAATGACATGTGTTATCGCACAGTAAGGAAGGGAAGTCTTCCTCCAAGTAACAGATCCGTACCACCAACACGCACTACTTTCAGAGCTGTCTCCAAAGTACAGTCGATGGCAAAAGTTAGAGAGGAACAGTAAAATTCAGCAACCCTATAAACCCCACTGCTAGATTGGAACAGTAGAGAAAGATGGTGAAAGAGACTTCTATGTTTTAACCTGTGGATGCGAAACATAGGCTATGAAAATAGAAAATATGTTTAGACTTAAGGCCTTTGATTATATAAACTGTCGACGTATTGCTCGTATTTCATGAAATGACCGACTAAGCAATATTGATGTTAGACACAGAGTATTAGGAAAACATGGAGAATCATTCGAAAGGGTAGTAAACCTTAATCGACTGAGATGGTTGAGACATGTATTAAGTACGCAAGAATATCCCTTACCTCGTCGCACGATGCTGGCTGGGGTAGGATGGAAGAATAGCGGTAGTCAAGCCAAAAACATGACATCAGTCCATAAAGTTACTCACTGCTGGTGTGAGCCATGTTAGTAGATGCAGCCTACCTAATTGGGGTCGGCGTGATAACTGTGATGAATAGCTGGATACACTGGGTGACATGGGTTAGAATCGACCACAGTGGAGCAAGTGTACTCACTCGTTATCTTCATCTAGATCTTAAGTTCCATTATTCTTTCATATACACTTTTACTTTATTCTTCCCCATTGCACTAAATTGTCGCGTTATCCTTGAAAATTTGATCCCGTCATGCTAACGCGGTGTAACAACTTGAACCTATAGGCATACAATGCCAGGCTCCATATTGTTAATGACTAACTGAGTGAGCACTTTTGAGGATGGGAACAACGATCAGTTCATTCTAAAATGATAGAATACTCTCACTTAATGACAACTGATGTTTTCAATGTGACTATACTTGAGGAAAACTCTCATTAATTACCCACAACTAAATCTCCAACTAGAAAAATTTTAGCGTTAACTCAGCAATCTAGTTGTGTAACTCATCGACGATATCAAGGTTCATGTACTTAGCTTCGATCGGTGAAAGGACTAGTAACAGCACTTAATTTCTCAAGCAGGATTTGGAACAGCAGCATAGTAGCTGAAACTTGGATGACTTAGCCACTAAATTATAGCACAATTAACTTAACAGTGTTAGGATAAAAGGCGGTTAAAGGTATGTCCAATCTTAAGTACAGTATTATTGTGGATATTTATGCAATTCAAACTTACGCGGAATTAGTGGTAGCGACAGGTGGAGATTTAAGTGCTTCGTCATCTTCATCAACTAAAAGTCTGAAACTAGGAAAAATATGGAAACAAACAATTAAAGAATACATACCTAAATCAAAAGTTACATTCACTGTTGTTAAATTAAACCGTTGTGATTCTAATTATCATATAAAACAGCGGAAATCAATTAAGATGGATAAAGTTGATTACAATTTTAAGTTATAGATATAGCTTATTACATCTAGCTAAATCCCATATTTGGGATATTAGTGAAGACGCTGAAAGCTATACAGTAACAATGCAAGCATAATGGGGATACGCTTCACTCACATTCAAATAATAACCCCTATGATATCAACTAAAGTTGATTTTTCTATTTCCTACTCATTCAAAGTTCTTAAGACCGAAATGAATGTTTTTGATTAATTTGAAGTATTACATGCATGGTATATCACTAAACAATTAGATCCTTCATTTATGCAGAGATCAGATTATTCTGCGCAGCAGAGCACGTCATGTTAACTAATGGTTGCGAAAAATTAGATATGCTAACAGAAAACATGCACAAAATGCAAGCTTTTATAATAAGTGACTTCGAAGCATCGCCCGCGCGTTTTGAAATGACCGAATAAGCAATAGTGTGATTAGACTCAGAATACTGGCCAAAGATAGCAAGTCGGTTGATGGAGTTGTAAAATTTCATCGAGAGAAGTGGCTGGAACATGCATTATGCATGCCTAAACACCGACCCTGACCGTGCTGCTACCTTGACGTGGTGGTCGGGCTTGCTTATCGTGATGACTCAATCAAGCTTTACTGGCTGGAACAATCGTTCCTCTAGGTCCTACCATGCCAGGCAGGTCGGTCGAAAAGCGGTGAGACCAAAAGCAGCAAATCTAAGGTCTAAGGACGAAGTCGTACTGCCGGCTGTACAGAGGTGTGACGGCAGTAAGGTGTTTTCTTTGGACCACCAGCATAGCAGCAGTACTGCTGTCCAACAAAGCAAAGACGAGGTTAGAAAAGGTCGACCTTAAAAACGCATACCTCACCTTACTCCACGCATTTCCGTCTCCGGCAGTAGGGCCTCAAGAAGTACGAGCTGCAACAACGAAAACCTCTCTCGAAAAGGCCGTGTGTGACCGCCCTCCAGCAGTTGTTCCTTGGGCATTGCGGTCACACTCCCAAGTGTTTAAGACCAATCCTAACCCAGTTCACTTTGCAGGTACATCAAGAAGAACCCTTCCACAGTGGAGACAACTGGGAAGAGATAACCGCCCTCACACCTCTGCCAACATACAAGATCGCCGCCACTTTAATCGAAATCCTTCTTCTATTCCTAACATTTGTCCTGCCCCTATCTTCAACTTCCTCTTGTGTCATTAGTGCCAACGATTCCGGCCCACGAAATAACGTCCCAAGCATACTGAGACTACGCTTCAAACTTCACGTTGGCGCATTTAATGTACGAACCCTGTGTCAAATAAGGCAACAAGCCTCCCTAGGTAAGACATTATTAAAGTCCTGCACTATTGATGTATATTGTGTCTCCGAAACACGTATACAGGATCCTAGAGTGGTCATTCAGTTGACCTCACCTAGTCAGAGTGAACAACCTTTGCGATACACTCTTCGTTTATCTGGCGACTCAACAGCAACTTCTCGTGGGCTAGCCGGTGTAGGTATTGCATTAAGTATGAGAGCAGAACAGGCGCTTCTCGAATGGATTCCTATCGACAGTCGCCTATGTGCCGTCCGACTAAATGGTTCAGTAAGAACTCGGAAAGATAGGGACACACGTCGTTGTCTTTTCGTTTCTGCCTACGTTCCTACCGATTGCAGCCTGGATGAAGTGAAAGATGAATTTTATAAAAAGCTATCTGAACTACTTCATAGGACTGTCTGCTGCAACTGCTCAGATAATCGGTTATTTCTAGCCAACACGAACTTTAAGCATAAAGAGCGACATCGTGTAACATGGCGACCTCCTGGCCCTACTCAACGGTGGACTCAAATAGACCGTATCGCCATTAGTCACCGTTGGAGAGGCTCGATAGAAGATTGCCGATCTTTCTGGAGTACATCTTTGGATTCCGACCACGCTTTAGTGCGAACACGCGATTGCTTGCGTCTTACCGGGCGAAGAAAAACTACCATAGGAAAACCTTTTAAAATTCAGTGTAGTAATGAAACAGCCAAGATTAAATTCAAGGAACAACTGAGGAATCACTTAGGCGATTATAAAGATGCATCCCAACTAGATACTGCTTGGAAAGATGTTCAAGCAGCTGTGGCATCTACAATGATATCTATCAAGAACTTAAATCAACATGTCAAGGAAAATCAATGGATCTCAATGGCTTCTGTTGATTTAATAGACTCCCGAAGACTTATCCCATCAGTCTCCGAACACAATGAGCGACGTGTAATCAGGTATAGACTAACGAAAAGTCTGCGAAACGACCGTGAGCAGTGGTGGGTAACGACAGCAAAGCAAATGGTAAAGGCAGCGGAGTTAGGTAACACTAGACAACTTTTCAAGTTGATAAAAGAAACCGTGGTTAAAAAATCCAGCGTTAGTGTGACGATTTCCGAAAAAGATGGAACGCTTATTAGCTCTCAGTCTAGACGTTTAGAACGATGGGCTGAACACTTCAAGGACAAGTTTAGTTGGCCTTCAGTTACTCCAAAACTTCCCACTATATCAAGACAGCCAGAAAGTCGACTTAGGTCCGCCGACTCTTATCGAAGTCGAAAAAGCTATAGCCAATTTAAGGCGTGGCAAAGCAGCTGGTTCAGACGGATTATCCTCAGAGGTTTTTAAGGATGGTGGTCTTACACTGACAACCAGACTGACTGATATTTTGACTAAGGTTTGGGAACTTGACATAATTCCGTCTGACTGGTGTCGATCATTAATCGTCCCAGTATATAGAAAAGGGTCAAAATCGTCCTGCAATAACCATAGAGGAATTAGTCTGACTAATATAGTGTCTAAAATACTAGCTTCTATAATTATCAGACGTTTAACTACAACTCGTGATCTACAAATACGAGAAAATCAGGCTGGTTTCAGACCTGGTCGCGGTTGTATAGACCAGATATTCACCGTTCGTCAGATCTTAGAACACAGACATACTTTTCGGCGGCCGACAATAGTGGTTTTCCTTGACTTGAAAGCAGCATTTGACTCCGTAGACTGTGAAGTTCTATGGCAGTGTCTTTCATTGAAAGGCGTGCCCCAAAAGTACATAAAACTTGTTAAGGCTCTTTACTCAAACACTATTAGTCGTGTCAGAGCATATGGCGAACTGTCATCTGAACTTGTAACCTCAAGTGGTGTCCGTCAAGTCTGCCCACTTTCCCCATTTTTGTTTAATTTCATAGTTGACATACTATTGGAAATTACACCTTCATCGTCTGACTTTTCAGGAATCGATCTCCTACCAGGAGATCCACTTATTGACTTAGAGTATGCCGACGATATAGTCCTGTTCGGCGAAGACGCTGATACGATGCAGAAGCTTTTAACAGCAATAAGCTCGAATGCAAGCATTTTCGGAATGCGTTTCCCCCCCCCTCTAAATGCAAACTATTGCTCCAGGACTGGTTTTCGTCAACACCAGAACTAGAGATAGGGAGTGAAGTAGTTGAGCACATCGACCACTTCACTTATCTTGGAAGTCTGATAAGCCTTAATGAGTTAGTCTCTGACGAAATCTCAATACGAATTCAAAAAGCCCGTTTGGCTTTTGCCAACTTATGTCACCTATGGCGTAGATGAGATATTCGTCTCTCAGCGAAAGGAAGAGTGTACTGCGCAACAGTTCGCTCTGTCTTACTGTATGGGTGTGAAGTGTAGCCATTAAGGGTAGATGATACTCGAAGGTTATTAGTTTTTGACCATCGATGTATTCGAAACATCGCTCGCATCAGCTGGTATCACCAAGTAAGTAATGACGAAGTTAGACGACGGGTGTTAGGCAAATCTGGTAAATCAGTCGATGAGGTTGTGAATCTTCATCGACTGAGGTGGTTGGGACATGTGTTGCGTATGCCCAACCACCGTCTGCCTCGACGCGTAATGTTGGCCGATATATGAATAGGATGGAAGAGAGTTAAAAGCAGCCAAACTAAAACATGGCATCAATCCATGATGTCACTGACTGCCGGTTTGAGTCATGTCGGTAGCTGCAGACTACCTGGATGGGGTTCTCGCGATTACTGCAACCAGTGGCTAGAAACACTGAGTGACATGGTCCAGAATCGGTCACAATGGCGCATATGCATTCACTCATTGTCCTCCCTTAAATCATGAGCTTTTAATTATTCCATAACTTTCTTTCCAAGCTTTCTGAACCATATTCTATATGTTCACACTCTTTGAGACTATTATTATTTGATTTTATTGAAGTAACTTCTACTAATGGTGGTGGTGTTAATCTTGCCGTGCCATAGAGGTATGGCAACTTGAACCGATGCACACATGTGCCAAGTTCTATGTTGATTATACATACATACATACTAAACACCGCCAACTTCGATGAACGACGGTGGTGAGTTTAGGAGTAGGATTGCTGAGAATCGGTCAATAGTCAGGGTGGATTGATTCTATTTTATTCTAGATTATAATTTCTAATATCCTTCCATACACTTTATTTCATTATTTTACTACAAGCTAGTATTAATCTCGATATTTGGATCTGGTCGTGAAAATGTGACATGATAATTTGAGCTAACGCACATACGTCAAGTTTTACGTTGTGTATAACTGACAGATAGCATTGCATTATCAGGTAAAATTTCAAAATGATCGTAAAATTAGAACACATTATCTTCATATACGTATGCTTTGTTTACAGGTATTTAGGAACAATATTAACGCAGTTTAGTTCAATCAGAAACTCAGAAGTTAGGTGCCAGGCCAAGGAGTTCATATAATGTAGTTTGTACTGCAGCTACATCGTATTATTGTAATTTAGTCGATATAAATATCACGAGAACTAGGATACAGGTGATTATTAGCTTTACGCGTGTATAATAGTTACAAGATTGCCGTTAAAGCATCAAAATTTAGCGAAGAGAATACCATCAATGAATATAATATTTTCAGTATCGCGTTTTTTATTGTACGCTAATTTTGTGACGCACTTTCAAGAACATTTTTACTGCATAGATACGTATGTATCGAGTGTTTGTCCGTCCTCATGGCTTGGTTGAGAAATTATATCTCTCTAGACAAGTTGGATTCCTATCGTTAATTAGCTGGGATTGGTCAATGAGGATTAGGAATAACTTCGTTCAGTATTAACTGTGCTGGTGGTTTTCATATATCAGTAGCCGGTATTAGAAGAAATACTTCATTCAAGAACGCAGCCCTTATTCACTGTTCATACATAATCACTGAATAATCCCTCGAAATTATGTAATTATATATCATAATATGAAGCCAGATATTGTAAATAACAGCAAATTGTATCTTTCATAGAATGAGTATATAATGAAGAGGTGTAAAACTAATAAACTGAGGAATTAAAATATGAATAGAGTGAGTATTCAAAATATAACTCAACGGAAAACAATCAAAACGGAGTTAAGGGAAGAAAAACTTATTATAAACAAGTGCATATAACGGAAATAATATTTTGTGGGCGGTATTGGGAACAGATGAAGTCTGAGGTAGAAACAGAATATAATCCGTTTGCATACGGTTCTAATTTATCTCATGGATAGTCAAAGCTTCTTCCAGTTTATAAACTGAAGTGAAAGAAATCTAGAGAGACTGGGAAGGATTCTTTAACTAAACCCAAAATCAGCATGCAGGATATTCGGCTGGTCTAAGGTTAGAATCTCTAACTGCTTTCCTAAACCCTGTAGAACTAGGTGGGAATATCCTTTCATATGTGTTGAGAGTAAACAGTTCTTGTCAGTGTACCCTAATTTAAACAAGGTGAACTGGTAAATGCACAAAAAATCAGGCGCACGAGGAAGTGCTCAACGAAAGAACAGAAGACAGCTTTAGCTGGCAAAAAGTAGGTGTAATCGCTCCAGACGAACGATTATTAAATACTTCAGATAGCTGACCACCCTATGACCACAGATTCATGAAAAATACTTTCTCGAGATAGAACTTAT
Organism: Schistosoma mekongi; assembly: GCA_034768735.1. Classification (NCBI taxonomy): domain Eukaryota; kingdom Metazoa; phylum Platyhelminthes; class Trematoda; order Strigeidida; family Schistosomatidae; genus Schistosoma; species Schistosoma mekongi. Next base: position 36,893,131 of record CM068306.1, read on the forward strand.
GAATTCCTTGTTTAAAGTACCGAAGTACATATAGAAATGAGATAAGTGAAATTATTTCCACATATACGGTGAATTACAAGGTCAGATGACATGTATAACAAGAGGGTCAAGTAGGTCAGTGCATGCATCACAAACGACAAGTGTCATTTGTATATCACTTGAGTAGCCTTTTTAAAGTGAACGAAGTTGATTATCATTGGGTGTTGACTGTCAATTTTGGTATCACGAAACGATCTGAACTAGACAACCACTAATCACCTGGGAGTAATGAATAGCTGTTTCGTCCTAGAACGGGACTCTTCAGCAGTGCGCATCCACTACCCTATCGGGGATCTGACCCAGGACACTCTGGCTTCGCGGCGAACGCCTTACCACTAGACCACTAAGTCGGCTCCTAACAGGAGATATTTCTAAATCAGTCAAATCGAGATACGTTTGCGCAACCTCATATTTGCAATCGGTAGGTAACTGCCTCACAGCCGACAAGGGTGAACTCCGCCGGTCACCTTCGGACTACCAGGGTAGTATTACACAATACGGAACCGAGTGATACGGTACACAGTGCGATAAAGCAGTGATGCAATACATAACAGTGAACTGCATCCATAACTTGATCTATATACATTCCGTTAATGCAAGTAAAGTTATAAGTAATCAGAATTTTTCAAAAGGAATACAAATATGGAAACTCATGAATCAACAACTTGAATTCACTGCCGCTCGGTAAGAAATCGCATTTCACGGAATGTTGTAGTTGCTATAAACAATAATAAGATCAATTAAAAGTCTTGGAATCAACCTGTATCTTACAATCGGTAATATCTCAAATGACTTCTGATTACATTTATTTTTATGTTTAATGAACTGTGAATATAAGCACGTCATTTTACTAGAGGAATACCAATTATTTAGAATAGTTGTGTTGTCTTTCATATCTTATAATTCAGTATCTATCACTAATAATTCAGTCTCATGAGAAGTTATCAAAAAGCTCCATTGTTTAATTATACATTTCTTATCAGACAGCAACAGGAACAATCCAAACGTTACCGTTATCATAAATCTTAATACACTTCTTCATAATTAAGTAAATTGTAAGCTGTAAATAAGGTGAGGTAAGCAGCTCAGAATAAGAAATACCAATACTTCTACAAAAAACAGAAGCTAGTGATTTTGCACAGAACGGCAATGAAATTCCCGAAATTAAACTATCCAGCTCAGAAAAAAATAACACTAGCAAGCCGATTGCTGCAAATTGAAAATGACCACCGGTAAAATGCACAAAAACGAACATTTACTTTTTTATAAACCAACAAACATGTTATTACTAACGTTACGGGACGATTGGACTCATAAACTAGCGATATTAAGGTGAATAATAACATATTAAGAGTATAATCAGTCTCTCATGAACAACGTAGAAACTGGAACATATGCGCATATCTCTAAGTTTCAATAACACACTAGCATGGCAGAATGACGTACAGAATCAACACCATAATACAACTCAGCAAGAATGAATGAAGGATAATGGAACTTAAGATCTAGAGTGAATAAACGCTCTACCGTGACCAATTCTAAGCCATGTCACCCAGTGTCTCCAGCCAATGATTACGATTATCATGCAGACTTACGGTAGTCTGCATCCACGAACATGGCTCAGACCAACAGTCAAAGATTTTATGGATTGATGCGATATTTTAGATTGGCTGCCCCTACCCTTTTTTCATCCTACTCCTTAAACTAGCCGGTCTTCTGGATTTTATCGTTCCTTAGATTCAAACAAGCGTACAGTGATTACAGGGGGCAAATATCCAAAACACGATGTCAGCCAAATTGATGTTTCTGTAGAATTAAGTTGCGTATTTGTGATAACTCATAGAGTAGAAATCGAAATTTCTGGCACTTCACTTAGTGTAAGCCGCTTATAATAATAATAATAATAATAATAATAATAATAATAATAATAATAATAAAATCGCGAAGCGCTAGAAATTAAAATTTCTACTCATCGGATTACAAGAATTATACTACCGAATTCTACAAACTACCTGTTTAATTTGTTTGAAATTATCAGGTGTAACCTTCTTAATGATGCCTATAAACTGATTCCTCTGTGGTTATCACAAGAGATTTCTGTCCTTCTTTTATAAACTGGCACGATTAGCAACCGAAACTAGTCAAATAGGATTACGCCTAGGTCCCAGACTTTGGCTAATATATCAATCAACCTACCTCGTATACGTAAGGCCCGATTAGCTTTTTGGAATTCGCGTCATCTGTAGTGTAGGCGAAACATCCGACTACTGATTAAAGGACGCGTCTACTGCACAGTAGTTCGACCCGTTCTAATTTATGGATGTGAAACATGGCTATTAAGGATAGAGGTTATTCGTAGGCTCCTAGTATTCGACCACGGATGTCTTCGAAGCATTGCTCGTGTTCACTGGGACCACCGATTGGGCGATACGTGGGTTAGGAATAGAGTACTAGGTAAATACGGTAAATCTATTGACGAAGTAGTAAATCTTTATCAGCTAAGGTGGTTAGGACATGTGTTACGTATTCCTGATCACCGCCTACCTCGACGAGCAATGCTGTCTGGTGTGGGAGTAGGCTGGAAGAAAGCTAGGGGCGGTCAAACCAAAACATGGCACTAGTCCATGAAGTCATTGACAATTGGGCTGAAGCATGTTAATAGGCGCAGACTACCTGGTTGGGGTCCGCGTGACGCACGTAATAAATGGTTACAGACCTTGGGTGATATGGTTCAAAATCGTTGGCAATGGCGCAGGTGCATCCGCTCCTTGTCTTCCTGCAAATTCTAAGTCTCTGAACTTATCATAATTTTCTCTTTACTGAATCATATTTTCTTAAATCTTATCTCCGATCTCTATTCCCTTCCATCAATACTAACTCTGTTACTACCTCCCCTACTCTGGGATTTGATCCGACAATTTAATCTCTATCTGGTAATTTGGGTATGGCAACTTGAACTGATGTACACATGTACCAAGTTCTACGTTGTACATGACTGACTGACTGGACCATCATCCTTAAAGATATCTAGAGTCAACCTATCAGATCCTGCTTCAAATTACTAATAGCCTTTTCAGCATCACTAAAAGATGGGAAGGATAAGTGACAACTTTCCACTCAAGTAGTTTGGAGATAGTCGGTAACTGAAAGGTAGTTAGAAGCTTGTTGAACTGTTCCTAAAATTGTTCCATCCATCGGTCCAATCTCGACTGAGAGTGGATCATAAACCAATCTTTCTCCGAAAAGGTCCCATTGACAGTCGGCTTTCTAATACCAATTTCCTTGATGAGTCAGAACAGTTGTTTACTACTGCCCATCGCTGCCGTTTACATCGCTTCTGCTTTCATCACCCACCACTAATCCCGATCCATGAGTATACTTTTTGCTAGTCAACATTTGAGTTGTTATCGCTTTTCAACATTGTTCGAGCCTGCTAGGATGTGTTTCCGAGCCTCTATTAGTTCACTAGAGGTTTCACAGATCCACTAGTCTTTTATAACCATTGCATTTAAGGTGGGCGCAGATACTGCTGCTGCATTTACAGTTCGATCCCGAAGACCTGGGGGGCGTAACCCTTGTACCCAAGCGACGATTGCTTGGGGCCGGCCATGCGCTGTCTCATTACAATTGGTTTTGTTGTGTTAGCTCCGTATTTGGAGAAACCTAACAACCAGAGACACAAATTCATGAATAAGGTGAGGCAGTATCGTTGTCATGCTGATTGTTCGAGGGAAACACCCTACTGCCGTCACACCTCGCTGAAGTTAGCAGTACGGCTTTATCGCTGGACCTGGATTTTTCTGAGTTTAGTCTAACCGCCCTTGAAGCAACCTGCCTGGGATGGTAGGATTTTGGAGAACACATACTCCATCCAATACAGTCCTATTGTTTATTATGATAGGCAAGCCTTACCGCCACGTCAAGGTAGGATTAATCGTCAGGTTCATAGGATATCATCAGTGATTCGAACAGAATTAGACTTATTGACAACATGATCTTCACATTCATTAGGGATTACACACGTTGATTATGCATTGTATGAATATGCCATATCATTAGCATTCAAATTACTAAGAAAATGTTCTACACATTCATTAGGGATTTCATCCAACACAATAACAATGGAACAATCAGGATTTGATACATCGGCATTCAGGTCAAATTTGTCCTGATTGAGATATGTCTTCTCAAAAATATTTCATGACTATTAATTGTATCTGAGCTAACTGATGTAGTAAGGTTTTCCAATTATTCATTTTAGCAGATCGAAGACTGCATCTGATCATGGCATATGTGCATTCAGGTAAGTATTTACTTATGAATTCGCTTCGAAACCGTGAACAAATAAGTAGAATATACTGATAAATTGTTCAAAAAACTTACTCGCATTGTGATTCTTTACCTAAAATTGACAACTTAGGTAGACTAGATCCTATCAAGCCATTTCGAACTCGAAATTGAGAAGTTGATGATTTCGGACTGATAGAAGTCGAGGAGGACGACAGTTTCCGCTAAATTTCCAAACAATATGTTAAAATACCATTTTGAGTTCTTGTGAAATCGACAAACAGATACCAACAAGAATCCTACAAATAGAATACTCCCCGGATTATTCCTATCTTCTGCTTACTCTACGATACCCTCATATTTCTGATATTTGGTAATTAACCGGAATTCTAATTTAAATTGGAAACTTGCCAGGGACAAATAGTATATCTAAACACGATGGTTTAATTTAGGAGAATTCAACATTATTCTAGACGACTTCATCGGAGCAAACTTCTGATTGAAGTGAGTCATGACATTTTCTCTACAAGTGATTAGTAGTCTGTTATGTCGACCTTCAATATGATTAGCTGATAGAACAATTTTCAACAATCATGGATCATATTCAAGGTCGATAAAACAAACTGATATTCACATGTAGAGGAAATATCATAGCTCACTTCTATCAGAAGCTTGGTCCGATGAAGTGGTCCAGAATGATGATGAAACCTCTACAATTAAATCATCCAGCTAAGAGAACGCTATGCAACTAAAACCATCCTCCTGAGCTACAAATCTCCTCTACCACTACAAATAGTATATGGCTAAAATATTTACTACTAAGCGCGCGGAAAACGAAAATTATATTGGAAAAAAGTAATGAATACCATATATTTGATATACGATAGTTAGTTGGTCAATCTAACATTTGGATACAGATATTTACGGAAATATTGAACAAGTGCCTTAATTATTTTGAAGAATCAAATCTGAAAACCGCACAAATAAAGTAAGATAAAAATACTAAACGCATCTACATGAAACAAATAAACACTAAAACAAGCTAAAAAAAAATACACAGTAATTTAAGTCCAAATTTACGAAGTGTAGTTAATTTGCTCAAAGGAAATCCTAAGAACTACTTACATATGGTGAAAATGCATAATCACAAGGTGAATTACTCAATTTTATTTAAGCGCCAGCTAGCAAGAGTGCTAAGGGGCATGAGTTATATGTTGTCACGTTGCAAAATCTAGACAGTTCACGCTTTGTTCCAAGAATGAAAGGCAAGTGAAAATGGCGATCGAAGCAGGCTGTTAGAGGAAGTCAACTATGCCTTTTCCAAAATAAAAGACTAATGTCGTCATTTAGACCACTATGGAGAATCATATGCACACTAATTGATTTGTGTACGTCATCGTCATTAGGACTACCTACCAATTTTCTAAAACTTTCTTCGCATAGTGGTTGGGTCAAAGCGCTGGAATCTGTGCACCTCATCTCGAGCCAGACATTCCGAATCATAACAAAAAGGTTGGACACTAGTATGGCAGCTTGCAATGTGGACGGCGTATTATCTAAATCCTTTCAAGATAATCCTACAATCTTCTTGTGACACGACGAGGTAGCGACTGACGCATATCAGCAAAGTTGGTTCTGAGCACGATTAGCGAAATTGAGTTGAACGAAGAAAAACGCCTAGAAATTCACTAAAATTTTTAAAATGCAAGCCCAGAACTGATAAACCACACTACCCAATTAAATATTTGGTTGCTATTACTGAGCAGAAACATGTATGGTTTAGCTGTCAGTTTCTCATCTTTTAACCAATGGAATAGAAGCAAACCTGTCTATGTTTATTGCGTTGCAGCAGTATTAGTAACGGACTAGAATATAGAACCTGGCACGTGTACATCGGTCCAAGTTGCCATACCTCTAAATCTGAGAAAGATTAACATCACATTAGCAGAAGTTACTTCAATGATAATAATAACAAAAACAAAGAAGAGTAAACACATAGAATATGGTTCAGGGAGAAAAGAGACGCAGTGCGGAAAGTTCTAAAATAATTTTAACCTTACAATTTAAGGGAAGACAGCGAGTGGATACATCTGCGCCACCGTGGCCACCGTGCGCCACCATGTCACTAAGTTTTCTAGCCACTGGCTACAGTATTCGAGCGGATCTCAGCCAAGTAGTCTGTAGCTTCCAATACGACTCAAACCAGCAACTTCATAAACTGATTAACTAATTTTGATTAAATTTTAGAACATATTTTCTACCTGATTACAACTATGGATTAAACTCCACTTGACAATAGATATCACCTGTGAACCAGCATAAATACTTAGTAATGAATATTGTGACACAGTCCAAATGAAATTCATACGGTACTGCCACACAGCAACTGCAGTCACTAGTAACAGAACAAAGAAACACACAGTAGCACATTTTCTAAACTCACTATTTTTTTATGCATTTTTCCTCCTTGAGCGCTGAAAGTTTTTGGATTTAATCGACTTTCTTTTGACATATTTACGTTTTACTTTATTAGGTAAACGTCTTTTTGATTTTTTCCTTGCTGCTTTAGTTTTTTTCCGTATGTTCTTTACTACAGAAACAAAAGTTTCCTTGCAAACAGACCTCTCTGAGTCAGATTCACGATGAACACTTTCTAAAGAGGCATTATGAATGAAATTATTGTGAGATGATTCCGAAATGGTACTCCTGAGTATATCCTCTTCAAGACTGGTGCCACTTGTTTTCGTGGTGGTATCAGTTTCCCGAATTCTTTTAGAATTATTCGAGGATGATGGACCAGATAAAACAGGAGAATCTTCCACTTCTGATTCACTAGGAGATCTTAGTAATCGAGAATGATAACCAATAAGCTTTGAATTACGAAGTATAACCCCATCTTGATCATCAGATTCCGAATCACTGCTTGATAGTATTCGCAACCTTTTACGGCATCCCTAGGTGTGAATAAAAGTAGTCACAAAATAGTAGTGAGGATATACGATTAGCCAATCAGTTAACAACTTAGAACTAGAACATAGAACATGATACAAAGAGAAGGAACATATTCGTACAGATGAATAAAACAATTTTGAGCTCATGATTTAAGGAAAGACAAAAAGTGAATGCACCTGCTCCACTATGATCTATTCTGAGGAAGATAGGGAATGATGAAATTAGATATGACGTTTACAATAAGCCTTGCAAACGAAATAGTTTACAATGGAAATATATGTGTACACGACTTGAAAAAGGGAACCACAATAAAATTTGTGCCGATTTTACATGTTGTTTTCTTCAGAAACCAATACAAAATTTTAAAATATCATGAAAATACTTCAAATGCGAAAAAAGAATTCAACTTCTTACCAGCATCAGGGAAAGTTAAGCGAGTTAAATCAGACCAAATGAGCAAATAGATTTAAGTAAAAAATGTGAATAAAAAATATGTTTGGAAATTAGGTGTTGCTAAACGTTAAGCGGTGCATTTAGTCTCTATATGATAATTAATTAAATAATATTATGTGTACAAGTTTGTACGTTACTACCAATAATTTCACTCATTAATGCTCTTTTAAACTGACAAACGATAACAAGCACACCTTAGAAAATTTAATTCTTACCAAATAGTGGATGTTATAAAAAGAGGATTTACACATCTGCACAATTAACTGTGTGAAGAAAGAAACGGAAGCAATAGTAACTAGTACCTTTTGTGGGTACTGTACCCGCCATCTGAAAGAATGAAGAGGGTAACAATTTTCTCTCCAAGAAAAATTATCATATGATATTAGCGTATTTCACCCCCCCCCCCGATTGTTTATTTAATTAATAATGAAATAATCTACAAGACCCCTTCATGCAGTGTTCTGTACTACACGACACCAGTGTCGAAAAAGCATGCATATATATATATATATATATATATATATATATATATATAAAAGTCAAATCGAGATGCTATTATCTATTACGCAGAAAATCGTATATCAACCAGTCTGATGGATCAAAAATGGTTCAATAGCTTTTATTCCGCTTCAATATTCAGTCGTAACTGATTGTACCACCTTCTCTGCAATGACGTACAGTGAAGAGCTACCTCGGAGAAAGGGGATCTCTGTCGTAATTCGACGTAGATTTGTTTTCTTCTAAAATTTGTACTTGGTAAATTGGTATTTTAACTGAACGAGGAGAAAAATCGGTCACTTTTGAAGCCGTTTAAAAGTATGGACTAGAAACCTTTAACACGTTTATATATCAGGCTACAAGCATCAAAGCTTACATGTTTCAATAAAACTATCAGATTACCAAGGTCGCAATTATACTTGAACCTGAAGATCATTGACATGAAATCGAGTCACAAGACTAGTAGTTGTCCAATATAGTCAATTTGGCCTAGTCCATAACATCAATCCGACTACTACGCAAAGATGAAAGATATCGTTCTCATTTAACTCTAGTTTTTGTTACTTTTGCAACTTTTATTCTTCTTCACCACGAGAGTAATTTATTCGCTGGTACATAAAATAATTAAGACCCGATTTACAACCATATGGTGTATTTTCCATAGCATCAAGTTCATAAAACGGAGATCAGAATTTAAGTTATAATGTATTATATAGATATGAGTATACGGTTAATTAAATGAGTAACCCCTATGATATCAACTAAAGTTGATTTTTCTATTTCCTACTCATTCAAAGTTCTTAAGATCGAAATGAATGTTTTTGATTAATTTGAAGTATTACATGCATGGTATATCACTAAACAATTAGATCCTTCATTTATGCAGAGATCAGATTATTCTGCGCAGCAGAGCACGTCATGTTAACTAATGGTTGCGAAAAATTAGATATGCTAACAGAAAACATGCACAAAATACAAGCTTTTATAATAAGTGACTTCGAAGCATCGCCCGCGCGTTCTGAAATGACCGAATAAGCAATAGTGTGATTAGACTCAGAATACTGGCCAAAGATAGCAAGTCGGTTGATGAGGTTGTTAAATTTCATCGAGAGAAGTGGCTGGAACATGCATTATGCATGCTTAACCACCGCTAACTTCGATGAACGACGGTGGTGAGTTTAGGAGTAGGATTGCTGAGAATCGGTCAGTGGTCAAGGTGGACTGATTCTATTTTATTCTGGATTATAATTTTCAATATCTTTTCATACACTGTATTTCGTTATTTTACTACAAGCTAGTATTAATCTCGTTATTTGGATTTGGTCGTGAAAATGTGACATGATAGCTTAAGCGAACGCATATATGTGCTAAACTCTACATTATTTACAAATAACTGGTGTTCTAATTACATTCTCCAAAATACAACGAATGACGTTAAAATTTATTACAATTAAAATTAAAGGGGCAAACTATCTTTGGGATTTTACCTCTAACTGGTTGTCACTTGACACCTGTCCGTTACATTCTGACCGAAGAGTGTTAGGATTCTGGCTTGAGTTAGATGGTGGACGGCCTAACCGGATACTGACAGGTTGATTTGTCTAAGAAAGAAAACAAATAATTAACTACACTGTACGGAAACAAATACGTTTGAGTCACGTTAAAGACACTACACGAAATAATATAGTCCCATAAAAATAACTTACTGAAGACGATATTTCAAAACATATAGTCGTTTGACCATTTGTCGAAACAGATGTTCCTAAACCAGCAGACTCTGATGCAAGTTGGTTCCGAACACGTAATCGCTGACTGTGCCGCCGACGCGCTCGAACAGAGGCCTCCGATGCAACACGTTCACTCAGGTCAGCGATTAAGTCCTGCAATAACCGACGTCCACGATGACGCCTAGTAGCTTGCTCTTCAAGTCTCCTCTGAGCAGTACAACTGAGCTCACGTGTTAAATATAGATTTTCGGAACTGGAATCCAAAGAATTATTCATTTCATCGTGTTCGCTTTCCTCTGCCTCTGAATCGATTAGCCTACGTCGAGTATTTCTCTGAACACGCCTATCAGTGGTTGTTGATGCCCTATTAGTTGTGATTGCATCTGGAAGAACAATCCCTTGTCGGAAACATTCTGGACAAAACCAGTCCCCATCCGGAATAGAAGAGAGGGGGGTTGGGAGACAATAAGTATGGTATCCTCTATCGCAGTGATCACATAAAAGCAAATGTGCCTCATCATCTGGACGATTACAAACCTCACAATTAACATCCAGTTCCAGTGGTGGGGTTTCTGAAAGTTGTTGTTTAACAGGCGGTGCATTAACCTGAGGTAATCAATAGGAGAATGAAATAGTACACTTAGCTTAAACAAGAATATCATGAAAACTATGACGTCAAAACTATGGTTTCTTAAAAATCACATAAAAGAACGTTAAATTTCGAACGACAAGAGGAAAGTAACATTATTTCTTGATACTAGGCATTCACAGACGACTTTAACAAAAGAAACACTGATGGTCGACTTAATGTTAAAAGCAGGTAGAGATTCTGGGCCAGTGCGACCGATTTCGAGTTATATCACTTGACTTAGACAAAAACAATTGAGTGCTCTTATACACTATAATCAGGGATCCTGAGTTTTCAACCATGGTTAACAGAGTTGGTCGACGACCTCACGAAGTGATGTCATTGATTGATCAAACCACTTGCATTTTCTGATCCATATCATAGTACATCGTATGCAATTATATGCAGTGGTTTTTCATGAGCTATGTATCGCATACGGTTACAATTCACTCAAATGACTAGCTATTTCCATCTATCTAATGTCTTGAAAGCTTTTATCAATGAATTGTAGGTACACCTTCAAAGCCTATAAACTGTTTCACAACCCCACAAATATAGATCGATTGGTGCACGGAATACATTCCTTATAATGCGAACATGTAGCCTACTCCACTCAGGCTTCAATGTAATAAAAGCCGAGCACATATTAACACTCCTGTACTTGTATTCGTGCCATAAACTCCTTAGAGTGTATAGTTATTTAAATACACAAGAAGTCAGCAAGTCTAAATACTTCACTCCTAATAGGCGCACCAGGATTTGACGCAAATCACTTCAAAATCAGCAACATGCACCAGGATCGAGAGCATACCTAGAATTTTGCAGTTTGGCAATTCACATATCCCTGTGGAGCCAGGTTTCAGTTAGAAATAATGAAAACCTAGTACAAATACGCATCATCCTAAGTCGCCACACCACATTAGCAGAACAGGATGAATACCAAAGTAGTAAAAACAGAGGTGATACTAGAATTAGTAAAGGAAAAGATCAGATGAAATATGATTCGTGGGAAGCTAGATAAATATGTCAAAGCTCAGGGTTGGAGAAAACGTTAAGAGTAAGTGTATATGGTACTACGACCGATTTAGAGATACGTAACTCAAAGCCGCCAATCACTGAATAAGATAATTGCATAAACTCTAACCAGTTGGTCTGCAGTCATCAAAACAGTTCAAAATAGCGCTCAACGGCTTTATGGACTGATGGTACTTTGGTTTGCCCACCCATCGCTTTTCTTCATCCTACTAAGCGTCCTAGCGTGTTGAGTTAGGCAGTGGCTGAGGATCTCTAGTGGCGTGTAATTGCCACTGTCTTATTCAAGTAAGAAAAACATTCTGTCCAATTTTAATACAATTATTTCAGTTTTGCACTAGTAGCTTCAAACTTACTTATGAAGCCTAATTGATCTATTTTAAGTACACAGATAAACGTCTTTTTACTTAGACAATAAATAGTTATAATTATGTACACAGAAAGGTAATCACTGATCACAAACTATGAATAAAGAGCTAACATACTCGTTTCGTTATAGGGCCTCCGACCCAATCAGACAATAATATAAGCTCGTATGCACCACGATCCAGGGGACACTCATGGCGAACACGTGACCACTCTTTCAGGCATATGTAGCAAAATGAATGATTACATGATTCTGGAGTGGCAACTGGTTTTCTGATCCTTTCGCAACATATTGGGCATTGATGATTTTCCTTAAATGATGTCAATGTAAAACCTGTAGCACTAGGTGTTTTGCGGATTATTATTTCTGTGAATGATAAGGAACAACCAGAAACTGGACAGGTGAATTCCGGAGAAGAGTCAGTATCATAGGCCCAATCCTCCAAACAACTAATATGAAACATATGAGCACATGACTTCGGTGTACAGTTTTCGCCTTTGATAATTCCACGACATAATTCGCATAAATACTCGCTCTTCTTTAGATTGAGAAAATCTAACATCCCAAACAAACCAAATAACCATAAAGAGCGCCGGTGAGTGTAGGTATGATGCGGTCACTTTGATTGTTAGATTTTTTCAACTTTGGTCAGAAGGAACTGAAAAAACAAAAACAATTTTTGTTATTCCTACCGGATCTTAAATTTTCAATACAAAATATGAAAAAAACATTAAACGGTAAAACTAACTTTTGCCGACAAACTTAAGAAGGCCAATGAGAATCAAGTTATTACTTTTAGGGTCGCGCGCACATTTAAGTTCAAAATGCTTACTATAGATCGGCTTATTGCAATTTTTAATGAGAACATTATTATTTCTAATCTAAAAGCTCTCGGACTACTTCGTGGTGAGCTCATTTGTGATTGTGGTCTCAATATGACTCAAATACAATCCACAGACAGTAGAGATGGAGTAACCTTTCGTTACGAACAGGTATTTTTTCAGCAAGTCTAAATTGACACTGAGGCAAACCTGCATGTTTGTTGTATTGTGGATTATGCAGTTGCCTGTCACGCTGGCATCGTCCCTTACAGATGTAAGTGAAGTATCAGAAGTGCAATGGTATCAGCACTGTAATGGCGTATGTTCACAAATCATGTTGCGCCTAAATCTGTCACTGGAAGGCATCGAAAGAAACGTTGAAATCGATGAAACAGCCATTAGAAAGAGAAAATATAATAGAGGAAGATCTGTAAAAACAGAATGGGTAAGTAATAATTGCTTTAATTTTACTGGTAGGTTCTTGGTATTTGAACTCATTGAACCCGTCTCCAACCTCCAAAAGTTCATAAATCATGTGAAAACAGTGTATCATGTGTAAATGTTTTTTAAAATTTTGTTTTTCATAATAAATAATGATTTTATCTATCAATGCATTCTCATTGGCCAAAAATTACCTCAAGGTCGTCAGCAAGGTTTAGCTTCATCTGTTAAACTATACGCTATTAAATATTAATTAAGAGTCAATCAATTTACTATAAGAAAACAGTCATCTAGAATACATGAGCTTACACTCAACCAAATAGATATAATCTGTCTTCATCAGGTAAACTGCTTATCTACTCCATATCCCCGCCTGCCTAATCGACTAACTACAACATGATAACTGATATTTACAGTTAATGAGCCCTCAACTTTAAACGGAATTTTGGTTTGTTTGTCAACAGAAGTTTTATAAGTGAGCAACCAGCTAAAATAAATAGTTATGTAAGTAACTATCATAAATGCTGACACTAATTGTGTTAGTGAAGAAAGCGCATTGAAGACGCTCGGTTACTTGTCATCACAAAATCATGAAACAGTACATAGAAACAGCAACTACTTTTCCTAAATAGCTAGCATATTCTATAGACATTCATAACCATTTACTTAATTTCGTACACTATGTTACCCCTATTATTTTCAGGAGAGCAAGAACAAATATTTGTGCAGAATAAGATGAATTCACTTTATTTCATTAGTTTCTCATCAGCTGCATACAACCTAGAATAATATTTTACAAAATTAATATTTGAAACAAAGATTAACATACACATAAAAATATTGAACTTGGTCGAAATCAAAACGATATAAACATTTTAGACATGTGAACATATCAAAAATGCCGGAGAAAATGCAGCAAATATATATCCGAAACAAAAATGTACCAGTAGGCAAAATGGAGATGAAGTGTGACGTTTTTCGTTGTACCACTGTTTTTAGGTGATCAAGTTCAACTTATGCATTTAATTAGGTTGTTTTAAGTTTAATAATTGAGTTTAATTCACATTATTCTCAAATATTTCCAACCACCGCTTATTGTGTACGTAGGATCGTTTTTATAGTTCTGTGCAAATATCTCTCTAAGCAACATTTTTCCATTGCAACTCGTTGTTATACGTTTAAAAGTGCATTTCTTTCTCTTAGTCCGTTTGGCTATACATTCTAATGACTTGACTTTAAATGAAATAGTTGTTTTCATTGTAATATTTGTTTTTCCCTTGCGTTTATACTAGATTTCTATTATTCTCATGAATTTCATATATGTTTTACTGGACATTTTGGCATTGGTGGCTGCCATTCTTGTCCACCCCTCTTCTTGATTGTACTGCATGAATTGACTGTCCATTTTCGGATTGTGGATTGACGCATACTTCCAGAATTTTAAATACTGTGAGGTGGCAAGTAACCTTTGATTCTTTGTTATCGGTATTTCTATAGATTTAGATATTACCTCCTGGACAGTCAATATTTGATCTATCCCGAAAAGATAGTATAGCCTTCTCGCTTATTTCTTGATACTAAGACGACTATTCCAATTTTCAGGATAGATTTTGGTCAAATAAATGGTGGTGACATTCGTTTAAGTAATAATGTACGTTTGTGTTAATCATTTCACATAGAACCGTTCCTCACCCAACTTTTTGTTCTGAATTTATACTGGGCAAGTGAATGCGTTTCTAAACGAAAGTTGACAGTTATTTTTTAATCCAAACTGCTTCATTTGGATCTTACTGTTCAATCATTGGAACTCTGGTTTCTGTTTTGCCTACTGGTACATTTTTGTTTCAGATATATATTTGCGGCATTTTCTCCGGCATTTTTGATATGTTCACATGTCTAAAATGTTTATATCGTTTTGATTTCGACCAAGTTCAATATTTTTATGTGTATGTTAATCTTTGTTTCAAATATTAATTTTGTAAAATATTATTCTAGGTTGTATGCAGCTGATGAGAAACTAATGAAATAAAGTGAATTCATCTTATTCTGCACAAATATTTGTTCTTACCCTTCAGTAGGCTGGTTTTGGGCATTTTTAAATAATCGATATCAGATGGCCGAAATGGACTCAGTACAGTCATCTCATAAGAGAGCAACCAGTATTGTTATACTAAAGAATGTACTAAGGTCGCTCTAGTTTATAATGTGCGTCAGCCGTAATTGTAGGTACTCTAACTTTGCAAAACCCTTTTATAATCAGAAGATTTAAAGTTTGTCTATGTAGGCGACAGAGGAGGACTACACATTACCGTTAAGTTCATGCAGTAAAAGCTAAACGAAGTCATTTCCTGGTGTATCAATTTCAGTTCATAATTAAAAAACGTGGATAGTTTAATGTTGGATGCCGAAACTTGAGTCCTATCATCGAAGTAGATGGGAAACAAATTTTCGAAAGTGCAACTACTTCGTAACAGGGGTTAAGATATCCAGAAGATCTTACATCCGTGGAATAATTAAGGCATGCCACTAATAAAGCACACAAATTTGTGGGTCGCATAATCCGTGATTTCTAATATCGTTAGTCTAAACTGGTCTACGTTCACCCGTTGCTCGAATATTGCCCATTTATACTTAGTAGTCTTCAAATTAGAGACAAGTTGAAAACAGATAGGACACTTCGGAAGATAGGCATTAGGGATGAATCATGGACCGAACTATATCACACAGTAGGACTCTTTAGGCTTAGTGTCACTTTGGTGAGCCAAGCTTAATCCCAGCATACTACTTAAAAGTCGTACACCATTTAGCATATTCCTCCTTTGTAGAATCAGTTGAATTTCTAGCCCATTACATGTATTGTCTTCCATCTAGAATGCCCGATGACCGTCATTTAGTTTGAAGACGACAAGTAGAGAATGATGCTGTTTATGAGACGTTAGTCAGTTGGCTAAAACTCGCATCATTGAGATTGTATCCTCCCTAAACACTTTACAGTACCTATCATAAGTTCAACTTAATATGTCGCTTGCCACCAATTGGTCTTGTACAAATCAAGAATCCTGGTTTCCGAATTCGCAGTGGGCCAGGCTAATAAGGTATGCCCTATGAGTAACTTTAGTGGGTTATATAGTATCAACTAGACTAATAGTTAGGGCCATAGTAGAGACCACTAAGCTAATTCCTATACCTTCTCCTCTTAGATGACCCTGATTTTACAGAACGCACAAGGCTACATAGCATAAACCATTTGGAACTCCTCGATACGTGCCAAACAACAGTGGTAATAAAGTGATTTTGTCCTAATGCGTCATATCTTTTATCTTCGACTAGATAAGACTGACTGAATTAACAGAGCAAAGAACCTCACAGCCTAGAAAGAACCAAATTCCTGTGGCTTACTGGGTATCCATTAAAGTAATCAAGTCCTAGTGGTTAACGTTGACAAACATCAGAGACATCACGATTTTCGAAATGGCTAGAAGTACACTGATATATTATAGCCATAATAGCACATCTTGTCCATATTAAGATAACAAAAAATACTCTTTTTAACTGCACTATCTGGCTTGGACTAGGGGGCTACAAGCCTTAGTTTCGGAACAATTCTCCTTGACTGTTAATACTTGAAAACCATCGTATTTCTGTATTGTTTACCTATCATATACGATGCCTGATAGACTTCCTTATAATATGATGGACCAGGAGACAGCACTCGAATACTCTCATTTTATAGAATCTGATTTTGTTCATAAGATTTTTTTTCTCATTATGGCTGAGTGGATTGGGTAAAAGTGTATCATAATTAGGGTGGGTACGTTTATGCCACTACGTATATATCGCATGGAATGACATGCCTTTGAAGCCAATAACCTAAAATCGTAAATAGTACGCGAGGATATCAGTATGAATTAGACTTTTTTGTTATTTCATTAAGGAATAAAAAACTTTACGTGGTTAGTTTCACTGGAGTTACGTTGGATGCATACTTGTTAATTAATTGTCATAGGTTTTTATTACATTTACTACTGTTTCGTATGCATTCTAGTGATAATACCTACAATACACTGGAGCTAATGGCAAACAAATATCCATCATTGTAGATAAATATAGACTTTGGTTAACCCTTGTGCGTTATGTAGGAGCTAAACAAACGAAATGCCAACTTTGTGTTATATATTTATACGAAATGTGCCTGAAACATTCAGACAAATAGGAGTTAATGTTACGGAATGTGAGAATACTTCACTTCATGAAACAGTTTTCATTGAAAAGTAAACAAGGAGATAGGTAATGCACTCAAATTACAACGACAGTAAATATGCATTGCAACAAGAGACGATATAAGTTTTGCATTGTCACTCATAATGTCTATTACTGATACCAGTCCAAACCAAAGTGAACAGCGAAACAGTGTAATTTAAAATAACCAATGTTAACAGCATCAAGAGATTGACAGAGTAGCATTATCACTATATCCTAAATTTTACTCAAGAATTCACGCCAACGTAAAGGTATGGTTAAGTTGATATGTAGTTATTACCTACACAGACACACTTAACACAGGAAACAATGGTGCATAAACAAAGGCGATATGCACAATAAGTATGATGTAGACATAGTTGACTTACATGGAATAATAAGCGTGGTTACGAATTTCTATTTGTGTAGTTATGCGTAGTACGAAGCAACTGAAAGGGGGAAAACAAACAGCATAACGGAAAAGCCATATTGTGACGGCTACACTTTCATGATTCTTCAAACAACCAGAACAGTATGACTGTTTGCATTAGGGAATACGTAGGAATTACTGTCCAGTTAGTTGAGGTCAATTTGTTATCCTTGACTAGTTACTCATCACTAAAAATTACTGAAATAATGTTTAAACTGGAATTCTGAGTAATATGGGGTGTAATTGGTTGTAGATTTTGTGAGGTTACAGTAGTTAAGAAGATAACATGATGGTTCAGAGTATAGCACTAAATACAGTAAATGTTTAAGAATGTGGGTTATGTTTTTAATTAATTTTGTTTCATCAGCATTATTATTATGTTCTGAACTACTGTGTAGAATTCATGTCAGATACAGGCATTGCCATAATGATGCAGGAAGACAAACTCAGACGGAGTAAAACATAAGGTTTTACAGAGATAAGTACCTGGATAGCAATAACTTACACAACACATTAGATTAGTGTGCAAGGTGATTAAATAAAAGCAGGTAAACCGTCAACCACCAGCTGGAAGGTATTTTGCAATTCTGGGTGTTCAGAAATGCATTGGTAGCGAACAATTATAAATATATGTGATCAGTTCGAGTAAGGAGTGCCATAAGCGTAGCACTAAAAACTTTTATATAACAGATAGTTGCTTGAAATAGTTAATCTCAGCACCAAGTACTAACACGACTTTGTGTGGACAGCATCTCGTAAGAGAATGGCGGAAATCGGAATTATCACATTAAGGTATCACGATTAGACCACAAAGACGCGCTTTTCTCTCCAGCGTAGATCGCAGGTGATGATTTCAACATTACACGGCAGCTGAAAACTGAAAAGATAAAGAAAACGAACAAGCAGCAGGGCAAGGAGTCACTAATGACCAATTAAGTATACCTGCTTGCAGTGGAGCCAAAGATGTATATATTATTTTAAGTGAAGCCTTTTGCTATTTTTTCATTTTGAAAAATGTCGGCTAATACTGGATATAACTACGATAGATTTCAGATCTACTCTAGGATAAAGAGCTCAGGGAAGTATAGCTTGGAATAAAAGGTAAACGGTATCACCTCTAAGAAATATATGGATATTACGAGATTCTGAAGTACTATCTGCTAGGAGGGAAAACGTCTTATTACCTGCAGGTCAGTGGTCGAAAAGCTTTAAAGACCTGCAGAATGTACCCCATCCTATATAAGTTATATTAAGTAAGTTGCAGATACTGGCATGGTCTAAGTAGAGGTCTATTGCGAATCTAAACTGTGCTGCAGTATCATATGGTTTCTGTAGCATGAAGCTCTGATTTTCCTTGCAACAGGGTGTCCCAACAGATACGCAGAGCCAACACGGCGGCCCGTTTGAAGTCTTGGGCTACCATTTTTCCCAATACCTCGATCAGTTACTTTATCGTTTTCTGTTCTGTTTTAATTGCTCAGTCAAGCCATTGTATACTCACGCGCCTATAAAAAATGTCTGCGACCTATCGTGAGCAATACACAATTTCACCACACTGTTAATTGCACTGTTTGATCTCTCCATTACTATAATTCTCTATATATTTTACATGGTTAATAGTGCATATTTTCGCCCTGTTCCAATATACTTTATTATTATTATTATTATTATTATTATTATTATTATTATTATTATTATTATTATTATTCACCCTTCCAATATCACTTGAGTGACAATTCACAATTTCACCACACTGTTAATTGCACTGTTTGATCTCTCCATTACTATAATTCTCTATATATTTTACATGGTTAATAGTGCATATTTTCGCCCTGTTCCAATATACTTTATTATTATTATTATTATTATTCACCCTTCCAATATCACTTGAGTGACAATTCACAATTTCACCACACTGTTAATTGCACTGTTTGATCTCTCCATTACTATAATTCTCTATATATTTTACATGGTTAATAGTGCATATTTTCGCCCTGTTCCAATATACTTTATTATTATTATTATTATTATTCACCCTTCCAATATCACTTGAGTGACAATTCACAATTTCACCACACTGTTAATTGCACTGTTTGATCTCTCCATTACTATAATTCTCTATATATTTTACATGGTTAATAGTGCATATTTTCGCCCTGTTCCAATATACTTTATTATTATTATTATTATTATTATTATTATTATTATTATTATTATTATTATTATTATTATTATTATTATTATTATTATTATTATTATTATTATTATTATTATTATTATTATTATTATTATTATTCACCCTTCCAATATCACTTGAGTGACAATTCACAATTTCACCACACTGTTAATTGCACTGTTTGATCTCTCCATTACTATAATTCTCTATATATTTTACATGGTTAATAGTGCATATTTTCGCCCTGTTCCAATATACTTTATTATTATTATTATTATTCACCCTTCCAATATCACTTGAGTGACAATTCACAATTTCACCACACTGTTAATTGCACTGTTTGATCTCTCCATTACTATAATTCTCTATATATTTTACATGGTTAATAGTGCATATTTTCGCCCTGTTCCAATATACTTTATTATTATTATTATTATTATTATTATTCACCCTTCCAATATCACTTGAGTGACAATTCACAATTTCACCACACTGTTAATTGCACTGTTTGATCTCTCCATTACTATAATTCTCTATATATTTTACATGGTTAATAGTGCATATTTTCGCCCTGTTCCAATATACTTTATTATTATTATTATTATTATTATTATTATTATTATTATTATTATTATTATTATTATTATTCACCCTTCCAATATCACTTGAGTGACAATTCACAATTTCACCACACTGTTAATTGCACTGTTTGATCTCTCCATTACTATAATTCTCTATATATTTTACATGGTTAATAGTGCATATTTTCGCCCTGTTCCAATATACTTTATTATTATTATTATTATTATTATTATTATTATTATTATTATTATTATTATTATTATTATTATTATTATTATTATTATTATCCGTTTTCTGTCATCGCTTATAAACCGATTCTAAATGTTGATTACAACTTGACCTCTTAATCATATCGGGTTTATTAGTTGGCTAACAAACCTATTTATGCAAAGTCTAAGCTACGACTACGCATTGAACTCTTTAGAATTTTTCTTTCTTTCTTTTTTCTTTTTTTTCTATTTACACGTCCTACATCACATTAACGTTTATACTCTTAATACTACTTCGCTAATTTGATTTATTAAATTATTATACTCAACTGATGAAGCCCAAAATGGTTTCTTCACAACGCTTATTGCAAGTGAGTAGTATGTGATTAAAATAAATAAATAAATAAATCTATTCAAAAAGTGGACTACCTACAATGCAGATCCAAAAGAAGTACACTGAATGCAGCAGCCGTCTTGCATCATAATATAATGCCTAGATACGAAAAGGGTGGAAAGTATATCTGGAGCACGTTTTTGATCATACTTCCGCTTTAACTCCGTTCCCAGACCTTTATTACTGAACGAACTTAGGAATCTGAACATAGAAAGCAAAATAATCAACTGGCTGTATTTCTACTTCTCCGGAAAAGGACAATGTGCCGTGCACAGTGAAAACGTGTTCCACTCATCTATTAACAGAAGTGACTGCACATCAATGTTCCGTCCTTTCTTTCTTGATTTTGTTGAATGACTTGCCCTCTTCTTTGCAAAATACCTCAGTTAAGCACTAAGACGATCACACTCTTTGTATGTCCGTTCCTTCTTCCGTAAATTGTTGTGAAATAATTTGCTTCTAAGTGAATGTTAAACCATGGTCTTGTCTAAATGATCTTCATCATAATCCCTCCAAATGTCAACCAGTCATTCTCAGACTATAACATGAAGAAGACCTAAGTGCCCTCGTGGATTTTCGCGCTGTTTGTAAAATTGGAGATTCTATAATTACGACCCCATCGAATACTACGTTTTCGGCGTAACGTCTACCTCTGAGGTCCCACGAAGACAAACTTAAATGCTGTAATTTATCCAGGGCATTTCAAAATATGTTACTAGTTGATTTAGTGCAAGAACTCATGGAATCTGCACTTTACGCTAATACATCTAATGTGAGCCTGAATTTTTATGTTACCGTGATGTAAGGAGATTAAAAATAGCTGACTGGCTGTTTACTTTTATCCATCAAGTTAGAGAATATCACATTTGTTTAACTTCATCATTCGGCTGTACTCTCATTAACTCATTTTATGCGGTTTCTCAAGGTTGGACGATGTCTATATACTATGCTGGTCGTAAGGTAATTTCATAATTGTCATGTCTGAATACTATTTCATTGTCAGTTTCTTGCCGTCCTTTTTGTTGTTGAGCAAAATTAGCTGATCAATAAAAAGTGTGTACTGAAATAGCTATCATATAAATTAATCTTCTGTAAACAACTTGCGTGATTCATTTTTAACAAAAAAGGCTGAATCAGTCTCATCATTTTATAGCTACTGTACTGAAAAACATTGTAAGGCAATTCTGTATATATGTGTAATATCTTAATATTAAGCGGTAACAATATATCTGTCCTTAATCAGATAGTCTTCATATTTTTGTTTGACTCATAGAAAATTCCAAAGACATGATAACGTGTTTTCATGTGGTTTTAACAAAGCCCTTTTTACACGTTCCCTAGACAGTTTTAGAATCGTTTGAAAGTCAATTGGCTTTTTAAATTTAAAAATTAAGCCCTGTTGTGTACTGACGTCAGACTATG
Organism: Schistosoma mekongi; assembly: GCA_034768735.1. Lineage (NCBI taxonomy): Eukaryota > Metazoa > Platyhelminthes > Trematoda > Strigeidida > Schistosomatidae > Schistosoma > Schistosoma mekongi. The sequence continues at coordinate 36,915,828 of CM068306.1, forward strand.
CCGTCAAATTTTCGTAAATGACAGGAATAGGTTGCGAACCTTCGATTTAACTGTTTTTTATTCGCAACATGGACGTTACCTCTATTTAATAAACTATTACAAAATAAGTTAATGTCGTCGTTTTCCCTGAATACATAACCTTTATGTCGTGACTACCAGTCACATCAAATTCATTTATCTCCTATAATGTTAATAACAATGTTGACGTCAATACTTGAGACGTTACGCATTAGTGCTACATCTTCTATATAACTTCGCTGTACAGCCTAGATTTAATATTGAGTCCTACTTACATACCAATTGCCTAACAATGTGACCATGATTTTTTTCTAGCTGAAACATTTGGTGGAAATCTGGAGACACTATTTCCATTAGCGTTTGATAATTTTCATTTATTCGCGTAACATTTGGATGATTCTTTCGATATTTGTGATAAAAATACCGAGTTCAGCTATATCCTACAAGTTTCACTGGCTTCCACTAAGCGTTGGAGTTTATGATGGAGTCTGGGTTAAATTCAAAAGTTTACTTTTTGAATGTTTTACTGAATGAAACCATGTAGCCTTTTACTAAGATCAATATGGAGTCGGCTCCCAATCTACACAATTTTTAAGTCTGGCCCAATTGAGCTAGAAAGTGGTTAAACTCGGTCTCTATCGTCAAGAGTCAAATGTATTTGCATCGATGATATTGTTGATAATGAAGTGAATGAACTCCGGCAGATGCTTATCTGCAAGAGCTAGCAGAAGCCTAGGACAAGAATAGCAGCATAAACGAGTCTACTTAATACCAAGAAGTTCATTTTCATGAATATTAAACTTGAATCCCATCTCACAGGATGTTCCAAGAAGCCAACTTTCATTAACCTTAGCGTTATCCTGTTTTTAACTGAATATCTTTTTCCATAGATTAAACATAAGCTACCGTCACTGCTTGCTTTTTTGCAACTGTTTAAATTAATTGCACAAGGAGAGATCCTTAGAAATTTATGTTCGAGCACCATACTCCCTATTTTCCAAGAACAGTTTATAGGTCAACTACTAGCTGAATACTGTAGGACTTCGTAAATCCTGGCGATATTGTCCATGGTTCTGATGATATTGTTCCTGGTCACTCACATATTAAACAAATTAACAAAAGGAGAATACAAATGAAAATCTATGCATTTTGGTGGCTATAGTTTTTTTATCAACCCGTTCCAAAGTTTAGTGCAAACGCATTGAGTCCACCATTTATTCTGTTATTGCCTTTCTATCTTTCTATTATCGATATTATTTGTAGCCAACTAGCTGATTTACTATTTCGAATATTCAGTTATATATTGTAAGCACTCTTTTTCTAATGTTCGTCATTGCTATTTATTAGTTACAATTTTTGTGTATTGGTTAATCATACAACAGCTTACTATGCAAGTTAGGAAGTAGTTACAAGTCTCTGGTCTGCTTCGATTAATCAAAAGTATATGTATGTTTATGGTATAAAGATACTATTGCTGGTTTTTTTCTGTAAACGTACTAGATGTCATTGAAAAGATGATCAAAAGTCAAACAAATAACTTTTAAATGAGTTAAAGTTGTATTTTAGTTATGAATATTCAAGTGAATTGCATACATGGAGTACTGCCATAGTAACTTACTAGATGGTCATTCGTTCTATTTGTTTTGGTCAATTAACTTAAGTAGGATTTTGGACATGTCTTAGTTGTAGACTATTCAAAATTATGTGAATTAAAAGTCACTCCCCTAAAATAAAGGTCACGGCTTTTGCCTTATAGTTTCATGTGAACAAATTAAGGAGATGGTTAATTTTACTCATTCGTTTTCGCTACTATGTAGTGTATGTGTAGCCAGTCATATGCCCGTGGAACACTTTGAAACATTAAGAATACATGTAATATAAGTTCATGTATATCATTGCTACATGTTTATGTTATTATTTTTACTTAGTCAATGAAACCTCTCCATCAACTGAAAACTATTCACAACGAACACTATGCTAAGCTTCAGAGCAAACATGCTTCCGAGACAGATTTGTTGGATGATCTGAGGTTAGTCGATATAGTGTTATGATTGTCTTTTATATTTTTTATTTTTGGTACTTTGTGAACTGAAAAAGATCAGATCGGCCTGTCCTGAAAAGACCGTAATAATAATCATCTGCTCCTGTATATATTTAAAACTGTCAGGCTTACTTTGTAGCCAAATTTGGTGTGAGTTTCTTAGAATTATTCGTTTCTAGGTGTGTTCACTTTGTTCTACTGACATTTTAAAAGCGAGCCACAGAGTACAAGATGCTCATTTTATACCATTTACAGTTAATCGGTTGGATGTATCTGTTAATATTTTTAGCGGAGATCGGAAGTACAGGTTACTGTTTGGAAAGTGTTTCTGTTGGGCTTCTAAGTTTCAATATCTTGGTATTTTACATTAGTTATTTCTAACTACTTATCTCGTAGGTTTCTTTAATTAGTACCTTTAATATTCACTGAAGCAATATGAATCTTAGTCGTCTGTATAAACAATGTAATGAAAGTGGTTCTGAGATCTACAAAAAATGTTTGACCTTTTCAGTGACAGTTGATTTTTACGTTGTGCTTGATTTTCAACCTGAATATAATAGTCTTTGAACTATAATTATTTACTAATTTACAAGTAGCACGTAGTAAACCATTACTTAGATAATTACGTAAAAGCATGTTTGGTATTTCTTAGCCGTAGCTGTTCGTATTATATTTAGGCTAGTTTTAGAACCAGTTAATATAGTGAAATCGAATGTTATATGTCATTATGGTCTGCATATTCTGTTGGCGTTGCATTTCAGATTTATTATGGGAAGAATTTTAAGGCCAACTCCACCCACTAGACTTCAAACTTTGGTAAAAATCCTTCAAAATAGTGCATATGCACTGTCTTAGCTAGCGTTCATAACATCTTTCATTAATTTTTTACTTGTGCTAAATTTGAATGCCTAAAACGGATGGTACTGAAATTTACTATGACTTCTTTTATAACTACAGAAAAATGCTAAAAATTAATTGTTTCTTGAGAATTAAATTATAACATCATCCAATACCAATTACTTCTGGATGCATAATAATTTCAATAGTACAGATATGATTTCAAAAGGCACAACAGTAAACTGTTTATTATTTCATTTTTGTCACTTCTGAGAAATGTTAACTAATTTTTTACTTCCACGCATGACGATCAGTTTAATTTAGTGTATGAGATTATAACTATATAATATTGAGTGGCAAGACGCAGTAGGGTATTTTTAAGACTGGGCATAAACTGAGTAGCATTATGGTGTTTTCCTCTATACAAAATGGATTTCTGGTTTCGAGTTTTACCATAGTTACAAGTAAAATTTGACTTTGTAAAAGAACTTCACTTATACAGTATCATTTACCGAAAAATATTTCGCTATACACAATTATAGAACAATGTATTAATTAGTCAGAAATATTAGAACCTAAATTTCTATCATTGCTACCACCATAACGCAGTAGTTGGGTTTGCCTTTCGTGATGATCCAACCAAGCTATACTGACCGAAACAATCGTTCTTTAAAAACTTATCATGCCAGGCAGGTCGATCGGAAGGCGATAAGACAAAAAGCAGTAAACCTAAAATCTGAGGACGACGTCGTACTCCCGACTGTGTAGAGGCGTGGTGGAAGTAAAGTGTTTCTTCCGAGCAACCAGTATGGAATCGATGCTGCCTTCCCACATAGGAAGGGTGGGTTTAGAAAAGGTCGGCTCTGAAAATGCGCGCCTCACCGTACTCCACAAATTTACTTCTCTGGCCGTAAGGCTTTCCCAAGTACGGAGCTAACACAACAAAAACCGCTTGTAAACAGACAGCGTGTAACCGACTTCAAGCAATTTTTACTTGGGTACTAGGGTTACGCGCACAGGTCATTACGACCAACCCTAACCTAATATGCCTTTCAAGTAGATCAATATGAAGAACCCTTTTAGCAAGTGAGAAGTGATAACCGCCCCCATTCCTCTAACAGTACTTGAGATCACACCATTCATAATCAAACCCCTCCTCCTCCTCCTTATGTTTACAGCACTTTCGATTCTTACCCCCCTTACTGCTACCCTTTCTTGGCGTGTTACTAGTACTGATTATTTTAGTTTCCAAAATGCTATTCCAGGTTTCTTGAGACTGCGCTCTAAACTTCATGTTGCGGCTTTTAACGTGTGAACATTCTATCAAATCGATCAACAAGCTTCGTTATCTAAAATCCTAGAATATCTTTCCATTTATATATGCCGTCTCTCCAAAACACGCATACAGGACCCTAGCGTGGTCATTTAACTTAACCTAGTCAACACTGTGAGATTTACTCCTCAATTTTATGGAGACCTTACGGCATGTTATCGCTCCATTGCCAGGGTAGGCATAACACTAAATGTGCGGGAAGAACAGGCATTTCTAGACTGGATTCCTGTATGAAATAGCTTATGCGCTATCCGTTCAGATTGTACTGTAAAAACTGAGAATGATGAAGACACACGCTGATGCCTTTTTGTCGTTTCTGCTCGGTTAAATCGAGTAAAAGATAAATTTTACAGGAAGTTTTCTAACCTCCTTCAGAGGGCTGAACGCTCAGACATAGTGGTCGTAACAGGAGATTTCAACACCTAAATAGATTGGCTAAATGAAGTTAAAAAACCGTCTGGTAAACCTTTGGAATCCCAGCTTACGAGCGGATAATGGAGACCGTTCGGTACAATTATATTCAAATTACCGTCTATCCCCAGCCAGTATAAACTTTAAGTGTAAGGAAAGATATTGTATAGCATGGTGACCTCCAGCTTTAACATTACGATAAACACAAACAGATAATTCCACCATCAATCGTCGTCGGAGAAGTCCCGTAGAGAATTGCTGCTCATTCTATGGAATGTGTTCGGATTCTGACCACGCCTTAATGAGAGCACGAATTTCCATGCGTTTTACCGAACTCAGAAAGGCCATAACATTAAAATCCTCTGGATATAATTCATTCGTTGGGAGATCAGAGAGAAACTTAACTGTTTTGGATCAGACGGTTCATTCCAAGAAGAGTCTATAAGTAATTTGAAGCTAGGGAAAAACAGGATGATCCTAGATAATTTTGAGGATGGTGGCTATCATTGAAGCAAAATAAAGGAAAGCTAGGGACGGCCAAACGAAAATATGACATCAGCCTTTTAAGTCTTTGACTGTTGGTCTAAACTATTTTGGTAGTTGCAGGCAGTTGGTGGTATAGCTCAGAATCGGTAACATTGACGCGTGTATTCACCCTTTAATTTCTAGTTCTTAATCTTTTGTGCACACCTTTATTATATCGCTTTCTGTTGAATTATATTCTTGTGCTACTCTAGTAAATTTTGATCCCGTCTTGCTAATGTGGAATGACACTTGGGATATATTTATCAGACTGTGTCCGACTGATAACTTAACTGTTAGTATTTCAACATTATCATGGAGCGGTTTATACATAGAGTGATCCTAGGAATTCACGATGCTCTTTCAGTTGGGATATGTTAAAAACCAGATGAATACATCAACACTATTTTTATTTCTTTTTAATGTCAGTAACAAGAACAAGAACTTTTTGAATGGATTATTTTATATATATTTATTCTTTAGGGTATATTGTAAGCAAAGAGCTATAATTGAACGTGAATACGGTCAATCGTTGCAAAAGCTTGTGAACAGTTTTCTTTCAAAAAAAGAATTCACATCATGTTCTTCAGGAGGTGACGCTGTACTGTAAGTACTATTTATATATTCTCTTTTAACATCAACGAACATATCAATATTTTAACGTTATTCATTTTATACAGCATTAAAAGTATTGTAATTGATTGTTTCCTCTTTATTTTTTAGTTCTTCTAATAAACAACATAATGTATGGCACATATGGTATTCATTATTAACAGAATCTAATAACTTGGCATTATCACGCTTGCGTACATCAGATATTCAACAAAGATTGTCTAATGAACTTAAACCGCTTAAATCTCAACGCTTATCAGTTAACAAACGTGTATTTGAGCAGTTGAAAATACTTCAGGTGAAAAATAATTATTTATTAAGATATATTCTTTGCATTATTAACATTATTTTAAAAACAACAAGAAAATGGGATTTTGTAGAACAAGATGAATTCATTTTACCTAAGTCGTTTTTCGTCAGGTGCATAGAACCTGGAATAATTTTAAGATCAATAAAGTGTAACTTGCTTACGAAGATGAAGTTGATTAAAATTTAAAGTTTATAGACATGGTAAATGTTTGATTGAATGTTGGAAATATGTACATGATGCAAAAGAAGATACCAGAAATAACAATCAGAATAAGTAAGCATTTAGGTGAATACACAATCAGAAAATGAAAGACAGTTAACATACTCGTAGAGAAAGAGTATTTTTATGAGAGCATCATGGTTTACTTTAGAGTGAACAATAATCTATAATTTAAGCTAGCATAAGCTTCCTATCTTACACAGTCTGATAAGCAAGATTGTGAATTTATCGTTCACACAAAAATGCATAGAAAATTAATAGAAGTTATGGTTGTGCACTTTGTGCATCAAAAGCGTCACAAAAATGTATTGATTTGATAGAAATTAACCTAACTGAAACTTCGGCGAAGTATGCAGAAACATATATGCTGTTACGCCATTTGAAAAATCCGCATTGGATAATGCATTCTATTGTTAAAATAACCGGCGTAGATCGCTCAACAATTTTACACTGAGGTTAAAACCAGATTAAAATTGTGTTTGTATAAGGTTTGGCATTTGCTGAATAATAATTATTCAGATTCACAAGAAAAGTGCCTTTTTTGTGTCTCAGCGAGTTACACGCTATTCGGAGAAGGTATCGTGTCAATTGTCAATTGTGTTAATCAGTCCAAACCAATTTCGTTAAATCGGCATACTTAATTATTAAAAAAACGAGCATCTGCCTTGAAGTATCTACATAACGTCTTTGTCAATTTAATTTCCAAGTTATACAATTTTGAAAGAGAATCATACCAGATAAACTCACACTATATAAAATTGTGTTCATTTGACAACAAGAACACTACGTACTCTTCACTTTCATGTATTTGTTTATTTTCTCAAGAGTGATCTAGCCGCTTGTGTTCAAGAAATGGTGAAATCTCACAAAGTTTATGCAGAAGAAGAAAAGCAGGCACAAGATACACGTTTAAAAACGTTAACTGCTAAAGAAAAGTATGTTTAGAACTTGAATTGATTTCTTTTATCATTATTAACTAAATGTAAATGAAATGAATAATGCAACGATTTTAACGGTAAACTAAAAATAATTGAATTCTATTCCTTAAATCTTGATATCATTTAATCGTGAATATTTCACCTGTGGATGTGATGATCCCATCAATATAAAAAGAAACGCGGTCATGGCTAAATACTAATTTTTTAGGGATTATGAACCGAGACAATAATGAACATTTCCTATCATTATTTTTGTATAAGGCGAGAGTCATTAAATGAAAAGCCAACTAGCCTCTTTTATGTAATTAGAAATGTTATTTCAGTTTAGTACATTCTGTAACTACATAAGACAAATCTGATTTTGGGAAATAGTATAATCTTTTATCAAGATAAAAAGTGTAAACCCTCATATCAGCTCAAAAGCGTTAAGCTTGAAACTAATGTGTTATAATAAAATTTAAAAGTTGTTTTATTTAACTTTGTAATGGTGTAATCGTAAATTATCAGATACTAATGAATTTAAATAAACATACAATTTCTTTCAAACTAATCTAAAAAAAATGGTTCATTGAATCACCGCATAACTTTTTATTTTATTATTAACTGTTTTATAAATTTTCCGAGAGTATTTAGTTTTTTATAATAAACCCTTATATATCCAAAACTATCAGAAACCATTCATGCTTACTCAAATTTGTCGGTAGCAAAAAGTTATTTCACAAAATATTTTACATAAGCTCGATTTACTTTGTATTCAGTGAACATTCAGCAGAATATTCGCGTTTATTTCACACAATAAAAAATTATTCTTCAAGCTATACATATTTCAAAAATCGAATAACACACATAAACGAACAATATTGTTTTTAATTCGATCTTCATTAAGCGCCATTGCAACATACATTAACATTTATATGCAAATATGAAAACATGTTGAACCAAACAAGACAGTTAAGGAATCAGTGATAACAATGAAATAGGTGGATTATGCAAATAATCATAAGTGGGAAGTAAGGATTGTTAGTAGGTGGGCAGGTGTAATAGTAGTAATCATAAGGAGATTAACAATAGCATGAATGCCTTTAAACTTGCGTGTGGGTTTCTTCCTAGTAAGTTTAGAAAACAAAAGTAATTAAAAGGCAAGATTTATACTATCTTTACGTTGACGATACATTTATCGTCATCAGTTAGAATATCAATAAAGAAAAATTTAGTTTAATGATGCTCACACAGAAATCCGTTTTATTAGTGTGAACGAATGCGACAATCGATAACATTTCTTAGATAGTCTGATAAAAAATGAGAGGAGGAATAGTTGTTACTCAACTGAAGGACAAGTTACCTGTCCTCGCCACATCTATGTACATCTATAAATTTGGCTGTTACTGTGGAGAAAACTACATTTGGTGTACCATCAGACAACTTAATCAATGTTCATCAACTTGCATCTACTATCTTAGTTCGCTAAGGGTCCTGTTAAATCTATACGCAGTTTTATTTCGTCACACTAGGTAGATTGTGAGCATGCATTGAACTATGGCATTCTGAGCGGTATATAGCCTGGCATCAGACTTTTCAGATGGGATTCTGTCTTGTCCTCTACACATCACAGAAGCTATAGGGATACGAGTTAACAACCAAAGCTGTGTTCAAGAAGTGTTGCACCCCTATCGCCTTCGCGGCCGTATATGACTTAGTACACTGTCTACCCATTTCTTAACATACTTTCGTTGTTTGTTTGTTTTGACTTCAGTTCATTCACATCTTATCCGCACTCTCTGCATATTTAACGCAATTATTTTCCCACTTTCTGGTCTTAAACGACCATTTTATTATTATTACTATTGTTTCGTTACTGTTCTAATAGGCTTAATTTCCCACGTCTTCACTCACTCCCTGTGTTAAAAGTTATCATTACTCTTATTCATCTTATGTTTAAATATATATTCAAACTGTTACTAATCTCTTCACCATCACTACTAAACACCTGTTCACCTACTAACATTCTCCACTTCCCACTTATAATTATTTGCATAATCCACCTATTTCATTGTTATCACTGATTCCTTAATTGTCTTGTTTGGTTCAACATGTTTTCATATTTTCATATAGATGTTACTGTATGCTTCGATAGCTCTTAATGAAGATCAAACTAAAAACACTTTTGTTTGTCAATGTGTCGTGTTTTAATTTACCTAATGATGGTAGTAGCAATTCCATCATTGGATGCCTGCTCAGTGGTGCGGAGGGTTGGATGTTCATCAACCTGAAACCCCTGGGATGCTCACTGCTGGAAAGTTCTACACTAGAACGAAACAGCTGTCCAGTGCCCCTTGGCTTTCAATAGTACTCTGTCAACATCAATCTGTGATGTATTAAATCAATAATGAGGGTATTTAATATTTCTTAAGTGAACATATTTAGCAGTTCTTTGTTGTATGAAATCAGAACTACTAAAAATGTTTAATCAGTAGCAAATTGTGTATTCGTGTATTAAACTGTATTCAGTATCTATAGTTTAAAGAATAGTGCTACTAATTATACGTCACAGTACATGAAGTGTATTAGTGTTAGAACTTGTACAATAACGTTAAAAGTCAACTGCTTAAACCAGTAAAATACATCTTCATCAAAGCAATGTGAGATGTTTTAGAAAAGTTCTCAGGTCAGTTGATGTCTGACAAAATCTCGACATAGATTCAAAAGAATTTTACCAACTTGTGTCGTAGGTGACGTGTCCGTCTACCAATCGAGGAGCGAGTATGCTACGTAGTAACGCCCTCTGTTTTACTCTAAGTGAGTGAATTGTGACCTCTAGAAGTAGAGAATATTAGTGGCTTACTAGCATTAAATTATAAATATCTTTCAAACATCCTTCGCGTATTTTAGGACTACCGATTTAGCTATCCTAACGTTAGATGTAGGGTATCAGACAAAGATGGTCACCGACTGAGATGGATGGGATATATAATACCTATACTCGACCGCAGCGTACTTCGGTACATGATGCTATTCTGATTAAGAATAAAACGAAAGTCATGGGCGACCGAACTGAAATGTGACATCAGTCTATGCAGTCACTAATTATTAGTCCAATTCATGTTTGCAAGTGCGGAGTACTTCGTTGGAGGTTGCATGATAACCATGGTCAGTAGAAACCCTGGGTGGCATTACTCAAAATCCATCCTCATATCACAGGAAAATTATGGTCTTGTTTACCCCTAGACCCAGAATCTTAAGATTATTTTGTACACTTTATTGCACGAGTTCACCCTTTTTTCACCAATGATATTTTTTATACTTAACTTTTTGCCACTTTTAGTGCTACCAATAACTCTAGTATCCTATTATTTACCATGACAACTTCGTTTCGGTGTGCTGATGTCCTTTTGGCAACTTTAACCAATTTATATGTCAGGTTCAACTCTTCTCTTGACTATCTAAGGTCTTATATACTTTACATTTATGTAAACAATATATTACACGAAAATTCGTGAGGCATATACTACTGATTGATTAGACGTTAGATGTAATAATAAATTTTTAACCAATTATCTTTTTAAGTAAGGACAGTGGAATATGTTACTTTCAGTTAGATAAATTTTATATTAAACTGCTGCATTACATAAAAACAGATTGACAGAAATCTGCTTTCTGTTAAGTTTAACACAAGGTAATCTGACTTCATTTCTAACACATAATTAACATATTTTAATTCTCAAATATTCTCTACTCCTACAAACGTTTGTACAGTAAGTTATTTGATTTTGAATTTTTTTTAAGGATTCAACGTCGATCCACTGATATATTCCATACTATGGCACAATTGCATCGAAATTATGATAAGGTAAGAAGTATATTTTGAAGCATAATTTGTACTTTTGGGACTATAAATTGAACAGTTTAATAAGCAAAATTTAGAGTCGATCGTTTTCGAAAAATGATACAGAATTAGTAAGCCCATGCATTTGACTGTTTTGTGCACTTTTATTGATACCTTTTATGTCAGAGGAAATAATACTCTTCTACTACCCAGCTTCATACAGATAGAGGTGACTTAAATCTTTTATTTGAATGCTTGATTGTCGTAAAGAATGATTAAACTTACAAAAGTATTTTTCAGATAATTATTTGCTATGTTTTGACTGCATACTTATCAAAAATTCTGTTCTTCTCATATCCATATTCCCTTTTCTTAAGCTTTTATTTTAGTCACTAAGTGACGTGCTATTATTTTGGATTCATAAACTGGAACAAATTATTTGTATACTTCACCGATTTCCTGTCAAGAATTTATTTGGTTTGTGTCTACGTTATCACACTAACTGGGTTACTGTGCGAATTGGGCGTATACATATGTTTTTAAGTGATTGTATGAAATACGTACGAATGTCCGAACTTTGGATTAGTCAGCTTAAATTCACTTATTTGTCTTTTACTATCTCACGAATTGAGGCGGAATTTCAAGCATTGAGAATACTTTGTCATGTTCTTCCTCGGTTGTCTTTAAAGTTTCCATACTAGTGGTTAACACAGGATCCTTTTTTGTAATCGTTCATCACGAGGGCATCACAAATGTTATGATGTTTACTCACATTTTACCCACTTTTTGAGGCATCACTTCAGTCAATTAATTCGTCTAATCCAATCAATGGTAATTGTTTAAGAACCATTTACAAACAGTTCACGTTGTAATTTTAGGTTATATGTTTAATAACTTAAGTTGTTTCGTGAAAATGATGTTAGAATTATAAATAAATCACTCCTAATTAGAACGAAACAGATAAGTAGTGCTTCTTGGCTTTTATTAATTCTTCTCCTGATATGTCGGCAATGCGTAACCGTTCTCTCAAAACGATGAACAAGTATGTTCACTAGGCACTCTTCTTAATGTTAATTTCATTCAACTACACTATCTAAAGTATTCACCTTTTGATAACTTGCTTACCATGCAGCTGAAGTTTTAAGTGTTCATGACTACCTATTATCTTTGGTGAAATGCTCCACTAATTTATACGGAATTTTTAGTAGTATTATTTATGTTTATTTGACGGAAGATAAAATACACCATTCCTTCACACTAAGTCAACTTTAAATATCTCATCATGCCTTTTTTGAAACTTTTTCAGCTCTTAGGTAAACGTCAAGCCTTTGATTCAAGATCAACTACAGCTAGAAATGAATACTTATTTCAGTTGACAGCGATCAATGCTCACTTGAAACATTATTTCAGTGAAGATTTACCTGTTTTAGCAAAGGTGAACTCTTAATAATACTCTTTAAATTAAATAACATTTATATAAAGCATATTCGTCAGTTGTTTAGGCGATTTACTCAATATCTTCAACTACGTGTTACGTCTGTTAAGTGGGTTTTCATTAGGAAAGCATCTGCCGACGCGATCCAACCTAAAAGTCAGTGACTTCGTGTATTGGTACCACGTTTTGGTCTTTTCTATTCCTACTTTCTCTCAACCAATTTTGTCGGGAAAGCTGGACAGCCTCATCAATCGACTGGCTAAATCGGTACAAATAATCGATTCGTTTGATAATTTGAACAAATAATCGAATCTGAATTTAGCTTTCTTCCTGGACTCACAAACTTAGCAAAAGCAACAGTTGGAAATTTGGAAACACTTATTTTAGATTACAGATAATGGACACACATGGAAGGAATTAATATCGTAGTCAACAAAATAAATATTTATTATGTTTATGAACCTTTCAGTGATTACGGTCAATTATCTGCAGCCAGACTATCAAGTGAAACAATAAAACCGTTTATTTCTATTCGCTAAAATTTAACTTAAAATTTTTATATTCCTGAACTCAGAGCCCGGTATCTGAGATGCTTTCCTTTTAAATTTTTATAAAAGTTTATCTGGTAGAACGGATACCATAATGTAAAAACACAGAATAATTCATAAATGTGATTACTTGATAACTTAATGTTTAAAACACTGTACATGTTTTTACTGATAATACTTCTTGAAGAGTCGATTTCAGTGCATATACCCATTCTTAAACATTAAAACCCTCTAGTTGTTACGTAATTGAAATAAGGATAAATATTCATCATGAAATTTTTGGCAACTTCAGTTTGCACATTGGTTTATCGCTGTGTAGTGACCAGTGTTTTTCAAGTCGTTCATAGTGCTGATAGAATTCTATTTATTAAATTATAGTATAGTCACCAGTCTAAGTGACCCGACATTACTGTCACTATGTAGTTGCGGCCCAAATAGCTCAGTAGTAGCGGTTGCAGACTGTGAAGCTAGGTGACCCGGGGTCAAATCTGCAGGGGAACACACGTTTCCTCAAAGATAAAGGTACACCTTGCCGATGTGTGCCAAGAAACACGAAACCTAGCTCCGGGGTTCCCTGCCGACTACCCCAAACCACCTTCTAACTTCAGTTTGTATCTAACTGTAAAGGAAAAAGACTGACAATTGTCGAAGTCTATATAATTCCAGGCAAGAATCTGTTTTAAATTTTTATTAGTATGTTAATACAAGTAGACATTGTAGAAAATCTATATGAACGTTCCCAATAATCGTTTGTATTCATCTGCAGAAGTGTTGCGTCACATAACCAAGCTGTCAAAAGTAACTAAACTTTCTCAATTATCGTGTGTAACAAGTCAAAATAACAGCATTTAAGATGTAATAGAAAAAAAATGTAAGAGACAATTATCAACTTGACTAGTATTAAGAATATGTAGTAATAATAACTTTCGAAAAATCTAAAAGAAAAGTAAAAAGATAGTAAGACCATGGTAGGATCAGGGATTGAACATTCTCATTTTGAGTGCAAAGATCAGGCTAAATTTGCTTAATTGCCATAACCTCAGATATACATAAAGTACTGTTCTAAGCAATCTGTGAACTAGTTCTCATTAGCCTTGTAAGCAATTTTGGAGGCTGACATCCATGGTAATGCTTGACTAGAATGGAGCAGTTAACTAACTGGCGACATCCTTTAGATAATATATTTTTACGAAAATTATTTTATATATCACGCACACATTCATGTATTTAATCTTGCGCCACGCTGTAAATGTGATGGCCATTCATAATGTCTGGTTGCTCAAAACGAAATAGGTCGAGCGGGGCTCAAATCCGCAATCTAGTAGCTGTAACTCAAATGATAAACCATATTTTTGTGATAATTACATTTCATTTTTCGGTCAGAACGTAATAATCAATCTTTGAAGTTAATTACTTTGGCTGTTGAGTACATAAACCTATACTTCATGAATATGTTGCATTAATGTTCATAACAAATTTAGTAAGTAGAGCGATAGATGACTAAATACGATTGCAAGTGATGGTTGCATTAATGAAAATGTAATTGATTTTTTCAATATTTCACTCTTCTTGTAAAGGACTATTCCATCTGTTTCTAAAGATTACAGTAAGTCAATAATGCAGTATGTACTGTATTAGTTGCTATTATTTATGTAATTCAGATATAATATTAATACAGTGATGTTGTGTCAAATTCTAAAAGAGTCTACAGCGACAATGAAAGACTTTATGGATATTGTTCTGCTTATTGTGCGACATAATCTTGGCTTATTCGGGAAACTGCCTAGTGAAATCCTTCTTCAACACTAGAATTAATGTATAAAACTTATAAAAGAACATAACATCAAAAACTGTTGACACCATTTTCATATGTATCATAAACGTTTATAGTATTTTTGTTTTTACCTGCTAATACAGACTTTGGATGGTGAATTATATGAAAAATTAGGTGAAGTTTTTACAACTCTTTGTGAAAATGAAATTGAATCCTGTACAATTACACATAAACAATTTGATAACCTTTTGAAAGAAGCTACACAGGTAAAATTTTTTCCACTCAACTTATTATTCATTTATTTTAAAATTCATCAATCATTTACTACCAATAAACAACCTGAATAATGCTGTTACTATGACTATTCGGGAGAGTACTTCACTCATCAAACTAACATTTACCGCTGACCTGTTAGACACAGAGTACTAGTAAAAGATGGCAAACTGGTTTACAAAGTTATGGATCATAATCCAGTGAGGTGTTTGGGACGTATATCCAACCACCACCTACTTAGTCGCATGGTGCTGGTTGGTGTAGGAGTAAGATGTTAGAAAACTAGCGACGTCAGAACAAATCATGGCATCAGTACATGACCGTTGGCTTGAGCCATGCTGATAGGTACAGACTACCTGGCTGGTTTCCGTGTAATAATCACGACCAGTGTTTGGAAACATTGTGTGACATGTCTGAGAATTAGTCACACAGGTGAAGGTGCATGTACTCTATCTCTTCGATCCTAATTTTCGTTATCCTTTCATGTATGCTAATTTTGAACTGTATTGTGGTACTAATCTTGTTCATTTGATTCGGTTGCGATGAAATCTGTACAAAATTTCTTAACACAGCATAACGTAGGCAGGTCTAAATGAACTTTATTAATTTTTAGTCAATATCCTCAAATATTTACGGATGGATGCATTTTATTTATAAATTTGTTTCCTAACACTGGGCGACGTTGAACATGAAATGACTATAGTATTACTATCCGGCTGTACAATAATTAGGCAGGTCAAGAGAGGATCTAACCTGTTACATACTGATTGGAAGTCTAGTTTTTTTAACCAATAAGCCAGCACTCTATTTAAAATATACATACATAAATTGCTTCTGATCACTACTGGCTTTACGAATAACAACATTTTTATGTGTAATGTGGTAAGTATATCTTATGATTCTGTAGTACGTAAATGATAGCCAGTTCCAGTTTAAATGTATTAAAGCTTTACAGTATTTGAGTCACAAACGTGAACTTTATATTAAATATAATATTAGTAAAAAAATAAGGACCTTCAGTGATCAGAAAACTTTTTGTATTATATCCAATAATTCTTCAGCATGCACCCTTCAGTAAACCTCATAATAAGCCTTCCGATAACGTATTAAGGTAATGATAACTCTACCTCTTTTGATTTAAAAGTATTTAGTAGATTGGTTTCCTCATAAAAGAAGATTGTAAATGCTTTGGTAGATTATCTCTGTTGAATGTCAAGTAAAGGAAATGGTAAATATATCCTTACGGAGTATGTCATATTATATAATAATTTAGACAACGTAAAACATTTAAACTATGGCACATTTCTTGGAGTTCATGAACAGAGTGTTGTCAGTTAAGGAAACGTATCATTTATTAGTTTAGTTACTTATTTAACAAACAGGTTTGAGTTTGGAATTACTAGTTGACCTGGATTAAATAACTATCAAAAACCAGGACATACTGCATAAAATTTTTATCTCAGCAGGGGACTCATCAGTGTCACTCTCCTATTTTCTCACTGGGGATCGAGCCCATGACTTAAAATTCGAGTTCGCTGATCTTAACAACACCCATCCATAAACTTGTGTTTCTCTACTGTATTTCGAACTGCACTATTTTCATAAGAGCCAGGATACCATCCAGTTACCGAAACAGGTGGATGGAACAAAATTTAGATCTGCCAACTGAGTCTTTTAGTCGCGTAGCTATCTCTGCTCTTTCATTAGGCTCAAGTAGTGTTGTAGAATCCTCTCATACCGATAATTAACCTTTTTCATCAGAACAAAACTGATTTCGTTAAAATCTCTCAACTTTTACTGGTTATATGATTTAAAATATACATACATAAATTGCTTCTGATCACTACTGGCTTTACGAATAACAACATTTTTATGTGTAATGTGGTAAGTATATCTTATGATTCTGTAGTACGTAAATGATAGCCAGTTCCAGTTTAAATGTATTAAAGCTTTACAGTATTTGAGTCACAAACGTGAACTTTATATTAAATATAATATTAGTAAAAAAATAAGGACCTTCAGTGATCAGAAAACTTTTTGTATTATATCCAATAATTCTTCAGCATGCACCCTTCAGTAAACCTCATAATAAGCCTTCCGATAACGTATTAAGGTAATGATAACTCTACCTCTTTTGATTTAAAAGTATTTAGTAGATTGGTTTCCTCATAAAAGAAGATTGTAAATGCTTTGGTAGATTATCTCTGTTGAATGTCAAGTAAAGGAAATGGTAAATATATCCTTACGGAGTATGTCATATTATATAATAATTTAGACAACGTAAAACATTTAAACTATGGCACATTTCTTGGAGTTCATGAACAGAGTGTTGTCAGTTAAGGAAACGTATCATTTATTAGTTTAGTTACTTATTTAACAAACAGGTTTGAGTTTGGAATTACTAGTTGACCTGGATTAAATAACTATCAAAAACCAGGACATACTGCATAAAATTTTTATCTCAGCAGGGGACTCATCAGTGTCACTCTCCTATTTTCTCACTGGGGATCGAGCCCATGACTTAAAATTCGAGTTCGCTGATCTTAACAACACCCATCCATAAACTTGTGTTTCTCTACTGTATTTCGAACTGCACTATTTTCATAAGAGCCAGGATACCATCCAGTTACCGAAACAGGTGGATGGAACAAAATTTAGATCTGCCAACTGAGTCTTTTAGTCGCGTAGCTATCTCTGCTCTTTCATTAGGCTCAAGTAGTGTTGTAGAATCCTCTCATACCGATAATTAACCTTTTTCATCAGAACAAAACTGATTTCGTTAAAATCTCTCAACTTTTACTGGTTATATGATTTAAAATATAAATATATAATACTAAAGTCTGGTGTTAATATGTCTCCCATTTGACTGTCAAGATTATTTTGTTTGTACAGGCATTATCTAGTTATTTATATTATTATAAAATACGCTAAATACCATTAATTTTGAAACTAGGAATTCGTTAAATCTATTACAATTATTTTGTTCTTAATCAATATTTAAATGAATATTATCAAATAGATTAATCGGACGAACGCCTGGGAAAACTTTTTGAAGTCATCACCAATTTTTGATAAACCTGTTCAATATCAATTTGAGCCAATTAAAGGCGATGAGGTAAATCTAATTTAATTGAAAGTTATTTGTGGCTAAAGTTACTCGTAACGTTTTCAATGCTTAATAAGTTTGTTGTATTCAACACTATCGGCAATTTTATCTTTGGATGAATGCCTCATATTACTGTTTTAAATTCATCAATGATTTATCTTCAGGTTTATAGAGTTATCCACAACTGTCTCTTACAGATATTTCATTGTAGTGAAGCCTAAGATCCTTGATGTAAAACACAAATATAATGTAAGAGCTTTAAACGAAATATTTATTGGATAGTACGCTATAATATGGCCTACTCATACACCAAGTTAGTGTAAAATGGCCGAAAGTGTTGTATAAAACATTCTTAGTTTACACATAAAACTGCCCTGGTAGCCATACCCTTTTTTATGCTTTTATTTTTTCAAAGTCTGAACACTGTTTAATAAGTTTGTTCCTGATGTCTTTTTAAATGTGTGTGTGTTTAACTATGCTAACAATACTACTAATAACCGGATACTAATGGTATTTTGAAGAGTGATTCATTTTATATTCAATAAATATGTTACAGAATTTGTCTATGCGATATTTAATGGGAAATCTATAATCATATATATATATATATATATATATATATATATATATATATATATATATATATATATTGTATAACTGATTTAATTCTGCTATATTTACGTATGATTCAAACGTTGGCATATATTAACTATATATTTATTTAATTATTTGGGAAATTGAATTGACATTCGCTGAAAATGTTATAAGGACTAAAATGTTGTTTTGTCCTACTTCAAAACAATATGCATCAGTAATACATTATTAAGATTTAGTGAGTGATTGTTCAGTTACTGAAGCCTATTGAGGTATAGTAGTATTTACTATCGGATTCCGTATTAGTAGTGTAAACCTTTTGAACTCTGATTGCAAGATCTTAAGATTTTATTTCATATGAATTCTGAAGTGTTTAAATTTATAAGAAAATGATAATTTGTTTGATGCAATAGTGATCATACATACTTAAATAGCTATGATATAAAACAAGTTGCTTTGTTTGTTACGAAATTGTCTAATAAACAAGTCAGTTAAGGTCTTAATCAAGATGTTAATTTGTGATACGGTTTGTATATAATCCAGGGGAAATATTACATATTGGCCGTACATTATTTAAAGATTTTTATTTACTGAATGCAATCTTGAGCTGATTGTTTACTCACAAAAATTGTAAAAGTGAGTAAAGGGGTCTAACACACTTCCTTTTCCACTCATAGACCAAGCTTATTTGGATGAAAATACGTTTATAGCTTTTTTAATATATTTATATTTGCTGTCTCTTTATCTTGTTACTTTATAATCAAGTGTTTACGTTGATTATACATTTATTCTCCCCATTTTATCTACGTATTTACTGATTATTATAATTTCAGACAACAATGTTATGCTCAGCTACAAGTGAAAGTAATTTGGAACAAATAGCACGTAAACTTTCAAGACGTTTAGTTATACGTGAAAGATGTATAAAATCATACGAAAATGAGATGAAAATGTTACAAACTGGCTTTGTCACATCATTACCTGGTATGATTAATGCAACTGATCATCAGACATCACCATCACCACAACAACGACAACAGCAACAAACTAATTCAGTGAGTAAGCCTGATCCCTTTAACTGTATATAACATTCAGATAATGAAAAATAATTGTAGACTTGAAGAAAGATTTAGATGGTTTTGTGTAATTAAATAAAAGCGTGACAACCAAAATAATCTAGCTTAGAGAACACGATACCTCCAGATAAAATCTGTTAGTATTTTCCTTTGCATTTTTTACAAGTTATGGAAATGTTGTTATTCATTCGACCTAATATTCTACCATCACCTGTGAATTATTCTACATCAATTTGAAGGCAGTATATTGTTCATTAGCTTTTAAACACTTTATCCAATTTTTAGTTTAGCTTTCAAAACTTGTACCTAATTAATTTATTAATGTTGAACTTTTAACATTTCATTAACTGTTAAATATTCTAGCTTATCATTTTCCAGTCTATTAGTAAAAATTTGACCGACTAAAAGACTGAATAATCATAATTTAATAAATGCTTTTTCGTAGAATATCTCATAGTTATAATACTAATTATTTTAGCCACTCGATCGACTTTGTATGATACTAGAATGACCAAATTAGTCTAACTGATAAGTTATTCATGTGATAAATCCTGAAATTTCAACTACCAGTCAGCTAACTGATAATGAGGGTGATTATTAGAAAATTATTTATGTTATATAATACTTAATGTCGGTCAGTGACGATGTGAATTATCTAATGGACTTTATTTTAAAATTAAGTTTTTACGTATTTACTTCAGTCTTTTATTTTGATGTTCATAGTATTCGTTTACAAATTGTTTTATTTGACAGGAAACTGAAAATAACAATGAAGAGTTATTGGCATTTAATCAAGAATATGTTGAAAATAAAGTTGAAGAATTACAATTTGCTATACGCCGTGAAAAAGTACCAAATTTGTTTTGTCGATTATGCACCTTACTGACAAGCGCTGTCTAGCGCATGATGTTGTATATTTTCATCTGATAAAACTTTTAAATAATCATATAAATTATTACGTTGCACACATTCCCGTCTTTAAAAAATGAGAGAAACCCTTTACGTAATTGGTGATCAAAGTAAAGACAGTGACTTCCCTTTCGATGAAATGAAAATTTTCTGCTCTAGATTTCACTTTATCATCATTTAATAGAGTAATTAAAACGAAAATGGATTTTACGCACTAAGTACATTAAATAGACTATGGTATAACACTATCTACAAATGTGTATAAGTGTGCCTAATCAACTTTAGGAAATTGTTTAGTAATGTTACCCTCCTTTTATTTAGAAATAATCAAAATAATGTGTAATACTTAATGTGTATTATTACTTTTTCGACATTAAAGATTTTTAAGTTTTTTTAAAAATGATGTTTTAACTTGAAATGAAAACAGTAACAAATAAGTCTGCATATGTATCAGATCAATAGAAGAATGCTTTTGCCGGGGTAACAACATGCATTGTTAGGTTAATTTGAAATTGATTTAGGAAATTAAGATAAGTGAGAAAACCGTAATAACCGTTAAGCTACTTTTCAGTGATCAAAGTAACAATTGATTAAGTGAAATTAAATTCGAAAAATGCATAGAGTAGGTTTGAAGAAGTTAACAATAACTACGTCAATAAACTGCACTGAAATCGTTTTCACATGTCAGAACGACAAGTTATCTCAACAAACAAATATATCTGTATTGGTTGTACTTAGATAAACTGGGTATTCAGCTAACATATGTCATTTGTAAAGAAAATATCATTTTTAGAGTTATGCAAATGTCAGTACAGTTTTTACTGAACGATTATTAGCTTGCAAGCTGGCATAACATTTTATTCAACAACAGAATTAAAATCACGTTAACATGCGAGCCGAGTTTAACATAGTAAATAGCCTATGAAAAGAGATAAGCATAGTAAGAATAATATGGAATTCAACAAGTAGATATTTCTTTCGTAATAGTGTAATGGGTGGGTTGAGTTGTTCTTTCGCTTCAAATGACACTACTTTACTGAACTACGGAATCTAGATAACCACTAACTTGAAGACTGTATATTGAGGCATAACTGTTTTATTAAATTTAAAAGCATGATTAGCAAAATCTGTAAAGATCGGTGTACTTAATATTTATGTAAGATTATTCGTTTACTTAGAAATAATAAGTGAAACAGATAAGACGAGAAGTTAAAAATGTTTGGCCAGTTTATTGGTTCTAAGAACTAATTTATTTGTTTGATGTGTTGATAACATATCAGTAAATGTATTATGCCTTTATATTAGTTACTTTTGAAGTAATATACTGGCGTTTATTTACTAGCTTCCAACGCATATATTTATATATATAAAACGTAAAACAGCTTTTTACCAAGAGAAATGGATCCGTGCTATCAGTTATTAAGCTTTGACGTATATCAAAGAGAATATTTAACTTTCGTATATCTGGTTTAGTCATCCCCATGAAGTTTGATGGATTTGCCTTCCTATACTGTTGTTCCAAATAGTACAATAGATTTTTTGTTCTCACTTGGTAACTCTCTCAAATTTAATGCATATTTGCTATGAGTAATGGGAGTTTTATAACAATATTGTAATCAACAACAACAACAATAACGTTCTCTTAGTAATGCATTTTTTTCTCCCACAAACATACATTTGAGTCCTATTTCTTTTCGTTTATTTGTCTATTATTTCTTGCAGATTGAACATGTGAAAATTGAGGCTTGCCTATCTTTATTGCGTAATTCATCCAGTAGGTTAAAATGGTTACTTTCGTTTATGGAAAACAAACTTTTATATTTTTATCGGTCGTTCTCGGTTGAGTCTTTAAACACATATGACTAATAATATTGCAACTACCGCATTGAAATTGACTGTTATTGATGCTTCAAGTGGTTTGCACAATTGTTTTTATATTAGTACATAGACCTTCAAATACTCGCCCATAGATATCTTCAAAACATTTCTAACACGTACTAGAATTGGAATAAGTTCAAGCTAGACTTAAGAACATGTCATTACACCAGGCTGTGAACTCGCACATGAATGTTTTTGTGGTCACACGTCATGTTTAAAATCATTGCCCAAGTGGGGGGTTATTCACTAGCAGACGTAAAGTCTGGTAGGAATGTAAAAGTCGACCTAAGTACAAAATTCTTAGTATTCGATCACTCACGCTGCACCATTTGGTGAGTAGCGCCAAGGTTAGGCGAAAGGTCTTAGTTAAAAATAAAGAAGCGTTTAATGGATTTGTAAGTCAGACAAAATGATAAACCTATAAAACAATCATAAATTGGTTATGTAATATGACAAGCATTTATTATGGCAAACATGTTGATTTGAAATAAGTTCTCTTTGAATTACCGATCCATATACGCGGGAAAGAACATTTACCTGCAAGAAATAAACTAATACACAAGTTTGTAAAGTATTATGAAATTAGTAATAACAATCTAATCTACAGTTGTTTGATGTCAAAAATGTCAACATAACACAGCCAAATACCTCGGATGAAAAGTAAAAGTATTACATAAGAGTGCACTCTTATGTGTAGCAATAAAGCATTAAATTAATAGAAAAAAGACCAAACGTGAACATTGAAAACGCTGCAAATAACCTTGGCCAATACAACCCTGAAAGATTTTTAAAAAGACCACATTATTTTGAAGGCGGTCTTAACTCAGTGACAGAGAGCTTGTAGAAAATAAACGTATTTTACAACAAAAGTTGTGAAACCTCTTAGTTCTTTTGTGATTTTGGTAAATTAATAAAGGTTTATTTTCAGTTTTCCAGTCTTTATATTGTAGAAATATCTCTACACGATCTCATTTGCCTTATTCAAAATATATCGATTGTAATTAGTCCGTTTTTTTAATTCCTCACATTATCATAGTCAGTTTTATAGAAAATTGATTGTTACATGTAAAATCTTAACTAATAAATCCACCGAAGAACTGTAGTGACGAAGATGTAAGAGATTCATAGTTGTTGACATATTTATGTAATAAAGTTGCTCTTAAAATATCCTCATATATTTTAGCATTCCCCTTTTTCATTAGCTCACTTATTATTGATTGATTGACAAACTGTAACAGAGGGTAATTGATTCAAATGTTATAT
The DNA here is from genome assembly GCA_034768735.1 of Schistosoma mekongi. Classification (NCBI taxonomy): domain Eukaryota; kingdom Metazoa; phylum Platyhelminthes; class Trematoda; order Strigeidida; family Schistosomatidae; genus Schistosoma; species Schistosoma mekongi. Next base: position 36,939,748 of record CM068306.1, read on the forward strand.
GTAGTCTAAGAAAAGTATAATTGCCCATTTGTCAGCTGTATGCGGTAACTTAAAAGAAGAACTTTTTGAAGTGATTCCAAAATTTCTACAACAGTATCCCTACTGCACTTTTTATGCAATTCACTAATTTTAAATTTTTGAGTGTGCCCTACTAAAAGAATGCGCAATTTTGAATGACTTGTCTTGTATCACTTCATTTTTTGTTGTTAAAATTGAAATTTAAATGTGAATCATTTTACTTAATACTACTTTATATTCAACGAAACCTAACTGTTTTTGTATTCTTGTAGTTGATGTAAACGAGTTTATTGCTGAAGCTCGTACAGCTGCTGAGGCGGCAGCAGCAGCTGCAGCTTCTCAACTGGATAATGACAATTCAAGTAATACTGGTTTACTAAATCAGTCCATACATAATACACGATCAAATGTCAGACCTATAGGCGAAGGAAGTAGTGATAGTGCAGCAAGCATTTCAAGTGTGAATCCATATATCGATCATGATCCCAGATTACTAGGTGACTGGGGTCAATCTTATAAACCATATGGATTTGAAATTCTAGGACGTAACGCATCTTATTCTTCTCAAAGAAGTTTTAATATTGATGATGACGATAGTGATGGGGTAATTTATATGTATATGTAAATTTTTTCTCTCTCCGTTTTGCTCATCTTTATCACACTTCAGCATTGTTAATTTTAATGTAGCTCCCTAATAACAGACAAACACAAGAATATATATATATATATATATATATATATATATATATATATAATGATTAGTATCATGCCTACTGAAATAGATCCAGGTAACCTGATATGTTTTTAAGAGATATTTAAATATACAAACGATATATGTAATTTAGTTCAAATATGTTAGTAAGTAAACTTCAGTACATGTAAAAACATTTCCTTATAAACGTTGATTACAACTTTTTAAACTGAATACTTGGCACCGCACTACTGATTGATTGAATGTAAGTCCTTTTTTCGGTATTTTGTCGAAGATAAGAAGCAGTATTTTCAGACTGTTTCTGTGCTCACTAAAACTACTTGATGGTATACGTAGTTTGTACTAATTTTGTTTCTTTCGTGAATCAATCATGAGTGATCTAAATACCTCCTTCAGATATTTCATTTGTAATTTGGTTATTATACATAAACCACTAATATTGAAACTATTATTTAATAAGTCATAGAACTATAATCAAATTTTCTCAACCATGTGTAATATTAGACCATTTAGCAGCTTATATGTCGACCACTTTCCTGAATATGTTATTGCATAAAAATAAAATCAAATGAGAAGATAGTCATATACATGACTCCATGTATTAATTGTTAATCTTATTTTCAGTCATCAACCAATCAATTTCTGATAGTAATTTGTCCAGCACTACACTTTTAGTGAAGTCAGTCATGTAATATGTTACCACTCGTTACTCAAAATAGAATTCTCTAAAACTTTCGCTAGTCTTGGTAGTGAAATCTGTCTTGCTTGAATATTAATTCGTTGTGTGAAATACATTTCTCTGAGCTTCATTTTATCAAGTTCCTTTGTTAAATCAACACTATGTGCCTCGTAAATTAGCAATTATCGGTCGAAATGGTACCTTATATTACATTTATTACAAACTTTAGATAATTGTTTCAGGAAATTAATAATTTATGTATTTCATTGCCTGCTTTTGTTGTTTTAGATAGCTTTATTATGAAAATTGTCTGAAGTCTAGTCTTTAAAATTATCCATACGATTTTCTAATACTATGCTTAACTTATATGGACAATTTATGTTGCGTTACGTAGTCCTGTCCTGTTCTCTTAATATCAATTGACTCCTAACATTTTCTATAAGTTAATACTCAATTAAATTTAGTTAAGGATATTAATTTAATTCATTTTCATATATCTATTCGTTTACTTGGCTTAGAAGTACATTCTTGGTTTGACGGGTAGTATTACTACACGGTTGTCTTAGCCAAAGTAATCTGAACAGGGTTCAATCCTTCGAGTTAATTGCTTTATAAATGAGCTACTTCTACTATTTTGAGTAATTATATATGACTTTTTTTTTACATTTCTGAACTTAAATGCTCAGGTCGTTCACTGATTTACTTGTTTATTTCATCAGTTTTTAAATACTATTTATAAAGAATAACACTGATTTACTAGAAGCTGTCTTGAAGCTTTCCATGCTTTAACGTTGAAGATAATTTTGTGTTTTTATATAATTCAAGTTTAGAAGTATGAGTATTTAAACCAAGTCACAGACATCACGTCTTTTTAAGTTATATTTGGTGTGTATGCTTCAAGCTTCAGATTCTTATACTTATTTTAAGTACTACGCTTATTTACCAGTCATGAAAGTAATAAATTTATCATCTTATATAGTAAGTGATATATATTTGTAAAATTCCAATGAGTAGAAATTAAAATTTCTGACGTTTCGCGGCTTAGTGCAAGTCGCTTCTTCAGAGAAATGAATAACCGAATTTAATTAATACAAGATTAAATAATACAATGGAATAAATCAAAAACAAAATAAACTCGTACAATCAAAATGCGAGTTTGATCGTGTTATGATGTCAAGTCAAATAGGTCAAGGTGGTTTGAAATGAGACATGTAAATGTTAGTGTTGTGCCAAGGAAATATGTGAAAATAAAATTGTATGTATGTTCATGTGTATTAAATTCGATGTACTTTAATTGTGGCTAGTTGGATAGAAAGTCCATGTTGGGTGGACAGAAAGGCCTTCCCTTTTGTTAAGTGCAGTTGGATTTAACAAAATATGAAGCACCTCAGCTATTCATCTTTCCTTATAATTGGAAAAACCTTTTTGAATGATTCGGATATTTTTAATATCGATTTTATGGTTGTGATAGAGAGCATGTACAGACTGCTATTGCTGATTTGATTTGTAATTTTTCAAGTTCAACACTATTATTAGGAGGTCGTTTAGTGTAGCTTTCATGTTCTTTGGCACGAGTTTTGATTTCCCGTGAAGATTCTCCAATATAGAAAGCATCACAATCAACATAACCTAGCCTGTAGACACAATTCTGTGTTGAGGTGAAAGGGATCTTGTCCTTTATTTTAACCAATGCACTTCGAATAGTGTTGGTAGTTTTGTAGAAAGTTTGAATTCCGTGTTGTTTTAGAATTCTTTGTAATTCATCTGGTGTGTCTTGACGGTAAGGTAGAAGGGCTGTACCAATCCAAGATGTTTTGACTAATTTACTATTATTTAGTAATAAGTCGTTTTGTCATTGGAAAATTATCAAGCCGTAGGATGTTGACTATATTTTTGTATTCGTATTTCTTGTCGTCTTCAGATGTAATGAGTCTACTGGCTCTTCTGAATACGTTTAGAGCCAGCGATATCTTTGCACTGAATTGATGTGCTGAGTTGAAATCGATATATCGATTTGAATGTGTCGGCTTGAAGTAAATTCTCAGATTAAAAGTTCCATTTAAATTTCTTTTAACTAAGCAGTCTAAAAATGGTAACTCATTGTGTTCATTTTCACTTTCTAAAGTGAATTTGATATTCTGAGATAGGTTGTTGATTCGTTTTGAGAATGATATTAGAAAAGTCTTTTTGATGATGACAAAAGAGTCATCAACATATCTTAGCCAAACCCTTGGTCTAATGACATTATTGAAAATGTGAGATTCAATATGGGTCATGAAAAGGTTTGCTACAATTGGTGAAACGGGGGAGCCCATTGCTACTCCGTTTGTTTGTTTGTAGAAAATCCCTTTGAACGTGAAGAAGGTTGAATTCAAGGATAGGCTTAGGGATTTCATGATTAAACTGATGCTTAATGGGCGCCGGCTAGATACTGTATGATCATTTTCTAGTAATCTGTTAATAAATTCCAGACATCAATTGGAATACTAGTATATAAAGATACAACATCATATCTTACCATTGTTTCAATATCTTCAATTATCAAGTCTGATATTTTTTATTTGAAATCATATGTGTCTTTGACAACATTGTGTAAATTTTGTTGTAGCGGTTTTAAAATGTTGTTTAGATATCTAGCAGGCGCATAAGTTGGAGTGTTGGTGAAATCAACTTTTGGCCTCAGTGGGACACCAGATTTATGAATTTTTGGTAAACCATAGAAACGAGAAGTTGTGCATGATTTAGGATATAAAGTAAACCAAAGAGAAGTACTAATGAAAGGCTTCAATTCTTTCAGAAGTTGACCTGTCTCTGATTTCACTTTGTTTTTTGTTGTTGAATGATTTTTTGAATCAATCATTAGATATGGTCCTGTGGATAAATATTCAAAGGCTTTCTCTTCATAATCTGTTTTATTCATTACCACTGTGGTATTACCTTTATCGGCCTTGGTAATTATTATTGATTTATCTTTTTGTAGTGAGTACAGAGCTTTTAATTCTCCCTTTGACAAATTTGAAGGAAGATGATTTTGTTTAGTGAGGACGTGGGAAGTTTTTTGACGCAAAATATGCGCTTCTTTAACGAGTAGTTTTTCTAGTAATGGTTCCAGAATTGGTGCTATTTCTAAAGTGGTGAGAGGCTTTCTGTGAATGTTGAAGTTAAGTCCTCTTTCGAGTAAAGCGATTTCATGTATATCTAAAGTCCTATTTGACATATTGTGGACTGTTCTTAATTTGGTCAGTTTCGGTGTAGTTGTTGGAGTTTTTCTTTCTACTGTTCTTCCTTTCATTATGTCATATTTTCTAATTTGTCTTAATTTTGACGACTTTAAATAGCTGTTTTCTCTTTCATTGAAAAGGCTGAAAACAGGAGACTGTAGTTCCATTGGAGTTAGATGTTTTATTGCATCATCAAGATTATTGATACGATTTCGGTATTTCTCTAGCAATAATGCGCATTTGTGAATACGTTCTCGTAAGAAGATGCGCGATACGCGTTGAGCAGCCTGAATGAATCATCTTATAGTTATTTTTTAATGTTAGACAACGGAGTTCGCATACTAAGTTACAGTTATTAAAGTAATCCTATCTCAATTAAAAATCCATTTTACAAAGTTGAGTTGGTAGTCATTGCTAGTAAATACTAACTAAAAGTATTTATCTTTTTGCTTATATTTGATTGAAAACACTGATTATTTAATGACAAATATATCAACATTCGTGTTGAATGCTATGCCATATATTACGTGTATAACGTTAATAACCCGTGAGTCATTAGTAATTTGCTTGAGGAGAAAGAATTTGGGGGTTTTTAGTTCTTCTGGTTAAATGAGATAATCATAGGCCTTTCATTGTGTTGAACGTCAATTGAAATCTTCACTATGACATCTAGGTAAAAGTATGTATATCATTTATAATTATTCATCGGTGGTGTTATCGTTTTTTTCTACCTGTTTTGAGATAATTCTTAGAAATTGAAGTAACTAGTGTTTCTATAAGCCATCTGTTTTGCAATCCCTTTTAGCCAACCAGTCGGTTTTATAGAAATGGAATAAATGATTGGTCATCTACTTGTAAGTGAGTGTATTGTTTTGTTATTGTTTTCATGTTTATGCCATCATAATTTTCTATGTTAGTTCATTGACAATATTTGCTCGATGATTATCCAGTGCCATTGACTATAGCTAGGTAGAATGAAATATCTGTCCATCTTTTTCAGGTTTCTTGGTGGCACCTTATTAGGGTTTATGTGACAAATACAAACAACAAATCAAAATCATTCTTAACGAGACCACTTCAATTTATTCATTTTTCATTGACAATCTAACTGCGTCACAACTTAATGCTTCCAATTTTTGTCAGTTACATTTAATGTGATAGTTCCGTCAGCAAGTGTAATACTAAGTATAGTATTTTAATATATGAGATTGAACTTTTAGTAGGTTCTACCAGCATAATTATTATAGTAGAGATTGTAGGTGTAGCAGTACCATTTTAATACAATTTTATCCGTAAAATCATTATAATAGGTTCGAACTGCACACATACCTACTATATAACGTGTAGAGTAACTAAAATCTAACATCTTTTTGAAAAGCATTTTAACTAACCGTTTAATAATGATTACGAATAATCTCATGCGAAAATAATCGTTGTATACACATAATTATGAAGCACTGAAAATTAGTAAGTGCAGGAAAGATAATTAGGAAATAGTTCTCTATCCTCTGGTTTCCTACAATATTTTAATGTTCCATTAAGTTTAAAAGGCTTTCTGCAGCACAAAAGATTAAAAAGCTAGCTAATTTCACCTCAAATATAGCTTGTCTATACCAATTTCGAAGACTGTTGGTCAGCTACTTTAGGCCTTTTCAGCCCTTCGTTTCATGTAGGTGTACTTTAAATAAACGAGAGATTTACTGTATCATCTTTTTATTTTTATGAACAGTCTGTCAACTTATCGTAGTTTCAGTTTTATAGTTACACAGCTTTAAGAATCTGGTCTATCGTTTTCACTACTAAGTAATTATGCGTTTATCATAAACTAATATTGTTATCTACCAACATATTCTTCACTATTTAAATGTTAACCTAATTTGGGTAGAGACTAATTTTCTTCACCATTTCGAATATTCATAAATTTTCTTTCGTTACATTTTAACCTGTAGAGTAATTGTTTCAAAACTCAATATTTCAGGTATTTTCATATTTTATTTAGTTCCTAGGCCAATAGTCACTGGTCAAATAGATGGTGTCGCCGAAAAATCACTTCATTCTACTCACAGATCGTCATTGCAGACGAGCAAAAAGGCAATTTATCCAGTTCCGGCTAATTCATCTCCAATTAAAAATCAATCTTGTTTACAGCATGACTATCAAAATGTTGCACATATCAATTCACGAGCTCGTGATAGTGTAACTATTCACAAATCAACTAATAATAAAAGTCATCAGGACGATGCATTTTCATCTGTACGTGTTAACAGTTCTGAAAACTTATCAAATAACAAAGATGATACAGATTTAGAGGCTCTATGGTCTGAGAATAATCGTTTACGTCGTGCAACTGTTGTACATGAATTTAGAGCTAAAAAACCAAATGAATTAGATCTTGTTGTTCATGAAACTGTTGTATTATTGAATAATGAACCTCAAAATGGATGGATAAAAGTAAGTTGCATGGGCAAACTTACAACAAATTGTGCTACGCATGAGTGAATGTTATCGATTATATAGACATCATTCAGTAATTTGGATGGATTAGATTATCTTCACTATTGATATTCAAGACTGAATATTAACTAGTCTTTGTTAATATATGCATATTTTGAGCGTATTGACTTAATACAGCCACTTTGTCATAGGTCTATAGTTTTTTAAAACGACCATTCTTGTAGTTAGTATACTACAAGCTATCTATCAAATCAATAACCAAAGTACATTTATAACATCAACTCATGTAAAATAATGATCTAAGCGTATGCAAATAAATTTTTCTAGTTCTGCTGTGAAATGATTAATCAGCTCACTTCTTTTTTAGGTTAACGCTGTTGATATTTGTCCAAAATAACAAGGCAAGCTTTGCAGTTAAAATGCTGTGCTCAGAAAATACAACATATCTAACGTCACTTAGTTTCATTTTATCACGGATTAACACATTAAGAAATACACATACACGAATCAGTGGATCGTTATACATACTTTTTTATGCTCACTCTACAGTACGTGCACGCGACTTTCATAGAATTAAGCCCAAGACCCTTTTATTAGTTGAGATATCCAACTTTGATATTTGATATATAACCATCCTTAGCGTATATCATTTACGACTTTTCACCTCATTTTTGTCTAGACTGAAACCATCAGTCACAACCTATCACAAAAATTACAAGAATACTGTTTCAAATCTTACTTACATACTTACTTATGCCTGTTACTCATCGCTGAGGAGCATAGGCCGCTCACCAGGGTTGTTTCAAATCTAGTCACTCATAAACATAAGGTACTCATCTATTAAGGTGCTTTGTTAAGATATTTGTGCAAATTGAAGACGATCATCTTCAAAAAATGTTCTCAACTGGCAAACCAATAATGATCCATGATGGATTACATATGTGGTTGTCGAAGCAAACGAAATAATTTTTCTATATAGTCTAATTCTTAATGACTTTACAGTCGATGTTAGTTAGCAATAAATACCATATTGAAAACATGCAAATTTCTAATTAGATAACCTAGTACATTAGAATTATTGCAGTACATATCCTAAAAATGAGTATCTTTGATATGATACTAGTGTTTTTCTGTTCGGATACTTAAGTATATTCAAAAACAAACCCACTTTTACTTATAATCTCGCGTTAGATAAAATAACTACTGAGGTCATCCGCAGCATCTCCAGTGATCAATAAATGTAACGTATTATGCACTTTAGGTCACTTCTCCATTTATTTATTGTATGAGCACAGCATATTAATGTAATCGTTAATAAGTCATTTTCAACTATTCGCCTTGAACATGTCAGTGCCGTCACGCCTTACGAAAAATACAAATATGGTGAAAATTAGAGTTTGAAATCCAAACTTTGATGTAAATTACACGCTTATATGCAGCACACCGAAATATAACCGTTGATGTTCATAGCCAAAATGCCTGTTTGTCATCTGTAATATCGTTGATCACTTGGTGAGCACTGCCTGCATAGTGTTAAATCAAAAGGGTATTCCAGTTTTGATATGTATATACCGTTAACTGTATTTCTCTATTGTTTGTTACTAATGTATTTGATTGAAAATCACACTGACATCTTTATCATTAAACTACTTTTTTACAATAATATCGTTAGTCTAGAGGTATTATGTAATCACTTTGAATATTTTACTACGTAAGAGGTATATAATTGGTTTTCAGTTGATGTATACTGTATTATTCACCTAAGTGAAACAATGTATTTGATAATTCGTCACATATTGACCTCCTACAGGTGACGTTGATAACAGCATCTCCTTCCTAAATGTTTTATAAACAAAATGATTAAGGGATGGGGCATTAAAAAGAAGAGTACAGAGAATATCTCCAACCATACGTTACAAACAATTTTTTAATACTGCACCGATGATAAACATAAAAAACTTGCTGAAAATTCTAATCCATCAGGCTAAAGTAATATGCTTCGATGACACTTTTCATGAGGAGTTGCGTAATCTCTCCGATCTACTTGGTAAAAATGGCTACCTAACCATATTTATCAATACACACATAAGCCCAGAAAAACGAAACTAATCTTAATAAATGTTTCAGAGAAATTCCTATTCTTAAAACTGCAGTTTAGGAATGTTCATAGCCAAAATGCCTGTTTGTCATCTGTAATATCGTTGATCACTTGGTGAGCACTGCCTGCATAGTGTTAAATCAAAAGGGTATTCCAGTTTTGATATGTATATACCGTTAACTGTATTTCTCTATTGTTTGTTACTAATGTATTTGATTGAAAATCACACTGACATCTTTATCATTAAACTACTTTTTTACAATAATATCGTTAGTCTAGAGGTATTATGTAATCACTTTGAATATTTTACTACGTAAGAGGTATATAATTGGTTTTCAGTTGATGTATACTGTATTATTCACCTAAGTGAAACAATGTATTTGATAATTCGTCACATATTGACCTCCTACAGGTGACGTTGATAACAGCATCTCCTTCCTAAATGTTTTATAAACAAAATGATTAAGGGATGGGGCATTAAAAAGAAGAGTACAGAGAATATCTCCAACCATACGTTACAAACAATTTTTTAATACTGCACCGATGATAAACATAAAAAACTTGCTGAAAATTCTAATCCATCAGGCTAAAGTAATATGCTTCGATGACACTTTTCATGAGGAGTTGCGTAATCTCTCCGATCTACTTGGTAAAAATGGCTACCTAACCATATTTATCAATACACACATAAGCCCAGAAAAACGAAACTAATCTTAATAAATGTTTCAGAGAAATTCCTATTCTTAAAACTGCAGTTTAGGAATGTCATAGCGACTGAAAAATACACTGCATAGGACATTTAATACAGCTGATTCGAAAGTGATATTCTGTTACCATCCGGTAACGTCAAACTCAAACAAGGACAGACTGCCTAAATTATCTCCATTTATGTGCATTAGCAAATTTAGCTGCTTTTATACAGCTAGTTACACTGAACGCATGATTCAACAAGTCCGTCTTCGCTTTGCTGAGCATCACCTGGGTTGGTTGATGAAATTACAATAGTTAAAGGTTCGATTCTAGATCATTTAACATGCGCTGGGCACCATTTGGTTTTAAATTATAGCCTTCGAAATTATTCATCGCATGTAATATGTCATATAGCTTACGAATTCGTCTTCTGTACAAAGCAGAATTTATTGGTATTTGTATTCACAAGCCGAACCTTTGTGTACAAAAATTCGTGCAACCATTTTCATTGCTTTACTCATCTTTATAAGTTCTACACCTCTCTACGAGTTTTATTCATAAAATTATGCTTTTAATAATTTGTTTTCGTACACAATTCGTTAATTCCAATTTACATATTTTTAATTCTATGTAATTATTCTTGTTAACCGACTTGCTATCGAAAGGTTTCTCTAATCACTTATTATGTAATCTGTTAAGCTACATTTTAACTGTTAATTTCTGTAATCGCGTTATCTTTCTTTTGCTCGTTTAATATCTTCTCCATAAACATGCGCTCAAACATTTTGAAATTACAATCAGTGTTGTTACGTAATATTATGACATTAGGTATTACTTCCTTAATGTATTGGTGTAACGGCCTGACAAAAAACTTACTGAAAATAAATATTATTTCTCTCTATCCTACTTTTAAGCAAATATGTACCATTTATACAATGGATAGCAGTTTATTCCTTAAATTGTGTAAGTAGTGACTATCACTATATTTTTTTTAAGATTTTGAAACTAATAAATATACTTTCAGTGACTTGTGTAGTCACCTCAATCTCCGTTGTATCTTTATTTTCGCTGTTGTCAGGAAAACATTGTTATACATACACTTATATATTTATCATATTATAGGCGTTCTATAATCAACTTTATATATTCTGCACGCTTGTTAATTCCCCAACCCACATACATATTTTTGTATGCTTGTTTCAATTTCAGGTAAGAAGTTTGATAGATGGAAATGAAGGTCTTGTTCCTATTAGTTACTTAAAACTATCTATTTCCAGTGTTTCTACAGTTAATTCAAAAATAGTATTGAACAGTAATGATAGTAACAGCAATCAAAATAACTTAATGCAGCACGCTAACAAGAATGAAGCACTACATCCTAAATCAACTGTCTTTTCTGAAAATACTGATCAGAAAAACTCACTACAGCAGAATCAAGTGGATTCCGTAACTTTATCTCTCCCTCCAAAAATGGATGCTCCTCGATCTTCATGCACAGATGAATTCCTTGTAAATGGTATGTTTTATTGAATATCACAAGCTATATAGTTTAACTGAATGCTTCGTATTTTATATGAACAATTTAAGCTGACTGAGTGGAGGGGGGGATACAGTATCATCATCTTTAATAGATTTCGCATAAGATTTTCTTATAAAAATTTCAGATCACTTTCTTTGTGATTCGATAATTATTAATCAAAGCTAAGCTTTTGTTCTATTCATGAACCTACATAAATCAAAATCACAACTGAAGATCTTAAACCAGACGACTTGTTGGAAGACCAGATGTTACTTTTAAAATACCAAAATACAGTTAAAGGATATTTTTATGAGCCTTAAAACTTATTATTATCTAGAGAAATCCTAAAGGTTTCAGACGAAATGTATATACCATTTCAGTAACATAATGTTCTTTAATCAAACAAGTTACATAAGGATCTAAAACGGACAAATTATTCACGGGTTTGATTCTCACAGTTTACTTTTCAATGCAATCTTTTAAGATGATGAAATATAAAAGTTTTCAATCATTCATAGTTTGTTTACTAATTTTTATAGAAATTCCTAATCATGAAGCCACTAAACCACCTCTTTCTGGGTCATTTGTAAGAAGCCTTATCGATTTTTGTGGGACTAATCCAGATGAATTAAGCTTTAAAGCTGGTGCAGTTATCCGTATAATTGGTCGCGCACCTAATATTAACGAACTGATAAATTCATCATCTACAACAACTAAACGTGATCAATTAACTTCATTATCTGGTTGCAGTGTTGATGATGGTTGGTGGGAAGGTGATCTTCTAATAGCTGGAACTACAAAAACCGATGAAATTCAAACATTTTATTCTATACGGGGTGTTTTCCCATCAATGCTTGTGCAACCACTTTCATCCATTGATTCTGAAATATGGTCTGTTCGATGGCATGATATTCTACCACTACCTACAGGTATTAATGTTATAATAATGTCTTAATGTATTATTTTGAGCGGACAGTAGTAATCTCCTTAACTAGATAATTGCAGAACCTCCGGGATTTTCAGTTTTTCAATTAAACTAATTTCTTGTGATATCTGACTACAGGTTTTGTTAATAATGTTATTTTATTTTAATTGCAAATCATAAACTTCATTTTCCTCACGAAAAATCAAACATATTTAAGTTTCCCTATTTTAAATACTATGTATATATATATATATATATATATATATATATATATATATATATATATAAATGTTGATATAAAGGGCGGCTTAGTTGTATAAGATCTTTTTACTCAATACAACTTTCTAGACTTTATGTACATTACAGAATAAATAATAGACTGTAATTGCATCATGTTCAACACTTCATGATACTTGATATTGTTATATCAAATAATACACGGGGTTATTGGCTCACATTACTTAGGAGTTCTAGCCAAGGACGAAACAGCTCTTGAGTTTTCAATGATTCTCCAGTTGCTGTCAGTATTCCTTGATAATTATTTTTAAAGTAAACTCAATTCTGTAAACCATTCAGGAAGACTGTAAAAAATCGTTAACCACAGGTAGTTTTTTTTACAAAGTGGTCTACTATAGATACAATTATGGTGGCTTCAGTATTAATACATTTCTTTGAAGTGAGTTATGGCTAGAAATTGTGATCTAGGACACATGTTTCTTATTCGGAGCTTGCCAGCAGGACGTACTTGTATCCCGGTGTTGGTGTTAACGCCTACACTCGAACTCAGTCCATTCTTCTCAAACGCCACCCCATTCACCGATAAGCTGCTGTGTCCCGATTGTAAGATACTAGTATAAATACAAAATAAATTTTCTTTCTTTAAAATTTTTCATTTCATAATATCAATTCCTTCTTAATTATCAATTGATTAGCTTATTATTTAGAATTATTTTCTATTACTGAGTCTCATTTTTATACCGAAACATAAGTTTCATATCACAGATTGACTGTTATTAAACAACTAGTTTGTACTGGACAACTATTCCGTACTAATGTGGCTTCCAGTTGTGCCCATCGATGATTCCACCAGCAGTCGAACACAAAGCCTTCAGTGGGAGAAATCTTAAATTCTGAATCAGTGAATTGACGTCCAATTGTCTATATTTCTAACTTTAGTCAATTTTTAACGTTTATCGTCCGTTGTCCATTACTATGGGTGAGATATGTCTCACACTCATTTCCAGTAGTTACACCTTCGTACTAGGAAGTCGAGTATTGGATCTAGTCAGTACATGATGATTACTAAATAAATTTTGTGGAGATTGTTTAGTGTTATGTAGATTTTATGATACTTAACCGTTTTGAATAAATTTTTGTAGAAAATTTCAATTTTTATGCGTTAGATTATAAAATGTCCACGTGAATTGCTGACTATCATTCACACCGCAAATGACGTCACCTTGTACTTGAATTTGAATTTTCCCTGATTAAATTGAAACCATGCCTAATAAAAAAATCGTTTAGTATGATAGAAATTTTGTTTATTATTGCCTTTATTTATTGTATGTAACTCATTCACTGTGTTCCTTCCAGGTTGCTCCATTGAAGATAGTCGTAATCCCAATTTGAATGGACAGAAATGTAATAATAATAATAATAATAACAGTTATGATGATAATTATAACAATCCTTCTAAAATTAATATCGAATCTCCTTTAAATCATACTCATAAAAATTCAGACAATAATTACCCTCTTGACGTTAATCAAAATACAAAGACTTGTCATTTAACAGATGAAGAAGACTACATACAGTTGAATTTAAAAATAGTGCCTTCATCTCAATCAGTTGAAGAAAAGCGTTCAACTTGCCAAAGTCAAAATTCTTCAGAAAATGGTAAACTACCATTTTGTTCATCATCAGATACCCTTAAACATTCAATATATAATACTTCTGTTACAAATCGACAATCTCATCAAAATACTCAATGTCTACATCATTATCACCGGCGTCATGAATACGCTAAAACTGACGAGGTGAGGTTAACAATTTGTTTGCTTATTATAACACGGTAGTTTATATTTTAACTATATAACTATTTTTATACGTGGTTAAATTCAGTTACGTTTCGAGTAGATGATGATGAAAAAGGTGAAGAGCAAACAAATAGATGATGGGAAAATTTATTCTTTTTGAGATATTAATAATGGCCAAATACAGAAATTGTAATGTACTGATCTTCTATACTATCACAAACAGAAATAAGTTGTTTAGCAGTCGAACTGTTCAAAAATGAAGTTGAATATTTAATTTATCAAATCACGAAATATTCGTTAGTTTCAAAATTCATATGAAAATAAGTTTAGGAAATGTAGAAAAACATGATCCGTGTTTAAGAATATGACAAAAGTTGAATAGTTATCAATTATTATCACTTGCCTAACAGGATATTGCATTATTAGTTGGAAAAACAACCGTCAATTCCTTCAACTACATTTTAACTCATGTCTTTACGAAACATGTTCATTAGCTGGATCTTAACCTCTTAAAAGTGTGTAATGATCATCTTAGTATTCCAATTCTCGGTCACAAAGTAACTCAGTAAGAATTCAGAAGTAGTAGTTATATTGTATTGTATTAACTAGCAATTAAATCACAAGCTAGCCTCAACTTATATAAAAGGAAAGAAAGAGTATTAGATTCAACACAACGAGCCCCTAACCAAAGTACATTTGGCTGAGAAGCTCCGGAAGATGTGGAGACTTTTACATACTTGGGCAGCATCCTTTTTAAAAATTGGGGAATGTAATGCGAATACGAAGACACCGATTGGCAAAGTAAAGCAAGGGTATCACTTCAGTAATCGAAAAACATTAGGGACTGAAAATAGCTGTCAGCCAACACCAAAGTCACAGCCTACAATACAAACGTCATGACAGTTTTATTGTCTGGAGCTGAGACTTGGTGAGCTACGAAAAGCATCATTCAATGGATAGAGGTATTTATAAACTATTGTTTGCACAAGATACTCGGAATCCGTTGGCTAGACACCATCAGCAACAGAAAACAAACCAAACCCCAGGTGAGGAAGAAATTAAGAAAAAGCACTGAAGGTTAATAGGATACAAATTGCAGAAATCATATAATTGCGTCACAGGGCAATCACTAACTTGGAATCGTCAATCGCCAAAAGAATTACGAAGACCAAAGAACACATTCTACCAGGAATCGAAAGCAGATATGAAAAGAATGAATGGCAGTTGACAAAAACCCGAAAGGAGAGCCCAGAACATAGTTAGTTTGAGAATGTTGGTAGGCAGCCTATACTTCCACTAGCGGCAATAGGTGAATCAATAAAGAAATATGTGGGTCATGTAATGATCCAAATTTATTACAGGAGTTCACCATAAAATGTTACTTATTTAAATTATAAAAAATATATATTTATTGTGATTATTTAATTTTTTTTTATATCTCCTCTGTTTTTATTTACTTAGGTACCAATAGCTGAAATCTAATTTAGAATTTATAAACAAGATATTAAAGATCATAATCTTCATATTTATGCATTTATTTTTTACACATTTTATATTAAATACATTTGTATAATATAATACAATATGCACTTTATTCTCTTCGGTTTATTACTTTATATTTATTAATTATAACTTGTTATTCTACACATCAATCTACTCTTCAGCTATGCAATTTCCTTGTGAATATGCTTATCTATACTTTTCTTTACAAATAGGTATAATTCTATTTCCATTTTATGAATAATAGTAATAATAATGTCACTTATGTAACTATTTTTTTCTCTTTAATTACATAATGAATACAGTATAATTAAACTTTATTGTTGTACTCATGTGTTATCTTAAAAAGAAAAACAGGAATTTTATGTTTGTCTAAACAATTACTACGAAAAATGATTGATTTTTCAAAGGTTTGGTGAAAGTTTGGCAATATGGGTGTTGAAAATTATACGAAAAGGATTGTGAAAAGATAAGTAAGAAATAAGTCTTCTTATTTTCTTATAACCTAGTGTATTTTTCTGTTGTCTACGGTTTACTTATCACCTTATCCACTGAAGATCTCTGCTCGTATCAATAAAAATTAACGAATTGTCCATTATAAATGGCTAATACTTCATAATTACCTTTAGCGTTTTCATATTTGCGGTAGTACAGAGTGGTATATTTTAGGTTTCGTAGTGTACGCGACAATGTCTGTGTTATATCCCAGGAGCTTAAGTACAACTATTTGATACTATACTATAAAATGTCCTCTTTGTCCACTAACAAACATTCGCAGTTTAATATCTAATGAAATGGCTAGTACCTATGTAACATTGCGTGTGAAAACGTGTTACTGTACGGTAAACGGTATTTAAAATCATTAAATATTTGTCTAAGGAAGTTTACTAGTAAATTACTAGTAATTTCTGGTAATAGGCTTAATGGCCTATTCCAACAGCTTACTTGTCTTGATCCTCGAGCCTGATCCTTATTGAATTAATAGGTGAGTGATGTCACCTTAGATACAGGTTGCACCAACTGTTCATAATCAGCGTTATTGTCATTCACCGTCACATCATTATTAATACAGTATGTCAACACTTCTTATTTAACAAGTCTCATGAGTTTTTGACTAGTTAGCCCCGTGAAGCATAAAAATCGTTCATTACAGAGATGCACAGATTACTGCGCGTCAGACAAGCTGATACTAAAAGAATCTAGTATAAAAGAGAAGATATATTCGAAAAGAATGCTCCTCACCAATCAGTAGCCTCATAAGTAACAACTTTGGATGACATTCTAAGACTTAATCTTTCTCATATGATATGCTAATATACACGGTTTCTAAAGGTCGATATATTTCAGTAAATAGACTCTGGATCTCAGTTGTTAACACAACATAGGTTATATGAACTTCAGTTTTGGATTGTTAAACTTCCTTTGCACATTTTTATTCTTTGTAGGTAACTCTCTCAGGAACCCTTTAAACTGTCACAAAAATGGTTCAGTATTTTAAGTGATAATCTGACCATCCATCAGCATTCTTAATACTATCTCACTCACTCTATTCTCATTGGTTTTCTGCACAAACTTCGTAAGTTTAAACAACTTAGTTGAAACAAATCCAGACCACTACAGCACCATCTGCGAATGTAGACTCGAAAACGTAAGTTGAAGTTATACAACATGCAAAATATGAACATACTACATCGGCGGTTCATAGTTTGTTTACTGCGAAGTAACAATAACATAAACCATCGAGAAAAATTCACAATCATGTAAACCTAACACAGACTACCTAAATAGTCTTAGATGGCGTAATTACACTTCAGTTCGCTCTTAGCGATAACAAAATGTAATCATTACTCTTTATAAAACTTAAAGGGACATATCTCAGGACAAGAAAACCATATACGAATTGTATTTTAAACAGAAATAAGCCCTATGATTATCTGGAGGTTACGGTTGGCTCGCTAATCATCCGTATGAACTGTTGTCTTCAGTAAGACGTACATTTGAATAATAGATGTTCTCGCCATTCGATCTAGGGCATACAAAGTGTCCCTGTTCTAAAGTGTTGTCATAGATACCGAACATGTACTAGTGAGACTAAGGTAATTACTACTTGTCCATTGAATTCAAAACATCTGCCTCTATTATATCCCCCTTTTTCTGATTGTTGTTTCACCAACCTCAAATATTCTTAGTACTCCTCCTAAAGGTGAATGTAATCTTAAGATTATTTCAGATCATTCATCTCAGTAATATCGGTACCACTGGACGCTAGGAACTTCTCTAACGTCTATCAGAGCAGATGCAATTGTAGCTAACACCTTCATAATCAACACAACAACTAACATGCAATTTTGATTGGACAAAAATGTGCCTGTCTTGCAAAAATAGCCATTACGCCGTAGAATACGTCTATCACGATTATCCAAATATCGTCCCATGCTGATATTTAATCCACAAACACAAGCTAACGTCATACAAATTACTTCATGGTAGTGGGATATTGACAATAAAAGTATATATTGATGTAAACAGCAATGACACTTTATATTTTAGCTCGCGATGTCGAACAAAGATATTTATTCTTCAATGTCTCTGTTCTAAGGAGTGATTAATGTGGAGATTGCATTTACCCCTGAACGTAGAAGGGTATTCATTATATTTATTTCAAATACAATCCTATATCAATCGTTGTTGCCGACATCTTCAATCATGGTTGCATTCCACCATTTGAGCGTATGCGTGAATTACCGTGGTTTACGACGATTGATATACGCATAGGATATACAGTCAACTGAACCAAACATAGTTATAATCCTGAATAATCAAACAATAACAACTTATAACCTTTCATCTTTAGAACTCACAGCCCACATCATCTTTTTTTCTATGAGCGTTTAAAAACATATATTCTATGGGCTGCCGAAAATTGCATTCTTATACTAGCAAGCTGAAGTAACAGTGCGAACAAACATAGGTATTTTAATCTGTAAGTATATTTCCTAGTTTAAAATATTTAAACGCCACAAAACGACCAGTATTTGATTCATTTGACTTTTGTTTAGGTATAGTAAATTTCCGAGGATCAGGCATAATGAGTTTGCTTTTGTTTGTTTTGTTTCAGTGTACACTATTTTATCCGTTTTTATTTTTCACAATATATCAGAGCAGATAGTTTTAATTATAATTGGATATTCTTCAAATCGGGTATCGTGAATTATAATAAAATTATTTGTGTACCGTTTGACTCTTATTCTTTTGGAGAGTATGGTTTTTAGTGGGTTTAATAATTTTAACCCACCAAGCCAAACGCATTGTATTAACTGAAGGTTATTCAGTTGAAGCGTCACGATTGGTTCAGGGCAGGATTCTATTACTGTCCCTAAACATTCAACGACTGTAACTCATCAAAAACAGGGGATTACATGCTGAACCTAATATATGATATTGATAAGAGTGAATATCACCAACACACTTGACGACTATTATTATTACGCCTAATTCGAAACATCGCACTGACTGGGATGGCAACTGTCTTCGAATCACATTCTTTTGGTAGCTGCTGAACATTTCTATCACTAAAGTATATCACAAGGACTAAAATATAGATCCAATTGATTTTTGATACCACAAGATTACTTTTGTGGACAGTAAAAGTAAAAAGCTGATTGTGGTCCTGAGCAAAGAGTATTCGAAGATTTAGTAGATAATCTGTTTTCAGTTGGACGTTGCTACCGAACTTTTTAATAGAGCCATGGCCTTTATTATAGTTATTATGGTTTATTAAGTAGTTTAATTTTTCTTATGTATGTATTAGTTATCATTATGAAGAGTAGATACACAATAGTGACTCATAAACTCCGCTTTCTGCTAAACTTGGTCACTTTTCCTCCAAAATTGACTGCACACAGATCTTTTACGGTGATAATATAATAAAAGTACAAAAATATTAACTTTATGATCTATGGCAAACCTGCCATCGCCATCTGTTTCTGTGACAGTATTCGAAATTCGCAACTAAGACCTACAGATATACTAAAAAGTAATAACCTGCCATAAGGAGTTCACAATAGACCCACAGAATCTGGAAGTGGCGTGCACATAAGTACCACTGGAAGTGAAAGACATTTTCAAAATACGCACGGGATGATATTAAAAAGGAGGCAGCAATAGGAAAGGCAATAAAACCTTGGAAAAATCAAGTAGTCTATGATGGATGTACAATGTGTGCAACCCCACTAATGTAAGGTGGTCATGACTACAAGTGCAACTTTTGTAGAATGTGGGTTCAGTATAGTTGCTGTTGGACAGTTTCATACGAGTATTGTGGCTTGATGGTAGTTTACCAGTGTCAGTAATTTTGGTACCTGTGCCTGATTTCTTGGATAGACCTTTTCATACGACTAATAATATGGTCAGAATAGCGGAACTGTCACACCCGACGAAGTCGAGTTCACCTGTAACGTACGTACAGGGATAAAGGTTTAGTGTGAAAACTAAGTGCCAAAGAAACTAGATTGTACGTATTGACCAATGGACGTTAACTAAAAGATTTTAACTTTTCATCGTCACTGTCAATCGAGCAAACAATCAGCATTTGAAGTGAACAAGGCGTTATGTTGATGTGATTGTAATCTCTGTTATGTGACTCATTTCTCATCTTAAATATATTCTCCCTTGGTAAGACTGGAACTTACTTTTGCAACAAGTATTGGGGATGGTAACAGGAAGGTCCTACCAACATCATTAGAAGAGGTCAGGTTACAAGTTGATTGGCGGTGTTGCTTTGGCGTCTGATTAATTAAGTCAGGCAACTACACCATCCTGTTTAAAACCAGTAGAGTTTGTCTATTAGTCAACATCAGTCGAGCATCTTTGACGGGAATCCTAGGCATGGGTAAAATGAAGCAATTTCTCTGTCTGGCAATCAATAATATCCTCGATCACCAAAAACATAAAGAGGAAAATGTTGAATACCCTTACGTTGAAACAATGATGTAAGCTTTACAAGCGTTTATACAGTAGTAATTGAGGCCACAAACCCTTGTAATAATCTGTACCTACTGTACATTTTATCGTTTCGATGACTAATACTATCGTATCTGATGTCAGAAGGCATTCCAACAAGAATCATTGAAAAAAATGTGCCAATTCCTAAGTCAAAATTTGCAGACCATCCCACTGAAACCACTACATAGACGGGAAACCCTGTCTTCTTTTAGAGTGTTCATTGATTCCAGTGAAAGGACTGGGAGTTACCTCATACCATCACAAGAAACGTCAGCAAAATAGTCCTTTAATGTTTGGGTTAGATCTAGTAAACCGTGGTCAGTTCGCATAGCGGCTAGTAGGCAGTAACAGAGTATGGCTAATCTAGTAGTAATGTTTGTTCATGGAACCATAGGACTGTCTTGTGGAGATCCATAAGAGTCGCCTGTAGGACAAACAACAGTGGTAGTGGCTGTCAGCAGATGTAAATATGCGAGAAGCTAAGGCAATCAATGTGAGAAGGTTACTTCCACCACTTTCCACACAAACATTACATGAAATTACCTTTGCTGTCTGAGGGTTGTAAATTTTCAAAGAAGATACGGCCTACAAATTTAGCATAATAAGAACTATGTGTCAGTTAAATTCTTTGTTACGAGAGTTGATGATAATGATAATAATAATGCCTTTATTCTCAAGTAGATTTATGTGCATGAGAGCATACCAGTTTATAGACATGGTCAGAATGATATAGGTTTATATACACACAAAGATTTTGATTGAGTAATTGCTACAGGATACACACTATATGATGGTACTAAATAAAAACAAGGCCAACGACATCAAAGTTTATAGTACTAAGGTGCCAGATGTAGGTGTTGTTTTATAGTGCATTTCTGAAAAACAACTGCGCGCCTTTCGTCCCAGGCGCTACGATTGCAGGAGACGGCTTGGAACAAATAGAATGGACCATACAGCATATCTAGATACAGGATAAAGCCAACAATATCTGGAACCTGGATAAGGGCGCCAACCGAGCCCATATATGGGGGGAGGGCTATTCTTATGTAGTGGTGGAATCTATGTGGGTTGATTCTGAACAGTGAGTTATTGATGCATTAAGTACGTTGTTAACCAGCGTTAGGAGTAAGTTGCTGCAAAGGAGACCGATTGACTATGAGAGCAGTCCATAAGTTCGGGGAGAAGATGATATAGAAGATAAAGCTAGTAGTCGCAAAACAATTAGTTTTAAACCAAAATCTTTTTTTCTGTTATTTTTTTCACTACAACGTCCATGATTTTAGTGTTTAGAGCTTTGGAGCCTTAATGAGCCAGTACTGATTAAGTCGAGGTTAAGTGGCAACTCGTGGAGTATTCGGTACAAATTCTAGATACAATAATCCAAGTATCTAGTTTACGTACGCGTATTGCACATTGAGCGGGCTCAGTACTTCGCATGTTATCCTAAAGTTTGAGTAGATTGATCGTTTACTCAGTGCCTTGGAGTTACTGAATAGTTGGTTTATCGTTCGTATAAAGTGATCAATGCTAACTAACGTACGGATTTCTGCCAGCAAACTATTCCGAATGGTAATGAATCTGTGCACAAAAAATTAGATCGTATTTTAGTCCTGCAATGTTCCACCTACACTGTACCTATGTGGTTTCCCAGGCTGCAATTGGATGGTACGATAAATCTTAGTATAGGGTTGGCAGGAGTATGCTAAACGGTGTGCAACTTTAAAGTAGAATGTCGGGTCGTATTTACCCCGTCTTTTATAAAGTATCTCTAAGCCTAAAATATCACACTCTGCAGTGTAGTTTAGTCCAAAATCTAACCCCAATATCTTTTTCGTGAAGTGTCGCTGTATTCCTTTAAACTTCAGCTCATCACTTATTCGGAGGCTGCTGAGAATGAGTGGGCAGTATTCAGGTAGTAAGCGTACACAGGCGTTATATAGTACCAATCAAGCCTCACGTTGGTAGAAATTATAGATTATACAACCTATTAGACTACGTGCCTTTGAGGTGACAAATGTTTGATCCGTGACTGTTAGATCCCTAATGTATCTTAAGCCCAGGTTCGGAAATGCTTCGCATTCGGAGATTTATTCCCTGTCTTCTTCAAAGTAAAGGTCTAGGTTGCGTCACCCAATGCCGATCCAGCCACATTCCACAGTGTTAAAATAAGGCTGATGTTCTTTACATTAGGCAATGACTTCGTCTAACTCTTGCTGCACGATTGTAACAGTATTAAGTATCTCATTTCTGTCGAATGAGAGTTAAGACAGCTACTGGCACTGTCTATGTGTATTGTAAACAAGAGAGGCCTTAGAACGCTCCCTTGTATAACCCCACTAGTTACTCACTCAGATAAGTGTGCTGAATTTACTTTGGTTATCTGATATCGATTAGTGAACAATTATTTAAGCCAGCTTAACACAAAGTCTCGATTTTTTATAGAGTATAATTTCTCGCAGAGTATGCTGTGTGATATTTAGTCAAAGGCCTTAGATGTGTCGAAGTATAGGACTAAGAATATTGTGCGGATTAGAAGTGGCATGTCCTCGCCATATCCTTTGAGTAAAAACTAATGGCAGGCAGTCGGTTTCTAAACCTTTTGCAGACCCAAGGCTTCTGATAGCCTGAAGGGTATTTTGGACAATGTACTGTCTACAAGTACCATGTGCATATAATTTTTAGGTAGTTTAGCCTCAAGGTTGCTAAACAGGTGACAGTAAAACAGATTCCAGGGTTTCCCAAATTGAGTATAGAGAGGGAAAATCATAGGAAGAAAAATAACGATTTAAAAGTTTTCTGAGTTTAGTGCAGTGTTTATGTAATAAGAACGATGACTGATTCTTAAAGGGCATGTATATTATTTGGGGGGGGGCGGTTATGGTATCTAAGCATAATAGAATTGACATGTAAAAAATAGCTAAAGAGTCTTGAAGTGAGTCAGTAATAAAGTAGCTGTTCCAATCACAGCATTTTATAAGTCTCACCAAAAGCTCCTAGTCTGTATTCCTATGATATTGTTACCCTGTGTACGTTGTATGACGTACTGCTTCCATCCATATATATATTTCTAATGGTAATTTTGTCATCATATCGTTGTAGACCAGTACTTATTTTCCAGTTAGTGTATGGTAGATTAAAATTTCCTTCAATTACTTCATATTTAGCATCTGAATCTTAGGCTCATGCAAATAGACTATTAAGTGCTTCGTCTATTTCTGGTCGTCAGAAGAGTGCTCTGTGCACACAGCCTACAAGCTACATGCCATGAAGCAAAGCGAGTCAGGGGTTATGCTTAGTGTTCGTTTTCCTAATTTTGGTCACAATGGAGTGGTTATGAATGTATATTGTACATCCTCCCCCCCTTCGATTATCTCGGCTAGTGCAATGCTCGGAATGTCCATCTATATTTATATTAGTATTCAGTACAAAGGATGAATACCATGTTTCTGTTACTAATATGACTGATGGCCTAGTGATAAAAACTGTATTTCTGAGATTTAATATTTTGTTAAGTATCAAACGAGCAGTGGTGAGCACAATCGTAAAAAGGTCAGTATTCATGTAGGTTATTGTGTCATTGTTAAAGGGGCTTCGATTGTAATTATGAATATAACTTGTACTGGATGTTAGTGGTCTCTGGCATTTACTTAGCTGAGATGTTGATGGATGCATACTCAGGGTTGGTTCCATGAGATCCGTGTTTTGAATGCCACTGTTATCTATGTGGTAATCACTTAAGACGCTAATGATAACTACATATGGTATGATAGCAACGTTTTTTCATAATGGTGATAAAAGTTAAGCGCATTCAAAGTTAGCACGAGTTGTTGATTTAAGAAGGGTGGTAGAGATAATGGACGAGAGTGAAAAAAGTTGTCGGATGTTAAATGAGGACACACTAAGAAGGGTTATAAGTGAGTATATGTGACATTCTGTTTGAAATAGTTGGATAATATGTTAGGAGTTCTAGGCATGTAGTCGAGAGTAGAAACTTTTGCTATAGGAAATTGTCTCTATGGTAGATTTACATGTCTGGGTGACGTATGCTGGTGGTATGACTAGTCTTCATGGTTGTAGCACGTCACACTACTATTCATTAGGGACTCATATGGTATAAGTAGTAATAGGTGACTTCTGTATGCAGTGTTGTCCTGATCCAGTAGTATCTGGTACTCTGGTTCAGTAGTGTGCCACTCCGCTTTTTAGAGTATTTATGTAGATGATCATGAGGATGAGAAGAGGGAAATCGTTTATTGCCACACTGAGTATTAACTTTTACTTTAGACGGCGGAGATTTAGTTTGACTAACATTTTGGGGTTTGCCGTTACTTTTTTGTCTAACTTATAAAGGTTCCAACTGTTTTTAGTCTTGTTCGTGCTGACAGTTTAAGGTTTGTTGCCTGTGGACAAGGTGGAGAATCTATTCCTGGTGGTTAGGTGCATATAACTGTTGTTAAACCAATGTCTCAGTTCCATTTCTATTTTACACTGAGGAGATGCTTAGCAGTGAATGACTTTTCCTTACGCATCGCACTAGTCTGAGATTTAGTCGTACTCTTTAAGGGAGGAATGTCTAATTCTACAGGGTCGACAGGCACTTTTGTTGCTTGCAACAGGTAAGGAAATCGGTTCATTTAAATCATGTGACCACCCCCATTTTTAAGTTTAGTCAGCAGAATTGATTGTTCCGATGGTATGTCGCTATCACTACGGCTTCTGTGAAGATTTGCTTCAAAAGAGGTTGTCACTTTGGCAGTAGTAGGCACCAGGGCTAGCCCCCACTGCTATCATAGTCACTCTTGACTGACAAACTTGAAGTCATATACCAAGTGATGAGTGCATTTCCATAGCTGACAAATTACTAGTCCATCTTAAAGCAAGAAAACTGGTAGTGGATAGTCTTCGAAAAACTGGCCATCTGAGCATTCGACGCCGTTTATTGACTACCACCCTTTGTGTAGCTCTCCCGCAATAGGCACCAAATATTGGGCGACAGACAATCCAATGCCTGTACCGCGGTCAGGAGGGCCCTTTAAATAAAATCTTCGACCTAAGAAATCTGTCTACAATAAACGACCTAAAGCCCATAGTTTTTATCAAATTTTGGCTCATCATGGACGCGATAGATAACTGAGTTGGGACAACAGGCGTGATGTTATTCATAAAAATACAAGGACCACAAGAAAGAAAAGAATAGCCACACATATCACTGGTGGCTTAAATACTTCACTACCTCTACATCCTAAGCTCGAAAAATTCTCAAAATCGTGTCGGCATTACTTCATATTAAATGGCACAGCGTACCTAATAGTAGTTACATACTTCCATTTTTTAACAACAAACAATCAATACCAAGATGAGTGGACATGAAGTTTGATTAGTTATTCATCGTTACGAACTAACTTATCACCCTCAGTTGTGTGGTTTCTGAAAGATCTCATTATTGATATGAAGGCTGTAGGCTTACACGAATTTATAAGAGGTGACATATGATGAGATATGCATTTAATATTGGTCCAAATTACACTACTTTAACAAGTAGAATTATCTCTATCAGTGATAGCTATCAAAAAGAAGTGGGATCTTAACTAACAAAA
Organism: Schistosoma mekongi; assembly: GCA_034768735.1. Taxonomy (NCBI): domain Eukaryota; kingdom Metazoa; phylum Platyhelminthes; class Trematoda; order Strigeidida; family Schistosomatidae; genus Schistosoma; species Schistosoma mekongi. The sequence goes on from CM068306.1 coordinate 36,966,201, forward strand.
ATGCTTCAATGAGTAACGGAGATCACCGGATCTACTATCCTGTTAATAGCAAACCGAGGTTTAAGTGTATTGAACAAAAAGATATGACCTTTCTAATACAACTTCAAAACTCGTGGCTACGGACTTGGCTAAAACTATCCCACCTAAGGTATTTGTGAGGCTGTTTGCTAGGTAATTTATATTTCTTTATATGCTGCTTGCTGTCGTACTTTGCTTCTCCGAACTAAAATCTAGTCATCTTGTTTAGCAAACTATACTCAATTCCTAGTATGCTTGCTACAGTAAAGTTTGCATATTTTGTCTGCAGTAAAAATTACCAGGTTATATTGTGTTTAAAATTTTAGATAGTATTTATTTATCGCATTTATGTAGACGTTGAATATATTGGTATTGGACAAAGTAATGAACTCTCGAATATGTCCGCTAGTTGTTACATTAATAAACTTTATTCGTGTTCCGTGCTGACTTCTGATATCCACTTCTTGGGGTAAATAATTGTTGGCTACGTTTTATAAGTGTTAGTTGAATTGATGGCAAAACGTATAGTTTATAATATCATTTGGATCACACAACCTTCTCATAATCGCAAGATTACTACGTCCTAGTTCACTTACCCGCGTACTAAGAGCTTGGAGATTTATAAATTCCTCCAGTCGAATATTCCGACACTGTGTTTCGTTTTTTGTAGGCATATTATAGGCAAGTTGGTTACATATCATTTCATAGATTTCTTACTTAAGCCACCTATTGAAATTTACTAGGTTAATCTTTTCGTATCCTATTGAGATAATTGGGAAGAAGTTTCATACTTATAATAATGCTGTGTAGAACTTGAAAATGTAAGTGGCAACAGTGACATAAAATCACCTTAGTTACTACCAGATAGTCTATTCACTAAATCTTTTAACTTAGCCATTTTCCTAGAGTTATGTTACTTAACAAACAATTAGATTGTGACAGCAACACCTCAAAGCAGCCACAAAATGATAGCTAAGTAGTGGTAGATAAAGTACAAAATGTTTATTTTGAAGGGATAAAATCAATAAAACGAATTTATAGATGACGAAGTATGAATAAATCTTTTCCATTATAACGAAGTCACTGGTTACTAACTGTTGGTTGTGATCATCGAACAAACGCCAACACAATTATCTCCAATTCCAAACGTGGCTCAGTATAGACGTTTCTGGTTGGTAATATCCTATCTTTACTACATCTAGCATAATATCATCCTTTTGTTCTAACCACTAGAATACATCGAGATACTTGTTCGCTATTAGCCGGTACATATCCTAGCTACCTTAATCGTTGAGCATTCGCAGCCGTGCTTATTGCTCTGTATAATCTGAAGTCCTACAGAGCATCCACTCTCAAGAGGAGCGCCTCGAAGATATTGATCAGTTACTTCAGCATTTGTCCATGTGACAGCACTTTTTTTAGGCTAAAATATACCATTTTAAGGAGAACGTGATTCTTAATCTTAAGTAAACGGGTTCGTAAATGAAAACCAGTAGATTTTAGACAAAGGAATGAATACCAACCTTAGCGTGTTTCTGAGTAGCTAAATCAGTAAATGAGATAGGCAATACCCATCCCTTCTCTATTTTAAATTAATTGAAATTTGTTTTAGCCATTCAGCTTTCAAAGCACCTGAACGTTATTGAGTAGTTTCCGGTCTCTAAATTCCCATATTTTATACGTATCGAGACATTGTTTGATTATGATGATCTCGCTAAGTTTGTAATTTCTGTTTTGTTCCTCCAACATCTTTTAATTGTTCAGATATTTGCCGTAATTATGAAATGTCGTTTGTATCTCAACCAAATCCCAACGCAATGCATATTCCTTCCAATATGGAATGCCCAGTAGCACCTCAGGCGGTTACAAATATGCATCCCCCAACCTTTCATTCTACTAGTTTTGTACAAAATAATATTTCATCCCTTGCTCAAGATAGCTTATCTGAAATTCAACGTCTTAGGCTACTGCTTACCAATCTTTTGACTTCTGTACAGTCTGATGAAAAAGATCCTGAGGAACAAAGCAAAGTTCTGGATGAAAACTTTATGTTATTTAATAAAAGTGCTAGTACTAAATGTGGAAATCTTCCCAGTCCTGTATGCACAACTGGAGAAGGAAAAGCAACTGGAATAACTTCTGAAGGGCGGAACTTCATCCCTTCAACTGTTGATGTCAAAAGCACCTCTTGTGATAAGTTAACAATACACAAGTTAGTCAGTCGCATCGGGTAAACAAAAGATAATTGCTTTTGAATATTATCATCGATGCTTTTTATTTGCTATACATATTATAGTACATAACTGTCTAACGTTATAAACACGTAAAATCCACAAGGTAGATATTATTACTTATTTCATTCAACTCAAACTTAAGAATTCAGCAGATGTAAGGATTAGTCGTGAGCGAGCTTTCTGAATCTTAGCCAATATTTCATCAAACACCACACTACCAGAATCAGTGATAATTTTAAAATAAATGAAGGCAACACAATCTATCACCTCATCCCATTTGATCGGTCTAAGTGTTGATGAAGATGAACCCTAAACCAACATTTTATATTTAAATAAACGGACCCAAAACACTTGTGTTGTTACTCGAGACGTTCAGATGACTGAATTATGTCAGAGTCTTCACCAATCAGAACCATAGCATCTGCGTGTTGTAATTCAGTAACTGAGGTTCTTGATAGGAGATTGCTCACTGAAAAATCAAACGATGAAGAAATTATTACTTGGAGGTTGTTGATGACAAAGCTAGGTAAAATGAGGATAAAGGGTAGCTCTGAGGAATACAGTTTGAGGTTACCAATTCCAATGATAGCCTACCGAAAATCATAACATAAGCATTGCTGTTCTAATAAAGAATCCTTAGGAGATCTACATGTTTTCTTATCACACTTTGGTGATATGCAATGGCGCAAAATCTACCGATCGACTTAACCAAATGTCGTGTTCTGGTCAGATGTCGATGTGTATCCGAGACCTAAAACCCACCACCACGGCTACATCAGAAGAACTTTCTCGGTTTCTTCGGGGTCACTTTTCTCGAGCTCCATCTTGACATCGAATTGAGGCCATCATTGCAGACTGGTTGTGTTTTCGTTTTCTGATACAAGTTACCAATTCAGTGCTAGGCGAATAGTAGGGCATGCTAACGGCCAAAACCGATGGATATTCTGTTCACATTCGGAGACTATAGGTGCTCAATATTTGTCGATAAAACTTAGCTAATCACCTCCAGTTGTGTTGTAAAATACGCAGAATCTATAATTATGAGGAGTTAGTTTTCTGAAAAAAAATCATCTCTACGTTGCTAAGTAGTTGCTGTAGAACAAATTGATGGTTACAAAGCTTTTCATCCAAAGTACTTTTTCTCTTTCTTGCATTGTAGTGAAGTTTTCAACAACTTAGATCAACTAGCTAGTCGAATGCAAGCCAATCGGTTATCCGGTCGGCCTAGTGATCATGGTTTGCAAAACGCTTTATCTTTATTTAACACTGTTGAACAGTTGGAATTTAGTCGTAATTGTTGGCCGTATGAATCTTCACTATCCCAATACATAGGAACCGATGATCATGGAAAAGATGCTGATATGCGTCGTGTTGATTGGCTTATGGATAGGATAGAAGCAGAACGTTGGAGTCATCGATATTGGGGGCGCACTCGTACTGTCCTTGAAGGTTTGCTGGCTTGCTCAGCATTCAGACGGTAATGCGACATGTTTTTAATTATGTAATAATTAGCTCATTTTATGCTCCAGTTTATTTTTGCAACTCTTGTTGTTTCTGCTAGTTAGGCGGAGAAGGTACACTGTCCAATCAGAATGAATTTGAAGTAAGGGAATGTCTGAACCGTTTTTATTAGATGAGACTCGAAAAGTATTGAATACAGTTGTAAGATGCGCTACGTCGATTTTCACGAATGTTGTTCAAGAATACATTCGACAACAGCTGTAAATAAATATTTTCATAGTGACTAGAGCGGTTGTGATATCTGGGTTTTTTGCCGGAATGAATGTTTCCTGTGTACAACTAAATAAACATTACAATGTATTGATGAAAAACGCTGTAGAATATAATAGTCAATTGTATACTTGACAACCGACTTTAAGTTCATCATCATAGTGATTATTCAGTTAAAATTAATCTACTTAGAATCACTAATAATGCGTGTAACTATTTGTTTTTATTCACTTTAATGTTGGCGCATACTGACCCGATGCACTTATTTTATAGTTCACATTTAAATACGGACCACTCTCGCAGACGTACAGATTTCCACAATATAATCAATCGAGATTATCGTGCTGATATGGAACATTTATTCAATGAATTAAATGTAAACTTACCGGACCTCACCATAACGTTAATCGAGCCATTATCAGTTGCTTCTGTGGCACATTTAAGGGTAAGTAAAGGGTAGTCTTTTACTGCTAAATCTACTCGCTATTCGTTTCTTATTAGGATAATAAAATGCAATATTTCTGTTCCCTTTTCTCATTAGTGGCCTTACGAAGTGATATTAACTGCTCATGTATACACAGTAAATACATACACTTGATACTTTCTGCATTATTCCGACAACGCAACGTAGTGTATCTCTGGATGTTTAATTCCGAATTGCTAGTAGATGATAGGTTGTATAGCGCTTCTCGATGACTGCAGTTTCCGTATTTCAGAAATTCACTCTGTCCCATGATCATAACCTTATGGAATAATATAACTCAGTTACTTCCAGCAGATTTGCGTGTTAGGTTGTAAGCTACATATTTTGTGGGCGCTAATATTACTCGGTTGTTTAAAGTTCTCCAGAAAAAGTGCGCTTCAGAGATTTAAGATCAATAATTGAACAATGTACACACAGACCAACAGGATAAAGCGATTTAATACAGTTTATTCCCTTTATGAACTTAAAGATGTAAACAAAGGTTCTAGAAAATCCATCAATATAGTAACAAGAAGTTACAAAACTAAAATTAGATGATTGCGCAGTGAATAGGTGGAAGGCAAGTGGATATGGTGAATTAAGCTAAATTTGAGATGTGATATGATCATTCAATGGAATCATTGAAGATATTTTAGGAATGGAAGAAGTGATGCAATTAAATCAATCAATTATTATAATTGGTGTAGAGAAACCAGAGATAAGTTACCTAGGCACAGACAGAGTAACGACTGTTTCTTTTTTAACTGTTAATAGTAATAGATGGTGGTAAACTAGATACTATTTGTTTTTTAAACACTTCAGCCTATCTACTTCATGTATAAAGTCCCTGAGGTGTCTGGAGATGGCGCTGCCAAAAGTTTTAATACTTTAGACGAAGATTCTTTGAAAAATGTTTGTCGATCTTAGGACAGACCCTTCTTTCAGTTCTCATCATCATCATCATCATCAGCAGCAGCAACGTAGAACCGGGCGCAAACGCCTGTAGGTTCAAGTTGCCATACCACAATAGCACTACGAGAATATTGAGGTAACGTATAGACATCTTTCAGTTCTACCAACGGAACTGCCTTAGAAGATACACGTCAATTTATACAGACAGTTAGTGGTAACGTGAGAACAATATCACACCAAGGAAGGCCATAGAGTTACTGGAGACGTTTGTATGATTCGGTTTCTTGGCAAGCTAAGAAGAATCACGCAAAATTTCTGTCGCACCATCATACATCCCAAATTTAGCTTAATTTGTGCCGTATCAACTTGCCTTCCATTTATTCATCATCATCAGCAGCAGCAACGTAGAACCGAGCACAAACACCCGTAGGTTCAAGTTGTCATACCACATTAGCACCACGAGATTACTGAGGTAATGTATAAACAGAATACAAGAGGGAAGAGTAAAGTAAAGATGTCCAGAAAATAATAATAGAATTCAAGATCTAGATGAGGTTAAAGAGTGAATACACTTGCGCCACTATCACCGATCCTGAGCCATATCGCCTAGTGTCTCCAGCCATTTATTGTGATCATCACACGGACCCCAACCAGGTAGTCTACATCTACCTACATGGCTTAGACCAGTAGTCAAGGACTTCATGGACTGATGCCATGTTTTATTCTGGCCGCCCCTAACCTTCTTCCATCCTTCTTCAGCCCTAGCCAACATCGCGCGACGGGGTAGACGGTGGTCGGGCATGCGCAATACATGTCCCAGCCATCTCAGTCGACGAAGGTTAATGACCTCTCCGACTGATTTACCGTGTTTCCCAAGAACCTATTGTCTAACCTCACTATTACTAATCCGGTTATTCCATAGTATACGAGCGATGTTCCGAAGATTCCTATGGTCAAATATCTGGAGACGACGCATATCTTGAGTTTTCATGGCCCACGTTTCGCAGCCATATGTTAAAATGGCGCGGACTGCTGCGGAGTACACCCGGCCTTTCGTTGAAACACGGATATCTCACCTGCGCCACAAGTGCCGTGAATTGGCAAATGCCAATCGGGCTTTCTGAATCCGCGCTGAGATTTCGTCAGACACCGACCCACCAAGGGTGATGAGACTTCCGATATAAGTGAAGCGATCCACGCATTCAATTACTTCACTCCCTATAACTAATTTAGGGGAAGAAGCAGTCCAGTCCTGGAGTAACATTTTGCATTTGGGAGTCAGATGGGATGGTGTTTAGTTCCGAAACTTTGGCTAATATATCAGTCAACCTGCATTTATTCACTTCTTAATCACTTGATTTCAGTTTTGTGCATAGTATCGTTAATCGTCATATACTTGTTCACTGTACATCTCACAATTTCTCATTAAATAGAATCATTGAAGTATTCTATTCCTAAAAATTTTCAGTTTACGTTGCAAAAGTCATTCTGAAACTAAACCATTGAAAATTTAACAACCTTTCAAATTCTACTATTTCTTGAGTCATTTCATCATTTTTCTCAAAGGTTGGTGAAGTGTTGCAATGTTATGTGACTTTTCGCCTGCTGAATCCAGAAAGAATTATTGTCCGTGGAATATCTGAACCAATGATTATCAAAACCTGTTCCGATATTTCCAGTGGCAGCTTAAATGTAGAAGAAAAACCTTTATCAGTAGCAGGAGAAGAATTATTATCTGATCCAAGCCTTGATTCGTTGCCAAAAATTCGTGATATTATTGTTTCCTTATTAAGTCCCGATCTAAAGTCACGAACGCTTCCAGACAACAGACAGCAGCGAAGCTCAAAATTAGTCCGCTTTTGTACTATTCATCAACAGAAGTTAGACCTTTTTACACCAAGTCGCCACCCATTATTTCGGCGTATCACTTCTCTGGCTCAATGTGCACTTCTCCATTTTTCAAATGAGTACAAACCTCCTTCTGCCATTCGTGGGTTCTTCACTTGGCTTCATAGTTATCGTGATTTGTTCAGTGCCCCATGCTGTCGTTGTGGTCAGCTTCTAGGTCAAAACGTTGAACTCCCAATCTGGCGTAGTTACCCTCAAATAAGAAAAGATGATTCTCGATCCATGGAACCACAACATGAACATTGTCAAGCCATTTTATAAATAACTATCATGTGCTTTTTACATTTTTTAGTATCTTGAGCACTTTTTATCATTTGTAAAAGTAACCTCATTCAACATTTTAGTATGTATTGAGTATAGTTTAAGTCTATGAGCGATCCCCATACACTACACCGTTTTTATAGTCCAACTAACTTCTACTCAGTAGTTTTCTTAATGTGAGTGGATTCCATAAAAGCTGTGACGTTTCAGAACACAGGGCACGTTATATTTATACAATAACTTTCTATTCAAGTATACTACTTCTATTTATCGTGCAGATACATTTAGACCAATTGAATGTTAACACATCATTCGTAGTTAGTCTCGTAGCTTCAGAATATGTGATTGTAATGACTAATCTTTAAAGAAAATTAGCATTCAATGAGATTTTAATCACCCACCGAGTTAATTAGGATGGAAGATGATTGCAAGCATCAGATACTAACACCACTCCATTCAAACGAGTATCTAATAACGAACTAAGAAATCTACCTATTAATAGCACAATCCTGATATATATATATATATATATAGCAGTCTGCGTTTATAAAGTGTTAGCCTAAGCGACGTACAACAAACAGGAGAATACTAATAGAGCTGGTCAAAACGGGCATTACTGTGACAACTGGTTTGTCGGTGCTCAATTCGAACCTACATTTTAATTACTATGCCAAGTAAAACTATATACGATGTTATCCATTTGACTGAAACAATACCTTTTTTCTCACTTGCACGCGGTTGGCCTTGTTGAAATGTCATCTGGTCTGTTCATTTGTGCTAAATTTGTTCTAATCACTCGTATATTTTACTCTAAAATACACACAATATCATCTAAACAATGTGTCATTGATCTGTACAAAATAAAGGATATCGAGTTTGGATCCTCCACTTAAGATCGTATGATATTGCTAAGAAGTATAATAACGTTATACATCACAAACGAAATTAACAAATTAATTGTCATAAAATATCGTTGATACAGTAGGTTGTTTAGAAAACGCGGTAATCCGCTACTTAGTTTTAATAATTCTCATTTATCGAGTGCAGACTTAAACATTCGGCTTTGAGCCTACTGTGCGTGACAATTCATGATTCAATTCTAGTGACCAAACAGAATTAGAAGAATGGGGACTTGAGGCTTATTGATCGTAAGCGAAGCTGCCGCTCCAATTTTAATAACAAAATAACAATGATTAGGATGCTATATTTCTATATACAATATAATGATCTACAACCTCATCATTTTACTCTGTTTTGCAGTTTCATTTTCTAGTTTTTTCTGTTTGAGATATTGTTCGCGATTTTGAAGGAATTTAGCATATCCACTGGGTGTGTAGTCAACTCGACCAGATTTTATATCGTCTTGTGTTACAACCTCAATACCTAAACGATGTGCTGTACCAATCAACATTTTACAAATCGCTTGTAAATCCTCTCTTAATAGATGTGGATCCTGTTTTTTGAGTTCAGCAATGTGGTAAATATGCTTCAGAGTAAGACGTCCACATACTTCAGTACCTAAATTATAGAAATATACAATTACGCATAATTAAAAGTGTGCATACTAGGCCACCAGTGGAATATAAGATAAATACCCTGAATCCATACTTAAAATTTAAAACTACACAAAGATATCTTAATTTTTGATAGCTAATATAACTCTCTTCTATCAATTTATCTAAAAGATTGTTAAATAACTAAACATTTTTGAATGTCAACGACTAAGCAGTTAAAATATTTTGAACTTTTGTGCAATATGTGTTTTCGTATCGTTATTTAAATGCCATCAGGTGATAAAATCCAACATAGATGACAGCCCATCTAAATGAACATGCATATTCATTATTAGGTCGATAACGTGGGACATGTTGAGTATTTGCAGCACTTCAGACCAGCGCTTAAAGGAAATATCATCTATAGTTAGAACTTGGGTATTCTGAAGTAGCGAATAATGGAATAAAGAATATGAAACTTACAATGTTGAACAAGACAGTATAAATAGAAAGCGGTGCTGCGTACTATACTAGTCTGCGCCACAAGTAGGAAACGTTTATTGGTGCCAGTTTAAGAATTTCATCAGCCGCCAACCAACCTCGGCTGAGACTTGCAATCTGTTAACATCGTAGAGATTCTCATTTAAGAATACATATAGACTGTATGGCTACGTCAGTTGACCAATAAGTAACTAACAGCAAGCTCAACAATTAAACGGAATTCATAGAATAGAGTACCTAAAATGCACACTAACCTGGTGAAGCAGCACCTTTCTCAGCTGCAGCGGCCATTCTTAACAAATGCATAGAAGATGGGTGACTTATGACTAAGTCATATGATCTATCCGCCTAAGAGAGTAATTCCCAAAACACTCATTACCTTGACAGATATAAAACATGGCATTGGAGTTCCTTCAATAACATCCTTTGTCCTTTCATTGAAATCTTTACAGAAATTTGCAATATTTACGTTTCTCTAATAAGAGATAGGATTCGAATTTTTAGTGAAAACAACTCACTCTACCTAACTGTGGTCCCAAAGGTGGAGCTGGTCGAGCTTGTTGCGCTGGTATGATTATTTTTAAAAAGGGTGAGTGAACTATGGGATCAGCTGATACCTTCGTTTTGCGAACTACTTTTGCGGCTGCACGAGAAGCCATTCCCTAGAAGGATTTACAAACTTGTAGTCGTTGTTAAAAGGTCTTTCATACAAATAATTAATAAAATCATGTATTGGGAATCTATAGTTGTTATATTTCTGATGATAGGCTGTTCAAATTTCACATTTATGGTCTTGTTGCTAAGGCTTGAACCACTAAATTAATAAACAAACAAGGTTATAACTTAACTATTATTGCATACATGGCATATCCGATGTGTTTAGACTACCACGTAATGAACACAATGTGGTTATGGGAGCAGTTAATTAATACACCTAGCGGCTATTTTTGTTGCTGTAACACTGCTAAAAGATGACAGGACGAGAATTCCACAACCAGCAGAGGTTGGTGCTGCTAAAAAATTAAATGTCTAGCTCAACAAACAACATAGACCATTATTTAGAACCTGGCGGAGTGAAAATCCAGCCAACGTACTCTTCGTGTCTAGCCTTCTCTAGTATATTGGTCAGTTTATAAGAGAAGGTTGCGGCATTTTAGGAATCAGTTTAGTAAGACTGGTTCGCCTGTAATGACCATAGGAATCTTCGTAACATCGCTCGTATACCATGGAATAACCGGACTAGTAATAGTGAGGTTAGACAAAAGGTTCTTGCGAAACACGGTAAATCAGTCGAAGAGATCATTAGCCTTCATCGATTGAGATGGCTAGGACATGTATTGCGCATGCCCGACCACCGTCTACCCCGTCGCGCCATGTTAGCTGGGGCTGAAGAAGGATGGAAGAAGGTTAGGGGCGGCCAAACCAAAACATGGCATCAGTCCATGAAGTCCTTGACTACTGGTCTAAGCCATGTAGGTAGATGTAGACTACCTGGTTGGGGTCCGTGTGATGATCGCAACAAATGGCTGGAGACACTAGGTGATATGGCTCAGAACCGGTCACAGTGGCGCAAGTGTATTCACTCTTTAACCTCATCTAGATCTTAAATTCTATTGTTATTTTCTAGACATCTTTACTTTACTCTTCCCTCTTGTATTCTGTCTTTACGTTACCTCAATATTCTCGTAATGCTATTGTGGTATGGCAACTTGAACCTACAGGCGTTTGTGCCCGGTTCTACGTTGCTGATGATGATGATGATGTTCGCCTGTAATCGATATAAGAGAACTTGATTCGTCACGTAAACTGAGACGTCGAGAACAGTATTAAAAAAATTCCCTAACCCTACAAGCAATTTCTGACAGCAACTTTAATGACATTAGAAGCAAATTAGGAAATCGTGCTGCTTGAGACTAGTCTCAGTTTTCTTAAATTTAAGAAATTTTAATGATATGAAGCCAATCGTTTACAGTTGGGTCATCGGCTGTATGCCAGTTGAACAATTTCTCGGTGTTTACTTAGTTTCAGTCTGTTGCTTTGAGGGTCCTTACCATCTTGATGTTAATATATCTGATATAAGTTTAACTGCGTTGGCCGATTTAATAAACCCAAATAACTAGTGATGATTACATAGGTCTGTCTTCCTCATTTCATTTACGTTTTTATAATCACTGTAACAGAGGATAGTAGATATAAAGAATAAATGTGTACGGCAAATCGTAGAGTAGAAGGGAAGTTTTGTGCTGCTAAGTGTGATGGAAAAATTACTCTCAAGTTATAAATACAGTGATTATGATAGTGGTGCATAAACGAAAAACTCGCATGCTATTTCAGACTTGCCATACAACTACTTTGAAGATGATGGTAATTAAGGAGCTCCGGCTCTCATAATAATATGGTCTATTGAAGTGGGGAACGGAAAGCAGGGGTGGTTTGTTATGTGTACAATGCTCCAAAGCCAGGCCTTCCTAAACGCTTCTGACGAAACTAAAAGAGTCAGAGCTGAGAATGCTGGTTCCGTAAGTGGCACACTGAAATTGTAAGCAACTGGTGATTAACTTCACTGTGTAACGAAATTTCTTGGTGTGGTGGAGCCACAAAAGCGTTACGAATAACGTTAACTATGCGTATTTTGTTAATGGCACCTACCAACACAGTTCATGGCACAGTAAACATGGAGTTAGGAAAATAGAAGTATATTCTCAAGAACTAATTCTTAATCTGAAAAATGCAATACTTAGTATAAATTACTAAGTAGCCGAATAACCATCGAGCATAGGGTCACCTGGGACTGCTCTTTGCGTATTTTACAAACGTTTCAGCTTCAGGAAAAAAGATACGAAGTTATTGTAGCTCACGTTTGATTGGATGGTGGAAAACGTCATAATGCTGCTTGTTGAGTATTTTATTTACTGTCGAAAATGGGATGTGTACACTAATTGGGCATAAACATGACTTCTAATAATTTTTAAAGATGGTCGACTCGTTATGTTTACACTAGTGGTGACCCCAATACAATGTCTCTTATCAATAATTTAACGGGAATAGATTTTAAATCAGCAACGAAATTACACTCACTTAGACAAAGGTGGCGTAAAACTTAAAATCGGGAAAGTTTGTGGTTTCAAACTTCAAACCCTCATTTTAACGTCTTAAACTGTTCATTTTATATGATGTTTCTAGATTCTTGCAGAGTTGTCTTAGCTAATAAAAGATATATGCGCTGTTGTTCTGTTACAAAAACTCGAGGGTAAAACTAATATTATAATAGCAGTGATTGATAAGTGAACAAAATATCTGCGGAACAAAAATAGATTCACAAACTTATTTTAAGAAACTTTGTAGAAGACTTTTTCATTGCCTCTTTCGCATTATACAGCTCTTCATAGCTAAAAAGTTCATATCCCTTACCGTTCTAGCATACTGTTTTCTCGCTCATATTGGGGTCGTCAAAAGATAGAATAGTGATGGTAATACTTATATGAGATCCACTAGAAGAAGAATAATGAAAGGTGTCGTCTACAACGGTGATACCATTTCTAAATTGCCATCGAACGTTACAAATTAAGTGCTACTTAGCTAGTAGTATAATCTTGTACTGACTGATTAGGTTTATTGAAGTTGCTGTTACAATACATTTTTTGTCAATACGCTTGAAGTACATATTATTTCTGTTCTATTTTGTTGTATCACCAATGCAACTGTACTTAATGTACTTGTAAAGGTTGGCGTTTGAATAGAATGTACTATGTTTTCCGGTAAGTGCATGGCCACTTAACACCGCCTGCAGATCTTCTAGGGTTACTACCAGTCCCAATCCCGGGTAAGGAAGGAGGGTTGAACATGGGGCTATCATTCCTATCCAGTAAAACCAAAGTTGTTGTAAAGACACTTACCAAATTAAACTAACTAAACTATTTAAACTCCTACCCGGGAGTTAAATGAGTGATTATGACGCCTCATCATAAAAGTCGGAATTCTTCGGAAGCCTTGAGACCGATACCTCTTCCAACAAACAGAGCAAAGATTTTATAGGCACACGGAATGTTCGAACAATATGGTACAGCAGGAAGACATATCAGATATCTACAGAAATGAAGAGATACAAGTTGACAGTGCTCGAAATCAGCGAAACCCATTGCAGTGAAGCTAGAGAGAAAACAATGGCTACAGGAGAGATGCTACTATACTCCGGTCAAGAGGAGAAAAATACTCCTCACACCCAAGGATGATGTCCAAAAAAGTACGTAGTGCACTTGTAGGATGGGAACCACATGGATCCAGGATCATCAAAACATCTTTCAAAACAATGAAGTAGGGCATTACAATGAATAATATCCAAAGTTATGCACCCATCAACAACGGCAACGATGAAGACAAATGTCAATTTTATGACAGGATGCAATCAATTATAACAGTGTCCAGGTAAGGATCTGATAATCCTGATGGGGGGGCCTAAACGCCAATGTCGGCATTAACAACACCGGATATGAAGACATCATGGGACGACAGGAACTAAGAGTAAGAAGTAACAATGGTGAAAGATCTACAAATCTACAGATCTGAAGATCTACAAATCTTTTAACAAAATGGTTATAGGTAGTATAATATTTCCCCACAAACGCATACACAAGGCTACATGGGTTCTACCGGATCATACTGCAGAGAATCAAATCGTTCATATATGCATCGAAAAAATTTCAGAAGATCAATAAAAGATGTGAAAACAAGGAGGGGAGTTGACATATCTATAGACCATCACCTTGTGGTTGCTAAAATGAAACTGAAGCTAAAGAAGCAGTGGACAACTGGAGTGGCAGAAGTACAACGATTCAATACAGCCTTTCTTCGAGACACTGACAAACTCAACGAATTCAAAATAGCTATCATCAACAGGTTCCAAGCCTTACAAGATCAATTGAATGAAGAAGAAGCCACTATGGAGAACAACTGGAAGGAAATCGAAGATGCACTAACTTCAACGTGTCAGGAGGTTCTGAGACCCTGAGAAAAATTCAATTAAGGAGAGACAGGAAGACAGAAATCAACAACAGCCGAATAAGGGTAGGGAACGCCAAAGCTGAAACGGAATACACAGAAGCAAATAAGCAAGTAATGAAGAGCACTAAAAATGGCAAACGGAAATACATCAAAGGCTTTGCAACGACAGCGGAAAAAGCTGCAAGAGAAGAAAATATGAAACAACAATATGACACAACAAAGGGAGTGGTAGGTAAATATGGTAAACCAGACCAACCGGTCAAGAACAAAGAAGGGAAGATAATCAGCGAGATTCAAGAACAAAGGAATAAATGGGTAGAACAATTTGAGGAACTCTTGAATAGGCCAGCTCCATTGAACCCACCAGACATTGAAGCAGGATCTACAGATCTCCCGATAGATGTCGTATTACCAACGATGGAAGAAATCAAGATGGCCATCAGACAAATCAAAAGTGTGAAAGCAACAGGACCTGACAATATACCAACTGAAGCACTCAAGTTAGACATAGATGTAACAGCTTGGATGCTCCACTCTTTATTCAGGAGAATCTAGAAGGAACAGCAAGTGCCGGCAGACTGGAAAGAAGGACACCTTATCAAGATATCAAAGAAAGGAGATTTGAGGAAATGTGAGAACTACAGAGGGATCACCCGATTGTCGGTAACTGGGAAAGTCTTCAGCAGAGTATTGTTGGACAAAATGAATGATTCAGTAGATGCTCAACTTCGAGACCAACTGGCTGGTTTCCGAAAGGATCGGTCGTGAGCAGACCAAATCTCAACACTACTGATCATCGTTGAACAATCAGTTGAATGGAACTCGTCACTGTACATCAACTTCATTAACTTTGAGAAGTCGTTTGACGATGTAGACAGGAACAGGAGAACTATTAAGACGGAACACAGTGCAAAATCGTGCATAGAGGACAGCCGACTGATGAATTTCCAGTGAGGACCGGAGTCAGACAAGTCTGTCTTCCCTCAACTTTTCTCTTCCCTCCAGTGATTTGGTGGATCATGAAGACCTACACATCTGAGGAGATACACGGAATTCAATGGACAAGTAGGATGCAACTCGATTATTTGGATTTTGCGAATGATCTAGCTCTATTAGCACATACACATCAGCAAATTCAAGTGAAGACAACCAACGTAGCAGCAACCCTCAGCATCAGTAGGCATGAACATACATAACGGGAAGAGCAAGATCCTCAAATATAACACGGGGAGTACCAACCCAAGTGAACTTGATGGAGTAACTCTGGAGGAAGTGGATACTTTCACGTACCTGGGAAGCATCATCGATGAACAAGGAGGATCTGATGCAGATGTAAAGGATGGCAAGGATTGGCAAAGCAAGGGCAGCATTCCTACAGTTGAAAAACATATGGGACTCAAAACAACTGTCAACTAACCTCAAAGTCAAACTCTTTAATTCGAACGTCAAGACAGTTCTGCTGTATGGAGCTGAAACTTGGAGAATTACTGCAAACCTCCTCAGATGGGTGCAAGTATTTATAAACAACTGCCTACGCAAGATACTGAATGTCCGTTGGCCAGAAACCATCAGCAACAGTCTACTATGTGAGAGAACAAATCAACTTTCAGCCGAAGAGGAAATCAGGAAAAGACGTTGGAATTTAATAGGACATACATTACGCAAACCATCAGACTGCATCACGAGACAAGCATTAACATGGCATCCTGTTGGGAAACAAAAAAAGGAAGCTCAAAGCACACAATGCATCGAGAATTGGAAGCAGATATCAATAAAATGATTTAAAGACAGACATCTGTTAGATCAACTTCGGAGAATATTTTAAAACCAGGAGGGCGCCTTAGAAAGCTTTTGGCCTCCACAGTGGTGCATGTTTGTTTTGATAAAAGAAAAGTTAGTTGATATTAACCACATATTCTAGATGTTTTACGATAGGATTTTTGAGGTGGACAATCGGAGTGCCTAAAACAGAGGCATGATTTTTTATCACACAAGTCATGTAATGTCTTGCGAGCAACTTCACTTAGATTGTCTAAATAGGTTTAAGGTCCAAATACTCCAAACAACAAGCGATGTGGATAACTTCAAGTTCACGGAACACGCCTCTTTTATAATCTCTAATCTCTCTCTCTCTAAAATTAGAAGATTGACATTCTTCCTTCTCTAAAACTTCCATATAACGGAGGCTCAACTTACTTTGTTTAAGATATATATAAGACCTACACTCGAGTACTTCCCATTATCTTTTCGAGCATGAATAGCATAAATAGGATACGCGTAAAGAGTGTACAACGAATTTTCATACGCTGAATTCTGGCATCTAACGGTAATATGGACTACAAGACTAGATGTGAAAAACTCTCTTTAGAACCCCTGTATCGTCACCGACTGCGACATAATATTCTACTATAAAATAACCAACGATATATCATTCTCGGCTTTTTCTCCCACGTGGAACCAAACACCTAAATAGGATCTACGGAACTACGATGCAACATAACCCATCGATAAATACCAAACACAATATCGCAGTAAGTTCTTCATCGTATTCTACAGCAAACTCTGGAATAAACTACCACAAAATATCCGCACTACTTAATCTATCCTAATATTCAAACGACTGGTCATCCCATATCTAAAATCTAAACACTCGTACCAAATCTTCGACGACTTACCACTAAACCTGGAATCAATAAGCAATAGCTTATTAGGGTTCTAAAACTGCAAACACCAAAATCATGTACGTTGTAGTAAAAAACCGAAAAGAGAAGATTCTGGTCTGAAACTGATTATTTTGATGCCACTAATTAAATTTGTTTTTTCTTTTTATTTCATAATCTATGTCACCATCTCCCCTTTAAGTAGCTTACTCCAAACGCTGGCTAGGAACGTAACAATGCACCAAAAACTCACTGCTCAAGACCAACTCACATACAATGGCTCCCTTAACCAAACTTCAAACTCCCAGCCTTATCCCGTTTCTGCTTATTCTCTATGGTTCATTCTGCTCATTAGCAGCTATTTCTTGGGATTACAGCGCCAGAGACAAAAAGCGCGGTTGTTTGTTGGAAGTGTTCCATAATAATACAAAATATACCTATGGTACTGCAGTACTGTAAACTGTGAGGCTTGTTACTGTTGGCTCCTTAATTAATTAGTATACTCATATATTGTAAATTCCATAACAGTAACTATTAAAACCTTGTTAAAGACAGGCCATATCATTCTGATCATGCCTGTAAACTGGTATACTCTCATGTACAGATTTGTGCTGACTGGCTTAATGATGTTATATTTTGTAAGACTCTATCAGTGTTACATGTGTTATCAATTCTTATTCTAATATGTTATTAATACATACTTTGCTAACGTTGTTTAAATGTATCATTAATATAATTGTACTTTACACTTTACACACTTGACCTGTGGCGCTAACTGCTGCTTTCGCAAGCGCAAATACATTGTTGCTGTATTATTCTTCGTTCTGACTGAGTTTTCTCCACCGAGTGCTTGGATTAATAATTGAATCCCTTTTATAGCATCGGAATCGCATACTCAACGTCACATTGACTCTACCTAGCTTTGCTGAACAGAACGAAACTACACAGGACACCGGAAAAGGTACAAACGTGTGGTGGTCGCGTGGAACATTCGTCATTCGGTCCGAATTTTGCTGTTAATCCAAGTAAACCACATTCTACTAGACATTGTACTTGTTATATATACTTAATATTAACTGTTAATATAATATTTGTGAGAATTTGTGTCTAGTTGTAAGACAATATTGACTCTATAGTGTTGCGTGGCCACTACACCGCTGACCTTGAGGTACCTTTTAGCCAATGAGAATGCAGTGGTAGGTAAAATCATTATTTATTGTGAAAAACGAAATTTTTTAAAGTCAATTACACAGGATATACTGTTTTTACATGATTTATGAACTTCTGCAAGTTGGAGACGGGTTCATTTATTTTAAATTCAAAATATGAACGATATAAGAATTCATCCATATGGCTCCAATTCATGTTGTTTCTAGAACCTTTATAAGGTCTAAGAAACTCCCTCAGACGCGACCAGTATCCCTTAATGTTTTGTGTGTGAACACCAGTACTTGGGTCCACAAAATGTCTATGGTGAACTACGACATGGTGAGCATATCCGAGTCTACGGAGAGGACGATATGCTTTCCAGTCGTCAGTATAAATAATGGATCCTGGTTGAAGATACGTTTGGATTATTGGTATTAGGGTTCTTGCATTTCGGTTTGGGACACACTGAAAATGTCCCTTTCCTAATGTTCTGTCATAAATACCAAGAACCTACCAGTAAGTTTAAAGTAATTATTACTTACCCATTCGGTTTTTAGAGATCTTCCTCTATTATATTTTCTCTTTCTGATGGCCGATTCATCTATTTCAACTATTTTTCCGACGCCTCCGAGTGATAGATTCAACCGCAACATCATTTCTGAGCATACGTCTCTGCAGTGTTGATACCATTGCACCACTGATACTTTGCTCACATCTGTAAGAGGCAATGCCAGAGTAACAGGCAACTGCATATTCCACAAGACAACTAATATGCAGGTTTGCCGTAGTGTTAGTTTAGATTTACTAAAAAAACTGCCTGTTCTTATTGACTTTCTTCGCCAACAGGTATTGCATCGAAACGTTACTCCATCCAGACTGTCTCCGTACGGTATTTGAGTCATATTAAGGCCACAATCACAAATTAACTCTCTCCGAAGTAGTCCAAAAGCTTGTAGATTAGAAATAATATTGTCCTCACTAAACATTTCAATAAGCCGATCCAACGTAAGCATTTCGAACTTAAATGCGCGCGCAACCTTAAAAGTAATAACTTGATTCTCATTGGTCACTTCAAGGTCAGCGGTGTAGTTTAGTTTCACCATCTATTATTATTATTATTATGAAAAATAACCCGCCTTTTAAATGAATATAGGATCACTCTGCACGTGTAGTTATGTAGACTGGATTGTCATCCGGCCCTCACATTTAGAACATGCGGCAATCAAATAATTGAACAATTTGTCAGGCGTATCTTTAGAAGTTAACAGAGACATTTATGCTTTCGGCAGTTTCAGGTTTCTTAAACCAGAATCTCACAAGGCATGTATTTATAGTCTCTATCTCGAACATTCAGAGTGCAACGCACATTAATAGGAAGCTTACGTTCATATCCGATACGTTAATATTCAAATATAGAAACATCAGTGGGTCGTATAACTATTCGCCTGTAGTAAATGCAAATTTACAACCAAAATGATGGATTGCTTACTCTTATTGTGAAAAATATAATCATGCAAAGTACTACCAAACAAACATAATCGTTTATGAATGTGGAAAACAATGTTTGATACTGCTGCCAAAGAAAAAATTCAGTGTTCTTTAGTAGGCTTAGTAAGTGAATTCAAGTCAGAACAATTATTATAGCATGATGTGAAATTGTCTATCGACCGACATACTGGATTAATGTCCAGTTTTTCCATAATTAAAACATTCAGTACGTCGAAACGGTCATGAATGAATGAGACCACAGGACCACAGCTTACTTTATGGATGCATATACAGAACCGATGACACCACGACCATTGTAGATAACATAATTATTAGTGCTTTAACACATACTTCTGACCTTAATTATAATGTGAAAGACATCGCAGGTGACTTTAACCTCCCTAGGATAAGTTGGAGTGCTGAATACAGTGTATACACACACACACACCCGACGAGACAATAACATTCTTGACGTAGTTTTCCGTCATGATGTCACTCTTCTGTCACTTCAGGTCAGCAAAGAGCTAGAAAGTAGTGACCGGAAAATGGTTCTATGCGCCCTTCCCCTTAATTTAAGTTACTCCAATAATCATATATTACAAAAACTAGACTATTTTGATTATAAAAATGTGGAGTGGGGTCTCCTGCACATCCTTCTAAGTTGTTCAGACTAGGTCAATTTTTTTTCTCGTCTAATAGTCTTACAGATGTACTAGATGTTTTTTTACAAAATTAATGACTCGTGTTTAGATTCTATTGCACCGGTGAAACTAAGCAACATAACTAAATTAAATGATTCGTACATACCACTCATTACAGTAAAAAGCAAAGACGTTTATAGAAGTACTATTTTAAGTCATATGACCTCTAAGCTTTCGTGGAAATTACCATGACTCTTACTGAAAACCAAACATTCAGACGAAAAATGCAGAAGATGCAACTGGATAAGTTTCCCAAAAGGTCTAATTAAAGCAAAACCAAGAGAAATGAGGTTCAAATAATGTATTTATTGACTTGTGAAACAATCACTGTTCTGGACAATAAATTATAAACCTACCATTACAAACCTTCAATATTGTAGGCACCCAGTCTAGAAGAAATGGTCAAATAGTCCCAAGCAATCGAGCAAAAAATGGTGGAAGTGAAGATAAACTAATCAAACACGAAATTGGATATAACAGATAGGTTAATTAGGTTGAAGTTCAATAAGATGAATTCACAAATTAAACAATTCTTGAATTTACAGCAACAATGACCTTTAACCAAATATAGGAAGTCTGTAGATTAAAAATGATTAATGATGAGATATCGGTGATACACAATAGCTCAAAGGAATAAAACCTATTACGGCTGCTCAATACTTAATAAATTAACTATTTCATCGTCTAATACAATTTAACTAGCGGAACTGTTTTGCTATAACGTACGTAAGCAAGCTTTGAGAATAAAGATGACACATTCCAAATCTGCCCTTCATATGAATTATTTCATATATAAATTCTCAAGAACCTCGAACAAGTTACCCCATACCATTTGGGAAACAGATTTGCTTACATTATTTGTACGACATGTTGGTAATTTTATCGCTTCCGATGTCGCATTAAAAATGTCCACACCAGCTATTTTTCCTTACTCCACTAGCGAAATAATAAGGACCCTGAAAGTGTGAGCACCATTCAGTTTACTCACCACTCTTAGTCATATGCTAGTATTCTTTTTCAATCCACTTATAAACTTACGTGGTATGTCGTGTCTTTCAATGCCCGTATAAACACTAATTTTTGCCTATTCGTTTCAGGATACCAGTGCTGTTGTTTTGTGTTCTTTCTCATTTCGTCTTCTTTCTAGTTGTGGATGATAATGTATAGAGCAAGTACGGAACCTACTGGCACAATACTACTTACTTCACTTCTATGCCTCCGGACATATTAGTCACCTTGAAGATAAGTCAAATTTCGTCTCACGGATTG
This sequence comes from Schistosoma mekongi, assembly GCA_034768735.1. NCBI lineage: Eukaryota > Metazoa > Platyhelminthes > Trematoda > Strigeidida > Schistosomatidae > Schistosoma > Schistosoma mekongi. The sequence goes on from CM068306.1 coordinate 36,987,990, forward strand.
CTGTTCACGTGAAAACTAATGATAGTATATCTCTGTAACTCCAATGAATACAACAATGCACTCGCATGATAGCACTGGATGGTCACACTTAAGCAACTTAATATTAACTCTGGTCAGTAACATACTTACTGCATTAATAACTGATCATTCAAAATAACTGCATATGGATTCCATCATTAAGTTAGAATATCCCCATATACATGTTTAGATGGCGCTCCTATCCAAGTTCAAATACTCTTGGTCCCGTATCTGGATACGCTTCATTATCCATTCTGCTTACTCTCAGCTGTTTTGTGGGATCGTAAATCCCAGGTCGAGATGACTGCGGTTCTTAGTCATAAATGCACTATGGTACAATACATATAATTGGTACTCTAATCACTGGTTTTCCTTTTGATTCATATCTTCATATGTGACTCATCATCGAAATCGCCGCATGTATATAGACCCATATCATTCTGATCATGCTTAGTCTGCTCTCATGTACAAAATGATACTTAGGGATAAAAGCTATTTATTTATACCTTTTCCAAACCGCAACTAACCTGTATCCGGTGCCTTATAACGCTACATTTTAGCATCATCAGTATTTCTTCGTGAACTGGAGCCATTTTCAATACATCAAGGCTGTATGCGACCTTGGTTGCTTAGTTGTCTAATTGACTATTAAATGTATTAAAAAGTTTCATGGATAATCAATTCACTTCATTGATTACCTCATAGTTAATGCAGGTCACACGAATTCTCTAAAACAAACATTTCGAAAACTTGACAAACCCTCGTCCTAAATGTGGTATGCATATACCAGCTTTCAAACGATCTCCCAACTGGACATCAAGTTGATCACCGAAATTGCATATGGCGGCTTGCGTTTGTAAATCAAGTATAAACTCACGAACCTTTTGGTCGCTTGGGCGTATCATATAATGAAGTTTCTCCCTTCCTCTAGCCCCAAAGTCTGTAGATTCCAAATGGAGAAGTAAAAAAAATCTGTTGGTTCTGTATAAGACAGTGATTTGGCTTATCAGGAAATGTCAAATACTGTGGTAGATGATAAGCATTCCATTCAATGAATGTAAGAAAGTGTGATGCAATTTTATTTTATTTAACGTTACCTTGAGGTATACACCAGATGTCAAGACATTCCTTGTACTTTTCATTTAACTCAATACATGAATTTATGTCCGAGTTACTAAATCCGTGCTCTGTTACGACTCCAGTATAACATTTCTTGAAATTTCGAATAGTAAAAGGCAGGCCAGATGCAGTTCAAATCAGAAGATATTGAACATGGGTTAAGGTAATATGTATTTCTATAATTCAATCAGCGCATGATCCAAATATACAATATTATTACTGATTCATACGGACACTTAATGAAATCAATCGGTCAGAATAAGGGATGATACGAGCGTGAAACAAGAAACATCTAATAAGAAAAATTGAATACCCTTAGTGTAAAACACGTTTATATGTCACAAATACGTAGTGACCATGTACAATAATAAAAACCAGGTATAGAAACTAGACAAAGCAATCAGCGCTATCGGCTACAACTTATTAATGATAATATTGACAAAAAGTAATTTCAGAAAATAAATTATAACCATTTAACTACGTCCTACTGCTTACAAATACCGGATATCAAATAGTACACAATGAATTTGAACCGCTTGAACTGTCAGTGTTGTGACTTCATAGATAAACCTTAGCAAAATTCAAATACATCTGACTGAAGTACAGTTTATTAAAGTATTTAGATAAAAATGAAAAATCATTGTGAGAATTCTTTGCCGTAAACCGAAATTTTAAATAAATAGGCCTAATATCCAAACCGCTTATTTTATAATCAATAATATCAGTTGAAATCTATAATTCTGGACAGCAGAAATCTATTGAGTAATTATGACCAGATATTTTCCATGTATTAAAAGAAGCTGACTAAAAGTGGGAATGCTGAACTATAAACCTTAACCAAGTCTAATGAAAGTGATACTCACCTTATAGTACTTAATCCATTTCCTGACCTTGTAATAAGTGTTTACTGTAACAGATTTATAAACTATGATAAAGTAAATATATATTCAGTTTCTCCAATTATATATACTAGAATTAATAATATAAATTGTGAAAATGACAAATCATTCACTGACAGGATATCCCTGTGATAAAGTTTTAGGTGTACAACTAGGCGATGTAAGTTTGAATTCATCAAAAAGTATTAGTTAACTTAAGATTCTTGATATGCTTTCCCAATGAGTAGTAACTAGCATAAAACCTAGGTAAGACAGGGGGAGTTTCCTAACATTATTACCCAATAACCAATCAGCAAATGTCATTTTAGTGAACAAACAATAATATGTTTTCTTAAGATACATTCTGTTATATCTCGTTATTTGATAATTTGACTAGCTGCAAAATAATCTTAGCACTTGAACGCCTTGAACCCTCCTACTTGCCATATCAGAAAACAGAAGACGAGTAGACAGGAAACTTTATTCCAGTAAAAATGGAAGCGAAGTCGTGTACAAAATATTCATATATTCATAGTGACTAATCATCGAATTGAAATCATAAACATTTTATTAATACAATGAAATAATGTCAAATATACTCTATGAGTATATAACTTACATTGACTCACATTAATGTGATGAAAGTTTATAAATCAAGCTTACAAAAATCAATACAACTTGATAAAATGATCAATTGTACTTTTTAGGGATTTTGAATCCCTAACACCTCCCCTCTTTGAAAGTAAAACAAAAAAGATAATGATTATACGTTTCCCGAGACCAGTTCAGCTTTACGACGGTCAGGTAAAAACACTAGGCTCCTTCAAGGGTTCTGGAGGTTTCGTTGAGGTTTATGGGAGCCATCTCAACACATTCTATCAAATTATTATTTCTATAGTGTGCGAGAGCATTTTATAGAAAATTATCAAGGAAAGAATATCCACTTTACAAATAAAAGAATAAAAAGTGGAAATTATGATTTAATTTCCTTCCCTATTACGCATATTAACAGCATTTTACTTTTACTAAAACAAATTCAAAAAAAATAAATAATTTTTTCATCAAATGAAATTATTTATCATTTTATAGAAACTACTAATATTACTACTAAAATTGATATAGTCATTATTTTGTCGTCATGTTGTACAATTATCATAAGTCAAATTACATTATTATATTATTTGACTTCTGAGTGGAAGCTACAATGTGAATTGTTAATATCAAGTCCAATATTAGGACAAAATAGGTGTCCACTTCCTCCTGGTTTTAAATGATACCCTACCAAGATCAATTTGTGACGAATTCAATTTATTAAAATACATTATATTCAACCTTACAAATAAGTATACCATCTGAATTATTAGGTACTATAATAATGTTTCAAATAGTATTTAATATACTTTGTATGGATCATTACCAAAGTTAGACTTGATAATTTCAAATAGACAGAATATTGGATATGTAGTTTGTAGGATTAAGAAATATATTTGTATTATTCAAAGGAAGAGTAACTGAAATTTCTGACGTCTAGTAACTTAGTGTAAACCGCTTCTTCAGAGAATAAATAATGCAATTTCAAATGATACTATGGAATAAATCAAAATATTTGAAAACGAACTCAATAGCTTAGCTTTTTTAGACTATCTTATAAAAAGGCTGATTTTAGTCGGGAAAACCAGTAAGTAATGAACAACCTTTTTTTCTAGTACGACACTATTCTGTATTAGTTACCCTCAATTCCACCGGAGGCATCAGACACAAGGCTTCCAGGTTGGCCTCTGTAAAATCCGGGGCGGTGTCTAATTGTATAATTCCCACTGCAATCCATTTGTGGTAGGGTGTGACGATCATTAAAATATCATACATTTATGGGTAATAGTATATAATTTAATAATTTATATTTTATTCAATTAGTAAAATTAGATCAAAGTGGTCTGTAGTTAGTTACTCGCAAAATGTTAATCAGTAGTAATGATCAATCAGAACTCATTATATTCAACTATATTTCAATGATACTTCTTGATATTATACTACTATTTGTGATAATAATTATATTAGTAATAACAAAATTAAATCAATGTAAAATCACTAATACTACAAATGATCAAGTTCACAGTAACAAAGTATTTAACATATATCACAGTTTTATGGTGTTGAACAGAAATAGGCAATAGTTCACAACATATTGGTTGGCATTATGTAAACAAGTGAATTCATTTATGATGTATCCCGCCCTTTGTTTAAAATGATTGCGTGTATTTGCAACGATTACAATGATATTCAGTTAGTCTTTTGTTACTCTTGAAACTAATGGAAATGGTAACGTTAACAATTTAAAAAAAATATTTTACACTTTAAGCAAATAATTTTACAGAAAAATTAAAAGGGTCATTATATATCTATTTTATGATTAATCACGAAGTAGTCTGAGTTAGACAAATATTGAAAACCAGGAAATACTGAATAATTGTTTTGTTGTAGTATGTGACTCTACAGCAGTGTGTATCTCACTCCCTCCCCACCCATCATATAATCAACCTTCAGGCTTAGTGGCAAATGCTTAACTGTTAGACTAACATTGCCCAGTGCTTTCTAGTTTTCACTGATTATCTAGCTCAGACCACTTTGTAATGTGAAATTAAGGACATTCAGCATTCTCCGTAACAGCCGACTATAAATTAACAGTGTTTAAATTCATGCATACACAGTAATACATTCTACTTTGTAGAGGTACACATTCGAATGCTACTGTTTTACATTTGCTATAATTAATTATACCATATATGTTGATTGTATAATGTATTTGTATAAAATTATAAAATGTTTTTAATCCACCGTATATCTAATTAGTGCGGAACTACAATAGGGACCACTATAATGATTCGTTGATTTTCTTGAATATCTATCCATTTTGTAGAAACATAAGGTGACTAACACTAAAACTTATACATCTAATATATTGTACAATAAGATACATGTCGTTTAATCTAAAAGTATTTCGAATTTTTACTGATGGAGACTAATAACAACTAATATCTGTGGAAAACATCTTGAACAAATAGAAGTATAATGGATATAACAGAAGAATTTACTGAATTCCTTTATTGTAAATAAACTTAAACTGTTGAATAAAGTAATTATTAAATCTATTACAATTATATTCATTACCAAGTTATTCACTTTATAATTTCAAAGATGTTGTATATAAAGACTAACTACACAACAAATGTGATAACCTACAACGAAGTTATTTTATTGATAGGGTAACTAATAGGTTTATCTACAAGTGTAATCAATGTTAATATACATAATATAAACTAATACGTTGTTTTACAATAATTATGTTAAATAGTTTAGTAAAGCGTGAATTGTTCAAATGATTATTTCTAACAGATTAATGAATCAATGTTTATTTTAATCGTGTATTTTATACTCTTAACCTGTTGATCAGTGAAACAATGTTAAATAAACATATTTACCAAGTTGGTTGAATTCGTCACAGATTAATGTTGGCTGTATACTATTAAAAACCAGGGAGCACTGGATAGTTGTTTCGTCCTAGTGTGTGTATTATTAGCAGTGCGCATCTTAAATCCCGCTCCAGGGACTACAGGTTAGTGAACACCTAGCTTTCCGTACCACTGGGCTGCGTCAAAATGGTATAATTCCAACTCCCAAGATTAATATTATTATCACTCATGAAAGCAAACAGTATATAGGTGACCTTTTGCTCAGCATCAGAACACTCGATTCCCTTTATTGTTTTATATGTTTATTGATTAATTGTTGTGTATGACCATTATTCTACCGACAATCGTCGCCATCAGGTAAATCATCTTCAATCTTGTCAACAGATCATAATGCCCGTACTCGATTAAATAACGGTTGGACCTAAGCTAGCTTGTAGCTTATTTGACAAGAACTGCTGAAACTCAAATAAACGCTGTACTAATTATGCTTTTGGTGAGTAAATCTATGAATTCGGCCCTCCCTAATGCTTTGGCTATCGAGGTCTAAATAAAACATATTTTCCTCTCTATGCTTCATAGCAAATCGTATATTACAATGCATTCACTTTTCGCTTCATCTTAAATCGTAGGATTAAAGTATTTTATAACTTTTATGGACTAATTCTTTCTCCTTGTACTAGATTCTATTTATGGACACTTTTATCTGACTACCATTAAAGTAACTACTGCTGATTTTGTGTTAACAACTTTGTACTGCTGAGATATAACAACTTGAACCAATGTACAAATGTGTCAGTTTCTATGTTGTGAGTGAATACATGCATATAAAGCACTACTGTAGTGATCTGCTTAGTATGTATACATGCCAATAGAGACTAATCACTTACAGTCCTTAATATTGACAAAAAGAAAAGACACTTTCAATTTGTTATTTCGGAAAGCCGACATGTCTACATTTTCTTTGTTTCATATCATCAATGCCAGTAAAGTTTCTGGTGGTTTAATAAACTTAAAGTGATATTTGGAACGAATGGAGGTAAAAATTAAAATATTGGTAATTATATTTTTCTTAAACACCTTAATGATTTGCACAATAAATAAATAAATAAATAAATAATATTGTCAACTAACTCATATTGATGATACTATTCAGTATATCAAGAAGATGTAGACTATATATGTGATTTTCAACAAATTATGAAATAATTAAAGGGTTTTATCTGAGTGAATTCGTAAAAGACTAATGTTGACAGGGTACCATTGGAAACTGTGATTACTTGATAGCCGTTTCGTCTTATTATAGGACTCCTCAGCAGTGCGCACTCTTGATTCCGCCATAGAAGAGTTCGATACTAGAACGAAACAGTTACTTAGTACTCCCTGGTTTTCAATAAGAATCTCCACAGACTACCTTAATCCAGTTGACTAAAATATATCCAAATGACCAGTTACTTTTTTTGAATACTCAAAAGCAAATAAACTTTCAGAAAAATAGTGTCCGATCTTGAAGTTATTTTAATTCATTTAAACATTTGATTCACGTATCATTTCTCAAAATAATTAAATTAAGATGCTCAAATATATGAAGAAATTGATTATATCTGTCTTTAAAATGTAGACATGATCTCTAGCGTGACTTGTTAATTGGAAATTGCTTCGGTAAAATGAATAGTTAATAGAAGGAATTATTTGTTTTCAAAGATATTACACTTTAGAAATTGTAATTTAGTGAATCAGAAAATAAAATTTTAGAGTGACGACGTATTCTTTTCTATTTCGGAGAATTCAATTTAAACTTGTTTTGATCCATCTATTGTAATAAAAATAATAAGTAACTACGATATTTGCTTATTAAAATTACAATAAATATAAATAAACAAAGGGTGTTTCTGGGATGAATCTGTCTCTTCCAGTTGATTTTTTATGGACTAAAACCGGTTAGCCTCTGTTGCCATAGGTGCATCCTGAACGGGTTGCTTTGATGTAGCGGTAGTTCACAAGTAAGTTGGGTTGTGACTTGCAAGCGGAATCCATGATGCACGTTTCGTCCTATCTGGGACTCATCGGATAGATGCACTGCCTGGATCCAGTAGCCTAGTGGTGAATGCGGTGGCGTTTGGTTCAAAACGAACTAAGTTCGAAACCCGGTGTGGACATCAACATTGGGGTGTTGGTACAGCCAGCTGGTGAGTTCCAAACAGGATGAAACTTGCATCCTGGATTCCACCTGCCAGTCACGATCCAACTTAAGGGTGTTTTTACTTGCAAAATGTCTAAGTGACAGTGAATACTGATTTAACGTACTTAAATGGATTATGTACTTCATTTTCTTTAATTAACTAATATACTTATCTGCTCTGAACTACAAACTTTATTGTTCAATCAGGAATTACTTAGTGACAAAATCATCTTATTTTTTGGACTCTAAGGCGATATTTTTATAAAATAGTGATACATTCTAGCATTATGAGCTTAAATGATATCGTTAACAAATCACCAGTTGACGATAATAGGCATTAATCGTTAAACAAAAGAGTTGTTACAAACACCGAGAATTTATTCGCAATTATGTTGTTTTAAGTCGCATTTCCATCAGTTCAGAATGGATTGAAAAAATTCAATAAAAGCTACATTATATCACATAACGGACCATGATTCCTGTTTTCATAGGAATCAAGAACCATGTATCAAATATATAAAGCAACAACATATGTATTTCGTATGATTGAATTCACCCTTCAAAAGTAATAAAGAACATCATTAAATTCATTTAATAATGTACTGTTTTGTCATTCATAACAAAATCATTAGAGTTTGAATTAGTTAAAATAAAATACTAGTAAATAATCATTGAACAAATTCCAAGTTATGTAAAGCATGTCATTACTGTTGTAGTTTTGAATAGTAGATTTGTATACGATCGCTTTATTGTGTATGAATGTATGTTCATTTGTACTATTCAGTAAACTTTATGAAGATGGTGTTCGCCATAATAGACAAACATAATTACTATATTTAAATTGTATTGATAAAAATGGTTCATGTGAAAAATTCATCCAATATGAACCAGTTAGGATAACTACTTGCCATACACGACCATATTCAGAATCCAAAAATGCTTTTAAGTTATTTGCCACCGTTCTTACTTCATCACCAGTTCGACCAGTTTTATCAAGAAGTTCTTTAAATTTACAACATATGTTATATTGTTTAGCTTTTGACATGGTTGCTGCAATAATTTGAATATCCGGTGGAAGTTTAGATACTCTTCCTTCTTTATCTCTCTTTAATTCTTCTTTTTCGAGTCGGCTAAATAAGAAAAGCAAAATGAGGAAAGTTTCGTTAGCTGATCATTTCATGACCGCTAGCGATCTTATGTAAGAATAAATTCAGTACACTATCTGATTACTAAGTATTAACTAGTATCATACTGTCGAATTCATTGAAATAGAATACCACATATCGGCGAACAATATGTTCACTTATGAAGCTTCATGTTGAGTTATATTCCAAATGGATAACATTGTACATGAGATAAACTATGAAGCTTCCTTTACAGCCTTCACCTTTGTCCAGGAAATAAGTAGCAGTTAAAATGTCACTACCAAACATTTCAATAACATATTATCTTTCACATTCTGTAGTCACATTTATCTAGACTACTACTACTACTACTACTTATTATTATTATTATTATTATTATTATTATTGCATAAACCGTTACTTCTTTGAGAGGTAATAATTTAGTAATTATTACACTTACACTTCCGATACCTTTAAACCGAATCCACGACAAAACTCCTCTAAACTGACTTTACCATCTTTATCAGTATCAAACCTTGCAATCCATGGCTGGAAAATATATATACAATAAAGACAAGAATAGATAAAATCGATTTAATTGTTATGAATAGATTTTTTATTAATATTGGGTACTTCATACATTATATTACAGAGTGACTTTTGTTCGACAATCATTAAATGTTAGGGAATATTTGATAGTTAATTCGTCCTAGTATGGAACTTTTTAACACTGAGCATCCACGGCTTCAACTAGAGCAAAACCGTAATTCAGTTTTATCTAGTTTTCATCAATTGTCAAGCCAAAGTCAGTTGGAAATATAGAACTTCAAAGTAGTTTGTTAGATATATTTCAAGATTTCTTTTGCAGTTATTCATAAATAACTCCAATAAAGTTACCTATTTAGTGTATTGTTTAGCAATTATTTATTTGCTTAAATATCTTTTCATATTTGTTCAATGTGAAACTAACAGAAGGTACAATTTACAGAAATGTTTATAATGTGAGCATTATGGAGCAGATTTTCAAGTTGAGCGAAGAATTTTTAAGGTGCCATGCTCTTTGAAATGGGCGATTTCTTGAAGAAGCTTCGATTGATCTACTAATTGGCGTTGTAAGCATGTACTCTAGAGTGAAGTCAGCAGCTTAAATTTTTTCAAAATTAACTAATAGTTTGTTATACTGACCTAGAATTTAATTAGTTGTTAAATTATAATCAATTTCGAGTAAGTGGAGCAAGCGGTTAGTCAACTTTAGGGAAATTCTAACAGTTGACTTTACTCTGAAGTATATACTTGTGACTGTTGTTAGTAAACCCATAAAAGCTTTATAAGCAAAACAAATCAGCTCACAGAGAACATCTCCTTATACTAATCATAAAGCACTTTGTTGATTTTACACTTTTTTACTTCCAAAATTGTACCCATCACCATAAAAAGTTGACCAAAGACATCTAAGTACTCCACTGAACTAAAACCCTACTGAAGGGTTTTAATAAGTAATTATTCTAAACCCAGAGCTTCCTTACAATTAAAATTCATTTTGATTTTCAAAACAATTTATCACCAACTGTTACAAAGATCAAATGCAATTATAACGTATTTCAATCATTATAATACAACCATTTAATACACATAGAAATCTTTCATGTAAATCAAATTGTGTAACTTACATCGATTTGTGGTTTGTTTTTAAAATTTATGTTTAGTCAAACTTTGTTAAACTGAACTTTCATTTACATACAAGAAATATTGCTTCTTAGTCTATGTTTAATACCTCAGTCATACTCAACTTACATAAGTGTTTTATGAATTCACTGACTTATAGTTTGTCTTCTTTCTGTTATATAATCAATGCCATGGAAAATGGTCATGTCAAAAACACTGTTTTTCAGTTAAATGAATTCAAAAATGATTCAATGGTTTTCCTACTTGGAGAAACATAACCATTTTTTCACCGAAACTGAGTATATTTAACAGTTTATGGGCAATATCAACTTAACGAATGAATCTTTTGAATTCTGTTAGAGGAAATCTAGTAATATGTCACGAATTGGTCTGAGTCTGACAACCGTTGAAAACCAGGAAGCACTGGACAACTTTTTTGTATGGGACGATACTATCGACGATCGAGCTCAGGGCTTGCAGGAGATTGTTGAATGTTAATTTAACATCACATTATAAAGTTATGAGCTAGAAAACGAATACTAACAAACAACTTTAAACATGAAGGTATTTCAGTACTGTAGTATTGGATTACGAGCAAATGAAATAATAAGTTTAAAATGTAATTAGTTTAAATAAAGCTATTATTTCTAATTGATCAACTTGAGATAGAATCCGACAAGTACTTAATGCTTGTGAAGGATATGATGAAAATAATGGTGATAATACATATATTCATGATCTACGGCTATATTTTTTAACCCAGTTTATCTATTCAATGAACTTGTCGAAAAGTGAGTATATAACTATTGTGTTACTTTTACTAACAAAAATGGTTGATCCGTAACGATTTTATTATCTTTTCATACAATAACATCTACAACATAGTTGTAATTAGCTGAACTACTGTTTATCTTATTATTAAATAACTTGTCATCGCATATACACATGTTGATACTTTGGATCTTTCCTCCTCCCCCCCCCTACTACAGACTTCATCACTAATTATACAACAGATTACCAATATCTACAATACCTATAAAGAAGTTAAACAATTGTAATTAAATGTTATTATCGTTTTTTTTTTTACTTAGTTTGTGTTTATAATTTCATTCAGAAAAATAGTGCTTAGTTTACAAATCAATCATTCAACTCAATGAGTCTATCACAATTGAACTGATTGTATGAATCTAAGAAATCTTTATTATTTGAAAAATAAACAACTTCATAATACACAGCAGTAAAATGTTTCATAAAATTAGTTCAATTAAACAAAAATAATATTAATACTTACATCTATTTGCTTCATATCTAATTTATTCTGTTGACAATATTTCACTAGTTCTTGTTTATCAATTAGTTCATTATTATCTTTATCTATTTCTATGAATCCTCTAATAAATTGTTCCATTAAACTTAATTTGAATTCAGTAGCTGTCATAATTACAAGTTAATATTATTTACTAAAATGAGAAAAATAAAAAATAAGACAAATTTCTATAGTTACTTTACTCAAAACTATACACATTTTTACTATACACATTAGTATTTATACTCAATAGATAAAAATGACTTCATCAATTATCCTTTAATGATTTCAGATTAATTAAATTATAAAATGATTAGATAATAAATAAAAATAAGTTGTTGCCAATATGAATGTTTTTTTTAGTTTGTTAATGCGAATAGATTTTTTTTTATTTTGGCAGTATATACATACCTAGTGATAAATGAGTAGATGATTTAATAAGTGCTTAAATAAATAAATAGAATTAGAAAGTTAATTTTGCATGAATTATTGATTGAATATATTCAATGATGACATGAAAAGAATTATGTACTCACTATGCATTCTTATGGTTATATAAAAACAAATTAATAATGATTGATGATAATATTCTACGGTAATAAGTAGTCTACTATGAAAGATTACAATATTAGATTATAATACAAGTAATATAAGTGTATATGATTATGATAATCAACAGTTAAGATAGTCACTTATCTATTGTTTAATTGTATATAGAATAAGTTAAAACAAATACACAATCATAAGAAATCAATGTAATGTAGTGTTAATGTAATGCTACTAATTTCATGTCAATCAATCAAATAGTTTAATTCTTACCGAAAAAATAAAAAAACTATTTGTCATGTATTTAACAATGTAGTAATTTGTTTTTTTTATTGCAAAATTGCACAATCTTTGCATTCTGTAATTGAATTAATTAAAAAATATATAATGAAATAATTTTTTTTAATTAAGTAATATCTTATTAAATTTACAATAAGATAGTTTAGTTCTATGATGGTATGATTAAAAACTACGCCGACGAACTTGAGGTGGCCAATGAGAACCAAGGTGTTTGTTTCAAGGTCGCGCGCTCATTCAACTTCAAAATGCTCACATTGGATCGGCTTATTGAAATTTTCAATGAAGACGCTATTATTTCTAACCTACAAGCTCTCGGACTACTTCGCAGAGAGTTCATTTGTGATAGTGGCCTCAATATGCCTCAAATACAATCCACAGACAGTCGAGATGAAGTAGCCTTTCGTTGCAATGGCTGCTGCAGAAAAAATCGTTAAGAACAGCTGGTTTTTTCAGCAAGTCTAAACTGACACTGCGGCAAACCTGCATGTTAGTTGTATTGTGGAGTATGCAGTTGCCTGTCACTCTAGCATCGTCTATCACAGATGTAAGCAAAGTATCAGCAGTGCAATGCTATCAGCACTGTAGAGACGTATGCTCAGAAATCATGATGCGCTTAATTCTGTCACTGGGAGGCATCTGTAGAATCGTTGAAATCGATAAAACAGCTACTAGAAAGAGAAAATATAATAGAGGAAGATCTGTAAAAACCGAATGGATGAGTTCCTATATCGCTCATATTTTGAATTTAAACTCAATGAACCCGTCTCCAACCTCCACAAGTTTATAAAACATGTAAAAACATTGTATCATGTGTAAATTTTTTTCTTAATTTCATCGTTTTTCATAATAAATAATGATTTTATTTTTTACCAGTGCATTCTCATTGGCTAAAGGGTACCTCAAGGTTCTCGGCGTAGTTTAGTTTCACCAAAAATTACATAAGTATATTTATTAGATATGACAAAATGAAAGAAGTGTTAGAATTATTCAGCATCAAGCAGAAGTTATCTATTTTCATTAAATAATGAAGCTTTAAATGAGAACTAAAACAACAACAATAAAGTTATTGTGGTCAGACAATGATCATAAATTAATTCAGTCATTAGACGACAACCAATTTGTAATGTGATACCAAAGGGTTTAAAATGAATGCTCAATATCATATTGATATTCAAATAAATAAATATAATTTTAAAAATGTATGCATTAAAAACAGACTATATTTTTAAAAGAAAAAAACACTATTTAAGTTAAATTGTGACTGGCAAGTGGAATCCAGGAAGCGCGTTTTGACGTATTTGGGATTCGTTATCTGGATGTATGTGTATTTCAATGTTGAACTTCACAGTGGAAATCGAACTCATTCAGTTACGTGTCGAAAGCCACTTGCCAGTGACAATTCAACTTAAATAATACTTGTAAATAATTGCTATATCGAGGCAATCCGCTCAGAGAGCACACATAGAAACAGAGATTTATCAGTAATAGTCTATAACAAATTCAACAGGAATATACATGTTCATCCTAATAGAAAAAAATTACATTTACCAGTGCATTCTCATTGGCTAAAGGGTACCTCAAGGTTCTCGGCGTAGTTTAGTTTCACCAAAAATTACATAAGTATATTTATTAGATATGACAAAATGAAAGAAGTGTTAGAATTATTCAGCATCAAGCAGAAGTTATCTATTTTCATTAAATAATGAAGCTTTAAATGAGAACTAAAACAACAACAATAAAGTTATTGTGGTCAGACAATGATCATAAATTAATTCAGTCATTAGACGACAACCAATTTGTAATGTGATACCAAAGGGTTTAAAATGAATGCTCAATATCATATTGATATTCAAATAAATAAATATAATTTTAAAAATGTATGCATTAAAAACAGACTATATTTTTAAAAGAAAAAAACACTATTTAAGTTAAATTGTGACTGGCAAGTGGAATCCAGGAAGCGCGTTTTGACGTATTTGGGATTCGTTATCTGGATGTATGTGTATTTCAATGTTGAACTTCACAGTGGAAATCGAACTCATTCAGTTACGTGTCGAAAGCCACTTGCCAGTGACAATTCAACTTAAATAATACTTGTAAATAATTGCTATATCGAGGCAATCCGCTCAGAGAGCACACATAGAAACAGAGATTTATCAGTAATAGTCTATAACAAATTCAACAGGAATATACATGTTCATCCTAATAGAAAAAAAAATTGATACAAAATTAAAATGTCGTAGCCAAAAACAGGATTAAAGTATCAAAAATAATCGCTCAATAACTTCATTTAAATGAAAGACACTCAAATTAAATACATCCTACAAGAGACAATCACTGCATAAACGCTCATTCACTTATTATTATTACTGGCTCACGGTTAGTGTAAGTATAAACTGATTTTAAACGTACAGGTAGGATGAGGGGAGGAGAAGGCGATTCAAATTTCACAATGCTAAGGCATCATCAAGCCTAATTATTCTCATTCCGACAAGCACATTTGCACAACACCACATACACTGATTTGATATCAACTAGGTGATTGATAATAGTGGAGATAATGTCGTATGTGAGACATTTATCCATTGAAATTATTAGGTGAGGACGCGTAAATATATTACCAATTGATAAGAATAAGGAATATGCACCGTTATATATCGGATAAGTGGTCCAATGGATAAATGTTCTCGTCCAGACCTGAACATTCTGAACTGGTTGGGTCGTAGATGTACACTTCTCAGTAGTTATAAGCTACGATGAAACAGGTATCCAATGCTTTCTGTTTTCCAATCGTTGTCTAAACCTCATACTGGGTAGTGACTATATTCTATGGATGATTTACATGGATGAATTCTCCTTTGTTTTCAATGATATTTTGGTTGATATCAGTCTTTTTTTAACTCCGCCTGTTGATCTCCTAGGGTTACTGCCGGTTTCAAGCCCGAGCAATCGAGGAGGGTTGGACATGGAGCTAGCATTCCAATCTAGTGAAACTCAAGCTTGTTAAAAAAACGCTAACCAGCTTAAACAAACTAAACCATTCGAACTCTGCCCTGGGAGTGGAAGGAAAGATTAAGACGCCTCATGATGAAAGCCGAGATTCTTCGAAAGTCATGAGACCGATGCCACTTCTAATAAACAGAGCAAAAATTTTATAGGCACACGGAATGTTCGAACAATGTGGGAGAGAGGAAAGATCGATCGAACAGCTGCAGAAACGAAGAGATACAACTTGATAGTATCTGGAATCAGTGAAACCCATGGGACTGAAGCTGGACAGAAAACATTGGCTACAGGAGAGATGCTACTATACTCCGGTCACGAGGAGGAAAATGATCCACAAACCCAAGGATTTGCTCTGATGCCGTCCAAAGAAGCACGTAATGCACTTGTAGGATAAGAACCACATGGATCCAGGATCATCAAAACATCTTTCAAAACAATGAAGAAGGGGATTACAATCAATAATATCCAAAGTTATGCACCCATCAACAACGGCAACGATGAAGACAAATGTCAATTTTATGACAGGATGCAATCAATTATAACAGTGTCCAGGTAAGGATCTGATAATCCTGATGGGGGGGCCTAAACGCCAATGTCGGCATTAACAACACCGGATATGAAGACATCATGGGACGACAGGGACTAAGAGTAAGAAGTAACAATGGTGAAAGATCTACAAATCTACAGATCTGAAGATCTACAAATCTTTTAACAAAATGGTTATAGGTAGTATAATATTTCCCCACAAACGCATACACAAGGCTACATGGGTTCTACCGGATCATACTGCAGAGAATCAAATCGATCATATATACATCGAAAAAATTTCAGAAGATCAATAAAAGATGTGAAAACAAGGAGGGGAGTTGACATATCTATAGACCATCACCTTGTGGTTGCTAAAATGAAACTGAAGCTAAAGAAGCAGTGGACAACTGGAGTGGCAGAAGTACAACGATTCAATACAGCCTTTCTTCGAGACACTGACAAACTCAACGAATTCAAAATAGCTATCATCAACAGGTTCCAAGCCTTACAAGATCAATTGAATGAAGAAGAAACCACTATGGAGAACAACTGGAAGGAAATCGAAGATGCACTAACTTCAACGTGTCAGGAGGTTCTGAGACCCTGAGTAAAATTCAATTAAGGAGAGACAGGAAGACAGAAATCAACAACAGCCGAATAAGGGTAGGGAACGCCAAAGCTGAAACGGAATACACAGAAGCAAATAAGCAAGTAATGAAGAGCACTAAAAATGGCAAACGGAAATACATCAAAGGCTTTGCAACGACAGCGGAAAAAGCTGCAAGAGAAGAAAATATGAAACAACAATATGACACAACAAAGGGAGTGGTAGGTAAATATGGTAAACCAGACCAACCGGTCAAGAACAAAGAAGGGAAGATAATCAGCGAGATTCAAGAACAAAGGAATAGATGGGTAGAACAATTTGAGGAACTCTTGAATAGGCCAGCTCCATTGAACCCACCAGACATTGAAGCAGGATCTACAGATCTCCCGATAGATGTCGTATTACCAACGATGGAAGAAATTAAGATGGCCATCAGACAAATCAAAAGTGTGAAAGCAACAGGACCTGACAATATACCAACTGAAGCACTCAAGTTAGACATAGATGTAACAGCTTGGATGCTCCACTCTTTATTCAGGAGAATCTAGAAGGAACAGCAAGTGCCGGCAGACTGGAAAGAAGGACACCTTATCAAGATATCAAAGAAAGGAGATTTGAGGAAATGTGAGAACTACAGAGGGATCACCCGATTGTCGGTAACTGGGAAAGTTTTCAGCAGAGTATTGTTGGACAAAATGAATGATTCAGTAGATGCTCAACTTCGAGACCAACTGGCTGGTTTCCGAAAGGATCGGTCGTGAGCAGACCAAATCTCAACACTACTGATCATCGTTGAACAATCAGTTGAATGGAACTCGTCACTGTACATCAACTTCATTAACTTTGAGAAGTCGTTTGACTATGTAGACAGGAACAGGAGAACTATTAAGACGGAACACAGTGCAAAATCGTGCATAGAGGACAGCCGACTGATGAATTTCCAGTGAGGACCGGAGTCAGACAAGTCTGTCTTCCCTCAACTTTTCTCTTCCCTCCAGTGATTTGGTGGATCATGAAGACCTACACATCTGAGGAGATACACGGAATTCAATGGACAAGTAGGATGCAACTCGATTATTTGGATTTTGCGAATGATCTAGCTCTATTAGCACATACACATCAGCAAATTCAAGTGAAGACAACCAACGTAGCAGCAACCCTCAGCATCAGTAGGCATGAACATACATAACGGGAAGAGCAAGATCCTCAAATATAACACGGGGAGTACCAACCCAAGTGAACTTGATGGAGTAACTCTGGAGGAAGTGGATACTTTCACGTACCTGGGAAGCATCATCGATGAACAAGGAGGATCTGATGCAGATGTAAAGGATGGCAAGGATTGGCAAAGCAAGGGCAGCATTCCTACAGTTGAAAAACATATGGGACTCAAAACAACTGTCAACTAACCTCAAAGTCAAACTCTTTAATTCGAACGTCAAGACAGTTCTGCTGTATGGAGCTGAAACTTGGAGAATTACTGCAAACCTCCTCAGATGGGTGCAAGTATTTATAAACAACTGCCTACGCAAGATACTGAATGTCCGTTGGCCAGAAACCATCAGCAACAGTCTACTATGTGAGAGAACAAATCAACTTTCAGCCGAAGAGGAAATCAGGAAAAGACGTTGGAAATGGATAGGACATACATTGCAAAAATAATCAGACTACATCACGAGACAAGCATTAACATGGAATCCTGTTAGGAAACGGAAAAGAGGAAGGCCAAAGAACACACTGTGTCGAGAATTGGAAGTAGATATTAAAAGGATGGAGGGCAACTGGAAACAGCTGAAAAGGATTGCTCAGGACAGAGCTCAATGGAGAATACCGATGAGCGGCCTAAGCTCCTCTGTGAGTGGTAACCGGAGTAAGTAAGTAAGTCATCAGTCTTTAATTACGATATGAGTTAATAAGTTTAAGGTGAGATAGATACGAAATAAAGATGAGTATTTCGTTAGAAATAATTATTTGAGTACTATTTTTTTTGATGAATGATTTAATCTTGATATTCGTACATTATTTAAAAAAGCTCTCTCTCTCTCTCTGTATATATATATATACATATATATATATATATATATATATATATATATATGCTCATTGTTTCCTGATCTATTCATTTAATGTGATTTGAGACTAAAGTACATTTGATAGCTGTAAACAGTGTAATGAATGAACGAAGCTAATCTCATTTGTTAATTAGCTCAGTATGTTCGGAATATTTTAAGGACGCATTAACTTATTATGATATTTGCAATAACAGAAACATTGTTAGAAACGACTAACAGAAACGTAAACCATAATCATACTAAATTACAAACCGTTTAGTATGTTCAAAGATAGTCTCTATATGTATTAAATGTAGGCTTGTAGGGATTGGAGATTCTGTTACAAAGGGCGAGTCGAAAAGAATAATTGACCTTTCAGAATTAATTTTCGAGAAATTATTTTGGATATTTTGATTGAATATAAACTATAAATCTTGTATCTGTTATTTTAATATTACCGTTGTCCAAACCCCCCCACCCCCTCTGTTTGACCTACTAACTGTTGTCCTAAAATCTAAAACTCACGAACTAGGGCTAAGTAAATGTATCTGAGTTAACCTGATTTCCTCTCATTATTACCCTTGTTTTACATTGCCATCATTGCTCTAATTATTTTGTCGTGTTATCTAAACTTGCATGTATCTTTATAAACGACTGCATAAAATGGAAGAAAATTAATCAATGTTCTTAATTCACAGGCTGGGGCTAAAAGTATTAGGGAAAGCTGATAATACGCTAAATATACCGGATTTTTTGTAAAAGGTGGTGTATTTTCTAGTCAACTCTTATTGCCAAGAATTCATTGGCGAGCTACGATTCAAGTCAGAAGTAATCCAAATAAAGAACACATTGGTTAAGTGAAATGAAACGATTTATACAGAAACAATTTTTACACTCGTCTTAGTATTAATACTGTGAGTTGCAATGAACAAATCGATTACATAGTTTCATTAAATATGTAGTTAGTTGAGGAAGTTATCTGCGTTATACAACGATTGGAAAACAGAAAGCATTGGATACCTGTTTCATCGTAGCTTATAACTACTGAGAAGTGTACATCTACGACCCAACCAGTTCAGAATGTTCAGGTCTGGACGAGAACATTTATCCATTGGACCACTTATCCGATATATAACGGTGCATATTCCTTATTCTTATCAATTGGTAATATATTTACGCGTCCTCACCTAATAATTTCAATGGATAAATGTCTCACATACGACATTATCTCCACTATTATCAATCACCTAGTTGATATCAAATCAGTGTATGTGGTGTTGTGCAAATGTGCTTGTCGGAATGAGAATAATTAGGCTTGATGATGCCTTAGCATTGTGAAATTTGAATCGCCTTCTCCTCCCCTCATCCTACCTGTACGTTTAAAATCAGTTTATACTTACACTAACCGTGAGCCAGTAATAATAATAAGTGAATGAGCGTTTATGCAGTGATTGTCTCTTGTAGGATGTATTTAATTTGAGTGTCTTTCATTTAAATGAAGTTATTGAGCGATTATTTTTGATACTTTAATCCTGTTTTTGGCTACGAATTTTGAATTGTAAATAGGTTTTATGATCTTATTGTTACTTTTTATTGCTTTTAAGTGCGTTTGCATATTGTATTTGCTGCACTTTTCTGCACTCAATATTTCAATAAACCGTCTTTAATTATTCCGTAACATCATTAGAATTGTTGATGGATTATCATTTAATCACTAACGTTCATGTCTCTTTAGTGATGACATAGTTGTGTATTATCATTATTTGTTTTTATGTTTTCTAATGTATTTAGAATATCACTGCACCGATTGTAAACATTGGGTTCACCTTTTTGAAAAGTAGTATCCACATTCTCTAATGGTCGTTCTTTTCAGGAATTTTCGACCAATCATACTTGAAAGATACTTTACTAATGCCATTTTTGGAGAACTGTATCAAAATAAGGGCTTGTTTTATTTTAATTTAGTTGATGTCGTTAATCATTATCTAAGCTTACTGAAGACCAAGTCCAGTAATCTACCCATATTACTTCTGTCAATAATACCAAACCTAATATAAAGTGATATGGTAATTCTTTTACTGTCAGATAATGTATTGAGTGTAATATTGACGGATATGAGTGATTATTATTTAACCAAGATAAAATCACTGACGATCAAATTAGATTTAGTACCAATGGATGTTTCAATTACTTGACCTCTTCAAAGAAAAAAACGAATCATAAACATACTTAGAGAATTTCTAAAACTGAAAATTATGAATAACTCTACCTACAATGATCTAAAACGAAAGCTACAGTAGTTAGGAATAACCTAATGGATGTAATATTATCACAGAAAATGTAGGTAGAAATCCAAAATTGAAACCAATAATCTCCCCAGTTTCTGCTAATAACTACCCCGCAAAGTGTATTCGATTAAAATTGAAATAACAAAAAAGGAAACACTAAATCTGAGTGCTTAAAAAGGGAGTGGATTAACATTGTTGTCGTCCCATACCGTAAAGGAACATCGGAAGAAATACGAAGGGTTTTAAACAAACGTAATATAAAAGTCAGTTTTCGACCCGGTAGCAATATTAGGTACATACTGGTTGAGATCAAAGATGTGATTGCAAAATTGTGTGTATGGAATCGATTGTAATGAATGTATTGCTGCACATTTTGGTGAAATATCCTGACAGTTAAACAATAGGATAAATGAGCGTAAACAATGTTTGATAAATGTTCCAAATCCACGGAGGAATATAAGTCAAATATAGCTTTACATTCATTGAAGATAGGACATCGAATTAACTTTGATGGCACCAAAATCCTCCAAAAGGGTTATAGTGCTTGTAAAGAAATGTTTACAGCTGAAGCACTTCATATATGGGCAAGTGCAGATAATGTTGACAGAAAGGGGGGATTACACTTAGCTGTTAATTAGCAAGCAGCGTTAGTCTATACAGCCAATCAATCAAATGTTTTTATCAACACAGATATTAACAATGACAACAACAGATATTCAAAAGATTTCAATTGTTTAAAAATTCCCATGCTTATTAAAACAAAGACGTTTGAACGAAGAATATTCTTTTCGATAAATGCTCATCAGGTTCTACATTTATTAGTTCAAAATTATCAGTGACAAAAATAGCCAGTTCTGAGGCGGGTATAACATCATTTAAATATAAAGGATAATTTGGATATACATTTTTTTTTTGTCTCATCAGATTATTTGTAAGATACGAATGTTAATGTTGAAATAGTCATCATTATCATGTAACTTGTGAAACGTAAACGACAATTGAAATGAACAACAAGCTTATTAATCCAATATATATGTATAGGTGTCTCTGTATATGGGTGACCTAGGAGATGGGGTAGTGACAAAATGTGATTAGACAAAGGCTGAATGCTATTTAAAATGTAACCGAATAGGTAAGAAATTACAAAATGGAGTAAGTGGTAATCCAAATTCGTCAAATAGTAACAATAACAATAATAGAAAAAATTATAATCAGTTCATTTGATCGGTCTTAAGATGTTGTAAAGTCAATAAAATTAGGAAAGAAGATTGAGTGATATTCAAATTCATTCTGTGTATCTTGATTAATAACATTATTAATAATAATAATAATAATAATACTATTAATAATAAATATGCATATATGTGAACAAAGAGAGTAGTATTTGGACAGGGTACAAATATTCAAAAAATTTTTGTCAATTTTCCGGAGTACATTTATCGTCAGCTACTTCTAGTTCAATTAGCATTGTTATACTCAGTATGACGATTGACATTGATGTTTATCGGTTTATTTTGATGCTTACTTTAAATATACGTCAAATTGTTCCAATTACCTATACATAGCCTAAGGCTAATATTGTCATTGCAAATATAGATACACGCAGACATATACAAACATGTTCTAACTTACAGTTACGACACTACAAAAGAATTGTAAAGGATTCTGGAAAAACATGGGATTCAAGCATTCTACAAGACTATCAACACTCGTCGAGGTGCATTACTTAAAATAAAGAACTAGATCCTTTTCACCTCTATACAGAATTGCGTGTACAGGCTAGGCTATTATAGAGTCTTCTCGACAAATCGAAACTCGTGCCATAGAAGATGAAAATTACACTAATCGGCCTCTTAATAATCCTGTCGGACTTGAAAAAGTGCAAATTAAATCAGCAATAGCAGTGCATACTATTTATCACAACCATAAAACTAATCTTAAAAATATCCAAACTATTCAAAAAGGTTTTTTCAATTATAATGAAAGACGATTAGCTGAACCGCTTGACATATTGTTGAATTTAACTGCACTTAACAAAAAGAAACCTTTCTATTCATCTTATATGGACGTACTATCCAACCGACCACAATTAAAGTACATCAAATTTCATTCATGTGAACATACAATTTTTATCCTCATATCACATATTTTCACACCTTTTTAAATCACACTAACATACAACCATGTCTCACTTTAAATCACATTGACCCAAATGTCTTGACATGACACGATCAGACTCGTATTTTGATTGTACGAACTTATATTGATTTGTTCCATTATATTATTTAGTGTAGTGTTGATTCAATTCGGTTATTCATTTTTCTCTGAAGAAGCGACTTGCACTAAGTTGCAAAACATCGGAAATTTTAATTACTACACATTCAAATATTACAAATATACATCACGCGTTTCATAAACTACTTATCCAATGCTCAATTTATTTGAAATTATCAAGTCAAACCTTGGTAATGACATATACATGTTGATAATTGTTCACATATAATCATCGTATTTAACCTGTACACTACTTTTACAATAAAGAATTCACCTTTAGAACATAATTGGACTAGGTTTATTTGAAATTATATATATATATATATATATATATATATATATATATATATCTTGAGTTCGATTATTTCGCCCTGAAGTAGTCCGGATCAGTGTGACGGGTGGAACGTTGGATTCGATTCATTTACTTTTCAGTTCCTAAGATTTTTCAAATATAATCTACCTTTAACGTAACCAACCTGTTGAAGATTTCCAGTATCAATTAATCAATCAATCAACCCTTGTTACTCTATGTGGAGCATAGGCCGCCAACCAGCGTTCTCCAGCCAATTCTATCCTGGACTATTCTTTCCAGTTCTTCTCATGTGCTGCTCACTCTCTTCATGTCTGTCTCTAATTCCTGATGCAATGTGTTATCGGGTCTTCCTCTTTTCCTATGACGTTCAGGATTCCAAGTTGCTTCTTGTCTTGTGAAATAGTTTGATTATTTCTTCAATGTGTGTCCTATCTACCACCAGCATATTTTCCTAATTTCTTCCTCGGCTGGATTACGGTTGGTTTCTTCCCCGCCACAGAAGATTGTGGTTAATAGTATCTGGCCAACGGATCCGAAGTATCCTACACAGACAGTTGTTTATAAATACCTGTATATTTTAGATGATACTTTTTGTAGTTCACTAAGTTTCAGCTCCATACAGCAGAACTGTTTTTACATTTGTATTGAGAATTTTGATTTTAATGTGTGCTGACAGTTGGTTTCAGTTCCAGATGTTTTTCGTTGGTAGAGATGCTACCCATACCTTTTCAATCCGTGGCTTCACATCTGCATCAGGCCATCCTTGTTGAAGATTCCCTGTATAGCCAATAAAACAATATCCATTTTTATACGGAACACGAGAAAGATTACAAGTTATACTATCGCAATATTGCAATGCACCGGCAGTGAGGATGAAACTGTTTAATAGTCTGACTGCCGAAAAAATATATGGAATGGAGTTTACCTGAATTCTAGTATCTTATTTTCAGTCAAGTACAATAGAGGATTTGTCTAAGACATAGAAAGGCAATGATATACAATGCTAATATACCTGAACAGCTATTAAAAATTTCCTTCAAAGACATTCGATATCGACAATGTTCACTAAGAAATATGTCAAAATTGGAGAAGAAATAGAAACATCGACAAATTACTATTAATAAGAAATCTACTTTCTTCAAATTCAATTTTAAAGGTGACGGCGATTCTGTGACAATCAAGGAAAGACTGAAAACCGTACTTAGCAGCACACAGCACATAGTCAAGTTATTCGTTATATACAAAACATTATGTTCTACATGACAATCAAAAATTGATAGGTATCTTCATCATAGCACCACCAGCTACAACTATAAGTTACTATGTATTTCCCAAGGTAATTGGATTGGTGGAACATATTCCGAAAGATCACTGAATAAATGGTTCGAATACATTTTTTTGTACTTTCATGATATTTCCTTGATACTGGACACAAGATCGATATTATAGAGTCATTTAGACTAATTAATTAATAGCAACTTCAAGTCTTTTAAAATTCTCCGAAGCCTAAAACTCAATTACTATATTAAAAAAGGATCAATTGTAGATCCTTCTCCTCCAAGGTAACTTTACTTTTATTCTATTACATTATTTAGTTTCTCAACTTTTTACTTACTTTGGTTACGAAAAGTTTCAATTCTGACAATTTTACAACTTCATTTCTAAAACTGCTTAAACCTCAACTCTCTATTAACGCGTATTCAGTCTTTTGTAAATCAAACGATTAAATTCTTTTATAAATTTTGACATTTTGTTGTTATTCTGCAATTTCTGCTTACTAAGTATATTTCCAACTGCAACAGTTATTATTCAATTCTATAGACTTTACTTGGATCTTCTATTCATCGTGATTATATTGCACATATAATCATTTTCCAATAATTTCACTTCATAAGTATGTCAGATTTCCATTTCATTTTAAGGTATTCCAGACTTTAAGTAGCTGATGAGAACCGAATGAATTAAAATCAACTAAGATTTTCCTCTTAAATCTTTAAACTTTCTCTCTTAATGTTTATTAAGTGAGGCAAATATATGAAAATACGTATTTCAATGATTATCCAGCTTATATAACTTCTTTCAAACTAAACATCAAGAATTAAGCATTGATTGTCTTACTAAAAAGTAACATTTATTTCAATGAATTAAACTTATCAGTCAAATTATGTTATGTTACATATGTCTCATTTATAATTATAGTAGTATCAATATTCTTTGAATACTGACATGTAAATCAAATCATTTGTGATTTTTATACATATTGGATTGATCTTAACTTGTTTGTAGTTGGAATTTCTTTAAAATTCTAATTGATTATCTGTCAAAAAGTAAAATGAGTCTACCTTTTCTCAACATTGTTATTTCATCATAGATTGGTTCAGGTAAAACAAACTCGTTAATATATGTAATTACAAAGAGAACTGAAGTTGATCATTTAAACTAAGTATATTAACAAATATCAAAGTGATATACAACATTAACATAGATAGAGTTCTGTAGAAATAGTTCACTTTTAAGGTCAAAATTAAAAGAATGAGAAACGTCCCCACCTGAATTACAGTGATTAACGCAGGATATCATCTAAAACGACAATGTAAACTTCACAACAGTATTATATTTCTTTTAAACATAGGCAATAAGAATTTTCTTTTAATACAATTTAGTGGAGGTGTATGTTTTAAAATTTTGTGCAGTTAGTTATATAATAATCTTACTATTGAAATGTGTTATCTAGTATTAATAATCCATGATAAAATCATTGAGAATTCAATGATTGGGTCAAAGGGAACTTTTAGTTGACCTACATTAATTCACTCTGAATAATACTCGAGGAAATACCAGTCGATTAGACACATTACGCTGCTTACATATTCGTTCTCAATAAAGTGGTAGTCTATAAGGACCTATTCTTAACCCATACCATTTTAGTTTCGTTAATAATATTTCCTCAAGTTCGTTGTTCACTTATCTAATGGATGGTTTCGTAACAGTAATTGCTCCACTATTAGTTTAAAAGAAAATTAATAACATTTTCGTAAGATTATATTGCAATTTATACCTTCGTATTTTTAATTTGATATCATTAGTTGATCTGAGTTGGGTAACCATTGGAAGGTAGGGCGCACTGGATATGTGTTTCGACTTAGTATGAGACTATTCAACATCGTGCATGAACGACACCATCAGGGATCAAGCTCAGGACTCTACAGGCTTATCAGCGTATACTTGATCATTAGACCAGTGAGCCGACCAACATTCAACGCTTGATACTTCCAAATTCACTCAACTTGTGATATATTCACGCGACCTCACACGATGCCATCGGTGCGTGACTGCCCCATATCCAACATGATTGGACTCCACTAGTCGCGTCTTTTCACTACTGCCTCAGGAACTACCTCTAGAAGTTAGTCACTGGTGAGTTGATATTGATTACCATTAGGTACTGGGGCGACTGATGAATGTTAATTAATATTACGAATTGGTTTGAGTTAGACAATCATTGGAAACTAAGAAACAATGGACATCTATTTTATCGTGGGTGCACACTTCTTGAGAGCATCGTACTAGGGTGGATCAACTGTCCATTGTTTACCGGTTGTCGACAGTTGTCTAACTTAAATTAATTCGTGGAAACAAATTAACATTCAACAATTTTCATAATCTCTAATTACAATCTTTATAAATGCTATAATTTTAGGCATCGTTTCTAAGAGGGCGAAGAAACTCATATCACCTACAGATAGAATATCTACCTTTGGTCTTTTATTTTCTAATAATATTACTATCTTTTAGCTCGTCATAAAACGATATCTTCATGGCAAACACACGAGAATGTTTTAACTGGCATTCAAAGGATAGACTACAATCTCAAAACAACATAACATTTAAATGGAAAGTATGCAGATAATTTGATTTTAAACAACAAACACTAAAAAAGAAGTAATGATGAACTTTCAATGATAATTATTTTAGTATAAAGTACAAATTCTGTTTAGTATAGTTTACAAAATTTCATTGGTTAGTTAACTTCTGGTTCATTTTATATGGAATAAAACAAAAATAAACATATTGACAGTTTACTATGAATTCATTTGTATTTTATTAGGTCCTCATCAACTGCTTACAACCTGAAATATATTAGAATCAAAATTATAGAATAAAAATTGTATGTACTTCTATAATGAACTTAGTTATGAGGAAATATTTCATACTACTACAACTACAACGACTAATACTGCTACCACTATTACTACTTATTTGCTATTTTATACTACTGAGGATCTACTGAAACATTCACTTTGGATTCGAAATTGATGTAAATCAATTACAAAGTACGAGTTTACTTACAAGGTATTAAACTTCACTATTTACATACTTCTATCTTAACTATGGTGAATGTAGAATTCGAATTCATTATCTACTATTTGAAAGTTGAGTTCTGCAACAAACTAACTAGCTTTTCACTAAGACAAACTTAAGAATTCGCATACACATGTTTTGGTCTAAGTATCAAAATGATAACAACAGCCTACATAATGTCTAATAATTCGTATATAAAAATGTACTGTATACTACTTTTATAATAAATAATATATATAGCAAAAACATACAAAGAGGTTACTATTCTTATGTGAAATCAATAAATACTGTAACTTCCATAAATGTTTGGGAGGTAGTTTCGAACACAAATGTATAATATAAGCAGTTTTCAAACGGCGTTTAAACTCACCATAAACTCATAAATCGTAGGAAGAAAATTTATTATTCTTGTCTACATTTATAAAAGCATTTCATTTGTAACAGTGAAACATTTGACCTGAAACATCTTTATTCAGAATAAGGAATACTGAGTTGAGCGTATTGATATAATTTGATAGACATCCTAAATGAATAATAAGAAATTCTTTTAACTGTAATTTGGATAAATGATAGTTAATAAGACACCCATCTATATGAATAAGTAGACGAACTTATATATATATATATATATATAAATTTACTCTGTTTGCAATTTAGTCGGTGTAATGAAATTAAAAAGAGGTTGCCTTATATGTTTATTAGTAACCTGAAAATGTTGTATTAGTAAAGGTAAGTGAGATTGCACACTAAGGTTATTCAGTTAAATCAATCATCTGAAAATAATAAAAAAAAATAGGATATTGTTATGTCCTGAACTTGAATAACTATGATTTACTAAATAATGACTTTGTCTGTGTAATACAAAAGACGGTAGTGATTATACTGATATAATATCTCGAATAAAATATCTAGGAGGTTCGATACTACCTAGGTCAATCGAAATAGTGAGAATACAAGACCGTCGGTTTATCAGTGCAAAGATATCATGATTGCATTTCAAACATGTATATATATATCCAAAACAAGACGATGCAACAGATCAGTTTAAATAATAATACCAGCCCACAGCAACAACATTCATAGTAGTGAAAACAAAGTAAAGGATCTACAAACAATAGTTTATGAATGGCAAATTATATAACTACAATTTATGATTTAAATAAAAGTAGGGAACTAAAGCAATGCAAACATTTTCAAAACATAATATTTGCTTGGAATACGATCGGTATACAGAAACAAAATATATAAAAAATAATATTGAAAGTCTCTACGTCATAGGCTAATCGTCTCGATTAACAGACAGATGTATCGTGAACAAGTTATCAGTGATAAGTTCATCAACAAATGTTTGTTCATTTAACTGCTGAAATGTAGCTGATGTTCTGAAATGTATGGACAAAACTTTTTGTATGTACTACCGTAAATGAACTCAATCTCATATAATAAATAAAATCTATTTATAGAAATATTTCATTGCTTATTCACAATAATTGGCATATGTTCTTTCTTCTTATTGAGATCATAAGAATTGAATGTTGAACAAATAAAGTGTTAGTCTCAGATAGTTTACAGTTATTGTTTGCCTATTGATTATAATTATAAAAGAATTACAAATTGTTTTAATAGATTAAAAAAAGATATGCATATCAATTTACACAGTTTAAATGAGTTATTCTATATACTGTACTATTGTATTACCTTATTTAGCCTAATGCTTATACTGTATTCATCAATTATGACAAATGTTATAAAGGTCTAAGGTCTAAGCAGTTTTACACTTGTTGATTAATGCAAATTGTTTTCTGTTTGTTTTGTTTGGTTTGTTTGGCTTTCCCATTATAAATTCATAGTATTTATAAATAGATAAGTTGTATAGAATATTTAAAAAGACAAAAAAATAATAGAGCATATAATCGATGATATAAAACTTTTTTTTGGTTTAAGTTATTGTTGATTTTTTAATTCAGCATTGATATATACACCCAAAATGTCACCATTTATTTTCAATTATCAAAAGATACCATAATGATCAATATTATACAATAGTATAACAAAACAAAAACAAATAATCTTTGTTTACAAAATTGTACTTTGATAAAATATTATTTTGAAAATTGTTTATTTTTTGATAAAATAGTTTATTTATAGAATAAATTAATCGAGAAGTACTTTAAATGAAATTTAGATAGAAGAGAAGGAGGAGGTGATTATTATACCAATGAATGAATGTTATGTGTAAGATTATGAATAACTGAAGTATTCGTGGGGAATTACCCTGATTTTTTAATGGAACCCTGCCAACATCAATCTGTGATATATTGAAACATAAACAACCAATCTCCACAAAAATAACTATCCCAATTGAAATATAATAATGAGCTCATTAGTGACTAACTCCAGGATGTTCCTGAAGCTCTAGTGAGAAGTCGTGGCTAGTGGAATTCAAACTTGTCAAGTGTATGAGACAGTTATCACCAATGACAATTGATGGTCGTTGGGCTATATATCACAAATTAATGGAAGTGGGAATTCTACCATTGGATGCCGACCCAGTGGTGCAGATGGTTAGGCGTTCGCGTCAACTTGCAACCCTTGGTGCGGAATCTAAGGTGTGCGCTGCTGTGGAGTTTCACACTAGAACGAAACAGCTGTCCAGTGCTCCCTGGTTTTCATTGGTACCCTGACAACATCAATCTGTGATATATTCAATCAAATTACCGAATACCATAATTTGTTTCCACAATATCTATCATTCGAGGTTTGTAGATTCAATTATTCACTGAATAGTTTCTATCAGAATCAATAAGAATATTCTTCTGATAATCTAGACAGCTAACATATGGTTTCAGTCACTGTATTACCTAATTATTAGAAAATTGTTATATTACTATTAGTTTATTTCAGTATGTAGTAAAATGGTATAAGTTAAAATTATTATGAAAATCTTGAAGTAAACAATTTGTGTATCAGAAAAATTAATAGTAAGGATTTGCTGAATGGAGTCACAGGAATGAAATCCCATTTATAAAAGGGAATTATCGGTAAACGCTTCAAGTTATTAACAATTTTGAAATAAACGTTTTATGAAAGAAATTTATAGGACAATGATGAACCATCATCTATCTTAAGAACCTGAATACGCCTGCATATTGGTGTCAATTTTGTAATTAAGTTAGGAATATAAAATTGTTATAAGACGACTGATGACATGAACTTGTCTTAACCTCTAATGATGTTCGTGAACAATTGAAACGAATATGAAAAAACTGTTTTTCTGTATTATAGGAAAGAAAAAACCGGGGTACTTCATATTAAGATGAAGTTGTATATATTTCCGTTGATTTGTTATAGACTGAAACTGGTCAGTCATTGTTGCTATATGTGCATCCTGAGTAGATTGCCTCGATATAGCGAACTTTTCACAAGTATTATATAAGTTGGATTGTGGTTGGCAAGTGGAATCCAGGACGCGCGTCTCGTTCTATTTTGGGACACATCAGCTGGATGTACCTGCATCCCAATGTTGTTCACAGTGGAATTCGAACTCAGTTCGTTTCGTGTCGAACGCCACCGCGTTGACCACTAGACTTATATAATACTTGTAAAAAATTTGCTATATCAAGGCAATAAGCTCAGGATGCACATATAACAACAATGATGTCCAGCTTCAGTCTATAACAAATCAATCGAAATATACAAGTTCATCCTAATACCAATGTGCCCGTTGCAAAAGTGTGACTGTCTGGACTCATTAGCCTAGTGGCGAAAGCGATGGCGTTCAACACAAAACTGACTGAGTTCGAATTTCACTGTGAACAACATTGGGATGCAGGTACATCCAGCTGATGTGTCCCAAATAGAACGAGAAGCGCGTTCTGGATTCCACTAGCCAATCACAATCTAACTTATATGGTGTACTTCATAATTTCGTATATAGTAAAACTATGCATATAATTATTTCTAACTCGTAAATGTCCAAAAATTCTGTATTGCTTTTCATAGCGAACATGTTTTCATTTGTTTTCGCAATCTACATGATTTAGCAGGAAGAAAGTTCAACTTTAAGTTCAAAACTATTTCATGTCTTATTAGAACTAATTATTCTGTCTCTAGCGACACTTATTTCCTTTATCAAAGGTAATTAGTAACTTCGTAGATTATTTAATAAATTTTCTCTCGAGCAGCTGCTAAGATTCATATACAATAAATAGATGTTTGAGTTTATAACAAGAATAATTTCATATTTTGAAGCACTTAAAAAAATAAGGCAGCATCAGGAAAACTCCTTAAATCAACATAGTCTAAAACTATATTTGATGTATTCTCTTCGACTTGGTTAATTCACTATTATGCAGCTAAATGTTTAAGTAAAATGATACCTGATAATTCTTATGACATTTCCTATGCAAAAACAAACATATCAATGTAATATTCTTCAAATATTTAGGCAAATAAGAGGCTATAAATTGGGGCTTTCAGGATATTCATTAAAAATCAAAAAATACTGGATAGCTGTGTCCACCGTATATCCACACCACTATGAAATCCTTCACAAGGATTAATCGGCTGTCTAATTTTTCCCAATTTTCAATTATTGTCTTATTCAGACTAATTCTTAATATAAAATTAAAGAGAGGCTGTTTGACATAATGGATAAACGTTCAGTTATTATCACCTGTTTAACGATTACACTGATCAATTACATCCCCTTAATTGTTCGTATTAAATCTTATTCACACACATTATTATAAACATCCATATCAACAATCGCACTTTCAAAAATACCAAACTGTGTAATATTGTCAAATAAAAATTGTGTATTATGGAAGAATCTAAGATCAATTTTTAGTAACATTTCAATTTGTCACATTATGAATTTGAAACTTAATTTCTAATGAAGTAAAATAAATCAATCGTCAAAATCAATTGGCATATTTATAAGTTCACATTGAAATATCAATTGAAATAGCTACTCTTCTTCTCTTTTAAAAAAAGAGTAGAAAGATAGACGAGGTTCAAATCGTAGATGAAATTCTTTTCTGTTTTATTCAAAGTAATTGATGCCATTGATAAATATACCAATCATTTAGTGAAACAATACAAAATAATGAAAATATTTCTTAATGGGAAAAATATATGTAGTTTTTAACCAATCAAATAAATGAATTTTAATTATCTCCCGAATAATCTACTTATTTAACCAATCAAAATAGTACTCATTGGTTCTATATAATAAAGATATAGATATAAATAAAGTTTTCCTATAAAGATGTATTTGTTCTTAAGGAGTTATTATTAACGATTTGAAAGATATTACTCATAATCATTGTAAATTAGACAGCAAGTGAATATATCAACTTCATTTATATTTTACATCTAACTAAAAATAAACAACAATGTGTGATTCACAATATGGACTAATAAATACTTTACAGACTGTAAATTCAGTCGCAGATAAAATTGATGTAGTTGCACTTGGATTTTCATTTACTAGTATATGTCTTAATCCAATACTAGTAATATATTTATTCGATATTAATCTTGGATCACAATTACTTGGTATATTGTTGATGTTACAAATGACATTTGAATGGTTTGCTTCAGTTGCGGCTATGTTCTACGTATTTTGTCCAAACATCATTACTGATCAATTATGGTTAAGACTCATAGTATGCCATATGTGGAGTAGTACATTTATGTATAATCTATTCATTATGTTTAGTAAGTATAATTCAATGTCAATGTTGATAGAACGTTGTTTTCAATTGTTTTATCCAAATAAAAGTATACTGGATTATCCACGAACTGTGTTTGCATCATATTGTTTTGCAATGATATACATTACAGCAATCAATTTAAGATTCACTGTTATAGTACAAATGGATGAAAATGGTAGATGTATAGCTGTTGGACAAAATTCTATAGATGAATTTCATCGAAAACAATTACTTATTTTTGGTTATCTATGTTTAGTATTATTATTAATATTACCAGCTATAGTTATTATAACTTGTTATTTGTTAATGTTTATTCGTTATATTAAAATAAAACGATCAAATAAAAATTTCAATGGTTTCAATTCATCAAATCTACAACATATGCTTACATTACTTATAATTATTTGGTCAGCTGAAACAACATCAGCAAATATTTTAGATATGATTATTTTTTATAATTTTCAAAATTATGGTTATACAACTACATCACAAATATATTTTAGTGCAACTGAATTAGTACGTATAACATATTTTGCTAGTCGTACACTTAGTTTATTTCTTTGTGTTCAACCTATTCGTGAGAAATTTATTAATCAGTTTATATTCATTAAAAGTTCTTGTTTAAGAATATTTAAACGTCGATAAATGGAATATATTTAAGAAAAAAATAAAACAAGAAAACAATTGTAAAATGGTTTATTCTAATAAGAAATTATTTGTTTATTAACAATGTTTCTTGATCAATTACTTATTTTGTTTGTTTGTTTATTTGTTTGTTTTAATTGTCAAATCGTCATATCATTTAAAATCTACTCCATTTTAATGTGATGTTATGTATAATGTTGGTGATGATGATGTTCTACAAAGTAAGTTTAAACATGATATCAACAGTTAAATAATCATTTCCTTTTATGCATACATTAAAGTGTATTTACTTGAATATAAATAATTTTCAAGAATTCAATTGAATGTTGTAAATTGTAGGGTTTGTTTTTTAAAAGTACTTTGTAGCGCATTTTCGTGTAATAAACTTTTAAATACTTTTAGAATCTCAATACATTATTGCATTTTCTACATTTCTATTATCAATTATCATGTAAAAATAAATATAAAATGTAACTTAAACAAATCAGAAAATAAAAGAAAGGAAAAAAAATTCATGTAAATGATTTAATAGGATACTTGAATGATTACAGTTCTTTATATTGAATTTCTAGTTACATCATGAGTTTTACGTAATGGTTACGTAATACATGTGTTCGATTGTATTTCCTGAAGAGTATTTTTTATATACTCAAAAAATTATGATGAGGCATATCACTACCAAAAAATATATCTATTAACCAGTCACTTTTTATTCAATATAGTGAAATGAATAGTATAACACTTGTAATAGTTGCCAATTCATGTTTCTTTTAATAAATAGCCAACTAATAAGTAGTACAGAAAATCTATTGAGAACAATAATGAATTTCAGGATGTAAATTTAGCTTTATTTTGTAGACTTCTCATTATTACAGCTTATAAGAAGTATGATTTATTGAAAATAGGCATTACATATATGGTAAACAATAGACCATTAAAAAATGAAATGACTATTGCTTAAGTTGATCAACAGAACAACTAACAATTGATTTTTTTCTAAGTAAATAGCTTTGATAATATAGAATGAAATATTACTGAAATCATAGGATGCCTCGTTAAAATTCATTGTTTATTCATAATGGATCAGTTGTCACATACACTTATTTACCTTGTTTAATCTGGTTTGCGTTTTTTTAGCAAGCTTGGGTTTTACGGGATGGGGGGTGCTAGCCCCACGTCCAACCCTCCTCCTTTACCCGGGCTTGGGACCGGCAGTAGCCCTAGGAGAGCTACAGGCGGAGTTGTCACATACACATTATGTGATTAGTAGTTGTTTATATGGTTTACATTAACATATACTGTATACTATTAAACATAAGATTATTGGCAAAAGAAATATGCGAAATTAGATGTAACAACATCATAATGAACATAAGACATTTGAATTTTGATGATTAACACAGGTGTCCTTACTATCTGTATGCCAGTTTCTTCTTCCTTAAATTGTTGTAAAATAAATTGTTTCACAGCGAATGTTGAACGATGGTCTGGTTTGAATGGTTTTCAAAGTAATCTCTCCAAATGTCAAACAGTCAATTTCAATCTAAGACATGCAAAAGATCTAAATGCTCTTGTGAATTCGCAGGATGTTTGTAAAACTGGATATTCTACAATTAAGACTGCGCCGAATGCTACTAATCTTGATGTAACTTTTACTGGTGATTTATCATAGTCTCCGCATGTTTTGCTAATATCAAAATGGGGTTTTCTTTTAATATATTATGTGAAGCGATTACGTAGTTTTGGTATTATCAAGCACCTATTATTACAATTCGTCAGTTCCTGTATATTACCGATTATTTTATATTGTTTCCCATTACTTTTTCCTGACTTTACAGAAAAGACTATTCTGTGTTGCCTAGAGCACTGAAAGATGTTTGTAAAGTGTATGGTGCGAACTACGATATCATTATGAACACAACTGTAGACAGATATTTAAAATCATGCAGATAGCAATCTAATCTCTCCGATACAAACCACCCTCTTCATATACATCTTTCACCTTTATATCTTATGGCAGATCGTGAAGCTGCTACATTAAAGTTCAAGCACTCATGGAAAAATATAAATACTCCACCATTCCATATTTAGCACATGTTCTGTATGATGAAAAATGTGTAGTAGCCAATCTAATTAGAAGTCTGTGCTATTAAAATATGGATTATTATGTAATGCAAAGACCCTTGTTCCTTACGTTACTGTAATCTAAACATTTACACATAAACACATATTGCCTTGATTATATGTATATATATTTTTTTGCAGATATTATATGTATACATATCATTTTTCCGATGTGCACATGGTAACTTATTGAGACACTGTATGCTGAAAATTCATATTATACTAAGTATACTATTGAGTAAAGCCACCATTAAGTTTTTTGTCTCTAATAGCTAGAATGTATTTCTATTCTGAAAATATGTGACTTCCTTGAGTTTACAGCGCATCAAGTAATAAAAGAATGATATGGAAATTATATAATCATTACAGTTAACATGACTTACAGTCATGACGAATGAAGGTTGGTGTGTCTAGTAATAGGCTAATCACTGGTTTCAAATCATTGGACTTATGTTAATCAACTATAGAAACTTTCAAAGTATCGCTTTCACACTTTCCCGTTTAACGAGTAATTTTAATCCTAAAAGAATTTTTGGGTTTGTCTTTGGTTAGAGTATATATTCAGGGTTTCCTTTTAGAGTTAGTTTAGGCTTAGGATTAAGGGTTATTTATGTTCATAATATAGTTGCGCATTGTGTCGTAGTTATAGCAATTCTCGTTTTCCTATTGCTACTTGTGATTGACAGCAGTTTATTTATACCGTTACTGCACTTATTATATTGAAATTTCATTTCTTTGCTCACGGAAACAAGCTGTTCTTCACTAACTTCTGTTTAGCTTATTTTCTTAAGTCTACGATTTTTGTTCGTTCATCTGACTCTATTTCATATTTGTCATCATGGATAAACAGAAATCGACTTAATTATTGAATTCTCAGATCTGAAAATTGCCTTGATAATGTTTTATTTAATTTATTCAATTCCTTGAGACCAACAATTTTTAAATTAATATCCTATTCTTTTTGTAAACACTAATTCATTTCAATATATTCAACATCTTGATATGATTGTGAAAGTTAAACTAAAACGAGGAAATGATTACCATAGACAAAATGCCTATCAACAACAAGTGCATTTGGTATCTAAGTACATTATTTTTTATCCCTCCCACAAGAAACCAAAGTTACGTAGTTTGTGACAGCAACTCGTTATTAACGAAAATAAGATTTGATATTTAACTAACTTAACATCAAATTGAAAAACGATTTGACAATGTTTGCTGATTTGTTCCGTGGTAGAATAAATTCTTCAATATGCTTATTTTGACCATAAGGCAATATGAATGAAAATCTAGAGTAAAGAATTGCCTGTCTTATTGACTTACAGTCTGAAATGTTGATTTAATATGCAGCCGTTTCATACCATACACATATAATGATGTACATAATAAGAATTCTGTTGAATACAACAACTTATGCTCATGAATA
This sequence comes from Schistosoma mekongi, assembly GCA_034768735.1. NCBI lineage: Eukaryota > Metazoa > Platyhelminthes > Trematoda > Strigeidida > Schistosomatidae > Schistosoma > Schistosoma mekongi. The sequence goes on from CM068306.1 coordinate 37,025,936, forward strand.
GCAGATAGAAGTCAATACGAAACAATAATTCCGCGAAAGTTACAGACTTCAATATGAATTGAATACTACATGTTCCTTAACAAATATTGTAACGCCTAGTAAACTAATCGGTTTCATTGTTCATCCGAAAAGTTAACATTTGTCTGGCATACAATCCAGTGTAAATTAATACATTTTAAATGCTTCAAAGGGTAGCATTTTCTCGACTGTATTGTCGTTCTCAGGTACACGTTAAGTTATTGATATTTGGGCCTAAGTTCCATAGGTTTGTGTATAACTAACAACTTGCAGTGATTGATGCAGTATATGAATTTCAACCAGGTTTATATTCTGTAAAACAATGTATATATGAGTTTGTAATGTCGCATATCTTCTAACTACTTATTCTGTCATCTAATTTACTAGGAATCGTGAGAAAAATTCATTTAACCACAATTACCTAAAACAATTACTCATATATTCAATGCATTCATACAGTTCATCCATGTGTTGTGATAGTTTTTTTCTTTTAATGGTCTACAGCGTAATAAGATTTAAGGTTTTAATATAGCATTCATGTTCGTTGTTGATTTGTGCGTCGTCTGTTCATATCCATTCCTGAGAATAACTAAAAAGATGCTCCAGTTATACTAGTAACACAAATTACTAATTTTTACTTCTCACCAACATCTATTAACTTCACTAATCACCAAATCTTAAGTGAAGGTTGAAATGACAGCCTCTGTTTGTCTACGGAAGACAAAATATTGGATTTGGCTTTATACCAGCATTTCATTCCCAGAAGTATCTAGAATTGTGTAAATTCCTCCCCCACCCACTTGAAGCTTAACTAGGACATTATTATAGGTACAGCGGCCTATGACATTTAGATAAAGATATCGAAGGAAGAGCGTATCAATAAAAAGTAGCAGCTTATGAACATTTATATACGTAAATACTCTTCGGGCAAATTACGAATGTAGTAAAATGTATTACATTCATGAAATTATAATTTCCAAAAGAATATGTAGTATTTAAACATTTCTTTTATTATTGGTCAATCTATAAAATAAAGAGCAAGAAACATACTAGCCATGTTCTTCATAACTTATTAACAACTCCAAGAGCTTCAAAACAGTTTTATATGGATACTTGGCAATGATTCATCACTAAGAGCTCCTAAATCCCAAAATAGATTGAATAATCTTTAAGAGTCGCCATTTGAAGTGCGCTAAGGCATGGCATATCTTTCCAACTATTTGAGAGACACGTTCTCTTTCGAAGCATTTAGTTGGTGATTTAATGTGATGAGGACATTTAATTACTCGTGAAGTTATTTCTTCTATTCGTGTTTTCTGTGATGAAATTAAATGTTACTAGTAAACTACATATTATATCAAATTTTAGTCACCACAGATCCATAACTGGAATGTATTCTTCTCATTTAGTGCGTCAATTGCTTGTCGTGACGAGGTTACTGGATGACCAATATTCATTATCAAGTGTTAAATATTTCATAATATATCGTATGACTTTTTCAGTTTTTCTTCTACAAATATAACATTACATTGCATTTCAGTGAAATTACCTGAGCTTCCACTAAATAGACAATGAGCTAATTATCTAGTATCACAGATAGCATGTTGACAAAATCAGTTTCTTGTTCTTCTTACGAAATATCTGAGATTGTTTCAAATTACAAAAGAACATGTTATTGCTTGCATAATGATGATTTCAAAGTTGTTTATCTTTATAAAATCGGTTCAGACATGATATCAACAGTTGAGTCAAAATTGAAGTGTACCAATCTCAACATATAAGGTTTGTAGAAATTCACATATGAACTCTTGCAGTATACAATTAGATTATGTACATATAACCCTTGTCTATACATTAGAATAGAGGCATAATCAAAACTTCAAAATATTCTAGAAAATAGAAAAGTATGAGTTTAATAGAAAAAAAGTTAAAAACCCAGTACTAAACTCTTTACCATCTACAAATAATGGCTTTATCTGAATTTTGAGGACATTAAAAACGTTCTGACACTACGATACAATCATATTCGTTCCAATAAAAAGATAACCTTGTATTCATTTTATTAATAAACCTAGAACATATAAGGTTTGTAGAAATTCACATATGAACTCTTGCAGTATACAATTAGATTATGTACATATAACCCTTGTCTATACATTAGAATAGAGGCATAATCAAAACTTCAAAATATTCTAGAAAATAGAAAAGTATGAGTTTAATAGAAAAAAAGTTAAAAACCCAGTACTAAACTCTTTACCATCTACAAATAATGGCTTTATCTGAATTTTGAGGACATTAAAAACGTTCTGACACTACGATACAATCATATTCGTTCCAATAAAAAGATAACCTTGTATTCATTTTATTAATAAACCTAGAACATATAAGGTTTGTACAATCCAGTGTAAAAAGCCATGATTATTTAAAACTGGAATAGTTCATTGCCATCAAGTGATTTCCAATAGTACTTGATAGTTTATTCGAAAAAAGGTATATACTACATAATAGTCGTTCAGTGTTGAGGATGTCAGATCCTCAGAATTCTCTTGGTAAACCTGTTATTTTTGTGATTTATTTGTGCAAATTCAAATTTCTCGTTTTTGAGCCAAAATGTTCCTTTTTTTCCTACAGTTTCTGTTCCTCACTTAGTGAGAAGCTAAATCAAATTGGTTCGTTGTTTATTTTAGTAGGCCATTTGTGACATTCCAAGGACGCTCTCTTTTTTGTATATATACGCATGAAATGTGTGGTTGTCATTCCGTTGCCAGGCTTCCTGTAAGATTAAACGCTTCTAGCTGACGTTGGACTTCTTCCTCTAGTTTGCTGGGCTGAGGCGATGAAAATTGGCTTAGCCTACCTGTTGTTGTGTCGCTGATGATACGTTAGCTATCAGGTATTCAGATGTTTTCCTTAATTCGCGAACTCTAGCATTTGCTTGAATTCTCGGATCGGATTGATGATGTACTTGAAGATGTCGGATATTCAGTTTTATCTGAGTAATTTAAATAACTAAAGTTTCCAATTTAGTTGCTTAGTTATACTAAGCTAGAACATACGGAATAGAATAAACTCCATAAAATCATGCGAGATCTATTTATACACACACGCTACTATGATGCATTTGAGTAGTCACTTGTTACGTAAGTGATCATGTACTTACTAGATCCCTGTGCATTCTAATATTTGAACATGTGATAAACCAAAACAAAACTATAATAACGAATCGATCACTAATATGGTGGAACATGAAAGTATCTAATCATGTGATTGATGACTACCTTAGCATCTCCCTACGTGTACACGATGAAAGTTTAGTTAGAACTCCATGAAAATGCTAAATATAGATATATCAGTTGTTATCACTAAATAATACTATCATTTTCAATATTATCCATAGTGTTACAGAAATTTATATCGTAATGTTAAGTGATTACATGAAAGTTAGTGCAGGCATTGTAATGTCAATTCGAATGGCGTGCTCACAATATTTTCCCTTAAACATCTGAAAAATTTGTACTATTGGTTAGAATGTATCTGGATTTGTCATGGATTGAAGTTAATCAGTCTATATTGCTATACGTACATTGTGAGCGGATTGCCCCGATATAGACATAGTTCACAAGTATTGTTTGAGTTATGTTGTGGCTGGCAGGTGGAATTTATGACACACGTTACATTCTGTTTGAGATTAGTCGGCTGGATGTACCTTTACCCCAGCGTTTATGTTCCCACAGAGACTAGTAGTCAGTTCGTTTAGCTCCAAACGCCATCTCGTCAACCAATAGGCTACTATTCTTGATTTAGCAACTGATGCTTTATATGTAGTATATACTATTTTTTCTAAAAATGTTTTAGAAAAAAGCATCATTTTTCAGAGAAAGTAAATCTTATTTTCACTGATCAACTGATTAATGACTACTTAATACGGTCTATAAGTAGCTAAGTATTTTATACTAAATTCTAGCAAATTCTAAATTTAGTTCTATTTATCATGAGTTTAGCAAAAATGTGTATTATTATACCTCTCATTACGGTAAGACGGATACCTTCTCTATATGATGTAGAGTGGGCTACATGCGAAGCTGTTGTCTGTTACACTAATTAAGGTCATGATGATGCTATTTTATGAGTGATATTGTATTTTTAAAAATTGACGAGATCATTAAACAGTTAAATAATTACCCTGTTAAAAGTACATTAAAACACATGATATTTATTAGAATTTATGATAAATTTTCAACATAGAGCATGTGGTGTACAAAGATAAACAAAATACCATCTCAGGTGCTAACAACTCACTTAATTATGTGAACATATGACATATCTATTGGTAAACTTTGTAGTATAGTTCATAAACTCAATAGAATATTTTAAAACGTTTATAACGATACTTTCCATATATATTGGCGAAATGAGAAGAATACGTTTAGGTGATTATGTTGAACTATACGATGAATTGTGGAAGCTTTGTTGATCAATATTTTTATTGTATCTTTTTTGGGCAGCTATACTATCATATACCTTATACGAACTAATATATGAATTAGTTGTCAAAAGCTAGGGTTCGTGTGGTGAAAACGCATGTTATCGGCGAAGTTACTGACTACTTTCCTGGGCTACACAACTATGTGATAATATCCTGATTGATGTACGAGATATAAACAGAATACATGATTAATGACCTAAAGTAACAATATTCAGGATCGGTGAGTTCAGTGAAAGTTCATGAAATTGACTTTTGTACGGTGCTTTTGAGTACTGGGCATGTTAAAAACGGATATAACTAAAGCTATAAATTTACAGTGACATTATGTGACAAACAATTCAAAAAAATAAAATATCATTTCGTTATATTTTCCTTAATTAGAAACCCAGAATAAAATACTTAATACTGTTGGGTAGGCTGAGAAAAACCCTCGAGACAATATGACATAGAAAATCAATAGGATATATTGTGTCCAATCAGAGCGGAGATAGCTTTTTGTCCGAAACTTCCAGACAGAGAGAAATCACATGCTATGTCTGTGATTGGTCAATTGTCTTAGCACTACTGTGTTTAGAAGGTTACGGAATTCTCTAGAAGCTTGAAGGACACTTATGATAATATATGTCCTAGTTTCTGTACATAATCGAACTCTTGCATTAAAGTGTTTTTGCAGTATTTCCTGTCTTCTCTCTTGTGTTTCCTGTTGACGAGTAGTTTCAGCCTGGGGGTCGTATCATAGCTTAGGAGACGAAGCGTGCGGTCAACCGAGACAGATAACAATTTACGACGGAGATCTTGCGGTCGATAAAAGACCTGAACCACGCGTCACAACAAATACACTTACAATTTCTATGAAAGTGAATGACAGAAGACCATAAATTCTAGTTTAATTTCCTTAATTATGATCTATTAGTCAATTCAACTTAGTTATTTGTAAAAGTAGAAAAAGTTTTTACGATTCACGGAAAACATCAAATATTAACGTTTTACATAAAGAAGATAATTAGCGGAAAAATAATTTGTATGATTCTGTTGTTTCTTCATTTAGAGAAAATGAACAAATGACAATGGAAGTTGAATAGTTGAGACTACATTGTATCACATACTTCTGGAAAATAGAGAGAACAAATTTGACCTACCTCTATCTTAAATCGTAAAAAAATTTATAGAACTCGTAAAATAATTTTTACTTATTTTCTTTTGAACCTCACTGAAACAGCAAAGTTTGTCTTTCGGCAAGAATTAATTACCTTTATGACCAGTGTGTACTCTGATACATTTAGTTACAGTTTATTAGTATTTCTGAAAGGTTAGACAATTTAGCAAATACTAACAAAACCTTCTAAAACTTGTAATTTCTTTGAAACGAAACAACTATGTACAAAAAGAACAATAATGATTGCATTACTATGCTGTTAAGATCTTTTTCTATGTCTTCCATTTAACTGAAATAACCTTATATAAGTTGGATTGTGACTGGCAAGTGGAATCCAGGACGCGCGTTTCGTTCTATTTGGGACTCATCGGCTGGATGTACCTGCATCCCAATGTTGATGTTCACACTGGGATTCGAACTCAGTCCACTCAATCCGCTCAGGATGCACATAGAGCAACAATGACTGACCAGCTTCAGTCTATAACAAATCAACGGGAATATACAAGTTTATCCTAATGAAATAGCCTTAGTCTATTTAAAACTGTTATGTTGATTCAAAAGTTTAAAATGCTGTTTTTATAGATAAACACCAAGCTCTACTCTCAGCCACAAGTAAGTACATCTCACTGGGACTAAATCAGTACTTTGCCAGTTGCATAGAACTTGCTAAAGTAACCTAAGAATACTATATTATTTAGTCTTGATTAATGCATAATGAAACATGTTTCAGTCTATATTACCAATTGAACTTTGTTGATCAAGCAGATATGTGGTTGCAAGTCTAAGTAACTCGACATTATGCTTATTATTTTGCTGATATTAAGTAATTGGAAGTAGTCATCAGTAAATTCTATTTGACTTATACTCCGTGCTAACCGGTATTCTACATGAAGGCATACATGGAACTATGATAGAACTGGTAATCGTTGGTATATTTGAACCTGGATTATTTAGCTTCACATTCTGTGACTATTACAATTGAGCTCTACAAACCGAGAAAGAAAGGCTGACGCTTTCCTGTAGACGGTATCCTATTACTTACAAGTAAACAAAGAGCAGTCGATATCGGCTTACTTAAGGTATCAAACATACTGAAACTATATATATAGAGAGAGTATAGGAAGCACTAAAAACTAGACAAATGTGTGAGTTTCCTATTGTTACTCTTATTAGTTGCTGTAACATTAGTATTTACTAAGATGTTAATAACGTGTTCATGGAAGAGATATAAAGTTTTAAAATAGTTGTTATCACTAAGCCGAAATCTATAATCTATTTATTTATATTACAATAAATTCGAACTATTCATAAGGCTGATGTGTTTACAATCATATCATATCCAACATGATAAATTCATTTAAATAATTACACACCCAGTTGAAAAACAAACAATACAAAAGACTGAGAGATAATATACATAAGAAAAGTTCATGGTTATTGGTGAAGGGAAATTTTTAGAATATAACCTACTCTTTCACTCTATTGTATGCTTGTTTATATCACTGGCATAAAATGGTTCCCAAATGTGTGGGATAGCATGCATATATATATATATATATATATATATATATATATATATATATATATATTTGAATGACATATTGAAATCCGAGTATGTTAGTTTGAATAATTGATTTACCGAGTAGCAATACTAAATATATTAATGTAGATTCACTGATACCGTCCAAGTTTATCGATTATGGTTCATAATTGAAGTACTCATAAAGCCTCCTGCCGTCAGAATATTTTTATTTAACGCCAGTATGCCTTCCATCAGCTTTATTGACCGATTAAGATGATATCATTTTGGTTCCTTGTAAGTAGTAATAGATTCATGAACGACAGTAGTTTATATTTTTAAAAAAGACGAACCATATCTAATTTACATACATATAAATATATTCGTGATATGTAGCGGAATGATCATCCTTTGTCAGTGGTGATAACTGTCTCACTCCCGAGAAGTCTGAACTCCACCAGTCACGACTTCTCACTAGAGCTTCAGGAACATCCTGGAGTTAGTCACTAATGAAGCCCCTGGTGTGGAATCTATGGTGAGCACTGCTGAGGAGTTCCACACTAGAACGAAACAGCTGTCCAGTGCTCTCTGGTTTTCAGTGGTACGCTTCCAACATCAATCTGTGATATATTCAATCAAACAAAATAACCAGTCTCCACAAAAATAACCATCCCAATTGAACTATAACAAATAAATTTGTTTATTCACCAAACAACTGATTTTTAATGTCCAAACCTTTTCAAAAAATTGTGTGGATTTTAAATGATTAGTTACAAGTGATTAGTCTTAATCGAAATACGTTTGTCCCAAGGAGTAATAATTATTATTATTTTTCTTAGTAAAACGCTATTGTAACTAATATTGAAATCCAAGGTAAACATTTCTCTCCATTTACCATTTCTCACTATCTAAATTAAGTTGTTGTACGTTAAATATCTTAATGTTTGCTTTCAGATGATAAAGAAACAGTAGTAATTTACTTCAGTTAATATTAACTAGACAATTAACTTATTCCTATAAAAGTGATGAATGAACATAAAGAAAAGCACTAAGTTTATAACTGGATTCATAATGGTTAATTTGGTCATTCAATTAGTAAATCTCCACTTTCATACTCCCAACTAGGTTCCGTTATCACTGTATCACAAAAATAAGAAGAATACATCCCTTCTAACTCCCTTGAGACAATAAATAAAACGGAATATATGTTGATAGTCAAGTCAACAAGATAACCTGGGATTCAATTTTGCTCCAGTTAGTGCTCATCAAAGAAGTACTTGATACCATTTGAAGATTGGAATAAAATATTTGCTGACAATTGCAAATCAGAATGAAATCTAAATTATTCAGGGTTTTCTGTCAATCACTTCTAACCACTTTACATTAATAACAAAGTGACCACAGTGTAACTTGGTCGATAGAAATTGATCAGTACTAAGGACTAGATAAATATGACGTCGGATACTAATCAGCAAACCATAAATGTGAATCATCTGGCCAGTGAAAAAAGATAAGAATTAAATTGTAAATTGGGTTGTGTTGAAAACGTTTACGTATCTTTATCAAGTAAAAACGATAAACACTGTGCAACGAAATGAATTCATATAGTCGTTTGATTCCAGTAATGAACAGTAATCATAATAATCGAATCAAAGTGGCCCTATGAAGATTGATATTAAGTTCACTTGATTAAATTCACCACGGAATGATGTTTGTAGGATACCTTTGAAAGCCAAGGAGCAATAGATGGCTGTTTCATCCCAGTACTCTACTCTATATTAGTAGTACGCGCTCGTGATTCTGTTGGTGGAGTCGAACCCAATGCCTTCAGGTTGGTCGATTCCTACTTCTCTACACCACTGGTATGACGTCCAATTGTAGAATTCCCACTTTCGTAATTTTTAATATAGCGCAACCGTCATCCATCTTTACTGAAGATAACTTTCTCACTTCCGACAAGTCTAAACGCCATTATTCGAGGCTTCTTACTAGAACTTCAGGAGCATCCTGAAGTTATTCATTAGTGAGTTAAATAGAGTAAGTGAATTAACGCCGCCACAATTGTGTAAAGGGTTTAAAGTTCACTAATCTGAAGGCCTTGGGTTCTGTTCCCCTGGATAGAACCGAGGGTGCGGACTGCCAGTATACCGCCCCGTTCTGGGACGTGACAGCTATCCAGTGCTCCTTGGTTTTCAAAGATACCCTACAAACATTAATCTTTGACGGATCCAATCAAAAATTCATAATAATCGTCCAAAAAGTTACGTAATAAGAAGCGTGTAAACGAAATTTAGTCATATACGTAATAAAGACAATGTAAGAAAGGGTGAGGAAAAACTAATTCCTATTTTATTATTCGTCACATTACTACTAGTAACCCTTTCATCGTACTGCCAATTTTCACTTTCACTAATTATGATCAGTTGCTATGTAATCCATCTATTACATTGTCACCACCGGTTCACAAACTATCTTGACTGATTTAACATTTTTCATATTATTATGTAAATATTATTGTATAGTAGAGTAAAGCCTAATGAAGATCCGATTAAAATCAATAATAATCATAATGAAAAGTTCAGTTTCCAGACAAAGTAAATAATTTAGAGTGAGATCATTACTTAATTTAGCATGATAAACAAGTGCAAATTGTTGCTTATAGCAGAATGAAGATAACTGACATAATTGCTAGAATTAATGGTGAGGCGACCATGATCATGACGTGATCAGCAGGGTTTAATCATGTCGGCTGAGGCAGCTGCCAACCGATGGTAATAGATTAGATTGCGCAAACATATTACAAATTGATCGAGTCAGAAACATCAGTGGTTTAACAGTCCAACCGCAGAGTCAGAAGGTCTTGAGTTGGATCCCTGGTGCCATTATGGATGCGTATTTCCGCAGAGTCCCATACTTGAACTCTGAAGCTGTCCAGTGCATCCTGGTGGTCGATGGTTTCCTACTTCAGACCAATTCGTGATATCAAATTAATAATAATAATAGTTTAAGATGGTTGTCAAAAAAGAATTACATGGAGTGCTAACTGGATAAGAGGTAGTAACAGTTTTACTATGCTAAAAATCAAAAATGAATGAAAGACGAAAGTATGTTTACAAAAGTTATGGTGGTAAAACAATCGAAATAAGATGTAAGTAACTCCGACATTTAGAGAAAAACAAGGGGATAGACAATCAGCAGGAAGAAGATGGCAAGAAATTAATCATTATCATGTACTACGTCAATCATAAATTCCTTTCTCACATATAAATGCTGATTAATTTGACCAATAGCGGATACTTCTGAATAACGTTGAGTCTGAAGTTATTCTGTGTATTCATTATTTAGAAGGCAACATTGGAATTCACTATATGAATCATGTCTATAACGTATATTCCCATAATACGGCCTCATAATTGAGAAACATTCGGTATCACATTGGTTGTAATAAATTCCGGGATCCTTTTACACAACATCATTTCTACTTTTTCCAAGGTACATGCTACCGCAAGTACGTGTAAAATGATAAATACTACTCTGGAGAGCAAGTAATCGATGGAGGTCTTTTATCTCAGTTAGATCCTCTGAACAGACAGACAGACAGTTGCAACGTAGAACTTGGTACATGCGTACGTCAGTTCAAGTTGCCATGCCTCAATTAGCAGATAGAGATTAAATTGTCGAATCCTCTGAACAAGTTTTTTGTAGAATACGCAAGTCAGATTTTCTGCGGGGAAAGTCAATATAACACTGGTCCTTAGTGCAAGACCTTTCTGTCAGCCGAAGTAATCTCATGTGAACAGAAGATTAGCAAACATACTCTTTCTAGCTATTAGGGTTTGTTGTGGGGACGTATTTATAAGCTTAAAATATCGATTGGTGAACTTCATGCTATAACTAATCTTGACAAATGATTTCCATTTATTGTCTGAATGAATTTTCAGAATACGATCTACTTATTTTCATATGTAAACTGAATCGGGTACTCTTGCAAGAGATTGCATACTGGGTTAAAAAATGTTAATATTAGTTTGTTCAGAGAGTTTTATGGTGAATAGGATGTATAATTAAACCATATTTGTTTCTATACTGTTTGATAGCTTCATCTGCCATATGAATTTTGATTTCAATTTGGTGAGATGAAACAGTCAATCAACTGAACGGCGTTATCTTTGTTGTCAAATGTGACATAAGGGTCATCTACATATCCTAAATATATTGGCTACTGTTGTATCACATTTATGAATTTAATAGTTGTTGAGTATGCCCCTATTGCCCTGATAATACTATATATCAATCTCGTTTAATATCCTACGGCTCCACAACGACAGCGACTTGATCCAAAATCAGAACGAGGGTAGAGCAGGTAGCAAAATGTATTGAGAAAATAACAGCAGAAGACAGAAGGTGAAAGTAAAGCAAATAGTTACACAAGTGTTTATATAGAAATCGATATAAGAATATTCCAGAAACTCCCCGACTGTTCGTTGATTCTTATTGACTAAGAATGGACTGATCACAGGACAGCTTTGTGATAATGTTTTGAGCATGTTATAATCAGGATTGTTTCGTGTTAACAGTAGTATAAGCAATTATCAAGCCTGATCGACCACTCATAAATGCATCTTCTGTTTGTCTATCCTATTTTCAATCTAACGAGAAGTCAACATTTGTTATGCATAATAACAATTAATATTTAGTTTCTTCGTCAAAAATTCAATCATTTCAACTTTTCTGCACATAATATTAATAGATTCTTTTATCAGAACATTAAAGAATAAGGAATTTACAACGAATAAGGCTATGCATTTTCTGGTTAATTTGATACTACTTATTTTTTTAACGAATTTAGAACTGTAATTAGAATAAGCTTGTATCTTCCCGTTGATCTGTAATGGACTGAAACTGGTTAGCCTCTGTTGCCATATGTGCGTCCTGAGCGGATTGCCTCGATATTGTGACAATACACAAGTAATACTTAGGTTGGATTGTGACTGGTAAGCGGCTGACCAGTTTTAGTCCATTACAAATTAACAGGAAGATACAAGCTTATTTTAATTACATATATACCCGTTACACAAGTGTGATTGTCTGGATACAGTAGCCTAATGGTGAAAGTGGTGGCATTTGGCACGAAGCGGACTGAGTTCGAATCCTAGTGTGAACATCAACATTGAGATTCAGGTATATCCAGCCGACGAGTCCCAAATAGAACGAAACGCGTGTCCTAAATTCCGTTTATCAGTTACAATCCAACTTAAAGAAGTCATAACTATCCTTCAAACACTACAACATTAGTTCTATCCTAAAATTACTTCAGTCAGTTGAAAAAGTCATCCTATAAAGCTTATGTATTTATACATGCTATTCAATAGTTGATAAGCATAAATTGTTATAAAATTCTCAAATATTAAATGAAGATAAAATATTGATATTGTATTCTATATGTAATACAACATATGATGATATTCTTTTTTTCTGTCAATTATTATTGACAATAAATAAACAAAACAAACTTACTGTAATCATGATTAAACTATAGAGTAACTAAGTTTTTTTTTCTCTCACTCTTTCTTTCTCATTTTCATCTTTTTTTTTTGTAAAAATATTAGGTTGTTAAAGTATTGCAAAAAATAAAAAAAATGAACGTAGAAACAAAAAAGACACGTAACTCATTTAGAGAGACAGTGAATAAATGATTTCATAAAGAGATAAATTTGATGAAAAATTCATATTTTTTTAAGAAAATGTTAACACTTACCTAGAGAATATTGAATCGTTTATGTGAATCAGATCAGTATAAACAAAAGCATAAAAGTTATACATATTTCTCATTAATATTTACAATAGTATATAAGAAAATATTGAGTATGATGAACCAAAGTACATTCATTATTGTTTAGAACTTTCTAGTAGTATACACTTATGATACTGTCATTAACAGAACTGAGATTGTGTGTTAACACTATTTAAATGAAATTAGAAACATAGAATTTTCACTTCAAACTAAATAGTATATAGGCTTCAAGGCATAAATTTCTATGTTTAATAATTGACAGGATCTTAGGTATATAGTTGGGAAAATGTTAAAAGTTATAATGAAAAAGCTATCCAATGCTTTCTGAATATTGACGATTTTGCGAGTATTTGTAATGCCTTGTCTCTTCGAATTGTAGTTTAGTTCTATTATTGTAATTAAGATCATTTCTCAAGTACTTTGGTATTTTGTAAATATCAACATGCTTATATAATTAAGATAAACCATTTCACTCTGTGATTAAACAGTCTCTCAACAAAATACTGACGACTTACCTATGAATTACTGGAACAGGGTAATAAAAACCATTGTGAAATCATGTATTTACATAGTTTTCGTCATGCATCAGGTTTGCACATAAATTCATGCCATTTACATTAAATCTGTGCTAAAGATGTCTAACAACGATAGTAGTATCTTCAACTCGTTCTTACATGGAGAACATTATGGAAGGTTTTTCCCAAGAATTTGCATTAAGCGATTTTATAAATTCGCCGTTACACTGTGTTTTACATCCAAATCGTTAACTTAAACGACTTTAGAATAACTTCGTTTAACAATTTTAACATCTTACTTTCGATTAACTGAATGCAACATTAAAAAGTTATTAAAATTATGTTGTTACACACTAATTCAGAAATTGTTACTGTCATCACGTTAATCTACTGCATTTGTCTACATTCGAAGACACCCTGTTTCCAACAAGGCATTGTAATAAGAACTATTTACAAATCGTAAGTAATTGGTAATTTCAGCCCAAACTAATTGTTTAACAACATTACTAATGTACGGTTAAATACAAAACAGAGCAGTATATCGCTGAAATATATATATACTACGTAACTTCATCATATATAATAGAATCTCACTGAGCGGTGACTTACTTGGATGGATAAATACATGAGTGGAGTTTCAAGTTTATGGTCATTTAATTCGAAGATATTTTAATCACCGAGACAATCAATCATGAAAGTTTATTGCTAATATGTAATATATCACTTCATGATAATGTTGATGAAGCTTAGTCCAAAACTCTTTAGTATTAGTAATGAAGAAACAACTTAAGTCTTGTAGAGCTTATAAATAACTACTATAAACAGAATATTTCAGTAAAGTACTACCTAGTTACTCTAATAATGAGTCGACAGTATAGTAACATAGAAATAAGGTAGTTATGATAAAATTTAAGTCGCTTCACTAATCTCGTACATTACATAATAGTCTAGGATGAAGCTATAATATCAGAACTCTAAATATTGATAATCGATCTAAAAGCACTGTAAAGTATGTCTAAGGCATTAGATAAATGAGTAGTGGGTAGTTACCTCATACCGGACACGGTTGAACTCCTCTGGTAACGTCTTCTCATTAAAACTCCAGGAGTTTGTAGAAACAATCTAGAAATAAAATTCCTCACCTAATATCAAATACCTTTATCAACTTCAGTCACTTAGTAATATAACACAATATAATTCTATAATTATGTTTATTTTTCAATGTCGAAATGTTCGACTTAATAGATTTTGGTTTCTTTGTAAACTTTCGAAAATTCCCTTATTAAGTTATTGGATGTAGAACCTTGAGTTACCCAAAAGCTTTGTAGAAGTATGCTGAATTAGAAGAAGGTTTTAATCTTGAAATTATCTAATATACTATACAAATAAAGTGGTAACAATACATAGTAACCAACTTATTCCTTGTCAATGTTTTATCACCATTGATTGTTATGTTCTTAAAAGTTCACTATAATAATAATAATGTCAACTGTTCATATTTGTTGATGTATACATTAGCTTCACACGATTTTACTGAATAATAAAACTTTAATATCGATTAATATTAAAAGTTCCAACCAGTAATACCGATAAGAATAATGTAGTGAACTGTATACAAGGATATTGTTTACTATACGTTTAAATTAGATGGATTCAACATTAAATATGTTATTTTGTGCTAATTACATACTATTCTCCAAGTAGATCATATTTTCTGACTTATTCCCAATAAAATTTTCTATATTTCCTTATAAACTATGGTTTTTTTTTCACAATGTATCTTTTTTCATGTTTACTAATTGTGTTGTACTTATTGTAATTGTGATTATTGGTTTTAGTCTACTTAATAAATGAGTAATATAATGTGATTTACAATAAAGATTTCATGTCATGTATTTCAATTTATCTTTAGTTATGTGTTTTGTTTATTTTCAGTTTATCATAACTTAACAGATGAAAAAGGAAAACAACTTATAAATGTAGATGAAATTAGTGTATACAATAGAGAACGACAATGTAAACGACACTTTTTATATGTGTATTGCTTAATTACTAAATGGACTATTAAATGATTATAAATGTTGAATACAACAGTAAAAACTTCATAGTTAAACAAAATATCATCATCATCATCATCATCATCAACAACAACAACAAAGACCTTGTACATTGATTAACATTATAATACTACAATACAATTTCGCCTAAATTTAAAAGAATAATAATAATTAACTACTAAAGGAAAAAGTTAAAATTAGTTAAATTGGGATAGTTATTATTATTGTGGAGATTGGTTATTTATTTGATTGAATATGTCACAGAATGATATTGGCAGGGTACCATTAAAAACTAGGAATCATTGGACAGTGGTTTCGTTCTAGTATGGAACTCCTCAGCAGTGCTCACCCAAGATTCCACACCAGAACAAAACAGCTGTCCAGTGCTACCTGGTTTTCAATGGTACCCTGCCAACATCAGTCTGTGATACATTCAATCAAAAAAATTAGTTAACTTTAAATTATGTACAAACAAAAAAGAAACAAAATTTGTATTACCTAATGAGAATAGAATTGATTAATTCTTTTCTAGTCAAAAAAATATGTTCTTTTTGGGAATATCTGAACAGATTAATTAATTCCAAGTGTAAAATTATAACATTTAATTGGTAAAATAGATGATGGTAATGAGTTGAAGTGAATGGTGTATGTTAGGGGGGAGGGGAGTGAGAAGAGGGGGTCCAAAATAGAAGATAAACATTAAATAAGTAGTTAACAACTAATAATCAGTAGAAGATAAACAGTAAAGTTAAAAATAAATTGAATGAACGAATTTTGGCTTAATTTGTTTTAATTGTATCATCGTTTAAATAATTTAAGGCAAATATTACTAATAAATTTAACATGTGTTATAAATTTATTACGAATAGGTTTAATACAAATGAGTAAACTAAGTGAACGACTAACAAAATATGTTGTACGTACTAATTCAGTTGCACTATGAAGTATTTGTGCTAATTCTGTATAACCTTGATTTTTAAAATCATAAAATAATACCATATCAAGTATGTTAGCTATCATTGATTCAATTGACCAAATAATAACAAGTAAAGTTAAAATATCTTGTAGATTATTTAGATTAATACCACGAAAATTTTTATTTGCACGTTTTCTTTTAATGTAATGAGCTGACATAAGTATGTAACATGTTGTCATAACTGTAGCTGGTAATATTAATAATAAAGCTAGACATAAATAACCAAAAACTAATAGTTGTAGACTATGAAATTGATCCATTGGATTATGTTCGACAGCTGTACACTCACCAGTAGAATCCATTTTTACCATGACGGTAAATCTTAAATTAATTGCTGTAATATATAATATAGCAAAACAGTAAGATACAAATACAGTTCGTGGGTATTCGAATATATTTCTAGTTGGATAAAACATTTGAAAGCATCGTTCTGTCACCATTGACATTGAATTATACTTACAGAATATAATGAATAGATTATACATAAATGTACTACTCCACATATGACAAAATATTAAATTAAACCATAATTGATCTGTTTTAATAATTGGAAAAAACATATACAATACACCAGCAATTGAAGCAAACCATTCATATGTCATTTGTAACATAATCAATATACCAAGAAATTGTGTTCCAAGATTAATATCAAATATGTACAATAATAAAATTGGATTAAGACATATACTAATAAATGAAATACTAAATGAAGTCACATCAATTTTATCTGCAATTGAATTCCCATGACGTAATATACTGACTATTCCTTGTTGAGCAGCACACATTATAATTTGTGTACAATCAGATATATATATTTCTATTCTATGTAGGTTATTTCATAGTCATCTTTTACAATTCAAATACAATAGTTGATAATAAATGAATATTTGAATTATCATTAATTGAAAATGTAATGGTGTATTACTGTGAATAATTATTTTTAAAAAAATGATAATAGTTACTTTCATAAAAATTGTTACATGTGTCTTGATTTCATAAAATTGATGAATATGTGTTCTATTGGTTAAATTGATAAGTTATTTGGGAGATAATTTACATTATTTCAATTGGTTGAGATAATTGTAGGATAATATCGATTGATTATGGTTATACTGAGTTCTCTAAACTGAATGGTTTTTATTACTGAGCTTTTAAAGTCTTTCTGCATGAATTCATTAATGTAAATCATTTGACAGGAAGTAAGCTGTGAAATTTTCTTCACATATGATTAGCAGTTTGTTTTATCAACATTAATTGATACTACCCCCCCCCCACAATACAATATTTTTTTAGTCTTACTATATGGATGGAACTGATGGGAATTAGAATTTTACACTCCTCAATGATTTAACATCGACATCACTTTCTATAACATTTGAAATATTTACTATTTCTAATATTAATAATTCATCTTAGTATTGAATAACAGCATTCCGAAGTAAAACTGAAACCCATCACCAAACTTTATAAGTCTCTCGTAAAATCTTTTGCATGTATGACCTCATTTTTGGAAGGTAGATACATTACAAACTGCAAACATCTTATACAGTACTTTAAAAGTGACTAGTGATAAAGTTTATTTGTCATAAAATAAAATCCTATCGAACTGAAGTTGTGAAAGGGAAATATTACTTTTCACCTTACATTCACTAAGAATTTTAAAGGTAGTTAACTGTCAACAGAATAACTCAGAAGTAACATCTTAAATTATGTGGCTATGGTGCAATTTTGAAACTGGTCTGAAGTATCAATTCCTTCAACATTGCAGGTAAATAGACTCGTCGTTCATTCTTAGTTAAAATAAATAATCTGCCTACCTGAAAAAGATTTTAACCCACAAAGTTGTACATATCTACTTTCCAATTGAAACTATCGATCTATTATATATGCAGTAAATGAGTGATAATACTGTTAACATTATTGAAACCATTAAATATATCATGAAAAAGAATTCTAAATGCTAGTAATGCAAATCACCTTGTGCAATTCATTTTAGCAGCAAGATGAAACTCATGGTTTACATATTTTCCAAATAACCTTCTGGTCTTAAATATGTTTGAATTGAATAAGCTACACGCGTTATTTTAAAATGGTTTACAACTTGTTAAGATATTAACTACATGAAATTTAGGAAGAAATCACTGTTGTTGTCACCATATCCTTTTCTATGTAGATTATATAAGAGGCGACAGATGAATATATTAAGGCTCATTCACATTCTATGCGAGGAACGAAAATGATAATTGATTAAGCTGAATTAGTCATGACCATTCGTAACTAGAAATGAGTGAACAGATACTATTTATCAAATATTTTTATGCAAAGAAATTTCTTCTAACACTGCATAATTGAAATTGAGAACGTTTTATTACAACGTAATTTCAAGTATTGAATAAAGCGATTGTTGTTAAAACTTAGAATATTGTTTAAGCTGATAAAGTGATTAACTCCCTAATATAAAACGTCTTCAGTAAAACTTAAAATAGGAATCTGGTTCACCTTATCCAAGAATGACAATAAGGTCATTCATAAGAATAAGGCACACATAAAACATACACTTTCTAAGGATACCAGGTACATTTCTGTAACAAGTATCGACAGTTATAATACCTTCACTGGATGCTTAACAACAATCATAACTAGATAAATATCTTATAGCCTATTGTTTCCAATCAAATTATCGTTTCTCTGTATCATTATATTACATTTCTTATTGAATAATTATTTCTTCTGTGAAAAAGAATTCAGTTGGTTTCTAAATCCACCAACTAATTTATATTACTACCTACTCATTCATTTGCTATACTACTTAATCTAAACACATTAACTCACATTGACCACTCTCGTAATAATTTAAATGTATACATGTGATATTAATGTATATCAGTGACTACATCAACGTTTCATTTTAAGAATATATTCTAGAAGTTACAGATATGCAATTTGTTCACAGAGTGCACAGTGTGTACACATCTACTTATACTACCTCTTAGACAAATAGATGCATCTATTTATATTGTGTTTGTGTATTGAAAAAACCTGTAACATTTTCTTTATTGATTTTTACAATCAACTTGTTCTAATTTCATTTTTTTCTTTAAATAAAGAACATATTCTTATGGTTTCTACTCAAACATCTTAAGTAACTAACAGTACAGTTGGAATATTTATAATAAATATTGATTTGTTTCAAAACTTGTGATTACTTCAAGTTAACAACATTTCTGAGTTAGTGAAACTAAAGGTTATTTAATCATCATATTCATATCATTCAATTAATGTTGAAGTAGTGTATAACACATCTTAGACTAACACTAACCCTAATGTGCATAGGATGAAGTCAATGTGAAAAGAAAGTAATTCTTCACCAGTTAAATAATGAATTATAATGTCATAAATCAACTGTAGATGAAAACATAGACCAATAGATTTTAACCGAGTGATGTAAAGTCATTATGTTCATTAGACAAACTTAAACTAAAACGACTATCTACAGATTTCATGTTTCTAAATGTCAGTTACCAATGAATATCAACTTTGAATTAGTCATTAACCTGATCAGTTATTTTATTCTGTTTTGTAATGTCTCATTGATCAGTTGAATATTTTTTTTTATTGTTTCCAGAAAATACATCAAAATCTTCAAGAACGTAAAAGAAGTTAATAAATCATGGAGAGACTAATTGAAATGTTCTTTGAATTAGATAAAGATAACAATGAAATTGTTGATAAACAAGAACTTATCAATTATTGCCAAGCGAATAAACTTGACATGAAGATGGTTAATGTAAGTCATTGATGTAATTTGTTTGTTGTCTTGGATATATATATATATATATATATATATATATATATATGCATTGTATTTGACCATTCGACAGTATGCAATCGAGTCTTATGAAAATACTGAGATAACATTCTTATCTCATTATCGATGTATGTGTATAGTTTTATAAATTAACTTGATTACTTCTAACCATTCTTGACTACAAACAATACTGAATCAAATCATACAGAAATTCATGCTTCATGTCAAAAACCACAGCAAACACTAAATTCATTACCAAGATAATTTGTAGGCTGATTTCTTTCATAGTTATATAAAATACAAAATGATGAATTCCTCATAATTGAGATTATTTCAATAAGGAGTTTATTGATGTGATTTATATTTGCGATGTAGATTTTCTCGTATATATTTTTATCATTAGAAAAACCTTTTAAATCCATAGATTAGTACCATCTCTGGCAGCAATAATATAAATAGATTGATTAGATTATAAACTGTTATACAACACTAATCACACATTTAGTCGACATAAGCCATCAAGTTGACATTAATTCAACATTTAAAATGATACATCGATTTCCACTGAATTTATCCCACACCTCCAGATGTCGCCTCATTCAAACGGCAGAAGCCACAGATATGCACTTAAACAAACCCAATTTTTACATTCATAAATCATTTGTAAGGCCACTCTCTCTGCTCTAGACTTAAAACTAATTTTAAGTATTGTACTCCACTCTTAATCTTTTTTTTGTTCCTGTTCTCATCTCAATCTATTGTTGGTAATTATTGTTAATATTCAATATGCATTTCCGAAATTATCCGTCGTTCTAATTCCTGGGTGATTAAACTCGGAGATAGATATCACCAATGACAATGGATATCCGTTGCGCTATATCACAAATGGGTGGAGCATGAAATTCTACCACTGGATGCCAGCTCAGTAATGCAAAGGAATAGGCGTTTGTAATCTAGGGAGGAATCTAGATTGAGCACTGTTGAGAGGTCCCATACTAGGACGAAACAGATATCCACTGCCCACTGGTTTTCAACGGTACCCTGCTAACATCAATCTGTGATGAATTCAATCAAATAATGCTTTTAGTATTGTTTATCCTGCATGTAATCTGGTTTTCTGTACGTTGTGCCTTAAAATTGTCTCATTATTATCTTGATAATTTACTCATCACTAATGTAAAACTATATGCATAAGTATTGAACCATGATGATGAATTAATTGAAAAGAAATTTCTTCCCTCTACTTATGTTCTTAGTATTATATCGTTGTTGATTTGACATTCAAATAATCATAGATTCATTCAAAAGCTTCTGGTTAGCGTTTTCTTAGCAAGGTTGTTGTTTTACGAGATGGGGTTACTAACCTCATGCCCAACCCTTCTCCTTTATCCAGGCTTAAGACTGGTAGTAACCCTAGGGAGCTACAGGCGGAGTTCAATAGCTTAATTCCTCTAATTTGAGTAATCAACTTAGCCAAAGTATTATAGTCCGATTGATGATACTTTTGAAAAGTTGATTAATTCCACTATTCAGTGACTAAACTATAACTAATCTAGTCGTAATCATCAAGTAAAATATAATTATATACTAGAAATTGTAATTACTGAATTGTTTATATTAAAATATTGTTGAAGTTTTGTAATAAAATATGACAGCTTCAAAAATTTATGATATTTTGCAAGTTTAATTATCATGAAATTATAAGTCTACAGTATAGTAACAATTGAATTTATTTATTATTTTATCAATTAATGAAAATATGTTGTCTTAGTTTTTCAATGGTAGCTTCTACTTTCATTCCTATTCATTATGTTTAATATAAAAGATTTTAAATGTATAACATACAAAATTATAAAATAAATAAACCAATGAAATTATTTTAAAGTGAGTTGAACTGGTTATTTGAAATTGATTTATACATAAATTTATATGTTATATTCTGTTAATAATGTGTGATGACAAACTATCATTTCATTAAACTAGCTGGTTTAACAAGTAACTTACAACCTAAGTTGAAATATAACCGATGTTCAGAATAAATAGATCCTGGAGTTTTTGCAACTAGTTATATGTACAAGACGTTTCTTCTTAACTACAAATGAAATTCACAGGGTTTCTCCTAATAAAAATTACAAAAAAACATTCGAAATTTACTGATGGGTTGTTTCTACAATTAGAATGAACATGTACAGTCAATTATTTAATAAAGTTAAATTATGACGAAAAGCGGAATTCACGACGTACAGTTTGTTGTATTTGGAATTTGTCGGCTGAATGTAACTATATCTAGATGTTAATATGTACACTGAGACTAAAACCTAACACTGTTTACTTTAAACGTCGAACAGTTATCAGTTATGTAGTATCATTCAAATTAACTGCTAATTTCTCGAAAGCTTAACGTAGTTCTGAAGTATTCTTTATCGATAACTAGCGTGTTTTCTGAGTTTACATAATTTCTTTTTTAAAGTAAATATTGTTTGGCTTTTTGTTATGTTTAGTTTATTATAACATCGAAAACAAGTTACGATGACTACCAAGCACAATAATTTTGACTTTATATCATTTACCCAATTAGTTCCCTGTTATTTGAACTACGTTGAATAGAGCATTGAATATCCAGTATGTTGTTAGGCTATTAAAATACACTAATTCTAGTGTTAAATTCTTGCTAGAGTGATTTCTAACTATACTTCACCCACTTGACAACTTATCGGATATCGGGATTTTTCGAGTAGTGAGTGAGTGTAATATATATATATATATATATATATATATATATATATATATATATATATATATATATATATATATATATATGTAAGATCTTAATAAGTTGGTTTCAGAAAACTTATCAATATGTCTTTAACATCACTAACTAAACTTTGTCTAGATAATTAGTGAAAAATAAGGAGTGTTGAATACTTGTTTTGTCCTAGTTCGGGAATATTCAGAAATAATCAACCGCTTACCCTTAGATTGTTCAGCTGGCATCTAAGGCTTAACATTTCCAATTTCACTTGATATACGATGCTGCATGACTATCATCAACTGTTTACGTTTAATTGTACTGAACACTTCATCTGATATATCCATTCATTTTTGGATTACATGAAATACACTGTTTTGAAACAAAACAGATCTTCCTCCCATTCTATCACACTTTATTTTGTCAGATTTTAGCACTGTCATACAAATAGCACCAGTAAAAATAATGATTACAAAAAGGAATCGATTATATTTGTTTGATAAAGAAGAACAACAATGTTTTCACAGTTGTAACTGTTTTGAATAGTCATAACGATCTAACCATCTAGATAGCATTAAAAACTCATTGAGAATTGACAATCACAAAAATAGTAGCTTTTATTTCAGTTGACGTGCAAGCAATGAATGAAGATGGAAATGCGTACATGTTTATAGTTAATAACACGTCATATTGGTAATTACATTCATTTGAATGGATTACATTACAGTTTATAGCCTGGAAAGTAACTGAAATTCCTATTATAATCAATATGTGTATCAATCAATCGTAGGTAATAAAAAGCCTGTCATTAATGTTTACTAACTTTAGTAATCACAGTGAAACTAGCGCATTACGTTGACAATCAATAAAAGTTATGAAAGTAACTATTTATGTGATAATTACAAAGACCATGTATATAGAATATGATATAAAAAAAGAAAAGATTTTACAGAATGAAACGTAAATCATAAAAGCTGAACTTAAATTATAGAGATGGATAGATAATTAATGTATATGGACTAGTTCAATTGAAGAGTTATGCTACTTAAAACCTATATCTGCGATTGTGTCAAAACCTTCATAAATAGTTTACAATTACTTGAAAAATTAAATATCACAATGCACAGATGACATACAAACCTGTGTTATGAATATTTCATTACTGGTAGAATGGGTCAACAAGATATGGTATGTCAGATTGAGATGTCTTCGTTGTCCTTACGTAGAATGTTTAAAAAGATTAGTCAATTATGTAACACTGATTTAAATAAAAGACATTTTATTTGCTTTTATGATTAATTTAACAAGGATAAATGTGTTTCTTTCATGAAATACTAAAGCAGCATTCTTTATATACTACACCTACTCTTTTTAATAAGAATTTTGATGATTACATAAGATTAAATATAGGTGATACATATATACGCATGTAATTACATACAACTGAGCAACCTAGTAGATATTTGTATTATGTATAAATCAGTAAATTGGTGGAAATCATTATAATATAGACTTGTCAAACTGACAGAGTTCAATGGAGAATCCTGGTGAGCGGCTTATGCTCCTCTGTGAGGAGTAACGGGCGTAAATATGTAAGTAAGTAATGTTAAACTGAAATGATCAATAGCTTTAGTGATTCAGTGTTCGGTTAATAAAATGCTACCAACTTTAACGGTTAAATGTTAGTTCATATTTACCGATTGATTGGCGTCAAAATCTTAAAACTAATTAAGATCAGTTTCATTCCTTACAGCTCATCGACGTGGGCTCAGATCAAACAAGATGCATTAATTACCTTGAAACCTCAGGCGCATCTTGCTAATTCGCAATGTTCAATAAGAAGCTTGACTTCATGATATCCTACTAATCGTCTCCAATAAAATAGAATTGAGCAGATTTCCCTATGATGCATTCATTCTTCTTTAGACAAGTCACTATATTACAATATAACAATATATTGCATATAACAACAGAGACTGACAAGTTTCAGTCCATTACAAATCAACGGGAAAATACAAACTTATCCTAATTACATACATATGCCCGTTGCACAAGTGTGACTGTCTGGACACAGTAGCCTAGTGGTGAACGCGGTGGCGTTTGGCACGAAGCGGACTCAGTTCGAATCCTAGTGTGAGCATCAACATTGGGATGCAGGTACATCCAACCGATAAGTCCCAGATAGGACGAAATGCGCGTCGTGGATTCCACTTGCCAGTCACAATCCAACTTAAATATATAAAATTTAATCAGTACACTTTAGCTTCAGTAACATAACTAAACTTGATGATAAATATTTATAGTTTGTGTGGAATTTTATTTGCTGATCTTTGCGAACATTTCTACGCGACTACAGATGTCAGTTAGCCATTAAACAACTTAAAATGAAAGCGTTGAATTTTCTAAGTAATTCAAATGTAATTTTTTAAAGAAGAGCGAGTTTGGTGTATCAATCGGAGAGAGATACCGTACGTTTGACAAATACTAAGTAATAATCTAAGTTAAGATCAGCCAAACACAAATTCACAAATATATTTCTGTTGTGTTCACTGAGCTGAATTGTTTAATTAGTAAGCTTTTATTGTCATTCTGGACAACATAATCAGCGCTTCCTTCAAGCCTGCATAAGCTGACTAATTGTCCCACAAGCACCATGTATGCCTGTTTAGATGGCACTGTCTGTGAGTGGTTATTTGTGAAGGTTTTGTATGCTTCATTTGTCTTCGTATTTTTGTTAATTGTATTATTCGGTTGATGTTTAGCCACGTGATTGGCTAACCTGTACTGGAAAACAGTGTGGATGTTACTATGACTCCTAATCCCAGACTGGTCTGAATTCCATACTCCCAGAAATATTCTAGAATTCTTTGTATTTTATCAATCCATTATTTAAACTTCCTGTCAATCAAATTCGCTCCCACGGATACTAGCGCATATTGATTTAAGTAATAACAAGTCATACTGATTTACTGCTAGTTTCTGTTTCTCTATGTGTAGATGTGTGTCAACTTCTATGATTGTGGAAGTATTAAACAGTTTACTTCTAAAGGAAGTAATCAGTGACTGTTTTTAAGAACGACAATAAAATCTTCAAAATTAAACCATTCAAATGAATAAAATACATTAAAACCAAAGTATTCACCTGAAATTCAAATCATCTAGTTAATCATCTAGTTAATATGTAGTTTTCTTTTTCGCTTGTATTAGTATATTACTAATCTCTTAAACTTTAATAATAAATTTTAATAATCATGATGTTTAACATTCAACATTAAATGATACATACTTTTGTCATATAAACTACAATAAAACTACAAAATAGAATAGTTATATACGTAAATCTATATAAACTTGTTATGATAAAACGTAGCAGGGTATCAAAATCATCTGAGAAATTAAAATTATGATTGTCATTTTTAGAACTTATAAGTAAATCATTCATGCGGATCACATATCGATTAATTACATGATCTATAAAACACAATCTTTTTTTTTTAATATTCACCTTAAATTAAGTGGTATATTTGTCCTTAGCACAAAGTTTCTCTATCAAGTTGACATTATTAAACTTGTATGTTTCTATCTGTTGTAAAAGAAGATGAAATCTGTGTTATTGATTTTGCATACTTGATCATCTGATAGAATTCTCAAAATTTATTTTGTTCACTATGTTTCATTAACTAACCAGTTAAGTTATAATGTTTATACAGCTTGTTTTTAACTTAGGATCAATTAATAATAGAGTATTAATGTTACTGATGATAAAGAAATAACTTGAAAGAAAAAATAATGTTCTTCTTGATTAACTCGGTCATTAGATACAACAATTACAATAGAAACAGAGGATCATTATCATGGCATGAAATCCAAAATTAAATACAATATGAATAGGAAATTATGATGTTAGGTGTTTGGGAACAGTCGACAGAAAATCTTGGAACTAGATTTAGTGCTAATTTTCACTCGTCAGGACATCATACTCATAATCTTAAGAGAGTTAATGCTCTCTGTGGTGAGTCGAATTGATCGACAGATCTCGATCATCACTATAAAGGATATGACAGACATGACACAAATCATTACTTAACGATCAGTCAACGTTAATAAACGTACCAATAAATGAGATAATTGAAAGAGATTTGGAGTCTACTAAACCTATTCACTAATAAAATGGAATTAGTTTTTTATGTATGCATTGCACATCACAAATGTTATCTACTTAACGAGAAATTACTAGCTTAAACTTGTTCAGATATTAATTACTATGGTCAATTCGTGATATCAGGATTCCGAATAAAATGTAAGCGTAAAGCCTCTGAGATAAGCATATACTACTTGTAATGCATACTTATTTCATTCAGAGATACTGATTCTAGTACACTAAACCAATGTAAACACTTATAATGAGACAAAATTCAGTATTTTCTTTAAGTCATATCAGTTAAATTTACTCGGTCATTTATTAAGTGTTGATTTTTATACAGACATACGAATTGAATGCCTTCGCTCCGAACGCCAACGCGTTATCTACTAAGCTACTGAATCCAGTTAGTCACTAACTTGTTCATAGAGAGTTTTAAATTGCTATTACGAATTTGTATTCTCTTATTGTTGATATTTAGGAATGAAACTGATTAGTCATATGCATATCATCTTTGGATTGTTATATTTGTCAACAGAATTGAGTACTACTGATTTTATCTGAATTTATTGAATTAAGTTTAAGGACGACTTTAAGTAACAATCTTTTTGGTAAAGTACTTGAGCATTAAATACCAACTAAACACATATATCTGAATCTTTCTTGGGAGGTAAGCAACTGACAAGTAGAATGTTTTATGATTTAAAATATTCCATGAGTTTTGTAAGACTTCATGATACATATATTCATGACTGATTGGGTTCACACATGTCGAGAGTGAGACGATTATCACCCGTGTCAATGAATAGTCTTTCCACTATATTGCAAACTGATGGAAGTGGGAATTCTTCAATTGGACACCTGGCTAGTGATGCGGATAGTTAAGTGTTCTTTGTGTGATCTCTAGGCCTTTAGTTTAATTACCTGTAGGAGTTGATGGTTTGCACTTTCGAGGAGTTCCATATTAGGATGAGACAGATATCCAGTTCCAAATCAATATCAATTTGTGATGAATGTAAACAACTAAATGCAATACATATCTCCAGAAAGCCACCTGAATTCAAATATATATTTGGTTAAATATTTTTAAGCGATAAAATAGCATTATCCATAGTTTAAACCATGCTTACACATTTTTTTCCTTAACAGGGTACACAAAATTTAGCTTATAAGTAATTTAAAAACAGTAATGATTGGGAAAAATTGACAATGATCAGATTGAATAAACCGATATTGTAGAGTGTTGTGGAGATGGCATTATATGAAGTCTCATGACTTGGATTGATTACTGTTGGAAAACACTTGAAAACAACAAGTGCTGAACAGTTATTTTTTCCTAGTATGAGGCTTCTTAGCTGTTCTCAGCCATTTCTTCATGTTGGATAGAACCCAGGACCTCCGGATTTAATCGAGCACTTTCGACAGTTAGACTACAGACTCAGCATTGGCATTTCTGACCTTAGTTTCGTGAATTCATATGACCTTACTGGTACTTAACTTTCATATACTTGTTGTGGCTTAACTAAAAGGGTCATCGCACTGCATAATAGTCTTATACCAGGCTAATACTAAAGCTATTCTGTGATATGAAATACATTTGTGCTTATGTCTGATATTTTACCTAAGTTAACTTTTCACTATCTATAATTCACTAAACCTAAACACTATTTATTGTTACAATGCCTAGTAGAATAATACACAACAATAACGTAATAAAACAATCACTTGTCTGAAGGTCATAATCAATGACTATTTTGAAACATCGTAGAAAATGTAATGATGAATAGGTAATCTTTTGTATATCAAGTCATTGGTCTAAAAACAATACACTAATTTTGAATGCTTGTAGGATCATGACTATGTGTTTGTCCTCACTGAATATTAACTGTAATCCAATAATTATCAGTTCGTAATGTATATTATCAACTAAAGATCATTTACAAACCACATATGCTAATAAACGTAGAAGGATACAGAACATATTTACCTTGATTGACTTTAAGGAATAAATCAGATGTTCTATGAATCTTTATTGTTAATTTAAAAGAAAATTAAGAATACAATAACTAATATAATCCATAATGTACAATTGACCGATTTTGTAAATACTTTTAGTGTAAAAATAATGATTGATATATAAATTACAACTAGTTGTAAGAAGCTCTATCAACATTTACACTTTCTTTAATTTGTTTTTGATCCTTACTTTTATTTACACATGAATGCCGGTGATAATATTCATTTATATAAACTGTAATGAATGAAGATTAGACTATACACTGATATTAATATAAAGATAACTATTAAGTTTAAACCCTCTATTCACATAAACGTCAGAGAAATTCATATTTTAAAAGTAAATCTTACAGTACTTCATTCCTTTTTAACGTAATCTTGTAACTTATACTCTTACTTACAGAAGAAAATCTACTGTAAACAGTTTTTACTACTTCATTTTCTATCTAGGAATGGCTGTCAAAATGTGATACGGATAAAAATAATAAAATAACATTTGATGAATTCTGTCGAGGATTTGGTATTAAATTAAATGAAATGTAAGTCTTTAATGGTATCCATTGGTTATGTAATTCAGGTTGGTAATCATAATGTTTTTTTAATCATTAACTTACTACTGAAAACATTGAATCAATAATACCTTTCATTTTATTCATATTCAAGGATAAAATATTAGCAGAGATAACCATGCATACTGTGTATTATACTAAACTTTATTAAAGCCTTAGTGTATTAAGTCGAAAGATTATAAAAACAGTGAGGTGAAAAGTATGTACAAGCAATAAACACTTAGACTTAAAATACAATGAAACTCTTCAATTTCCCTTGAGTTAAGTCCTTGATTTTTAACTTAGATAAGGTATATTCATTTATGACAAACAAAGTTTAGATTTACAATCCATTTTTACTCTTACTATCATATTGCCTTTAACTTATTATCATACTTATAACCACGACATCAATTAATGCTATCTATTGAACAAGATCAATTTTTTAAGTTGGTTATTTGGTTGAAGATAATCAGCAGGAGACCTTGAACCTAGATTTCATGCCGCTTGAAACTCCTTCAACTAGGTATACCTTTCATTTTTCAGAGTAAAATTTAGTCAATAGAATTCAATCAATACAAAGAATTAGATACAATTGACATTGGCCAATGTTAAAACACTATGTCTAGCATTTAGGAAAACGCATATATACTGAATACCAAATGTAATACAAACTGATCTTTTATTTGAAATATGATGCATCAGTCACATGAAGAATCACTTAAGAGAATATTGATGTTTTGCCTCAATTAACGTTATTATCGAAACTCTCGCCCCCTTTCAATCATTTACAAATTACAAAGGATAAATGCTAGAATTATTCATCAAATCTAGTTCGTCATATCATTTATAGATTTAGGAATATTGTTCATAAATAAAGTAATAAATTAATCACAAAGAAACACAAACAAGTCACCCTATTTATCATATTGATCAGTAATATATTAAAGAATTAATCAATCATTGTAATTATTCAAAATTGATCTTTCAATATTTATCCATGCAACTTGTTCTGTCTTTCTCGTTAGCATCATCAGCGTAAACTTCAGATTGATGTAAGCTTTTAGAATTTATCCACTATCTACTGACAGCCTGTTCTGTCGACCTAAACTTTGATTAGCTGTCGCCCATAATTATGTATGGCTTCATTTCTAGTATTCTTCTTTGTCTACATTGACTTCATTAAGCTGTCAAAAACTATAACCTATATTTTCTTATATCAATGCATTTAGACAATAGTAAACATGAATTGGATTAGGAATCGTTTGCATATTGGAAAAAGAATGGATTTAAAACCTTAGAATTACATTAATCTTGTAGCTTTGACTGATTATTGGACAATAAACATATTAACATATTTGATTGAATATATCACAGATTGATGTTCGCAGGGTATCATTAAAAATCAGGGAGCAGTGGACAGCTGTTTCGTTCCAGTGTGGAACTCCTCAGCATTTTCCACCCCGCATTCAGCACCAGAGACTTCAGGTTGACGCGAACGCCTAACCATCTGCATCACATTAACATATCCCAAATTTGTCAGCCAGTTAAATCAGTTCATCCTCGGAAATCAAGCCAGAGGTGAAGTAAATTATATCAAATATGAAAACAAAGGTTATACATTTATGAACAACAGATCAAATTCTCCAGAGAAATGAATAACCGAGTTGAATTAACATAAGATTAAATAATACAATGGAACAAATCAAAAACAAAATAAACCCGTACAATCAAAATGCGAGTTTGATCGTGTTATGATGTCAAGTTTGTTTGTCAAGGTAGTTTGAAATGAGACATGTATGCAAGCGTTAGTGTGATGTGGGAGGAAAATATGTGAATATGTGAAAATAAAATTGTATGTATGTTCATGTGTATGAAATTCGATGTACTTTAATTGTGGCTAGTTGGATAGAAAGTCCATGTTGGGTGGATAGAAAGGCCTTCCCTTTTGTTAAGTGCAGTTGGATTTAACAAAATGCGAAGCGCCTCAGCTATTCATCTTTCCCTATAATTGGAAAAACCTTTTTGAATGATTCGGATATTTTTAATATCGATTTTATGGTTGTGATAGAGAGCATGTACAGACTGTTATTGCTGATTTAATATGTAATTTTTCAAGTTCAACAGGATTATTAGGAGGTCGTTTAGTGTAGCTTTCATGTTCTTTGGCACGAGTTTTGATTTCTCGTGAAGACTCTCCAATATAGAAAGCATCACAATCAACATAACCTAGCCTGTAGACACAATTCTGTGTTGAGGTGAAAGGGATCTTGTCCTTTATTTTAACCAATGCACTTCGAATAGTGTTGGTAGTTTTGTAGAATGTTTGAGTTCTGTGTCGTTTTAGAATTCTTTGTAATTCATCAGTTGTGTCTTGGCGGTAAGGTAGAACGGCTGTACCAATCCAAGATGTTTTGACTAATTTACTATTAGTTTGTAATAAGTCGTTTCGTTTTTGCAAATTTTTAATAATATTCATTGGAAAATTATTAAGCTGTAGGATGTTGATTATACTTTTGTATTTGCGTTGCTTGTCGTCTTCAGATGTAAAGAGTCTACTGGCTCTTCTGAAGAAGTTTAGAGCCAGCGATATCTTTGCACTGAATTGATGTGCTGAGTTGAAATCGACATATCGATTTGAATGTGTCGGCTTGAAGTAAATTCTCAGATTAAGAGTTCCATTTAAATTTCTTTTAACTAAGCAGTCTAAAAATGGTAACTCATTGTGTTCATTTTCACTTTCTAAAGTGAATTTGATATTCTGAGATAGGTTGTTGATTCGTTTGTTTTGTTCCACTTGCTTTGTCAAGAGAAGACTAGACAATATAATTAACAATTGACAATTTCTTCTTCAGAAATTAAAAAAGCAAATGAAAACCGATTTATTGTATATAAGTGATATTTAAGAAAGGAAGTATATAATAGTTCCACGTGGAGCTAAATTGACAACATTTGAAATCGTATTAGTAAGATAGAATCTTAACGATCACACTGACAGCAACATGTTAAATGAGTAATAATAAAACAATAAAATTCATCCAATTTTAATACGATACTTTCTTAATACTGACTGCAAACTACGAAGTATTATTATATCAACCCTAAGAAAATGTAAACTAGTCTGGATTATTCTTGAAAGTGCATCGTCCCCCTAGTAACACAATTATCAGAGTAAACTTGTACCATGAAAAAACTTAACTTGAAAGTGTAAATTCTTCTATTCACATTGATTCTATTATACATTCAATTTTATGAAGCATCATTCTTATTACACTTACAATATTTTATTCTCTGATACTATCAAGTCTATTCTGATTCATTATGGTTACCTTTATGCGATTACTAGTCATCATATTCGTTAGCCATTCGGATGTATCCTTAAACGCTTACTTTAATACAATTAGGTATTTTTAAAAATGCATTTATAATTCCATATTTTTAAGCTATACAGAATGTTATTGTTGAAAAATAACACTGTCATAAAATAAGAAGAATACCAAATAATTTCTTATCAAGTACTAACATTACTTAGATGACCGCTGAAACTCAAGCCAGCGATCAAAATGTAACGTACTTTCTGTGATACCTAAAAATTTTGGATTTCATCTAATGTAATGTATGAGATCGGCTGAGAAAGTAGCTATCCATTATTCTGTAGTGTTAAATGATCCATTTTACCAACGTTTATTTTCTAAATAAATTCCAAGTATGCATTCATTCGAATTGCCTTAATAATACCACTTCAGATAGGTAGTCATTATATTTGTCTATACATACCTTATCTAATACCCTGTTTTGGCATTATTAATGATTATAAATTTATCATAATCTTTTTCTATGCTGTCTTACTTTTTAAAAAGGCGTGTTGAAAAAGTCGAAAGAGCTTTAACATGGGATAACGTCGAACCGATTAAACCAATTAATGCCAATATTATTAAATCAGCAATGTCAACAACGAAAAAAGCAAAGGTTATTGAAACATTTGATAAACTTATGCAACAATATGGAAAAAATGAAAAGAATCTACATAAAGTTTCACCTGAGCTGAAGAAATTCCTAGAAGAAACTTATGGTAATGTTTGGCATGTACTGATAATGAATGGTTCATTTTGGATGAGTTACTCTTATGAACCATTTTGTTCATTACAATTTGAAAAGAATAATTATTCATGTAGTGTATGGCGTACACCAAACGGACAAAGATATGGTTCTTAGATGAATAAAAATTATTAACTTATACTGTCGACTATACTTAATATCATTAAAGTAGTTCCTTCTATATCCCGTGATCGTTGATTTTATGTACTAAGCTCTTCTCACTTCTTAAATCTGTATATTTTTCTTTAAATATCAATAGTGATTTAACTACAAAGTTAAGACAAATATACATTCAATTTTAAATCTGAATATTTTCGATTCGATTGAAATGGTTATTTTTGTGTTAGAAGGGTACCATTGAAAACCAGGGGGCACTAGACAGCTCTTTTGTCCTGGTATGGAACTCCTCAGCAGTACACACCCCAGATTCTGTACCAGGGACTTCAGGCTGCCAAACATTTAACCCAGTGCACCTGTGGGTCGACTTCCAATAGTAGAATTCTTACTTCTAAAAATAACCATTCCAAGTGAACTATAATAATCAGCTCATTAGTGATTAACTCCATGATATTCCTGTATCCCTAGTGAGAGGTCGTGGCTGGTGGAGTTCGGACTTGTGGGAAGTGTGACTATTATCACCAATGACAATGGACGATTGACCCACTATATATCACAAATTCAATTAGAGCGAAACAATTGTCCATTGCTCCCTGGTTTTCAATTGTACCACGCCAACATCAATCTGTGACATATTCAATCAATTAAAAATCAGTTGTTGTTAGTGGATAAAATTTTCTTTAAATATCAATAGTGATTTAACTACAAAGTTAAGACAAATATACATTCAATTTAAATCTGAATATTTTCGATTCGATTGAAATGGTTATTTTTGTGTTAGAAGGGTACCATTGAAAACCAGGGGGCACTAGACAGCTCTTTTGTCCTGGTATGGAACTCCTCAGCAGTACACACCCCAGATTCTGTACCAGGGACTTCAGGCTGCCAAACATTTAACCCAGTGCACCTGTGGGTCGACTTCCAATAGTAGAATTCTTACTTCTAAAAATAACCATTCCAAGTGAACTATAATAATCAGCTCATTAGTGATTAACTCCATGATATTCCTGTATCCCTAGTGAGAGGTCGTGGCTGGTGGAGTTCGGACTTGTGGGAAGTGTGACTATTATCACCAATGACAATGGACGATTGACCCACTATATATCACAAATTTATGAAAGTGGGAATTCTACCATTGGATGCTGACCCATTGGTGATGAGAGTTAAATGTTTACCAATCTGAAACCCCTGGTGCTCAGTTTGGGGTACATACTGCTGAGGAGTTCCAAATTAGAGCGAAACAATTGTCCATTGCTCCCTGGTTTTCAATTGTACCACGCCAACATCAATCTGTGACATATTCAATCAATTAAAAATCAGTTGTTGTTAGTGGATAAAATTTTCTTTAAATTAACCAATGACTATCATCATAAAGTCGACAAAAGTAGATGATTCACAAGTCAGTATTTTTAATAATAACAATTAGCTTTCCAAATGTATCAAAATGACTATTTATTAGGATAATGTTGATGGTGATATTGAAAAAAACAAAATAGTTATTCAATAGTTCTTTGAATTATCCTTACCAATTAGCTTACACTGAAGAATAGAAACTTGACAATGGAATGTTTGTATATGTGAAAAAATACCTCAGTAATCATCTTAAGAAATGTATACTTCTCATATAGTAAATATCTTTCAAACCAGTACTATTTATTTCAGAATCCTTTATGTAGAACATGACAATGAAGATAAATGTAATGTTATCTACAAAACAGATTACACGAGTAATGAGACGAATAGAATCGGAAAGCATGGATGCTTATTTTACTTACACCTATGGTGGTTATTAAATAACGTGATGTGTTACTACTATTAGTTTTCGGCTCAGACAATCCTTAACAAGAACTGGGATAATGATAGATACTTTTTAAAAAACATTCCTATTTATAGTTTATCACTCGGGTGAAAAAACTACGTAGATTAAGTAAAAGTGAAAAACATAAGCGACGATGAAATACACTTTTCGTAATAAACATTCTGTATCTATCGCACGGACTACTGGATGTCAGAAGTAAATTATTAAAGATGTAATTCAAAGAACAGAAAACTGTGTATCTGCTTGTTCCCGATTTGGCTGTAAATTTTAGATAGGAATACATTTACTCTGAGTCTAGAGCTAACCTCATAACTTGTCTTTTTATTCGTTTAATACTTTTTCCAGGGTGAAAATTGCTTAAACTTAATTGCAACAGCTGTTAATCAGAGAACCGTTCACTTTAATCAATGGTAATACCCTCCATCATCTTCTGATTGACATAGTTTAGTTTCAAAATATTCATCTTAGTTTATCATAATACTGAAGTAATCTACCGAAAATACAACTGTCGATTAAACTATACAACATTAGGATCCACTTTTAAAAGTTCCTTCTAATTCTTTTCACTAGTTTCCTCATACTATATGTAATGGATAAATACTGGATGTGATGCATATTACTAGAACGTCACGCCAAAATAAATTTATAAACTATTTATACGGATAACTCACACTACCTTAAAGCTTAAATAAGTAATCTAAATATTATTGAAGTAATTATGTAGTTGAACATTATAGAGGTTTCAGTATAAAATCTGAAGAATCTCTGGATATCATAGGAATTTAATAGCTACTTTTCTTTAGTGATTCTACACATACCCAAGAGAAATTAGTCCCACAACCCTTAGATTTTACAGAAACCCTGTTTCATGTGCGTTTACTTTGGTTAAATAACATCATACAATATCATCCGTCAGTATCATAATTCTGTGTTTATTAATCACCTGATACAAGCTGGATATTTTAGGGTTATAACTCTGAAGTGAATGAGATCCTGTGCATTGTGAATTAAATCAAACTGGAACTTGAATGATTAGATTTCGAATTAATCTTATTATGTTGATTTGCTCATCACTTTACTTCCAAAGTAATATAGTTTGTGAACACTCCTGAATGCCTAACCTTAATAGGCTGACACATATCTAATTATTCAAACACTGTATACTAACTAGCTATATGTCTCTGTTATAATATAGAGTACTTATCATTTGGGAATTCCCTGACTGCAAAATAGGTAACTGTAAAACAATTTACGCTGAAACTTTATACTGCACAATCAAACATTCCATTGATAGAACTAGTATAAAACATATCAAATGAATACAAAAAGTTCAAAATATAAAGTAAAATTCGTAGAGTGGTTAGAAATCATACATCTATGCCACTGGTATCAAAAAATGAATACTAAATACATGCCGTGTAATTACAAAACCTGCGTTCATTGGAGTTGATGGCAGTCCTAAGGTCAGGAAATAAAACACAGGTTTCGCTGAATAGACTGAAAAAACTGATTATTAGTGGACTTTTAATCTGCATATTCCATCTTAGGTAAGAAACTAATTTTTTTTACCGTACTATTTGCCCATGAGTCTTAGTTTAACTTTACACAATTACAGAAGCTAATATTTTCTACACTATGTTGGTCAAACTGGCCCTTTTCCTTCCCAATCATTACTACAGTGGTTGACACGAGGAAATTTCTGTTATTTCTTAAAGTCTGAGGCGTTCAGGAATAGAGACCAATCACGTGTACAGTTTACTAACTCTAGTAAAACCCCAATCAACACAAATATTAAAATTCTCATTCTCAAGTAGATCAAGAGCTGATTCAACAAGTCATGATACTCTATCTAGTTCCATATGGACCACTGTCTTTTTTATTTCTGTAGGAATATGAAGTTGTTTCGATCTACTATTACGTAGCTTGATGTTTCCAGACAACTTAAGAGTAATTAGGGACCAGTTAAACGCTTTTGACCCGATTTACTCCTCAGTCGAATCGTCTAGACTACAAGTGGATCATGGTCTAGTCTTTTAGAAGTACTCCCACTAACGAGTAGTCTACAGTGCACGTTACCTTGGCGAGTAGACAGTTTTTTTGAATTTGACTCTTATATGTTTCTTTTCCACATAGCTTACTTTAACTGACAGGCAGTGCTCACGATAACTTAGTAAATATTTTGTCAGTCTGCTTCTAAAGATTTTACACGTCATTTTGTTTGGAACTCAACAGTATGAGTTCCAAAGTATTCACCAATTCAAAAAATGCTACAGAAGTTCATATGGTATTTATTAACCTATTATTTTACATCATAAACAAATATTACTGCTGTACTGACAGCTGTTTGGATACTATAATCATATATATGGGGTGATCGACTTGGTGGCCCCAAAGGTAGTTTTGAATTACATACCCGAACTTATTTAAGTTTGATTCTGACTAGCAAGTGGAATCCAGGATGCGCGTTTTGTCCACACATTGGCTGCATGTATCTGCATCCCAATGTTGGTGTTCACAGTGGGATTTGAACGCAGTCCGTTTCGTGTCGGACGTCACCTCGTTCACCACTAGGCTGTTGAGCTCAGACAGTCACACTTGTGCAACGGGTGCATAGGTATTAGGATGAACTTATATCTTTCCGTCGACTCATTCTAATACACCCGACCTGTTCCTTGCTGACCTGATTTCTGAGGAATCTTCCTGTTGTCATTTTTTATGCCTTTTAAGATTCAGGTATATATGCGTTCTCTCGAGAGCATGATAAGAATCTAGGCATTTGGTTCTAGAACGAGCAGAGCCTTCAATCAAACTTCTTTAAGGATAAGTGATGGTGATGTGATGCTTGTTGGATAATCATTTAGCTGATTTTGAGGCAGATACATCTTTCATGTCACTCTACATTACCTAAAGATCGTAGTTTATAGGAATACATGTTAGTAGCAGACGGTTATCGTTATGTTCTTGCTCAGCTATGTATCCTTTGGCTTTTCATTAGTCTATCTACAAGTACATTCAAATCGCCTATTATCATTACAACATTAAGGTGTTTTGTTTTATGATGAGCTCCAGAAGGACTTATAAGACATTTTTCTTTCCTTTACTCAAACTCCTGGTATTAGTGTTGTAGACGAAAACGACTAGGAGGAACCAGTGGATGCCCCTATCCTCCTAAGTTCTCACTATCCCGTCGACATAGTAAACGACTGTCTATCTGTTGGAATCCTGTCCAGGAGAGTCTGTTACTATGGAGCTTAAAGCTATTCTCGCACAAACAAAACCAATTGAAGTGGTCAAGTCACAATATGCATGAAAAGTAAATAGTACTGATCCTCCCCATACCAACTAGGTGGGATCAGAAGAATGACCATACATCGATCTTGTTTACTAGTTTCGGAGATACAGTGTTAACGACACAATTCATCCACCCGTTCAAATAATTTCAAACACTACACAGTTAAATTTGTACAAATTTGAAAAAAGTCTATTTTAGCCTTATATATTACCAGCAACTGATTGTTCAACACTCAAAGTCTCTATAACACGATATAATAGTATATTTAATTATCAAAAATATGTAGAACAGCGATATACTACTAATATTTCAAATTTTCAAATCTTAAGTATATATTTAAAAAAATTATATGAAATCATCTATTTCTCCTATGATAACGAAATATTCACACTACAGGAAAGCATAATTTGAAGTTTCGTTGTATCTAGACCTCCTATGTTCTATATTTATTCTCCTAAAAATTTCTTTATGATAAAAAATTTTGCTCATTTCATATACAGTTTATATCATATTACATGCATATGTATCTGATAATTGGAAAAATGTTTTCATTAATAGCTCCAATTCAGATAAATTTACACCACAGGGCTTGAATAATTTTTCAGCTAATTCAAGTGGCAGTTTTTAATTATAAGAAGTGCTTTAACAGTATCTATTTTGATTATGTCACAGAATGATGTTGGCATAGTACCGTTGAAGCCGGGGAGCACTGGACAGGTGCTCACTTCTAGTGTAGAAATGCATTCATAACTAAGTGTCTTGATACAGCTTTGAATAATGTTTAAGTCGAACCAGGATCACTTTGACAGTGTTCATGCGAACTGCTCGTAAACTTTTACAGTTATTAATCGATTAGTTTACATAAATAAATAATTTGTTATAAAAAACTGTATACAATTTCAAGTGTTTATGTACACTTTTCTTCATGGGTGAAATCATAATATATAATGAACCTTCAATAAAGTTCAAATACCCTAAATAACATGGGCTTTTCTCAGTGTATAATTTTCATTTCAAATACAATTTGAATTACATGAAGGTGACCATCTTTTTAACTTACCTTTCATAATATATCATGTTTACTGTTTACTAGCCACCTAATAACTGTATACTTATCAATTTTAAGTACTGATTAACAGGATATTTCGAATGGTTGAGTAACCATTTCAATCCTTATTAACCCCCCCCCCTTGTAGTATACCGTAACCCGAATCACCATCTTATCGATAATGTTAATAAACGTTTTATAAATTTCAATACATTTATTAAAAAATATTGTGTTATAATAATAACAATAATAATATCAATGTGTAACAGTAGATGATTATTTGTTTATTTTCTGATTTGTTTAATCTCTATAGAAAACCATTTCAAATGATCTTAAGATATTAAAGTTAGCAACCATTTTATCATCTTTTTTTTAATTATCTAATCAGTTGAACTTCTCCAAAACACACAACGATATTTATTATACATACATCAACAATGAATACTTGTCATAATCCATCATATTCTTTAATTAAGTACATTTTGATATCATTAACTATTAGATTGATTGATTTTTCATCAGAATAATTTTCACTAAGCATTTCTTTATATGCTTTTGTTATTTCAACTTATTCTTGTATGGTCGTAGAAGTATATAAAATTTTAATATCTGGATCTAGCTTTGATAGGAGATCTACTGCCATGTTCTGTCGGTCCTTTTTTCCGATAATCTTAATGAAGAAAATCAATAGAAAACAGATTTTATCATTAGGATGAACCTATATAATCCCGTCTATTTGTTATAGACTGAAACTGGTCATATGCAAGTTTATCCTAATACCATGTGCCCGTTGCACAAGTGTGGCTGTCTAGACTCAGTAGTCTAGTAGTTGACGAGGTAGCGTTCGACACGTAACGGATGGTGTTCGAATCCCACTGTGATCACCAACATTGGGATGGACGAAACGCGCTTCCTGGATTCCATTTGCCATCCAACTTAAATAAGATTTCATCATCTTTATTTTTCACAGGATTACGTTAATGTAATCACACTTTCGATGATTTTAAATAGTACATGTATGCGTGTGATTTCCATTTATACTCAAGGTGAAGAATTTTAACTCAATATTTTCAAAAATCACAAAACGTGGGGTATTTTCTAAATTGACACTAGCATTGACTGATTAGTGACCAGTGCCACGCTTGACTAGTTCTATAGTACTGACAGAATTATATCGATTAATTTACAATATGGCTACTAGTCGAAGTGACTTTATATGTTGATTACTATATTTTGATAGAATTTGACTGAAGTAGTCTGCAGGAGAAACGCTGAACTTAGGTATCTTGCGTTTCGGTACTCATCAGCAAGGATTATCTGCAATCTTGTGGGGAGTGATTCTGACTATAAGAATGAGACCTACCTCACTTACTTTTAATGTTTGAAACCTCTGTGGTCTCCTTCCAACTATTTCCAACCATCGTATTTATTGACTATTACCCTGATCATTATTCGAGCCAGAAATATGATTCGGTTATATTGCTTGGCATAAAACCATCAGGAATCTTATCAAAAAAGATTAACAATAATCGTTCATCATCATCATCAACGTAGAACTGGGCACATACGCCCACAGGTTCAAGTTGCCATACCACATTAGCACTACGAGATCACAGAGGTAATGTATAAACAGAATACAAGAGGGAAAAGTAAAGTAAAAGTGTGTGGCAAACAATAATAGAATTCAAGATCTAGATAAAGTTAAAGAGTGAATACACTTGCTCCACCCTAACCAATTCTGAGCCATATTGCCTAGTGTCTCCAGCCTTTTATTGCAATCATCACGTGGACCCCAACCAGATAGTCTACATCTACCTACATGGCTTAGACCAGTTGTCAAGGACTTCATGGACTGATGCCATGTTTTGGTTTTGCCGCCCCTACCCCCTATATCGTCTGCATATTCTAAGTCGCGAGAGAACATCCTGGAAGGAGATTAATTCCTGAAGAGTTAAAAGAAGTGAGTGAGATTTCTAAGAGTACATCTATTATGAAATGAAATAAAAAAGGGGATAAGGAGCAACCCTGACGGACTCCACTTGAGGATGAAATTTCTCATGACAATTCGCCACATGCTCTGACTCGACCAGTGGTTACCGAGTAGAGAGCCTTTATAAGGTTAATGTGCTTTAGAGGCACGCCTTTTAATGACAAACATTGCCACAAGACTTCACTGTCTACAGAGTCGAAAGCTGCTTTTTCGTCAAGAAATACAACTATAGTCGGACGTTGGTACATATGTCTGTGTTCGAGGATATGGCGCAGGGTGAATATGTGATCAATGCAACCCAGGCCAGGTCTGAAACTAGCCTGGTTTTCTCGAGTCTGCTGTTCTCTAGTGTTGGATAAACGTCAGATGATTATAGTGGCTAATATTTTAGATACTATATTAGTCCTCTGATTCCTCTTTGGTTATCACAAGAGGATTTCTGTCCCTTTTTGTAAATTGGAACGATCAGCGAACGAGACCAGTCAGATGGTATGATGTTTAGTTCCCAGACTTTGGCTAATATATCAGTCAACCTGCAGGCTAAAACTAGACCACCATCCTTAAAGATGCCGGTAGACAACATATCAGGTCCTGTTGCTTTCCCTCGTTTCGATTTACTTAAAGAGTTTTCAACTTCACTGAGAATTGGGGTACCTGTGTCAGTTTTCCATTCGGGTAGCTTGGAGATAGTGGGTAAACTAAGAGTGCCTGGGGGGCCAGTTGAAGTGTTCCTGAAAGTGTTCTGTCCATCGTTCTAATCTACTAGATTGAAAGTGAATCATCGACCCATCGTTTTTAGAGATAATTTCACTAACTGCCGATTTCCTAATACCGGTGTCCTTGATACGTCGGAACAACTCTCTACTATTGCCCGCTGCCACCGATGCTTCTATCCCTTTTGCTTTTGTTGCCCACCAACCGACTAGTGATTCCTGTATTCTGGTGCATAGTACGACACTGGCGCCGGTAGAATTAGATGCTGATGATGCAAGGTCCCCGGATGGGGGCATATGAAGCACACTTCAATTCAGCAGATGGGAGATAAATGTGTAGTACATTACAAGAATTCCGAATACGGGTATCAGATTAACAACAACCATCGTTGTTACGACTTTTAAGACATGGTCAACAAACCTTTATGCTGTCCTATCTGCATCAATCTGCAAATGTTAAAGAAGGCCAGTTTAAATGGCATACGTGGCTTTAAAAGGGTTGCATCAGATTTCAACACTGATGGCGACAAACAAAATGTCTACTACTCGGCGACTTCACACCAAACTGATTGAACGGACTTTTCACCATGGATGAGCTGCTGAGTAAATAGAATAAGTAGTGAAGAAAAACAAAGGAAACAAAGACGAAAAAAGGGAATTTAAAATAAAGTATTCGTTTTCGCTAAAATAACCGTAAATATCTCATGACTATAAAAATCGTTCAAGTGAGAAGCAATACGATACGGACCATTTTTTTCGTAATGCATAGTTATCAAAATTACGAAGAGTGAATTGTTGTGTTTAGTTGCATTGACTAGGTGAGGTCAAATGGATGACTATGCTGGGATCCGGAATGCGTATTTCGGAGATACAGCATACATTAATTGCAAGATACTCTAATGTTATAGCTAAGGCAGCTTGTGTTCAACCTGAACACTTACCCACTGAAATTCATAGATCAGCACAAGACCCCTACAAAAACGAGATTGGAAAACGTGACTGTCCAAAATAAACCTATTTTTCTCAAACTACAATTCTTAAATGACAACAATAGTGAAATCCCAACGAAACGAATTAGAAAAGTGTTTCAAAAGACGTTTACCGCAGCCAAACAGAATACTATTTTCCACACCCACCCTGTAATAAGAACAGGATCTAAAGACAGACTCGCTGAATTCGCCTCGTCTATGTTTATATGCCAATCCAACGGCTCTTGTGGAGCCAGTTACATTGGCTGCACGATTTGGCAAGTATGTCATAGAATTTCAAAACATCACCAAGCCTAGCTGAGCAAAGGTCAATTACGGCAAGTAAACGGCTTTGTACTTGCACATTTGGTCGATGCGGAACATCAAGTAGACGTCCAGAGAGCATTTAAAACCATTTATCGAGTCCCACCCAATCTGCCGCATGGTTTAAGCATACGCCTTCTACATATAGCGGAAGCCATCGGTATCCTCACCTGACCTGTGTGTACATAAGAAATTTGTGCAGCCTCTTTCCTTGTTTCGGTCATCATAACAGCCAATGCTCAGATGGTTTACAAATAACTTATTACACTCAATTATTATTATTATTATTTTCTATTATTGTTACCACATTATTCAAATCTTGTCATGACTTCAAAATATTTGCCACGTCTTACTTGTAACTTGACTCTTACGTAACTGTCTTGGCCATCA
The DNA here is from genome assembly GCA_034768735.1 of Schistosoma mekongi. Lineage (NCBI taxonomy): Eukaryota > Metazoa > Platyhelminthes > Trematoda > Strigeidida > Schistosomatidae > Schistosoma > Schistosoma mekongi. The sequence continues at coordinate 37,070,478 of CM068306.1, forward strand.
GATTTCTTTTAATTACTTTGTCGGTTTTTTCTCAATTGATATTATGTAATCAACACTCTGCCAATCCATTCACTTATCATTTACAAACTTTAGAAAAGATAGCTAACTTATTCACCTTCATGTCTTAATTGCTTTATTAATTAGTTGTAATTACTTTACAAACACCTTTGAACCTGTAAAACTATTATGTAACACACCACCAATCATTTGGTAATGATTTTAAACCTATTATATACTTATAAATACACAGTCATGTAGTACTTTGATGAGAAACTAATTGAAAGGAAATTTATTCGCTCTTCTAGTCTTTTCTTAATATCTAAAATACATTGAAACAACATCAGGAAATTCATTAGGTTTATGCTACATGCGCTTTTTTTTCTGAGTGGTGAGATCTATATACATAACTGTCATGGTATCAAGGTTTCTAACTCTCTCACGCTAACTTTATGTATCCACTAACCTAGTTTATGCACCAAAAGTCGGCTTCTCATAAAAATCCCCTTTATATACCAAATGAATAACCATATTGCTTAAAAAGAATTTCAGTTGAAAATAGATAACTAAGTATAAGAATCTGTCTGATTCTTTCTGTTTATTACATAATTGACTGCATTTGATTGGTAGAGGTTGCTGTACGTGTATTCTAAACAGATTGCTTCTATATACTCATTTGTTCCCAAGTTTTATTTGGTGGAAATAGTATGGGCATAGAAACAAAATTCAAGACACGTGTTTCGTCAAATTTTGGATTTGTTTGAGGAACATACTTACGTCCAATAATTCTGTTCCCAGAAATTAAACCTGGGAACCCATCACCTAGTTCCCTTTGTGATGGAAAATCGGTAAAGTGGTATACAACTAGCCAGGTTTTAAAGCCACACGTAATGGTTTCTAATTATAAGTGAATATCAATACAGAAGTCCAGGTTTGTTCAGCTAATGAAACCTAAATAGGATGATACTGGAGTAAATCGAAAGCAATATAAAGCATAATTACATTGGCTAATTACTGGTTAGTAATCTGTCATTGAGTCCATCATAAGTGGCATCAGATCTCTCAAGATTGAAGGTACACCCTGATAACGAGTGCCAAATAACACAAAACTTAAGTCAAGGGTTTCCCATCCACTATCCTTTAACTACCTTCCTTAATACATCTTTTCTATGGCGACAATTTATGTTGGGTACAAGACGATATTTATTTTATGAATACAACAAATAAGAAAGAATGGAAAGTTAGCTTGACGATCTCAATGACACGTTTGAATTGAACTAAATAATTGAAGAACTCTTATTGTTTATGAATCAATTGTGAATTCCAAAAATGTTCGTCTAATTGTCTCTGCATAAATGTACATTTTATTTTTTAAAAAAATGCAACATAATAATCTGTTCATTATTATCACTGTATTTCAAGGACTTTTATTGTAACGTTTTCTTTTTTTAAAATAGTGGTTATATATTTAAGTTGCATTGTGACTGGCAAGTGGAATCCACGACGCGCATTTCGTCCTATTTGGGACTCATCGGCTGAATGTACCTGCATCCCAATTTTGATGCTCACACTGGGATTCGAACTGAGTCCGATTCGTGCCAAACGCCACCGCGTTCACCACTAGGCTACTGTGTCTAGACAGTCACACTTGTGCAACGGGCATATGTATGTAATTAGGACAGGTTTGTATTTTTCTGTTGATTTGTAATGGACTGAAACTGATCAGTCTTTGTTGCTATATGTGCATCCTGAGCGGATTGAGCGGACTGAGTTCGAATCCTAGTGTGAACATCAACATTAAGATGTAGGGACATCCAGCCGATGAGTCCCAAATAGGAGGAAACGCAAGTCCTGGATTCCGATTGCCAGTCACAATCTAACTTAAATATATAACTTGTGTAATAACGCTATATCGAGGCAATCCGCTTAGGATGCACATATGGCAACAGAAACTGACCAGTTTCAGTCCATTACAATTCAACGGGAAAATACAAACTTATCCTAATTACATAAAATAGTAATATTTATTTAATAGAATTATGAACGTGTATATAAAGAAGGGACTACAAACACTTCAAAAATTACTTCATCGATCAAAGTATTTCCAAGATACATTCGGAAATGTAATTAATATTTTTACCAATCTAACATCATCTAAAATTGTAGATTACAAAATAATCTCTTTTCATTATGTCAAGATGATTATTTGCAGCACATAGCATATCGATACAGTTGCGAAGAATGACAGATTGTGCGAGTGGGCTGCTTAATTACATGATTCAATAGCTTACGGATAAATCTCAACCTTCGGTTGATAGTCTTACTTAGATGCCCTACCGAACGATCAGGAACCAGTTGAGTATGACACAACACGTATGCGTTATATAAACACTCATAAAGAGTATACAGTGGAAACTCCTACATACTAAAGGAAAAGTATATATGTTACAATTCACTGTTTACTTAATCATGATGCGCCACCTTTTTGGTTACAATCTGAATAATCAATCCCAGTTCACACAAGCCAGACACATTAGCGTGAACTAGAGGTATCGAAGTAATGCGCTTTCAAAACTAAATGTTTTTGAGGGCTAAAAATGTCGTAGGTTCATATTGTCGGGAAAACCCATACACTTGTCTAGTATTCCTGAATTTCCAATGCTTGTCTGCCTGAAACCATTTCTTCAGGTGAGCTATATCAGTACATAGTTTTTTGATATATGTTCCCAGTATGTTTTACTAGGATAATCCCACTATGAAGCTTCGAAAAGCACTCATAAATATCCTTGATTGCAATATACTTGTACATAACATGTAAGATTATGTGTTAGATAGCGTTAATTAAATAAGTTGTTAATCTTGTAATACATCAAGACTACACGCATTATAACAGCATTTAAGCATACGTTTGGACACCATATATCTAGTATTTATAATATTTAATGTATTCATTTAAAAAGAGACTACTTAAATTTTTGGAGGTTTTTGAAATTGATAAGTGAACTACCTACGGAAAATGCATAGATAGTAAGCCTTATGAACGCAGTCCCTCTGCTTTCACTTTTGTTGATGTTTATGACCAAGTGGCTGATGCGAACTTGTACGCACGGAATCACAATAACGAACGCCAATGAGTGCTGTCGAAATAATCAATCTTCTTGAAGTTCCCGGCATATCAACTTTACGTATAACGCTCGTAACACCCAGTTTCCGAGACCCCACAATGTCTTAACCAAGTTATAACACTGTCAAATTTATATTTATTTTTTAAATTTATATTCACGAAACTCAAATTTGCTGTCAAGCAAACTGTTAAACCACGTGTTTGCACAAACTGAGTTAACTGAGAGAGAAGCAATCAGTTTTTGCCAACTGATTGTGATCGAGTGATATGTAATTAAAAATCCGAATTGTTGTCTGAAGCCCACGGATGACAGAAGACACCATTACTGTTCAGCAATTATACATCGTTTTATGCGTAAAGGTTACACGTATACAAAATACTTCATACAAAATCACTATAAATAAAAGTTATTTCAAACGAATATTACTGTTAGACAACGATGATCTTATAAGTCATTTAAAAACCTATGAAATTATGACTTATAAAGCCTACTTAGCAACCACACCTCTTTTGTAACTACTACATGGTCTCAACTGTTAACCATGTGTCTTCTTATGATTTTCATATTAGTACTTAGAATTATGAATTGCAGTCATGTAGTAACATGATGAAAACTCAAACGTAGTAGTAGGATTGTATTGTAATCACCAGTAGTAGGAATCGCAAGCAGTCGGCAGTCAGTACTAAACAATTCAGGGCCCGGTAATCAGGCAATTCAACAATGCAGTAATACAGGGCATAAATAATCTAACCGGTGACATATATGTATGGATGTAGGAATAGCAATATCGCAAATATTGACAGTCACGAAGGGTGAGAACTGGACAGCTAATCAAAAGTAAGGTATCAGAAGATAAGATTAACATACGTCACCAAAACAATTTAACATACGAATGATGAAGCAGATAAACACCTTTGGGAACAAATGAATTACAAAACACAGTAACGCGTTTATAAAAACATCAGGAATAAAAGTATACAGAGTTATATGATTGTCTGGACTTATTTAAACGAGATCACACTTCTATCATTTTTTCGTCATCTTTCTCCGAATGATACTTACTTATCTTCTTTATTCTGAGATACTGCCTCGCAACCTTAGTAAAGATACTTTTCATAATCCCTACTGTTAGTTAAAAACGAAAACAAAAACATGTAGTCATCAGTATAAAATTATTAAAACAGACCTGTATCAAAAAACTATTCTTAAACTAAATTGAAATCTGAAAAGAATGATACACATTAAATTACAAAAGTATGTCTAACTCGATTGGTTTTATCTTCAATCGGATTATGTGTAGAATGATATTCGATTAATTTTATCTTCTTTACGCTTCAACATTCACTGTTCACAAACATTCTTTCTAGATATATTTTCCCAGTATTATAATATTAATGATTACCCAAGTTATGCTGATTTATACCAAAACACTGAGAGTGTTCATTGATACAAACATAAGTTTAGCTCATCTTAATAATCAAAGTTATAGTATAAACACTGTTCAATGCCATTCTATCTTATTGATATGTCGCCTACTAATAATGACGCAACGCCTACCTTATACCCCGGCAGCACTAACCGTAACTCCAATTCGCCGAATTATCTACACGAACAGATACTTGAAACCATGAGCAACAAATCGACAACTGACTACTCGCTCGAAGCCAAATCAAGAAGACACGAACACAGCACTGAGAAGATTCGATTCCATCCTGTCCCAACTCTGTATATATAGTTATAACAACGACCTTGCAACAATTAGAATAATTAACACACTAAAAATCCACTACAACCAATCACAAAATACAAGGTTAGTGCGGAGAAAATAAGCGAAAGTACCGGTTACCGCCCATTTTACAATTATTAAATCAATAGCAAAAATAAGAATAATTACATGAAAAATAACTAGTTCTGCCTCTTCCTAGCACTTATATTATGGTATGAACATAGTTAAGAAAAAATAATATCTATCTACCTTACACCTTTAATACTCAAAACTGTTTGTATGGTAGGTGATTTCTTTCCTGTTCTTCTTATAATTCATTTGTCTGTGTAAATGTATGTCATATAATGTAGCATTGTTCTCACCTATTACAATTACATACATATGCATTTTATGATGATAATATCACCATATTGTTAACATTATGCATCATGTTGCATTTATCTCTAATTTTCAATCTATTCAACATTTTGTTCTAAACCAACTACATATCACTGTGTTGCATAAATTATGCATAGATATTTATGTCTGAGTACAAAATGTCTTGACCCAAACATTATTATTATTCCTTTTTTTCAAACATCTCATACCTATGTATTTCACGTTTTCATATTGTCATCATCATTATCTGCTTTAAAACATTCATTTTGACGTGTTCTTCTACGTATTAGTGTTTGAGTACTTTATATGTTATCCAAGTATGTTTTTATCGGTTATATTTGGTTCAGTATGAAAATTACAAACTTATCTAAATCCATTTATGATTTTGGTTTACATGAACTGTTGATATCGGATTGTAATTGCTCTAGATTCAGTCAAATATAAATCTTATGTGTATATAACTCTCATACATCAGTTGACTATACGCAACTATATATCGATAGGGTGCGCGTAAATTAAGTAGCCTATACGATGAATTCGAAAGCAGTTGATTTAGAACCAAATTAACCCAGCAAGCGACCAAAGTTAGATCAGCCTAGAAGGAAAGAAGCAGTTCGATTATTCACTGAATAAGCATACAGCAAAGAAATGCAGTAAGTAAAAATTGCTATACTAAAGGAGGTAATCGGGGCTTTTACAGATATATCTGCTTTGTACTTTGTTATTGAATTAGATTGCTAATTAGTTTTGATTTCTAAGTATACAGTCTAACAATAACTCAGGACAATATCATTCGTTCAAATATTTTTGTTCTAATGAAACGGGAAACTTTAAACAGCTAAAATATCAGTATGACCACTGAAATTCCGTATTACACCGTGATTATGACATTTAATTAAACCACTAACAATGTATTCAACGCACATTTTATGTAGGCATAAACAGGTCGTATTAAAGTTGGATTGTGACTGGCAAGCGGAATCCAGGACGCGCGTTTCGTCCTATTTGGGACTCATCGGCTGGATGTACTTGCATCCCAAACAGGTTGTATTGATCAACAATGGTAATCATTAATAGTATGTTCATATTTGGCAGCAACTAGCTGACATTATATTGTGTAGAGATATGCATGGTTGGCTTATAGGTGGTTTAAAATTTATATTTCATGTATATAAAGTCGAAAGTGATTTTAATGAAAGTAGGTCTAAGTTTTGTTTTCGTTTCCTTAGACGTAATCTTGTTATTCTTATATTTTTTTATAAACGACAGCACAGCTTATTTTTTACATCTCTTATATGTCATCATTACATGTTACAATAAAACAAGTATAAGCATAGTTAATAGGATTTCTAATAATAATATCAGTATGCAAGTGATTTAAGCATTCAAATGGACTAAACTATCAAATAAATTGTAATTACTGCTATCCAGAGGTCAACTACGAAATTCATTTCCGACAAATAATGAACCACTAGATGAAATTATCCGTTACTTAGTCTAGAATAGGACATAATGGCACACTAAAATGTATACCGTATTCTGATGGCAATTCTGTGTGTCAAGTAATCAACATTTACTAGCGCTTTTACTCAATATCCACGCTTTGTACAGTAGATATACCAACTAATTATAAATTACCAGATGGTAAGTTACGTTATTAAATTATCAGAAAATATTCATTGAATAGGTTGGAACAGACAATGTATTTCTAGACACAATATTTTACACAATGTACTTTTCACTGTTGTATGTATGCTAAAGGAGTGATTGAACTCAATTTTGAAGGTTACTTCCCTCTCCTCCGCTTGTTTTGATTACGTGCATGTCAGATTCAAGTTCATTTCGAATATAATTTTCCTATGTTCATCGCTACTGATTTTTAATATATACACTCATCCTATGAATAGTGGATGTGTATAAGTTATTATAATATACGTGATTAATAATTTGAAATTATGTTATTACGGAACGCAGTTAGGTCGTAATTCAGTAGAAACAAGCAATAACTTTTGATATTCTGGATGTTCACTCGGACATGTAGCCAAAAAATAAGTCGATCATTTATTATATGTAATCATAACATCAACTGTAGTCAGTCGGCTCTACTAAATGGCCAATTTGTCCACTGGAGTTTTCGTCTGAATAATTAATGAAGTACACAAGTGATTGATGTAGTATTAATACCGTGCGTAAAGTAACCAGTTTCTATAAAACTGAGTGTATTTGTTTTGAAAATAAAAAGACAAAAGACAGCAAAATACAGTGTAAAATAAAATTAATCTATCTCACTACTTCCTTTATGATACGAATTAATGAGCGATAATCTACGTAATGCATTCAGTAAATCCATCTAAACATATAGGCTTTGTAAATCATTTTCCAGCCAGCGTTTTGTCTTTTTTTGACATACAGATTTCTTATAGATTCAGTTTTAATATGAGCCTCGCAAAAGAACTGAAAACCTTAGTAGATTAGATTGCCGCTTTTCGAAAATGCAACTAGCCATTATCTAGTGTTGCGTTATTTTTAGATTTAATGTGGCGTTACTGCTTCACGTGATGGACATTATAATCCTTGACTTTCATGTTGCGGCTTTCGATTACAAATTGAACGTAAGGTTGCAGTGCATTAATATCCGTTGAGAGCTGTGTTTTCATTTCATTAATTTGTATTTTGGTAGCTGTGGAATAGACGACTGATCTTTTCATCTTTGTCGAAATTGTTATCTCAAGCATCTAATTTTTCAGAGTTCGTAGACAAAACTTCATTCTTTTCTTCAGGAAGACGTGTTGCATCGTATCCACGTTTGTTTGTTGGCAGTTTAAAATGGTGCAACATTAAAAGTCCGCTGCAGACACGATTTCATATTGAACAAATTATGTTGTAGTTTATAGAGGCCATGGTTTCCCCTAAGCTGAGCAACTTTGATATTGTACGTTTCATTGTAGTATACTCGTTCAATGTATAGTTGAAATATTTCTATTCAGCTGATCTACTTAAACTTGGATTGTTTGTTAGATTGAATCGACCGAAATATAGAAGTACACAATCTAAGACAATAACTTCTTAATTTACGTGATTCCGATCATTAGAATATGTGAATGGGATCAAAGCGATATACACTAAATCACAGAAACAAGATATATTTAGTTATCAGGACCTAATGTAACTACTGTCTAACGTCTCCAGTTTCGGTAACGAAAAATCCTGTGTGGATTTCGTTAATATGCTTACTTGTTCAATGTTCACACGCCTCTCGAAACGCTTTACTACTAACGGTATTGCAATTATACTAACGTCGAGTTCCATAATAAATTTAAGGAGAATATTTCATTCGTTGTTTCTGTACTTATCGTTCAATCTATTAAATTCAGGTAATCATTTTTTTAGATTGATACTAAGAAGGTTGTGAAGAAAAAATGTTCCAGATCATCCTAGTTGTATAGCTGGTAATCCTACGCTCTTTCTTAACTTGCTGACAAATACATCTTATTGAAGATTGGAGTACAGCTGCCTTAGAAATGATGCTTGGTAAGAATCCACCGCATTCGAATTTTATCATCAACGTGTGTAATTTTTATTTACTTGAGAAAGTAACAATAATTAAACTAATTATTTTCCATTGATTAGCAATAAACTGTCGTTGGAACACTAAACAGTATTTATTCATTACCTTTATATATATACTTTACACTTACCCACTTGTAACTCTTTAATCTTTAGATTCGCATCCGTTGGCTGCTAGATTAATAAACAGTTCACCTACTTGTCGTTTGGATTGTTAATATTCACTGATTGTTGACTGTGGTGGCTGATTTTAAACAGTGGAATTGTAGAGGGTGCATCTACCCTGATAATAAAAGTTGCTTATTGTACATTTCTATGTTGGCACACATATTTCAAGTTTTATTGATTTACACATAAGCCTAGTAGCTTTTACAATGTTAGTAAGGCATGTTTAAGGTTTAACTGAATTTCCCCAGAAAACATACTTTCTAGACGATTGATCGTTATTTGGATTAATTATGTTTCGAATATATTTCTATCTAACTAGACATACTGATTTCTTAATTTGACAGTATCAGTAAATAAACATTCAATGTGAACCTAGTTAATGTGAAGTGAATTATCGGCGTGATGTTATCGCACAAAAATAACCATTTAGATTAACTTACTTTGAGTGGACTAAAATGTAACGGTTCCCTTTAGTGATCTACTACTACTACTACTACTACTACTACAACTATCGAACCTATTCATTAACAAAATCGCACAAAATTGATTACGTTTGTGATTTTGAGGACGCAGGATTAGGAGGGCAGAATATATAATTACAATTTCATAAGACACGGACAATGCAAATCCGGAATCATCTAATGTCATTCGGTAGTTCAACCCCCCCAATGGCAAAAACACAATCCTAGCTACTGTTCCATCCGAAATCCCACGTTAAAGTATAATATTAACCAGCGAGTTTATTTCTAGCTGTTGAATTTATCATTAACAACCTAATATGCACATATCTGGTGTAACCCTTCCCCCCTGGTACGACGAACAAAATCTGCCTCTAATGAAAGTTAGAAACTGAAGCACAATCATTAAGGCTATTTGCTGTTGATAATGGTATGTATTTGCTATATAAAAAATTAATGCATAGACAATCAACAGCTTACTAGGTAGCGGAAAATTAAAACTATTACTTGCTCTACCAAAATTAGCTTATATAAATTTTCCGATGAGGTACGGAGAAAGTAAGCTATTACAAGTTTCTGTAAGACTGTTACTGAATTACCTATGTTGCAGCTATGAGGAAACCAGTAAATATATATTATCGATTGGAGCCGACGACCACGATGTGATCATGTGAAAACTTTGAGTATGCTGTATAGTGGTGTTATTCATTTAAAAAACTATCTTCTTATGGTTAACATAACTACGGCAAAGTTGAAAAAACATCTTGCTATCAAGCTGATTCTGGTTCCGTGTCTCTGCAAAACGATTTGAATAGAATATATGCTTGAGTCACTTACTACTGTTAAATAAACATGTAGAGGTAAATAATCCCCAAAATAAATAGTTACATAGGTTCTTCGACATTGATGCTGATAATGTTTGTTTTAGCGGACACAACTAGTTGAAGGCGCTCGGTCACGCATCACCACCAGATCACGTCACGCCGTACCGTGGAAAGCATCTTTCTCTTCAGTTTGCAAGCCTAGACGTTGCTTTATCATTGCCGCTCTATTCACAACCAAATATAACTTATTTTCCATCCTTCATTGCCTTCTGATCTATTCACATTCGTAAGTCTGGGTTCAATCGTTTGAAGTTGCCATGGTAACACCGCAAACGTGACTTCATTAAATATCGTGTACACTTCAAGCATGTTAATGCCACACCGTAATGGATCAATTGATTTTCATCGTTCTGCCAGTTTGAGTGTCACAGTCTCTATATCAAACAGTGTCTTGGGCACCGCTCTGTTTTATCGTAAGCGTCGTATTTATTTTATAGGAAAATGTATTACTCACTCCTGTCCATTTTCAGAACTTTGAGTTTGGGAGTATTAAACTATCATTAGTGCCTCCTAAGGCCTTTCCTAGACAAAGTCTCTGACATTATATCTCTCTAGTTTACAGTGCATGTAATTCACTCACAGTATGTTAATAGGCAGATAATCGAAAATCCCGAACAAACGCAGCCAAAAACTTCTATAGTAGCAGAAAGCTTATACTCACTTTTTGCAATTGGATCCGATTAAAGATATTATTATCCATCACCTCTCATGATTACTATAGTAACATCAAGTTATTTGTACAATGTAAGACTAATCTATGAATAAAGAGATTACCATATGGTCTTCCCTAAAAATTATGGAAAGGTTTTGTGATGACAGCCAAATTCTCGATAACCGAATCCATAATATTTGCATTTTTTTAACCAGATTTTTCAAATGTAGGCCTGATATTCGCTTAATGTCTTCAGGCACTAAAAGGCAGTGTAGCGGTAAATAATCGCCTGAAAGGTGCACTCGGTATATGACCAAGTTACGTTTGGATTATTACCAGAGCAACTTCTAACGATTGAACCTACTCTTACAAATGAGAAGAAATCAGAAGGCAATGAAGGATGGAAGAGAAGTTATATTTGATCGTGAATGGAGTGGTAATGGTATAGCAACGTCTAGGCTGGCAAACTAGAGAGAGTTGCTTTTAACTGCACGGCGTGACGAGATCTGGTGGTGAAGCTAGACGTTGCTATACCATTACCGCTCCATTCACGATCAAATATAACTTCTCTTCCATCCTTCATTGCCTTCTGATTTCTTCTTATTTGTAAGAGTGGTTTCAATCGTTAGAAGTTGCCCTGGTAATACCTCAAGCGTAATTTGGTCATATATCGAGTGCACTTCAGCAGTATTTGTGGTTGTACTGCTTAAACGCAACCTCACTTATTTAATAATGTTGTAAATTTTTACATCTTAGAACAAAGCAAGAACAAATAACACCATTGATATATTCTATGCCAACGTCCAGAGCCTAAGCAATATACTGTCTGCATTTAATCTCCTGTTGACAGAAATCAAACCTAGCTTAGTCGTTTTCATGAAAACCAGATATAGCTTTTATCCCACTCAGGGAGATGTAACAATGTACATCTTATACCATTTTGACATGTATCTCATGATATAGGTGTATGTGTAGTAGCTATTAGTAAAATTAAGTTACACCATGCTTCAGTCACCATGGGGAGCAAATTACTTAAGTCTAAGTTGTTTCTGAGATGGTCTCGTTTTACATTGTATCACCAAATGTACCAAAACTGACGATGGTACATGATGGAAGGGACACCTTTATAATTAATCATTAAACAAGAGGATCTAGATATGAAGCGTATCTTGCATATGACCAAATTATGCTTGTCGTATAATCTGAGTGGCTTCTAACGATCTAATACACACGTATGAATCAGAAGATATCAAAAAGAGGGGGTGAGTGGAGAGGAAGATATATTTGCCTGTTAACGGGATAGCAAAGACCACATCAGCTATTTATCTGAGAAGTCACTTCCACTGTGTATCGTCTCCTGATCTGATGATGATGCTTGATTGAACGTCTTTAGTTAGTTGTGTCCCCTACAACAGACCTGCTCAATATCAATGAAGGAAGACTGCACGAGAATTTATTTTGGGCATCAATTATCGCTACACGTATGATCATACGTAACAATCTGAAAACGTAATTGCTGTTAGCGAATACCACACGTTATGATCACTTAGTAGAGCTTAAAGTGCACCCGGTATATGGTCAAGTTACGTTTGGATTATTACCAGAGCAACTTCTAACGATTGAACCTACTCTTACAAATGAGAAGAAATCAGAAGGCAATGAAGGATGGAAGAGAAGTTATATTTGATCGTGAATGGAGTGGTAATGGTATAGCAACGTCTAGGCTGGCAAACTAGAGAGAGTTGCTTTTAACTGCACGGCGTGACGAGATCTGGTGGTGATGCGTGACCAAGCGCCTTCAACTTAGTAGTGTCCGCTAAAACAAACATGGTCAGCATTACCACCAGATAATGTCACGCCATGCCGTTAAAAGCAACTCTCTCTAGTTTGCCAGCCTAGACGTTGCTATACCATTACCGCTCCATTCACGATCAAATATAACTTCTCTTCCATCCTTCATTGCCTTCTGATTTCTTCTTATTTGTAAGAGTGGTTTCAATCGTTAGAAGTTGCCCTGGTAATACCTCAAGCGTAATTTGGTCATATATCGAGTGCACTTCAGCAGTATTTGTGGTTGTACTGCTTAAACGCAACCTCACTTATTTAATAATGTTGTAAATTTTTACATCTTAGAACAAAGCAAGAACAAATAACACCATTGATATATTCTATGCCAACGTCCAGAGCCTAAGCAATATACTGTCTGCATTTAATCTCCTGTTGACAGAAATCAAACCTAGCTTAGTCGTTTTCATGAAAACCAGATATAGCTTTTATCCCACTCAGGGAGATGTAACAATGTACATCTTATACCATTTTGACATGTATCTCATGATATAGGTGTATGTGTAGTAGCTATTAGTAAAATTAAGTTACACCATGCTTCAGTCACCATGGGGAGCAAATTACTTAAGTCTAAGTTGTTTCTGAGATGGTCTCGTTTTACATTGTATCACCAAATGTACCAAAACTGACGATGGTACATGATGGAAGGGACACCTTTATAATTAATCATTAAACAAGAGGATCTAGATATGAAGCGTATCTTGCATATGACCAAATTATGCTTGTCGTATAATCTGAGTGGCTTCTAACGATCTAATACACACGTATGAATCAGAAGATATCAAAAAGAGGGGGTGAGTGGAGAGGAAGATATATTTGCCTGTTAACGGGATAGCAAAGACCACATCAGCTATTTATCTGAGAAGTCACTTCCACTGTGTATCGTCTCCTGATCTGATGATGATGCTTGATTGAACGTCTTTAGTTAGTTGTGTCCCCTACAACAGACCTGCTCAATATCAATGAAGGAAGACTGCACGAGAATTTATTTTGGGCATCAATTATCGCTACACGTATGATCATACGTAACAATCTGAAAACGTAATTGCTGTTAGCGAATACCACACGTTATGATCACTTAGTAGAGCTTAAAGTGCACCCGGTATATGGTCAAGTTACGTTTGTAACATGACCAGAGAAACTTCTAATAATTTAACCCACATACATTAATGAAAATAAATCAGAAGTCAGTAAGGGATGGAGTAGAAGTTATGTCTGATTCTCACTGGATCGTTAATAAAATAACAACATCTAGCCTCACCGACTAGGGAGCAAGTTGCTTTCAAAATTGTGTCGTGTCATGATCACGTAGTGATGCTCAACTAGTCATGTCCACCGAAACAAACATGATCAGTACCAATGACAATAGCCAATGCAACTATGTATTTAGGGGATTATTCACAGCTACAAGCTTTCAAATGTTTTGATGAAAATATGTCTAGGAATTTCTGTTCTACGTACACAAGACTTCATCCAAAATATTGTTTCCAAGCAGCTAATCAACGTTTATTCAATTATACAGATATCTTTAAGCGGATCCAACGAGTTTGTACTAAGTTGGTAGCTGGACTATTCAGGCCTAAATTAATCACTAATTGACTGTGTTGAAAGCAAAATAAATAAATTAAATCCTAGTACCCACTTATTCTGTAAATGTTAACTCCTTTCTTTTTTACATATTCATGATCATTTAAAGATGAATGCAATAAGGTTGTCTGTTTATTTCTCAGTAATTGAGGTTCCTTACTCTTGAGGCCAGTGTTTCTAATTGTCATTTATTCGATACACTGGAAATATGAATATGACGTCTAGCTTGAAATGATTTTGCATACCCCATATTCTAATGAAGGCTTTGTTTGGTCAACCTACTAAGTACCTGATCTCTACTTTCGATTATAAAACGTGGGGAGTTCAAATTGCGAGCATGTTTGGAAGGTTGAGTGGTTTTCTACTGACGTATTTTGGGTATATATAACATGTTAAACAGTTGAAGAAGGCTCGTTATAAACGTTTTAGTAAAGTGGATATTCCGAATCAGGGAATGGCTTAGTAGCATTCCTTGTTATTGTCCGTAAGTTAATTCAACAGTTGCTTGGAGCATTCAATAAGTGTATGACAGTCTTCCATTTGCAAGATCAATAACGCGAACTAAGTTGCTGTAACTCTCCTCATATGCATCTGTAAATGTGATTTTCTCTATGATTTGTTTTGTGCTATTACAAATCTTAATACTCAAGTGGCGTTGTTAGTATTCCTATGTGGTTGGCTTATCTTTGGTTACAAAACTCTTCTATTAAATAGATATCCTCTGTCAGTAGCCTTAAAATACTAGAAAAGTAGGGTTGGCGTGTTTTTTGACCTCGCTAATCTGTCTAGATTTGAAAGTACCTATTTTCTACCTTCATTTAGAGGCCTTTACGGTCCACGTAGGTGTGGGTCATCCAGTGGTCGTGATACTCCTCGCAGCTTGTATAGGCCGTCAGAGAATATGTAAGTCCAATATACAATGTGCTTGGTTTTATACTCTACAAGTGATTGTGCCTAGGGTATCTTTTCGTTAGCTGTGCCATTTACGACTAAAGCACTAGGCTCAGAACTTATTTAACAAAGAAATGTGTTTGTCTGATGTGACTTCAATGCCTTGTCATGCATTTTCCATTCATTCTTATCATTTCCCAAACATTACTTGCATACTGACCATTGGTTTCTAGTAAATGAGCGGTTATAAGCTGTTTTACGTGATGTAACCAATTAAAAACCCGTACTAACGTAGGCTTCCGGTGTTTTATCGTTCTAAATAAATACCAGTATAAAAATAATGTCTATGGACTTCACTAGATAACATCAAATGATTTCCGGTTTTCCAGTTTCATGGCACAGTAGACTGTGTTGATTATTTCCTATCTCTACTAGGCGGTATTTTACTGCTGTGTTAAATTATACTCTGCGAGCGGCACATTTTCAGTTTGCTAGTACGTTGGTGTTTGCCTAGATTCTCGTTACGCTGCCTAGATACCACACTTATTGCATTATTCCATTTCTAGCCCAAGTTGTGACGACTAGGCTCCAAATATTTTAACAGTTCTGTGTTTTATTACTTCATCCCGTGTTATCGTCTCTACTGTCGCTTACTCTGAACTTCACTAGGTTACTTGTTCTTAATTTAAAGTGTTTCTGTACGTTCGTTGTATACTTTACGCTATGTCACGGTTGTCATCTTCAGGTTTTTGGAGCCCCATATGAACAAAGGCTACCTTTACCATTGATATAGCCGAAAAAGTATGATGTGGGGTTGCCATTCATCTACCAAACACTCCCATAGAATTCAAAGATTACCTAAGTTGATTTGGGAAGTCAGGGTGCGAATGAGTGAAGTCAGTCTTACTTCCTCAATCAACAGCTGGTGTTTATCCGATCTTAAGTTTTTGCCTATATTCTCACAACACATTTAATTTTTCGATTATTATTATTCTACAAATACGGCAGAGACCGCCGACAATTCGTCGATGGGTAAGTTAAAAGACTTTTGTTTCTGCTAGTTTTTGAAGATAATTTTTTTCTCTTCGCTTTCCGATGAAATTAATGCCAAACTTCTGTTTCAAGACCACCTCCAAGTTCTCGAAGTGGTAGAGGTCGTAGTGGTCCACCACCAAGAGGATATGCGTAAGTCGATTTTTTTTCAAATTCGCTATCATTTGATTCTTGTTCGACTGTAAAATAGGCAATAATAATTAAAAGCACATTACACAGATTGTTCTTCTATTCACTATATTGTTCTCTAACCAACAGCGTGAATATCTTACATTACCCAATATGTTTGCGCTAGATACATAAGGCAAAGTAAATGTCAAATTGTGCGGCTTCATTAAGTGAAGCAGTGTAGCCTTTCTTAGTTCAGTCAGACTCAACGTAGGACTTAGTACATGCGTACATCACTTCAAGTTGCCATACCCAAATTAGCAGATATAGATTAAATTGTCGGATCAAATCCCAGAGTAGGGGAGGTAGTAATAGAGTTAGTATTAATGGAAAGGAATGGAGATCGTAAATAAGATTTAAGAAAACAATTCAGTAAAAAGAAAACTATGATAAGTTCAGAAACTTAGAATTTGAATGAAGACAAGGAGTGGATGCACCTGCGCCATTGCCAACGATTTTGAGCCATATCACCCAAAGTCTCTAGGCTTCTAGGTTATTGTCTACGAAGTCTCATTACCATCTCCAATCCAAATAATCTAATTACATTGCGACAGATAATATTTGAAACAAAATCAGTTATTGATTATAGTAAAACGTTTTCTTCCTAGTTCATCCAGTTCCTCAGTGTCTTCTCGTGGTCCGCCTGAACGGAGCGATGCATACTCGTCTGAACATGACATTTCGGAGGCAGCTCGCCAAAAGAAAAGCCACCCTATAAAACGGCCAACGTAAGTGGTTTTACGGGTTTCTTCGTTTTTACTTATTCACGAGTTCGTTTTAATTAACTTTTGCCGATATTTTCTATTTTAGGTGCGACCTCTCTGATGACATATCGAAGTAAGTGTAAATAAAATTGCATTTGAGCCACCACCACTTACGTTGATCTCGGTACTGACGTTATCTTACGTTTTTAGATTAACGATTGACAAAGTTCTAAGGATACCAAACAGACCAGATCGTGGAGGTACCGTTGGAAAAAAAGTCACAGTTACGTCTAATTGTTGGGATTTCGCGTTTTCACGAAAGACTGTTTACTTGTACTTTCTTGATGTCAATAACGTTTATCGAGTCAGCGCGAAAGAAGGTAGTAAAACTGAAATTCGGATGCCATTGAAAGAGAAACGTTCATTGATTCAGCAGGTCGTCGATTCGTAAGTGCTTAAATGATTGTTCTCCTTGCTCCTCCTCACTCATTTAAATGTTTCTTAAATAAAGCTTGCACTTGAAATTATATAAGACTTACCTAGTGTAGTTTGATGCAAAACATTCTAGTTGCTAGTCCGTAAAAGTGTAGCGTAGCCTTTTGTAATACGTTGTTTGCACAACAGGAGACTTTATTATACAACAGCACTCCTAAATAATTTCAGTTTACCATATCATGAAATAAAGGCATTACTGCTTATATCCCATCATGAACAAAAAGATAGATTATGGTCTGTTCCATTTATTGGTGCTTTTTGCCTTACAACTAACCGTTTATCGTCTTATGTAACCTAAAAGTCATGTTCGAGTTCGCTAAATATCGAGCTATATATTCCTACCAGGCTTTTCGAGATATGAGTAATGTTGTTAACCTGATGTCTAGACTTGGCTTTCGTTCACAAATCTAGTATACTTTTTTTACACAACGTGCTTTTACATGCTGCTACCTTGACGTTGTGTAGGTCGGACATGTATGTCATAATGGCTCATCCGAGCTATAGTGGCTGGGATGCAAGTTCCTCTAGGTTCTACAATACCAGGAAAGTCTGTCAGACAGCCAGGATCTACGGTAACGTTGCTTGCTCACAACGAGAGGGTTTCATAAGTTTAACCTTTAAAGACGTCATAACTCACTTTATCCGAAGGTAAAGCGGTAAAGCATTTTGAAGAGCAAAGCTAATGCTTCAAAACTTTCCGTAAATGATCATATATGATCGTCTTACTTGGACTCTGCTATCATCCTTTCCGGTCACTAACCCAGCTTCCCTTTCAAATCTCTCAACAGATAATATCCTATGGTGTAAACAGTACATGAAATCATCTTGTTCGAGCATAAATTTCACCTTCAGTTCTTAATAAAACTCATTCCAATGACTAAACCTTCTTGCGTACCTTCATCGCCTCGTTCCACCAATGCTAGTGGTTTGAGTTCACGGTGTGCCATTATTTATTTGCGGAAACCTTTCTGATGTACAGTTTGGAGCTCAGTGTTTTTGTTTAAAAGGTCAACAAGCTTCCTCAACTAGGACTAGAATCCCGTGCCATCAATGCACACTGTCTCCGTAACGCGTATACAGGATCTAAGTACAGTTATTTGCTTGATTTCACCTTGTGAAAATGAAGAACCCACCTGATTGACACTTCGAATATCCACTGCTGGTGTGGGTATAGCACTAAGTTCAAGAGCAGGAAAGGTTTTCGTAGAGTTGATTCTAATAGACAGTCATCCGCTGCTCGACTAAATGGAACAGTAAGAACTCGGAAAGATAGGGACACACATCTTTCACTTCGTTGTCTCTGCCTACACCCCTTAATTACAGCTCAGATGAAGTATAAGGTGAATTGTGTATAAACCATTCAATTCTTCGGAAAGCTAATCGTTCTGATGTAGTAGTAGTAGTAGTGACTGATAATTTTAATGCTTCATTAGGTAGACTAAACAAAATCAAAAGGCACCTGCATGGATTCAGTAGTGTCACTACTCAAAAAACGAATAGTGATGACTGTCTGTTGCAACTTTGCTGAGGCTACAATCTATTTCTATCAATCAACACTTTTAAGCATAAGGAATAACATCAGTTGACATAGCGACCTCCACAGTCAACCCAATGTTAGATTCAAACAGACTAGATTATTCATCGTTGAAGAGGCTCACCAGAAAGTTGGTGCTTATTCTGGAACAGGTGTTCTGATTTACTTCATGCTTTACCGATCATATGACGAGCTTACTATTCAGCAATTCGATCTATGTTGCTTTATGTGTGAAATATAGTCATTAATAATTGAGAATATTTGCAGGTTACTAGTATTCGATCATGGGTGCCTTCAAAGCATTGCCCATGTTTTCTGGGACCACCAAGTAAACAATATATTGGTGTACAAATAAAGTACCAAGTAGAGACGATAAATCTATTGATAATATAGTGAATTTTCGTCTTCTGAGGTGGTTAGGTCAACTCAACCACCGCCCATTTTGACGAGCAATGCTCTGGTTTAGGAGTAGGCTGAAGCTAAGGGCAACCAAACCAAAACATAGAACCAGTCTATGAAGTTGCTAACAGTTGGATTAATTATGTTGGTAAATGCATACTACCTGATTAGGGTTTACGTGATAACCATAATTAGTGGTTACAAACTTAATGACATAGCGCAAAACAGTTTGCATCCTCCAAAATTCATCATGTCTTCTCTATTGATTTATAATTCTTAAAACTTTTCTTCGACACCTGATCCTCTTCTTCACTACTAATACTGTTACTACCTCTGTTACCCTGAGATTTTACCTGACAATCTCATTTCCCTGCTAATCGGGGCATGACAACTTAAACTGATGTATACACGTACCATGTTCTATATTGTGGCTGACTGATCTTTATATATAGACATTCATTGCCATAGTGCTCAAAATTGAGATAAAGCAGCATGACGTACAGTAGGTTTATGCTAGGATTTTAAGTTCCGTTGAAGTATTGTTCAACAGTAACACTTGCCGTACATTCCACCGTTTCAATTAAGCTACTTATTATTTTTTAGCTTCCCGGATTCCATAATCTACGATGGCGGGCATGCCATATATTCAGAGAAACCTTTGCCTGGAGTAACTACAGACCCCATGGAAAGAGAAATAAATATCAAGGACCCACTTAGTCAAGATCAATTATTGTTAAGTTACCGAATATCAGAGGTTCAGAAAGTATCAACTTCCGATATTAACCATTTTATTACAAGTCCAAAAGCCACGTCCTTAAATATGCCTCAGGTAAGACTTAGGATTTCCAATAATTGCTCCTAGGAGTCCATTAGGTTATTGGATTGTATACTAAAAACAGTATCGAAGCAGTCATTTGTGTCCCTTGGACGATCTGCTTTATTTTATGACAAGCCAATCAAAATGGTTGCAGACAAGCTGTTTACTATACATAAAGGTTTTATCACAAGTGTTAGACCACAGTGGAAGGTGCGTATAAATATAGACATGGTAATTTCAGATATGCAGATTTGCTTATATTTCTAAGACGTGCAAGGCTTTCTTTACATCTGGTAATCTAGCAGACGTTATGTATGAAAAGTATGGAGACAATATGGCTAGATGCAGTACCCAAATGGCACATGATCTAAGAAGAATACGTGTCGAAACTGAGAAGTTTTACAAAAGTGACAATGGTGGGTGTCGCTTGTTTGCTCTAAAAACACTGTTTTAGGGAGTACATATTCGAGACGATTCACTGTACACGGTATATCATCCTTACCAGCGGACCGACTTATGATTGAGGACTTAAAGCAATCGGTTGCAGCATATTTCGACGAACACCACCATATTAAACTGAAATATCCAGATCTTCCGTGCGTCAAGGTAATTGTTTAAAAGTGAATTGTTTAAATCTGTAGGTTAATCAAAAACGTGAAGTTTACATGCCAATGGAGTTACTCAATATTCTGCCGTATCAAGCACCTAATGCAAGTAAAGCTGAAGTTGCTAGTGAAGTAGTACGCTGTGCGGCAGTTCGTCCACAAGAACGTTTTCAAGAGCTTCAAACTTTTGCAAATAATATGCTTAAGTAAGTCTCTGAATGATTTGAGTTACCGTGCATTGATTTGTAGCTTCTTTGTGTTTCACTTAATTTCTCTACAAGCTAGCGTAATATTCGATTTTAAGATATAACTACTTATGTTCCAAAATATTGTAACATAAACCTTTAATTCTGTCATAGGTCACATCCTTTAATAAATCAATTCGGCTTGAAAATTCAACCGCGGCCTGTGGTTATCGACGCTCGAGTTATTCACCCACCAAGTGCTGCTTTCGGTCGCTCTCATGTTGTACCGCTCAAAGCTGGAAGTTGGACATCACGTGACTTTCATGATCCTGCCGGACGAGGGGTTGAACTACTTTGGGCAATCCTTTGTGTTCCACCAGACCGAGTATGTTTGCACGTTCATTTTTCGGTGTGTCATTGGTTTCATTTGAAAACGAAAATCTTTAACTGTCTTTTCTTTGTGTTTAGCGTTCTCAGGATCATATACAAAAGGTTATGCATCAGCTGCCACTAGCAGCTGGTCGCGTCGGGATGTGTCTTAGCTCCAGACCGAATGTGTCGCAGTGCCCTGTTGGTGAACTCAACCGAAGATTCGATGAGTTTTCTAGACAAGGATGTTCGTTTTTACTACTTATTCTTTATGATGAGCATTCATATTCTACAATAAAACGTCTAAGTGATCTCCAAACGGGTATTCGAACACAATGTGTGAGAGGTCGCACCCTTGATAAATCAAACGTTTTTCGTAAGTACTTGCTTATCTTGTTGTCAGTTTGCTTATTTCAGAAAACCTTCTTTTAAAACTCAATGGAAAACTTGGAGGTGTCAACTGGCAAATTCCAGACCTCATCATAAACAGTAAAGAACTCATAATGGTCTTAGGTGCAGATGTCACTCACCCAGCTCCCACTCAAAATCAAGAAATCCGTAAGTCTGTTGCAGCAGTTATTGGCAGTGTTTCACCTGATCTTATGAGATACGGAGCTGTGATTCGTCAGCAAGCAACTACTGAAAAGGGAAGTAAGACTGCAAGAGAAATAATTGATGGTATGCGCCTAATCGTCAAGGAACTGCTGCAGGTAATTTTCCAGTCGTTCAGGTGTTGATTTAACATGTTTCCACTTCTCGCTCTGTCTAGTCGATATTCTGGTTTTCCTTCATTACAGCTTTATTTGCGAAGTACCAATGGTAGGTTTCCGACTCGTATGGTATTTTACCGCGATGGTGTGTCGGAAGGACAATTTGAGAATGTCCTACTTGAAGAGCTTGCAGAAATCCAGAGAGCATGCTCAGATATCCGCCCTGGTGAGGAACCTGCTATAACATATATCGTCGTACAAAAGCGCCATCATATTCGTTTCAGACCTTCTAATCCCAGGTAATTGTCTGATAATTGTCTGTTTGTGCATGTTAATCTTTATCTTCGTGCAATGATGTTTTATTGTTTGTATAGAGAACGGAACGTGGAACCAGGGACAATCGTGGATACGGAAATAACTCATCCAAGAGAATTTGACTTTTATTTATGCTCTCAAGACGGTATTCAGGTATATTTTCTTGTTACACTTATCCTTATTTGTCATAGGGTACGTCGAAACCTGCACATTACCATGTGTTGTATGATGACAGTAACTGGACATCGGATGCTTTGCAAATGTTCACGTATTATTTATGCTACGCCTATATGAGATGCTCACGTAGCGTTTCTTATCCAGCACCCACCTATTATTCCCATTTAGCTGCCTTTCGTGCTCGAGATTGGTTGTCGGGAATAGATCAACCGTCTGCTTTGTTGGATGGGGGTCGTTTCACTGTTCATACATCCCAAGTCGATGGGATGTTTTATCTGTAGAGCTACAAAGATTTTGCTATAAATCATATATATATATTACATAAATTTTATACTTTTTTTACATAGTCTTTTCACTTATTGTTGCGTCATTTATGTGTCTGCCGTGAAATGTAGTATGCATTGTAGGAATATTTAATTTGAAAACAAGCAGGCAGAAGTTTTGTGAGCAGTAAATACAATATGATAATTGGTTGGTCACCGGTGTGTTTCTCAGTTATTTTGTTTACTTTCTGTACACATATATCCTCAAATGCCTTTTCGTATTGGGTCTGTAGGGGCCAAATCGTCACAGATGTTCTAGTCATTTCTTTTTGGCTGTGTATGCTAATTCATGTTTCCTGAATCCGAGTAAGAAGGACTGTTTACTGTGTGAACACGCTTTTATTTGTAGTCCTCGGGTTTTGTGACGTTATGTAACCAGCAATCCAAGTTTGGTTTCACTAACTTATTTCGCTAATCCGTCCGTTTCAATGTCATACACTAAAAATCGTGATTGTAAGATGGATTCCAAGCCGTCATGACTATACTGATTATTTTGCAGTCGGTACTTTAAAGAATGCTGTTTGACCGTATCATATGATGATTTGATGATTATCATAATGGCTACGGCTTTATGCACTGTAGGCTAAATAAATCGACAAATATTCTTTAATCTTTTTCTGATGAGTCACAAATTAGATTGGCGAGCGATGCGTTGAAGCATTCTAAAACTCGATTGCTTGATACCTTTGTACTTACCATTGTCTAAATCTCAACGAAATTGTCACTATAAACTTCGACAAACATTCATATAACCGCTCCGTCAAATTGAAGATTCCTAGTTATCCACGATGAAGTAATAGGAATATTCTTACACTAATCATACTCACTTAGCGAGTTACCAGTTGCAATAACTCTACCCAGTATTCTGTATATAATGTGTATAATATTTTTTTCATTCACATCTAGTAATCATAGAATAATAGTGATTGACTGTACTAGTCTCCATGGTTCCAACGAACAACCGTTGGACAATTAAAGCTCCCAGAAGCTTGTAACTATGGAAACTAAGTTCCAATCTCTGTGTAAACATCATAACAATGCAACGCAATCTTCTTGAGAATGAATCAATTAGTATTTATTAGGAAGCGTAAAAAGATGACTCCAAACTCTGGTATATAAATCGAAATGACGTCGTTAATCTTCTGGAAGGAGCCCTTCATCTGCATCTCATTATATGAGTGAGAGTACAGCGATACTTGTAAATCACTAGTTCGATACATTGAATAATATATAAAGGTTACAGTGACAGTCAGTACTAATCCGTCGTTACTCCGAAAGTGGGACATCTGTATGTTGAATGTAGTTCGTCTTGATAATTATCATGACGTAAGGTAGGGTATTCGTAAACATAAATCAGAAATTGTCAACCGAATTCTGAACCTATATTAATAAATCTTAGATTAGCATACCTATCGAGTTCCACGTTAACGATGAGGTATGTATCCATGGATCTGACGCTCTAAGTTAACTTACACATTTACACCGTTACCCTTCACAGAAGAGCATAGGCCGCTCACTAGTATTCTCCATTGAACTCTGTCCTTAGCAATCCTTTCCAGCTGTTTTAAGTTTCCCCTCATCCTTTTAATGTCTGCTTCCAGTTCTCGACACACTGTTCTTTGGCCTCCCTCTTTTCCGTTTTCCAAGTTAATGCTTGTCTCATGATGTAGTCTGTTGATTTCCGCATTGTATATCCTATCCATTTCCAACGTCTTTTCCTAATTTCCTCTTCGACTGGAAGTTGGTTTGTTCTCTCCCATAGTAGACTGTTGCTGATGGTTTCCGACCAACAGACATTCAGTATCTTGCGTAGATAGTTGTTTATAAATACTTTTGTACCCTTCTGAGGATGTTTGCAGTAGTTCTCCACGTTTCAGCTCCATACAGCAGAACTGTCTTGACATTCGAATTGAAGAGTCTGACTTAGAAGTTGGTTGTCAGTTGTTTTGAGTCCCATATGTTTTTCAACTGTGGGAATGCTGCCCTTGCTTTGCCAATCCTTGCCTTTACATTTGCATCGGATCCTCCTTGTTCATCGATGATGCTTCCCAGGTACGTGAAAGTATCCACTTCTTCCAGAGATTTTCCATCAAGTTTAATTGGGTTGGTGCTCCCAGTGTCGTATTTGAGGATCTTGCTCTCTCCCTTATGCATGTTCAGGCCTATTGATGCTGAGGTTGCTGCTACGTTGGTTGTCTTCACTTGAATTTGTTGGTATGTATGGGCTAAAAAAGTTGGATCATACGCGAAGTCCGAATCATCTAGTCGAATCTTACTTGTCCATTGAGTTCCATGCATCCCCTCAACTGTGTAGGTCTTCATGATCCAGTCGACCACTAGAAAGAGAAGGCTAGAATAGTCAACCTTGTCTGACTCCGGTCCTCACTGGGAATACATCTGTCAACTGTCCCCTCTGCATGATTTTACACTGTATTCCGTCGTAAGAATTCTGGACGATGTTGACAATTTTCTCAGTTACTCAGTAGTGTCGAAGAAGTTTTCATGGTGTTCTCCTATCTACACTGTCAAACGCTTTCTCATAATCAATGAAGTTGATGTACAGTGGCGAGTTCTATTCAATTGATTGTTCAACGATGAACTGTAGTGTTACGATTTGGTCCGTGCACGACCGATCCTTACAAAAGCCAGCTTATTGATCTCAAAGTTGAGCATCCACTGAATCTTTCATTCTGTTCAACAATACTCTGTCGGAGACTTTTCCTGGTACCGACAGTAGCGTGATCCCTCTGTAGTTGTCACATTTGCTCAAATCTCCTTTCTTTGGTATCTTGATAAGATGTCCTTCTTTCCAGTCTGCCGGAACTTGTTCTTCCTCCCAGATCCTCCTGAATAAAAGGTGGAGTATCCTTGCTGTTAGATCGATATCTGACTTGAGTGCTTCAGCTGATACATTGTCAGGTCCTGCTGCTTTCCCACTTTTGATTTGTCTGGGGGCCATCTTGATTTCTTCCATCGTTGGTGGAGGGAGTGACATCTATCGGGAGATCTGTAGGTGCTGCTTCGATGTCTGGTGGGTGGGTTCAGTGGAGCTGGCCTATTCAAGGGTTCTTCAAATTGTTCTACCCACCTATTCCTTTGTTCTTGAATCTCAGCGATTGGCTTGCCTTCTTCAATCTTGACCGATTGCTCTGGTTACATATATTTGCCTACCACTTTCTTCGTTTTGTCATGTGACTGCTTCATATTTCCTTCTCGCAGCTTTTTCCGCTGTCGTTGCTAGGCCTTCGATGTATTTTCGTTTGTCGGCTCTATTGCTTTTCATTACTTGCTTATTTGCCTCTGTGTATTCAGTTTATGCTTTGATTTTCCCTACCCTTGTTCGGCTGTTGTTGATTTCTGTCTTCTTGTTTGTCCTTTGTTCCGTTCCGACTTTTGCGTTTAGGTCCCCCATCAGGATTGTCAGATACTTTTCTGGACACTTTGCTATAATTGATTGCAGTCAGTCATAAAACTAATTTTTGTCCTTGTCGTTGATGCGTGCATAACACTGGATGATATTTATTGTAATAACCTTCTTCATTGTTTTGAAAGATGCTTTGATGACCCTGGATCCATGTGGTTCCCATTCTACAAGTACATTACGTGCGTCTTTGAACAGCATTAGAGCAAATCCTTGGGTGTGAGGAGCATTTTCCTCCTCTTGACTGGAGTATAGTAGCGTCTCTCCTGTAGCGAGTGTTTTCTGTCCATCTTGACTCCAATGGGTTTCGCTGATTTCGAGCCTTGTCAAGTTGTATCTCTTCATTTCTGCAACTATTTGATTGGTTTTCTAGCTCTCTCACATTGTTCGAACATTCCATGTACCAATAAAAATATTTTCTCTGGTTATTAGAAGTAGCATCGGTTCCATGACTTCCGAAGAATCTTGGCTTCCACCATGAAGCACCATAATCATTCCTTCTACCCCCAGGGCAGAATTTAAATGGTTTAGCTTGTTTAATCTGGTTAACGTTGTTTTAGCTAGCTTGTGTTTTACGGGATGGGGGTGCTAGCCCTATGCCCAACCCTCTTCCTTTACCCGCGATTGGGACCGGTAGTAACCCTATGTGAGCTACAGGCGGAGTTAAACCTCCACACTAGTGGTTATTTATAGTATCGGTCAATGACGCTCATGAAGTTGTATTTACATTCAGTCTAACTACAGACAATATGTCATGGGACATGAGTTGTGACATCTCATGTTATGTCTGTGAAAACTCATTTACGGGTTCCATGAATATCTTCGAGACAAGCGACTTCCCTATGGTTAAGGTATGTAACAACAAATTTCTTAAGTTGACTTGTTACTAAGCAGTCGTCTGATTTCCAATCTTTAGAATCCTGCTATCCTACAGCCAGTATATCACTAAGGTGTTCACTCATTCAAGCAACAAAACAGATTGAATTTAAACGGAACTTGTAGTGTGGACGGGGATGTTAGCGTATTCAGTTGTATTTTGCCATATTCTTTTAAATATAAATTTTGACTAATATTTTATAATTGTTGTTCGCTATAATGGTAGGCTTTTATTACTATTCTCATAATTCTCGCTGTTATTCAGCCCAATCTATCAAACTTCATTTACAGAATCCTACTTTGACCGGTCGACTATTTCGATTTGTATCATCACCACTATTGTAAACTTAAATTGCATTTAGCTTACGTTTTCTTGTTTGTTTTAATATAATCAAGATTTAACGGTTCTATGTGATCTCTATTTATTCGTTTACATCGTTTTTCGGATTTTTTTTCAATTAACTCTTTGCATAGTCGCCCTTGTTGAGACGTCCGAGTTCGATTTATAAAGTTCCATCTTATCAGTTTATTTGATTCAAATTATTATTGAAAAAAACTAATCCTTCTCATGTCTCTTTTATTTTCATATCTGTGAATTTTCCGGTCAGAATAGCCATACAAAAGTAATGAATTCTGAAAGTCCGTTTCTCGTTCATTAAATGAAAGTATTCACTTTATTGTGGTACTTACATTCGAGCTTTACGAACTTAATTTTGCTTTTTCTAAAGTTGAGTTTTACATCAAGATCTTGTAGAATATTCGTGTGTTTAGCCGATAAATACACAAACTGTTGGATAGTTTCTCATTTTACCGCAATTATTAAATTTTATTAGTAGATATGTCAATTCTAAATGTATTAAGCACTTCCGTTTTAAAAAGTGCGTATGCTCGTTTTGTTTTTTAGTGGTTAATATAACTTTCTCTAAAAGAGGAAACTACGGAATACATGGATCCATCTCATTTGCATCGTCGATCGATAGTCTGTCAACTTAGTCCCACTTCGAATATATTTCGTATATATTTGGCCTAAATTGTTGTCAAATTACCTACTGTTAACAACATACTATCAGTAAGCTAAACGTAATGGCTTTGTGGGGTATTTTGGACAAACTCCGGAGTGGAACAAAACGAAGTCGATTACATAAAGAATATGTGCTCAAGGTTCCCAATCAGTTCCTGAATAAACAAATAAGACTCCAAAATTCACAGTGGATTATAGCTCAATAGACTTAGGTGATGCATAGAATAAGAATGCTGCATATTTAGTGGATACAAACAGTGAGGTTAGAGGAAAACGCCTCACTTGGTTTCTTTGTCGCTTGGATTTGTCTTGAACATACTACATACGTGTTTTGCAAGTCTTCATAGTTTGGGTGTCGATATTTAAAAGTCCAGGAATTTGATAAATATAGTGATAAGTGGGTTTATAAGACTTCAACCATATCGATTAGTCTGAAAGATTTTAAAGCAATTATTCAAGAATATTTGTCCTCAAATAGCACTAATCACTAAAATTTCTAACATGTTGCTTCATACCGATTTATTACTTTGCTTACTAAATATTACAAACTGTCAGCGAGAAGGTTCAGATTATTGTGTAAATCATTCTCTGTTCTCCTGCTGAAAAGCAATGAATGACCTATCAGCGAAAATCCTGTTTTCGAGGAAATATGAGTTGCAAAATTTTGTAATTTCAGAAGCTGGTGCGTAAAGTATCTCATCCGAGTAATGTTTAAACTTCCGTAAATTAGTAGAATAACTATTCATTAATGAATTTAAAACGAGCAATTTTTTTAACATTGTACAAAGATATCACAATGATTCGCAATATTCGTTACTGTAACAAACTGATTTTTCCTAAGCTTTGTGAAAATTGTAGGATTTGTTATTTCATGCAACTGATTGGTCTTGGTTGGGCAATTACATCCTACTTTAGATAAGACTTATGACGTTTACTCTTTGTGGCGAGCACTCACCATTCAAACCGCTGAGCCTGCATCCAGTGGTTTGTATTTTTGACTGCAGTCAATTCGCAACATTGTGCGGCTTCTTCCAGGTATGTCATTTTTATTCATCTGTCTTTAATACGGCAGTGATATCTCATGCACTAACCTATTCTCTTTCATTTAGACCCAGCTTTGGCCAATATTCGACGATGCGGAATCTTATGGGATGAAATTCACAAGAAAATTACCATGCCATCTAGGTTGGTGTTCTAAGATGGTAACAGTAGTTGGATCGTGATCACTGCCCTAATACACCTCACTGGATCCTGTCACTGTTATGCCCAATATGTCAGAGGTAATGGTAGTGCAACACCTTGAGTCGGCGAGGTTCC
Source organism: Schistosoma mekongi (assembly GCA_034768735.1). Taxonomy (NCBI): domain Eukaryota; kingdom Metazoa; phylum Platyhelminthes; class Trematoda; order Strigeidida; family Schistosomatidae; genus Schistosoma; species Schistosoma mekongi. Next base: position 37,100,245 of record CM068306.1, read on the forward strand.
TTCATCCGAAGGGGGTCTCGGCGTTGTAAGTAAAGAACAGTAATGCTCACTGTAAGCCTGACCTTTGACAGCCAGGCGGTGTAATTGATAACCCAGATTGTCCCACGACTCTAATTTCCACTATGCCTAGGCTGATCTCACCAGTCACTCGACAATCAAAACTAGGTAGTTGTGTGACTTCCAGTGGTTTGGGTGGCATACGTGATCAGTCTACATAAGCTGAAAGCCGGGATGTTCTATGACTGCTTACATTGTCGGATAACTGGAAACTGTTGTTGTTTGTAGCAAGTATCGTATATCTTAATTTAATTATAATAAGCTTGCGATTATAGTCATTATCCAAAGCATACTTGTCTCTGTGATCAATTATTCCACTAATAACGATTAGTTTGTGTTACTCTGTTGTTGAATTCATCAATGCATGCTGTAAAGATTTTGAAGAAAGTCTTATTGAAAGGTTGTGTCCTGCCTCACAGTAGAGACATTTAGCCGTAATCTTATTAAGGCGAAGTTTCCTATTCAAAAAGAATTTTTGTATCCACTTATACCATCTTAGACATCAGCAATCTTAACTTTCTACTAGATACAAATTAGCAAATTATGAGTCACTCGGTTTGTTTGACGGTATGCAACCTTTCTGAACATCATAGACTAGTACCAACTGTGAAACCTCTGAAAAATTAGAAAACATTGAATTATTGATTAATCTTAACGGCTCCATGGTTATTGATTTTCTGGCTGATATCAGCATGTGATGGAAGTTTTCTTAACATTTTAGAAGACCCCACAAAACAAAATTGGATACTTAGTAGTGTAGTATGTGAAACGTTTTAGTTTGAAGTCCTGTTTTCTGTGGTCGTAATAAACTTTGGCGCGGTCAAGTTTTGCTCGTTGATTAGTTTTCTTAAGTGCAAAGCTAAACAGTAGTTGCTAGACTTATTTCTACTGAAAGCAGAAGTGAGAAGTATCAAAGGAAGGAATTGGAAAGCATTACAGTAATCAACGCATTTAAGTAATCCCTAAACAAGTTATTGGATTGATCTAAAAATTAGATAGATTCTCTAGCTTAGTCACCTAGAAATGACAGAATTCCTTTTTTTAGAAATCTAAGCCCACAAAGATTCGATCCGTTGATGCGATCTCCCAAACTACAATCCTATCATATATATATATAGTGTTACTGTGTTTACTTTCATTCCACGTAATGTGTAATTGATGTAATAAACATCTTCATAGTTAGTATTATCATCGGTATCTGTAAGTTCTTCACCACACTCAAGTAACCAGTCATTGCATATTCATACAATATGTAAATCAATTGCAGTTTAAAACATCTCTTTATCGGTGTAACTGTTACGCAACAATCTTGTGATTATTTTCATAATATAATAAAAAAATTGCCTACTACCATGTTATCAAATCTTCTGTGAAACTAAAATGGATGAATAACTTGTAAAGACAACTGAACTATATTCGACTACATTTAAGGTATATGATATAATTAAAGGGAAAACTGCATTCAATAAATTGCCTTTATCCCGTTCCTAATGACATTATAGGCTTATTCCGTTATACAAAATCAGTGGCACAAATACAGTTTACTGAAGATTATATTTAGATGAGAAAAAATATATTTCATTTATTCTAGTAGAATCATGTTGACAATATAAAGAATAGTTATTTCAGCTGATGGTATAAAGTATGCTGTAACAAATTTATTGATGGTAAATATTTAGTAGACAATAGTATGTGTAGAACAATCGACTGATCAATGTAAGTAATGCAGAATGAACAAAGAAGCCGGTAGGCCGCAAAGACTGTTGTTATTACCAGTCAAGTGAGTATTTGTCGTTGCCTATAAACGATTAATGAAATAATTTAAAAGATAGTCAAATATTTAGGTAACAGGAAACATAGCATTAACGTCTTCGAGTTGGTTGATGAAAAATTAGTAATAAAACATTGAGAGCTGAAATACACTGCATCAGTAATTATCCTGCTTATTCCTTGTTAGCTCCACGTTTTGTAACGGAAGAATGACTGCGCACCCTTCTAAAAATATAATTGGGTAATAATCTGATTCATTAAACAAATTAAATGCTTAGTAAGTGTGGTCATGAGCATTTCCAAATTATTACAAGGTATTCTTTGAGTTATTATATCCGCAATATAATTAACCAAACAGTTCTATGCTCCGTGAAAACAATTTCATTACGCGAAAGTTATTAAGAAACAAAACCAATGTTTATGAAATGTGTAGGTATATGGAACCAGATGAAATGTAAAACAGAAAAACAGGTATCCGTAAAAGAAGTGTAATACCAACTTATCATCAGAAATACATTTTTCAATTTGAATCGTTTACATTTTTTCAAAATGAAAATTTACATTCAAAGTTCTATTAATCAAACAATCTACAAGATAAGCTAGTCATTAAACGAATGTATTATATATTTTGTTGTGATAATATAAGTGACGAGAAAATTTCATCCATAATCGCTATGTATTCGTAAGCTGTCATAGCACTAAATTATTGGATTGCAAATAATAATGAGTTCTCGATTATGCTTCAGTTAATTTTACCATGAATGTTGTTTGTATGAGAAGGCAGTTGATTTGTAAGTTTTATATGGCTACAATATACAATAATTTTGACAGTGTTTTCAAATATCATACAGATTTACAATCGAGACGATGAACACGTTTTAAAGTGGTAATGGTATTACCACATTTTAACAATATGCACGATTTCACATAAAGTTCATGACCTGTACTACATGATAGAAATTATTAACGATGACAGTACAGACTAATTGGTTGTTCTACCCATCATGCATTTATATAATTGTACGTATTTGATAGAGATTTACGGTAAAAATTATTAATTTATTTTCAGAAGATAATATGAGGCATAAATGACTAGACAAGGTATCATTTTTAATAAGGCATATTTATTTATCTATACATATATTTGGGGTTAGTAATACATCATACAGGTCGTAACCCTTGTAGGAAATGGTACGTTGTCTAGACTGAAATACTTTATTTTATCAATTTTTTTGGTAGCTTCTTATTTAATTAAGGTTACCGAAAATGTAAAATGCGTTCAAGACAAAATGTGGTAGTTTATCGAAAATTATTATTTTTCAAGTATCAGCGTTGTAATATGGCATTAAATCGCTCTTCACTTTAATCATACGACGATTTAATTTTAGTTATGCATATGTATCTTTCCTTGTTTATGTGTATTTGTATAATTTAAGTCTACCCTATCCAAATACTACTCTCTTTGTTCACATATATGCATATTTATAATTATTATTATTACTTATCATTACCAAGGTTAACTTTGATAATTTCAAATAAATTGAGCATTGGATAGATTGTTTATAATAAGTGATATATATTTGTAAAATTCCAATGAGTAGAAATTAAAATTTCTGACGTCTCGCGGCTTAGTGCAAGTCGCTTCTTCAGAGAAATGAATAGCCGAATTTAATTAACACAAGAATAAATAATACAATGGAACAATTAAATTCGGCTATTCATTTCTCTGAAGAAGCGACTTGCACTAAGCCGCGAAACGTCAGAAATTTTAATTTCTACTCATTGGAATTTTACAAATATATATCACTTATTATATTATTATTACTATTATTAATGTTATTATTGTTATTAAACAAGATACACAGAATGAATATAAATATCACTCAATCTTCTTTCATAATTTGATTGACTTAACAACATTTTAAGACCAATCAAATGAACTGATTATAATTTTTTTTATATTATTGATATTGTTAATATTTGACGATTTTTGATTATCACTCACTCCTTTTTGTAATCTCTTACCTAATCGGTTACATTTTAAGTAGGATTCAGCCTTTGTCTAATCGTATTTTGCCACCACCCCATCTCCTATGTCACCCATATACAGAGATACCTATATATATTTGTTTAATAATCCGGTTGTTTATTCCAATTGTCGTTTACGCTTCACAAGTTACATGATGATGACCATTTCAATGTTAACATTCGTATGGTACAAATAATTTTGAAATATAAGAAGTAAAAGGAGGAATGATAACCTACAAGCGCAATAATTCTCAGAGATATTTTACGAAACATCCGATATGTTTTCAAAAACCTTTCAATATGCACGTACTACTGCATTATGCAATGACTCATGGATTAACGAATACGAAAATGGTACATTTATTTAGGGCAGATTATCATTCGACATTTGATGCACGTTATTTTACTATCATTGGTCAATGTATATTCTTACAAATCACCTATGAACGGGATTTATAGCCTGCTTATTTACCCCTACGTTAGTCCGTTGTCATTTTTTACTATAAATACAGTTTAGACACAATATTCAACACAAATTCAATACCACTTAACTGGTGTTCTATTTGTTCCAACTTCGTCCTTATTTCGCTTTATTCAGATATAGCAAAACGCAGGGCCACGTTGCAAAAAATGTTGAACTAGACAGTGTGTCAGAGCGAACATTGGGCTAAACGTCAGGAAGCCATGCGTGTGGTCCAATGTTTAGCATGCTGTTTGGCCCAACCCTTTTGTTTATTGGGTAGGTTTTCAGTAATACCCGACCGCATCAGTCTTTGATGAATACATACAACTAATACTGCAATTGTTGTTGGGGTAATTATGACAATGTCGGTGAGATATTCATGTGGATTATGAGGTCATAAGTGATTGGTATGAATTGACAAAGATTAATGTGTAAATGAAAATTGGATCATTGAGATCGAACAGTGAATGGGTATGCGGAGTAAGAGTTTACAATAATCATCTTATGTGAGCAGCGTCACAGTTGTTCACTAGAAAGAGGCCGAATATAGCTCTGAAGTTAGTCCTCTCAAAGAGGACTAATCTGAAGGTAATCGGAAGTAGTGAATGCGTTTAATTTGATTTGGTGTTCACTATCTACAAAATGCTGTTTTATGGCATTGTTGACCTAGTTATTTCTTTTTCCAACTATACTAGTACATGCTCAAGAGCGAACGAAAACAAGGACTCAGTACGATCTATGCGACGAGCACCGTTAAAACAGCCACACTTTTATACACTAGAGCGAAACGCTTGTCTCCAGTAACTTATCCTCAAATTGTTGACTGAACATCGGTCTAGTTGCATGCAAAATATGTGCACCCTATCAACGGCGGATTCTCTTTCGATAGATTTCTTAAGTTGATGTGTTAAGACGTAGCCGCGATATCTTATTCAAAATAGATTCGTAGGTAAATAGCTTTCCTACCAACAATGTCAGTTTTTTGGTTTAAATAAGCATCTTATAATAAAATTCACTGGGCTCGATCGAGACTGTTTGTTTGTCTATACATTTCGTTGTTTAACACAAAATGAATGTTGAGCATTTAAAGTAGTTATTTCATCTTATCTATTGTTATAAGTAGGCACACTTTTCTCCCATCTAGTTGTTGATATATAATCAGTTATTCCCATTATTGAAATATTTGTAAACAAGGATGTTATATCTACTGACTAAATAGATTTCCCTGCTAAACGTATGTCTTTTAATGTGTGTAGCGGTAAATAATCCCCAAAATAAATAGCTACATAGGTTTCGATATTGATGCTGACCATGTTTGTTTTAGCGGACACTACTAAGTTGAAGGCGCTCGGTCACGCATCACCACCAGATCTCGCCACGCCGTACCGAAACAAGCAACTCTCTCTAGTTTGCCAGCCTAGACGTTGCTATACCATTACCGCTCCATTCACGATCAAATATAACTTATTTTCCATCCTTCATTGCCTTCTGATTTCTTCTCATTCGTACGAGTGGGTTCAATCGTTAGAAGTTTTCTCTGGTAATAATCCAAACGTAACTTGGTCATATACCGAGTGCACCTTCATGTGTTTATAAATTCAAATACATCTTACACACTCTACGTGACTAGGTTTCTGTGTAACAGTCCTAGTAATTTCACTTGCCAATCCGAAGATGAGGGATATGGTAAATTCAGTATCGAAAATTGGGCGTAATTGTAAACCAATTTTGTAAAACTTTGGCAAACCATTAAGTCAAGAAGTATACGTGCTAGATGGTTTAATAGTATAAAAGGTAACCTCTAAAATGTTACTGTTGTTCTAATGACATTAAATTCATTGTGAATGAACGTCTTGAATTTTTTTAATTACATTTTTTTGGAATTCATTATCGTTTGTCATTAGTAGGTTAATTTTATCTATATAGTCACTAAAGTTCTCGTCCGATCTACGTATTTTTGTTGGATTACCAATGTTTACTAGTCAGTATACTCTTTGTATGTTGTCTGTTGCCTTTAAATTGGTCATTACAATAAACCACCGGATTTCTAAATCTCTCTAACTCATTTCTTGGAGAAGCCACCAAATGTTGTGTTTGCTTAAATAGATTCTTGAAATGCATATCAGTTCTTGAATAGTTTTCGTATCTACGTTGATCAGTAAACGTTTTATTGGGTTCTTTCTACAAGACAATTCAAAAATTAAGCATCTACTGATTCAAGTTCTCTGGAAAATAAGTTTTAATTGTTTAGTTGAGTGATTTCAGTAAGTAATTCAGGTGCACCTTGATGTTCATGTGACCTATGTGTACTCTTATCCTTTGTGATTTTATAAACGTGTTACTATGTGGGTCGTCTACTTCTCTTTGTTATGTTGCTTTGGTGTGGTATGTCAAATTGATTTTGATATTTCCTACTTGTTACTAGGAGTTTTATTTAGGACATCGATATTTCTATGTATGTATTTATTTCAAGTCAGATCCTTTAATTTCTTGACTGCTTACTTAGTGATCCATTCATTGCTGGTTACTGACTTCCTTGGATTTCATTTCTAGTTCGTACAGGGCAGTACTATTACTACTAAGTGCCCTATGCGTTATCTCGTTACTGCAGATCGAAATACTAAATACGGAGTTCAAAATACTGAGTATCAAATACTACTAACGAGAACGGTACAGGTTCTTTTTTCGTTTCACTTATTTTTGCCCCTTTAATACTATTTTGATTGACTTAAGAATACATTGAGATAGTTATTGAAACCAATTGTTCTCTCGAGCATCTCAAATTACTCCATGAGGGTTATAAAGAATTCGATAATATTGTTTAGGAATATTCCATAAACGCTATGCTTCGTAATTTCAGTGACCACTAATCTACTAAAGAGCTAAAAAATCCTGTTTAAATACTGAGTAGCAATCTGTTATAAGCGGTGGCTCCATACCATAATAAACTTAGAGAATTCCCCACTTAGGCTTTTGTGTTGAGTGGGGATATGTTATACTGTTAACATAAACATTCAAACAACGTAAACCAAACGATCTATGTTAAACGCTATTCGTTATTAATTAGGATGAGTTTGGAGTAAGTTCGAGTTCCAGTGTGACGATCAACATTAGGATGCAAGTACATCCAGCCGACGAGTCCTAAATAGGACGACACGCCCATCCTGAATTTTGCTTGCCAGTCACAATCCAACTTAAACATTGTTATTCGTTACGTTATCCAATTGATTCACGCTGACGGGACACAGTCAACAATCAGCGTACATGAGAAGTCAGAAAAAAGCGTAAATGGAACATTTATTAATGAAACGACCAACGAACATTAGTTTGAAAGTCCAAACAGCTACAACGATATATTTTTTTCTTGATTGAGTTTTATCACTTTGTAGTATCAGTGTTTGAATATTTTATTTTTATGATATAGTAACGGATACGAAGTTATCTATTTTCTGTGGATAAGCATTAGACTGTCATTGAGACACTAGACATTGTTTAATTGTTGCGTTTCTATGTGCATTAAACACTTCGATTCCTTCATATATGCATGTAATCAAACAATAGTCTGTTGCGACAGTTACAATAGTAAATAGACAACATTTCCCAGTGAGTAAATGCACTCAGTAAACAATTAGTATGGTTTCTAGTAGCTACCTAGATTAATGAACTTCTGTTGTGTCAGTGTTAACAAAACCTCATTTCACTTACACTACTTCCCATCATTTAACGATAGAGTTGAAGTAATAGTCACTGTTAACAAATATATATATATATATATATATATATATATATATATATATATATATATGAAGGAATCAAATGAATAGTTTAAGCTGTCAATAGTGACAAAATCTTCACAGTAATATAGAGTCTTCTTGAGTGTGACTCACGCTAACCTAGCCAAAAGCATTAACAATGAAGATATGTTCTTATTTATTTTATAAAAAATGAATTCGGTCGAAAACAAATTGCGAATAACGTATGTGCTTTGTTATATTTCAGAAGAATATTGGCATAACTACTAAGTATGACTTCATTAAGTTTAAGGAACTATTACCTCGTCGAAATTTGGATGTTTGTTGAATCTGAACACATTATTGGCCGTAGTGAACAGCTTGAGATCTAGTGATTTACAAGTAAAGCTATACCCCCCCCCCTCACTCATACAATGAAATGCAGATGAAAAAATCTTTCCAATAGCCTTTTAGATTTATATTCCAGAGTTTATGAGGTCATATTTTTACGTTTCCTAATAAAATACTAACGGATTCATCCTAGAGAACATCACATTGTATCGTTATTACATTTAGATGCAGTAAGTTGTGAACTTCGAAAGTTAAGGTAGTCACCTTAATTGATTCGAAAATAAATCATCTGTTAAAGTGTGCTTCCGACTTAGTCGGTAAATCAATCTAAAAAAACAAGGGCAAATATTCACATAAAATGATCCCATATCGATGAGATGTTTCATTGCATTCAGCTTCACTGAGTCAGGAAATACAGTATTTCCGGAGTAAACATGAATCATTACTAATTACCACATAACTTAAAGAGCGATCATATGCTAGTAACTAACTCACTATTTGAATACACGCTAGATACGTAATGTGATTAACTGTAGACACTGCAACTTCGTTCTAATTGTTTACTTGATTTTACTATACACTAATAATGTGGTTAACGCTAAAGGTCACCGTATTTCTAGTTACCCTACTGACAAAATGCTATTGAAATATTGCTGAAAACGCTGACAGTGACAGCACGTAATTGCAGAGATAATGAAGAACAGTGGGATTCCACTGATATAATAACGAAGGTTCACTTCGATACTGGAGCAGAAGTCAGCTTCCTTCCTGCAACTTCATCTGATCGCCACCATAAAGCTGCATTCGACCTACAGGCAGCCGATGAGAAACATATAGCCACGTATGGTAAACGATACGTCTACTTAAAAGCGGGTTTACGAAAACCCATACATTGGATTTTCACTACCGCTGATATGAAAATATCTATCATAGGTATAGATTTACTGAGCCGCCACAACTTTCTTATGGACCCTAGTAAAGAGAAACTAGTGGATAGCAACACATAGCTATACGCTCATGGAACCACTGCTACATGTTGCAGATTATATTCTCTTCGTTTTAAACATTTAATTATCCGATTGACTATATCACAGATTGATGTTGGCAAGGTACCAATGAAAAGCAGGAAGCACTGGACATCTGTTTCGTCCTAGTGTGGAACTCCTCATCAGTGTGCACCCCAGATTCCGCACCATGGACTTCAGGTTGACGCGAACGCCTAACCATCGTCGCGCTACATATCACAAATTGATGGAAGTGGGAATTGTACCATTGGATGCCGACCCAGTGGTGCAGATGGTTAGGCGTTCACATCAACCTGAAGTCCCTGGTGCGGAATCTGGGGTGCGCACTGCTGAGGAGTTCCACACTAGAACGAAACAGCTGTCCAGTGCTCCCTTGTTGTCAATGGTACCCTGCCAACATCAATCTGTGATATATTAAATCAAATAAAATAACCAATCACCACAAAAATAACCATCCTAATTTATTCACTTTTTAGGCGATTTTTGGCAAGTATCCAGATCTGAATAAGTGTTATGACGGGAAGAAAATTGGCCTGTTGTGCGTTGCCGCTTATTGAGGTGTGCCTAGTTGATAATTCGCGTCTGGCTTAAGCCCACTCAGTCCCAAGCCGGAGATAGAACAACAAGACAATAGACCAACCAGACAAATCGGAATCAGATTCGGAGTCGGAATCAGATTATATTTTCCACATTCCCTTATATATACAAAATAATCGTAGTGATTATTCATCAAAAGAAATTATCAACATTGTTAATAATACAATTAAATGTTTTCAATTGTGATCACATAAAAGTGATGAAAGTTTACAAATCATGTTAACAAAAAAATCAATACAACTTGATAAAATGAACAATTGTATTTCTAGGGTTTTTCGTATCCCTAACAATAAGTCACCAGCAAAATTAACACGTGTAACCAGCAATGTTACACATCACATCACAACTGCAGATCAACCTGTGTTTTCGAAAGCATGCCGACTTGCACCCGAAAAAATTAAGAACTTCAGTAAACGAACTCAATCATATGATTGACCTGGGAATAATCCACCTATCCAGTTACCCATTACATATGGTCCTGAGGAAAGATAGCGATGATTGAAGTCTCACCGGTGATTACCAACTTTTCAAAGCCTAAACTATGCCCGATCGCTACCCTTTACAACATATTTGCGATTTAACGACCATCATGAAACGAATGATTGTATTTTCGAAAATCGACTTGGTAAAGGCATACAACCAAATACCGATGTCCGAAAATGGCATACGCAGAACCGTTAAGGTAACCCCATTTGGCCTTTACAAATTCCTGCGAATGCACTTTGGCTTGGGAAATGCCGCAAAAACATTTCAGCGTTTCATCGATGGCGCGTTCCACGGGCTTGACAATATTCATGCACTCCCCGACGACTGCTTGATAGCAAGCCCAGACGAGGTACCATATATGAAAAATCCAGACCCAGCCTTTAGAAGACTATAACAATATGGAGTTACCACAAATATGCAAAAATGCCAAATTGTTTTCTTCTGTATACGAAATGCAGGGATTTAAGATTTTTTTAGATTTCCAGGCCGTGGAAACAAATAGAAGAACACTGAAGAAAAGATTTTATTTTGTGCAAATATTTTATTCAATGACACCCTAGCACAGGCACTGACGTCCAGAAGCTGCATAACATCGCGAGCTATCAAAGGAACGTTTACCAATGTCTAATACATTGGGTTTTATTCTTTTTGTTGGTACGTCTTCGGGTTCTCATGAATCCAATATGGGAGGGATGAGCTGTAGCGGAAAATAATCCTCAAAATGAATGGTTGCATAGGTTCTTTATGTTATTGCTTGCCATGTTTGTTTTGCCGGACACGCCCACTTGAAGGCGCTCGGTCACGCATCACCACCAGATTATAACATGACGCACCGTGAAAGGCAATTCTCACTAGTTTACCAGCCTAGGCGTTGCTATCCCATTGACGTTTCATTTACGATCAAATATAACCTCCCTTTAATCCATTATTCCCTTTGATTTATTCTCATTCGTAAAAGTGGGTTCAATCATGAAAAGTTGCTCTGGTTATGCGACCAACGTAGCTTAGTCATATACCAGGTGCACTTCAGAGCCTTCATCAACACTGTAGTATGCCTGAGAAGGTAACCAATATCATCTTTGATTCTTGCAACAAACGACACTGCACGTAGGATAGCTTACGAACTGGTTGAAAGTGAAGATTGGTACTAGAAATGACTATTTACCCTCACCCTTTCACTTTCATCTTGCGGTTGACTAACTTTTTAGGAAAAGCTGAGCTTCCTAAGGAAGGCATACAATAGATAACCTGGATTCAGCTAGATAGTTTAGATTTCGCAGGTAGCTTAGCTATTCTATCCCACACACAGCAACAAATTCAGGTGGAGATTTCTAGCGTTAAATGCCTAAAGCTATCAATGCTTTCAATTACTTCATTCCTTATAACAAATCTAGATAAAGAAGCAAACCAGTCTTGGTGTAACATTTTGCATTTAAAAGGGGAGAAGCGCATCCCGAATATGCTTGCATTGTTGCTCAAGGTGCACAATAGACTCTGCATATTGTCAGCGTCTTCACCAATTAGGACTATATCGTCTGCGTATTCTTAGTCGACGAGAGGATTTACTGTAAGGAGAGTAATTTTTGAGGAGTTAAAAAACGTAAGTGTGATTCCTAACAATACATCTTTGGAAAACCTAGACAAAAAGGGGGATGAGGGGCAGCCATGAAAAACCCCACATGAGAATGATATTTCTCGTGACAATTTTACTATATGCTCTGACTCGACTGGCGATGACCGAGTATAAAGCTTTTATAAGGTTTATGTACTCTTTAGGTACGCCTTTTAATGACAAACACTGCCAAAAGGCTTCACGGTCAACAGAGTCGAACGCTGCTTTCAACTCAAAAAATGCAACTATAGTCTGACGTTTGTACATATGTCTATGTCCGAGGATCTGGAGCACAGTGAATAATTGATAAATGCGACCCCGACCAGGTCTGAAACTAGCCTGGTTTTCTCGAGTCTGCTGTTCTTTAGTGTTAGTTAAATGTCGGATGATTATAGTGGCTAATATTTTAGATACTATATTAGTCCTCTGATTCCTCTTTGGTTATCTTAAGAGGATTTCTGTCCCTTTTTGTAAATTGGAACGATCAGCGAACGAGACCAGTCAGATGGTATGATGTTTAGTTCCCAGACTTTGGCTAATATATCAGTCAACCTGTAGGCTAAAACTAGACCACCATCTTTAAAGATGCCGGTAGACAACATATCAGGTCCTGTTGCTTTCCCTCGTTTCAATTTACTTGTAGCCTGTCCGACCTCACTGAGAGTTGGGGACCTGTGTCAGTTTTCCATTCGAGTAACTTAAAGATAGTAAGTAAGCTGGCGGCCAGTTAAAGTGTTCCTGAAAGTGTTCAGCTTATAGCTTTAATCTTCTAGGCTGAGAGTGAAACGTAGACCCACCTTTTTCCGAGATAATTTCACTGACCGCTGATTTCTCAATACCAGTGTCCTTGATACGTCGGAACAGCTGTTTATTATTGAATGCCATCGTCAAAGCTTCCATCGCTTTTCTTTTGTTGCCCACCACTGTTCACGATCCTTACTCAGACTATTCATCATTCTCTAAGCCTGCTGGAATGCGTTTTCAAGCCTCCATCATTCCACTAGAAGTTCTGGAGATCCAATGGTCTTTGGATTGGGGTTAGATAAAGATAACGCTGCTGCGTATACACGTGCTTTATAAACGTTCCAAGCTGTTTCGTAATAAATCTATTGGTTTTGGGCGGCTAAATGCTTGTTATACCATTTTTAAATACAATCTTGGCATTATTGGTCACTAATTGATATCTAAGGGTTTGCTTGATGTTGCCTTTTTGAAACCAGCAAAACTCACAGAAATACTTGCTCTCACTAGGGCGTGATGGGGGTCTAAATACGTGCCCCAGAACAAGCGGATGGGGTCAATTTGCGTCCATCGTTGTGTAGATGTTGGAGGTTACCAGGTTGAATAATGTTTCTCTTTACGTTTAAAGTTTGTGCTAGCTAAAATAAACAGCAGTCTGAACATAACTGCAACAGACGATCTCTGTTGTCTGTTCACTGGGTTGAGATGTCGAGTGATCTACCTAAGTGCTTTTCAGCATGATTTAGTCAACTTACTTGCGCGTTAAAATTTCCTGCTATAAATACTATGTCTGAGTGCTTAGCTTTCTGAAGGAGGCTAGGGAACTTCACATAGAACTCGTCTTTCACTCCATCTGTGCTGCAGTCAGTGGGGGCAGAGACGACGAAAAGGCATCGGCGTGTGTTCCTATCTTTCCGAGTTTGTACTGTGCCATTTAGACGGACAGAACATAAACGACTGTCTACAGGAATCCACCCGAGAAGTGCCTGTTCTGCCCGTAAGCTTAGTGCTATGCCTACACCAGCAAGGCCACATGAGTTTGCTGTAGGGTCTCTAAACAAACGAATGATGAATTGTGCCGTTCCGCCGTATTGTTTAGGTTACGTCAAACGTATAACCATACTAGTGTCCCTTATACGTGTTTCGTAGATACAGCATACATCAATTGCAAGGGATTCTAGTGTTTTTTTTGCCAAAGCAGCTTGTTGACCGATTTGACACAACGTATGTACTTAGAAAGCTTTGACATGAAATTTAGAGAACGGCTTCAGGAGACTTAGTACAGAACTTCGGATCTCGAGGAACCAGTTCAAGTGGTACGTATTGAAGATTTAGTGAGAAAAGTAAAAATTGTGAAAACAAGAAAAGGAGAACGTATTTGAGCGTGGACAAAGCGACCTCAAGTGCTATCAGAGGTATGTAGGTAGTTATCAATTCCTTGTGCCCCACGCTACGTAAGGGTTCTTTTTGAAGTACCCTAAAAATAAAGTGGATTAGGAGAGGTCCAGATGACCCTAGAGTGTGTCCGAAGTGCCCAGGTAACAACTGCTTGAGGTCGGTCACCTATATTATTTGTTGCTTTAGTTGCTAGATAGGTTATCACCCTCATGATTTTCGAAGAACCTTAGCATTCATTATAAGGTGTCATAACTCTTGAAGTGAAGACCTCCTAAACCCCCGAACGAGGTTGATAGGATTTATGTTTTCTACCGATTTGCCTTTTTTAGCTAGGTTATTGTTTTTACTGGATAAAGTTTATAACCCTATGCCCGGTCCCTCTCCTTTGCCCTCTCCTTTACCCCAGGAGGACTGAGTTATTGGGAATGAGACGTGCCAGGTAAGCGTTTATCGTTTTAATTTAATTTTGTTCCTTGAAAGGATGCACAGGAACGTTTCTACTTCTGGGTGTTTTTGTTCTTCTTAAGTCAGCAGACAGCGTGGACCACAGGATGAATTAGATCGTAAATTATACTGAAGACGTTGTGTCGACGATTGTTGGGGATGGCCGATTGGGTTGTATCTGTAGAAGAATCGCATAGCGAGGTGTTCACACCTCGTAAATCGTGTTTGTTTGATATTTGAACACTGTTTTTAAGGCGGAGATCATTGTTTTGGTCTTAAATTCCAGCAAGTTTAGCAAGATCGATCTTTTAGATAATATTCAAGGAACGTATTATCAGTAGGGCTTTGTAAGCTACATTGTTTGCTCCGGATATATGTCGTATATCTACAGAGAATTGGAAATGTAATCTAGGTGGCGAGACTTTCATGGAGGGTAATTATCTATAGATGAGTTCGCCACAAAAGTCAGTGGCAGTCAATGAAATCTATAATGTTTCGGTCTTCGGCGAGGTGTTGACATCGCTGCACTGCACAGTACATGGCTGACTGTTCTTGACTGGAAGTGTTGGCAAGAAAGTTGAGCATTCGCACCACTGAGTGCTGTTTCGTTAAATGGAGTTCCATTGTTTGCAGACATTGGCTCTGGAACGATTGAGCGATCGTTAGTGTTACAGATGGAGTCAACATTATTCGGAAACTATTGTTATTGCTAT